>CM033353.1:11018022-12308157 GCA_019395295.1 Osmanthus fragrans
CCGATTTTCAAGTGCATATCGTATATTGAGAGTAAATGCAAGATTACCGTATTTCAACAATTTAAGCTTTAAATACTGAATTTTGAGCTTCTTCTTTAGCAACTTATACCGAATTTCATCTTTGTTTTCTTCAGCCTTTTTACAGCAACTTCATCAACATTTTTCCTTCATTTTTAGCACCAGATTTTTCATTTTATCAGCAAGAGTTTTCTCTTTTCTTTCAGCTCTTCAACAGCCTTTTTCACCATTTTTCAGCTCATTTTCATAGCAACTTGCAACCATTTCCTTTATACTAGTTTTTGCTTCTGTTTTCAGCCATTTCAACACCATCTAGGATCAAATTTGACTCCTAGGGCTGCTGCTGAAACTTTGCTTCAAACCGAATTTTTTCAACATTTTTGGCTGCCCTTTTTCCTTTTTTTTCTAGCATTTTTCAGGTCCTTTAAGAACATATAAGCTCTGATACCACTGTTAGGTTTTTGGGTCAAAAGCTTTACAAAATAAAGCTCTAAAATATTTGTTAAATTCATGGTCATGGAGGAGGAAAAAATACCGAATATGAAATACCTAGTTTACAAGAAAAATAAGGCATAAACATACATATATACTCTGGTTCCAGAAAACCAGAGGAGAAGAAGAGATTGTTATGGCTACATTTTGATATATTAACTTACAATTTTCGAGACTACAAAGGCAGGTATATACAGAGCCAAATTGCTAAACTTCTAACAACTACACTACCTATTCTTACACATAAGCACTACACCATTCTTAGACAATACATAGTTTACTGCCATAAGACAGCAAACTCTACCAAATAGGTCATACTCAGTCTATCTTTTACATCACAAAATAGTTAGACTTCAACTAAAATCTACAACTAATTAAAAAACCGAAATACATGTATGGTTGATAATTAAAGTGTCACCATAACTTCAACAATAAGTAATGGAGACTGCTTTTTTGGAGAGATGTTCACAACAAAAATTCAGCCACTTACCGCTAACTGGTAAACTTGATACAAACTGAAATCCAAACAAATAATATTATTTGAGAACAAAAAGAAAAGAAAAAAAAGATAAAGAAAAGCTATACAGAAAAATTTAAAGATAAAGGGAAAGCCCCGATGTAGTCTTAACTTTGATGAACACAAAGGAAGGGTACTTACAATTTTACCAACTCCTCTACAAACTACTCGTTGTTTGGTAAAATTTTGCAAGCCTACGGGATCGTTAACAAGTAATAGATTTTAGTGAGTTTACAGTATCATTCCACAAGGAATAATTTTCAGTTTAAGTTTACTAGTTATTTATGAAATTTGAAATATGTAACACAAAAGAGAGTTTATGTGATTTATGCTAAATTAATTTAAGAAAGCTTTAAAATAGTGTTTTTTTTAAATCAATTTATGAATGATTATATTGGAATTTGAATCTACCTATTGCTATCTTTTTCAATTCTCAGTTATGTTGTTTAATCATATTCATGCGTTTTTTTATAATAGATAAAGCTAGAACATTTAACTTTCTTTTTCAAGATAAATTACCTCTTTACTAATCACGATCCGAGTCTATTCTTAGCCCAAATTCGAATTATTAGAACACATTATATTTTCGGTTATCAATATGATTGCATACATAATAAATGTTATTCCTAATATTTATTGCATATATGTTAATTTTGTCAAATTCTAAACTTATTGTGAGACTCTTAACACTATAACAAATAACTAATTATCTAATTGGTGATAAAACAATTAAATAATGCAATGGATATGCAAAATTAATCAATAATTGCAAGAAATGAACTAAATTACTAACTTTGAATTAAAATAAATAAAAAATAGGGTTTATCTCATCTAATATAAAAATGGATCTAGCCTAGTACACGTTTAAATAAATTACACGAAGAATAATGAAAAATCATCACTCGGATCACGAAACAATGCAAGAAATCTTGATCTTCAATTCCAAGGTTGAATTCTTCAAATCTTGATGTAATTGGCATCATTTCCTTGCTAGAGCTTGATCTTATCTCTCAAAAGTAATAAATTGACCTCTCGTTCTTGATGAATTTGATCAAATTATTGTATATATAGAGAGAGTTCATTCAATGTTTAGCCCATGTCTTGTATTTATAGGAGATGAAATTAGGTAAAAAACACACGTTCAATTTAAGTTCAAAAATAAATTCATTCACGAAAGAAAACTACTGATTCATTAGTCAAAAAAGATCACGCACCCATGTAGTCATTCTTCTCATTCCCGCGTAGTGTAGTTGAATTGCTCTCGAGTGATTTTTCAATAAATCGGAGTGCACGTGCTGGCTATAGTGTCGCACGAATGCAGTTCGCCGGGATTTCGTCTTTCAGCAGATGTCGGTAGTTTTATTATAATATTCTCTCCCGATGTTTGATTGATATAATTCAAAGTGTGTTGGAAATCTGACTTAAAAGATTACAATTTTTCCAATTCAAAAGTTTTTTATGCCAAAAATATGTCTCAATATGAGGCTGAAAAATTGGAGCACAACTTTTTCAACTGAAAATTGATTTGTTCACTCCTTTAACCTTCAATTGCATTCAATTGATCATATATGATCTTCAACCATCATTTTATGGTCTGAATTAACTATTTAATATTTTCACTTTGGTCCCCAAACTTTTTATTTCCTTTGTTTTTGCCCCTTTTTTCTTTTGTTTCTTCCAATTCAACAAATTTGCATAGAGTTTAACCTACCAAAAGAATGAATACATAATTAAGTCATAAGTTATCAAAATTAGTAACAATTTATCTCATTTAATGGCCCCTATAATATTTATAAAATACGTTTATCACTCGTCATCCATCCACTAGATTCCTTGCAAGAATTTTGTAAAATTCATCGGACCAGAAATCATGATATGGATGAATGCTATGATATACTAAAATTGGTGATGTTTCGAAGCCAGCAATGAGGGGTTTATGAAGCCTCTAAGAATCAAAAGCCCTCTTGTCCAGGATCAAGACGTCGAGGTTGTGGAATGAGGCCAAGTTATATAGGATAATCACATGCATTGGTAATTTTTTCGAACCATTGACCTTCGATAATGGAGATAAATACTATAATTGGAGGTACTTACATTGATGGGAAATAATGAACACACAAATAAATTACGCCCAAGCCACTAAAAAGCCTTTGTCAGAAAATTTCTAAATTTGAGGCAATCCTAAAACTGTATCCTTCCAATTATATTTGATGATGATGATGAATAGGAAATTATATATCCCATTGAGATGCATTGGTAGTATGAGCAACCATAGCTTGAAATGATCTCACTTGTATATTGTAGTTAATGGACGTTCCATGAATATTTCTTTTGGAAGTGCATTTGACCAAATGCTAGTCGACCAACCTTAGGTACTTATGGCTGAGCCTTTGTCTAGATTTACTAGTGATCGTTTGGTTAGACACGAATAAATTACTTTAACAATTGAACTGGATGAGGACCATATAATGCTTCACGAGTATATGGACTTTCCTATAAGAGATAGTAGGTCCGGTCATAATGAGATTCTAGGAAGACCTGCTCTGAAGCAATTAAAAGTAATGACATCTATCCACCATCTTTGCATAAAATTTTAAACTCTAAAAGAAATAGCTAGTATCAAGGGGAATCAGGCAAACTGTGCGACAGTGTTACCTTAGCACACTGAGAAAAGTAGTTCGAAGAACTTCAGTAATCAATACCACAATGGTAGTAGAAAATTGGGAAAGGAAAATTGAAAATCCTCATTTAGGAAAGTGTATATCTAAAGTTGTGAAGGTTGATGATTTGAAAAACTCTCCTATCAGTAAAGATAATACTACAAGTACTAGGAAAAATATTGATATTAAAATCATAAAAGTGAACCTATTGACATTAGGATTGATACTTTTGTTGATTTATATCTAGTGTCTTATTTGTATTTATCTTATGTCCATGTTAAAGTCTATAAGTATTAGAAAGTATGGTCTAATATAGTGTTAGGCAAGCTATCTAATACAGTAAGTGGTAGTAGGTAGAAATTGATGTTTTGAAGTATGGTCATATTATTTTGTATATGTATGGCACCAGCAGGTTTTATCATGTATGAATGAAAGATAAAGTTCTTCCTCTTTGTTCGATATACATTCTATCAGTGGTATCAGAGCCTCTTTGGCCTTAGAACACACTGCAAGGAAGAAATATAGATTCTTGAGAGATAACCAGAAAGTAACCTTCACTAAATATAGCCTAGTGATCTGTGAGTGTGATTTATGGCTTCTGGTGGCTTCACAGCTCAATTATCTTCGATATTTACAGGAGAAAATCATGATTTCTGGGCTGCAAAGATGAAAGCATATCTGCGAGTCTATGATCTATGGGAAATCACAGAAAATGGATCTGAACCTCCAACACTTAGAGCAAATCCCACTATTGTACAGCTAAACCAATATAGTGAGAAGGTTGCAAAGAATTTTAAAGCCCTTTCTTGTATTCAATATGCTGTCTCATATTCAATATTCACAGGGATTATAACCTGTGAAACTGCAAAAGAAGTCTGTGATAGATTAAAAGAAGAATTCTGAGGCAATGAAAGGACAAGACAAATGCAAGTATTAAACTTTAGAAGGGAGTTTGAAACTCTGAAAATGAAGGAATCAGAAACCGTCAAAGATTTTTCTAATAGGCTGATGAAGATAGTGAACCAAATCAGGTTACTAAGTGATGATTTTCCAAATAAGAGAGTAGTAAAGAAGGTCTTGATCAGCTTACCTGAAGAGTTCGAAGCCAAGATCTCCTCACTTCAAGATTCTAGAGATCTGTCCATTATATCCTTATATGAGCTTGTCAATGCTCTTTAAGCCATAGAGTAGAGAAGGTTGATCATACATGAAGAAATATTGAGGGAGCCTTATTTGTTAAGGGAAAATACAAAGCTCAAACAAGCTTGGGAATGAAGAAGCATTAGCTTGAGAAAAAGTTTGATGGCAACAAAAATGCTGTCAAAAATGAAGGTTATCCACCCTGTCCTCATTGCAAGAAAATCGATCATTCTCCAAAATGGTGTTGGTTTAGGCTTGGAGTAAAATGAGAGCTTACAAGCAATTTGAACACATTGAAAAAGTGTGTAAAAACAAGAAGGAGAAGCAGGATCTGCAGTAGATACAGGTTGCTGAGAATCATCAGCATCAACATGAAGAATATTTATTCTCAACAATAAATTCCAAAGCCTAAAATAGTGATGAAGCCTGGTTGTTGGATAGTGGATGCACTCATCATATGACGTCCAACTCTAGTATCTTTGTTAAGTTAAATGATACATTCAGATCAAGAGTTAAAGTTGGAAATTGAGATTTTGTGGAAGTAAAGGGAGTTGGCAAAATAGTAGTACAAACTTTATCAAGTACTAAGTATATATCTGATGTTCTTTATGTGCTTAATATTGATCAAAATCTGATGAGTGTCGGTCAATTGATTTAGAAAGACTATACACTAATATTCAAAGATAATGGATGCACCATATTTGATTCACAAAATCAGAAAGTGATGATGGTTGGCATGAGACATAGGAGTTTCCCATTAGAATGGAAAATGTGAATGATTAGGCACTTTCAAGCATTGTAATTGAATCCTCTTTATGGCACAAACGATTTGGTCATGCTAACTATACATCACTTAAACATATGCATGAACTGAAGCTAGCTGAAAACATGTCTGAAATCAATAGTAATGATTGTGTGTGTGATGTATGCCAATTTAGAAAGTAAACGAGATTGTCATTCCCTAAAAAATAAGCAAAGAAGGCAACAAAAAGGCTTGAACTTGTGCACTTAGACGTCTGTGGACCAATGAGAACACCAACTATGAATGGTAGTAAGTATTTTGTCCTTTTTATAGATGATATGTCAAGAATGTGTTGGGTATATTTCTTGAAAATGAAATCTGAGGTGGCCAGTGTGTTTCAGAAGTTTAAGAATTTGGTAGAAAATGAAATTGACAGCAAAATCAAACCCATCATATCAAATAATGGAATAGAATATTGTTGTAGTCAGTTTGATAAATTTTGTGAAGACATGGGAATCAAACATTAGCTGACTATACCTTATTCTCCCTAGTAGAACGGTGTATGGGAAAGGAAAAATAGAATGGTTATGGAGATGGCAAGATGCTTGATGTTTGAGAATAAAGTTCCAAAGGAATTCTTAGCAGAGGCAATGAATACAGCTGTATATCTACTCAACAGATTGCCTAAGAAATCTTTAGATAAAAAGACACCATTTGAAGCTTGGTATAAAATAAAACCTAATGTTTCTCATCTAAAAGTGTTTGGTAGTGTTTACTGCACTCATGTTCCAGATGTAAAGATGGATAAATTGAGTCAAATGGCTGAGATAGGTGTCTTGATTGTTTATTACAATAATACGAAAGGATATAGAGTTTACAATCCACAAAACAAGAAGGTGATATCCAACAGGGATATAAAAGTTGATGAGGAATCTACATAAAATTGGGAATCAAGTTCAGTCAATCAACCTCAGAATCCAAAAGTAATTTCTCAGGCAGATGGTACTGATATTAATGAAGAAGAAATAGTGTCAGATAGTGACTCGGAGTCTGAAAATGAAGTGTTGAAACTAAGGTCACTTGCAGACATTTATGCTAGATGTAATGTTGCTGCATTGGAGTCTTCGAACTTTGCTGAAACAGCAAATTCAAAAGAGTGGATGGCTGCAATGAAGGAGGAGCTAAACATGATTGAAAAGAATGGAACTTGGGTACTAGTTGATCGACCAAAAGATAAACATGTAATTGGAGTGAAGTGGGTATATAAAACAAAACTGAATCCAGATGGTTCTGTTATTAGCTTAAAGCCAGGCTAGTTATGAAAGGATATGCCCAACAATATGGAATAGACTTCACTGATACGTTTGTTCCAGTAGCCAGGTATAAAACCATCAGATTGCTATTTGCTATAGTAGTTCACAGAGGTTGGAAGATCTACCAATTGGATGTTAAATCAGCATTTCTGAATGGACACTTGGAGGAAGAGATTTTCATTGAACAACCGAAAGGTTTCCAAATTGCAGAAAATGAAGAAAAAGTATATCTACTAAGGAAGGCCTTGTATGGACTTAAACAAGCTTCAAGAGCCTGTTATAGCAAGATTGATGAACACTTGAGCAAACTTGACTTGTTGAAAAGTTTGAATGAACAAACTTTGTACAAAAAGCAAGAGGAGCAAGAGATGATCATTATCTCATTGTATATGGATGATATCTTGATTACTGGAAGTAGCTATGGAATGTTTAAGAAGGTAAAAAATGAATTGAAAATAGTGTTCGAGATGACTGACTGGGGAAAATTCATTATTTTTTTAGCATGGAAATATTCCAAATTCAAAGTGGGATATTTGTTTGCCAAAGAAAATACATTAAGGAGATGTTGAAGAAATTCAATATGGAAAATTGCAAGCCAGTAAGTACTCCTCTAGTTCAAAACTTGAAACTGATTAAGGATATGGAGCCAGAAGTTGATGAAAAGGTATATAGAAGTATGGTTGGATGTCTGTTATATCTAACTTCTACCAGACCAGATATCACTTTTGCTACCAATATCTTATATAGATTTAGACAAGAACTAAGTGAACTTCATTTCAAAGCTGCAAAAAGAGTGCTGAGATATGTAAGAGGAACTGAGGAGCTGGGAATCTAGTTCAAGAGATCAGAAACCTTGTTTCTAACCAAATTTATAGATAGTGATTGGGCTGGCTCAGTTGATGACATGAAGAGCACATCTGGTTATGTATTTTATGAAGGATCAAGTTTTGTATGCTATATTCTATGAAACAGAAAACGGTGGCACAATCAACTGTAAAGGCAGAATATATAGCAGCTTCAAAGGCCACAAATCAAGCAATATGGCTAAGGAAAGTTTTGGAGGATCTTAACCACAAGCAAGAGGAAGGTACAGCCATTTACTGTGATAATCAGTCAGCAGTAGCAATGGTGAAGAACCCGGTGTTTCATGGAAGGACAAAGAACATAAAGATTAAGTATCACTCAACAAGAGAAGCTCAAGGTAGAAAAAAAAGTGGAGCTGATGCACTGTAATTCTAATGACCAGTATGCTGACATATTTACTAAGTCCTTATCTAAGGGAAGATTTGAAACATTGAGGGAATACCTTGGTGTTTCCAACAAAAGTTTCAAGGAGGAGTATTGACATTAGGATTGATACTTTTTTTGATCTATATCTAGTGTCTTATTTATATCTATCTTATATCTATGTTAGAGTCTATAAGTATTCGAAAGTATGGTCTAATATAGTGTTAGACAAGCTTTCCAATAGAGCAAGTGGTAGTAGGTAAAAAGTGATATTCAGAAGTATGGTCATATTATTTTGTATATGTATGGCACCAGCAGGTTTTATCATGTATGAATGAAAGATAAAGTTTTTCCTCTTTGTTCTATATACATTCCATCATAGCCAGGTCTAGAAAGAGGATCACAATGGTAAAGTTTGCTTTGATAAGCATGAAAAATGCGAAAAGTCAAGTTACTTTCACCTGTAATGAAGTTGTAGTTGATGGCGAATTCCTATTTGCTAATTATGATAATTTTGGAAAGGAGAGTCTTAGCCCATCAAAATTGGGGAAATACAAAAAAGGCGAGCTTCTTTCCACCTATAAAGAAACGCTGAAGAACTTGTTCAAGATCGAAAGATCTGAAGGCGACCTGCTTTATGATAAACAGATATTAGCTGAAGTTGACAAACTCACAAAAGTAAAGCAACATTGCGGATGATGAGTGCTACGAAAGACAGTGTTGAAATTTGGGCCTCATAGTAATCATGGATATTTTAAAGAAAGTGGTCATTTTTTTGTGGTAGCACGAGTTAGTTGAGAAATCAATGTGTATATTCTTTTTTTTTTTTGTGGTAGCACGAGTTGGTCATCAAATAAAATTTCGCATTTCACAAGTTACATTATTATCAATAACAAAATTTTCAAGAATTGAGAGAGTGACAGAGTTTCCAAGGCTTCAGAAATCAAAGGAGAGGCCTTGAGGGATAGGCTGTCATTGATGTCTTCTTCATGAGTGTCTAAAAATTCCATATTCCATTCAGGGTGAAAACGCCTAATTATGTCAAATATCTTATTACCCTCTTCTATATCGGATCTTCAATAACTTTAGCTTCGCGAGCACTTTGGTTGATAAAGACTAGACTATGCAATTGCAAGTTTTGTTTCATTATTCTCTACTTGATACGAATCCAGCCTTATAGTTCAGCTAGGGTGGAGATTGTTGACCGTTGACTTTCGACAATCAATGATCGTAATAGGTAATACAAATAATATTAAAAATTATTCAATATATACGTAAATGCACTAAAACCCAAATAAAAAATAAAAAATCATGAATTATAAAACATAAATCGTAATTCATAAATTCATAAACCATTATTCATAAATAAAACCCTAATTTATAAACCCTAAACCATAAACCCTAGTTCATAAATCCCTAATTCATAAATCCCATAATTCATAATTCAACACAAGTATTAACACAACTACACAACATCAACAGACAACAAATTTAAGTATTCAACACTTCAAGTTTCCACTTTCCAATATAGCCACAGGCACACGCACAAAAACATAGTTACACAGGCACAACCACACAGCAAGGTAGGTAGGCAGTCAGGTAACTTAGGTTAGCAACACATTACCAATTTACTGGCAGAGGCAGAGGTAGAGGTAGAGGTAGTCCTCAGTCCAATGACTCCAATCGCATGACAGGCAGCACAACACAAGACTCGAAGTCGAAGTCGAAGTCCCACACCCACAGGCTCGGAGTGACAGAGTCACATGTCATAGAGACACAGATTGGACGCAAGCTTTCGCCCCCGACTCCAAATCGTTCTCAATTTCATTCCAAGCCACCCTAATTCGTATTTCTCCCCCCAAATCGTTCTCAATCATGAGTGAGTTGTGTGGATTTGGAGACTTGAAGTGTTGGACTTGGAATTGGACCATGTATTTGCAAACTTACTTGGGCTTTTCTTTTATTTAAAATTGATAAGCCCACAATAAGTCCACAACCTGTTAAGTGTTAAACCTAAAAAAAAAATAAAAAATAAAAAAATTGGCCCAAGAAAAAATGTCTTCATCTTCTTCCTCCTGCTGCAACAGCCAACAAAACAGAGTCTGTAACTCTTTCTCTTCTTCCCGACGGCGACTTTTTTCTGAAGACTCCAGCAAATCTAGCATGCACTGCCGCGCGAGCTCGCCAGGTAATGGATCTGCCACTGTTTGATTGCAAAGCTGAGCCAAATCATTCATCACTTTCTCAATCTCTTTAGCAGCAAGATATTACTCCGCCTTTGCCAACTGAACTTTTTTTTCCGAAGCTTAGAAATTTCACGATTGGACTTCTCAACATAGGTACAACAATTCTTAGTTTGCTCTCAATCTTTGGAAGTTGTAGAATCTGGAAGAGTCGAAGTTCTTCTATTTGTGCGGAAGTATCAATTTAATGGTGTAAAGAAATGGTGGTTCATCCTTTCTACAGGATGACCATTTTCATAGATGAAGAACTTGGCAAATGAGGGAGTGAAGATGACAGATTTAGCACAACAAAATAGAGTTCAATGACTCAATAAACTTGTGGTTTCAAGTGCGGAATGAATGGCAGAAGTCGAGCAACATTAAACATAAAACAATAACAATAAAACATACATAAATAAGAGCATAAACATAAGTTCTCTCTGCTGGTATTTGCCAGTAGAGGAGACGCCCAAGAGCAGCTTTAGCACTACATTTTTAAATATATTTTGTATTGATTTTCTTGTGTTTTTTCTTGTACATCAAGCTCCACAATGGAGCACATATATATATGGACAGTTATGGTCAACCTGCCACTACCATTTCTACAAGCAACTCCCATTCCCTTATATACTAGTTGCCCACTATTTTAATACATTTCATCACATGTCTTAGTTGGTTTGCAACCAAACTAGACTTACAATAAGGCGTCACAATTACAATTTAACTTGTTTGACAACAAAGTGTCAATACCCAACAAACTCCCCTTTGACACTTTGATTGAAAAATAAATTTTTTTTTTGTCGAAGTTCTTCAAAAATTTCGATCCATTCTTCACCAATTTTGTTCTTCAAAATCTTCAATTTTCTTGGCCTTGCTGAAGCTGATATGGTGCTGAAATTTTGCCATTTGAGATACCAGATTTTTCCAAATTTTGATACAATACTGGATTTCTAGTTTGAGACTTACCGGATTTGGCCTTAGCTTACCTGATTTTTTCAATACATACCAGATTTCAGCATATTTTTGGCAATTACTGGATTTTAGCATATTCTTGGCAAATACGAGATATTGGCTTTGGCTAGCACTTACCGGATTACAATATAATAAAACAATCTGGATGTTGAGATACGGTGTGAACTTACAAGATTTGAAAAGAATCTTTTCAATTACCGTATAATAGCTTACCAGATCCCTTCAATTGGAGGATTTGGGCTTCAACCAATAGCTCATCGTATAACAGAATTTCAACACCGATTTTTTTGCCATTAAAACTCCAAATTTCTTCACTGAAAATCAATCATTTTAAACACGATTTTTAGCCATTTTTCAGCTTCTTCAACGTCATTTAACTCCCCTTGTCTGGTATCAACTTTTTTTTTTTTTTTTTTTTTTTTGAAAAGAATGTTTTGCAATTTAACACCATTTCCAGCCTCCTTTTAAAACCTCTAGGGACGACTAAAATCTGGCTGCTGTAAACTCAAATTCAACCACTTTTTAAGACCACTTGGGAGGACTAAAACCTGGTTTTATCAGCTATTTCACACCACTCGAAACTCAGTACCTTTAAACTGATTTTATCCAAGAGTACTTGAGCCATTGTTAAGAGGGCTGTCTTTACAAGGTTTCAAGAGGCTGCCGCTAAACCAAATAACAGAGCTTCAAGGAGCTCAAAAATCTGGTGTTGTTCGCTACTTGTTAACTGGGCCTGATTCTTGATCTTCCCAGGACTTGAGCTGAAACAACAGAGCTTCAAGGAGCTCAAAAATTTGGTGTTGTTCGCTACTTGTTAACTGGGCCCAATTCTTTATTTTCCCAGGACTTGAGCTAAACAACAGAGCTTCAAGGAGCTCGAAAAAATGGTCACTTTTCTCACTGAAAAAATGTCTGAAAACTGGTTGTTTACCTACTGTTAACTGGGTCTGATCATCAATGGATCATTTCTGGTCTGAGCTTAAACAACAACAAATGCAGCTCTCTATAAGAGTACTCAGAAAAATGATAAAAAAAATCCGAGACAAAAGGGGGTGATAAAATCTAGTTTTTGTTCAAAGTTCAGCAGCATTTTTCTTTGGCCCTTAAGATCTTTTTCGCTTTGATACCATTTGTAGAATCTAGAAGAGTCGAAGCTCTTCCATTTGTGCGGAAGTATCAATTTAATGGTGTGAAAAAATGGTGGTTCATCATTTCTATAGGATAACTATCTTCATAGGTAAAGAACTTGGCAAACGTGGGAGTGAAGATGACAGATTTAGCAGAACAAAATAGAGTTCAATGACTCAATAAACTTGTGGTTTCAAGTAGGGAATGAATGGCAGAGGTCGAGCAACATTAAACATAAAACAATAACAATAAAACATACATATATAAGAGCATAAACATAAGTTCTCTCTGCTGGTATTCACCAGCAGAGGAGACGCCCAAGAGAAGCTTTAGCACAACATTTTTAAATATAACTTTTATTGATTTTCTTGTGTTTTTCTTGTACATCAAGCTCCATAATGGAGCACATATATATATGGACAGATATGGTCAGCCTGCCACTACCATTTCTACAAGCAACTCCCCATACCTTATGTACTAGTTGTCCACTATTTTAATACATTTCATCACATGTTTTAGTTGGTTTGCAACCAAACTAGACTTACAATATTTGAAACCACAATTACAATTTAACTTGTTCGACAACGAAGTATCAATACCCAACAGAAGTCCTCCTAATATCAACAGGAAGGAAGACTCCTTAGTTGCATACACTTGAGCCCCATTTACCAACTCTATTAATTTTGTTTTCTCTTGTTCAACTTCATCTACCTTCTTCTGGAAGGCGTCACACTTTTTCTCTAAAGACTATACTTTCTTATTTAAACCGTCAGCTAACAAAATGAGAATCAATCATTTTCCTCTCTATGTGGGAGTAAGTTTCTTGCAAGTTTCTCCCAGGACTTGTTGAAATATGTAAAAATAGACCTTGTCATCCAAGAAGAAGGCAAGAAAGAAAGAGAAAACCCCATAAACTAGTTCTTCACCAAGTCGAGGACTAAATAAAGACTACAAATTTGGCACACATTCTTTTGATGCATAGAACCTTTTTGGGATCTGAAAGTGGGTCAGCTCTGGTCATCTTTTGCTTTCCTTTAGAAGGTCCATAATGCGAGTAGGTGAAGAAATAGATGAGGTATGGTCTAAGAGCAAAGACCTTTGGGAGAAACAGTAGTGAGAGCAATATCAAATGACGAACACCCAGGCTCCTGAGAAGGAATGCTCTTCTTAGAACCTAAATTCCCTTAACCCCTTGTGAGGAGATATCTTTGGGTCCTCCAGACCCTTTAGTGGGTATCCCTAAAATGCCTTTTGGAGAATGAGGTGGTGGAGTTTTCCTATGGTGCCTAGATGATGAACTTGCAGTCGGGTTCGCATTGAAATCAATTCGCACTAGAAAATTAAATTTAGAAATTAATAAAAATGTTGAATATAAGAAACTCAGTCAACAAGAACACTCAACTATTATAGTTTTTATTTCAATGTTGTAAAAGTTGGGATCTGAAGGATGAAGCAACCTCTCTACTTCACACGCTTTTGGATAAGTATTAAGAATAAGGATTATGAGAGCGTGAAAATCAACCAAAAATTGACCCCAGAGCGCACCTTGTTAGGGAAGAACATAAAAGTTAGACAAAACAAAATTAAACCCGTAAAAGGCATAAATATAATACTCACTACGTTCTTCGTAATATCGAGGCATGGTAACTGATGGGTAAGGATCATTTTGTTGAAAATCCTAGTTGCCCTGAATGAAAAAAGAATATTTCTTTCCAATTATGCACCTTGTTGTAGTAATAACAAACTTTGGGCATGATTTAGGAGGAAGAGGAGAAAGATAGTAAAACTTTGGATTCGCCTTATTACCCGCCTTCATAGGATGATAGATTGATTGAAAGACATATGAAGAAAGTTCACCCCGTAATCTTACAAAAGCCCACAAAAGAAAGGACCAAACCATAAAAGCTATTGCATTTGGATTAAGTTGAGTAGGGATAATAATATTAAAAGAGTCAAACTTCACAAAAAAAAGTGATAGAAAGTAACTCCAAGACTCAAGTCCATCGAATGTCGATGAATGGCCATAAACATGAGGAGGGCGAACTACAGTCTAAAATTGCTCTGAATGACATAACTCTGTTGGGCTTTGTGGAGACTAGTTTTATTTTTTATCCGGTTGACGACCCGACTAGACCCGAATAATGTTGCGTGGTTCTTTAATGAGAGATTTTCTAAGGCTTAGTCCATGGAGTAGACATCTGAATGAACTTAACACTATCACCAATCAATTGTCGTTTGTAGAAATTGATTTTGATAATGAGATTCGTGCACTGATCGTTTTAGCTTCTTTGCCAAATAGTTGGGAGGCAATGAGGATGGCAGTAAGCAATTCTATAGGAAAGGAAAAGTTGAAGTACAATGACATGCGAGATTTAATTCTAGCTGAGGAAATTCGTAGAAGAGATGCAGGTGGAATCTCATGATCTGGTTCTGTCCTAAACCTTGAGACAAGACGCAGAGGTAATGACAAAAATTCAAATTGGGGTAGATCAAAATCCATAAATTATAATCGAAATAGAAGTAAACCTAGATCATGCTAACAAATACAATGCTGGAACTGTGGGAAAACAGGTCACATTAGGAGATGATGTCCTCTGAAGAAGAAGAATGGAAATGATTCTGGTAATGTTGTAACAGAAGAGGTACAAGATGCATTACATCTTGCAGTAGACAATCCACTTGATGATTGGGCTTTGGACTCAGGAGCTTTGTTTTATACCACTCCACACCAAGAAATCATACAAAATTATATTGCAGGTGATTTTGGTAAGGTGTATTTGGCTGATGGTGCAGCCTTGGATATTGTGGGTATGAGAGACGTTCGGATATTGTTACCCAATGGGTTTGTTTGGTTACTGGAGATAGTTCGACATATTCCTGACCTAAGGAGGAATCTGATTTCTGTTGGACAACTTGATGATGAAGGACATGCAATACTATTTGTTGGAGGCACTTGGAGGGTTACAAAGGGAGCCAAAGTATTGCCTGTCCTTCATCATCAAGTTGTCCAACAGAAGGTTACACAGGGAGCCAGAGTATTGGCTCATGGAAAAAAGATTGATACTCTATATATGACCTCAAGTCCAAGAGGCGCAAATGTAGTTGCTGAAGAAATTCAGGGTACAAGGCTCTAGCACCTCAGAATTGGTCACATGAGTGAGAAAGGGATAAAGATGTTGCTGTCAAGATGAAAACTACCATAATTGAAGTCCATTAATTTTGACATGTGTGAAAGCTACATTTTAGGAAAGCAGAAAAATGTGAGCTTCTTGAAAATTGATAGGGCACCGAAGGTTGAAAATCGGAGTTATTACACACTAATTTGTGGGGGCCTTCTCCGATTGCATCTCTTGGAGGTTCAAGGTACTACATTACTTTCATTGATGACTCAAGCAGAAAGGTATGGGTTTATTTTCTGGAAAATAAATTTGGAAAGCCTTAGTTGAGACAGAAACAGGTCCATAGATGGGGGGTTCAGTAAGTATTGTACTGTATAGGAAATTTGGATGGAGAAGACCATTCCTAGGACACCACAACAGAATGGTGTGGCAGAGTACATGAATAGAACTCTCAATGAGCGTGCTAGGAGTATGAGGTTGCATGCTGGACTACCAAAAATATTCTGGGCTGATGTTGTTAGCACTGCAACTTACCTAATAAATAGAGGACCATCAGTTCCCATGGATTTTAGACTTCCCGAGGAGGTTTGAAGCAGTAAAGAGATAAAGTTTTCACATTTAAAAGTTTTTGGTTTTGTTTCTTATGTTCATATTGATTCTAATGCCCATAGTAAACTTGTTGCAAAGTCTAAAATATGTTTTTTCATTGGCTATGTCATAAGAAATTTGGCTACAGATTTTAGGATGAACATAACATGAAAATCATCAGAAGTAGAAATGTGATATTTAATGAACATATTATGTACAAGGACATGTCAACTGTAGTGTCAGATGTTACAGAGATAAATCAAAAGAAATATGAGTTTGTCAACTTAGATGAATCGACCGAAAATACTGTCCAGAAAAGGGGTGAAGAAGATAAGGAGAATGTAGATTCATAGGTAGATCAGAGTACACCTGTAGCTGAAGTCCACAGATATTCCAGGATCATTAGACCTCCACATCGTTATTCACCCACTCTAAACTATCTCCTATTGCCTGATGGTGGTGAGCCAAAATATTATGAAGAAGCCTTGCAGGATGAAAATTCGAGCAAGTGGGAGTTAGTCATGAAGGATGAGATGTGTTCCTTATTAGGGAATCAGACATGGGAATTGAATGAATTACAAGTAGGAAAGAAAGTTTTGCACAACAAGTGGGTATACATAATAAAGAATGAGCATGATGGTAGCAAGCGTTACAAGGTCAGATTAGTTGTCAAAGGGTTCCAACAAAAGAAGAGAATTGACTACTCAGAAATATTTTCTCCGATTGTGAAGATGCCACCAATTAGACTGGTACTGAGAATGGTGGCTGCAGAAAATTTACATCTTGAGCAGTTAGATGTGAAGACGACATTCCTTCACGGTGACTTGGAGGAAGACATTTACATGATTCAGCCAAAATGGTTCATTGTTCAGGAAAAAAAGAATCTAGTCTACAAACTGAGAAAGAGCTTGTATGGCGTAAAACAAGCCCCAAGATAGTCGTACAAGAAATTGGACAGTTTTATGCATAGAATTGAGTTCAAGAGATGTGAAGCTGATCATTTTTTCTATGTTAAGTTCTTTGACAATTCTTATATCATTTTACTATTGTATGTTGATGATATGCTCATTCCAGGGTCTAGCATTGGGGAGATTAATAATCTAAAGAAGCAATTGTCAAAACAATTTGCAATGAAGGATTTGGGAGCTGCAAAGCAAATCCTTGGTATGAGAATCATTAGAGACAAGGCTAATGGTACATTGAAGCTTTCACAGTCAGAGTATGTGAAGAAAGTTCTCAGTAGGTTCAACATGAATGAAACCAAACTAGTGAGCTCACCCATGGGTAGTTATTTCAAACCAAGCAAAGAACAATCACCAAAGACAGAAGAAAAAGAAAAAGAATAAGAAGGGACCACATGAGCAAGGTGCCCTATGTCTTAGCTATTAGCAGCATGATGTATGCTATGGTGTGTACAAAGCCAGACATAGCACATGCAATGGGATTTGTGAGCAGATTCATGAGTAGACAAGGAAATTAGCATTGGGAGGCAGTCAAGTGGATTCTGAGATATCTGAGGAGTTCATCAGATACATGTCTTTGCTTCACAGGTGCAAGTTTGAAACTTCAAAGTTATGTAGATGCTAATTTTGCTAGTGATATTGATAGTAGAAAGAGTACTACTGGTTTTGTATTTACTTTGGATGATACAACTATATCTTAGGCTCCAAATCTACAAAAGATTGTTACCCTATCGACTACAGAAGTTGAGTATGTTGCAGAAATTGAAGCTGGAAATGAGATGATTTAGCTACATGGCTTATTAGATTAATTGGATAAGAAGCAGAAGATGAGCATTCTACACAATTACAGTCAAAGTGCAATCTTTCTTGCTAAAAATTCGGCTCTTCATTCAAAGTCAAAGCATATACAGATAAAATACCATTTTATCCGTTATCTTGTTGAAGATAAGCTAGTAATAGTTGAGAAGATTTGTGGATCTAAGAATCCAACAGACATGTTGACTAAGGGTGTTACTATTGAGAAACTGAAGCTGTGTGCAGCTTCATTTGGCCTTCTAGCTTGAGGACAAGAGGATGAGTTGGAAGGATGAGGGATTGTGTTTCTTTTGGAGGATTACGGTTGATGTTGGTGATTGTAGTATCCAAGTGGGAGATTTATTGAGCTTTGTCGAGCCTAATTTTGTTTTTGATCCAGTTGACAACCCGACCGAAATAATGTTTCGTGGTTCTTTAATGAGAGATTTTTTTGAGGCTTAGTCCATAGAGCGGAAGCTTAGGTTGATAGGCAAATTTTCGAACCACGGAATTATTGTCTTCTGCGTGTGATTGTTTATTTCCTTAGCATGTGCTCTCTATTTTTATTTCTCACGGGTTTGGAATCTCGGGTTGATTTCTTATAAACTCAATATCATTAGGAGTATTAAATATATCCCCAATTTCATGTAAATCCCTCTAAGAAATGTTAAAAAATATTTTGAGCCTTTGAAATTAACATATGCATCACTATCATGAAAGCTGCCAAGTTTAACTAAAGGATCACTCGATTCAACTCTAGATTGCGAACCGATTCGCTGCCTACGATATTGTGGATTAGCACACATACAGGAATGAGTAATTGGCATATGAGGCGTAACACAAGTATATAACACCTCAACAAATGAGGATGAGATGGTATCGTCATCCCTAAACTTGGAACTTTTGGCTTCAATACTATGATACATATTTTGATAATCACTTTGAGAAGACATCATAATAATCTCTCAAAACTCTTGGAAAAAAAACGTCTAGATATAATAGTGCATGAATAATGAGATAAGACAAGGAATACGTACCTAAGGGAGATTTTTCGAAAAGTAGTAAGAGGAGACAGAGAAAGAATCACCAAGAAATGCTTTAAGCCGGGAAAGATTTCCTAAAACCAGAAAAATAGAAAGAGTAAAGGAGAAGTATCAACTAAAGGGATGCCCAATTTATAGGGATGAAAGAAATAGATCGTTGGATCATATCACGGATAATCTAAACAATCAAAAAATTGTTTGCAAATTACAGCCTTAGAATACAAAAAAGCGCCTAGATTTTTTTTCAAATAAAAGGATAAATCGCACTATTCAACACGCGCATTAAATAACCATGGGGCACATACCTAGAAACGTGTAAACAATTCCATCAATGTACAAAAAAAAATTCATAATCTTAGCACGCCCCTTAACATTATACACGTCAGCAAATTTAAACAAAGTAGAATATTCATAATCACTGCTTGGCCACAAGTTCACAGCTCAAATATAAATAATTAAGCTCGAACTTTGAAGAATATAATATATTAACCAATAAAAAAATTGTAAAGTCCTAAATTTAAGAGGTTGTTTGGGAGTGATATTTGGGGTAAGAATTGATTTTTGAACAGTGATATGATGAAAAATGTGTGGTTGAAAATGAGAATTGATTCTCAAAATCTCTCCCAAACAGGCTCTAAGCATAACTGATTAAATTTTAAATCCAGGGAATATTTGTTAAATAACGAACTAATACAATATAAGCAAGCGAACTTATTTTAGCTTATGCAAACCCAAGTACGCGAGCAAAGCATTCATGAAGTGCAAGGGTTCGTAACCAAGGGTGGTAAAGTATTCCAATACTATTCCACTTTAGCATAAACCGCTATCAACTTACACATGAACATACGTCTAAAGTATGACTTCAAAACCAATAAATAAACGATATATAAGATGGTGAATAAAATGTGAACATAAAGAAGAATTAGTTAGAAGTCAACCAGTGAACGACCGCACCTATCATCAACCATAAAGACTCAATTGCCTCTGAGGCCCGAAGAGAAATATCTAAGTAGTCCTGGTTTAAAAGGAAAAAAGGCTTGCAAATTTGAATATCACCTTCCCAAATACATTTCTCCTCTTACTCCTTACTAATCATTAAGTAAAGCGAGATTAGTAGGAGAAAATCTTGACTACATGAGAATAATTTGTTGATCATAATTTGAAGGTGAACATGTACTAATTAATATTAGGTAGAAAAATTGTTACCCAATGCATTTTAATTGTTTATAAATGATGACCGCCACTTCGAGCATAAAATCCTTGCTTTGTGGGTGCAATTGGTTGAAGTTGACAAAGTGTTGGTGTATCAACAAAAGAATTTTGCTCTCTTGCTTTGAATTATTCAGAGTGTTACAAAAAATCATATATAGTGATGCAAGGCCTATTTTCAAGATTTCGAGTAGAGTTTGGGTCCATATACCATGTTTGAGAGTAGTTTAGTTGAATTATGACTCACTTTGATGCTTTTAGATTAGATTCGGCAAGAGCATCTCCAATGGTAAGGTGCATTAAAAAAAATTATCACATAAAACCAATAGACAATGTGTACAAAAATTCATTCCAATGTTATACTTTGTCTAGCTGATATGACAAGAAAAAAAAAAGACATTGTGAGAAAATTCATCTCGATGTAAAGATTTTATTAGACAGAGCGGGTGAGTGATTAATTTTTAAACTTTCTATCTCGTGTTTCTTTTTCTTCTCTCCTATTAATAAATTTGAGTTTTAACACATCTTCAAATTTAAATGTTATCGTCTATTCTTTAAACATCAATACCACATGTATTAAAATTGTAATTATTTATCTACCATGTATATGATAATATATATAATGTATTAAAGATGCTAATTTGAAGTATGCATTCTTAATGTTTGGACAAAACCACAATATATAATCTTGTAAACTATTACAATGTACAAAACGTATTAACAATAATTATTGTTATACCTTCATTTACATGGCTGCCAAGTGGCCTAGTAGGGCCAACCTTCGTTTACATGGAAGCTTAGTATGCATGAACTTCTTTCTCCAAATTTATCTGTGCGAGAGCTGCTCGCATCCTCACTTATCATAAAGTAAATCTTGTATTTCGATTCAATAACGGAATATCATATTTCATCGTTGCCATGCGGAATAATCAATCTTGCACTGATACAATTTGTCACGAATTGATCGCAAGATTATGACAATAATAAAATAAGAAAAAAAAGATATCAAGATTTATGTGGAAACCCAAGACGGGAAAAACCACAGACAGAGGATATCAAATCCATTATAATCAATAGTAGTTATGTTTACACCAAGATCTCATTACTCTTAACTAAGATCTATGACTCTCAAAATATTGTATGAATGTTATATAAACAATACAAGTCATGATTTTTATATATATATATATATATATATATATATATATATATATATATATATATATGAAACCCTAGAAATCAAGTTGTAGATAAATAGGAATCCAAAATCACGTCAAAACGCGAAACGGACTTGGGCCGAATAACACTATCGCTTGAGCGACAGGGAGCGATAGGCGAACAACAATCCTGTTGCTCAAGCTCAAGGCAAGCGACAACTTTCTGTTGAAAATACTCCGGTGATGCTCGAACAGTCAACTAGCGACAGACCTATGAAAATGCGGCGACTTTCTTTCGGTCCATAAGTTTGATCTCATCAAGACCAATTCAACTAAAATTTCAATACTCACTAGAATTTGAGTCAAATTACAACAAGATTGATTGGCCAATTGCCATAAAACAGCGTTGACGAAGTCATCAAATGTTGTATATCATGGGGATGGAGCCTAAAATATTACTCTAGTGCTGCAAAGAATACAAATTTTGGTATCTTCATTTTGATCCACTAGTATTGTCAATCCCTTTATCTGAAAACAAAATACTGTATAGTGCCCCGGTTTGAGCTCGTTCTTTTGGAAAAATATATTTTTAAACAATATTTTGATATCATTTCAATCACACATTTTCAATAAAATAATATTACATATAAATTTAAATTTTATTTTATTTTTAAATTATACATTTTCAATCAATAAACTATTCAAAAATTTATTCTTATGAAAATAACGTTGTTCAAGAGCAATATGTACTATATAGCGAATAATATATATTTTTTCGACCCTCCAATACTTGAGTCTAGCTGTTTATAAGAAATATTCTAGGAGGGTGTTTGGAAGTGATTTTTGGGGTAAGAATTGATTTTTGAATTGTGATATGATGAGAAATGTGTGATTGAAAAAGGAGAAAAAATTATTGATGTGATTGAAAATATTATTTTATTGAAAAATATGTTGTTGAAAATGAAAATTGATTCTCAAAATCAATATTAAAGAAGCTCTAGACTCAATATTTGTTACTGTAATACATATATATTATTTTAATCTTTAGTCGAGTCCAGCTGAGTCTACAGTACAAGTAGCGACAAAGAAGGACTTCAAAAAGTAATTTTAGTCGTCGGCTCAATTATTTCAGTTCAGAGAAATTTCCAAGAAGGGGGAAGCCCTTCCTCCCTTCTCTCCATTCCCTGAGAAATTTCCAAGAAAGGGGAAGCCCTTCCTCCCTTCTCTCCATTCCCTTATATAAAGGTTTAGCAATTCTAACACTTCTCTATCTTCTAAAATGTTCACTTCATTACAGTAGAACTTTGAAGTTGAATCTCAAAGCCAAAGATGGTCCAGGTGTACACAATTGGGAGAGGTCGATTCGAAGTTTAAGCGAGACGCTTGCTTGAGACTTGGTATTTAAGTAAGGTCCATTAAATTATTTTAGCAATTTCCGTACTAGTTTTCTGCTCTTTCTTTTAAGTTGAAACTCAAAGTCGGAGATGGTTTTGGCGTACGACAACTGGGAGAGGCTGGTTCAAGCCACACTACGAAGACTAGAGCTCCGTGAAGTTGCCCTTGAGCACTCTAGGACGCCAAGCGCCACCTCCACATCTTCAAATATTAGTTCCAACAATGATTCCCCGCTTCGTGATGTGTCTTCCAAGAATTCGAGCCCTCGGCTACTGCCGGTGCAAGCTTCATCTTCACAACAGCAGAATCTCCAAGAGGCAGCTGAGTTAAAAAATACAAAGTTACTCAAGAAAAGAACATCTTCCAGGCTTCGTTTAGACAGATGGATTTGGAATCGATGGCTTTCAAATTCATAGTCTGTCGATTTACAATAACAAAGTTATGGATAAGAATTTGGTCTTATCTTGATATCTATTCACTAAAATAATCATGAGAGATGGTCATAGACCTAGTCTCTGCAGCCTTATTTATGTTGGTAACCTGCTTGTACGCACAGTGAAATTTTAAAATCGTTTTCTAGCCCGTCATAGATCGTCTTTATATGTCATCATTATTTTTTATTTTACTATATTAAAAGAGAGGATTGGGCACCCTTGCTTTCACACTTGTTTTTGGGTATTTTACATAGTTTTCTTTTGAGCCACATTTTCATTTTTATTATCATTTTTTTATTCATTTTTAACTATATAATTTTTAATAAAATAATATTTTTTATCACAGCAATAATTTTTCCTTCTTTTTCAATCATACATTTTTCATTATTTTACTATTTAAAATACATTATTTCTCTGATAATCTTTATCAAACATACCCATAATCTGTTTTTCTTACAGTCTATTGAAAATTGAAAGCCACAAATAGGACAAATATATAGTATATTTAAAATTGAAAGCAACAGTGTTGATTTCGTTTTAATGTTGGGATACTCACAAATAAGACATAGATGGCTAGAATTGCTGAATTCAACTCATAAATAGGACAAATATAGATTGAAAATTGAAAGCCATCATTGTTAATATTGTTTTAACGTTGAGATCCTCACAAATAGGACAATTATAGATGGCTACATTTATTGAATTCAACCCATTTTTGTTGAAAATTCAAATCCACATTTTTTGACTTTAATTCAATAGACTTAATTCTCCACTTGTTGTTCAACCGACTCAATCACAATCCACATTTTTTTTTACTTTAATTCAACGGGCTTAATTCCCCACTTGTTGTTCAACCAACTCCCCACGCCCTTATTTGGGGGGTTGGGTCAAACCCTTTGTCAAGGAGTCTGGCACTATAGCTCAACCCTATATATATACACATATTTTCAGTTTCTACTTTCCACAACCTTTTCCTCTTTTAAATACATTTTTTCACTATTATTCTTATTGCTCTTATTTTACGTGAACTTAATTTCAGTACTGTATTCGATTTGTGTGAAAAATATATCCAATCATTTGCACAAAATCATCACCGAACGTATGCATCACAACTTTTTTTTTTATTATAATGTTTAGTGTCAAGCGCGGACTTCGATTTCCTGATTTGATTTGGAACTTTTGTTCAAGTTTCTAAATCATTTTGCACAAAATCATTATAAAACATTGTTTTAATGTTTTTTGTATTTTATTACCTTTTTTTCCTTCAGATTTGCTATTGATTTATGTTTTTGTTCCTATTTTTCAGGTTTATTATAATCAATTATAGTGGGCATAAACCACTATTTCTTTTAATCATGTTCATAGGTACTAGACATTATTTTTTTTTTTTAATTACATTCAGATGTTGAGTTTCCAGCTTTTATTTTATTTTATGTTTTATAGTTTTTTTCCTTCAATGAATAATTTATGCTTTTTATATTCTTTTGATTTTGCATAATATTTTTTTCTTATTTATTTTTTTATTAACATCATTTGTCATTTGTTTTATTTTTGTGGATATGAATATAAATTTATTCTTTGTGTTTCTTTTTCAAAATATATTTCTTATGTGTTTTCTTTTTCACGTATATATATCATTTAATTGTAATTTCTTTTACATTCTGGCATATTGAACATATAGATTATTGTTTTATTTAGACAATTTTCTATGATGTAACATATGTGTAAATGGTTTTCTTCAATTTTTTACTTTATGCTTTAAATATGCTCTAAATATTTGATGATTTATCTTATTGTCGCAGTAGATGTTTCAGAAGCGTCTCTTGATAGGGAACCTAATTTTGTTAATCCTAAAACTATTTCTCCAAGTACAAACAATTCATACAATGTCTTCATTCACCAGCAAGAAAATCAAAGACATAAGGATCAACAAAATCGAATTATAGTATCGTTTGTTTTTCCTATATGGAGAATTTGGTTGGCATGAAGGTATTGAGAGAAATAAAAACATATACTTTCAGCCTCAACATTTCGCCAATTTTGATACTTCTCCTAGCACATTTCATTCTGCATCTCAAATTTTTGCAAATGAAGATGAATGTTTGCAAATATACATTTTAATATATATTCTGACTTTTGTAATGTAAATATTTTAAATGGATACTAAATTTCGTTTTATTTTCTATCATACAGTGCTTAATAGAAAGAATAAATGGTCTTAAGTTTCTTGCCGAGAATATTATTCATATAAGTTACAAATTAGGCCTTCAGTAAATTTGTTTTAATTCATACTGGTAGATTGCTTCAACAATATGTTGTAGATATTTATGTTAAAATTAAAACTGTCAGATTGAATTATTTTCGTGATAACCAAAAAAAAAAAATTGCTAAACTTTATCAATGCATTGTAGACAGTAATGAAAATGGGAAAACAAGATGGTACAAAACTGGAAGAAAATTTGTTTTTTCACAATCCTTTACATATGGACCTAGAGATATGCTAAGGAGATACATTGATGAAATGGCTATTGTACATCATTACGGAAAATCAGATATATTTTTAACTATAACATGCAACCCAAATTAGCCCAAAATTAAGCAAGAATTAAGACACAAAGATGAGATTAAAAATCCACTGGATCTAATTGCACGTATGTTTAGTGCAAAATTAGAAGAGTTAAAAAATGATTTATACAAAAAAAAAAAAAATTATCTTGGGCTCTGTTATTGCACTTATATATGTAATTGAATTTCAAAAAAGAAGGCTCCCTCATGCACACCTATTGTTAATTTTAACTCTGGTCACAAAAAATTTTTTTGTGCTAAAAAGGTTGATAGGATAGTATCTTGAAAAATTTCTGACAAGAATAAATACTCTCATCTCCATTATGTTATTCTTAAACACAATATGCATGACCCTTGTGGCAACCTTAATCCAAAAAAATGTATGTGTAGAGGCAAATAAAGGTTGTAAAAATAAATATCCTAGTGATTATTATAACACTACTTTATTTGATCATAACTCATATCCGTTGTATAAACGTCGCAACGATGGTATTTTTATTAAAGTTAGAGGTCAAATGTTAGACAATTGATGGGTTGTACCATACAATCCTTATTTAAGTGCCAAATTTGATTGTCACATTAATGTTGAAGTACGTTCTTCTATTAAAGCTGTAAAATATTTGTATAAATATGTATACAAAGTACATGATCGAATTAATTTCTCAATTGACAGAAATGAAACAGAGAAAGAAATTGACGAAATTTCCGTCTATCAATCCACTAGATAGATATCTCCACCTGAAGTTATGTGGAGAATTTTTTTCTTTCAATTTGTCAGAAATTTGTCTTACTGTTTATTCTTTACAGCTTCATATTGAAAATCACCAACAAATAATGTACAACGACAATGCTGATTTATCTACTGTTATTGGCAATAAAAATACGAAGAGAACAATGTTGACACAATTTTTTTGAATGAATGATGCAAGTGAATTTGATCGAACACTTCTGTATCGAGATTTTCCTACACATTTTGTTTAGAATACAAATACAAAAATTTGGACTCCAAGAA
This sequence comes from Osmanthus fragrans, assembly GCA_019395295.1. Lineage (NCBI taxonomy): Eukaryota > Viridiplantae > Streptophyta > Magnoliopsida > Lamiales > Oleaceae > Osmanthus > Osmanthus fragrans. Next base: position 11,044,733 of record CM033353.1, read on the forward strand.
AGAAACAAATTGTAATTGGAAGGATTGTTACTGCTAATCCTTCTGAAGGATAACGTTATTTCCTCCGCATTTTTCTTAATCACATTTGAGCGCCAACATCATTTCAAGATTTACGAACTTCAAATGGGGTAATTGTTCCAACTTATCAAGAAGCCGTATGGTTTATTAAGAGGAGACAATCATTGTGAAGTATGTTTATCTGAAGCTATTGTTTACGAAATGTCAGTGTCTTTAAGAAGTCTTTTTGCTACACTTCTTATGCTTTGCAACCATAATCATCCAAAATTGTTATGGGATAAATTCAAAGTTTATATGATTGATGATTATGTACACGAAAATGCACCCCTGCAAGTTGTTGAAGTACGAGCTTTAGAAGAACTCAGTTCTATTTTAGAATCGTTGGGTAAAAACATAAATGACTATAGAAGAGTGTCATTCAATATAAATATAGATGATAATGAAAGGTTGAGAAGAATGGTTGCAGAAAAAAACTAATTTGGATATTCAAAGTGGCTATGCTTGTGTAGCAACCTTAAATAACGAACAATGGCTTGCGTACGATACAATTTTGGATAAAGTAAAATCATAATCGAGTGGTATTTTTTTCATCGACAATCCGGGTGGGACAGGTAAAACTTTTGTACATAAAGCACTCTTGACTGGTGTAAGATCTCAAATTTTAATTGCTCTTGTAGAGGCCCAAATCTTTTCTATAAAGATAGGCCCATAATTGTGTGATTAACTTCACATTAGGCCCAATAAAGGAAATATAAGCCCAAAAGATAGTCCAATACATGTTTAGAGGTAAAATGATGTTTATAAAGTATTCTTAAAAACAATTTGATGAAGATTGGACGGAATGCAAAGTATTTCATTTTATGGCTAAAAGTACACTTCAAATATTTTTAGTCTCCTTTGAGACCCATTTTCGACATATAAAACATTCTAATTTGAACATGATATCTGAATAAAAGTTGTAGCTCTTTGAGTTAGATTTCCAACGCAATTTGAATCACCTCAATTGGATATCAGGAGGAAAAGTTATGATAAAAATACTGAAAACTGTGCAGTGACAACCGGATAACCGATCGACCGGAGAAACTAACCGGTCGACCGGAAAAGCAGAAAAACCCACGATTTTTTTGAATTAATGGCCACTACTTGCACTACTTAATTACCCTATTTAATATGACCTTTCACCCACCCCAAACCTCACCTATAAATACCCTCTTCACTCATTTGATTTTTCACACTAAAAACATTTTCAATTTGCTTTCAAAAGTTGAGAGAAAAATAGAGAGTTTGGGAGAGAAAAGGAAGGTGATTTTTCAAAGTGTTTTCCAGAAGTTTTAAGGGTGGGCAAAAATATTCTGCAAGAAGGTTTTTGTGATTTCAAAAGGTGTTTTCAAACAACAAAGAAATGCCCAAACGTCCAAACTTCGTCAAAGTTTTGAAGTTCATCCAAAGTTTTTCAAAGTTCTTTTCAAAGTTCATCAAGCATCAAATCGAGGTAGGTAGAGGTGCATAAAGTTGTTATACGTGTTTAAGTTATAATTTCTAGCAAGTAATGTTATATGTTAAAGGCTAATGTTGTGTGTCAAATGGTATCGTCGGTTCGGCATGTGCCTTTCATGTCAAATGGTTCCGTCGGTGCGGCATACATTTAAAGGTTAATGTTGTGTGTCAAATGGTATCTTCGGTTCGGCATGCACCTTTCATGTCAAATGGTTCCGTTGGTACGGCATACATTTTCATGTCAAATGGTACCTCCGGGTACGGCATGTTTTATGGAAGTTCTAATGTTAATTGTTATGAAATGCTTAGCTTAATCACGATTGCACCTATGACGCCTATTGAGTTTTCAACTCACGGGTTTCTACCCTATATCTACAGATTAAATGTTGATGCACCGGGTTGGATGATGGAAGAGATGGAAGGAGATGCAATAAGCCTATGGGAACCCGGTGAACAAGTGATTTAGATTTAAAGTCTTTAATGTTTCAAATGTTATTTCCAACGTTATTTCTTTTGAGTATCTTGAACAAGTCATGATTTCATCAAATAAATTATATTTCGTGATTTTGGAAAGTTATAAAGTTATTTAATCCAATATCTTTCAAAAAGAATGTTTGTTAAGATCTAAGCTTCCGCTAAGATATGTACACTTGTTACTAAACCACCGGTTAAGTTAAGTAAAGTAAGTAGCGTCCCGATCCACTAGGGGTCGGGGCGTTACAGCGTGGTATCAGAGCAATGATTTTTAAACCAGTTCTGTAGACCAAGTATGTTTTCAAAACAAAAAATAAAAATTGAAAGTTTAAGGTATTCCATGGCATATTGCATTCATCCATCGAATCTCATCCTACAGCCCAGGTATGTGTAAAGTTTAAAGTTATGGAAGTTATATTTATGGAAGTTATGATTTGATGCTTTGATAAGTTATGACACATTTTCAAGTATATGTTTATGTTAAAGTTAAATGTGTTGTTTCAAAGATATGTATTGGACTTGGGCAAAAACTTAAAGTTATGGGCATAAAGGAAATGTATGTTATGATGTTATGTGATAGAATTGTTAGATATTTACAAACAGTAAGGAAGACTACGGCTAGGGCTTATAGGGCAGATTTAAACCGTAGAATTGCTATCCATGCTTACGAGAACTATGTAACGGATCCTAACCGACCGCTTAGCGATCATGTGCATGACATCTATGAGAGATGCATGACGGCGGTTAATGCCGGTATGGAGATCACGTATGTTGAAGCCATAAATAATCTCATACACTCCCTCCCACCTCAATGGGGAGATATGGGAGTCATAGTTAGAGATGAAATGTTAGAAGGCAACCCAAACTTGTTCGAGTTTGAGACATATTTCCATGCTTTGATTGATTTATGGGATGATGTAATCCATGAGGAGCCTGAGGAAGAACCTGTGGCTGAGGAAGAAGACCCTGAAGAGGAACCCGAGGAGGAGCAGGAGCCTGAACTAGAACCACAAGTGGTGATAGATATAGAGTCCGGGCCTGAGGCGGAAGATTCTTCCGAAGATGAAGCTCCACCAAGGAAGCTTCGTAAAACTCATAGGGATTAGAGATCTAGATATTCCCATTTCCTTATGATGTCTTCTTTCATGCTATGTTTATCAAACTATGATGTATCCTGATTTCAAGAAGTATGAGAAATAAAGATCTTATCTTTCTTCCTTATAAAAAAAAAAAGAAGTTAATAAGAAACCTTACATCTTATCCATAGGAAAATGTCGCGAGCCAACCAGAACAACTTGATAAGAGATCTCCTCCAAGCAGTCCAAGACCTAGGCAGACAGAACCCGAACCAAGCTCAACCCCTAGCACCAGCTCCTAATGCTCTTCAAACCCATGCTTCAGTGGTCGAGCAATTTCGAAGGCACAAGCCCCCTACTTTCAATGGAGCAACTGATCCACTTGCAGTCGAGGAGTGGCTTCGCAAGTTGGAGAGAATATTCCGATTGATAGGGTGCACGGACGCTCAAAAAGTCCAGTGTGCTGAGTTTATGTTCTCCGGTGATGCAAGTCACTGGTGGGAATCAATGTCTCGAACTAGGACTCCGGAGCAACAATTGGCGCTAACATGGGAACAGTTCAAGGAAGAAGTGATGGATAAGTACTTTCCCCAATCTCTAAGGGATTTCAAGGAGGGCGAATTTCTTCAACTCAAACAGGGAACATGACCTTGATGGAGTATGAACGGAAGTTTGACCAACTCTCAAGGTATGCTACACATTAGGTAGACACGGAGCCTAAGAAAATACGAAGGTTCGGGCAAGGACTGAACTCGGACATGAGTATGATCCTTATGTCCCACGATTTCACGTCTTACGTGGAATGTTAGAACGAGCTCATGCAATCTGGTATCAGAAGGCCAATGCGGAGAAATCGGTTCAATTGGACAACCGACAGGATAAAGGGCAGTTCAGGAAACGAAGGTGGAACGACCAAGATAAAGGAAAAAGCAAATGGCAGAACAAGAGGGCTAATGGCGGAGCCAATGCCAATAAGAGCATAGTGCCAGTCATTGCGCCATGTGCTAAGTGTGGAAGGATGCATCGTGGCGAATGTCTGCAAGGGAAGAATGTTTGTTACCGATGCGGAAAGTCAGGACATATCATCAGGGATTGTCCTATGTCTACACCGAAAAAGGATGACAGCAAGGATCAAGATCAGAAGGGGAAAGCACGAGTTTTTGCACTGACTCAAAAGGAGGCAGAGGAGAACTCGAACGTTATAGCAGGTACTTTATTGATAGCCAATATGCTGCTTATGTACTGTTTGATTCAGGAGCTACGCATTCCTTTGCATCGACGATTTTTATGGCTAGGTCTAGTATTACCTGTGATAAATCGGAAGGTATATTAGAAGTTAGTATCCCTACAGGTAACCCTTTGAGTACTGATAAGATAGCCAAATCTGTTAGTATTGAAGTTGAGGGAAAACCTATGGAAGCAGACTTATACATGATAGAGATGAATGACTTCGATGTAATACTAGGCATGGATTGGTTGGGTAGTAATTATGCCACCATCCGATGTAAGGAAAAGGAAATATTATTTCAGAAACCAGGAGAGGAACCATTTTCTTTCTTTGGAATCAAGACGAAACCTTTTATTCGACTAGTATCGGCTTTACAAGCTGAGAAGATGTTGAGAAAAGGAGCTTGTCAAGGATATTTGGTAAATATCCTAGGAGGGAAACAGGAGACAGTAAAGATTGAGGACGTACCAGTAGTACGGGAGTTCGAAGATGTGTTTCCAGAAGAGCTATCTGGTATTCCACCAGATAGGCAAGTGGAATTCACCATAGAGCTAATTCCTGGAGCGGCACCAATGTCGAAAGCCCCATATAGAATGGCTCCGAAGGAACTACAAGAGTTAAGGAAGCAAATACAGGAACTCCTTGATATGGGATTCGTACGACCAAGCGTATCTCCATGGGGTGCGCCAGTGTTGTTCGTGAAGAAGAAAGATGGAAGCATGAGGATGTGTATCGATTACAGGGAGTTGAATCGATTAACCATCAAGAATAAGTACCCACTCCCTAAAATCGAGGATCTGTTAGATCAACTGAAAGGAGCTAAGGTATTTTCCAAGATCGATTTACGATCTGGGTACCATCAATTAAAAGTGAAGACAGAGGATATACCTAAGACAGCTTTCAGGACTCGTTATGGACACTACGAGTTTATTGTGATGCCATTTGGATTAACCAATGCACCAGCAGTGTTCATGGATCTGATGAATCGAGTATTTCATCAGTATTTAGATCAATTTGCCATAATCTTTATTGACGACATTTTAATATACTCCAAGAGTAATGAGCTACATGAAGAGCATCTAAGAGTAGCCCTAGAGGTGCTACGCAAGGAGAAACTATATGCCAAATTCAAGAAGTGTGAATTCTGGCTTGAACGAGTTGGATTTCTTGGACATGTAGTCACTGCCCAAGGGATTGAAGTAGATCCAGCAAAAGTGGAAGCAGTAACTAACTGGAAGGCGCCGACTAATGCTGGTGAAGTACGGAGCTTTCTAGGATTGGCAGGGTATTATCGAAGGTTTATTGAAGGATTTTCCAAGATAGCTGGCCCAATGACGCAACTTACGAGAAAGGGAGTCAAATTTCAATGGACGGATATCTGTGAGAAGAGTTTTCAAGAATTTAAGCAGAGACTGATATCTGCGCCTGTGTTAACAATACCTGAGGGAACAGAAGGGTTTGTTATATACAGTGATGCGTCCAAGCAAGGGCTAGGATGTGTACTGATGCAGAATGGAAAGGTAGTAGCCTACGCTTCAAGGCAATTGAAGAAGCATGAGCAGAACTACCCGACGCATGATTTAGAGCTTGCCGCGGTAGTACATGCGTTGAAAATATGGCGACACTACTTGTACGGAAGTAAGTGTGAAATTTATACGGATCATAAGAGCTTAAAATATTTCTTCACACAGAATGAACTAAACATGAGACAGAGACGATGGTTAGAGTTAGTGAATGATTACGACGGTACCATTCACTACCATCCAGGTAAGGCATATGTGGTGGCCGACGCCTTGAGTAGGAAATTGACGGGACAGTTGACGTCACTACTCACTTGTCAAATGCAGTTAGACAAGGACTTGGAAAGAATGAAGATTGAGGTGGTTACCACACCAACACAAGTCACAGGGAAATTAGCAGTTTTGACAATTCGACCTACTCTTCGAGAGCGAATTATAGAAGCACAAGGTAATGACCTGTTCTTGATGAAGATCAAGGAAGAAGTTGGAACAGATAAGATGAAAGATTTTGGAATAGCTGCAGACCAAGCACTGATGTTTAAAGGAAGAATCTGCGTGCCTAAGAATGAGGATTTGAGGAACGAGATATTAAAAGAAGCTCATTGCACCCCGTACACCGCACATCCCGGTGGTACGAAAATGTATCGAGACCTTCGTGATACATTCTGGTGGAGAAACATGAAAAGGAGTATCGGACTGTACGTGCATAAATGCATAGTATGTCAGCAGGTTAAGGCGGAACACCAAAGACCAGCAGGATTGCTGAATCCTTTAGAGATACCTGAATGGAAATGGGAAAACATCACAATGGATTTTGTGGTTGGTTTTCCCAAGTCAGCAAAAAGACACAATGCTATGTGGGTTATAGTAGACCGATTGACGAAGGCAGCTCATTTTCTTCCAATGAAAATGACTTTCAGTATGGACCAGTTGGCACAATTGTACATAAAAGAAATAGTAAGGATACACGGTGTACCTGTGTCTATTGTGTCTGATAGAGACCCAAGGTTTACATCTAAATTCTGGAAAAGCCTACAAGCAGCTATGGGAACGAAGCTGAATTTCAGTACAGCATATCACCTGCAGTCTGACGGACAGTCTGAAAGGACCATCCAGACTTTAGAGGACATGTTGAGAGCATGTGTTTTGGATCTAGGTGGTAGTTGGGAGTCATACTTACCCCTAGTAGAATTTGCGTATAACAATAGTTTTCAAACAACTATTGGAATGGCACCATATGAAGCTCTCTATGGAAGAAGATGTAGATCCCCTATTCATTGGGACGAAGTCGGGGAGAAGAGAATTTTGGGACCAGAAATAGTTGAAAGGACAGTTGAAGCGATCGATCTGATCCGAGCAAGGATAAAGGCAGCACAGGATCGGCAGAAGAGCTATGCTGACACGAGAAGAAAGGATTTAGAGTTTCAAGTGGGAGACAAAGTCTTTCTAAAGGTAGCACCAATGAAAGGTGTACTTAGATTTGGAAAGAAAGGCAAGCTACGACCCAGGTATATTGGACCTTTCGAGATACTTGATAAGGTTGGGAACGTGGCTTATCGATTAGCTTTGCCACCTGAATTGTCAGCGGTACACAATGTGTTCCACGTATCAATGATAAAGAAATACGTGCACGATCCTAATCATGTGATAAGTTATCAGACCCTAGAAGTACAAAAGGATTTATCTTATGAGGAATCACCAATTAAGATACTGGATTGAAAAGTGCATAAGCTAAGGAATAAAGAGATTCAACTGGTTAAGATACAGTGGAATAATCACGGAATGGAAGAAGCTACGTGGGAAAAGGAAGAAGAAGTTAAAGTCAAGTATCCCGCAATCCTTGCCCAATTGTAAGGTAAATTTCGAGGACGAAATTTATAAAGGAGGAGGGATGTAGAGGCCCAAATCTTTTCTATAAAGATAGGCCCATAATTGTGTGATTAACTTCACATTAGGCCCAATAAAGGAAATATAAGCCCAAAAGATAGTCCAATACATGTTTAGAGGTAAAATGATGTTTATAAAGTATTTTCTTAAAAATAATTTGATGAAGATTGGACGGAATGCAAAGTATTTCATTTTATGGCTAAAAGTACACTTCAAATATTTTTAGTCTCCTTTGAGACCCATTTTCGACATATAAAACATTCTAATTTGAACATGATATCTGAATAAAAGTTGTAGCTCTTTAAGTTAGCTTTCCAACGCAATTTGAATCACCTCAATTGGATATGACGAGGAAAAGTTATGATAAAAATACTGAAAACTGTGCAGTGACAACCGGATAACCGATCGACCGGAGAAACTAACCGGTCGACCGAAAAAGCAGAAAAACCCACGATTTTTTTGAATTAATGGCCACTACTTGCACTACTTAATTACCCTATTTAATATGACCTTTCACCCACCCCAAACCTTACCTATAAATACCCTCTTCACTCATTTGATTTTTCACACTAAAAGCACTTTCAATTTGCTTTCAAAAGTTGAGAGAAAAATAGAGAGTTTGGGAGAGAAAAGGAAGGTGATTTTTCAAAGTGTTTTCCAGAAGTTTTAAGGGTGGGCAAAAATATTCTGCAAGAAGGTTTTTGTGATTTCAAAAGGTGTTTTCAAACAACAAAGAAAGGCCCAAACGTCCAAACTTCGTCAAAGTTTTGAAGTTCATCCAAAGTTTTTCAAAGTTCTTTTCAAAGTTCATCAAGCATCAAATCGAGGTAGGTAGAGGTGCATAAAGTTGTTATACGTGTTTAAGTTATAATTTCTAGCAAGTAATGTTATATGTTAAAGGCTAATGTTGTGTGTCAAATGGTATCGTCGGTTCGGCATGTGCCTTTCATGTCAAATGGTTCCGTCGGTGCGGCATACATTTAAAGGTTAATGTTGTGTGTCAAATGGTATCTTCGGTTCGGCATGCACCTTTCATGTCAAATGGTTCCGTTGGTACGGCATACATTTTCATGTCAAATGGTACCTCCGAGTACGGCATGTTTTATGGAAGTTCTAATGTTAATTGTTATGAAATGCTTAGCTTAATCACGATTGCACCTATGACGCCTATTGAGTTTTCAACTCCCGGGTTTCTACCCTATATCTACAGATTAAATGTTGATGCACCGGGTTGGATGATGGAAGAGATGGAAGGAGATGCAATAAGCCTATGGGAACCCGGTGAACAAGTGATTTAGATTTAAAGTCTTTAATGTTTCAAATGTTATTTCCAACGTTATTTCTTTTGAGTATCTTGAACAAGTCATGATTTCATCAAATAAATTATATTTCGTGATTTTGGAAAGTTATAAAGTTATTTAATCCAATATCTTTCAAAAAGAATGTTTGTTAAGATCTAAGCTTCCGCTAAGATATGTACACTTGTTACTAAACCACCGGTTAAGTTAAGTAAAGTAAGTAGCATTCCGGTCCACTAGGGGTTGGGGCGTTACAGCTTTGGCAACTGCGTCTTCTGGAGTATCTGTATCTTTGTTACTTGGAGGTAGAACAGCTCATTCGAGATTTAAATTTTATTTAGAAACAATTGGTGAAGTTACATGTTATGTTAGCAAGCAATCATGTTTGGAAACTTTGTTGAAAATGTCTAGACTAATAATTTAGGATGAAGCACCTATGGTAAATCGTTGTGCTGTTGAAACTGTAAATAAAATGCTCAGAGATATTACTGATTGTGACTTGCCTTTTAGCAGTAAAGTTGTAGTTCTTGGGGGAGATTTTCGACAAGTTCTCCCCGTGGTACCAAAAGGAAAAAAAAAAGATACAATGAAAGCCAACTTAGCATTCTTTGAACTATGGCTGATATGATCTGGGATAGGCCAAAGTCAAACGAAGTGCAAAGTTCGTAGAGAAGGTGCAAAGGGCTCGATCGAGACTAATTCAAGTTAACATTGTCGCAAAAAGCCATACAAATGCATGCTCAGGAAATGGGGCACATGGGGTCGAAGTTAACATGTCAATGGACAAGTTTCATGCTGGGGTCGAAGACCGAAAAAACTTGGATCCATGTGATAAAGCCGGTCGAAGATTTTCCTGGCCAACCAGATGAGCAATGGCCTACCGGATGTCCGATAGAATTCTCTGTGCATCCGGACTCGCCGTACCTGAAGTCTGGAAGGGTCGTCCGGTAGAACTGTTTTTCATGTGATTTATTTCCTTTTTTCTAGATTTCCTATTTTGGGCAAGTTTGTTATTTTAGGACTCTTTGACTTCGTATTTTTCATAATTCTTAGGGTTTATTGCTTTAGAATAAATATGTTTATTTTTCATTGTAAACATTAACTTTTTTATATGAATTAAATTGAGATTGTTCTCTCTTGTTCTTGAATGAACACCCTTTCGAACTTATCAAATATAATTGTTATATTTGTGGCGTTCAAATATCGAATCGTAGGTTTTTCATTATGTAATCAAGGGGTTCATTCAACGCATCTTCGTTATCGTTGTGTTGTTTGGTTCACCTCGTTGGGTTCAAGTCCAAAACCTAAAACTTATCAAAGGATTAGACAAACTTTGTGTTGTTCGCAAATCGAGGTTCGTTGATTTTGTGATCAAGAGATCTGTCAAGCTCCGTTCTTGCTTAGTTGCTTGGTTCAATAATCACCGGGTCGAGATCCTATCGTCTACAACCTGAATTTGGGCTTTCTCGACGTTTTCGAAATCATTCCGCGAGTTCCATGAGATTCTCCCACCCGGGATCTCATCAAGTGGTATCAGAACTCGGACTCCAGATTCAGGTTCTATCTTTGTTTTTATTTCTTGTTGGGTCTTTGTTTTCCTTTCTTTTTGTGTTCTTCGTGTTCTTGTGTCCAGTAAATTTTTCTGAGTCTTTGACCCAAAAATTTCAAAAAAGAGTCAACAATTGTTTTTGTGCTCAATTTAAGTCCAAATCAACTTCCGTTTTCTTTGTCGTTCTCGTAGTCAAATTTTTGAGTTTGTCAAAAAAAATACTGTTCACATTCACTGTTCACGTTCGAAAATTAAAAAAAAAAATCATTTTTTTTTATTCTTGGAAATTGTCCAAATATCATACTTTCTTTTCTAAATTCAAAATTTATTTCTGTTCAGTCCAATACAAATTCAAGAACCACTTTCTTGAATTAAATTCTCACTCATCCAACTCTTCAATTCTTTTCTTGAGTCTTCTTGATTACGCCCACGTTAAGGATGGACTATGATTGGAGATTTATTTTCCAAACTCGGTGTTTACTGGGTAGTGCGGTATGTAGTTTAGCTATTGATAAGGAGCACATGTCAAACTTGGGTAGCATCACTATGGTTGAAAAATTTGGATTACCTTTTGCAACAACACCATAGGCCTTATAGGATGACTTGGTTGAAGAAGTGTGGAGAGGTAAATGTGGCTAAGCAGGTTTTAGTAAACTTCACCCTTCGGAGATATAGTGATGAAGTTTGGTGTGATGTGGTACCGTTGAAATCTTTTCATGTCTTATTTGGGAGGCCTTGGAGGTATAAGAAGAAGGCTATCTATGATATGGAGAGGAACATGTATAGGTTTCTTTAGGATGGGGAAAATTACTTTAGTTGGCTTGACATTAGAACAGTCCCTTGCAGATCAACTCAAAGTGAGAAATAAGGAAATAGAGCATTCAAAAAAAGAGAAATAGAGAGTAAAAATGAGAGTGAGAAAGAGATGGAAAAAGAAAATGAGAGTAGAGAGGTGGCAAAAAATGAAGTGGAGCCACAAAAGGTAAAAGAAAGTGAGTCTTTAGAGAGAAAATAAAAGTCAGAAGAGAGCTTGCAGGAAAATAAAAGTGAAGTTGAGAGGGCATTAGTGAGAATTAACAATCCCCTCCTTAGTTTTGTTATTTCTGTTTTACAGGTTTCTGAGTATATTGGCATCCATGAAAGCGAGCCTTTTGGAATACCACATAATCTAGGCATTGAGCATCGACTTGTGGGTGAAATTAACAAGCCCTACCTCTGCTTGGATATCACTTTAATATCGGAGGTTGACTTTGTGATTCCAGAGGAGGCAACGAAGTTTCAAAGGCATTGGGTGGAGTTTATTTGCAGACCATTGCTATACCAGGTTGATGAGATGGGAGACTTCATATGCGAGGGTTTGGGCAACAAAGATGATCTGATTGAGTTCTTGTTGCAATGCATACATATCTACAAAGTTGATGGCTACCATGCATTGATCATCTGCTAGGAAAGGGAAAGATTTCCATTTGACCCAGGTGGTACGGTGATAAAACTAGCAACATGTTGGTTATCCCCTACGCGATCACAAGGTACGGATTCGAGGACGAATCCTTTTGAAGAAAGAGGGGATGATATGATCCGAGATAGGCCAAAGCCGAACGCAAGTACAAAGTTTGTGGAGAAGGTGCAAAGGGCTCGGTCGAGACTAATTCAAGTTAACATTGTAGCAAAAAATCATACAAATGCATGCTCGGGAAACGGGACACATGAGGTCGAAGTTAAATGTCAATGGACAAGTTTCATATTGGGGTCGAAAATCGAAAAGACTTGGATTCACGTGATAAAGCTGGCCGAAGATTTTCCTGCCCAATCGGACGAGCAATGGCCTACCGGACGTCCGGAAGGGTCGTCCGGTAGAACTGTTTTTGACGCGATTTATTTCCTTTTTTTCTAGATTTCTTATTTTGAGCAAGTTTGTTATTTTAGAACTCTTTGATTTCGTATTTTCCATAATTCTTAGGGTTTATTGCTTTAGTATAAATAAGTTTATTTTTCATTGTAAACATTAACTTTTTTATATGAATTAAATTGATATTTTTCTCTCTTGTTCTTGAATGACCACCCTTCGAACTTATCAAATATAATTTTTATATTTGTGGCGTTCAAATATAGAATCGTAGGTTTTTCATTGTGTAATCAAGGGGTTCATTCAACGCATCTTCGTTATCGTTGTGTTGTTTGGTTCACCCCGTTGGGTTCAAGTCCAAAACCTAGAACTTATCAAAGGATTAGACAACATTTGTGTTGTTCGCAAATCGAGATTCGTTGATTTTGTGATCAAGAGGTCTTTCAAGCTCCGTTCTTGCTTAGTTGCTTGGTTCAATAATCACGGGGTCGAGATCCTATAGTCTACAACCTGAATTTGGGCTTTCTCGACGTTTTCGAAATCATTCCGCGAGTTCCATGAGATTCTCCCACCCGGGATCTCATCAAGGACCTTTATATTTACATCTACCATTAGTTGAGAATATGAGGGCAAAGTTGGATCCTACATTTTGCAATTACTTGCTTAAAATTGGAAGTGGAACGGAAGAAGAACATATTTGTAAGTGCATTATGCTTCCAAATGATATAATTTTGCCATTTGAGGATGAAATTACATCTATAAAAATTTAATACATCATGTTTTTCCAAATATAGAAGCATATGCTGATAATTTACATGTGATGACAAACCGAGTCATTCTTATGCCCAAAAATGAATGTGTTAATCATATTAACAGAATTTTACTTGAACATATTCCTGGTGAAATTTATACATATTATAGTTTTGATAGAACAATTGATAAATTAGAACAAAGTCTACTAGAAGATTTATTGAATATTTTGACTTCAAATGGTATTTCACCACAAGAATTGAAGCTCAAAGTAAATTGTCATGTAACGTTATTACGGAATATCAATCCTTTCGAAGGGTTATGCAACGGTGCATGCCTTGTCGAAAATTTGAGAAGAATGTAATTCTTGCAGAAATTGCTGCTGGTGAATATTGTAGAAAACGTGTTTTCTTATCGAGGATCCATTTTATACCTCTTAAAAGTGATCAAAACTCAATTCCATTTAAAAGAACGTAGTTTCCAATTAGGCCATGTTTTGCAATGACAATAAACAAAGCACAGGGTCAAACACTTGATTTCGTCGGTTTGTATCTTCCAAAACCAGTTTTCTGTCATAGTCAGCTCTATGTAGCATTATCAATAGCAAAAAACAAGCACATCTATAAAAGTTCTACTCAAACCATCAAACATAGATAATTTACGCAACGCATGTACTAAAAACATTGTGTATAAGGAAATTCTTTCATTTATACATCCATAGAACCACAACCTTCATATGAGTAGTTTTGATATTTCTCATATGTTTTTCCCAATGTACTTCTTCAGCATGAAAAAGATTTTTATTCTAACTTCATCAATCAATAATCTACTTTCTCTTATATTTCTAAACTTCAACTGGATGGGTGCATATAAAATTTTTTATTGGAATAATCGTTTCAATCATATATACATCTAGAGAAAGTCGAAAACACTGGTACTGAATTGACCGATGTTGCTCCTTTGTCCATCGTAAGTTTTCCTCAACCAATTTGTACAGTGGTTGGATTTGATGAAAAAAAAAAGGCAAATCTTCTTCTAAATATTACATATTTGGATGGATGGTATCTCGTTATGCATGATGGACACTTGTGTTCATGCAAGTAGTGCTAAAAACGTTAGTAATTGCTCTAATTATTTTCTCTCTCTTGCTTCAAATGTTAAATTTATATATATTTATAATAGAGCTTGCTAGAAACTTTTCATAATTTTAACAAGGATCGCTAGATAAAGTACATTGTATCTTCTTAAGTTTGGTTCAATCTTGGTTACAAGGATATATCAAATAAATATTTTACAATTGAATACATATTTAGACACTTTGAATATATCCTATACATTGGTTCCATTTTCTGTATAGTGAAATAGATATTTTACAATTGACAGATGGAGAGATTAGTCCAGGCAACTTTTAAGAAAAAGATAGGATTTATACTTTCAACAATGATATTACACAACTTTATTTTTTTGTTGAAAACATTAATAGCTAAAAATTAATATGACGACTTGTGACGTAAAATTGTTGTGTTAGATATTTACAATTGATACATGGACAAATTGGTACAAGTAAATTTTAATAAGATAGAAGACTTTTCAACTCCCTACAAATTTATTTTCACATCACATACATAAATAATATATATATATTTTTACATAAAGTTATTATGACTCATTGGTATCAATAGTTATCCTATACGTGATTTCGTCGAAGATATTTTTTTTTACAGCTATAATATATATATATATATATATATATATATATGCATTTTTACTTTATATAACTATCCTCAATGTTCTATAAATACTCAAACTTACAGCTATAAACATCACAAACTCGAAGAATACAATACATAACACATTAGTATTCCTTTAATATCAACCAATCTCTTCAAGACTCTCTCCATTCTCTCCTTTATATTATTGGTAAGTTCCATTCATATGTCTCATTTTTCCCCTTATTTTCCTTCTAATGAAGCTCTAACTTCTTATTCGTGCAGCTGATAAATATACAAAATGGCAACACAGTATAAACTTATCCCGCAAGTTTCTACTTCTAAGAAGAATTGGTCTATAAAAGTGATAGTTGTTGGTAAACAAGCACCTAAAAATGCTCGTAATACCACAAGCCGATACCAAAATCTTGTTTTAATAGACTTAGAGGTAACTATGTAATTATACTGTTCACATTAGAATAATTTTCTTATTCTATACATGTATCTATAGCTAATATTTTTAAATATTTTTATATTGCAACAGGGGAATAAAATTACAGCCATACTGTACGATGCGAATATTACAACACTTGCTGATGAATTGAAACTTGGTAAAACATATGTATTATCAAATGCAATCGTTAGAGACAACAAGAATGAGTTTCGAGACTCACTTGTAGATAAAGTTTGGACCATCAATGGAAGAACGAAGATTGAAGAACTGGAAAAAGATAATCTTAAATTCCTCTTTTCACAATATGAATTGACTCCATTTAACCAGCTAGAAAGATACATGGATAATAATGTGGACATAAGTAAGGTTTTAAATACACTAACTTCAAGCTAATATTTCTTTCAACGTTTAATAATTACTCCGTTGATATTTATATTGAGCTTTATAATATAGACAAAATAATACTTGATAAGAATATTTTTTATGTAACTTTTCGCAGGTGTTATAGGTGTTGCCATAGAACTGCGACAAAAAATAGTTATCCAAACGCACTTTGCCACACAGGCGTGTCTTCAAGATGTTGTACTAATGGACAAGCATTTTGAGACTATAATATTAACACTGTGGGATACTTTTATGGAAAGAGAATGCTTGAACATCATTGAAAACCTTGGAAGCAAACTTGTCATATGGGCTACAAATCTCAAAAAAATTTCATTCAACGGTTAAGCAAATATTAACATAGCATTTCTTTAGAATAATACTAAATTTTAGAAAGAAAAAAACTTAAATCAAGTGTTATTTTCTTATTAGGTATAACCCTTTCTACTAAAGTCAATAGCACATTTTTCATTAACGCTGGAATCGTAGCAGTCGCAGATTACAAACGATGGTTGTAAATCAAAACCAACAAAATTTTACACCTTTCGCATCTATAAAAAATACTTAATAGAAATTATTTCCATATTTAATTGTATAATTTCTATTGTGCAGGATTAAAGCAAATGAAGAAAAGCTTGAAGAGCTAACAGAAGATAAATCGTCTTTTGGAGTAACACCACCAAAAATTTCACCTCCAGATGAAAAATATTTTACATCAATTGCGGATTTACTGAGAGTTTACTTGGGAGTAATTTTTCAATAATTTCCTTCAACATTCTTAGTATTTTAAAAAACAAAAGCTATTTTATTACTATATTTATATTAATTATGAATACTTGTATAGCAAAAAATCTGCAACAATTGCAAAACGACATCTAATGTAGACTTTGGACAAATCCACAAATGTCGTTTTTTGCAAATTTGAACATGCAAAAGAAGTATCAAGGTAACATGCATCTCTAAACATATATTTATTTATTCAAATACAAGTAGTACTTTATTCAACAAAACAAAATGCATTCATAGACTTCTATACAGAGCAAATGCTTTTGTACATCTTGAAAATAAATCATGAGGATTAGATGCAAGCATTATTGGCAATGCAGCGAAAATGCTTTTGCAAGTTAAGGCAGAAGAAATAATAAATCATTTCGAAAAGGTCAAATCTACATACTACAACACTTACAAATTTTTATTGTACACTCTAACAAACTACAATTTTTGCATTAAAGTAAACTACATATTTCATACTACAGGATCTAGATGCACCGCCATACAATATCATACGAACTGAGAGTGAATAAAAAGTGACATTGTACCTGAAAGTAGCACCCAAACGATAGAATCCATCGAAGTATCGATATGATAGAGTTTTCACATTCGATTCTTCATGCAACGTGAATTTCTCAATGAGTGAGCTGGAATTTTCACCAGCAAATATGACATCAACAGTTCAACCACTACTCATGATAGTCGGAAAAAAATAACTCCTAAGGGCAAGACTAAGCTCTACGAGACAAACACTGAAGAATCAACTGCACTAAATGTGAAGAGAGGTCTTTTCCAAGATGGAAAAACAGAAAATTCTTCAAACAAGAAGATGAACACGAAAAAAAAAGAATGAACCTGATGCGAAAATTTTCACCTCTTAGGAAGAAGATAACTGAAAATTGATGTTTATTTTGTATGCACTCAATGGTGTGTTTTTTGTGCATGCTCATGCACAAAGCTATTAGATATGCGTGCACAAAACTAATAGATAGTTGAGTCTCAAATATAATTACATCTTGTTACTCAACATTGTATTAGATTTTTGTTGAAACACTATTTGTGTAATAACTGTATGGAAGTTGTTTTTGTGTAAATAAAGAAATAGTGTTGTTGTATACATATTAGTAACTTACAATTGACTCTAATTTATTTACTTCAATTTTATTATGATAATCTTCATGTAGATAAATCAAATTATATTCATATTATCACTGTAATGTACAAATAAATGTTGGCAAATAGTATAACACGAAAAGTAGGAGGAAATATTGTGCGGAGCATACACTCGCGTAGCGTTCGCGGAGTGATGTCCGCACAGTGCGGACACTCGAGTCCACGTTGTGTGGACGAATCTATCTGTGCAGATTTCCACACTTGCGTCCGCACTGCACGGACGAATATGTCTGTACTGCGTGGACAATTTAGTCAACGTAGATGTTCGCGCAGTGCAGATACTTGAGTCCGCATTGCACGGACGAATATGTTCGCTCAGCATGGACTCATGTGTTTGCACAATGCGGACAAATCTATATAGATCCAAGAAGATTTGCTAGACATCATTTACCAAAATTTGTACGAAATGTATAGATCCAAGACTTTTCACATCACAATTGAAATATTTCTACAAACTTGAGACCAACCAGTGTAATACGATGTCTCACTATAGGTTGTGCAATTTTTTTTAGAGAGAAAGAATTACAGATGGGTGACACGTGTGTATTTGAACTACTCAATAACAAACCCCAATGTTTATTGTCTACAAAAATAACACGTATGTAACTTTTAGATTTTAATTGCATCCCTATGTAATGAAAATTTATTCCCAATTTTTTATTATTAATAAATTCATGCTATTTCTAAATCTAATCTATTTGCTTTCTTATTTACTTATATTCAACGATATTATTGAAATTTAAAATAAATTTTAATTCCTTACAATTAAACGGTACCCATTCACACTTTCATTAAATAATTAACTAGAACAGTAACTATACAACCAAATTAAAAGCAATCTTTTGTTACATAACTATTGTATCAATATCGCATATATCTTCCATGCTCGACACACTAACATTAACTTAAAAAAATACGCATATATCTTCCACGCTCGACACGCTAACATTAACTTAAAAAAAGCCCCTAGTATCAGCTAGAAATTGTAATAAAAATATTAACTTTGACAAATTCTCAAACTTCTATGTGCATTTGAACACAATCTACCTCGATATCTACATATCACAGTTCAAGTGTCCAGTTTTAATAGTAATCCACATGAAGCGAATGAGAATGAAAAGGATTAGGGGTTTCTTCAAAATAGGAATCAATTGAATTGAATTATCTCTGACCTTAACTTTTTATTAATAGATGTTTAACTGCATGTGACCTACTCATTAAACACAAGTTGGCCTACTTATTAATCAATATAATTAATTAATATTGTCCAGGCCATCTAAATTCATTAAGTTTACAAATGTTCCATATTAATCAATTAATTAATTCTTAATTTCAATCTTCTAGTCCTTGCCTTTTATGTGACTTATTAGGTTTTCGATTACGATATCGAACAATGTGAATCATTATTTCGGTCTAATCAAAATAAGATAAATTAAAATCCTCTATTTAATCTTCATCTTCCCTTATTGATGTATAGTAATGTGTCAGGACAGTACATATGATGGTAAATATTACGTAGTATGACAAAATTAAACTTGTTCTATTATCATGGAACTATAATTCATTTGTCAATATAATTCCATCAATTATGAGATATGAAAATGTATCAATCTTTATTTCAATCGATCATGTGTTTCGTTCCGCTCTTAAGTCAATTTTTGTTGAAACTCTTTTTGTCTTATGAACTCATCTTGATCAAGGATTTCGATATCAACTTAAGCGGATGAAATGCAGATCATAATCTTTTACTATCTAAGAGCGTCACATCTTCTATTAACATTTATATGGTTCTTGCCATTCTAAACAATGTCGTATTAGTAACCTTGGCAGAACAATATTTAACATTACCAAAGTATAATGATCCTCACCAATGTATAATGATCCTCATATTAATCATTGTCGCTGAGATAGTTATCCATGTAGAATATCTCTAAAGGGTCTAAAATGTTTGATTCTCTTATCAAAACATCCACGTGTCCAATTAAATATCACTCTATTTTAGTTTATGAGATCGACTACTGACTTCATAAGTGAGAAATGTCACACGTGCTGGTCTAACTGAAATAATGATATTTGTAACTCGTTATTACTTACGATCATGAATAATTTAAAATTTAGTCATCTACAACTTATTTCTCATCAATACAACTCTTTGTAATTAACAAGTTATCAAAATTTAAATTTAAGGACACTATTAATTTAATTTGTCTAAATGATGATGATGATGATGATGATGATAATAATAATAATAATAATAATAATAGATCCGTCATAAATAAAATGCATTTATCAAAGTGTTTACATCCTAAAGTCAGTTGGACCTATGACATATCACTTACAAACTCCTACTTGCACTAGATTCAATCACTCGTTTATCTAATACCAAAAGAGTTAATATGATGGATATGTTTTTGTTGGGACAATGACTTTATCAGTGGATCTGCAATGTTATCATATGTGGAAACTCGTTCTATGTTCACGTCATTTCTTTGTATAATCTCTTTAATGAGACAATATCTTCTTAAAACATGTTTGGAACGATGATGAGATCTTGGTTCCTTCGCTTGTACAATGACTCCATTGTTATCACACTATAGATGTATATGATAAACAATATTAGGATTACTCCAAATTCATTAATAAAGTTCTTAATCTAGATTGCTTCCTTTGTTGCTTCTGAAGTAGTGATATAGTCGACTTCTTTTGTTAAATTAGCAATTGTTTTCTGTTTGGAACCTTTTTAACTAGCCGCTCCATTATTGAAAGTGAACATATATCTTGATTGAGATTTGCTATCATCCTTGTCTAACTAGAAATTGGCATTAGAGTATCCATGTACTCTTAGTTAATTTCCTCCATATATTAAGAATAAATCATTAGTTCTTCTTAAGTATTTAAGGATGTTCGTAACTACTATCAAGTGTTTCATACCAGGGTTTGTCGGAAACCTACTCATAATACTTAAAGTACATGAAACATTTGATCTCGTACATAGCATCGCATACACGATAGATCCTATTGCTGACACATATGGAATATTATCCATGTGATCTCTCTCATCCTGTACTTGAGACATATATCCTTTAAGAGATAACTCCTATGACACATGCAGTTTAATCCTCTTTTGGATGATTGTATATTAGAATCTTCTCAATATTTTATCTATGAATGTAGAATAGGATAAACTAAGTAATCTTCTAGATCTATCTCTATAAATCTTAATTCCGAAAATATAAGTTGCTTCTCCCATATGTTGCATGGAGAAATTCTTTGATAACTACAATTTTATTGATTGAAGCATATTGTGTTTTTCATTAATAATATGCCATCTATATATAATATTAAAAATACGACAACGCTCCCACTCGTCCTCTTATATACACACAATCATCTTGGTTATTGATAAAATCAAACTTTTTGAGTGTCTCGTCTAAATGAAGATTTCAGCTCCTAAAGGCTTGTTTCAATTTATAGATAGATCAATCAAGCTTGTATCAGCTATTACAAGCAAAATTTAGATTGATTTAAACATGGTCACTGCTGAAAAAGTTTCAACAAAGTCAGCTCCTTATCTTTATTGTAACATTTAGCTACTATCCTTGTTTTATATGTATAGACATTACCATTGAAAAGTTCTGACATCCTTGAAAGTTTAGATTAGCCAATTTATTTTGACCGAATGTGCGGAATTATATAATTAAAAATAACAAGTCACCTTTTAATTATTAATAGATGGTTAATCAATCATGATAGATTATCTTATAATTTGAATACCATAATCAATAATATGAAAGCAATAAACAATACAAAATACGTTAATGGAGAAAACTCAAATGGGTAAAAACTTTGGGACCAATCTAGTAACCTCCAATCCTCCACTATAGACAATATGAACTTATAGTATGATCCAACCTAGAAAATCCACTAGATTATCTGATCTAATTCCTACAATCTCGAAGTCCCGCTAGAATGTGTTCCCCTCACACCCGTTTCCGATCTTTTGGAATTGTCTAGTTCCTGTGATCACCAATAACACCTTATTCTTATACTCTTCCTGTGCTTTTCGTCTAATATCCCTCAATCTTCAGCAACCTCTGAAAGCTCTTGAGAAAATACCTTCATATTTCATGAAATAAAAAACTCAATACCAAGCCTAAAAGCACATGATACAAAAAATATAACAATCGAAACACATTATTATAAATATACTACCTAGATTGAGAAGTAATACTAATGTTAATCAAAACACCAACTGAAACATTAATATCACAAAACATCAAAACTAAGAAAAGCTATGCATTATGATACGGAATACTGTATCTCCCCCTTACTGTAATCTCTCTATGATCTTTGTCCCATTTTCATCACAAATGACCAAGTGAACTTTATCAAATACAATTGAACACCAATATATAATAGCTCAAAGATGCAATTGATAGCATACACAAGCATAATCATTGATCGGTAAACTTTTCTACGTACTCAGTTCAAGTTAAAATAGAGTAAATTGTATAAGTGACTCATATGTGTAAAATATAATTAATTATTTGTAAGCAGGAATCCAAACCTTAATTTTGTGAGAAACGACATGCTAAACATTATTTTCAATAAATCTATCTCTTTACTTATGAAAGTCAAACCAATAATAGCATATAGGACCTATACATAGAAGCTCATATTGCATGTATATTAATCTTTTCTCCTCCTGACTTTGAGTATATATATTTTTAAACAATGTCTATATTTTCAAACTCATCATTTTTGTTTTCAATTTTTTTACATCTTATGTGCAGACTCTTCTCCATTAAGCGACTAAGATATCCTCTGTAACGAACTTTAGGTCGGTTAACCCAAGTCAGTTGACCATAGGCACCAATTTATGAGAAACTCTTCAAAAGAGCATAAGATATTGAAATTTTTCTTTTAAGGAAATATACTTGAGCTTAGGTCTACTAAAATAAGTTCAATTCACGTTTAAAGTCATCTTACCAAAATGTGACTGCCATCTCAAATCTCACATGCGATCAAGTCCTACTCACAATATCATAGTGTGTACAGTGCTGATGGTACGTGAAGCAACATATACTAAGTACTCCATAAAAACCTAAGCAAGTAATGAAACATGCTACAACACATCAATTGAACTCATACTTGGTCACAACACACAAGTTCAAGTATATCATATATCATGTTGTAGTTTAAAAAACTTTCCTCCCTTTTTTTTAAATAAATGCTCCAATCACACAAAATAAAAAATATTCAACACACAAAACAAAAACATATGCATGTGCCAATCCAAACATGATGAAGATGGACATACATGAACCTACTATCTATAGAGAAAATACAAAATTGAGATGCATGTAATAATGAATGAATTACAATGAATAAGCCCAAGAATGTACCATAAATACCTAATCGGTTAGGTATACAAACGCTATTATCTTTAAGAGTACCGTGATTTATTTCAAAAGTTTTAGACCACTTTTCTTCACCCAAATTTGCTTAGTGGAAGAATTAATACTAGTCATTCGTGTTATTAACTCGGTCAATTAACTCACTTGAGTAGTAAGGAAGTCAATCCGGCTATCACAATCCTGATTTTTATTTATATTGACGTTCTGATTTCTATTTTTGTTCTAGAATTTATGACACATAAGCCTTATATGTCATAACTTACCACAATTGAAACAAGTATGGATAAACCTAGGACTAAGGTTATGTGGTCGTTGATTTTTATTCCTAGGTTGGCAGGTCCTACGTTGTTAAGTAGGCTTCTGTCCTACCCCTTATTCTTGGGTTTAGGGCTAGGAACGTACTTAGGCCTGTCAGTGGTGTGGACAAAAATGGTCTTGAAAGTACTAGCAACATTGTGATCATTCTCCTTATATCCTAGACCTCCTTTATTACCAGATGTCTTACTCATTCCTAAGATGCTATCAAGCATCAATGAACCACTAGAGAATGCAAGGAGTTGGGTGTTGGAATCCTCAAGATCATTCATAAGGGTCTTAACCATATTTTCTAAAGACTCTTTCACAATGTTCAACTCACTAAGTCTTCTAGAGGACTCCTCAAGATCACTCAAAAGATTCTTAACTTGAGTATCTAAGGATTCAATCATAGAATTCAACTGACTCATGGATAAGATAGATTCCTGAAGGTCGACTATTAGTTTATCTTTCTCTAGCTTAGAATCTTTGACCTTCGTACATAAGGCTGTATTGGTAGTCAATAATATCATAAGGTTCTCCGTATATAATTTATCATAAGCTTTATGTATGTCTTCCTCAAATTACTTACTGCTATCTACATCCTCAATTTCATTGCATGTCATAAAATCGATGATACCACTAACATTGCGGAGTTATTCTTTAGGGAGATAGTGCGTTTATATTGGGGTACCTAAAAGCATAGTGTCTTATTGAGATGTTAAGTTTTTGAGTCACTTTTGGCAGGTTTTGTGGGGTAAGTTAGGAACCAAGTTGATGTTTTCCACAAACTGATGGGCAAACTGAAGTAGTAAATAGGATTATGACATAATTGTTATGCAGTGTAGTCAATAAGAATTTGAAAAGTTGGGAGGAATGTTTACCTTTCATAGAATTTGCATATAATAGGGTCATGCATTCTACTACTTCATTTTCATCGTTTGAATTTTATTATAGTTTTAATCCACTAACACCTTTGGATTTAATACATTTGCCTGTAAATGAACGAGGTAGCTTAGATGGTAAAAGAAAGGCCGAGTTGGAGAAATCACTCTATGAAAAGGTAAGGATGCGAATGGAGAATAAATACAAACACTTCGTATCGCAAGCAAACAAGGGCCGGAGAAGCATAACATTCGAACCTGAAGATTGTGTTTAGGTGTATTTCATAAAGGAATGCTTTCTAGAGCAATAGAAATCAAAGTTACAACTACAAGGGGATGGTCCATTTCAAGTCCTGGAGAAGATACAGATTAGATCTTCCAGGTTAGTATAATGTTTCAGCAACTTTTAATTTCTAATCTCTCTCTTTTTGACGCATGTACAAATTCGAGGTCGAATCCTTTTGAAGAGAAATGGGATGATATGATTCAAGAGTCGAGCTCGACGAAGATGAGCCCAGGACGAGACTTGTTGATTATCGAAGGAAGACTGATGATGCAATCGGGAAAAAAATGGGTAAATCACGCAATGGGTTTACTTGTACAATCAATAGTGGACGACATCATGATCTACGTGAAAAAAGAAGCAAGCTTTATGTTGGGGTCGAAATCCGAAACAATTTGGATCAATGTGTTAAAGCAATCGAAGAAGAGGCACATCAGAAAGCCATGTGGTCGCATAGGCATTCCAGGCATGTGACCTCATCAACACAGGTAGGGAATGATAAGGCGCCTACAAGATGAACCATGCGACCGCAAGAAATAGGGTCGCAAAAAGGAAATTTTTGGCAGTTTTGCCAATTTTCGAAATTTTTTCTAATTTAATTAGAATTCTAATTTCTTTCCAACTTTGCAAGATTCTAGGCATATTTTTCGTTTTTCATAGTATTTTTGTGGATTAGTATAAGTACTTTTCAATTATTTTTCATACGGGACTTTTGACATATTGAATACAAGAGTGGCTATATTGCTTTCAAATTCTCATTCTTCTTTGAACATCTTGAACTTATCAAGTTAATTCTTGTAGCGTTCAACATTGGGTGTGGATCGCAGGTCATGTAATCAAGAGGTTATTCAAATTCCATTTTGTTTAATTGCTTGGTTCATTGTTCTTGATTTAAACTTAAAATCGAATTATTCTATAAGCTTTCTTGGGATCGTTAATCTTTTGTGAGGTTGCGTAGTCGACGTTGCTACGCGGTTCTCATCAGTTGGTATTAGAGCCCGACTCCAAAATAATCAAGGTTATATCTTTTTATTCTTATTGAATCTTTATTTCATTTTTTTCCCATTGTTCTTCGCGTTCTTCTAGTCCATTCATAATTTAGAGTCTTTGATCCAAAAAATTTACAAAAAAAGAGTCAAAATTGGTTTTTTGGGCTATTTAAGTATTCAAATCAACTTTCGTTTGTTTTGCTAGTCTTATAGTCGAATTCCCGAGTAAAAAATCTGAAATTTAAAAAAAAAAAATTATTACAAATTTCGAAAATTTCTAGTAGTTTTCAATTTTTGAGTAAAAAAAAAATCCATTCCCTTGTTTTCTTACTTTATTGAATTTCATTAGTTCCAATTTATACACGTTCATTTCTTGTTTGTTTAAGTCTTTTTCTTTTCTACCTTTCAATCACAATTTGTGACCATATTTGGTTTGGATCCACGAGAATACATTCTTTTTGAGTTCACTTGTTCTTTGAGGTACTTGGACGAAAGAACTGAGTGGTAAAAGACAGAGTGGTGAGATCAATAGAGGAGAAACCATTAATTGAGTGATACACGAGCGATCATTGTGAGGCAGAAATATTATAGAATTTAGGATGTCTGACCGAGAGGGATCCAATTCCAGCAGGCAGGCCAATCAAATCAACATGACAGAAGATGTAATATGACAGTTTGAAAAAGTACTTGGGGATGTGAGTGATAGACTTGATAGGCTCGATACATCGGTTGTAAGTCTTCATATGAGACAATCGAATGCAAAGAGACCGGGTAGGGAGGAGCCTAGGATGGAGATACATGATGAATATGAGTACGGTAGTGACTTGGATGAGGGTGTATCAATGGAGTTGAAATGGGTAGGATGAGAAATAGAGGAGGTAGGTTTGAAAGAAGGGGTAGGAACAACTTTGGAGATGAGGTAGATGGGAATATGGGCAACATTAAAATGTCAATTCCACCGTTCAAGGGAATGAGTGATCCGAAGCCTTATCTAGAATGAGAGAAGAAGGTAGAGTTGATTTTTGAGTGCCATAACTACTTGGAGGAAAAGAAGATGAAGATAGTCGTTCTTGAATTCACTGACTATGAAATAACTTGGTGGGATCAAGTGGTTACATTAAGGCGGATGAATCGGGAACGACCTATTAATACTTGGGATGAGTTGAAGACTATCATGCGGAAGCAGTTCGTGCCTAGTCACTATTATAGGAAGCTGCATCAGAAATTACAAAGTTTATATCAGGGTTCGAAAAGTGTGGAGGACTACCATAAGGAGATGGAAATATTGATGATCAGATCGAATGTGGAAGAGGATTGGGAAGCCACCATGGCTAGTTTCTTAAATGGGATGAATAAAGACATTGCCAATGTTGTGAAGTTGCAGCACTATGTGGAGATAGAAGATATGTTGCATGTGGCGATGAAGGTGGAGAAACAGTTGAAGAGGAAAAGGACAGCTAGGCAACCATTGAGTACTTCGGGTTCTAATTCATCTTAAAAATTGAGTTGGGACAACAAAGGAGATGGAATTGTTTTGAAAGGAAGAACTGAAATGCCAAAGAAAAAATATGAAGGTGCTAGCAGAACAACACCCAAAATAGAAGTCACATCAAACCAGGATCCAGGATATCAAATGCTTCAGGTGTTTGGGAACAGGACACATTGCTTCTCAATGCCCAAACAAAATACAATGATCTTGCGGGACAACGAAGAGGTGGTGAGTGACAATAAGGATGATTATGAAGACATGCCAGCATTGGAGAAGGTTAGTGATAGGGAAAAAGTGAAATTTGATGTTGGAAAGTTACTGGTCACGAGGCAAACTCTCAGCACTTAATTCAAAGCAAATGACATAGAGCAGCAACAAGAAAACATATTCCATACACGATGCCACGTTAACAATAAGGTATGTAGCATGATCATTGATGGTGAAAGTTGTACAAACGTAGTTAGCACAACTCTTGTAGAAAAATTGGGATTAACTGTATTAAAACACCCTAGACCCTATAGGCTACAATGGTTAAATGAATGTGGGGAAGTTAAGGTGAACAAGAGGGTACTGATAAATTTCTCAATTGGTAGCTATAGTGATAAAATCATGTGTGTTGTAGTACCTATGCATGCGGGACACATTTTATTGGGGATAGCATAGCAGTATGATAGGAAGGTCATTCATGATGGGTACAAAAATCGTTACAGTTTTGTTAAGAATGTGAGGTTCATTATCCTTGTACCATTAAGATCGGCACAGATGTATGAAGACCAAATTAAACTGAAAAATGAGAGTGAACGAGATAGAGAAGATGAGAGAGAACAGTGAGATGGCAAGTAAGAGAGAAAATGGTGAGTTGGCTAATAGAGAGAAAAAAAGAGTGGAGCCACATGAGAGAAAAGAAAGAGAGACTTCCGAGAGGAGAGAAAGTTGAAAGCGAATTTCTTTGCAAAGGAGAGTGAGTTAAAGAGAGTGATAGTTGAGAAAAAAAACAAGTGATCTTATTAGTCTATAAGAAGTCATTCCTCAATCTTGAGGAACGTAACCCAACCCTCCTTAATTTAGCTATCTCTTTGTTTCAGGAATTCGAAGATATATTTTTGGAGGACATGCCTAGCGGGTTACCACCCATTCAAGGTATTGAGCACCAAATTGACTTCGTCCTTGGAGCTGTCATTTCTAACCAACCAGCTTATTGAAGTAATCCTGAGAAGAGAAATGAGCTACAAAGACAAGTGGAGGAATTGATGAGCAAGGGATATGTAAAGGAGAGCATAAGTTCATGTGCCGTTCCGTGCTTCTTGTGCCGAAGAAAGATGGAACATAGAGAATGTGCATGGATTGCAGAGCCATCAAAATATAATGGTAAAATATCGTCATCCTATTCCTAGGTAAGATGATATGTTGGATGAACTGTATGGTGCATGAATATTTAGTAAAATTGATCTTAAGAGTGGATACCACCAAATTCGAATGAGGGAATGTGATGAGTGGAAAACCGCTTTTAAAACAAAATATGACTTGTATGAATGGTTAGTAATGCCGTTTGGACTCACTAATGCACCGAGTACTTTTATGCAGTTAATGAATCATGTTTTGCATGCTTTTATAGGCAAATTTGTTGTGGTTTATTTTGATGGCATCTTAGTCTATAGCAAGGACCTTACTGAATGCGTAGAACACCTTAGGAATGTGCTTTTGGTTTTGAGAAAAGAATAACTATATGCTAATTTTAATAAATGTACATTTTGCATGGAGAAGGTTGTTTTCCTAGGATTTGTAGTAGGTGCCAACGGGGTAAAGGTAGATGAAGAAAAAATAAAAGCTATTAAAGAATGGCCAACACCTAAAAGCATAGCTGAAGTAAGAAGTTTTCATGGCTTTACTAGTTTTTATAGGTGTTTCGTGAAAAACTTTAGCACAATCACTATACCACTTACTGAAATTGTTAAAAAGAGCATGGGATTTCATTGGGGTGATGAACTGGAACATGCATTCAATACAATTAAAGATTGATAAAACTTTCGAGATGGAGTGTGATGCATCAGGAAAAGGTGTTGGAGCAGTTTTAATACAGGACAGGAAACTGATACCCTACTTTAGTGAGAAGCTGAGTGGAGCAGCACTCAATTATTTACTTATGACAAAGAGTTGTATGCACTTGTACGAGCCTTAGAGACATGCCAGCATTACTTACGGCCTAAAGAGTTCGTGCGGATGTATTGTCTCGAAGGTATCTGCTTCTGACTTCTCTTTGTTCAAAATTTCTTGGCTTTAAACATATTAAGAACATATATGTTGGTGATCTAGATTTCTCGGATATTTATGCATCATGTAATAAGGGGGCTATAGATAAGTTCTTTAAGCAGGACGGGTATCTGTTTCGGGAAAATAGGTTATGAGTTCCTAATTGTTCCATACGGGAGTTTTTAGTGAGGGAAGCACATAGTGGAGGATTGGTGGGACATTTTGGGGTTAAAACAACTTTAGAGATGTTGGGGAAACATTTTTATTGGCCTAAGATGAAAGTGATGTAGAAAGAGTATGTAGTTGATGCATAGTTTTTAAACGGGCTAAGTCTAAGGTTTTACCTCAAAGTTTATATATACCGTTACCTACACCTAGTGAACCATGGGTTGATATTTCAATGAATTTTGAATTGGATTTACCTAGGACTAAGAAAGGATGAGATTCAATCTTTGTGGTGGTAGATAGGTTTAGAAAGATGACACATTTCATAGCTTGTCATAAAATCGATGATGTCACTAACATTGCGGAGTTATTCTTTAGGGAGATAGTACATTGATAATAGCACATTTATTACGTTTTTCATGTATTAATATCTGCATTTCTATGATTATTTGACATACCTCTATATCTGCATTCCTATGATTAATACACTAAATACCTCTATATCATGGTTTAGGTTGCTAGTGGATGAAAACGAAGGAAATTGGAAGAAATGAGCGAAAAAGGACTAAAGTGCAGGAAAGTGAAAGTTCGGGAACTAAAGTGCAAATACTCTAAACTTTTTTCTAACCTTGTGACAAAGATTTGAGAGTATTAGAGGTCAATTGGATGAGAAAATGAGTCAAAGGGATGAAATAAAGCCAAAACATTATCACATATCAACATTCAAGCTGAAAAGTTTTGCACTGGTTTTTAGCCTCATATTGAGACCAGTTGACATGGAGAATGATGTAATTCGAAGATGATATCTAAAAAAAAGTTGTAGCCCTTTAGCTTTCCAACGCATCTTTAATCACCTCAATCGGACATTGGGAGAAAAGATATCATCAAAATACTGAAGGCTATCGGGTAGAAAATTGGCAAAACCATGCGGTCGCAAGGTTATAAATCCATGAGACTGCATGGCTATTACTGAGAACTCAAAAGCTGAATTACTTTGTTCCATACGACCACATTGTTTTATACCATGCAGTCGCATAGGTCTTTTCTAAGCCAAAATTTTCTATTTTCGATAATTTGCTAAATCACCTATGGAAACAACTCTCAACACGTCTTCTTAACCCTAAACTCAACCAGAACGCCCACTATTCGTCTCCTATCATTTTTCTCTGAATTTTGAGCTCAATAACAACATGAGGAACTGATCCTCTTGGTGAAACAAGGAAGGAACTCATCCGAAATTAGAAATTTCACGTCGTTTGTTCGCATCGTTTGGTATTTCTTTTGTTAAACAATTCTAGATTTAGATTTTCATTCTTGTGGATTTATTCTGAAATTGGTTTAATGATTATTAGATCTTTCTTTTATCCAATCACGTTTTTTCCATTGTTTAATCGAACTAATTATTGAATTTCAATTTCATGAATTTTATTGGTATGATTATTTACTACTTTATGTTTAATATATATGGTTGATCTATAATCCAATTTCAATAAATAATTGTGGAAATCGTATAGAAAATCTAGAATCTAGGGTTACATTTGTGAATTATGTTGATCTTGAATGATAAACCCTCCGATTAGAGTACCGGGATGAAAGCTCCTAATTCTGTTATCAAATTGAATAAATGACGTTGACTGATCTCATCCGAGGAAGGGGATTCCGAAACTTCACTACCTTAATTTACTAATTTTTATCCCATAATCTTGATATTGATCTCAATACTCAACAATCAAATTCTCCTACAAATTTAAGAGGATAAATCACCCCTTCTGGAACCTTTGATAACTCTTTCATCTCCCTATGGATACGACACCCCAAAACTACACTACAATACCGCATTATTCTTTGGGCGTAATCATACGTTTACATGGGGTACCTAAGAACATAGTGTTTGATCGAGATGTCAAGTTTTTAGGTCACTTTTGGAGGATTTTGTGGTGTGAGTTAGGAACCAAGTTGTTTTTTTCCACAAACTAATGGGCAAACCGAAATAGTAAATAGGACTATGACACAATTGTTGCACACAATAGTCAATAAAAATTTGAAAAGCTGAGAGGAGTGTTTACCTTTCATAGAGTTTGCATATAATAGAGCCACGCATTCTACTGCTTCATTTTCACCATTTGAGATTATTTATGGTTTTAATCCACTAACACCTTTGGATTTAATACATTTGCCTGTGAATGAATGAGGTAGTTTAGATGGTAAAAGAAAGGCCAAGTTGGTAAAGTCATTCCATGAAAAGGTAAGGATGCAAATCGAGAATAAATACAAACACTTCGCATTGTAAGCAAACAAGGGTCGAAAAAGCATAACATTCGAACTGGAGATTGGGTTTGGGTGCATTTCAAAAAGGAATGCTTTCCAGAGCAATGAAAATTTTCCTAATTTGATTAGAATTCTAATTTCTTTCCAACTTTGCAAGTTTCTAGGCATATTTTCCATTTTTCATAGTATTTTTATGGATTAGTATAAATACTTTTCAATTATTTTTCATAAAGGACTTTTGACATATTGAATACAAGAGAGGTTATATTACTTTTGAATTCTTATTCTTCTTTGAACATCAAGAACTTATCAAGTTAATTCTTGTGGCGTTCAACATCGGGTGTGGATCACAGGTCGTGTAATCAAGAGATTATTCAAATTTCGTTTTGTTTGGTTTATTTTTCTTGATTGAAACTCAAAATCGGATTATTCTTTGGGCTTTCTTGGGATTGTCAATCTTTTGTGGGTTCACAGTCAACGTTGCTACATGGTTCTCATCATTTAGCTAATATTAGTTCATAAGTCTGGAGAGATCCAACCAACTCTTCAACCATAATAGTATCTATGTCCTTATTCTCCTCTATAGCTGTAATTTTAGGCCTAAATCTCTCAGGTAAGGATCTAAGGATTTTTCTAACAATCTTAGGCTCAGAAATTCTCTCATCTAGGTTGAAGCTAGAATTAACTATGTCATTCAAGCTCACATAGAAGTCATCGAATGTCTCATCCTCTTTCATTCTAATATATTCAAATCTAGTGGTCAACATCTATAACTTGGAGTTCTTAACTGCCTGAATTCTCTCATGTGTGGTTTGTAAAATATCTCAAACTCTTTAGCAACCTCACACATAGGTACTCGCCTAAATTATTAAGGGGACACTGCCACAAATAAATGTAGGGCTTTATTATTCCAATTGCACTAATCTAAATTAGATTTCAACCAATTAGTAATAGGAGTGGAGATGATGACACCATTAATGGTGCTAGAATAGGCCGTATAACCATTCATTATGTTTAACCAAATACGCTCATCCATCCATTTTAGGAAGACTCTCATTCTAAATTTCCAATACGCATAGTTACTGCCATCAAAATATGGCGAGATAGATAATGAACTACTCATTTAGAAAAAACTAGGTCCAAGAATCGAATTTGGGCTATGATACCACTTGACAATTTAGATTAGCCAATTTATTTTGACTCAACATACGGAATTATATAATTAAAAGAAATAAGTCACTTTTTAATTGTTTCTAGATAGTTAATCAATCACTTCAGATTATACTATGATTTGAATGTCACAATCAATACTATGAAATCAATAAACAATACAAAATATGTTAATGGAGAAAATCCAACTGGGTAAAAACTCCGGGATTTAAGCCAGTAACCTCTACTATATACAATATGAACTTATAGTACGATCCAACCTAGAAAACTCGCTAGACTCGCTAATCTAATTACTACAATCTCCAAGACCCACTAGAACATGCTTCACTTACACCTGTTCCCAATCTTCTGAAATTGTCTATTTCTTGTGGATCACCAAGAACGCCTTATTCTTGTACTCTTCCTTAAATTTGGTCCAACCTCCCTAAATCATCACCAACCTCTAAAAGCTATTGAGAAAGTACCTTCATGTATGTGTATAGGAAGTGAGTGTTATAGATTACGTGAATTTGATGTTTTCCCAAAGTTGTGGTTGAATGATCTCAAAAATCAAAAGATTAATTTTAATACTTGAATGTGATCTTGAATCTTGGAATGATGTTATGAAGAAGTAATGAACAACCACCTACAAAATGTGTTAGGACTTAGGTATATATAGTAGAAGGCATTTAGGTAGCAAGGGCCTTATGCGTAAAGATTATAGTTTTTGGGTAAACGAACAACTTTGATTTTGGTATACCACGTGACATTTCTCATCACATGAATTGCCCTGACACATTGCTAGATGTCAATCTTGGACGACGGTTGTGAATTGGTGAAAAATTAAAAAGATGTATTTTAATTTATCGATTTTGATTAGATCAATATAATAATTCACATCGTTAGGTATTGTGATCAGGAATCTGATACTTTGTAATACTTTGCAAGTACCTTCTCATGCATACATGGAGGACTATCTCCTAGGAATTTGATGTCCTCATCCCAATCATCAGGTACATCTCCCGGGAGCATGTAACTTTCATCTAAATTATCCGGTGCTTGTTTTCGGCATTTCAAATAATATCGAAACTTTAGAAGTTTCAACATTGCAGCTTCGGTACACGAATACAAGCACATCCTTGTACAATGCTCCGCTAAACAAATATCACATCTTGAACCTCCAAGAATATTTGTATAGTCACCATAGAGACTCGATAGTGCAAACATCTTGTTACTTTACCAAGGTTAGAAACCTGCAAATATCATACAAGTGCAGGGTGCAGGAAAAAAACTACAGATACAAGAAAGATTAGTAATACGGGGTTAGCCAAAATACACAAACAGTAAATACAAATAATTACAAGTTGCTAAAACTAAAATTAACTAAAGCAGTAATCAAAGTGAAAACATTACCCGGCAACGGCGCCATAAACTTGTTCGCAGAAAAATCTACCGCAAACGCACGGATCGTGAACAAGTAATATAGTGGACCTTTTAAGTCCGAATATCGATCCCACGAGGAATGTTACTTTGAAGTTATGTACTCTAATCGATTTTAGTTCTAACAACGACTGACGCACACACAATTAATATTGAAATTAAATTATAAACTAATAACTATAAAACTAAACTAACAAACTAAAAAAACGTAGTTGCATCTTTGATTTGAAAAGCGGTTGAAATTTATGATTTCACTTAACCTTTATTTCATTAACATAAATTCAATAACGTACATGCAAATTACCAAAATTAATAGTTAGATCCGAATTTCCAATTTTAAATTAATATCCTCTTTCGAGCGATATTAACCCTAATTGATTAAATTATACCACATATTTCTATGTCGATACAAAATTAACCAATTGCATTAAATTGCTGTGAAAATACTCAACGGGTCACATAGGGTAGATGTCTATCTCTAGATCATCTAAATGCGTATAGTCGGAACCATACAAACCTATGGTATTATTTATTTCGGCCTAATCAGTACATCTATTTAATTGTCAGATAAATAATTGTACAAATTAATGAACTACACCATTTAATTGTCAGATAAATATTGTAATTTCAACCTAATAATCAATACACTATTATTTTGATAACAAATGCATTTCTAACAACATATATCAATATTAATGAAATTAAAGTTAAGATTCAACATAAACTCCAACACAAAATCTTTAACTCATCATATATAAATTATAACAAATGAAATCATGTTTACATAACATTACAAACTTGAGATTTAAATGAAAGAAAAACAAGATATAGATATACAACCCTTGTAGAATCAAGCCTTGAATTCCTCCATTTTCACAAAGTATTCCTTGTTGTTGATCACCTTGTTAATCACTTTTCATCCCCAAGATGAGCCAAAAAATCAAAGAAACAACTAACTAAAAGAAGAAAATGAAAGAAAATAAAGAAAAGAGAAGGAAATCTAGAGAGAATAACTATCTAACTAACCTAAGCTAAACTAATCTCTTCTAACTTATGAGGGAGAAAGGGATATATGCAATGCTTGTGAGACACCACAAATATCCCAAAATATCTCCATTAAACAAGTCCCAAAATATTGCCAAAGTTGACCAAAAAACACGTGGAAAGAAAATAGACCGCCATTGAATTTTTACTTCTATGCGGCCGCATGATTATAATCCATGCGGTCGCATAGGCAAACCAAAATAATGGTTTGACGTCTCTGATCAATCCATACGGTCGCATGGATTTTTTCATATTTGCAGCTCAGGTCCTTGAATGTTCTGTCCTTACGCGATTTCATCCCCGGTCTTTGAATTGGTACAATTTGGTCCTCATATTTTGAACTTTCTTTCACTTAAGCCCCTACCAAATTGCAGTCAAAGCTCTCCATCTTTTGTTCAAGTGCATTTCAGTCCTCAACTTCATATTTTTGTGCAATTGAAGTCTTTTTTTCACTCGTTTTGCCTCCGTTTCATTCCAATTCAGGGTTTTGGCCTATAAATACAAAAAGTAGACAATTATGGTAGAAATATACTCAAATTTATCAACAATTAAATCCCAAAAAGTGTCTAATAAGTGGGCTAAAGCGCACTTATCAGCTGGAGAATTTGATAGCTGTGGATTGCAGATCGTGATTATTCGAGTTCAAAAAAAGCAATGGAGTTTGTAGAATTCAACAATAGTATAATTTCTATCACAGTCTATATAAACACAAAGAGGATCCTTAGTAAGAATTGAAATTTATTTTATTTTTCGTTGTGCACGATTAAGTAAATTTTCAACAGTGGTATCAGAGTCTATTTTGTGTGTGTTAAAAATTGTTTTGCATGATTGAAAAACTAAAAGTTGATTGTTCATATTTTCTTGAAACTAGTGATTTAGAAAATTATTTTTATCTTCAAAAATATTTTTTGAAAAGAAAATAATTTTTTAGGTCAAAAAAGGGTGTCGACGACGGCAGCAGCAGTTGTCGCCTGTACGTATGTGGCAAAACGTGGCGAGCGCCGATGCTGATCTTCCTCGCAACAGTGCCATCGGTAAGAAGTCGCCACTGTCCAAACTTTTGTCACATGAACAATGGAGCGGCAAGCCTGAAATCAGAAGTTATGGCACCGACAAACAAGGAAAAATGAAGAAAAATCTAGGGTTTACAATCGTTTGAGATGAGTTGGAGGCAAGGGCCTCTGAAGCAATTTGTGAATTTGCAGGCCCCTACTTGCAATACGATTTGTGGAGTCAAATTGCAATTTTAAAATAAATGATCTGTCATGTAATTTTCAAAATTAAAGGCCTAATTTTAATATGAGTCATGTTGCAATTTTGATTAGTTTTGAATTTAAATTTCGAAATGGTTTTAAGTTTGATTTTCAAATAGGTTTTACCCAAAAAATTAACTTTGACCCGTTTAAAATTATATTTAAAATTGACGACTTTTTATATTTTAGTTAAAATTGAATTTAACTTAAATATTAAATTTTGACCTAAAATTTTATTTTATTTTATTTAGGACTTTTATCTTAAATTAAAATGTTAATTCAATTTAAATCAGAGTTAGACTCTGATTTAATATTTAATTAGAATTTGATTTTAATTACATTATCTCACCCTAATATATTCTTGAAATTTGAGTTATACTCCAATTTGACATTCAATTAGAATTAGATTTTAATTAAATTGTCTCGTCCTAAAAAAAATTCTTTAAATTTGAGTTGGACTCTAATTTGATTTTGAATTAAATAAGTTTGCCCTAATGTTTTGAAATTAGAGTTGGACTCTAAATTTACTATTTAATTAAAATTTGATTTAAATTAAATTCAGCCTGCTTAAATTTTGAAATTAGAGTTGGACTCTATTTTGATACTTAATTAAAATTTGATTTTAATTAAATAGTTACTCCCTATAATTATGGAATTGGAGTTAGACTCCAATTTAGTATATAATTAAAATATGATTTTAATAAAATATACCTGCCAATTAATTAATAAATTGATTATTCAATTGTTTCGATCCATTTTGCCTAAATTAGTTTAGATTACCTTAATTGCTAGAAACTTGAAACATATATACATAAAATATTAGATATTATATATGAAAGCATTTATATGATGAATATTTTATTAGTGGATGATTATGGACTCAACGTGTAGACGTGTTGAATGGTTAGTTTTATTCTTGTTGTTTTATGTGCCTGCGAGCTCTTATATATTTTGAACCTACGATTCCATTGTAATTTTATGGGCGTGCGTGTCTAATTATTTAGGACCGCGTGCCAACTAGTATGGCATATAAGTTGTAACTGGACTAATTGAAGAAACAAGAAAATGAGGAGACTAGAGAGAGACATTTGCATGCAAAACCACTCGTTTAAATATTAAATAATATTTTTATTAGCATTCTATCATTATAGTAAAAAAAAAAAATAGATTCCTCAATCGATCTCAAATTGTTGAGTACACTTAAGACTGGTCTATTAGAGATATGTTTGACACTATAAAATATTAAATATTTGTGAATGATGAGTTTGATTTAACTAAAATTTATTTTTTGTCAAGTACAATCAAGGAGATAAATTTTAGATGCATGGTAAGGTAACATATAAGATGTGTGAAAACAAAGAGTTGTCAGCTTAATGGTATGGGAGTTGTATGAAGATACAATTGATAATAGTGTCTACCGAAATATTTTATTAAGACTTGTTGAGTACACTCAAGGCCTTAATATAACAAATGGAATCCCAGCCCACTGAGAGTCAAGTATGTATTACATAAATTTATGTGAGGGTCATAAATTTGAGTTAAACAGTGGGAGCATGATTAATTTAATAAAAGATCATGTTAAATTAATTGATGCATTTATATATTATTATTTTACTTTTTGTCATTTATATTTATTGAATCATGAGTAAATATATGTATTTGAGAGGCATGTTGGATGCCATCAACCAAACCAAGTCTTCTAATTTGGCACCACAATCTGAGAATTATTCTCAAGCATGAGAAAATTGGTTATATTCTTCAGTAGCCCTTAACAGAGACACCTGCTGATGACTTAACTAAGGAAGATGTGGCCGCTATAATAGCATAATGATGACGATAATATTGTAACATGTGTGATGCTTGCATTATGTTACCTGAGTTGCAAAAGAAACATGAAGGCATAGATTAAAACACATGATTTTTTTTTATCTAAAAGAGTTGTATGATGAATAATTGCTTTTGGAAAGATAAGAGACTTCTATGCAACTATAGTGGTGCAAACATGACAGAGGGGTCTTCATTCAGTGCTCATGTAGTGAAGATGATTGGCATTGAGAAGTTGTCTCAATTGGGTTCAGTCATGAAACATGAACTAAGTATTGACTTAGTTCTACAATCTCTGTAGAGAGTTATTTATAGCTAATTATGAATTTTGAAATGAATAAACTCGAGTGCACACTCATTGAGTTGATGAACATGCTTAAGATTGTTATGCCTAACATCAAAGTATGTAGTTGGCATGTCTTGACCATTGATTCTTCTAAGGGCACTAAGAGAAAGTCTAAATGAGGCTTTGGGAAAGCATCTAAAATGGTTAAGTCAATCAAAGCAAATAAAGACATTATCAAGTTTGATGACCTTGATATCATTATACAATGAAAGGTCATTAAAAGAAAATTTGCAAGACTTATTTCTACTTCATTAGTCTGTTGAGTATTTGATATCAGATATGGATTTCATATTTGTATAGATATGCATAAACTAGATAGAAATAGACCACTGCAAAAGGGAGAAGTTGACCAGCATGTTGAAAATGAGCAAACGTTGATGCATTGCCTATAGGAGCATACTTTTGCAATTGCCTTTAGACTTAGTATTAGAATTAGATAAATGTTATTTCGTTCTCACCATTACCAAGGACATTGTTTTAATTTTATGTTTAGACATGAATTATTTTATTGTTAAGGACAATTGTTATTCTTTTTTATCTTACTAAGATCTTAATATTTATGATAAATTACAAAATAACATTTATATTCAAAATACTGAGTACTCTATAATCAGTGTAGAAGTTGGAAGGCAATAAAGATGATAATCTGAATAACACATGTATCTGACATTGCAGACTTGGTTACATAAATGAGAATGCAATTCCAAAATTACATAAAGATGTATATTTGGTGCCAACTAATTTTAAATTATTTGACAAATGCGAATCATGCATGTTAAAACACAATGACCAAATCTCCTTTTACTTGAAAAGGTGAAAAATCTGCACAATTACTGGGCCCCTATTTATTATCCATTTTCCACCCCATTTTAATGAGTTTTAGGACCGTTGGGGACTCAATCAACCGCAATATTTGACTCTTCCTTTCATAGCCGGGTCCCACTTTGTTGGCAGTAAACGGTCCAAAAATTCATTTTTTCTTCATTCTATAGAAAACAAATAGGGGCATAATAATTTTAAAATTTAAAATTTTTATTATTATGTTAGTTAAAGGGCTCAATATTTATGAAAAAAGAGATAGAACTAGAAAATAATGACTCCTATTTAACATTATTGTCCTAATCGTGTATCTTACCAAGATATTTTATTAGAGCAAAGGAAAGGATTCACATGGTTTAGGCTCCTTCGTCGCAAATTTCAATATGTCGTGCTTAGCTATTTTTCTAATTTTAAACTATCTTGCTTTGAAAAAAATATATTTTGAACATCTATTTTATCATCTCAATCCCAAATGTCCAATTAGCTTCATTAATCAATTACCAATCCAACAAGGCAATAAGCAACTCTAAATCAAAATCATAAAATCATAAAAGTAAAGAATGAAAACCTAACCTCCAATCACTTTTCTTCATTTCTCTCTATCTCACCCTTTAACCCATGAAGAACACTCAAACAGAAAAGAGAAGAAGCTCTATCACCAATCTTTGTTGCTTGCTCTACAATAGTACAATCTACATCATAACATCGTCAATTTATCGATGTCGATTGTCTACTTGTTAATTGTTATTTCGTGATTTTTTTTTTATTCTAGAAGGGTAAATATTTGTTTCATGTAAGAGGCGCCATGTTAAGTTTTTCTTATTGTAACATCCTTATTTCAAATTCAACATTCTTATAGAGTTAAATTGTTTGGTTCTGAAAAGGTGTTACTTTCTATTTTCGAATTGTTGGTGGAGCCAAACCATGATTGCAATTTGGTTCCTGAAATTGTACTTATGTACAAGACAAACAAGAACTGGTATGAAATCATTGCAAGAAGCTACACTCGGAAGTATGCCATGGACTAACAGTACTCTGAATTGTCCAGTATTCTATGTATTAATTCGTTTAATCTGTCTGGCAAGTCTTGAATTGGACAGACTAAGCCTGTGTTTGGTATGCTGTAGAAATATGTTGAATTTGTTCAAATGTGTGACACTTTTGTTGTCAACCAAACAAGTCTTTTTGATTTGTAATTGTCAGATGTTTTTTGATTTAGTCTAACTCTATGTTATGATGAAAGTTAGACTAGCTTTCTACAATACTACAAGTTAAGTCTTTTAAGCATGGTCTAAATGATAGTGGGTAGTATGGTTCATATTGTACTTTGTACTTTTGTAATTTGGCTATATATACATTAGCCATGTATTTTCTTTTGTAAGAAGTTGAATATACATCAGTTCTTCCTCTTCTCTTCGTGTATATACCATTTTCCTTGCTTAAAATCTTTTTCTGGCCAAATACCGGATTCTGTGTGTTTTAACCAAAATATCGGTAAGAGTATCAAATATACGGTATTGATTAACAAATACCGATAAGTTCATTGCTCAATATCCGGTAAGAATGCAAAACTGATTAAATACCGGTAAGTATAACCAATATACGGTATTTATCATAAAACCAAATCCGGTAAGCCTTTTAATATTCGGTAAGTCTCCTTCAAATCTGGTAAATGTGTTGAACATCAGTAAGGCCATTTTTTACTCTCTTTGAGCCAAAATTCCAACAGTAGTATCAGAGCATCATTGATCTTGGAAGGGACCTAAAAAAGGAGGAGAAGAACAATAGGTGATAAAGAAAACCATTAGCAAAGCTATATCCAGTCGACAGAGAAGAAGATGGTTTCAAGTGGCTTCTCAGCACCTCTACCATCAGCCTTCAATGGAGAAAACTACAACTTCTGGGCTGCAAAGATGAAAGTCTACCTCAAAGCATATGATCTATGTGAGACAACCGAAACAGGGGTTGAACCTCCACCATTGAGAGCAAACTTAACTGTGGCACAAATCAAACAACACAGTGAGGATGTTGCTAAAAAATTCAAAGCTCTATCCCACATACAATCTGATGTGCCTGATGCTATCTTTACAAGATTATAGTTTGAGTGTAAAAAATTCATTACCTTCAAATGACACAATATGTAAGCTTTTATACTAAAAATGGATAATTAGTGACCGTTGGATGAAAAGACATGAGACCTCATCCTAGCGACAGAGATGCCTATCATAGGCATAAATTAATTAGTCCTAGACTCAAGTGCATTTAATGTTCTAACTGTTTGCGACTCTATAGCCTGGTGGTATGGACTAGACTTGACGTGTTGACACGGTAGAGTGGCTACTTTAATTAGTTGTCACATCAATGCTTTAATGAAAGGTCATCTATAATACATCTACCTACCTTGCTTCATCCATGAAGGTTGGGCCCTCTTTATGGTTTTGGTCCAAGCACATAGGTTCGACCTCTCCATGGTGGTTCGACCTCTTCATGGAATTTGGCCAATATTACCATTTTGGCATAATGACGTGGAATTCGGGTTTAAGTTCAATTGTTGTATGACTCCCATGTAACTATGTTTGGAGTCTTGCTAGGAGAAGCATAACAATAGTCTCCCAAGTTCATGTATGAATATTCATATAATGCGTGAATTTTTCGGTCGAAGTGTGTTGTCTTCTCCATGCCACATGTTATATTTTTAAGAGGTGGTATCCTGGCATGGTCTGTTTAATGTTGGTTGAACCATTCTTTTCTAACCTCCATCATCTGCAAAGGAATAAATAAGTTACTTGCTCAACAATATATTCTAAACCATATCCAATTGGGACTGTAATTCCTACGAAGTATTTTTGCAAAATTGAACAAACTGTTGATT
Source organism: Osmanthus fragrans (assembly GCA_019395295.1). Lineage (NCBI taxonomy): Eukaryota > Viridiplantae > Streptophyta > Magnoliopsida > Lamiales > Oleaceae > Osmanthus > Osmanthus fragrans. The sequence goes on from CM033353.1 coordinate 11,087,150, forward strand.
ATTAAAGTCGATGTCTAGATCATGGATTTCATTGAACTCTTACTTCAATATGTCTCTTTCTCAAGGCTCTAACCCTTATCTAAAATGATGGATTTTTAGGCATTGGACTGGTTGTAGACGAGTTGTGCGATGGGTTGTTTTATAAGTCCTTCATATTTATGCCCTAGGTCATTGCCTAGTTAGCCTTAGGCTAAGGTCAGCCTTGATTGCAACCCTTTCCTATTAGAGATTCTTTAAGGTGTTTTCATGGAGCTCTAACTCAGCTAATTGGTTTGAACTATCCATGTTGAGTTTAAAAATTGTATCTTAGATGAGAATGAGTCATGAGAGTTCTATTGCAATGTACCTAGAAGTTTTGAAAATGGCCACATCTTCCTTCAAACCTACCTCGAGAAGAGGCAATGCTAAATCTAAAGCCTCACAATCCATTTGTTAGGTTTTGTGTTGTAATTGGGGATTCTGTTAATAAAAAGGATTGAATTGAAAAGTCAACAAGTTAAGAGCAATATTGTATGATTAGATAAGATAGCTTAGGGTTAGAGATCAAGTTTGGAATAAAGAAAAAACTCCACATTTTTGCTAGCCTCTCGCTAAGACAATGCTCGAGTGAGAAAAATAGAATGTCTCTCGCTCGCTTATCAATGTTACTTTTCTCAAGCGACAGACCCTTCTTTCGAGCAAGAATGCCCTTTGCTCGAGCGACGGTATTATTCGGCCAACCCTAGTTCGTGATTTTTGAAAGTTTTACACGTCCTATAATATCTAAGCATCCCTAACTATAAATTCTCAAGCCTTACACGATTTTCCAAAGTGGTTGTTCATTGTACCTCTACTTCATATCGTATTCATAACATCCTTTTGGTGATCCAAGACCCTACATATACATTGATTCAACCCTTTGATTATTGAGATCCTGTAACCACACCTTTGAGGAAAACATCAAATCTTTGAATCCAAAACACTTGACTTCCTTAACACTTTGAGGAAGGTACTCTCTCCGTTGAGCATTGAGAGAAATGGACTGCAAGCACAGGAAAAGTACAAGAATTTGTGATTCTTCAAATTCTACTTGGAAGAGACAAGTGTACAAGATCGGGAAGTTGGAGGCGACAACAGTATCTTGGAAATTACAGAAAGTTGATCGAGAGGTCTAGCAAAATTGGCTAGACAGCATCTAGCTCTTGGAGATTAACTTTAGTGGAGGTAACTGGCTTGGTCCCAGAGTTTTTACCCATTTAGGTTTCTCCGTAAACAATATCTGGAGTTATTTACCGTTTCCATATTATGAACTGCGACATTGAAACATATGGAATTGGACTTGTATGATTATCCATCTAGAAGCATTTAATAGAATAATTCCTCACGTAAGGTCAAACTAATAAATAATCTAGAATGTTTAATTTGATAATCGATAGCATTTCGGTAATCTAGAGAACTCACAAGTTTTATCTAGAAAATTAAAAGTGGTATCAGAGCCTAAATACATATCCTAACCTTATTTGTCTAGATGAGTAGTTCATTATCCATCCCGCTATACTTTGATGGCACTATCTATTTCTATTGGAAAGTCGGGATGAGAGCGTTCTTAAAAGCAATGGATGAACAAATTTGGTTGAGTGTGGTGAATGGTTGGAGTGCTTGTGTTACAACTATAGACAACGTAGTAACATCCACTATCATTGCTAATTGGTTTAAAACTAATTTGGATGAATGTAATTGGAACAGCAAAGCCTTACATGCTTTATTTATAGCTGCATCCCCCGAAAGAATTTTGGAGAGTGTCCATGTGTGAGGTAGCTAAAGAAGTTTGGGATATTTCATGCATGTGCATCTTCGTTGAGTTTGCATTGACTATGTGCACACTATTTTTTTTTTATTTTTTTTGGGTTTGTGTGCTTGGACCATTCATGTTTTTAAATATAAAAAATGCAAAAAAAATTGAAAAAGGAAAAATACAAAATAAAATAAAAATTGGGGAATGGAATCTTTTCTACAACATGATATCTATCATTCTTAAACTTGTGTGTTATGACCATGTATGGGCTTAATTGATGAGCTGTAGCACATTTTCTGTTACTTGCTTATGTTGCTATAGATTACTTAATATATGTGTCTTCATGTACTTTCCGCACTTCACACACCATATTGCAAGTGGGACTTAACCGCATGTGTGAGAGTTAGGATGACAGTCACTTATTAGTAAGGTGAGTTTGAACATGAATTGACCAATTTTGTTAGACTTAAGCTCAAGTATATCCCCTCATAATAAAAAGCTCAATATCTTATGTTCTTCTTCGAAACATATTTGACTCGAGCAACTAAGTCCGCAAAGTATTTCAAAATCTGGTGCATATGGTCAACTGACTTGGGTTAATCGGTCTAAAGCTAGCTACAGGGGTCATCTTAGTCGCTTAATAGAGAAGGACCTACACTTAAAATGTAAAAATATGATGAATTTTAAAAATATTGAAAAATGTGAAAAATATAAATGCTCAAAGTTAGGGGAGAAAATAAAATATCAAAATATACATGCAAAATGAGCTTCATTTAAAGGTCCTAATGTGCTTAATGGTTTGACTTTCATAAGTAGGAGAATAAACTTATTGGCAGTGACAAAATTAAGGTTTGAAGTCTTGCTTACAAAAGATTAGTGATACTTTACACACATGGTTCATTAATACAATTTACTCTATTTCAACTTAAAATGAGTATGTGGGAAAGTTTACTAATCATTGATTTTAGTTGTGCATACTATCAACTGCATTTTTAAGTTGTTACACATTGTTGCTAAAATTGAGTTTGAAATTGCACCATTCGTCATTTTTGACAAAAATGGGGGAGATGGTATATAGATAAAGGGGAAGAGAATATACACAGGAGGATAAGATTGAAATTGAATTTGCATTGACATTTGCATTTTATGTCTATGGGTTGTTGGGGAGAGACATAGATACATTTTGATACTACATAAAAATGTTGAGAGTTTGCAGTAAGGAGGAGAAGTTGCATTGCATTGCATTCCATATCATAATGCATAACTGTTTGAGTTTTGATGCGGTTGGTGTTTTGATTGACATTAATGTCACATCTCAAACTAACATGCTTATGTATGATTATGAACTTCAATTGTTACATTTCCTGTATCACATGCTTTTACACTGGATATTTGAGTTTTTTATTTCAAGAAACATGTATAACAAGGAATGCAATAGACAGAAAAGCTTAGGTAGTTTAGATTGTTTGGATTTGTTTATTTTTACTGCCTTAACTTCAATCGTAAAGTTTTGTCACAAAATGTCAAAGGAGAAGATTGTTAGGTTTTGTGTTGTAAATGGCGATTCTGTGAACAAAAATGATTAAATTGAATGTTTGTAAAAGTCAAAGAGTTATGAGCAATATTGTATAATTGGATAACGTAACATAGGTTTAAAGATCTAGTTTGGAACAAAGAAGAAGAAACATCGCATTGTCGCTCACCTCTCGCCAAGACAATGCTCGAACAAGAAAAACAGAATATATCTCGCTCGCTTATCGCTGCCGCTTCATGCAAGCAATAGACCCTTTGCTCGAGCGACAACACCCCTTCACTCGAGCGACAGTATTATCCGACCAACCTTAGTTTGCGATTTTGGAAAGTTTTATACGGTCTATAATACCTAAATATCCATAACTATAAATACACAAGTCTTGCATAATTTTCTAAGGTGGTTGTTCATTATACCTCTACTTCATATCACATTCATAACATCATTTGGTGATCCAAGACCCCGCTCGTACATTGATTCAACCATTTGATTCTTGAGATCCTGTAACCATACCTTTGAGGAAAACATCAAATCATTGAATCCAAAACACCTAACTTCTTGAGAAAGGTACTATCTCAGTTGGTCATTAGGAGAGGTGGACTACAAGCACAGGAAAAGCACATGAATTGGTGGTTCTTGTAATTCCACTTGAAAGAGACAATTGTACAAGATCGAAAATTTAGAGGAGATAGCAGTATCTTGGAGATTACAGGAAGTCGATAGGGAGATCTAGCGGAATTGGCTAGACAACATCTAACTGTAACATTCATTGTCTATAGTAGATGTAACTTGCTTGGTCTCAGAGTTTTTACTCAATTGGGTTTTTTCGTAAACAATATCTGGTGTTATTTACTATTTCCATATTACAAAATGTGGCATTCAAACATAGGGAATTTGACTTATATGATTAACCATCTAGAAACTATTAAAAAGTGACTTGTTGCTTTTAATAGAATAATTTCGTATGTAAGGTCAAACAAATAAATGATGTAGAACGTTTAATTTGATAATTAAGAGTGTTCCGGTAATCTATTGAACTCACAAATTTAATCCAGAAAATTACACCATCAAAACCAAAGGACGATCCCACAACATTAGCGCCATTTCCTAAATATCCCACAGCAATCAATTCGATAAAAGCAATTCAAATTTGTCTATATTTTCCTACAAAAGCGATCATCCTTTTTTTCTCAGGGTAATGAAATAGAAAATGACTAGGGAAAATGGAAATAGTGTTGAATTGATTCTATTAATAATAAATGGTGGGTTGGGTTGATGAGTTCCTCAAGATGATTTTTGAAATAGGTTGTGAGCTATTTGATCAAGCATCTGTAAAAAATAATAATAAAAATAAAAATCTTCATCAGCTTCTAGTTGTCGTGGATTTTCAATCAAATTCTAATAAGAGAATACTTAGGTTTACTAGTGTGCATATTTATCAAAAAAAATTATTGATGATTTTTTTTCCCTCGATGTGAAAGTTATAAAGAAGTTACTTCTATGAGTAATGCTACATGTACAACAATGGTTAACAAGATTTGTTGAAAATCATAATTTGGTATCATCACATTCATCTATTTCAAAAGATTTCAAAAATTATTTTTTCAATCAACTGTTCATATTTTGCAGCATCAAACATTGTCAACCATCATTGTACAAGTAGATTAATTCTATTTAGAGTGTGTTTGATAGCAAGTACAAAATTTATATGGAAAGAAAATAAATTCTAGGCAAATAAATTGCCTAGAAATTATTTACATGGAAATTGTCAATGAAATGTGTTTGATTAATTTAATTTTCAATTTAGAAAATTTTATACTTGTCCATTTTTTATTGGTGTGTTAATAAGAGAGAGGTGAGATAAATGAGGGGAAAAAAAGAGAGAATTACCTGAGAAATAGAAATCTACTTCACCTAAAGAAAATATTTTCCTTGTTTTCAATGAAAATATGGTCATTTAACCGAAAATAGGAAAATATTTTCCATAAAAAAATATCAATCAAACAGCACAAAAATAAAAAATTGAATATATATATATATATATATATATATATATATATATTGGCAATCAAACGTATCTTTATATTGACAAATTACTTAAAGTTACCATTCTTATTGAAAATTAAGATTAAGATAAGAAAAAAGAAAGTCATTTATTTCCCGTTTGAGCCACATTATTTGATTTATAATTTTTGGAATAATATTTTTTTGAGGAAATTTCAAAAAAATGTCCATTTTCACGTAGTCATTTGCAAAATGTCCACAATTTCTTCAATGGCCATTTTCAATTTTTTTAGACAAAAATACCCCTCTTATAGAATTCTATTTCCACACTAGAATTCAAAATTTTTTCATATCACTAAAATTGTGTTGACCAATAAAATATTCACATGTCACCTATATTACTTGTATCAAAAAGTACAAATGTTCATCCACATTAAATGTCTGGATCGAGTCGGTGGGAAATGAAATGGGGCGGGTCAATATATGAATAAACTCGCATCAAAACATAAAACTCTATCCCTATTCTTCATTTTCAACCCGTTGATCCACAAAAACCCATTTAACCCAATCGACCCGACTCTCGCTTAGTTAAATACAAAAAAAAAAAAAAAAAAAAAAAAAAAAAATCCAAAAGGCAATATGCAGTAGAGAGAAACCCTAACCTCATAATCTTCCTTCTTCCATCTCTCTCACGCTCACCAAATCGCCCACATAGATCCTCAATTTTCAGTTGCCGACGTCGGTCGTCGATTGTCCGCAATTAAAGCTCCTCGGTAGTCTTCAATTTTTGTTGCTTTGAATTTTCTGATTGTCCAAGATAACAGATTTGAGAGTGTTCTTCAATCTTCTTCAAAAAATTACATTTTATCTCTTTTTCTGCTAAGTTTTGTTTTTGTCTTCATTGGCTACAGAATGGCTGTCATACGCCAACCAATGGAGAAGTAAAACTTGGTGTTTACTTTAAAAGGAAAACCGAAAATTGAAATATTTTTGTACTTATAATCTCTTAGTACTTTTAATATCATTTTTTTAGGTTAGACAAACATGATCTAGATTTTAAGGCCATCATAAAATGAAATACTATTTATGGATGTCTTCCAGCAAGTTTTTATTAGTTATTACACTAGTGTCAGAAATCCAAGAAACTCAGTAGTTTCTTCAATTTTTGGGATAAGTTACTATGATGTTCATTCTCATTTTTTTTGGTACAACAAATACGAGTTTATTCCCCAACAAATTAGGGGTTAATTGCATGAATACTTTTTTGCTAATTCATAGATCCAGAATCTCATCTACCACAACATCCATCAAAACCAAATCTTGCGCAATGAGATATTTCTCTCATTTAATTTGGTTAACACGTTCATTACTATATAGGAAAATTTTATGATGAGGAAAATACAATTCGCGAAGAAATTTCAGAAATGTAAGGGCCATAATCATTAGAGATACCAGCCTTTCTCATAATGGAGTATGTGGACACTGTATTGCGGTTGGGTGAGCATAGTATTGAGATACATGGGAGTAGCAGAAAAGTTAAAAGCACATCTAATAGACAGCTTATAGAGTAGAAGAATAATAAATATCTGACAAGATTGTATAGATCAATAAAAAAGGCTGTGCCTTTATATATGCAGCTATAGTTGTGTGGTTAGTTTCAACAATTAGAACCAAAAATTCAACACATAAGGAGATATGCAAAACAACTTATACAATCATATCATAATAGAACCAAAAATTTAACACATAAGGAGATATGCAAATATTTTGTGCTCCCTTGGTGCAATATTTTTTTGGTATAAATTCTTTAGTTCCCACACAGAACAAAGATGTTCTGTATTTTCACTGCTGCTTACCGTGTTAAAATGAGAGGGACTTGAGGGATAGTTGCCTACAGTTATTACCCAGCTCTTGCACCTTTTTTTAATTTCATTGCTTGTGTCACTAATGGTTAATTGATGTTTTTTGTTAGAAAGAAACTGATATTTATCCTGCTCTAGTGATCTTTGCAAACAAGTTAACTTTAACTTAGCCAGCTCTTGTGATCTTTTTGGATAGAATACTATACTAATACAGTACACAAGCATGCAAACGTTTAATGTGGGTTATTTTGTGTGGTAGAAAATTTTATGATTAGCGGTCATGTGGAAGAAATCTGATGGAAGAGGCAGCATACCATTACGATTTTCCAGATCAATATTTTATTTAGTTTTGGTATAGTCCTGTCATAGTATTTACCGCCTTATATTATTTAATTATACCTTTCTACAGGAAATGATGTATCAGGAATTGGTTAAAGAACCAGGGACATGAGGAAATTGAGAAGAGTGGCTATATCTTTACCTTGAGAAGATAGGTTAATGAAATTTATCATTAATTGGAAGATTGTTTAATGTTTTTTCATGAGAATTGCATAAACATGTAATGAAATATTCTGCCTGCTGATTTTGGAAATAATATCATTAGAGTTGTTACATGGTACATGTCTGGCTTGTGCTCTGTCGTGGTATTTACTCGTCTGTCCACGATTTCTTCTATGAAATTTAGTGTCACTTGTGAATCTGGGATTTGTACCTACATGGATGTTGCAAGTGTATGGCTGGAAATTGTTTTTTGAAATTGATTTTATTTTCTCTTCGCAAATATATAATCTAATGTTTCTGCTTATTTTTTTTTCCTAGTTTTGAGCTTAGACAGCAAATTGGATTCCTGCCTTCTCTTTTGTTATTTGTTATACATAAAGATGTTGCTTTGGGGTTGATCTTATTTATAAATATCAAGTGTTGCAGAATTAAAGATATGTTCAGATATTTTGCCTTCTCTTTTGCTTATGCAAGCTGTTGCTTTTTGTTACTTTTGTCATCTCTTTTGTTTATGGAAGTTTTGTTTGATTTGAAAGAAGATATGTTACGATATTTTAAGTGAGTATCTCGACTGTCTATTGTTCTTTCTGTGCAGTTATTGCTGTTTTGTTGAATTGTCCTGCGCTGTTTGCAGGTGATATAGTTCACCAAGCTGATATCGCTCCAGCAAGACCTGGTTGGAATAACAACTTTGTGTTGGTAAAATCCATTCTTTTATCTTCTTTTTGCCGATGTTGGAGTATTCCACCATTTTCATTGCATATTAGTATGAATCATCGATTTCTACAATTTTCTCTACTTAGATTTGCTGTTTTTTTTCCGCTCGTTTTAGGCAGTGGTACATGGCTTCTTTCGTAATGTGGTTGAAGTATGTGATTACATTATAATGTACCAGTTTCCAGATTCATACCTTTATCAACTTTGTTGCATTATTCATATTAAAAATCAAGGCCCACGCCTTTTTTACAAGTGTTGTTTTTAAATTTGTTTTGATTTGTAGATGACATCATCCTACCGTTTTGATTCCAGAGGAAGAGCGCGTTCACAAGATCTGATCGCAAGAGGAGGAAGAGGGATGCGTGAGGTTTATGTGATTTGGTCGACCTCGCATAATGGTGAATAGTCTGTTGATACATTTCATGATTAATCTTTTGTTTGCATATGTTGGTTTACATTGTGGTACGTTTGCTGGATATGTTTGTTTTATGTGGAAGTTGGCGTACTGTGATGTCATAGCTTTTATGTTGATTGTTAGTGAACTTTAGGTCGATTAGAAGTTATTGGTGAGAAAGGCTTTTGGTTTTAAATCTGACCCCGTAATATGTATTTTGGTTTATTTATTAGTGGGTGTAATGTGATGTTACCGTCTGCAATGTTGATTGTATATGAACTTTAGGCTTTTAATAAGATATTGGTGTTCATATTTTGGTCATGGATGTACGTAATATGTATGTAGGTTAATTTATTAGTGGCCGAAATGTGCTGTCATCGTTGTCGAACTGTCATTCTCGACAAATGAAATATAAATCGTCGAGATTTACAGGTATTTAATGTCGAAAACGACATATAAAATGTTAGGAACTGATTGAAATGTAGAGAAATGCCCGTTTCTACTGCAAATGTCGTTCTAGACAAATGTAATGTCAAGTGTCCAAATTAACCGAAAGAAAATGTCGAAAACAATATTTCAACGTCAAGAATGGAATGAAATGTCAAGATAAAGGCAATCCATCCATTTTATATTAGGCGTTCAGAGCTACACATTTACGTCCGAATGAATTGGAGTAATAACTGCAAATGTCGCTTAAAAAATGTTTACAAAATATTCAATGTCGTTCGTGCACAAATCGTAAAAAAATTTGGTAATCTAATTGAATGTGTAAGTGACATCAGCAAGTTTGTTATTATTATAACTATGAACATTGTAGATGAATATTAGGGTAAAAAATTGTAATAGTACAAGCAGAAGTGAAGTTTTCAACCACATTGATGCATAGTTATTAAACCCGGACCGGACCGGCCGGTTCGAACCGGAAATCGTTGAACCGGACCATGATCCGGTCCGAGCAGCCTATGAATTTAACTGTGCACCTGACCCGTTAATAACCCAAGAGAACCGCCGGTTTGGTTAGAAAAAACGCTGGCCCGTTTTAAAGAAACCGCCCGGTCCATGGATTTCACATGAAAGCTAAGAACCCACTCTCATTCTCTCCTAAAGGACCTGAGCTCCTTCACTGCTTCACATAGCGAACTCCTTGCCCTACTTGTAGCAGAGCCGCCCGTCTCCTTTGGAGTGTTCATTCTTTTGGGGTACAATTCCTAATCAGATTTCTCAATTTACGTCATTGAGGGTTCTTGATTTCAGCAGAAATCATATTGAAGGAAAAATCCCAGAAAGTATTGGTTCATTGAAGCAGCTAAAGTTTCTCATACTGGGTAGTAATTTTCTTTCAGGTAGTGTCCCACTTGTTCTTGGAAATTTTACCGAGCTTCTGGTTCTTAATTTATCTGGAAATGCCTTCTTGGATAGTGAAATTCCTGGTGATATTGTTAAACTCAATAAGCTTGAACAGTAGTTGTTACAAGGCTCTGGTTTTTATGGTAAAATGCCAGATTTCTTTGTGGGTTTGAAAAGTTTAATGATTTTGGACATTTCTCAGAACAATCTCATTGGTGAAATACCGAAGATTGAGTTGTTTCTCCCTAATTTGGTTTCTTTTGATGTTTCAAGAAATAAGCTTTTTGGGTCATTTCCAAATGGATTTTGTGAAGCTAAAGGTTTAATAAATTTTATTCTACACTCAAATTTCTTGAATGGTTCAATACCTAATGAATCTATTGATAAATGCATTAATCTTGAGAGGATTCAAGTTCAGAACAATGGTTCAGTGGGAATTTTCCTTCTTGGCTATGGTCACTGCCTAAAGTTAAGCTCATTAGAGCTGAAAATAACAGATTTACTGGTGAAATACCTCATTAGTTATCTGGGGATGCTCAATTGGAGCAAGTTCAGATTGATAATAATAGCTTCATTGGTAAAATTCCTCTCAAGGACTTGGAATACCTGATTCGTCATATAATTGCTTGTATTGGTAAAATTCCTCTCAAGGACTTAGAATACCTGATTCGTCATATAATTGCTTCTTTTTTTATTGTTTGAAATCCATATTTCACCATATGTGATCTAGAATTTATGAAATTGGGATACAAAGTTATGTTAACAAATCAATATGAGGTTAATTTAGTTATTATTAGAAAATGGAAAAAAAATTATCGTGTGATGAAAATAGTTAATAATATTTTTGACAAGAATTGACCCACCGATTGAACCACCGAGTCGCCGATTGAACCACTGACCCATTGACCCACTTCATTGTCCGGGTCGCCATCCGGGTCGAATCTGACAACTATGCATTGATGTGAAATAAAATTAATCCGCCATGAATTCACTTTGCAGGGACAGTTGAAAAGACATTAATGGGATGTAAACATTGAAAAATATTCAGCTATAAAAGTCAATTGTATTTCCTTCTAATATGCACTTATGCAGATTATAAGAAATTCACAACAGTAGCTAGTTCTTCCATCCATCCATTATGGCTTCATCAACTCAACATACTCCTCAATTTGACGTTACTTTAGATATCTCCACCCCGGGACGTCCATGAACAATCCGATTGTCATAGACTCGGACTCGGATGACGACATCGATGTATTCGTTTCATATGTTCGCCGACTTTCGAACCGCAATGTTGACGAATTTGCCACCGTACAAGACAACGAATCTCATAACATCTCTCAGATGCATGCCAGAAACAAAAATAATAATGAAACCTACTAACAAAAATCAAAAACGAAAATGCTACCCACATGCAATATGTGAAACGCTATACATAAAATTTCCCTAGCAAGGAAAGTTTTTAATGTTAATGTCGACATTTCACAGCGTCGAGAATTTCATTTCCAGTATCATTATCAATGTTTATATAATGTCGAGACGGGATTCCAATTCACGAAATGTATTGATCATCTTCTTCAACTTCAACTACCATTTTTGCAAAGACTTTAATCCACCATTAATGACATTCTAAATACAGAAGTATATGTAACTATGATTGACACAACAAATATCTATTTTTTTGGATAATCTAATTCATTTAAGTAAAATATACAACAATTACATATTGCTACTTATGAAAAAATAAATTAGATTTAAAAAATAAATATTTTCTTCAACTTCAACCACCATTAATAGAGTTTATTCATCTTCATTTTTCATATAATAACTTATATGTTCTAATTTTTGTAGGTAGATGGATTAACCTAGGTAATGGGCCTAATGGCAACCTTCAAGTGGCTTCTCATGAAAGTCATTTGCTTATCTCGAAAATTGTGTCCAATTGAAAAAAAAAATACACAAATTTGATTAATCTTTTCATAAGGGTAAAATAGACAATTTAATACCAAAATTGGACATTTTTGCAAGGATTATGAAAAGATGATACTTTTCAATTCACACCCTTAATTATGGACATTCTTGAAAATGCCTCTATTTTTTTTGAAAAATGTGGTTGAAAAAAAAAAAAAAAAAAAAAAAAAAACTTTTTAGTTTGTGTAATATTATTTAAATATGTAGTTAAAAATAAGATTAAAAAAATGTATTATAAATTTAGCCCTTGTTTGATTCATTTTTTTCCCAAAATTCATTTTTTTTTTTTTTTTTCAATCACACATTTTTAAATAAAATAATATTACACCTAAACTCAAAATTCTTCTTAATTTTTAATCATACATTTTCAATCAATCAATTATTTAAAATACATTCTTTTCACTAAAATGAGAATTAAATTGGACCTTAATGGCTCAAACGGGACTTAGAGTGTGTTTGATGGAGATTATTGAAGAAGAATGAATTTTGAAATAGTGATATGATGAGAAATGTGTGGTTGAAAAAGAAGAAAAAGTTATTGATTTGATAAAAAATATTATTTTATTAAAAAATGTGTGATTAAAAATAAGTAAAAAAATAAAAATAAAAATGAGAATGTGAGTCAAACGGACCTTAATCGAAGGGGGCTTAATCTAGGATAAAATGCTAATTAATGTTAACTTTTATTGTATTTTCTTATTAGAGTATTATGATCACTAGTTATCCCTATAAACTCAACGCAGCTGACAAACGTTTCCTCCGTTTGTTTTTTTAACGTAGTACAGTAATAGAGTTTCTTCCCCTCAGATTACCCAATCTACCGACTCCAGCGGGAGGATCCATTCTTTCTCAGGTAAAATCTCAAACCCATCGGTATCTAGATTCTTGAGGAATTGATTTGATGGGCTTTACTTCGAAGAGTTTTTTTTTTTTTTTTTTTTTTTTTGTGGCTTTTATAATTCTATATGTTTGTGAGGTGGATCTGGCTATTTTTAATAATTCTATTTTTCGTTCCTATGAACCATAGGAATCGCATATGGCTTCAAAGCGGATCTTGAAGGAGCTCAAGGATCTTCAGAAGGATCCTCCTACCTCTTGCAGTGCTGGTATATTAATTCATAATTTTCGATAAATACCACCAAAAAAAAAAAATTTGTATTTTTAACATATTTTTGTAACCGGGATTTTTTTTTTTTTTTTTTTTTTTTTTTTTGTGATTTTTCTTAATTTATTAAGAATTGATTTTTTTTTTTTTTTTTTTTTTTTTTCAATCTTTTGGTATGCTATGCCCTGTTTTCTGTTTTGGTATAGAGCCAGTTTTAATGGATTTTGCTTTCGCTCTCTGAATTTAATTGTTGTATGAAAATTAATTATTAAAAGGGATTTTATTTTGAAACTGCTTTTTGAGGAAGGCAAACTTTTAATTAGAAGAAGCAATGGTCCAAAAGCATCTTTTGATCTCAAAAGCTCTTTTTAGCTTCTCGAAAGTCATGCCAAACAACCATTTCTTTAGGGTCTGTTTGATAGAATTTATTTGGGAATAATGAGTTATTGAATAGTATTTGAGAACATGTGATTAAAAGTAAGGAGACTTATTGGTTTGTTAGTAGAAGATTTTATTGTATAAATGTGTGGTGGAGAATGATCTTGTACTAAACAATTTAAATTTATAAAGAATGACAAACATGGGCTTAAAGAGGAGCTTTATTTTGATGGTAAACCATTTTTCTTACAGCCCCGTTTGGCCCCCATTTTTTGGAAATGGAAATGGGTGGAATAGTGTTTTTTTTAAAAAGGAGTGCTTGAAAAAGAGGGAAAAAATTTCGATTTACATATAATATTAGTTTATGGAAGATTGTGTGGTTAAAAATAGGAGAAAGAAAAATAGAATGTAATGTAATGTAATTTAATTTAATGAGATTCAAATGGGAGCTAAAATAACGTAGAAGTTGTGATTTCTGATGGGACTTGGTTGATTGGGGTGGGGGGTGGGTTCTTCTTAGTTTGTGGATTAGGTGGAGTGTGTTCTTGTTGATTTATGTTAATTGATATAATTTATCTTGGGTAAGATGGGGAATGAGATTATGACCAATATATAATAAACAGAACTATTTTTCATGAGGTTCTTATTTTCTCTTGTTGAAGTGTTGCAAATACGTGTAGATAATTATAGAGTGCAACACTATTATTACTGAGATGTAGAAACACAAGTTTAGAGAGAGAGAGTTCCAATTGCAAATACTGTTTCTGTAGCAAACATATTGAAATCCTCATTTTGGAGATTAAAAGCATGTTTGGAATTGTTTATAAACGGTTTAAATTATAGAGAGAATTGCATCTAGGTCCCAAACCTTTCAAAACGCTGAAGAATACACCCAAACTTTTCATTTTGGCAGCTGGGGTCCCAAACCTTTATTGACCGTTGCAGATGGAAGACAAGGATGCGTTACATCCAAATGCTGTTACTTGACTAAAAATTTTAACTTTGACCAAATTCTAACCAATTTTACAAGGGGCAACATAAGAACTTTATATTTTCAAACTTAAACAATTAGCTAATTAAATAGACCCGCCGCCGCCGCCACCACCACTCCCTCTACCGGAGTTACAATAAGGTACGTCCTTTTTTCCCTTTCATTTCTATCCTCAAAATCGAAATATAACCACAAGCTCATCAGCAACCGTCACCTCCACCACCATTAAGACCCTTCCACAAAAACGGCCACTGGAAATAGATAGAGCAATGAGATAATACTAATCCAACCATAGATGTTGAATCAAATATTCTGATTTCTCCCTGTTCGGATATTTCACTGCAACCACAGATCTTGAACCGGCTGAGGGAGATTAAGTTCAATGCTTCATTGTTTATACTGACAGCTTTTGGTACAAGACCATTAATTGCTACCCTTCTCAAATTTTTGCTGCTGAAAGTTGGAAGTGAAAGTTGAAGATCCAAATATAGATCCAAAAAGTCTAGATGAAAATCAGATTACTTTTATTTCTCTGTCTAAGTTGGGCTTGCTGTTGTGGGTTGCGGTGGATTTATCGGTAGTGTTCGGTGGCCGCCGGTGGTGGTGGGTCAGTTTTTATTTTTTTGGCTAGTGGGCGGCAGTTGTCACGGGTAGTGTGTTCTCTATTTTTTGGTTTAGAGTGGGTTAGAAGTGGGTGTGAATAAAATGGATTTTATTTTTCTTTCATTTTTTATTTTCTGGTTTTTTATTTAATTAATTAATTGTTTTAAGTTTGAAAATATAAAGTTTCTATGTTACCCCTTGTAAAATTGGTTAGAATTTGGCCAAAGTTAAAATTTTTAGTCAACTAACAGCATTTGGATGGAATCCTTCCATTTTGTCCACCATCTGCAATGGTCATTAAAGGTTTGGGACCCCAGCTGCAATTTTTCCTAAAATATAAATAGATGAAATTGAGTAAAATATAAGTGGATAGTATTTATTGGCCCTTGAAATGTATGGAGAAAAACGACTTGAGTGTTTATGAACATGAGCCATTCGTAGACTAAGGGCACGTTTGGCATGGCTTTCAAAATGAGTTTTTGAGATCCAAAAGTTATTTTTGGACCCGTTTACTGATTTTATAAAAGTGTTTCAACTAGTTAGAAGAGTTTTTAGATGAATTTGGTCTAGTGTGGCTTCCTCAAAAGCACTTCCAGAATAGGAAGTTCTTTTAAAATTAGTTTTAAAAAAAAAATTAAGGTAGTTTCCTCCAAAAACTCTTCTACAAGAGGCTAAAGCTGTGCCAAATAGGCCCTAACTCCGTAAATTCTCAAATGCCTAATTTTGTTTTTTTTAGGTTTCAGCTTTATAAATACTTTATTTTTTTGATAAGTTGTGTAACGTGTTTTAACCAATAACAAAAATTTCAATAACTAAAATAGAACTAGCAATGCATCCATTTTTATCATAAATTTAAAGAAATTAGATTTAAAATTTATTTGTTTGAGATATTCCGTTGAAATGAACTACTAGTTTGAAACAAGTATCACTTACAATAATGTTTCCAATGTTTGAGAACTATTGCCACAAACTAAACATGGAAGTGATTTTTTGAGACAAATCTGATCATTCCTTTTAATTTTTCAGGGATACCATTGCAGTTGAATGTTTATCTGGATTTGGCATGTTTGTTACGATGAAATTCATTTAAACATGTTCATGCTTTGAGTACAGGATTATGAGTGGTATTCTCAATTTCATTTTTTTTGTGTTATTCATCTGCTCTTCCACTGTGCATAAATTATAGGTCCTGTTGCTGAGGACATGTTCCATTGGCAAGCTACAATCATGGGTCCTCCGGACAGTCCATATGCCGGTGGAGTTTTCCTAATTACCATCCATTTTCCTCCAGATTATCCTTTCAAGCCACCTAAGGTTTGTCAGAGCTTTAATTCCTGCACAGCTAGTTTATTCATTTAGTAATATATATACAGACACATAATGGAAGATTTTGTTTTAATTTCGATGAACTGTGCAGGTTGCTTTTAGAACAAAAGTGTTTCACCCGAACATAAACAGCAATGGTAGCATATGCCTTGATATATTGAAGGAACAATGGAGCCCTGCCCTAACCATTTCCAAGGTTTGTTTTCTAAAGTTCCCTACCTGCTGTTGAAACTGTGCATCTGGATTCCCATCCTTTATATTTTTGGCACTTAATCTCCAAGTTTTACAAGTTTATGGCGCCTTGATCCCTGGTGAACAGTTTCCATCCATGTCACCGTTAGAACATATTAGATTTTTATTTAAAGGCAGTTTTACCCTTATTTTTCATCAAAAGAATAAATAAATAAATTAAAAAAAATTAAAAATTAAACATCACTCTCCAAAACCCATCCCAAAACTTCTATTCTAGGGGCAGTGTAGTTGGGTTAATAGGTAGCGGGGTAGGAGAACCATCTGGGTGGCGGGGAAAATGGCATCAGGGGACCAACAATACAGGGGGAGTTTTAATGTGTTTTATCCTTCAAATAAAGCATGTTTGGGAAGTGGACAAGTGGTTTATAAATGTTTTAAATTATAAATAGATAGAAACGAGTGATGAATAAATCGGTAATAGTACTTATGAGTCTCCCTAAATGTATAGATAAAAGTGACTTGAGTATTTATAAATATGAGCCAAACGTAGACTCAGTCTTCCGTAGAAGGTTCCTTCAACATAGACATTAGCAAGTCGCGTACGGCACAAATGAAAAATTATTTAGGTGTAAAACACATTAAACACTCCCGAGCCACTGGTTCTTAAAATGCCACAAACATAATTGAGGATTTAATTGCTACATAGTGGCCCTGTGATACATTTTCTTTTGTCTCTAGTGGATAAATGCTCAATATTTTTAAAAATTCAACGTTCTAAGGAGTTGAATTTTAGGTGTTACTCTCTATTTGTTCTTTGTTGACGGATCCAAACCCCGACGATCCTTTGGTGCCTGAGATTGCTCACATGTACAAGACAGACAAGAACAAGTATGAAACCACTGCAAGGAGCTGGACTCAGAAGTATGCCATGGGCTAACCATAATTGTTATGTATGAGGGGAGGGACCTTAGCTTCCAAGAACTTTGGTATGTTCGTTCTGTGTGTGAATTTGTTTTATCCGTCCTTCAAGTTGTAAGTTGGATGGACTCGTGGAAAGAAAAAAACCTGCGTCGCTTTGGTGATTTTGAAATGATTTCTACAGCGGACATATCTCTCGTTCTTGTGAAGTACTTATATTTTCTTCCTAAAAATAGTACATAGTGTGCTTTTCTTGATAACAAATAATTAAAGCTGATCACCAAGATGTGTGAATTCGTTTATAGGCTTGGTTTATCTGCAAAATGCTTCATATGCACATCTTTGTTGTGGCTCGAATGTTCCATTTTCTCAAAAATATTTTAACCTAGTCCATTTCTCAAGTATAATATTTTTTCAAAATAAGTAAACTGTGGAACTAGTCCGGTTCGATTCTTCTAGAATCTTTTAGCATGAAAATGAGATTGAATGGAAACATGAAGGATTATTTGTTTTCATGAGTTCTGTTTCCCATTCTACCTGCCGTTGCTTATACAAATTTAGCCCACTCAAACGCCCATCTGATTCTCATCATCTGTCAACTGGGCTGCTAAGAATCTTTTAGCATGAAAATGAGATTGAATGGAAACATGAAGGATTATTTGTTTTCATGAGTTCTGTTTCCCATTCTACCTGCCGTTGCTTATACAAATTTAGCCCACTCAAACGCCCATCTGATTCTCATCATCTGTCAACTGGGCTGCTAAGTATCCATAGAACGGCGAAGACAAGAAAATTATTTATCTTAGGGTCCGTTTGATTGCAAGGGTGAAAAATTGGTAGAAAGGAAATGGATTCCAGAGAATTGAATTGTCTAGAATTGTTTTACCGGGAATTGAATTAAAGGTGTTTGGTTGATATAATTTTCCACATTTCTATTATAATACGTTTAGTTCTATTTTTATGCAAATTGTCAATTGAATGGATAAATTTTTTTACCATTGGAGACAAAATATGTTTAAATTGCCAAAAAAAAAAAAAATTATTTTTTATTTTTATGTTTGGCTCTGTTTTGCATGGAATTTGTCAATTAAATGGATAGATTTTTTTACACTTTATCTTAGAATTTGTTTCTATTGCTAAAAAAAAAAAAAAAAACGGTTGGAACCAATTCCAACCATATAGTAAGGAATTGAATTTCACGGAATCACGCTTCAAATTGTTGTACCTCGTTACATGGAAAAAAAATTCTATTAAACAGCGCAAAAGTGAAATTTTCGCTTATTAAACGGAGCCTTATTGTTTTTAATTTAGGGAAAAATTATATGTATGATAGTTTATAGCGACATTTTGGAAAAGCCTGCATGTTTCTACCATTTCAAAGTCTGGTTTTTTATGTGAAAACTAATGTTCTTACCATGACCTTTTATTGCGTCCTTAACTGTAACCAAGACTATTGTTAAACACTGCATGTTAAAGTACAAGGACCCGTGCCGTGTCAAGTATTATTATGATCGTCACACATAGATTACAGTGGCAATGTGCTATGGCCATATGTCGTTGGCTCCTTTATGGGATTCGGATATTTGGTCGAAGCACATTGCAGTCTCTCTTGACTCAAAATTAACGTGGTCCCTATTGGCTCAGAATCAACTACTAAAATTTAGCCCTTGTTTGGTAGTCATTTTTGAGGAGAAAATCTATTTTTGAATAGTTGATTGATGGAGAATGTGTGGTTAAAAATTAAGGAAAAGT
The DNA here is from genome assembly GCA_019395295.1 of Osmanthus fragrans. NCBI lineage: Eukaryota > Viridiplantae > Streptophyta > Magnoliopsida > Lamiales > Oleaceae > Osmanthus > Osmanthus fragrans. Next base: position 11,106,516 of record CM033353.1, read on the forward strand.
TTTGGGTTTGTATGTAATATTATTTTATTGAAGAATGTGTGGTTGAAAAGAAGAAAGAGAAAAAATGCATTTTAAAAAAAATGACTATCAAACAGTGACTTATAGAAACTACAACAAGCATTCTATTGTCACTAAAATAAAATAAAATAAACGATCTTTCTTCTATTGAGTTAGATGTGGATTCGATCCAATTTGTGAGAAATTATCTTATATTCACTGCTTATGTGTCAAAGTACACACAATAGGCAACCTAGTGCTTTACAATGAACACATTCAACTGTTTCCATTCATATTCAACAAAATTTAATTGGTTCAAGGGCTTAAACCTCTCGTTACGCGCGTAAATACAAGTATTACGCTCTCTATTTCTTGCTCCTTTTATGCACTGTTTTAAAAGGCGCGTCTAAATGCAATGTGTGGCGAAAACGCCAAGTCAAGTGACTTTGCGCCTTATTTAGCGGTCAACAACAAATCGTTGACCGCTAATGCACGCATTATTATTATTATTATTATTATTTACAATTTTTTTAAGTTAAAACTTTAATGCTGATTTTTTTACTCCGTCTACCCTAAATTCAAAACAACCCATTAAACAAAGGAAAATTTTCAAAATTTTCTATCTATTTACCATTTAGTATTTACATTTGAAATTTATCATCTTGTTGGAAACTTTGAAAAAAAGTATAAAATTCCTATAAATTTATTTCAAATGTTTTGTAGATGTTATTTTGAATTATTAAATAATTTTTTGATTGATTAAAAATTAAAATAAGAAAACGCATTTTTACGCATTTGTCTCGCCTAAACTCATAGTTTGACCTTCACGCATAGTCACACATTACGTCTTTTAAAACACTACTTTTATGTAGCTCTTACAGGCCCTTATTGTGTTCCCTAACAGCATAAAGTGTGGGAAGCTCAGATCCAATCAAGATCCGAACAACAAGGAGCACTTCTAGTTTAGTTTATTAGTTATTTTCTTTATATTAGTTGTGATGTGAATAGGCTTTTATTTATGATTGAACAACGAAATCGTCTAATTGCAAAATTGAACCGGAATCGCTTTCTTAAAGTCGTTGATTTGGGTCCATGTGGATCCATCAACATTTTAATTTTAAACAGAACCAAAAAGCTTATAAGTGATTTAGTTTAGATTTCAATCTTTGTAAAACGTTTACCAAAAAAATTAATAATAAATTAATTTAATTTTAATCCAATAGATTAAAGCTAAACACATCTTAGTTAAAAAAAAAGATACATATATATTGGATAACCCAAATAACTCAATACCAAATTAGACAATTATCCATATCAATTAGTTAATTAAAGCATACCAAAATATCAATCGGTCGTCACAATTGTGAATGCAAAACCTTCAAATATGGTGAAGTGTTGGAAAACTACTACTGAACCATATTTATCAATCGCCAATTTCATTTGAGTAGACAATAGATTTTAATTCAAACTCACATATTTCTTTTCCTTTTATTAATAATTTTTTCGAATTTTAAAAATTTTCAAGTCAATTTATCCAAATTTTCTTCTCTTTGATAATTGTTTGCTATGTTTTATTTGTAGTTGTGTTGTGTTGTTCTAATTTGTGTCAGGCTCCATTAAGTTTTTAACGAACAATTTTTTTGCCAGGTCACTCAATTAATTATTTACATTTTAATTTTGTTTCTAGATTTTACTGTTAATTGCTAGAATGATTTGGGGGATTACTTAAATGGTCTGTTTGAAAATTTGACCAATGAGTCTTTTGACATTTTACTTTGGTGGATATTGAATGCAAATAAGTATAAGATTATCTCCTAATTTGCCAAAAATGTATTAGCTATTCAAATATTCACAATTGTTTGAATGCATTCCCTAATAGTGGTCAAATTCCTAAGTCGTTTATGAATTCATTGAGTGCAAATATGACCGAGGGAGTGATTTATCCTAAAAATGGTTGCATAGTAACAAGGAACCTATAGTAATTCATAAATATGTGGATGAGGTAGACCATTGAATGATTCACAAAAAGTTATAGAAAATATTATCGTATTTTATCTTTTAATTCATTTTATTCTATTAATTATTTTATATCATTTAGCTATAATCAATTAATTCATGTATCATATTCTTATTTTCATAGTGAGAATGAACCATGTGTTGCAATTGCACAACTTCATCAATTTGTATCGATTAAGACGTTAAAATGTTTCTGTCATATAGTTGCATTAGAATTATTAGAATTATGAAGTTCGGTATGTAATATTTTTAATGATACTATTTATGTTTTACCTTCAAATTTTAGACCAGTAATTATTATTTAACTTGTTCGACATATGTTATTTTTTTCTTTGGTAAACCGTGGTTTAAAATCGAACCAAACTGGATAAAGTGGTTTGGATTGATTTGGTTTAGAAATTGAAGAGATTTGATTTTGTTTGAGAAAATTTCAATGGTTTGGTTTAAAAATTTATCATAAGAACCGTGTTCATCCAAATTTATCCAAATCGAACCGTGTTCATCCCTACTTTTACTTATGAGATTAGTTGAGTAGGCTTGCGTCAGTTGTACGCTATAAGATAGCCAGTTTTGGAAATTTTGACATAAAAATGCCTATTTGACATGTTTTCACTATCGCACATAAGTGTATGTAGTTGTCGTCTTTTAGTTTAGTTGGAATGCCTCTGTAATCTTTCTAATATTGATGCTTTCTTCCTACATTTATTTTATTTCTTTTAGTTGTGGTAGCTTACATGCCAACAAGATAGGGCAAAGCCAAAGCAATACGCGAAATCACTCTTAAAAAATATCAAATAAAATATGATGTAAATATATTAGAGACTCTCTATTTTTAAAGAGTTCTATAATTTAAAGAGCATCTATAAATTTAAAGAGCAAAAATTTTAAAATGCTCCAATAGCCTCTTTATTTTTAGCATTTAATTTTACTATTCTCAATATGTATTTATTGTTTTTTTTTTTCATTCTTTTATTTTTATCAACTTCCTTCCAATAATTATATCATTCTTCAAGTATATTTATTTAATTAAGTAAATAAACTGTGTATTGGAAGTTGAAATCTTTGAAGTATTAAATTATAGAGATGTGGGTTTGGCTCTCCAAATTTGGAGAGCTAAATCCACTCTCTATTTTAAAATGTTAAATTGAAGAGCCTCTTGAAGTAAAATTTTAAAGATTAATTTTTTAAAATAGAGAGCATTCCACCTTTAAAGAGTCTCTTAAAGATACTCTTACAAAGCTAGGAATGTAAGAATTGAAGAACAATAGGGTACGAATCCTAAAATTATGTTCTTGTTCCACACAGAGAATTCCACCACATGTAATGTAACCCATTTAGCCATTATTAATTGCAATAATACAGTGTTTATTTACTATTGAATGACACGTATCGAGTCCATATCTTGGAAAGAATCTGATACGAAACGTGACACTAGAATTAATTAAATTGAGCAAAAGAGTCGTGACCACAAGAGGGGGTGAATGGTGACCCTAAAAATCAGCTTCATTAAGTTTTTAGTCAGCTCTTTGTACTTAGTAACTATAGTCTATAGATAAGGTTGGGAATGAGGAAAATGTTTTAGTCAATTTTTTGTACTTGGTTTTTGGTCCCCAAAAATTATCAAAGTTAAACTTTTGAATTCGTAGGTCCCGACTATCATCAATAATTATTATTATTACTAGTTATCGATGACAATTGGTGCACTTATATAAATGTTGTCACCATATTTGTTATTTCGTTTATATATGTAGCCTCAACTATTACTGATCATCGTTACAGTTTTAAAGTTGTGTCGTATATTTCCGTATTATATTTGCATTTAAATGTTTATATGTATAATGAGTTTTTAATTTAAACTTAATTACTTATTACAAGAATTTACAAAAAAAAAAATTAATACATCTAACAACGAAACACGATAATGATAAATTAATTTAGTTTTATATAAAGATCAACATGCTATGTTAATTTATCTTCGAATTTTTTGTGTCGTGTATGAAGTGAATATTTTATGTACCTTTGTTTGGTTCGAACCAAAACCCTTGAAGCATGTGGGAAAAAAAATCATGAAGGAAATTTTGTATACCAATCCCATTTTTCCCGTCCTATATCCTATAGGAGGGTGTCTTCGACGTTTGGGATCACAAAGTTATCATAAAATCTTATTTATCGTTTTATTTACCCAAATATTTAAATTTAAACTAAATTTTATAGGGATATATTAATTTTAGTCTCTCTTTCGTCTTGTAACATATTTACTTAAATTTCACCGCTCTTGTAAAAATTTTCAACTCACAATTTCAAAAGTTAAACAATGAAATAATCTTCAGGGAATTATTATTTTCACCTTCGCTGAAGTTTATTCCCTGGATGTTTTTATCTATTGTACTAGCTAGCTATAAGAATGGCAAAGAAATTCATTCAACCCAATACCTACGGGATCCTGCATCGAATGGAGCAGGAATTACCGGCCTAATTAGGTAAACAAAGTGGGGACGGGGAGGGGGTCATTGTCTCGAAACCAGTACATGGCGAATACAAGAAGCATAGTTCTCGTCCCGCTACCCATCCTATTTAAGACTAATTTCAAATTTAATTTTTTTATCAAACCAAAAAAAAAAAAAAATTATTATATTTAAAGGAAACACGAGTTGATTGGAAAAAAATAATTACTAACTATATATATGGACAATTCCACTTGTACATCAAAAGATATATATAAGGGTATCCACCCCCTCACATGGGGGTGAGATCCACTTGAATAAAAAAAAATATTATCCAAGTGGGTCCCACCCTCCATGTGAGGGGTGGATACCCTTATGTACATCTTTTGATGTACCATTAGCATAATTCATATATATATATATATATATATATATATATAAATCCTATCCTATCCTACCCTCGTCCCGTCCCATTTCACTTTAATCAGATATGGGAATGAGATAAGGTGACAAAAATATTCGACGTAACGGAATGAAAATGATCAACTCGTCCAAAACCACCCGTCACCATTCCTAACTAGCTAGCCAACTAAGGGTTTTGATGACAATAATTAATAAATTTAGGTTAGAGAGAAGACTAGAGTACTAATGACTAAATAATCATAGAAAAATATCTTGGAATTTGGTCTTATTAATTGTGTGTTTGTGGTTTTATATGCTAATAAACTCTTTTGACTTAATCGAAATCCGATGAATTTCTTATGTTTTATTTTATAGTGTTGCTAGGCTCAATGGGTGTGTCAATGTCTACAAGAGAATATACATTATTTTGATTTTGTATTTGCAGATTTGGAGTCTCTCTCTCTCTCTCTCTCTCTCTCTCTCGTGTACATGTTTGATCCATATTTCTCTCTCCCTGTCCCTGTCCCTGTCCCTGTCCCTGTCCCTCTCCCTCGTGTGTACGTGTTTGATGTCGCTTGTGAAATTTATGTCCCTGATACTCATCCTGTCACAATACGAATATTTTGACTATCAATCAAAAGTTCACTGCCCTGTTTGGAGCTCATTTTTATCTCATTTGTAGAATTTTTTTTACTATTGCACAGTGACCAACTCTTTCTTTATTCAAGATTTCTGACAAAAAGTCTGTCAAGAATTATTACTCTCTTTTATACTTTACCAATTTTATCCCTCACTCCAACTACGCCGTTTTCAAAAAATACATCATGATTTCTTTGCCATTAAAGTGGTATAATTGAAAAACAAAGACAAAACCCTGCAGCAAATACAAAAGTTAAGAACGATGGGCCAGGAATGATGTGATTGAAAAATAAATTCTCTCAAACTAAAAAGGAAAATTCTACTTGTATAATAATGAATTACAACATTACTTGGCAATATGACGTGTCGGCCTATTATTCAAAAACGTGGACGGCTCAAAGGAGGAAATAAAAAAAAACATTTTAAATGCAGAAAGGAAACCCACCAGAAAAAGGGCACCCTCTATTTCTTTGAAATGGAAGAAACCCGCCCAAATGCGACCCACCCACGCACCCACCACTCCTCTTCACTTCTGAGAGGGAGAATCAAAGAAAATAATTAACGCAAGAAACTGACTACAGCTCGACCATTCCCCCAAGCTATTTTGCTGTTGTAACAATTGATACATTCGACCCCGAAGCAAAATCCTCACATCGGACTCGAAGTTGAACACCTGTGACCAAATCCACCGCTCCTACACCTCCCTCGACAAGCGAAACAGTCGTATGTGATATGCAAATTGTTGGATCCGCGCTGTGACATCCGAGCTTCAAAGGTAGGTATTTTTTCATTTATGTTTCGGTTTTATATTATGAATCTTTTCATATTATATTAATGTGTTGAAAACTTGATGGAAATATTTGCGTTCTGGACTCGAGCTAAGAATTCGATTTGCTTTTGGTGAAATTGTCATTTGTGTTATGTTTGAAATATCAAATTTATACAATGGAATGGAATTTGAGAAATTTTGTTGGAAGCATTATAAGACTTAAAGATAACTGGTACTCAACTGTTCATCTTGTTGACCAATATAGCTAGATAAATGATTTTTTCATAACAATTATTTTTAATCTATCACTATCTATATTTGTTATTTGTCTTTCTTCCGGCTTATTATTCACGTTGAGAAATGTTACTATTGAGAACTTATGGTCTTGATTAATTTTTTTAAATCTTGATGAGAGTAGATTACTTGTTTTGGTGTTCGTACATTCACAATGAAACAGTAACTATTGGGAAATAGGAAATCAAACAATGAAATCAGTGACTTTAATTATTTGCAATGTATAATATGGACAACTGAAAGGAAATTAATATTCTGAAAATACAATTTGGAAACAAAGCAATCATTTAAGGTTATTCACGAATCACCTGCACGATTGAATTTGTTTTGGTTTTGTGAAATCGGCATTTGTCTCATTCAGAATCTGTTGTGATGATAGAAGGGTTACTACATTGTCTGCCACTGTAATTTAGTGTTAGCACCATTTCTTGTACTAGGCTTATGTATCTGGTTTTGTGAAATTATGCCGAAATTTTGATTTGATGAAAGTGTCCCCTAAATTTGTTGTAGGAGAATTGATGATAGAAGATGTGGAAACTGATTATTTGGTAGAATTCGAAAATGTGAACGTGGAGTACAATAACGATGTTGTTGAAGATGAAATGTTGGACAAAGATGGAGCAACTGTGTCGGAGGTTGGTATGTAGTTCAAAGACGAAAATGAGGTCTTTAATTTTTACAAAGTATATGCCTATGAGGTAGGTTTTCCGGTGAGAAAAAGAAATTCGAGAAAGGACGACGGTGGCGTTTTGTACTACGTGACTTTCACATGTAGTCGTGAAGGCCGGAGGAATGGTAGCACAAGTGGTTCGTTGAAGCCACTGCCAACAATTCAGACGGCTGGAGAGCAAGGATCTCTGCATCCCTTGATATTCATGGTTACTAGAAAATTAACACAGTGCACCTGGACCATAATCACAAAACAAGTCCAACGAAGTCGAGATTGTATAGGTGCAACCGGGAGTTGACTGCACATGCGAAAAGGCAGCTTGAAGTTTATGATATGGTTGGAATTTCATTGCACAAAAGTTTCAATTCTGCCGTTGTCGAAGAAGTTGGATATGAAAATATGACGTACATTGAAAAGGATTGTCGAAACTACATTGAACAAGTTAGGAGATTAAGTCTTGGAGAGGGAGATGCAGCAGCACTACGATCGTATTTTTCAGACATGCAAGCACGTTCGGCGGGATTTTACTTTTGTCTGGATGTGGACGATGATTCACGGTTAAGGAATGTATTTTGGGCAGACGGCCGATGTAGGGAAGCATATAAGGAGTTTAGGGACGTCGTGACTTTTGATACCACTTACCTAATAAACAGATATGACATGCCTTTTGCACCTTTTGTTGGCGTCAATCACCATGGACAATCAACACTGCTCAATTGTGGTTTGGTGTCGAATGAGAACACAGATAAATTTGTGTGGCTTTTCAAGACATGGATGAAGTGTATGCACGGTCAAGCTCCGCATGGAATAATTACTAATCAGGACAGGGCAATGCAAAATGTCATTCAGATAGTTTTCCCGAATACTAAACATAAATGGTGCTTGTGGCACATTTTGAAAAAGTTGCCCGAAAAATTTGGATACCACGTTAATAAGCGTGCAATATTTTCAGCAATACATGTATTGGTGTATAATTGCCAGACGGTTGAAGAATCTGAACAAGATTGGGGATCGATGCTAGCAACATTTGACTTGCATGAAAATGATTGGTTGACGGGATTGTATGAAAATAGAGGTCGTTGGGTGCCTTGCTTCTTGAAGATAAGCTTTTGGGCAGGGATGTCAACAACACAGCGGAGTGAGAGCATTAATGCATTTTTCAATGGGTACGTTCACTCAAAGACATCGTTAAAACAGTTTGTAAAGCAAGATGAACGAGTATTGAGCGAACAAAATGACATACATAAATACCAATAACCCATACTAATAAACTGATCAACGTTTTACTTCTTTATGTTGATTGTCACATTCAAAGATATATTGATTTCTTCTTCGTCTTTTAGCCGAACTTGAGATTGGAATAAGCGGGACACATCGTCAATTTGAGTATGGCTGGCATCACTGCACTCGCCACTTGATTTCCCAAGTTCGCGCCATTGCCAAAATCCACATTTGTTACTGCAACAGTTAAAGAATTTTCCTTTGTTTGGAGTATCCCTCTCAACCTTAAAACACTTTTGAAATCCGTTGTTACACCGTGGACATCGGCGTTTCGCCGAGCAATCGGCAAAGAAATGTCCCTTACTTCTGCAGCTATGACAAAGTTCCGAATTCTTTTCAACCATTCTAATAATGGAATCAAACAAAAACAAAATTAACGTCAAATTAAATTAGCCATATCAATATTACCCACCCACAGACAACTTTTTACTGTCAAATACCAACACTACTCAACAATCTAACAACAAACTTTTACAAAAAATGTATTCGTGTCAGCAGAATCGTGTTTGCAGTCTATTGTAAAGCATGTACATTTTCTTTAATTCATGGACAAACAACCAGTTAACAAGTCATCAATCTTTGGCACCAAAGGTAGTTGAGAAACTGAAATTTATAATTTATAGTCTCAGGTTCGAATTTTTTTTTTCGAAATTAATAATAGATTTCAGAAATCAACACTGTAATTATACATTGCAGACAGAAATGTATAAACTTCTCACCTCAGCACATTATTTACTAAGAAATGTACAATTAAATCTAACCAAAGTGCTTACTATAAACGTAGATGTCAAAATGAAAACTAACCCACACGGCAAAGCATAGCAGTATACCAACAGTTCATGACTTCCATAAAATCCAGAAAATTCAAATTTGCTCTCAACAAAATATACTCAAATGTGCTTACTGTCAACATTCCTACTTTGTCAAAATGCAAGTTAAACCACACGGCCACGCATACAAGTATTGAAGCAATTGGTGACTTTCAAAAAATCCAAGAAATTCGTACCGTACTGTAAGATGAGGAGGGGTGGAGAAGGTGTGAGGAAAATAAGGAGAGGAGTGAAAGAGAGGAGGATAGGTGTTTGATTTTGGAAAAATTGAGGGAGAGCTGAGGTAAATTTCTAGATTTCACGTGATAAAATTCAAGATTTCGACCACCCTAAAAATGGAGGTTACTCACAGGAGTCCGCGATTGCTTCGATGAATGTCCAGGCACGCGCTCGATCAGCGACGGCAACGGCGATGGGGACGGGAAGAAATGGGGGATATGAGTACAAGAGGGGAGGGGTTACCTTTTCATTTGGGGCTAAATGGGGAAGACGATAGAGGGAGAGAGAGACTTCAGTGCTTACTTTTCAATTTTTTTTCTTCTTTTTCCTTTTATTTATGACTGCCAAGTAGGTTGGTAAAGCTATATTGTCAATAACGTTGTACGCCCAGCAGAATTGAACTAAAAAAGCCCCCAAATGGGGACTATATTACTATGGAGTTAAGCTATGGATACAACATGATACACATCATAGTGCACAGCATACTCACATTCAAGGGGTGGGGTCCGCAAATAAAATAATTGCGGACCCCACAGCTTGGGTGAAGGCTGTCACCCATGATGTGTACCATTGATGTACACTCATCATTTTCCATTACTATGAAATCTTCTTGACCATATTAATTGATTCAATAATGCATTCTGCGAGCATATTTAGCCCTCAATCAAATATTGCCTCCCATTAAACTTCTATATATATTTAGCCTTTCATTGAGCCCTATTTTTATTTTGGTCAAAATACATTTTAGAATAGTATTTTGTTGAAAAATATGAGATTAAAAAATAAAGAAATTTTTTTGTTGTAAATGGTAATTTTATTAGAATTTGTTAGTGAATTACAATTATACCCCTATAGTCCTAGAAATTATTACCATTGTATCCATTATTCTTACCTATAAATATAGGACTTTAATTCTTAATAAAATATACACATGTCTATTGACTTAATTCTATCTTCTACTTTTCCTCTATTTTATAACACGTTATCAGCGTGAAAACTTAATTATTCAAAGTTTAGAGAAGTTAGTAATTTTTTTTTTTTTAAACATAATCATCTATCATATGTACCAAAATTAATTTGATAACACGTGATTTTACATATTCATATGCTGAAATCATATTTTTTTGCTGGAACACGTGACCTCAATTTTTGCCTACCAATTACTACAACTTCAGCAATCCACTTTTTAATGTGTTGCACCAATAATGTAGGGTAATAAAGTATGTCATTGTCATATTACCCTACACTTTTTCGCATGTTGCACCACCTCAATTTACTGCATTTATTCATGGTCTTGTTTACATCGTATTCACGTACTAATGCTATTCACGTGCACCTTTGGCATTTTTTTTTTTTTTTATTAGTACATTTTGATAAAAGATTTAGTCAATTTTGTTAACTTCTATATATGAAGATTTTTTTTCCTAGTGCATTTTTGATAATTTATATTCATATTTGTATGGTAATTAATATTTTTAACCTGATTAAATAAATTTAGATGTTCTATTATAAATTATAAATTGATATTATATTATGTTATTACTCTTGAAGTAGCATAATTTTATGATTAATATTCTAGAAGAATATTAATAATAGATTTGTCTATTATAAATAGTTTGTTGTTGCTCTTAAAGTAGCATAACATTATAATTAATATTTTTGAAAAATATGTTATTGCTTCTGAAGATCGTAATATTATAGTTTTCAATATTTCAAAAGAATATTGATTTATTGTTTTGGAAGAAGCAATAATAAAATATAATGTGTTCTCAGAATAGCGCACACATATACACACACAATATATATATATATATATATCATTGTGTTCCTGAAGAAACACAAATTAAACAATTCAATCTTGAGTTGTAATGTTTAAAGAAACTAATTTTTTTTATATTATTAATATTCAAGAAGAATATTAATTTATTGCTCTCGAAGAGCATGAATTATAATTTTCAATATTAAGAATAATATTGACATATTACTCTCGAAAAAGTAATAATTAAAGATAATGTGCTCTCAAAGTAGCAAATTTTTTAAGAATATATCATTTTATTTTTCTTCAAGGTTTGGCTATGGAAGCTCCCCATATTTTGGCTCGATTTTGGGGCTGCTCATATTCATCCCTGAGGGAAACCATATAACTAATGTCATAGAGATATTATTAGTTAGTATAGGACTGGACTTGAAGTGTTATATATCTTCATTTTCTTCCTGATTTTTGGTCATATATAAGCTTTAAATTGTATTTTTTCGAAAATTAAATAATTTAAATTAAATATCTTATATTCAGAACCAGAAGTTTAATTTGATTTTACTATTTAGCATGACCAGTTAAACCATTACTGGATAACTAATGATGCGAAATTAAAAATTTTAAATGTATATTCAATGAAGAACCAGAAAATTCTTGAATCCAATAAATTTCTATATATCATTTGTTCTCTTTTATCGACAATTGATCATTAAACATCACTAACTAAAATAGAGATTGAATTTCCTATATTTTTGAAATATGATGCACCGTCACCCACCACGTTGACCATCTAAATATTATTTGTATCTAATAGATTTGATACAAATACTAGATGATTGCATAGTGTTCGCAGCCTGAAGTTTGCGAAATTATTGTTCAAGTTATGAACATATAATTTTCAAATTATATAATCAAGACTGTATCTTGTTAATGTTAGTGAGCATAAATCTCAATATTTTAATAAGTGTTAGTTGAGATGTCGATAAATGATTTAACACTATTGTTTGTTAAATGTTTTCAATTAATTTAATTGAGAAAAAAATATTTTCCATTTTTGTTTAGGAGATTCTATTACGCATAATTGTCAATATCATAGTTCTCCCTATTATAATTGGCTTATGGTCAGAGCCTAATTTTTTTCATTTAATTATTTTAACAGTGCAGTATGTGTAAAATTGATCTACCATAATGCACTGAGATGGAAAATAAAGAATATTGAAAATAAATGCGTAGTTTGAATCCTTATCCAAAATGTGTGATATTTTATAATGCAATTTAATTATTGTTAATTTTGATTGGACAATTCTCTCAGTATTAGGAGGATGAATTAAGAGGTTGAAAAAAGTATTCATTGTAAAGAGTTGCAAATCAATTACTTGATGTATTTGTTGACACAAGATAAGTGATAAAGTCATATATTCCAACAGAAAATATTTCGGCAAAAATTGATATCCCTGAAAGACAATTCGTTGTAACAAATGAGTCTCAAATAGTTTCAAAGACTCTGTACCTCGAAAAAGAAAAGTACAAGAGTAATACCAACCAAAACTTTCGGAAGAAGTAATATTAGAAAAGATTTATCAATCAAATATTCAAAATATAGTTCCTGAAGAATCGCAAGCGTCCGAAAATAATCAGATTTCAATAAATTATATGTTATCTCATAAATCATGGAAGCGGAATAATGTTGTTATAGACAATATTTTCGCTTTCAATGTGGCTTTTGATATTATGAAAAATGTGGATCCTGAACCATATTCTGTTAAAGACTATCCAAATAGAAATGATTGGTCAAAATGGAAATAAATTATACAGGCGAAATTGAATTCCTTAGAGAAATGAAATTGATTATGATTAAACATATTCTCCCGTAATGGACATCATCACTTTTAGATTTTTTTTTAGTTTGATCGTGTCACAAAAACTTGATATGCGCCTTATGGATGTAATAATTTCATATTTATATGGTTTACTTGATAGTAACATATATATGAAAATCCCCGAATGGCTTAAAATACCAAAAACGAACGATACATGCCAGAGAACCATGTTCTCAATTAAATTGCAAAGAAATCCGGACGCATGTGGTATAATCGTCTTAACGAATATTTGTTGAATGAGAGTTATAAAAAGACGATATCTGTCCATGTGTTTTCATAAAAAAAACAAACATCGAATTTGCATTTGTGGCAATTTATATTGATGATTTAAATTTAATTGGAACTCCTGAAAAACTCAACAAAACTGCTAATTATTTAAAAAATGAATTTGAGATGAAAGATTTGGGAAAAATCAAATTTTGTCTCAAGTTGCAGATTGAACACTTCTTAGAAAGATTATTTGTTCATCAATCTACATATACATAAAAAGTTTTAAAACGATTTTATATGGATAATGCGCATCCATTAACATCACATATGGTTGTTCGATCACTTGATGTGAAAAATGATCTATTTCATCCACTTAAAGATGGAGAAAAAAATTTGGTCCTGAAATACCATATTTTTGTACAATTGGAGCATTAACTTATTTTGCAAACTTCACTCGACCCGACATAACCTTTTTTGTAAATCTCCTTGCAAGATATAGCTGTACACCAACTCAAAGACATTGAAATGATGTTAAACATATTTTTCGTTACCTAAAGAGTACGATTGATTTGAGATTATTTTACTTTCAAAAGTAAGAATTCGCTTTAGTGGGATATGCAGATGCATGATATCTCTCTGACACACATAAAGCAAAATCACAAACATGATATGTGTTTACACGTGGATGAACTATATCATGGAGATCTGTGAAGCAATCCTTGACAGCAACATCCTCAAATCATTCCGAAATTATTGCAATCCAATGAAGCAGGGCGAGAATGTGTATGGTTGAGGAACATGACCCATCATATCCAAACATTATGCGGGTTAACTTCAACAAGATATAGTCTAACAATTTTGTATGAAAATAATGAAGCTTGTATTGCACAACTCAAAAGATACTATATCAAAGGTGACATACTGAAGCATATTTCTTCAAAAAAATTTCATACACATGAGTTTCAGAAGAATGATGACATCAATGTTCAACAAATTAGCTCAAGTGACAATGTGACGGATTTATTTGCAAAGGCACTCCCGAAATCTACACTCAAGAAATTGGAATGCGTCGGCCCAAAAATTTTCAGTGATTAATATTAGGGGGAGTGGATGTACTCTTTTTCCTTCACTTATGTTTTATCCTACTGAATTTTCTTAGCAAGGTTTTAATGAGGCGGTATTTAATACTCCAAAATAATTGTACTCTTTTTCATTCGTTTGATTTTTTTTTTTGTCTCATTGAGTTTTTATCAAACAAGATTTTAACGAGACAGATATTTTGTAATATGTCATTCAAAGGAGAGTGTTGTAAATGGTAAGTTTATTAGAGTTTGTTAATGAATGATAATTATACACCTGCAACCCTAAAAATTATTACTATTGTATCCATGATTCTTACTTACAAATATAGAATTTTGATTCTTAATAAAATACACACAAGTCTATTGAATTAATTCTCTCTTTTACTTTTTCTCTCTTTTATAATAATTTTGAGTTTAAGTGTAAAATTATTTTATAGAAGAATGTAATTGAAACAATAATTTTTTAAAAGAAATGGGAGCTAAAAATAGTCTTAATACTAAATCTATGTCCTATATTGACTATCATAATACGCATATTATGGCCTCAATCAAACATTGCTCCCCATTAGGAATGGCAATTTGAACTGTTAAATTCGAAAATCACGGTTAACCGAACCGAATGTGGCTAAAAAAATTGAACCGATGGTGCAATGGGGTGGTTATGATTTTGATTTTAATGACCCGATTCGTGGTGTGGCGGGTATAGTATTTAGCGATGGTTCCCCGCCCCGAACTGATTACCCTTTAAAAAAATAAATTTAATTGAATAATTTTGACAATTGAATTTCCCCAAAATTTTGGCACAATGAACATTATTAAGTAAACCCTTAAAACTCATTAACCTAAATCTAAATCTCTAACCCTACACGGCTACACGTTAAATCTGAAAATTAGAAACAAAAGTTATAAAACACTCATCCACTAAACAGATCAGCTGGCGCTCTGCTGTACTCCAGTTTCCATCGTCGACTCGTCGCTCACCATCACCGCTTGTCATCGTCGGCTCACCCCTCGCCATTGAGAAGGTAATGATTGTCTTCAATCAAATACGAGTAAAAAGAGCAAAATATCAATGATGATGAATAGATAACTAGCAACTTGAAACTTAACCCACTCTTTCATGTTATTTTCTCATTCATTCTCTCTACTTTCTTGAATGCCTTGAATTTGCAAAATCTTGTACCTTTACCAATGACATTTATAATCTCAAAGATGGTGTTGTTGTACTCGAACCCATGAATTTGTTAATAAAGTTTTCAACAGAATGATTGAAGCAATAAAGATATTATTTGCTAGTAAGTGTCTTGACCTATGTTGATAATATTGCTTGTTAAAATCGAATTTTGCATTTGAAAGTTGAGATATTGTTTGCATTTTCATTTGAAATATTGTTTGCTAAATTGATATTAAATAAATTGTGTTTTTGTTTTTTATTGACTTTTCTTCATAATTTTTTTTTTTCAATTTGATGGTTGGAGTCTGGACTTATAAAAAATAATTTATTTTCGTGATTATTAACCGAACCAAACCGAGATACGAATCGAGTCGAACCGAACCGACTTACGTGCTTATGGTACAGTTATGGTATGGTAAAAAATTTGGTGTTGCAATTATGATTTTGACCGAACCATTACCATCCCTACTTCCCATTAACATTGCTATTCATATTTGTAAGAAATCTACCTATCCAATTTCCCCTTGTTAGAACACGCAAATTTTAGTGCTTAGATAAACACATTACCTTCCATTAATAACGACATCTATATAATTACGAAATCTATTTGTCCAACGTTCCCCTTGTCAATATAAACATATTTTAGTTGTTAATCAAACTTGCTTCTCATTAATACTATCAACTCGTTACAACAATATCTACTATATTATATATACCTTATCACAAAACTACACAAGAATTCAAGTGTAAACTTCCAAATATATATTGGCCTCCATTAATTTTGATTATAATGAGGGAATAATGTTTTTTTGAAAAATTGAAAGTTGTAAAAGAATTAAAAAAATTCAATTTACGTGTAATATTATTTTATTAAAAATTGTGTGATTTAAAATATGAGAAAAAAATATTTTAATTTAATTTGATGAAATTTAATAGATGCAACAAGTGATATAACTCATAACATTAATTTAAAATAATATTACATACAAATTAAAAAAAAAACTCCAAAATTCCTTCTTTTTTTAATCATAAATTCTTCATTAAAATGCATTCATCAAAACAAATCTGGATCAAACAAAAATCATTTGCATCTAAAGTGGATATGGAATGAAGAAAAAAAGGTATGAAAAGGGGAAAAAGTGAATTGTAAGGACAGAAATTAAACCCAAAAAAAATAGTAAAATAGCTTTTTAACCACGCGCATGTCCTATGCGTGTAAGGGAAGAAAAAGAAAATAGTAGAGATTGAATAACACGCGATAAAATAATAGCTTGAGCAGACACCTTCTCGATGGTAGGAAAGAGAACCGTACCAAAGTGCCGTATAAATGGCGGCGAATCCTAGGTTGCCTACCGACGATGTTCCTATCTGTGAAAAGTAATTTTTAAATTTTCTATAATTCAAAAACATTAGTTTAAGCCCATGTTTGATTTTGATTAAAATCCGCTAAAATCGGTTTAATTATCATTATTTATAAAATGAGAATAAAAAATATATTCGTTATAGATTTCACGCAAGAGATGAAAAAAAAAAATGATGACTGAATGTGATTAATAAGAAACAAACGAGGTCTAAGTTAAAATCAAATAATTAATATTAACTATATTTTTATTTGTCCCATAACTTTTCAAAAATATATTTCAAAATTTTTTATCACAATCTACTAAAAAATTTAATTTTAATTTTCACCGAACATCATCTAAAAATGGTTTCTCAGCCCCACTTGCCACTCTAATTGACCAAAACACCCTCCAAGTCTTGCAAAAGAGGATGAATAAAGTTTTATTTTTATTTTTATTTTTCAAATATTACATTTTTATTGTCCAAATTTTACATATTAAATACATCGTTTCTTGCGTATCAAATTATATAGAGTTGTTGTAAAATAAAATAAGTATTGATGCTGTCGTAAAATTTTCAATTCAGCATCTTGAATAGTCAGTGAACATTATATTATCCAGTTATGCATAGTCCTTGTTTGATCCTCAATTAAATTAAAATTCAATTTTCTCTTTTTTTTTATCAATCACACATTCTCTAATAAAATAATATTATACGTAAATCTAAAAAAAATTCTTTCATTTTTAACCACATATTCTTAAGAAAAGTACTATTCATTTCATTATAATTGAAAATAATGGAGCCCAAACAAGGGCTAAACCCCTGTTTTAGAGCTATTTTTTAAAAATACATTTTTTTCTTTTTTTTTTTTTTTTTTAAACCACACATTCTTCAATAAAACAATATTACACGCAAATTCAAAACGTTTCCTTAATTCTTAACCACACATTCTCCATCAATCAACTATTCAAAAATACATTTTCTCCCAAAAAATGATTACCAAACATAGACTTAAATTTTGAATAGTTCATTTGTGCGTATTAAATACAACGTTGATTGTGAATAATAGAATTGTTGCAAAACTCGTGAATTTTCAGTTCAGCATCCTGAATCTGAATACGTCATTAAATGTTTAATCGTCCAGCTTTGTGCATTAATACAACATTCATGAAATTTCCAGTTCAACATGTCCAATATGTAAATTAGTATGTCAAAAATTCGAAAAAAGATAATTTTCAATGAAATTGCCTTTATTGTTTAATCAAGATGTCTCAATATGTAAACCTTATAGTTGTAAAAAACAATAAGAAGCAATGTTATAAGCCCCGTTTGATTCCCATTTCGATCAGAAAATGCATTTTGATAGTAAATTGATGGAGAATGTGTGGTTGATCATTAAAGAAAAAGGCTAATAATTTTTTATTGAAGAATGTGTTATTGAAGTTATAGAAAAGTGAAAAGAAAATAAGAACATATAGTTTTAGTCAGAATCTCTCGAATTGAACTATAAAATCTAAAGCTATATAATTTAACTATAAATTGAACATATGTGTTTGATGTTGATTTTAATGAGAATTGAATTTTTGGAATAGTGATTGATGGAAGAATGTGTGGTGGAAAAATGATGAAAAGTTTTAGATTTGTGTGTAATATTATTTTATTTGAAAAATGTGTTGTTGAAATAAAGAATGAGAAAAAAATGAGAATGAGAATGAGAATGGAAATGGAATGGGGGCCAAACGGGAGTTTCTGAACATACAATAGAGGAATATAATTGAGGAAATTACAGTTAGGGAGGTATTTAAAGATCCAAATTAAAAAATATAATAGATGATTTATTTATACAAAAATCAAGTATTAATAATAATATTATAAAATATTTTAATATTTATATAATAATATTAAAAAATCAAATCAATTATATAAATATACAAACCCTAATTTAAAATCTCACTTCCCCTCACACCTCTCTCTCTCTCTCTCTTGCTCGCTCTCACCCTCTCTATCCCCGCCACCACCACTCCGCCGCCACCTCCTCGCGTGGTGATTTGTGTGGTTTTGGTTGGATCTGGTGCTAGGTGATGGTTGTAGGCGTTGATGGCGGGCTGTGTGATGGTGGTATGGGCTGCGTTGGGGTGCAAGGTGGTAGTGGCGGCTTGTTTGTTTTTGGTGGTTGTTGGTAGTTTTAGTGGCGGTGGTGGGGACGGCTGATGGTGGAGAACGAGTCGCTCACTGCTGAACGCCAGCAGTGCGATGCTGCTGCGATTCGCAACAGGTCCCGACGCTGTGTGTGTGCAGCGTCGCGACGCTGTATGGTTTTAGAGGGCGGTGGAGGTGCTGTGGGTCTTCGATGCGGTGGAGGTCTTCGCCCGGCAGAGAACGAACAACAAACTATCTTTTTTTATTGTGATTTTGCTGTGGTGTAGTAGTGGGTGTGTGATGGAGGTGTTGTGGTTCTTCGATGCGACGATTTGTGGGTGTGGAAGCCGATTGTGTTGGTGCGATGTAGGCTGTGGTGATGGTGGTTGGTGCGGTTGCGACGGTGGTGATGGTCGTTGGTGCAAGTGGTGGTGGCGATCGATTTGTGGTGTATGTGTGTTGATTTGTGTGAGTTCTATGGTGGTGTATGTGTGCTGATTTGCTTATTTGCGCTGCCGTGAGGAAACCTGAATATTTGTGGTTCAATCCGGTGGCTGCTAGAGATTTTTCGAGGTGGTGGCGGTGACTGTTAATATGCGTGCAAATGGCGATGGTGGTTTTGGGGTGGTGATAGTGGTGCTGGGAGGGTGTGGGGTTAGTTTTGAGGTATTGATGTTACTATTGGACGGTTACGGTGATGGTGCCACTGTTGGAGGAAGGGGCGAAGTCGTGGTCACATATGATTTGGTGGTGGTCACAATAATATGACCTATATGTTAATGAATTATGACTTTTCTGTTAAGCTACTGGGCGGCTATGGTGGTGGTGTCGCTGGTGGAGGCAGGCGGGAAGTGGTGGTCACAATAGTGTGACTCATATGTTTGTGAATTTTGATTGAAATTAATTGTGACATAAAATAATCTGTGACCTATTAAAATTTTAATCTGTGACCTTGAAAATAAATTGTGACCTATTAAAATTTCAATTCGTGACTTCGGAAATAATTTGTGGCCAATAAAAATTTTGATTTGTGACCTCGTAATAATTTGTAATTAATTAATTTGATAATATGTGACCAATAAATGTATTTGTGATCAAATTGTACAAATTTGTGACTTTCATATATTTAATTAATTAAATCATAAATAAATTTTAATAGAAACCTGATTTTTGAAATTTGAAACCTATTACCTTATTATTGAATTAGACCATACTAAAAACCTTAGTTATGAATTATTCCCAATATAATTCTATTCAGATTATTGATTTTTATTTTTTTAATTTCAATGTCAAACTAAAAATTAAATCAATTTAATATGAGTTCACATGAAATAGTAGTTATTTACAATAATCAATATTTTTTACGATATTGTGCCATTGTTTAAGCCCCATTTTTGTTTTTAAAAAAAAAATACATTTTTAAATAATTTATTGATATGAAATGTATCATTGAAAAATAAAGAAATTTTTAAATTTACGTGTAATATTATTTTATTAAAAAATATATGGTTGAAGTGGGTTCAAATTGAGATCAAACAAGGGCTGTATATTTTGGAAAAAGCACAAAGATCAGGGGATCGGTGATCGAACGGAGATCGACTCCCTAACTGTGCATGGGACCCATCATAAATATAATATTGTATGGGCCTCACCTATGTGAGGGATCGAGAACCATTCGATCACCAAATTTTTTGGCCATGTAGCACTTCTGGTATATTTTAACCGAGCCGGGAATTCACTTCTGATATATTTTAACCGAGCCGGGAATTCCTGGGCCTTACCCTCACGTGATTGGCCTCTAGACAGAAACCATTTGACACACATTTATTGGACCAAACTCAGAAGTAGGGCCCACATAAGATACGTGTCTCTATCTCACATATGCGGCGAGCGGATGCCGGGATCTTTTAGAGTTCAACATTCCGACGCCGGCAAACCGTCAACAGAAATATCTTAGAATCTAATTCAAGATTTATTTGAATATTAATATAGCAAAAAAGAGTTTCTTCAAAGTTAATTAAAATAATAAATTGGGTGAGTGTTTTACCAAATTTGTAGATCCTTTAAAACAGCATTTTCAGTGTTAGTAGTCAGTCTTCACTGCAAATTGAATACACAGCCAGTGCCATTCTCTCTGGTTGCAAATCCCACTTATTTTCTTTCCTTTTCCTTTTTCTGCTATTGATTCACTTTCTTTCTTTAAACCAGCAAATCCCTTTAAGTATCGCACTTCCATTTCATCTTTACAGGCATCTTTTGAATCCCATTTTCTCTCACTAGAATCCCATCTTTGAAGTTTACTATTCTTGTTCAGATGCGTAAATATCTCGACGGTCATTATTGAAACCTTTAAATCTTTGATTTTAGCAATGGATTTTTGGCCTGTTAAATACTCCGAGAATCGACATGTCACCAAGAAACTCGTTAAACCCTTGAATCAAAAGCCCAAAAAAACCGATGAAGAACAGAATTTTAATAGGCCTAGAATCGTTAGAATATCGGTGACTGATCCTTATGCAACAGATTCATCCAGTGATGAAGAGGACGAGCTTTTCCGGCGCCGGCGAGTCAAGAAGTACGTCAATGAAATCAAAATAGAAACAGCTAGTAAAAGCCAAGCCAACGCCATAATTAGTAGCAGTGCTAATTGCAAGAAGAGTCTTCAACCCAAGCAGAAGCCGATGACGGTGAAGGCAGAGGCAAGTGGTGGCGTCAGGAAGTTCCGGGGTGTTAGGCAGCGGCCATGGGGCAAATGGGCCGCGGAAATTAGAGATCCGTCCCAAAAGGTTAGGCTTTGGTTGGGCACCTATGATACGGCGGAGGAAGCTGCAATGGTATATGACAACGCCGCCATTAAACTCCGTGGACCGGATGCTTTGACTAATTTCAGCCATCCTCCGGCAGAGGAGAAGACGGAAATTAATGTGACGCCAGTTGCCGGTTACGAGTACGGTTTTGAGTCACGCAATCTTTGTTCTCCGACTTCTGTTCTCCAGTCCAGAAGTAATCAACAGTCAAGTGAAGGCCGGTCCGAACCGGTTCAAGACCTGTGCATACTGGCTGAACCTTGTTCATCGGTTGATGGACCTGTCTCTGAAACCGGGTCGGGTAATAACCCGGTTCAGGAAGTTGAAGAGTCCAAAGGGGACTCTAATGGGGTGCCAAATTATTCAAATGACTTTTTATCAATGGATATTCCATTCTTAGAAGATTTCTTCAATTTCCAATCTCAAGAAATGACATTATTTGATGAATATCCACCAGCATTTGCCAATGATTCTGGGGAATTTGAGATGTCATTTGATGACTTTCCAGCTTTGGATCACAGCTCGAAAATGGAAAATTTTGAAGAATTTAACGACTCATTTGAAAATTTTGCCCATCTAGGACGAGAAGTTGATGACTACTTTCTTGATGAAATGATGTCAATATGATAAAAAAAAATTGAGTTCTATATCCAATTTTGTTAGTATTTAATTTTTGTTTTTTGTTTTAAATAATGTTAACTGTATCAGGGATCTTTATTTATATGTTCTCCATTAAAGTTAAAGGAGACCGAGTGAATTTTTGTCTAGTTTCTCTCTTATGTAGTGTCACTTTTTGACTGATATCGAATTTTCATTTTTCTTTTTCGATAAATAACCTTTTGTTTTTACATT
Organism: Osmanthus fragrans; assembly: GCA_019395295.1. Taxonomy (NCBI): domain Eukaryota; kingdom Viridiplantae; phylum Streptophyta; class Magnoliopsida; order Lamiales; family Oleaceae; genus Osmanthus; species Osmanthus fragrans. Next base: position 11,129,318 of record CM033353.1, read on the forward strand.
TAGCCCATGTTTGGTGGTAATCAATCTGTCAAAAAAAAAAAAAAAAAAATTAAATAGTATTTTAGGAGAATGTGTGGTTAAAAAAATAGAGAATTTTATTTTTTTAATTTATGTGCAGAATATTTTATTGTGTATTCATGTGGTTGAAAATGATCTCATAGAAAAAAAGAGTTTGAAAAAAAATAGAAATCAAATAGGGGCTTAATGGGAAAATAATGAAATTTGTGAGGTTTTTTAAAAAAAAAAAAAAATTAATTATGACATCCCCTTTAATTTGTTTCAATTTGGTAGATATTGTTTAGTTTACAAGATGCACCTACTTCTACTTGCTATTTTAACCTTGTACCAATATACTCGATTTTCACTTACAATGCATTGGTGGTATGATATTATTTAAATTCGTTATTCCACATCTATCGATCATAATCAAAACTTTTGAAATTGATCAACTTTTTCGATCTAAAGTACATCGTGAATGAATACATTATTCATACAATTCTTTGATAATAAAACAAGAAAGCATGCAAAGATTTTGTCAAAGTGACCTTGGAATGCAAAGAACAAAGGCGGTCGACTACAAGATCCAAATGTCGAACAATCACTTGATACAAATCAGATATTGCATCATAATAGAAAAATCTCATAAAGTTTATTATGTAAAGAAGTTCAAGATTTCACTGGCAAATGCTGGTGGATATTCATTGCAAACCCAGTTTGAAATTATAAGTTTATGAAATCTTGAATTTTTTTTCCTTTTAAGGATTCGGTACAACATTGTATTTGAACATTATAACTTTTGTATGTGATGTAAAGCAATACCTAAGAAAAACAATAATTCAACGCGTTATGGGCTTTGGTATTTAAGGTTGAGATAGTGCAAATAATGGCTAACATTAATTAATTTGGACATAAAATTACTTTGTTTCGCTGTCTGCATTTATCATGACTTGCAGACTTTCATGGTATAACAGATGCAATATCCCTACGTTTAAAAATCTAGTAGGATACTGACTAAACGTATAGTATCAAGTTAATATATGGGGGGACCACGAATTGGACGATAATCACTGGTAATGACAAATTAATAGTATGATAGTGAATTTGTTTTCGAGAAAGATGGTCATATTGTTTTCGAATCTTATTCGTCGAGAGATGGTCCTATTTGAAGTCATTTATTCTAACTGCAAAGAGCAATACATTGCGCTAGAGCAATGTACGAGTTATTTAAATGTTTTGTTGTTGATTTATATAACTATTTAAATTATTTTGGTAAAATTGCATTAATTGTCTCCGTTTCTTAATTAAGAACAGAACAGTACTGCTATGGGTACATGAAATTTATACAAAATTGGTATAAAAATTCAAATTCACTGAAGAGGATTAAAATACATGTGACCCAGATAAAATACAAATGGACAAGATGCTGCCACATCAGCATCCTGTATAAAATCTGTAGAAATTTCCTGTACTTAGGGAATTTCTGTTAAAAATATATCTAAGAGACTCTTTATTTATAAAAAAAAAAATCTTTAAATTTAGTGAGTAAATTTTTATTTATTTTGTAAGCTCCAACAAGTTCTCTATTTTGACTCCTTAATTTATTTTTTCAAATGAGCATTTATTGATTTCTCTTCATCTATTATTTCAAATAATTTTTTTATATGTTAATAGTGAATAAATTCAAATGTAATTTGAATAATTTAAATCATAGAGTATTTGGAATTTATAACTTATTAAATGCAATCATTGTATATTAACAATAGAAAGTGAGTTTTAATATCTAAATTTGAAGAGTCAAACTCACTCTCTATTTTAAAAACTTAAAATAGAGTATTTTGGAGCAGGGACGAATCTAGCGAACTGGTCCAGTTAGGGCGTTGACCTTGACCGGCGTCCATCGACAATCACCGATCATAATACCCCGGTCGTTTATTAAAAAAATATTAAAAATTATTCAACATATATGTAAATTCACTCAAATGTGAAAATTATATACATATGAAAATATAGTTTAATACAACCCAAAATACTTAAAAAATCTACAATACAATTTACTCTGCAACTGTAAACGTAGACAACTGAATTCTATGGGGTCTCATATGTTGAAAACGTTGCAATATTATCTCATTATCAATTTTTTGAAAAAGATCTTTTTCCACGTAAGCTATCAGATTGTCATTCAACAATTCATCTCCCATTTTGTTGCGCAAATCACTCTTGATTAAATTCATAGCAGAGAAAACCCTTTCAACACTTGCAGTTGCCACAGGTAATATCAAAACCAAGGTGATAAGCCTATAAACCAATGGAAAATAACAAGCACTTCTAGTTTCAACCAACTTCTGAGCTATACAAGATAAGCTTTTGAGATTGAAGAAAGCTTCGTCCATTCTCACAAGCATAAGAAATTTTTGCAGTTCAAGTCTAAGTAATAAAACTCTTCACCATTGAAATCCAAAGGATAGAATTGAGCAAGACGTACCAATTTAGCTATATCAAATGCTGCAAATGAATATCTTGGATTTAAACATGAAATGCAAGTAAAGAGCTCAGTAGTTGTTTCTGAAAAACGATCATTCAACTCTTGTAAAATTGAGTCTATCACATGACAATACAAATCAACATAAAAGAGATGATAATAAGTCACCTGCTGAGCTGCACGCCTAGGTCGACCTTTCAATACTACAATATCCTCCATATCAGGCACTGAAATATGTCTATCAACACAAAACTCAATCACTGTACTTAACGTAGTATCCCAATTATTGTCTCTCATGTTTTGCAATGCATGCTTACACAACATCAATAACCTCGTAGCATTCTGAATATCCTGATCTTTTTTTTGTAAGGCTTGTGAAAGGTCGTTTGTAATTGCAAGAATATCAAACATAAAATGTAGACTGAACACAAATTGAAAATCTTGCATATTGTCCATCTGTTTTCTGGCCTTTGATTTTTGTTCTGAATTTATGCCATCTTCTGATATATTCTCAAGAATATCTATGATAGCATTAAACATATGAATAAAACGGGTAACTGTTAGTAGATGTGAGCCCCATCTAGTTTCACCTGGGCGTGCCAAATTCGATTCTTGAAACTGACCAATTCCACTAAATAGATCCCCAATATTAAGCTTCTCCAAAATATCAGCATGATGACTTGCTCAAAGAGCATCTACACGCTTACATGATGCAGCAACCAAATTCACAATCGAAACAAGGACATCAAATAAATCACTAAGCATATAATTCCTACGTGCCACAGAAACAATTGTCAGCTGAAGCTGGTGAGCATAGCAATGAACATACAAAGCGTATGGATTCTCTCTTAAAATTAAAGCTTTCAAGCCATTGAACTCACCTGACATATTACTTGCTCCATCATAACCTTGGTCTCTCAGGTTAGATATGCTCAACCCATGTGTACAAAATATTGCATCAATTGCATCCTTCAATGATTGAGCACAAGTATCAGTGACATGAGAAATACCCAACAAACGCTCTTTCACTTGCCCACTTTTGTCAACAAACCTCAAAAAAACTGTCATTTGTTCTTTTATAGAATTATAACGAGATTCATCAACCAATATTGAAAACAAAGATTCACCTATCTCATGCATAATAGTTCTTGTCATTTCTACGGCACAACAATTTACCAAATCCTTTTGAATGTTTGATGAAATCATTTGGTCATTTCCAGGAGCATTACTAAATACAACTTCTTCAATTTCCTTACAACGAGCTGCATACCAGTGTAGTAGCTCAATTAGATTTCCCTTGTTATGAGACTCTTTCGATTCATCATGACCACGAAATGATAATCCTTGCATCAAGAGAAATCTACTACAATTTAGCACCGCAGTCAACCTCGTCCTATAACTTTTTTGTTGACTACTACTTTGGCTAGAAAGAACATAGGAGTACTCTGTTTTTGATTCATCAAGGCCGTACACTTCTCAAAAGCCTGATTATGAGCACTATCAAAGAGACCGACATGATCTTTCAATGTATTTTTGTGCTTCCCATCCCTAAACCCGGTTTTAGTGAATACATGTCCACCCCCTTGACCCCCTCTATCGGGTTTGAACAAATAGCAATGCAAACAATACGCCGCATCCTTTTTCTATACTGTACTCCAACCAATGAAATTCAGAGAACCTTTCTTTTCGAAAACACCTGTTATCATTCTCCATTGGTCTTCTTGGAAAATCATGTCCATATGGTTGACAAGGACCTTTCTCCAAGTATGCCATCCTAACATCATCTCTGATATTAGGATCGTATGACTCGATAGGTGGATGTTTCCCTAGATTAGATACAAGATCATCCAAATTGATTTGAGCTCGGGACTTCTTTGAGTTATCTAATAACTCTTGTGCTCGACTAGAAACAGCGGCGGGACTAGATGCACAACTAGAAATAGAAGGAGTAGGTATGGACTTTCGTTTCGGTTGAAAGAATCGTTCCATAATCTGCAAATCAGCAATTGGTGAATAACTTCTAAATCGTCTGTACGAACACAAATTGTAGTCCAAAATTCTCCAGCAGATTAAACTTTTAAATGATATGGTTCGACAATTTGAAGGTAAGATAATATTTTTAAAAATAAAAATAAAAGAGCACTTCTAAACATTGTAAACCGCACACGCAATCAATTTAATAAAATAATTAGTCGATTAACTTGGCCTTTGTAAGTTTTACCACAGGAGGAAAACGGGAAAAAGCAGATGAAAAAAAGATTAGCAAAGCAAACCATTCATAACTTACATATGTAATAACTACCACATATATCAAAGAAAATACCTTCCCTCAACTTTTTCTTCAACACATTTTTTCCTTGGAATGAGTAAAAGTTTCAGCCTATAAACTACTCTGCCAACATTCCATTTAATTCTAACTCTGGAAATTAAATGAAACTAGAAATTTAGAAGAAATCTAAGAAAACTAAAGAAAATAATAATGTAAATTTAGATGAAGGTTGCTGGAAGCCTGGAAAGGAATGAAGAAGAATAAAAATGACGATGCATATGGTATTACTTCACAAAGGGATTCAATTATTCAAACATCAAAATTTTCCCAAATTCCCAATCCTAATTTCCCCTAAATTTCCGAATCCTAATTTCCCCTAAATTCCCAATCCTAAATTCCCCTAAATTCTCAATCCTCATTTCACCAAATTTATTCCAAATGGAGCACAAGTACGCAGACTCCATCAAGGCCAACCCTTCTTCATTTATTCCAAGCAATTCAAACTCTCAAACAGGGGCGAATCCCACCAAAATTCAATAATATTTTGAAAGACAAGTAGACAACCACCATAAAATTTCTGAAAACTCAAATTACTCTACAGGTTGCAGCCTCTGCTCTCTGACTCTACTGAAATTGAAAACGTATATTTTGCAATTTGCATTGAAAATCATAGAGTGAAAATGAAATACTGAAATATGGATTTGGAAAGTGGTGTTTGATAAATAATAATGTGAAATTTGAAAAGACACAGGCGATTCCTAGGTTTAATCGGTTTCAGAATATTACCAAAGCAACTGAGCAAGAATCAGAGAATAAGAAAACCAAACATTAAACACTGTAAACAGGGGCGAAATACACACCTATGACTTGTGAGTGAGTGAGGCCCTTGCTTCGGTTGCTTGAGTGCTTCGAATCGAGGCTGCTGACCGAGTCGCGAGCCACCAATTTCTCCTCCTTCGCCGGTCGCCCCTATCGTCTCCTCTCCAATCTCCCCCAATTCAATTCGTAAGTCGTAATGGATTATGGGTAATGGGTTATGGGTTATACACCGAAATCTCTTGGCCAGCCATTTCCATTTGGGCCTCTTTTAAATACGGCCCAGTTTAAAGGTAAATAAAAAAAAGGCCCAAAATCTCTTATAATTCCTACGTGCCACTTTTCTATCTTCTTCTCCAGCTTTTCCGGCGTTCCTCTGGCAGTCTGGCTCCTTGCTTCCCGGCGGTCATCTAATTTCCTGAAGATTCCGACGAATCCAGCATGAGCGGCCGCCCAAGCTAGCCAGCTGCTGGATTCGCCCCTGTCTTGGAGCTTATTTTTAAGTATTGGCTCTTTAAAATAGAGAGAATTTTGTGTTTATAGAGTCTCTTGGATATACTTTAAGTATTGATACTTAACTTTTTATTTTAGTTGCATAATCTGACATACATGATGCAAATTCTCCATTGTTCCGTTAAATTCTCATATGATCCACACATCTAGTATTGTGAAGTTAGATTTTGCTTCCTAACTCCTAAGTTGCGATGGGATCTCGAATTTGAAGTAAAAACATGTTTCTATGAGACTTGCACAGTTATTTATCGAAGATTTGTATAGTTTTATGGTTAATATTTTTTTTTATGATCGTGAATGTCCGGACCAGTTTACGCGCACTTCGACTAATCTCACTGGGCCCTGAAATTTACAGTTGGATACTCACCTCAATGACCCTGAGGGGATTCGAACTGATGACCATTGGGGAGCAAACCCAATGTCTGACTAACTGAGTTATTCCTTTGAATTTTTATGGTTAATATTTTAGTTAAATCCTCACGTAATCCTCACATGTCCAATAATATGATGTCTCAAATTTGAAATGAGACATATTTTCTTGAAAATCACGTGACAATTTATTGAAAATTTAAAGAGATAGCCTAGTTGACAACATTGTAGTTTTAATAACAATTTGAGGACCAACTTGCTTTTTGGAAATGTTGTATACTAAGATATTGAAGACCAACTTGCTCTTTGTATATATTCGGGGATTGGGACCAATTATACAATATTTTGGTAAAGAACTTGATTTTTCTGTTATAGCATAAATCCATTCAACATGGATTCAACATAAACCATGGAGTAACATTATTCTATAACGAGAACAGGGGCAGATCCTGCACCTGGCGAGCCCCCGCGGCCGCCTGTGCTGGATCCGTCAAGAAGAAGTTTTTTGTTTTTGACAATAGATAAAATACTTATATTATATATGTGTTATTTCATTATACTTCCAATATTCTTGATAGCTCAATTGGTTAGGACCTCCATTATTAAGTTGGAGATTTTGGGTTCGAAACTCTTCATAGACTTTTAGTATAGACTTTTTATAAATTTTCCAAGTTGAACTGCCATATTATTTTATATTATTGAATTGACTCTCTTGTGCCAAACACTTTGTGAAAATTCACAGCACCACCCTTTCCACATTTTCATTGCTTCTCGTTTCTGTCAAAAGACATCACCTAAACCTCTATCCCTATCTCTCTCTCTCTATATATTCCCAACTCCTGAGCTTCTCAGCCCCTATCAACAATCATAATCAATTAATTAATTAACAAAAACCTTAACAAACCCAATCCCAAACTAATAAAATCTTGAAAAATGAAAAAATAAATATATAGAAATCAAATAAATACACCCATTTCTCCAAGAAAATGAAACCTGATCAAGTTGGACTGTTTATTAACAAGAAATCAGATCTAACATTCACATTTGGAAATAAAACCTTAACAAATTCAACTTTGATCACTTACCATTAATAATATAATTCATCAAGTTGAACTTCAAGTGTTTACAAAAATTTATTACCAAAATATTTTGAAATAATAAAATGATATATCGAACTGTTTTTTTATTTCATTTTCAAAATGATTTCAAATCATTTAATAATTTTGTATAACTGTACATATAGTGAGTGTTTCACTTTGAAATTCTTATCTTAACATATTTTTAAACTAATAAATACATTTGATGTTATTTGATTAATATTTACTTCTTTAATTGATAAACATGGTATAGTTTAAAACAATAATAAATTTTTCCTACATAAAATATAGAACACAAGGTATTCGAAAATTAACATTCCCAAAAGCTAAATAATATATTTATAAATTCAATTACTTTTTTAGGTTCTCATTTTAGACACAAAAGACATTCGTCCCGTCATCTCCGAATTGGCATCAACCTTCAAACATGCATCGTCATACCTAAAATATAAAATAAATGGGCAAATAAATAATAATTTCAACTTTAATAATATAATAATGCTTGTTTAATTAACTTTAATTGTAAACTGAATATTGGTATTTTGTTAATATATATTGCATGTTTGATTAAAAAATAAATTAGGATATTTTGCAGATTACAAAATGATTTTTTTCATTTGAAATGAAAGTCCGTACCTAATTCTAGCTCTAGTTGTCTATTTAGTTTTTCTAGTTCTAATCCGTACGATTTTTTGAATATTGTTTAATTAAATATTAATAAATAACGCCACTATCACGGACGTTGACCATTGACAGTAAGCGTTCAACGTTCACGATCTGCCCTAGCTGAATTTCAGCTCTGAATTCGCCCCTGAACGAGATGGACCCTGGCGCAAGAGCTGACTTGCATTTCACTCAAACAAATGCATGTGTATTAGTGATAAGCAATCATGACAATAGCCCTTTAATTATGGTTTAAATGAGATTATTATAATAGAATTTGTACTGTTAAAAGGCCATAGAGAAGCTCAAAGCAGTTAAATCCAATTATTATACATGTCTGAAATCTTTTGCATTGTTGCTAAAATTCTTTAGAAGATCGAAGGGTTTGACCATTCATTGCAGCACAAAATTTGTGTCTCTTTTTAATAATTATAATGTACTCGCCTAAGATTTATATATATTGGAAACCAGACCATATTGCATGTTAATTATTTTTCAAGAACGGAAAGGAAGGAAATTTTGCGCAGTAGTCTAAGATTCTCTAAGAGTGCAAGGACATGTTTGTTATGAAAAATTAGATAGCACTAAACAGTGTTATGAAAATAAAAAAAATCTTGAAATCTTGTTAATAAATTGTTCATTCATATCCAATTTTGTGTCCCAAAAGAGTTCATCGATATCTTCACTAATTAAGGGCGTGTTTTGATGTAAATTTATTTCTAATAGATTCTGAAAAAAAAAAATTATATTTTTTAGAGAATGAGTGATCAAATAGTATGAAAAAAATATGAATTCAAGTGTGAAATTATTTTATTGATAGTTAAAAATGAGTTTTAATTATTTTATACCAAACATGGGCTAAATCTATAGTAAAAGAAAAATCCTCAAATTCAAATAGAAAATCGCAAAAAATAATGTTAATATTTTATTTGTTTACGATCAAATTCAAGTTTGGAATAATTGAATCAATTGTTAAGTAGTAGTTATCGTGAGAACGATATCTGGACTCATATGTTCACTTTTATTACTTGTAACGATTCGTACACTTTCGAAAAATAAAAATTGACTACAATTTCCTATAATCTCTATTACCATTATAGTCAGCATTGTGAAACATTTAAATTTCAGACCCTGATTTGCAGATTTATAAACTAACCCCTCGTTAAAAGTACCCTTAAAGTACCTAAGCAACCACTTTAGCGCTTTGCAATGTTTGGGATCAGGATTAGACATGTACCTACTTAACACAGTCACAATAAAAGTCAAATCATGTCTAGTAGAGACCATAGACACTACAACAAAAGTAATTTTTTATGGCATTCATTTACGACGTGCACTTATGGTATGCCGTAAAAATATACTATTTATGGCGTGCGATATATGTATGCCATAAAAAATCATTAAGTTAAAGTATTTACGGCGTGCATCATTTGCACGCCATATTAGGCTATTATTTACGGTGTGATTTTAGTACACGCCGTGTTTGTTGTCACTTAGTTTATAAATTGTCTTAACTTAAAACATTTCTCTGTCCCCATCGAGAACACAGTGATTCTCCTTCACCGCCGAGCACAACCACGATCTACATTCTCCTCTCTCCACAACTTCGCCCGGCGCTAGCCACCATCTGCTCTCATTTTCTCTCTCCTTTTATTTCACAGTCTCTCTCCTTTTATTTTTTCTAATATCTATCTGTTTCCTATCACAGTCGGGGCACACAATTCAACTGAAGTAGAAATGAGTTCACGAGCCTATTGCAAAATTTTTTTTTTTAAGGAGAGCACAATTGACTACCCTCTCTTTTATACTCTCTTTTTTTGGCTATTAACTTCTTTGGGCAGTTATGTAATCAAATAATGTAGAGGAGAATGTAAATGGCGGGTATCAATCCAATTTTCAGCTAATTTTTTTTGATAAGCATTTGACCATTCAAATGCTTAAGGAAGAAGAAATTTAATCCATATCCTTTTGGCCACAAAAGTGGCTTTACCGCCAGGTGTTCCAGAATTTTGAAACTCTATTGTGTATATCTGTCACTTTAACTAAACATGAGATGTTTGGTTTATTGTCTGAATGACTGCAATGTGAAGAAAATCCAATTTAGATTCAAAAAAATTGAAGTTGGTTATATATAAATTTTGTTGGTTAAAACCCAATTCAGCCGCTTTAAGGCCCGCCTCAGTGTGGCATGAAGAAATTCCTCAATAAGCTGATAGCGAGGCAATTTTTTGAGGTGTGCGCCTAAAAAATGTGAGGCATATGCAGCACTGCCTCAAGGCTTGTTGCCCACAAAAGATAAAATTTCTTATTGGCCCATTTTGACAATAACCCACTGGTCACTAAATTTTTTTAAAAAAATTGTGTTTCTCATAGACCCAATTTGGGAATAGTCCTTTGTCTTGACCAGCTAAAATAATAGTTTCTCTATACTAGATTTTTCTTTTGTTTGTTTGCACGCTTTAAATTGTTCTATCATGCATTTTGAAGATTGTTTACAATGTATTATTAGCCTAATTTGCATTTTAATAAATATTTGAAATAGTCCTTCTCACTAATCTTCAAGTAATTTCAGTGCTAGTCTGTTGTTTTTGAGTATTATTTACAGGTTTCCATTATTAAATTTCAGTGTTCAGTTATCTTTTGAGTTGTATACATCTCTTGATGTTTATACTTCTCCCTAGATTTTTGTAGCATTTGGGCCTGTTGAGCTTGTGCAACCACCCACGGATCCAGAGACAGGACATTGCAAAGGTTTTGGGTTTGTTCAGGTCAGTATTTTGTGGAAGTTGATCGTGTTTTGCAATATCTAGGATTTTGATGTTTTCATCTTATGCTTTAACCTAAATTTTATTCATTCAATATCATTGCAGTTTGCACAATTTGAACATGCGAAGGCAGCACAAAGTTTGAATGGGAAACTAGAAATTGCTGGTCGGACAATCAAGGTACTAGGCTCATATCATTTAACATTCCATGTTGATACCTTGGATATGCGCATATTATTAACATATTTGCCGAGTGTACCCTCTTTTCCTCTCCTCTCTCCATGGGCAATTTCGTTTGACAGTTTGTTTATTGACTCACCTCTTTCTGTACTGAATTTAATACAGGTTTCATCTGTTACTGATCATGTTGGAGTTCAAGATGCAGGGGCAAAAACTGCAGATTTTGATGATGATGATGGAGGTGGTTTGGTGAGTTAAATTTTTGTAAAATTGAATTTTGGCGTTCATTAATTGACCATATTCTTGTGAAGATGTGATTCATTTAAGGTTTCTAAATTTTTATGGAAGTGCTGTTAGAATACTGCAAGCTGACTGCTTTGCTCAAGTAGTTAGCAAATATTCATTCTGTAGCTGAAAGTTGCTTGATGAGCAGCTACATTTCATTCTGTCATATTACCAGGAGACAAAAATGCAGCCTTAATATTCTAGAGTTTTAGGTTAAGAGCATAATGCAATGTGTTCTCTATGTTTGTGATGATTCTGCGATTCTATTAGTTTGTTATATTCTTTAGTCTAACATATATTGTGTTGATTACATTAGAAGACATACAATAAAAGGGTGCATTAAAAATTTCTTAGTTGCCGGTTGAATCCTCAATACTTTTGTAGTCATTTTCAATCTAGTTCTGAAATTTAATGTACTCATATATTCAAGAACTTAAATTACGTTGCTAAAATGATGGCTTTCAAGTCCTAATTATTGTGAATTTTCCATCATATTTTCAGCCTTAAATCACCATCTTCATATAAGAGTGGTTACTGGAAGTTGTGAATAGAACCCACACGAATGATCCAAGAATCATTTCCTAACACCTTCAATAACACAAAAATCATTTGGTATGTGCGCTACAAGTACCATAAATCGCTACACTTCCCTCCCATTTTATTTATATTCTGGCTGAAATTGCATTCCAGGAGATTCCCAATATATTAATGTGATATTGCAAAATCCTATGTAACTACATGTTTTCGTTATATTCATAAATTACGTGGCATACGTATGACGGAAAGGGTCTTACATGGGTCGACGTGACATCGACTACTTATTAATTGGGCCTTATTTAATTGAAAAATTGCATATCAGGCTTTGAACTTGGGTCCGACCCATTAGCTCACGAGGCCCATTTTCATTTTCTATATATGTGTGTATACATTTCATTTTAAGGGATGTTCTCTGAACCCGAACCAAATCTCCTCTCTCTTTTCTTGCACTCATATTTTATTTTGTCTGGCCGTTTGACTTGACCGTCGGAGTGCAAACGATTGTCAGACCTTTTTTTTTCGACCGGGTGTCTTTGTCTCCTAACGGGGTGCTTCGTTTGCAGGTGATATCCGCGTAGAGGGGACGAGGTTGAGATTTTGTTGGTCCATTTTTTGAGGTCAACAGATTGGCGCCGTTTGTGGGAATCGATACATTAACCATGTTTTACCACTTACTAAAGGTCACCAGAAAATTCCATTTTTCCGGCCAACTCCTCTACAAAAAAGCAAAGGCAGCGACGAGAAAAAGGGGAAATTTTCAGGGCAGCTCTTTAACCAAAAAATTCGAGGCAACCAGTAATAAAAAATAAGGAAAATCTCTTCAAGAATATAGAAGAAACCTAGGCGACTCAGAGTAATCTTGGATGAGTTTATTCTAACATCAGATTCAAGAAAGTGAGCCGCAAAAATAAAGCATTGAAAAATGGAAAAATCCGATCAAGGGTTGAAGAAACCCAAGTTGAAAAATCCGACATGAAAAATGACTATTACCTGTTGATGATGAATGTCTGCCAAAGAATGGTGCAAAGATAGCAACCAAATAGGATTTCTCGAGTATTTCCCTTCCACCAAAAATATGAAGAAAATAGCCAACAAAAAGGAATGAAAAGAAGTCACTGGAAAGAAAAAGATCTTATAGTCGAATGCAATTTTGAAGATTTTGATTCAAAATTCCACAAAAATGGAAACTATGTCTCGAGTTAAATCTTGAATTTTGGGATGAATTTTCTTCTCCTTCCTTGTTGTCTTGCTCTCCAATGTGTAGAATATGTCAAAAATATGCGTCGCCCCTGTTTCTGGTCGTCCTTAAGGTTATAAACAGAGTCCTAAATGTGTTTCCATAGGTAGTTGATTCAAATAAGGAAACTAGAAAATTCGCGTCAGATTTGTACCAAACTACCGCTTGGTTATAAGCCAAGTGATCGCTTGGTTTGTAAAATTCATCTCCTGGATTCCCTGAATGGTTCTGAGCAACCGCTTGGAATTTGTTTTGAGCGATCGCTTAAAACAACTTTTTTCTCTGCTGGACAACTTTCACCATTTTGATCATAACTTTCTCTACCGATATCGGATTGAAGTGATTCAAAATGTATTAGAAAGATAATTCAAATAAACTACAACTCTGATTCAGACATAATCTTCTAATTCGATCGTTTAACATGTCCAAAATGGGTCTCAATATGAGGCTAAAAATCGGTGCATAACTTTTCAATTAGAAATTGATGTGTGATCATACTCTGACGATATTTCATTCCTTTGACGTCTTCTTTCAACCAATTGACTCCTAGTACTCTAAAATCTTCATCGTTTGGGTTGACACAACTTTTGAATATTTGCACGTTAGTCCTTGAACTTTCGTTTTTTTTTCGTTTTGATCATTTTTCGCTCGTTTTCACATGCTTCTCGTTCCGTCCATCAATATAGTCCTACAAACACAAATTGTATCGAATTAAGCCATATTTCAACATATACATCCACAATTGTCCATGTTTTGTTGTCTAAATAAATGTGTAAAACGCACTTATCAACATCCACTTTATTACTTGTTAAAGAACCATACACTTAAGCTGATTTTAAATCGAAATATATTTTCGTGAACATTAAGCATGTAAATAAAAATGTCAATGATCACTTGTGATTATATAAATTGGATGTTTGCATCGAGAAGTACATTGTGATACAATTATATTTTGATCGTGAATAAAATTTGATATAACAAATGTTTGAAGATTAGCATATTATACCGAAAGATTGTAATATTGATTATTTTGTCATTTTGGTGTACGATTTATCTTTCTTCCAACGATGACTATAACAGAAAGATAATCAGCCATGCGAAGCCTCTAGTCGCCCTTGTTCCGCATCGACAAGAAAGACGCACTAAAGAGAACGACCATAATCACAGAAATATGGAAATAGCATTGCGTATCTTGGCATCTATTTATCCTCATTTCGAGTTCATGAGGAAGACTAGAAAATGAGTTATATGACAATGTTATTAATCAATTACAGCATACATACAACAGAAGTTTTTGACAACATAGTTTCAATTTTAAGACGTTAATGGTAAAAGACATTTGAAAATGTCACAAGTCAAATTCTTTAGAATACATTTCGGCAGCCAGCTTCCCTCTCCAAGAGAACAAATTTTCATCCATTACTTCAACTGATCTGCCAGCCGCCAAGCATTCAATGTAGTTGATCGCTTAAACACTACAATCTCTCTCCACCAAGATGTAGATGTAAAATAATATTAGACTTCATTAGATAATGTGGCACGTGACTGGATAGTAAGTTGAAGTTACGATTTCTTTGTTTGTGGAATCTCTTTTTCTTCCTGACGAACTTTAAAGGTCTTTCATGCCACCGTTCCCACTGCTCAAAGATACCCCTTTGTTTTAAATTGAAGTGTCGTGTAAATTAACAACTCAAGATCTTCAATTTGTGCAGTCCGGTCTCAATTTAAACCAACAATCAAACACCAACCAATCAATTTACCCAAATCCAAACTCACTCACTACAAGTAAATATCGAAACTGTGACAAAAAAGCGTTGTCATGTAATAGAGATTTTGTTGCAAAAATAATTTCATGACAGCAATATGTTTGTTGTAGGCGTTGTCACACTATATGAGTCATGGAATGTATTTTGCGACAACTTTCGATCATTCGTCGCATTAACAAACATGCAACATTATTTATTTGACACCGAAAGTATGAAATAGCAACAAGATATTTGTTGCCATAATATTGTCGCAATGTAGGTCAAGAAAAATTAAAAGAGCAATGCAATAATATCGCCGCAATGCATTTATGAAATAGCAACAAGATATTTGTTGCCATAATTGATTTTTTCATTGATTACATCTTGAAATAAGAAAAGCAATACAATAAGTATTTTTTTTTTTAAACTAAACAATTAATCTTCATAGCCTTTACTCGTTTCGCTCTTGGTCTTCTTTTGGGTCCTTTTCTAGATCTTCCTCTTCGTTATCATTTGCCATAATAGTCGTACAATTTCATCATATGAAGTCACTGTTGAGTCGAATCCTTAGTGAGAGAACATCACAAACCATAGTCTCCCAATTTAGGATTTGTGCATTGTAAAAATCCCCAACATCAAGTTCCTTATATTCACCTTCCGAAATTTGAGATAGCATATTTTCTTGTATATGCTTCCCAAGTGTCTTATTGCCCGTTGGTCACTAATCCTGTAATCCTCATTGTCAAGTATTTATATACTTGTCATGACAAATGAAAGCTTTCAACTTTGATAGCTGTTCCCCAGTAATTGATATTGTAAACAAACAGGAGTTCCATTTATTCATGTATATCAAATTAAAGATCACAAAAATCAAGTGAGTTAGATAAAAGAGGATAGAGTAACGTGTATCCATTCTGGACAACATATCTCGTCTCGACCCAATGAAATGCAGTAGGCATCAAACTATAGCTGCCAAGTGAAGCTCCCACATCTGACCAGAATTCATAAAAGTGGCAATACTGATCACTACTAATGCAATCACTGCAGCTACTATCAAAAGAATGATAAAATATATCATTGCTGAGATATATTGGAACATGATCTACTTTCCTTATTTTAGTTTGCACAATATCTGCTGTAATATATTAGTATAGTTTATTATGGTAAAAAGGTCAAAGGAATTTAGAAGTCTACCATCAATAGAATGCCCAAACAATAGGGCTGGCCGTGTATGCATCTGTATAAATACTTTACCCTACTTCTTCAGCAAATAAGAAAAACTACAGCAAAGTTTTTTGAAGCTTCTTCATGGTATCAGAGCTATACGCCTAACAAGCTTCGATCATGGCCTCAATGGAATCCTCCAACACTAATACCACCAACCAAAAGCCCATCAACACCAACCAGCCAACTCCATCTTCTCCCACTATCCCAAATCCCTCCATTGTCATCAACACCCACGCCCAGATCCCCATAAAACTCACCCAACAAATTTTCCCGCATGGCACCTCCAATTCCACAGCTTACTCGTTGGTTTTGATTTGCTGGGCTTCGTCGACGGCACCTTTCCCTGTCCAGCAAAATCCATGACAAGCAGAAAACACCACCACCGTCCTTAACCCTGAACACTCATTGTGGATTCACCAGGATAAACTCCTCCTCAATGCTATTGTTAGTTCTCTCTCTCCGAATCTGGTTTTTTTCATTGCTGCGGCACAGACTTCACGCGAAGCATGGATTACAATCAACAATACCTATGCTAGACCCTCTCGTGGCCGTATTATGCATCTCAAATCTGCACTTGGTAATCTTTACAAGGGCGATACCTCTATAACAGAATATATGCATGGGGTTAAGAGCATTGTTGACAGTTTAAGCCTCATGAATTCCTCTCCTGATCCTGATGAATTGGTTCTTCACATCCTTCGCGGGCTTGGGTCCGAATACGTCCATCACTTTTGATGAATTGCATGAAAAACTTGTTACCAGGGAATCCCAACTTCAACCCCACTCATCTGCCTCATCCTCTCATTTCCAGCCCGTCACAGCCAATTTTGTTTCTCGCAATCCCACCGCCACACGGCCAAACCATAACTCTCGGACACCTCCTCTCCCCAGCATCGTACATTCTCAACCAATTCCCGCCCTCGCAACTCCAGCAACTCCAACTTTGCAGCTTGTACTTACCTTGGCAAATGCCAATTCTGTGGGGAACAAGGTCATTCAGCAAAACGCTGCACCGCCTATCGTTATTCCTCAGTCAATTCCAGTTCCACTCCTGCCTCACAGCCGCGCCACCACCAGGCCAACCTTGCTGCTCACTCCTCAGCCTCGCCACCTTAGGATTGGCTCCTTGATTCTAGCGCATCCCATCACATTACAAATGATCTTGGCAATCTCTCCCTCACTCCACCTACTCTGGCCTTGACGACGTTCAAATTGGTGACGGTAATGGCTTACACATAACGCACACTGATAACACTCACTTTCAGTCTCGTCAATCTAAATTTCATCTGTCTAATATTCTGTGTGTTCCCCGTATTGCTCGCAAAATAATACTAGCATTGAGTTCTTACCCGACTCCTTTGTTGTCAAAAATCTGCAGATCGGTACTCCCCTTCTGCGCGGTCCAGTTAAGGATGACATGTACGCACTCTCCTTCAATCGGCCTGCACCAGTGTCCGCCTTCTCCTCTACCTCGACCAGCTTTGACACTTGGCATCTCCGCTTGGGACATCCCAACCCCAAGATCCTGCATCATTTAGCATCTAGCAAGAATTTATCTTTATTGCCATTTAAACATTCGTTATCTAATTGTAATTCTTGTGAATGCAATAAAAGTCATAAATTACCTTTCTCCACGTCTACTATGTCCAGTTCTACTGCTTTACAAGTTGTTTTCTCTGATTTATGGATATCCCCAATCATATCTACCGACGGGTACAAGTACTACGTTGTGTTTATTGACCATTTCACTAAGTATGTTTGGCTCTACCCCCTAAAGAAAAAATCGGATGTTCGTGCAACCTTCATTTGCTTCCGTAGCCTTGTTGAATTTTTTTTTAATGCCTCCATCACCACATTATTTATCGACAATGGTGGCGAATACATTGCTCTCACCTCTTATCTCTCGGAAAATGGCATTAGTCATCTCACTACTCCTCATCATACCCCGGAACACAATGGCTATGCCGAATGGCGGCATCGCCATATTGTTGAAACTGGTTTGGCACTCCTCCAACACGCCTCCATTCTGACAACTTTCTGGCCTTATGCGTTCACCATAGCCACTTACCTGATCAATCGCCTTCCCAAAATCAACCTTCAATATCTCACCTCCTATGAAAAGCTATATCAGTCTTCCCCAAATTTTTTGAAACTACGGGGTTTTGGGTGCCTTTGCTATCCATGGCTCCGACCGTATACTTCTCACAAGCTTGAATCCCGCTCCAAACCATGTGTTTTCCTTGGCTACAGTCTCTTGCAGAGTGCCTACCATTGCCTCCATATTTCCACTGGTCGTGTATACACTAGTCGTCATGTCAGATTTGTCGAACATGTCTTCCCCTTCGCGACCTCCCCCTCTCCCTCTCCCTCTCCATCATTAGCCGCTAGTGCTCCATTTTTTTCTTCTTCACCTGTGGCCACCACATCAGGTGGCCCTCACATTGGTGTGCATTCCCTACCCTCAGTTCCTCTGCCCGCTGCAGTGCACTCACCTCTCCCCTCCTTCCCTATATCCGGCCCCACCTCTCCACCCTCCACTGCCCTTCCTTCGGGCTCCCTATCCGCTTCCACTACCTCCACACTACAATCATTTCCCGTTGCTACACCTATTCCCAGCAACTGTACACCCGTTCCCAATCCTTCATCCTCCACACCATTACTCTCCTCTCCCCATCTTACACCTTCCCCCAACTCCCCAGAACACTTGCGACCCACTCGCCGCCTTACTCACCTTCGTCACTCTCTTCCACCGTGAGCCAATGAGCCTCCTAACGCCATCAGCCTTGTCTCTTCCCCCCTCCCGCCGTCATCTCCCCAACACCTCCCAGTCATCCGGTTGCGCCACCCCCACCTCCACGCCCTAGGCCTCTTCATCCCATGATTACCAGAAGCAAAACTGCCCTTCTTGCTTCCCCCCATGCCTGCCAATTTCCTCGAGAGCCAACCACAACCATTCAGGCCTTGAAAGATCAGAACTGGCGTTTTGCCATGTGCGATGAATATAATGCACTAATTAAAAATGGGACTTGGACCCTTGTGCCTCGTGACTTGCTGAGATATGAGCCCCTTAAAATTTATGTGTCCCCCTATTGAATTTGTTCATAGATCAAATCAGCTCTCTGGTACCCAAAAAAAAAAAAAAAATTAAATAAAAAGATGGACAACATCTAGGATATAACAAAAGTAAATAAAAACCAACTAATTATAGGGTTCAGTTTTAATGTCTCCAAGTCTTGGCTGAAGATTCATGTAGTCTATGCAAATTCTATTATTGAATTTTATGGTCTTAGAACTATAATGGAAGATCAGAGAGCAACGATGATAAAAGGCAAAATAATATGTATCAATCTATGCATATAAAAGTGAAACGAACAAAAAAGTCATAAATTTTATGGGCACGAAAGAACTTAATGTTGAAGAGTTCACACTCTTGTTTATCAAACTTAAAATTCAAAAGTTTCAAGCACAAAGTCGAGGTAAGAGACATATTTACTAGGGGAGAGTCTAATGTATGCCACGTTGAAACTGAAGACATTGAAATAACTGAGGTTCGACCCAACTAACACTTAGAGGAGGGCGAATCGGCGTAATATGCGGAATTAAAATCAAACAAACAATAACCTGCAACAAGACACAAATTATTGTATCTAGATGAATTTTAAAGTCAGTTTAATCCCTAACAATCAATCAAGCATAAATATCAAAACAGTAAAGGGTTAATTTCAGAAATGGTCACTAAAGTTACATGAAAATTACAAAATGGTCACTGAAGTTCAAAACTTTCATGAACGATCACTCAAGTTTCAGGTGTTTTCAGAAATGGTCACTGAAGTTTAAAACTTTCACCAACGGCCACTAAAGTTTAGGGGTGTTTCACTAACGGTCACTGAAGTTACAAAAAGTTTCAGGAACGGTCACTGAATGGTCATTCATTTTTTCAATTTTTTTGACGATTTTTTTGGCCACTTCCGACCACCAAAATCGTCGAACTTTGATACCGTAGAAAAGCCCACAATCTCCTCTTCAACCACCGTAAAAATTCTCAAAATCACGATCTAGCGTTTCATCGGATATGCCATCTGCTTGAGCGATAGCTAGACGAATAGCGAGCAGAGGCCGTTCGCTCTAGTGCTACCCAACCGGCAAGTGAGCGGTCCATTCAGAGCTAAAACCACTTGAGGGACTCTTGCGGACTTCGAGCATTTCTGCCTCGACTTGATCTTCTTTAGCTAACTTTCACTTTTTCCAAAGACATTTCCAAACCTGACACTTTGACTATAATTATATTTGGATTAAATTACATTTTGTACACGAAACTTGCCAATACACTTTAGACCGAACATATACATAATACTGATGCTAACCTCCGTATGAAACATGGAGGAACGAAATCTTGAGTGCTGGAATAAGAAGTATAAATGTAAGTAATGATTAATCTACAATGCAAAACACTATTATTATTATTATTATTATTATTATTATTATTATTATAAAGTGCTCATATATGGTTACTCGATATGTGTTATTGATGCTATGTTCATGGTATTAATATTGCTGATATAATTAGAGTATCGAAAATATGATGTTACATACATTTTCAATGGAATATTGTCATTTGTTAGTATAACTCATACATAGAGCATGAGATATACTGTGCTATTTATGTGGACGTGTATCCATATGCATGGGAATGAGACAAGTAATCATGTACAATTTATAATGGAAGAGAAAACGTGAATAAATAAGGATGTATTGTACTTTCATCGACGATAACCCTCGATAGCAAATGATAGGGTGTTTGATGTTCAGCATCGATATATTGATGGTCACAAGATGTTACAAAACGCTCATTTATATTTAAAGTCAATAAATTATTTAGTTAAAGTCAAAAAGTCAAATGAGGATTTAAGTTAAATAAATGATTTTCATGGGACTTAAATTGCAATTACAAGTACTTGGGGGCTAAAAATGATATTATAACTAAATCTAGGGATTTAGTTTCTATTATTGAAAATTTAAAGACTAACTGTTATGTTATATACAGATTGGTGACTTGACTTGCAAATTATTCAATAGTTATCCATTAAAAGTTGTACATGTCTAGCCATTTTCTCATTTTGGGGGATAAACAGAAAGCAGAGAATGAAACCATAGAGAGTGAGGAAGAGAGGAAGAAAGAAGACAAAGAGAAAAAGAAAAAGAAGGAAAAGGCAGCTTTCGATTTTTCAAGCCTAGGTTCTCAGTTTCTTAAATTTTTCCTTTGATTTAGTGAGCAAGTATAAGTATAAGAATATTGAATTTTTTTTATGGTTTATGAAAATTTTGCTTAGATTCAAAGTTTAGCAAGAAGTGTGTGTTATTGACATGAATTTGAGGTTTTAAATAAGAATATATTAAACAATTGAAAATTGGTGTCTAAGAAAGTGAAATTTTGAAAAGGGTTTACGAGACAAAGACGCATTCTTTGATTTTCTTGTGATTTTGTTGTGTTGAACACTTAATTTAGCGATTTATGGTTTGATTTGTCCATTTTTAAAGCAATTTTAGAGAGTTGTATTCAGTTAGGACCTTTGAAGATTTAGATGGACTTTTTTTAAGTGATGACTTCTATAAATTTCGTGATTTCTTAAAATAGATTTGTATGAAATTAATGGAAGTCTTTTATAGACTTTTATAGACTTTCATTTTAAAACTTTTAAATACTTTTGTAGAATTCAAAATCATTCGAAATAGAATTTACATGAATCTAGTACAATAGTGTGAAATTTTCACATACAAGGCGGTGGTTTCCACAACTTCCCTTCTCCTTCCCCTTCTTCTGTACATATAATAAAAAATATTTTAAAAAGAATGAAAATTTAAAACTTCAATTAAATAAATAAATAATAAAATTTATACATATATATGATAAAAAAAAATATTGAGTATTATTAACATAATATACCTTTAAAAATAAATAAAAAAATCAATATATTTAAATTTAATTATAAATTAGTCTATATAAAATTCTATAATTTAATTAAAAATAGATTTTTTTCACAAAAAAATGATTGAAAAATGAAAAAAGAAGTTATAAGAATCCAATATAATTTTTTTTCATAGAAAATAGAGATAAACAATAAAGGAAAGAAAAACAATTATAATCATAACTCTAATATTTGTAGAGGTAATGTCTCCCAAAATCTTGTGATTAATGATAGATAAATTTTGAGACTTTATTTGAGTACTTTCTACTTAAAAGTTAATATCCTAGAGACTTTTATATAAAAGTCTCTAAAAGTTATTAAAATTTGAATATCACAAGACTTATAGAGACTATTAATTTTTTTTAATTAAATACCCCTAAAATTTTTAAATCTCAAAAAGTCTCTAGTGAATACACCTCCCTTAAGTCATGTTCGAGAAATTGTAGTACACGGGATGCTATTTCTGAAATTCTATCCAGAAGAGTGCTATTTTTGTCAATGATTTTAGTGATAGTGTTCAATATTCAAACACAGGTGCCAAATTTCCAGTAGTGTGGAAGTATAATGCTATATTTGTTAATATTCTGATTTTCTTGGATTTTTTGGAATGAAAACCAAATTAAGTGTTAAATATTGGGGATTAAGTGTTAAAATAACTTATAAGTGATCTTAATTGGAATTATGAGATTGAAAATAAAAGACATTGGTAAATCCTTATTTCAATGGTAGGACAAATGCGTGAGGCACCTTTGTAAAGAGATGTGATCTTTTGGGGGTGAGTGCAAGTTATCATACCTAGTATGTGAACGAGGAGGTGACAAGAAGATTGAAGCTGCGTTCGATCTATAACCTGGTGAGTGGAAAAAACAAATATTTTCAAGTATTGAGAAATTAATTATACTAATATATATATATATATATATATATATATATATATATATATATATATATATATATATATATTATTGTATATGGATTATTTATGTATTAGAATGCGAGCCAGGTGTAATATTGAGATCAATCAGAAAAGTACAATTATATATTTCTTCTAGTTCACTAAGGGGCATTGGTTATGTTCTATCCTATACGGAGGGTCTTGATCATAGATTTTGACCGTATACATATAATTCACTAAGAGGCCTTGGCCATATTTTAGAATTGATTATGAGAGGTCTTTGCGATCCGTTTCCGTTCACTGAGGACGCCTGAGGCCTATATCGGAAGTGCTTAGACCGAGGGGTAGTTTACGTACGTATGACCAGATTACAGTTGTTAGTCAAACCTTTAGAGGGAGGGTACATTTTTTGTGGATTTTTTTTTTGTACATTTGATGTGATGAGATATATATATATATATATATATATATATATATATATATATATATATATGAGAAAGTATAACTATTTTCAAAATTTTCCATTTACTGAGTCATCAATTCATAAATTTTCCCATGTTTTTTCTTATATGTTGCAAATTGTTGTTGATAGCTTGAGGAGTCTAATGATTTCAGAGTTATGGCCACACGACATATTGAGTTGTAGGATTCATTTTGATAGAGTACAGTAAACTAATTACTAATCAGTTTATCTTAAACTAATTAAACTTATCACCACATAGCTATTCAATTGAATTATGATTTAAGTTTGTGGTTTAGTTAAAATTTAATTATTAATCCATCTAGGAAAAACATTCATGTTTCAACATGTCATGCGAGAATTGTATGTATTTGATATTTAATATAATTGAACTAATTAATTAGTCATTATCTACATAATCTATGATAATAACTAATTGGTTATGATACAATCCTAATCTTAGTCAAACTACCCTAACTTTACCTATAAATACCAACGCCATATACATATATTTGCCACAAAACCCATTCTTTAACTTTTATTTCATTATTTAAAAATTTCAGAAGAAATCCTTGTTAAACGGATTAGAAGGTTTTCAAAGGAGTTTCAATTTTATCCTTCATTTTGGCCAATTAAAGAATCGCTATTTAATAGTTTGAGGTGAGGTGAGGTGCTCAATGCTATAAGTGATTTTTCCACATGTTTTTAAATACGTTGTTATGTGTGAATTTAATTACTTCAGTCAGGGCTCATTAGGGAGAAATCATGATACATTTTAAGGCGTACCAACGAGTATTAATTAAACTTCACGTTATTTTGCAGCGCTTGCTAGAATTATCGTTTGTCATAATGTGATAATTCTCATTTTATTTTGGTAAGAGAATTTATGCATAATTTTATGTTTGGATTGAATGTGGATTAGTGAGCATCTCATTGAGTATAATTCATTATACTCATCCCTCTTTATTTACAATTTTTTAGTAAAAATTAGCATGCTAGACAAGGGTGGATAGATGGGTGTGCCAGTGGACCAATAGATTCTCGCCACAAAGTACATTATTTGTTGAATTTGATTAGTTTTGGAGTAACTATATAATTTCTAATTACTCCTAGCTTTATTGCATGTTAGAACTAGTTTTTATTAATGTTTTGATGAAAGATGTCCAAAATGTTCCTCATATTTTATTAAATTAAATTTATCTTTTATTAAAGGTTATTCAATTTTATTGAATATGTCATTATATTGAAATTTATTTTTAAGCACGTTAAGAAATTCATGTTTAGTAACCCATCGGGGGTTGCTAGAATTCGGGACGTTACTTCGTCGCAATACATAAATGTCGTGAAAAATAAAAAGGCAACAAGACAATTTATTGCAACGATTATTCCAGTAAAGTTTTACAAGAAAAATATTTGTTGCAAATATTCTTTTAAAAATGTAACTTTTGCTACCTATTTATTTTGCAACAACACATGCTTGTAGTAATTTATCCTTAATAACAAGTAATGTTTGTTATGAAATATGTTTTCCAATGTATTTGATATGTCGTATAATATGTTTTGATATATACAACATTTGTAGTATAATTTATTTATTATGTAAAGAGTTTATTGCGTCATCATTTGTGCAACAATGAATAGTTGTTGCCTAATTGATTTCGTGTGTGTGTGTGTGTGTGTATATGTATATGGATATATATATGTGTGTGTGTGTGTGTATATATATATATATATAATTCTACAACATATGAAATTATTACACATTGTTTTGTGACAAAGAATATTTATTTATGTATGTCGGCGTTTCTATTTTAAACATTTAATTCTCAATTTCTTTCGTCGCAATAAAATTGTTACTATGGAAAACATTTATTTGAAAACGTAACTTACTTCTTTAAAAATAACTCGTGACTTTATAAAAAGAATGCTTCAATGTACGATTATTAAAATATAAATGATATCCAAATAAAAATAAACCAAGATATTATTTACAAACTTGATTACCTCCAAAACCAAAACAAATACAAATAAAGTATAATACTAGTAACTCAAAGTCGAACTACTTAGGAAGGTTTACCAAACTTGTAAAAGTAGAAAATAGAACTAGAAATATTAAACTACAACTACAGAAGAGAAAAAAGGCCATGTCGAGAAGAAACCAAGTTTTTCATTTCTACTAAACAATAAAAGAATGAATCTAATTTTTGAAAACTTAGACCAATCCACAAACTAGTAAAATTTTCACATCATGAATTATGCTTACGAACTAAACTAAACTAACTGCCAAAAAAAACGAAGAAAAAAAAAAAAAAAAAAAAAAAAGAATCCATAACAAACTATCAGATCAAAAACAGGAAAAATAAAACTAAAAATGATCTCAAATTGTATATATCCACATGGGCGCACATAGAAAGCGAAAACAGAATTTGACCTACGGGAGATGAGATTCCGATAGTGAAACTTAAGTGACATGATGAGAGATTTCTGGCAGAAAAAAATAATGGAAGTTTTAGCAAAAAGTGCTAGTCTACATAAAAAAAAGAATTCTGAGGAAAAAAAATAAGTAATAGTGGTTGGAAAATTGGAAAGGGTGAAAAGAGAAACTACAAGTACTTGACTGACATAATCCACAAGATTTTAATGAAAGCATACTAAGAATTATTTCATTTCATAAAATTCCATTTTTGATCTTTAACTACTCTGCAAGACAAAGTAATCATCATCAGTGGCGAATCCAGGATGACGTGTCAGCTAGGGCGGTTGACTTTGACCGTTGACCCTTGACAGTCAACGATTATAATAGTCCGATCCGACCGGTCGTTGATTAAATTTCACAAATTTCTAATTCCCTAATTTGCTAAACCTAAATTCCCAAATACCAATTCCCAAACGGCAAATCAAAAATAAAAAAATCCTAATCCATAAACTAATCCATAACTCATAAACCAATCCACAATTCATAATTCATAAGCTATAATTCATGAATAAACCATAATTCATAAACTATAATTCAAAAAACTATAATTTATAAAACCCTAATTCATAAACTAATCCATAATTCATATACAATAATTCATAAATCATATTTCAATTCCCTATTAATTCATAAACCAATTAAAACCATAATCTAAAAAAAATAATAATAATAAAAATGGAGAGTGGAACATTACCGGCGCTGACAGAGTGGTAGTCAACAGATCAATGAGCAGAGCAGCTGCAGTCCTCCACTCCTCCTCCCTCCCTCGCTGCCTCGCAGGCTCGCACTCCGGCAGCAGTCAACAGAACTGCAGTGGCTAAATCCAACTCCAATCTCCCACTGGCAGACTCGCAGCCGCAGGACAGAGTCACTTGACTCACCTCCACACCACAGCCCACAGTCCACACGGCCACACCACTGTCCAGACTCCACCACACCACTCACCAGTCCTGCAGTCCACCGGTCTTCCCCAATCTCGCCACCGTCAGTCGCAAATCGCAAGTTCTCCACACTTTCCAAACTCCAATCACGAAGGAACGATTTGAGAATTGAGAATTGATTTCTATTTTATTGGATATATAATTGGATAAAAAAATTGGGTTTTTTTTTTAAAATTGGGCCGTATTTTTAATTCATAAATTTTAGCCCAATTGCCAAAACACAATTTAAAAAAAAAATGGCCCAACCCACTTCTGGTCATCTTCTTCCTTAGCCTTCCTTCCTCGTCAAACTGAAACGCAGACGCCTCCAGCCTCCAATCTTCCCGGCGCAGCAGATTCTGGCGAAGCCAGCACGCGTGGCCGCGCGAGCTGGCCGGGTATTGGCTCCGCCACTGATCATCATTAAGGTCAATAATGTTAACGGTTGACATAAATTGACAAGACTTGTTGATATTATTGAAACTAACAACTAACCAAGTCTTATTCTCATTTAAATTAATTTGACTACACAAGTCTTTGCAATTCTGGTCTAGACTAAATGAATGTCTAGTATAACTCTTATAATCATATTGAATGTTAAACTAGATCAATCACCATCACAATAAGCAATCAAATATATCTCATTAGTCGATTATTCTAACTTTAAATGTCAATAAAAATCTTATCAACTCTCAGTAGATGCATCCGAATCTACATAGGGAAGGAAAAAATGTAGATAGTCATTAAAAAATAAAATAGAAAAACATTACGCAAAAAACGAAAAGAAAGAAACCCAGAAAAATACATATAAAGAATGTTTTACTTGCCAATATCAACATTATCATCTTTACCATTTAGAGATTTCTCATCTTTATAGTAATAGTCGTTTATTTTATCATCTTCCTCTTCCGAAGTATCATATATAACATTATTCATATTTTTATTTATTGATTCCACGTCTATTTGTAGTGCTTCATTAAAAAAAAAAAAAAAAAATATTGGATCAACATCTCCACTATGGCATACTTGAGTGTCAATAGCATCTTGTTGTATTGGAAAGACAATATCTGATGATTCATGTTCCTGAAATTATTGTACATATGATTTTTGGAGGTAAAAATGCAAATCTTAAAGCATAATGTAATTGGTGAGTTTTTCGAGGCTAAAATATTGAGGAATAGCTTTTAATCAATTTGAAATTTGTGAATTAATGTAAGTTCTGTTGGAGGAAGATTTGTAGCACGAGACATGTCTATATTTTGGTAATTTATTCTAAATATACTTTATTATGTTTTCTATGTGTAATGATGTTGATTACCCAAATGATAGATGAATCAAAGGGGATTTTTTTTTTTTTTTTATTTTTTTAATCTCAATCTAATCTCTTAGGAACAAATATTATAACAATGATGACCGGCAAATAACTTGGTAACGATGGTAATCATATTGTTTTGTACAGCAGTATCTTAATTTATATTCATTGATAAATCGCTTATCTTGGTAACGATGATTAGCACAATCTGGTAGTATATAAATAGTATACATCACACTATATTCTTCAACAACTTGGAGAAAAATTGATATGACACAAATCATTCTAAAATAAAAGACCTTCGTCTGATTATTTCCCGTAATCCTTGCTTAAGGAACTCATATATTTAGTAAACTTGCATGAATGGCAAGAAAATATTGGCATTTGCTACAAACCCTGGTCAAAACTGAAACACGGGGAATTATGTGTAACACTAGTATAACCCATTAACCAAATATGTTTTTAAAGAGAAATCAAGGGTTGAGACTAGCAGGCTGCAACTGAATTTTTAAAGAGAATTGGAACAAATAATACATGGGACCAGGAATTATCACACCTTCATTTTATGCTAATAAAAAAGGCACCTAAAAAAATATAAATTCAATTTAACTCCAGCCTTGTATGTAGTAATTGTAATCTGGATATATAGGAGCATGTTCTTAGTAATAATGTCCAAAGTATTGCTATATTGTGGTGAATAGGTTGGGTGGCACCTGAATACTTGGGATGTATGTCATGCTTGAATGAACTCAATTTTTGTGATTTGCTGGAAACTTGTGTGTAATTTTGAAGGAAGTAAATTTTGTTATGTTGTGGTGAATATTTTGCTTCTGTTTTCTTCTGATTACAGAGGCAGAAAAAAGGGAGAAAACAGAGCATATTTTGGGTTTTTCCTAAGATTTCTTAACCAGATCATGAATAAGTAATATTGTTAAGCAATGGTCAAGAGTAGAGACACAGGGGCTGTTCTCTTGGTCGTTTTGGGGCTGTTTTCTGTTTTCGATTTTTCGAAACGACGAAAACGCGTTCTTTTTCCCATTTTTGAAAACGCATTTTGAAAAACAAAAAAAAAAATTGTACAGAAAACCGAAAATGCTAAAAACTCGTTTTGAGAATTTTGGCCCAAAACACGGCAAATTCTCAAAACACGCGAAACACTTCCTAGACCTAATATGTGATTGGGAGAGACGCTCGTCCATAACAAACATATTCCACTCCCGCTGCCTGCAAGAGAGAACCACCCGCCGCAACTACCTGATCTCCTTCTTCAACGAGTGTGAATCGAAGCTCCCTAACCTCCCTCTTCAACTCTTGAATACCCATTGGCCATGGAGTTACAAAAATCACCCCCAAGTTCAACCCAAAACCGCGTGAATAGCGACAGTTTTCGCCATATTTGAAGCCCCGTTGGCCACCGATTCTTGCCGGACCACCACCATTCGACTACTCTCAACCAGGCGCATCCAGTATCACCGTGGGCATCCTGCAATTTTGGTCCAGAATCCAGTGATTTTTTTGGGGTATTTCGACTGCCGTTTGTCAATTCTTCAACCGGGGTGTTCATTCTTGAGGCAAAACTCCTAATTGCACAGGAACTAGTGAAGGAGGCCATAGAAACGAATTTTTTTTTAACAGACAAAGGGGTATCCGAACGGTGGAGCTCAAAACTACTCGGCAGGTAATGGTATTTCTCACTCCCTCTCTCTTAATTCGATTTTTAGTTTGCATTTGCCTCATATATCGATTTAGATGTGGAGTATTGTTTGATGAATTTTAGTTGATTACCAAGTATAGTGTCAATTGAAAGATGACAGAGAACAAGTGGTGGCAGAGGAAGTTAGTCTCTAATTGATATAAGTTGGATTAACGAGCATTCAAAATAGAAAGTAGGGATGGTTTGCGTTCTGGATTAACATTCTGAAATAGAAATGGCTTTGTCATTTGGATCTGTGAATTGAATATTTGGGTGCCTTTGAAGATTAATGTGTATGTTCTATTGTTGTACTGTTTTTGGCAATTTCTTTGGTTGTTTTCAGATTTTTCTTGTGACAGGTTGTATGAATTGCTATTTCCATTAGATTTCAATTTTGTGAACAATGATTTTAGTATAAAGGAACGTTGGAAAAAGTATGTAGAAATGGAAATATTACACAATTCTTAGTCATGCCGAAAAAGATTTGATTTTGCATTATTTCCACTCAAGGTGTATTTTCTTGCAAAATATATGCCCTATCCTTTTAAGTATGTTTTCTGTTTGGTGCCATAAGATTGTGTGTCATTGGAGATTTGTTGGTGAACATATACTTACCGAGTTATTATCACGTAGTACACAATACCATCTATGGATATATAATGTGATCCTATCTAAGGTGCTTTATAATTTTTAGAATATGGTGGGATGAACGGCTTTGCTATTAAGAAAGAATGGACAATTGAGCGGATTGTTGTAATAAAAGGATTATATTGAGTATTATGATTTTATTAGGTAATTGAGTGTATAATTGTTGAGTATTTTATTAGGTGACACCTTTCTTTTCTTAAGCGATAACTTTTCCAAATATGAATGTCATACCTTTAGAGGTTTGAACGGGTAATCAGTCTCGAAACTTGTGTATATGTTAAAATAAAACTAGTTAATTAATATATATATATATATATATATTAACCTTCAAAGATCTCTATTCTGAATCAGGCCACCTAGATGAAACATTATCCTCAAAGCCAACAATTGTCCCACTGAACCTGTATGAAGATGTAAATTAACCAGACAAAAAAATTATTTCTAAAATCCTTTCAAAGAAAAGTATGTTCACCAAATCATCAGTAATACAATACCTTCTTTCTGGAACCTCTTCACCCTCAAATCTCATCTTAAATCTCATCCCAACTGAGATCTTGTGATTTTGAGCTTCAGGATACTTGTTTACAGTTACAATGAATTCAGATCGACTTGTCCTGGTAATAAAAGTTTGCGATTTGATGAAGTAAATTCCTTTAAATAGTCAATACAAATATAGAAAATTAGAAGAATATACCAGACAACTGTGAAATGGCTTAGACTACAAGTCTATTGATACCACTACCACAAATAATGGGCAACCTACGTAATGTTTTTTTTTCGAGTTCTTGGAATAGTTAGTCTTATTGAATAACTCATAAGTACATTGCTTAAAGGACTATGATGCCATATACGGTGGGGGAGCATAAAGAAGAAATATGACAGTTTTGCTACTTCTTAGCATTTAGCAATGGCAATGGAGGAAAAATTTGTTCGACCAACAGGAGTCACTGATTTCATCAAATCAGAATGCTCTTACAGGTTTAAGAGCAAAATTAGAATTATGAAAGCATTTATTAATTATTTTACCCTAATATGACTTTATGTAGTAATAACCGAACAAAAATATTTCATCTAACTCTTTTCATATTGTTAATATGATTCAGATTTTTTTTCTCTATATAGATTGTGTTTATTCATTATGAATTTCTTAGCATTGTTATTATCAATGTGAACTGCCACAGAGTATTCAACATGGGTGGTCACAGAGTTAGGAACAAGGAACCAATGTCATGGTCGGATGATAATGAACGCACTTTTATCGAAATTCTTTACGAGAGAGTTAAATCAAACGCATTGCAATGTTCTACATTTACAAAAGACGAATGGGGCAGGATCAATGAAACTATGATAGCTTCAACTAAAATGGATTATGGTATAGATAGATTGAAAGGAAAGTGGAATCGCTTACGTAAGATTCATCGTATGTTCTCGGAACTTTTGGGACATACTGGTGTTACATGGGATTCAAATACTAACAAAGTAAATGCTGCAGAGGAAGTTTGGCAACACTATTATACGGTACCTTTATGTTATGAATAAATATTTTTTGTCGTAGTTTTTTTTTTATTTCGTTGAACACTATAATAATGCGCCTTCTTTTCTCAATGACAGATCAACAAATCAGAGTACAAACTATTGAGGAAGGATGGTTGTAAACACTATCACATTCTTGGGGAGATTTTTAGCGGGACGACAGCTACTGGAGGATTAGGAGCTGCCTCCACACAGCTTCCAAACACATCAGAGGAAGAAAGGCAGATGGAAGATGATTTTTTAAACAAGGGGGTGCATGTTAGTGTGGAACGTGATGATGAAGTCCATGAGATTTCAAATACTCGTCGTCGTGAAGAAATTGGTACATCTGGTGGAAGTCGAAGAAAGGAACCCAAGCTCAGTAAAACTGACAAACTTGAGGCATGCATGACACAGTGGTCAGACAATGTTAGCAGTAGGAATGAAGAAACTGAACTTCGAAAAATGTACTTAAAAGAAAAGCTTGCAAAGATGCAAGGAAAATCAAGTGCTCAATTTGAACATGAAGTTAACAGTCCGGATTGTTATTCAACTGTGTGTTGCATGGCCATTTTGAACCGAATGGAGGGGTTGTCCGATGATGTTTATTTGAAAGCAATATCGGCATTTAAAAATTCCGATTTCAGGGTGTCATTTGTGGAAATGCCTGAAGCAAGGAGATGCCCTATTTTGATGCTACTGTGATTTACGTTTGTTAGTGTAATTTTAGCTGCGGTCTGTTATAATTATGAAGTGACTGTATGACGTACTGTTTTATGTTTTGTAGCTTGAAATAGTTTTTTCCATGCATTGGTGATTATGTAATGTTTTGAGAACTTCGAATTTCATGATGTTGTTGGATGTAGAACTGATGTTCAATGTTATTTTTATTTATGAATGTGTGGTTGCTTGTTTTGTATTAAACACAATGAATGCCTGATTGCTTGTGTTGTTTTTAACACAAAATGATGAGAATTTTTTTGTTTGTTCAGAATATGGCAAGTTCTTCAAATGTGGATGTGTATGATGATTCTGAGGATGAAGATTTGAGCGATGATGATTTGTTATTTTCGGATGATTCTGACTTACGTATTGGTGATGTAATGTTATTACATTGCTTTATTGCCCACAAAGGAAGTTCCATCGGCAGGATACCTTGTAGAACATCACAGCTTACGGGACATATGTACGTGCTTGAAATTCTGAATGGACATCCTGACGTGTGCTATCAGAATTTTCGTATGCAGCAACATGTGTTCATGAATTTCTGTGATACATTGAAACATAAAGGATTGTTGCAAGATGGAAAAAAAGTCACCGTGGAGGAAGGTGTTGCTATGTTTTTGATGATTGTAGGGCACACTACACGATATAGTATTATTGGTGATAGGTTTCAGCATTCAAATAACACGATACACAAGTGGTTTAAGCGAGTAGTTAGAGCTGTTTGTTCATTTGGCACTGAGATAATATGTCCGCCAAATCAAGACACTATCCATGAGCGGATTGCACACAAATATCCTTTCTTTAAGGATTGTATAGGTGCAATAGATGGAACACATGTTGCAGCTTGGGCACCTGCATCGAAGCAAACATCTTTTCGTGGGAGGAAAATAACTGTGACTCAAAATGTAATGTTGACATGTGATTTTGATATGAGATTCACATTTGTGTATTCTGGCTGGGAAGGTACGGCAAATGATTCTCGAGTATTCGTTGATGCAGTTACAAGAAGAGCGAACAACTTTCCAATGCCACGTGGAGGTATTTTATTACACTTAATCGTATTTTTAATGAGAATCTATGTATAGTGTCATATCATGTATGTTTATTTTGTTTTGTTGTAGAAAAATTTTACTTGGTCGATTCTGGCTATCCAAACATGCCCGGATTTCTTGCCCCTTATCGAGGTCGAAGATATCATCTGCGTGACTATGTTGGCAGGGAAGAGTACGTGGAAAGGAAGAGTTATTCAACTATAGACATTCCTCATGTCGCAACATTATAGAACGTTGCATTGGAGTTTTAAAGGCGAGATTTCCTATCTTGAAGTTAATTACCAATTATCCACTGAGTAGGCAACGACAAATCCCTACTGCATGTTGTGCCATAAACAATTTTATTCGACAGGAGCACGCTTTAGATAGGTTGTTCGCTGAGTTTTCAGAGGAGAATATGTTATTTCATGATATACCGGAGTCAAGTCAAGATCAAGAAGCCATACATTTTGATGCTAGTCAGACAGCTCAAATGGGACAAATTAGAGATGAAATTGCTACACAAATGTGGAATGACTACTCGAGACATCGTACATGAGTAATCGAATTCAATTTATATTTTGTTTTGTGTTTATTTGTTTTGTCATGACATGTAAACTAGTAATTGTATCTATTCTAATGTGTTGCTAAATTTAATTTATGTTGTATTTTTATATATTTTTTTTAAAAAATATCAACATTAACAAACTTCAAAACATCACAGCTTATTTAGTACTATATTAACAGTAAACTATTGAAACACATTGATAATCGGATTTATTGAATAAAATATTATAAAAATGTTTATTATCAAAATGTAAATGTTATTTTATTAAAAGTGGAAAAATATTTAAAAATGCATAAATATTTCACATTTATATGTTATTGTATACTACATTAACATTACACTATTAAAATTAAATGAATAATCAGATTTCTAGAATAAAATATTATAAACATAAAATTTCACAAATTTATATGTTTTTTTAATATATGAAAAAATATTTCATGATTTAAAGATATTTCCAAAATTCAGAAGACATTTCAGATTTATAATATATTTAATAATATAATAAAATTAAACAATTAAAATTAATTGAATAATCAGAATTCTTGAATAAAATATTATCAAATAATATTCTCAAAAAGTGCAAAGAGAACGCGTTTTGTGTTTTGTGTTTTCAGAAACTGTTTTTCAAAATGACAAAGAGAACACAATTTCAGTATTTTCGAAACAGACACCGGAAACACAAAACACAAAACGTTTTTCAAAACTCAAAATACAAAACTGAAACACGAAGAGAACGCCCCCACATTTTTTTGGTTGAAAATCCTTGGTAGATAATGGCTTCTCGAATAAGAATTGGCAAGAAAATAGAGTTTTTACTACATCCTATGAGCCACCTTCAAAAGTCTCCTCATCGGCATCATGTTAGGGTCTATTATCCTAGGCTACTCCTCAAGCTAATATCTCTTCCTCATTTCAGGTTCCTACTCCATTACCTCAACATTGTCAGGTTCCAACCCTATTATCTCATCCTCAGCCCCAGCTTAAGTCATCATATGCAACCACATTGACACAAGACCATTCTCAATTCAAACGTAAATAATTTATCTTTATGTATAAAATCATCATAATGTATACATTTAATTGATAGAATCTCATTTTTGGTTTATATATTCTCATCCTTTGAGTAATTTATTTCATAGATTCTCATACTTTGAAGAAGAAGGAATGTGGTCCAACAAGAGGCAAGGGCACTAATGATATAATCAATGTAGCTCGAAAAATATCATTGGAGCTATTGGAAATCAGCAAACATGTTTGGCTATTTGCGGTTACGTCGTTCGATCCTTTGCTCCATTCCATTGCAAAAGGTGGATCGACATACCCAATGAAGAAAAAATAAATAAATTATATGATCAAGTTTTGGTAAGTAAAAAATAAATCACTTTTTACAAAAATTTGGCGAATACACTACTCGAAAGGGAGGCTATAGAAACAGAATTTTAGCAACAGAATACTAACAGATTACCAACATATTATTATTTTTGATTTCTCAAATAATCAAATGAAATTACTGACGAATTTAGTAATGGCGTAATTTCGTTGGTAAAATTTTGTTGCTAAGACGTTGGTAAAAATAAAAAAATATAGAAAAAAATTTAAAAAAAAAATCCGATGGTAATATTCCTTTGGTAATATGAAAATTATAAATTAACATTTCCTATTAATTTTGTAACAAATAGATCTACTGGTAACTACACTAAAAAATACTAACAAAAACAAGTTGTTTGTAATTTGTATATATTTATTTCGTCGCTAATTCAAGAAAAAAAAAATAATAATATTCGAAATCCAATAAAACTTTCAAAAAAAAAAAAAAAAAAAAGGGGGAGAATGTTTTATTTCCGGCCCTAATCCTTTTCCTTTACTTTTCTCCATATCAAATTTTTAGCCCAACCTTGCACCTTTCCTTTCCCTTACATTCAATCCTTTCAACCTTTCCATTTTTACTTACAGCTAAACCCTTTCACTTAACCCTAATCCTTTCCCCCAACCCAACCCTTTTCTTCAATAATCATTTTGGTTTTTAAAGGAAAATCCCCCCTCCCCCTGTCGTCTTCGATAAAGCACATTAGGGCCGCACCGCTACCAAGCAGCATTGGCCAGTAAAGTAGAACGAGGCAACTATACAAAAGGGAAAGGAAGTGGAAACAATTTTTTTTTTTTTTAGTTTTCAGATAATTCATTAACAAGTATGAGCTCAGAGAGGAAGTGGAAGTGGAAGTGGAAGTGGAAGTGGCCATTTAGGTATACTTGTAGGGCCAAGTTCAAGAAGGGAAATAAAAAAGGACACGAGGTTCCTCTTCACGAAAATGCGTTTGATTTAAAATCACCGAAAGTGTACAGTCCGTTATAAGTAATAAAGTGGACTTTTAGAGTCTGGATTGTCGAACCCACAGAGATTGAAAAGTTCAATTTAATTATTTCAACCTTAGCCGAAACAATTGATTTTGTATGTTTTGTGAATGAAATTTTAAATAACTAAACGTTAAATAAACTAAATGCAAATGATGTTCGATAAAAATTGATTAACTTAACAATAGAAAAATGCACTAGGATCACGAATCCTCATGCAACAATCCATTTCAATCCTAATTTTACAATTTGACAACACTATCGTATATTAAAGAATCAATGTTCCTATTGAGTTTAACAATCTTTCTCGAGTAATGTTAAACCTATTCTATCATGCGATCTGACTATATTTCTATGACGAATGCTGACACAAAAGAATGTATGAGCTTTTATGAACACTTAAAGATTCACACAAGGCTTAACGGTATATTTTTAGTGAAAATTACACAATAGCCTACTTTTCAAGATCCTATTTCAAAAATAAGAGGCAAGGTTTACTTATACAAAAATCAGATATTAATTTAAATATTATAAATTAATATTTTATTATTAATAATAATATTATAAATTAATCTATATATATACACACACTACCATATTTACGCATGTTAAAACCCTAAAATGAAGTTTCATTTCATTCTCCCCACACCTCTTCATTCTCTCTTCACCACACCTCTCTACACTTTCAGATCGTCGCCGTCGTCGCCGCCACCGTGTAACGCCCCAAAATTTTAAATGATAAAAATAAATAGGAGTCGTTACTAAAAACTTTATTTTATTTAACTTAATATAAGCAGTTCAAAACTACAGATTCATCTTATATTTTAGCTTGTAAACATGATATTGATTCATGAATAAACACAATTAAATAAGTACTGAAAATAAAATTTACAGTCACTTTACACTGGATTTAATTTATTGAATTCAAATACAATAATCTTGGCACCACGACAGCACCTCATCGCCCGCCAACCAACGACCTGATCTAACCTGTGAGGTGTAGGAAAGTAGTGAGTATATGAGAATACTCAGTAGGACACGATTATTGGTGCGATCCCGAGTAAAACATTAAATCATGCGTCAAAATATTATACCGTCATACTTCATGAGTACAATATCGAAATATCATACCGTCATACTTCATGAGTACAATAATCTATCAACATGAATAAAAATAATTTAAACACGTGTCAGGAATTATCATACCGTCATCATATCTTTAGAACCGGTAAGAGCTCATATCATATCATATCTTTAGTACCGGATGGCCATTTCATATCATAATCATATCATATCATAACTTTCATAAGTATCATATTTATCGACATGAAAAATATATTAAACGAGACTAATCACTTGCACTTCGAAATCCTACCTTGATCTTTAAAACAATTGTTGGAAATCTCAAAGCTTTAAACTCTTGCTTGATGCCAATTCACGTGTTTAATCTTTAGAGTAGAAAACAATTATTTTCTCTTGTATGGTATTTAAAGTGAAAAAGTAAATAAATATAGATAGAGAGAATTTATGGATAATTTATAATGAAGGTAACCGTGTGTGTTACGTGAGTAATGGGAGAGAAAATAAGTTAAAAGGATATTCGAAATCACGTCCCAGAATTTTCGGTGGTAGAAACTAGAAAGATAATCAAATATCTTTTTTACACGTATTTTCCATAAAATGGGTCAAAACTTGCCAACACATGCGCATCAAATCAGTTGAGATTAAATAGGCAACCTAATTTTATTCTAATAAAGGACAATTGGCTCTTTTTCAAAATCAAAGGATAGACGTTGAATATATAATAAAATATCACTTCATTTCTCTTATCATCTTAAAAGCAATATTATTAAAATAATAAAATAATACTCATCACCTACGTATCGAATTAAAATAACTTGGGTTTAACTCAAAAGAATTTACATTTTCTTGAGTCCAAAAATTGTCATTTAATGTGAGCTACGAAAAGAGCCCAATATCGATATGTAAAATTTCTTTTTATCAAATTCTAAATATTTGACCCAATTAAAAATAAGAAATTAAAATCCATCATTTTTAAAAACAATAAAATAATAACACATAATATAAATAATTTTAATACAAAATTTCGGGGTGTTACACACCGCCTCCTCTGTCTCTCCTTTCTTCTCCATCATCTCTTCACCACCCATCTTCTACTCTCAGATCGACGCCGTCGCCGTTGCTACAGCAACCTGAATCGGCAGCGCTATGTGTGATGATGCGGGGCAAGTAGCGAGGAGCGTGGGCAGTGGTGTTTGACGGCGGTGAACGTAGCGATGTGCTGAACGACGTTTTTCCATGGGCGCGATGCAAATCGGGGGTCATTTCCTCCATTTTTGTGTGCGGCGATGATGTACAGTGGCGATAGGTGCTTGGGTGCGGTGACATGGTGGTGATAGAGGTGCCGTGTTGGTGTTGGTGGTGGCGTCGCACGAAGGTAGCTACGGGATTTGTGCTTATTTCATGGTAGTGCGTGGTTAATGATGAATGACAATGGTGTCGCGTGGTGGTGGTTACATTTTCATGACAATGAGGTGGTGACATTTTCATGACAGTGAGGTGGTGACATTTTCGTGACGGTGAGGTGGTGATGGCGATGGCGATGGCACAGAGGTTGATGGTGTGGCGGTGATCTGAGGTGTGGTGTACTGGCCTGTGGGTGGCAGTGGGTGCAGTGGAGTGGTGGTGGTGGTGAGGCATTGGTTTTGGGTGGTTGAGGTGGCGAGATTGTTGATCATAAAATAATTGTTGAGGTGGCGAGATTTTTGCTAGATCTGGTGGCAGAGGTGGCGGTAGAGGTGGCTGCGGTGGTGGTAGAGGAGATGGCGCTGACTGTTGTGACGTTGGTTGTGAGGAAAAGTGTGATTATGACTTCCACTTGTGACTCGAAATTGGATATGTGACTTGAATATTGTGACCGTGACTTTCAATTGCGACCAATAATTTGATAAGTTGTGACTAAAAATTAATCCGTGACTTATTGTGACCTATAAATAAATTGTGACGAGTAAATTTTTGATATGTGACCAATGGAACAAATTGTGACTCGTAAAATTTTTGAATTGTGACATCGGAAATGATTTGTGACCTATTGAAAGTTCGATCCGTGACCTCGGAAATGATTTGTGACCTATAAATTTTTCACGTGTGATGAAGGAAAAAATTGTGACTTTTAAAATTTTTGAATTGTGACTGTAAAAAAATTTGTGACATTTAAAATTTTTGATTTGTGACCGAAAAGTAATATGTGACTAATTAAATTATGAATCTGTGACCGATGAACAAATTGTGATCTATAAAATTTTTGAATTGTGACAAAATAATTTTTGACATTTAAAATTTCTGATTTGTGACAAAAAATAATATGTGACTAACTAAACTGTGAATCTGTGACCAAATTATATAGATATGTGACCTTAATATATTTAATTAATTAAATATATATTTACTTAATTAAATTATAAATAAAAATTAATAAAAATCTGATTTTTGAAAGTTGAAACTTATTTTCTTATTATTGAAATGGGTTAAAGTTATACTCTTATTTATGAAAATTTTCCATATTTTTATCCCTTATCGGACCCTATAACAATTTATACTAACGTCGAAGCTATTCCCCTTCTTTCGAATGCATAAGACAGGTCACCGCATTCATATAATTAATGTGCACAGTAATTATATAAAAGAAATACGTATAAATCATTCAATATCCAAAAACGCGTTTATAATGTCAAATATATAAAACTAAAGATTAAATTATCATGTTACATGGTTCATCGATCTTCTAGTAAAAAAAAAAAAAAACTAGCCTAACATGCTAAAAAGATAAAAACAAAATATTGGTTGAAGAAACATCATCACCTGAGTTAATATTCAATTAATTCCTTGGAGTGTGTGATGATTCTTCACGTTGTTCATCATATTTTTGCTCCCAAAATCACCTTTTTGCTCCAAAAATTGAGTAACCCCTGTTTCTGGATGTAATTAGGGTTATAAAGACGTCCGAGATTGGTTTCCATAAGTGTTTGAATTAGATTAGGAAACCAGAAATCTCACCAAAAAATTCAATCATGCGACCACATGGTTCAAGCCATTTGGCCCCTGGGGGGATTCTCAGGTTGGTGCTATGCAACCGCATGGAAGTTTGTACCATGCGGCCGCATGGTGCGATAAACTTTCAATTTGTGTCGTTTTGGTCGCTGAACTTTATCTCTTCGCTGTTTGACCTTATTTCTTCATTTTCCTCATTCTAACATCATTTGATTTCACCAATCTTGTGCTTAATTCGTTTTCATTCTTGATTTGGGTTTTGGGTCAACTTTTGAATAATTATATCCTAGTCCCCGAATTCTAGCTTTTTTTCGTTTTGGTCCTTTCTTGCTCGTTTTCACCTATTTTTCGTTATTTTCATCGATATTGTCCTGCAAACATAATTTGTACAGAATTAGGCCATATTTCAATATAATTACAAGCAATTGTCCAAGTTTCGTGGCCTAAATAAGTGCGTAAAACGCTCTTATGAAACCCCCAAACTTGAACTGTTGTTTGTCCTCAAACAAGATAGTGACTTAACTCTAAACAAAACATGGTTTAACAGCCTGTCGTGTCTCAGGATTAGAATTCAGTAATCACTTGTGAACAGTTTCAACAATGCATAATCAAATCAACCTCCACTTATCATATGCATAACTTGACGTGTGTGTACTCATGCAGACATACTCAGCTTATGATAGGTTCAAATCCCGACCTGTGTTAGTCAAAATTTTCCTTTCTTCACTCGAGAGGTACACAGCCCCAAACTTATTCTTTTACCCACTTATCCCAGGGTGTGTTCTGGAGTTGAGAATTGGTTAACTTAAGTTCTTACCCTATCTTAGTTTGGATATGTCTTGCAATCACAAGTTCACACTTCAACAAGTAGGAATTCTCCTATTTCTTTGATTGTTTCAACCTCTAAGACTGAACTAAGTTACTTGCCTTGCATCAAAAGTACAATTCAAACAACCAAATGTCATGGGGGCACTTTTCTCACTCTATTTTTTTTTGACACATTCTCATTTGCTTTCTATATAACCCATGTATCAATTTTTAGGCCGATAACTTCTAAATCGGTTGATTTGAGGGCACCAAGTTTTTATTCATTTTTACAGGTTTACTTGCTCAAGTTATAAGGGCTCGAGAATATGTGTTTTCTCTATTTTCTTTTGACTCTTTCCCTCTTTCTTTCTATATGACCCCTGTAGCGAGCTTTAAGTCATGCCCATATTTTTTTCTAGACATTTAGTTTCAAAAATCAACCTCTAACTTAAAGCTTTCACCTCATCTTTGTCTCATCGGTCTAAACCAATCCACATATTATAGTTTTCATGCATGAAATCTCTACTCATCTCAATGCTTTCTTGCAATAACTACATCTCTAAACTGCTAAACAATGGATTATCTTTAAGCATAATAGAGATTTTTCAGGTATAATCTATCATGTTCAAATATCCTATAATAATGAATCCGATCATCAACTTAACATGCCAAACATGAGTGTCGTGTGTAAAAGTGTTAAGTTTTCACATAGACAAGTATTAATCAATCTAATATGCACAATATCCACTATTCATAGCTTATACCACTTCCAATAGTCACATCATTGTCGACAAAACTATTAAACCCACACAAGCACACAAATTAAAATAATTAAGCAAATACTGAAATATAAATAACAAAATCATTTTTTTTTCAAACAAATACACAAAAACAGTAAACAATGAAAAAGAAATAGTCAATCATATGTCAACATCGATGAACAAAGAAAAAGTGGTGCAAAGTTCAATGCAAATACTAAATCCTTAAATTTGTCATACAAATTCAACCACCCCCAAACTTATACAAATATTTCCCTTAATGTGCATAATGTAAGATTGAATACAGAAATTGAGTGACAATGCTTACAAAACAAAATGTCGGAGGTTAGGAAAGACTCTCCTATCAAAACAGAGGTGGTGGTGAAGACGGTGGAAGAAAACTCGGCCCTACTGTATCATCGGCCTGTGGTGAAGGTAGTCGTGCCAGGATCAGTCGCATCATCTCGAACTGCTCTCTAAGTACAACTTACTACTCCCTTACCTCAGTCTCGATGGTGTCCAACCGGTCTCCCATTGCGTCAGTGGCAGTTGGAGACTGTCCATCTGCCTTACATACAAACTGAGCCGGTCATTCACTGTGTCAACCGCTCTGCGAAGTGCCAAAGATCCTCTGGACTGTCTGCATGTCGGTGCTCAAAGCACCAAAGGCCTGCTTGAGGCTCTGAATATCGATGCTCGATCCAGTCATGGCGGCAAACATTTGCCTCAGTATCTATGTATCACCATCAATGGGTGGTGGCGGCGGCGGCGGTACTGTGGCCTAGGCATGTCAACATCTTCAGCTCCATCCTGACCAAGGACAACATGCAACACTTCTTTTCTCATGGACTAATTTCTTTCGATGCTTAACCCTAGCACGCTCCTG
This sequence comes from Osmanthus fragrans, assembly GCA_019395295.1. NCBI lineage: Eukaryota > Viridiplantae > Streptophyta > Magnoliopsida > Lamiales > Oleaceae > Osmanthus > Osmanthus fragrans. The sequence goes on from CM033353.1 coordinate 11,172,584, forward strand.
AGCTTCCAATGTAGTTAGCTTGATGATTGAACTTGGTCTCTCCAAAAACTCCCATGACAGGATGGTAATGCCCGCAACTCTGCAGATGCTACTGATCAAACTGGGAAATATCAGTGAGCAGCGACGATCGGTCCCACGTGCTCATTGTGTGTATTTGATTATAAATGTACGTGGCAAGATCAATTTTATTTTCCCTAACTAAATTGTAGATAAATTCTAATGTACGATCAGTGAAAGTTGTGTGGTGCAAGGTTGGCTCGATATTAGGGCAGATGAATAGCCATAGAAAAGCTATGGATGATCTAAGCTCAATCTGATGCCATACAAGAGTTGATAATGGCCATGCATCTGTACGCCCCAATAACACCTCAGCCACCTCTGGCCAATGAAAATGTCCTAGGATGGGGACCACATTGTCCCAAGTAAGCTAATAGTAGTCGTGAATTACCTCCGGTGAGAACATGATCCATCGCCCTTGCACCCACATCTGATGTAAATGCTCAAACCTGGCGAGTCCTTCATACACCGAGTGTAGCCTTTGTACTAATTTTTCCTAGCCACAATTTTGAATCAAAGTAGTTAGCTCGATGCTAGGAAAATCTGTGAGTTCACCGGCCTGTCCGGGATTAGAGCCCAATTATCGGGATGAAGTCTCTAAATTTAGGAACCTCATGAAGCCCATTTCAGCCTCTCGTGTACTCTCAGTACCTGAGGTAGAGTCCACTTTGTCCTTGCCCTTTGATGTCCTCTTTGGCGACATCTTACGAAAATGCAAACGAAGAAAGTGAGATGTCATTGCATAAAGGATAGATATAAAGCATGAAATGAGGCTAGATAATTCAAAACCTCCGAAACTTGTTTCAAAATGCACGCATACATGTTTGCATCTAAAATATTCAAGAAAGGATGCCAAATGAGATATGAAGCGGAGTAACCATACCATGTGCGATGAAAGATGTGAAGATATGGGTTATCTTCTTAAAATTTACCAAAGTATGGCTTAGAAACCCAAAATGAAATGAAAGGACGCATTTTTCAAATATTCACCCATTGTCGACCAAGGATTTTCACCCACCGGCACCGTGAGAAAAATTGAATTTTTCCCGAGTAATGTCCGGGTATATGAAAGTAGGCATAATATTCTAGCACATATCCCAAATGCATGTCATTTGGATATCATATAGGTTGGGATATCGAGGGATAAAGTCGGTGACACGAGTGACGTGAGCGTAGGCATGGTGTGACATGAAGCGACATGACCTGGCCACAGTTGATGAAATGTGTGAAAAACCATGGTTGTGAACACATAAAGGGTAACATGGGATGGACAACCCAAATTGAACCTAGATTGTCGAAATTCTCGAAAATCATGCATTGTCGATCGGGGACTTTCACCCTCGAGCAACGTCGAGAAAAATCGAAATTTTCCCAAGCATCCTCCATGCATATGAAAGTGTGCAATGTATTCTACCATATATTCAAAATTCAGATCATCATTCGGACTTTGTTTAGATATGAAAACCCGATGGACGAAGTAGGCAATGTGAAATGCAATGGCCTAGTCACATATGCTATGTGTATTGCAATGTGATTTGATGTGTTTTTTGAAGTAATATCAAGAAATCTAACACGTTAGGCAATTCAAAATTCATAGCAACTAGGAGAAAGTCGGAAATCTGCAAAAAAAGTTTCAAGTATGCAATTCATCAAACATGTGGAATGTAATGAAAATTCTTCAAAACTTGTAAAGAATTGAGCATAGATTCAAACCAAAATTTTCACACCCAACAAGCACACATCACAACCAACAATCCCCTTCAACTATATACTCCCAAACTCCATGAATTAATTCGAATAAAATCTTGCACTATAAGAGGAGAATTTGAGAAATTACCTTGAATCCTTGAAGAAGATGAAAAGTTGGTATGGTTGAATTTGTGTGTGATGATGTGTGATGATGATGCCTCGAGTACGTGGAGTGGGTCGAAGAGTGTGTGATTTTTAAAGGTTAATGTGTCTTGTGGGTGGAAGATGAGGGAATAGGTCGTGAAAGATGGGAAAATCCAAGAAATGGCTCGGTTGTGGCTAATAAATGGCCCGGATTTTTTTTTTTATTTTTTTTACTCCATGCGACCGCAGTGAGTAACCAACTCGAGCAAAAAGTGGTTCGGGTATAGTCCATGCGATCACATGGACTACCAGAAGATTGTTTTGACCAGTTTTCATTTTGTTTGGTTCTCGACACATCCCGACACCAAAAACCTTGTTTTTCGTGCCTACCAAGTTAAATGCATATGATGAATGTATATGGCATGAAAAACTTGGAAGGTACATTCACAAGGATAAAAAAAACTCATTTTTGGCCAAATTTCTTCGAAGTCTCGATTTTTCACTTCCGACTCCACCCGGCCGTACACCGCCCCTAAGACTTTTAAAAACACATTTTAAACTTCGTGGAGCATGTGTAGGCCATGTACTTAGTTTCAAAATCTATTTTAAACATGAGATCACAGTTTGACTCCGAAAAATTTAAGAACTCGATTTTTGCCTCAAAAAGTGTGATTTTTCACACTTAACCATCAAAATATGATGTTTTCGTGCCTAGCAATGTAAAATGAGTGTGATGAAGGTATATACATGAAATTTTTTCAAAACACAGTAAACCTTTCAAAAGCTTGTTTTTTGGTAAATGTTTTCAAATTCTCGATTTTTTCATCTACGATTCCACTCGATCATGCAGTTTCCCCCAAAACCCATCAAAACACATTTCAAACTATATGAGGTTCGTGTATGCTATGAAAACACATTCAAAATCACTTTTAAACATGAAATCACGTGTTGTCCCGGAAAATCCTTCGTTGAAATGCAATCATGCCATTTTTTGGTTCGTTCCTTATACAGTTTGACATTTTCATATGCTTCCAGGCGGAACTCATCCATTTTATTCAGTTGGAGCAACCTCTTTTCACCGGCTGCCTTCACATCAAAATTCAGAATTTTCACTGTCCAATAGGCTTGATGCTCCATTTCAACTAGTAAGTAACACGCCTTTTGATAAGTGCGTTTTACACACTTATTTAGGTCACAAAACATGGACAATTAATTGCAATTATGATTGAAATATGGCTTATTTCTATATAAATTGTGTTTACAGGACTATATCGATGGAAACAACGATAAGTGAGTGAAAATGAGCAAGAAAGGACTAAAACGGAAGAAAGCCAAAGTTCAGGGATTAAGATGCAATTATTCGAAAGTTGATTCGAAATCCAAATCAAGAACAAAAATGAACTAAGTACGAGATTGACGAAATCAACGAGTGTTAGAGGAAAGAGAATGAAGAAAAGAAGTCAAAATGAGGAAGAACGGAGTTCGGGGACATTTTCGCATGGTGCAATCAGTCATGCGGTCGCATGGCTTACCCAGAACTTGCTCAAGTTGCAGCCTTTGAACCATGCGGTAGCATGGCTTATAACCATGGGGCCGCATGGTTATTTTCGACGCAAAAATCTTTGGTTTCCGTTTTTGAGTAAAACTCTTATGGAAACTAATTGGGGACGGCTTTAAAACCCTAGACTCGAGAGAAAAAGGGGGCCACACACTTTTAGAGATTAATTTTGACATTGGAGAGCAAGAACTTGGGGAATAACGCGAAGATTCATCAAGCACTTCAAGGAATTAATCGAATATTTATTCGGGTGATGGCGTTTCTTCACTTATTCTTTTGTTTTTCTTTCTTTAGCATGCTAGGCTAGTTTTTCTTGTACTAGGAGATCGATGAACCTTGTAACATGATATTTTAATCTTTAGTTTTATATTTTTGACATTAAAACATGTTTTTGGATGTTTGAACGATTTATACGTATTTATTCCATATGATTTTTGTGCGCACATTAATTGTATGAATGTGGTGATCTATTTTATGCATTCGAAAGATGGAAAATAGATTCGACGTAGTATGAATTGTCATAGGGTCCGATAGGGGATAGAAATATACCGCTATGCTCTATGTGAATCTTTAAGTGTTCATAAAAGTTAATGCGTTCTTTTATGTCTGTATTCGTCATAGAAATATAGGCGCATATTAGAATAGTTTAACATTACATCGAAAGAGATTGTTAAATTTAGGAACATTGATTCTTCAATATTTAATCGTGTTGTCAAAGTAAAACTAGGAATTAAATGGATTGTTGCATGGGGATTCGTGATCCTAGTATGTTTATCTCATCTTAAGTAAATCGGCATTCAATTTCATATTCATTCAGCTAATTCATTCATATTAGTTTTCATAATTTAGTTTGGGCAATTAATACAAAACTCATTCATCTGTTTCGGTTAAGGTCGAAATAATTAATATTGAACTACTATCTCTGTGGGATCGACAATCCGGACTCTAAAAGCTCCACTTTATTACTTGTAACGAACCGTACACTTGCGGTGATTTTAAATCGAACGTATTTTCGTGAACACCTTTCCAAAAATCAAGCGATATGGAGATATTCGTATTGGTGTTTCGAAGGCAATTCTGTAGGCCCACAAGTCATCATCAAGGTTTTTAGACCAATATTTTCAAGATGAATTCACTGTCACTTCAAGTATTCTCTTAAGCTCCTGATTAGATGCTTCAACCTGCTCACTGGTTTGAGAATGATATGGTGTGGCTATGCGGTGTCGAACGCCATACTTAGTCAATAATGCCTCAAAGTGATGATTGCAGAAGTGTTTGTTCCCATCACTTTATGATAGCTCGAGGTGTGCCATATCGTGTAAAAATATATTTCTTCAAGAGTCCAATCACCACCTTAGCATCGTTGGTTGGTAACCCCATTGCTTCTACCCATTTGGACACATAATCCATTGCTACCAAAATGTACTGATTGGAGAATGAATGCGGGAATGGTCCCATGAAGCCAATTCCCCAAACATCAAATAATTCAACCTCAAGAATGTTGTTAAGAGGCATCTCATTGCTCCTCGAGATGTTTCCAGTTCGTTGGCACCTATTACACCTTTTCACAAACACAAATGCGTCTCGAAACAATGAAGACCATAGAATCCTGATTGTAAAACCTTAGATGTTGTCTTCGATATTCCAAAATGCCCTGCATAAGCTGAAGAATGACACTGCTCTAAAATTTTGGATACCTCTTCTTCAGGAACACACATCTTAATAATTTGATCAGTCTATCACCTGTAGAGAACGGGATCCTTCCAAAAGTAGTACTTCAATTCAGCGAAAAAATTCTTCCTTTGGTGACTTGAATAATTCGGTGGAATGATGGACTTTGCTAGATAATTGACTATGTCAGCATACCATGGCATCTCTTCCACACTAAAAATCTACTAATCTGAGAAGACCTCGTTAATTTCCACCGATTATGTTTGCTCGCTGGGCTTAAGCTTAGATAAGTGGTCGACTACCACATTTTCACTTCCCTTTTTTATCCCTGATCTCCAAATCAAGTTCTTGCAACAATAGTACCCATCGAATGAGTCTTGGCTTAGCATCCTTCTTCCTCATTAGATACTTGATGGCAGCGTGATCTGTGTAAACTATAACCTTCGATCCCACAAGATATGATCGAAATTTGTCGAAGACATAGACTACAACTAGAAGCTTCTTCTCTGTAGTGGCATAATTGAGCTGAGTATCATTCAATGTCTTGCTGGCATAATAGATCACGTGAAATACTTTTTTCTGGTGTTGTCCCAATATAGCCCCTACTACATGATCACTGGCATCACACATTAACTCAAACAGTATGTTCCAATATGGTGAGATGATACAGGTGCTGAAATCAGTTACTCTTTCAAAGTATTGAAGGTTGTCGAGTATTCATCTGTAAACTTGAAGGTGGCATCTTTCAACAGCAGGCTCCATAGTGGTTTCGTGATTTTTTGAGAAATCTTTTATGAATCTTCTATAGAACCTGGCATGCCCAAGAAAACTACGAACACCCTTTACTGATGTTCGTTGTGGTAGGTTCTCAATTACTTGAATCTTTGCTCTGTCCACCTCAATTCCCTTTCCTGAAATTCTGTGTCCCAACAAAATGCCCTTTTGTACCATGAAGTGGCATTTTTCTCAATTCAAAACCAAGTTTGTCTCTATGCATCGCTGTAAAACTAAGCTCAAATGTTCCAGACAATCATCGAATGAAGAGCCAAATACTGAGAAGTCATCCATGAACACCTCGATAAACTTCTCAACCATGTCAGAGAAGATAACCATCATGCAACACTGAAAAGTGGCAGGTGCATTACATAAACCAAAAGATATCATACGATATGCAAAGGCACCATAGGGGCACGTGAAATTGGTCTTCTCTTGATCTTCAGGTGCTACTAAAATCTGATTGTACCCCTAGAGTCCATCCAGAAAGAGTAATAAGAGTGTCCTGGCAGTCTCTCTAACATCTGATCAATGAATGGAAGTGGAAAGTGATCCTTCCGAGTAGCAGCATTGAGTTTACGATAATCGATGCAAACTCTCTATCCAGTTACTATTCTAGTAGGGATTAGCTTAATATTCTCGTTCTTTACCACTGTGATACCTCCCTTTTTGGGCACAACCTGTACTAGACCGATCTATGCGCTGTCTGAGATAGGGTAGATTATACTTGCATCAAGTAACTTCAACATTTCAGCCCTTACCACTTCCTTCATGTTTGGATTCAATCGCCGCTGACCATCAATACTCGGTTTAAAGTTTCTTCCATAAGTATTTTATGCATGCAATACGATGGACTGAGCCCCTTTATGTCTGCTATAGACCATCCGATGGCTGTTTTATTGTCCCTTAGCACTCGAAGTAGCCTCTTCTCCTCTACCTCACCGATAGAATTTGAAATAATTACTGGAAGTGTTGAAGACTCCCCTAAATAAACATATCCGAGGTGAGATGACAGCTGCTTGAGTTCTAACTTAGGAGGCTACTAAATAGAAGGTCTTGCTTTTGTAGTTCCAGATCCAAATTCCTCGAAGTAATGTTTGCGCACATATGGTGGATTAGAGTGTAGAAGCCTTGCACACGGCTCAATCTCAGTTGAATCAGCGTGAATAGATTGAGAATGTACAATGCAAGCCCCATATACATCTATTGGATGATGTCAATCACATCAATCTAAAAACAGCTATCTGACTCAGTCGGAAATCTTATAGCCTTGAACACATTGAATGAAAGTTGTTCTTCCCCAGGTCTCAAAATAAGCTGATCCTTCTGAACATCAATGATCGCTCTTCCAGTTGCTAAGAAAGGTCGCCCTAATATGAGTGAAACATCCATATCTTCTTCCATGTCAAGAATGAGAAAATCAGCAGGGAATATGAACTTATCCACTTTTATCAACACATCTTCAGTAATCCCTTGTGGATGAGTAAGAGATCAGTCTGCTAGCTGTAAAGTCACTGTAGTTGCTTTTGCTTCTCCCAAACCAAGTTTTCTGAAAACAGAGAGTGACATTAAATTAATATTTGTACCTAAATCACATAATGCTTTATCAAAATGACATTTCCAATGGTACAAGGAACAGTACAAAACTCCCTGGATCTGTCAGTTTTGGAGGTAGCTTTTTTTGAATCCTAGCGCTACACTCCTCAGTAAGCATCACCATTTCATGTTCTTCTAGCTTGCGTTTATTAGAGAGGATGTCTTTGATAAATTTTACATAGCTAGGCATCTGAACAAGTGCATCAACAAATGAAATGTTGATGTGAAGCTTTTTGAAGACCTCAAGAAATTTGCTATATTGCTGATCCAACTTGTGCTTTTCAGCTATTGAGAAAAAGGAATATGAGGCTCATAAGGATTGACAGGAGCAGTTGTCTTAACCCGTGGTATACCTGAACACTTCTTTGCACTTTTTTTTGTTGGTTGTACAGTCTGTTTCACTTGCATCTCATCTGAAGTAGGTATTGTTTCCTTATTAGTGACTGGCCTTTTGACATGTATATTCGGTAATTGCACTCCACTTCTAGTTGTAATTGCCTTTACATGTTCTCTTGGGTTGATCTCTGTGTTACTAGGTAAAGTACCAGGTGCTCTGTCAGTCAAAGTAATTGCCATCTGCCCCATTTGAGTTTCCAGATAACTTATAGTAGCATTCTGATCCTGAAGTGTTGCTTCGATTTTCTTCATGAATTGATTGTTGGCTTCCATGTATTTTGTGAACATATCTTCAAGCTGAAGCTTCTTCTCTTGCTGCTGAAACTGACCCTGTAGCCTATTCTGATTTTGATTGTTCCATGAAAAAGTTGGGTGCTTCCTCCAACTCGGGTTATATGTCTCCCCATACTGATTGTTCTATTGGCGTTGTTCCCATTGTGCAAAATACACTTGCTCTACTCCTTGCGCAAAAATTGGGCATTCTGTGGTTGTATGATCAACCCCACATTCTTTACAACCTAATCTCTTAGTATGTGCTGCATTTGCGGATTGTGACATAATTTCAACCTTGTAAAACAACGAATCGATCTTCGCAGATAATGCGGAATAGGTATCCACTTCATATACGCCCGGTGTCTTCTTTTGAACTTCTCGTTCTGATGACCACATAGCTGAAGTGGTGGCCAGAGTCTCAAATAATTTCAACTTGTGAAATTAAGATTATGTTAAATAAACTAAATGCAAATGATGTTCATTGCAAATTGATTAACTTAACAATAGAAAATGCACTAGGATCACGAATCCCCAAACAACAATCCATTTCAATCCTAGTTTTACAATTTGACAACACGATAGTATATTGAAGAATCAATGTTCCTATTGAGTTTAACAATCTCTCTCGAGTAAAGTTAAACCTATTCTATCATACAATCCGACTATAATTCTATGATGAATGCCAACACAAAAGAATGCATGAGCTTTTATGAATACTTAAAGATTCACACAAGCCATAGTGGTATATTTCTATCCCCTATTGGACTCTATGATAATTTATACTATGTCGAACCTATTCCCCCTTCTTTCGAATGCATAAAATAGGTCACCACATTCATATAATTAACTTGCACAATAATTATATGGAAAAAATACGTATAAATCATTCAATATCAAAAAACGCGTTTATAATGTCAAATATATAAAAATAAAGATTAAAATATCATGTCACATGGTTCATCGATCTTCTAGTACAAGAAAAACGAGCCTAGCATGCAAAAAATATAAAAACAAAATATTGGTTGAAGAAACGTTATCATCGAGTCAATATTCAATTAATTCCTTGGAGTGTGTTATAATTTTTTGCGTTGGTCCTCGTATTTTTTCTCCCAAAATCACTTTTTTGCTCCTAAAACTGTGTAACCCCTGTTTCTGGACGTAATTAGGGTTATAAAGACGTACTAGATTAGTTTCTATAAGTGTTTGAATCAGATAAGAAAACCAGAAATCTCGCCAAAAAATTCAACCATGCGACTGCATGGTTCAAGCCATTTGGCACCTGGGATTCTCGGGTTGGTGTTGTGCGACCGCATGTAAGTTTGTACCATGCGGCCGCATGGTGCGAGAAACTTTCAATTTGTGTCGTTTTGGTCTCTGAACTTTATCTCTTCACATTTTGACCTTATTTCTTTCTTTTTCCTCATTCTAACATCCTTTGATTTCACCAATCTCGTACTTAGTTTATTTTCATTCTTAATTTGGGTTTTGAGTCAACTTTTGAATAATTACATCCTAGTCCTTGAACTTTAACTTTCTTCCGTTTTGGTCATTTCTTGCTCGTTTTCACTTACTTTTCGTTATTTCCTTCGATATTGTCTTGCAAACATAATTTATACAGAATTAAACTATATTTCAACATAATTACAAGCAATTATCCATGTTTTGTAGTCTAAATAAGTGCTTAAAACGCATTTATCAGTTCCTGTTAAGATCATTCCAAAAGCAAAGGTTTAAGTTTTTTCCCTTTTTTTTGGCAATTCTTTTGACAATTTTACGTTATTAATTATAGTCATTATTCTGTAATTGATCTATGCGATTTTTTCTTCTACTGGAGAAACTTAATGGGTTTGGAAGATTTGTCCTGCAGGAAAATAGATCAAATTTTATTTTGGGTCGAAAATTAATTTTTTGATTTTATTGATTCATTTTAACAAATTTGAATTGATTTTTCCTGTGAAGTATTATGGATTTTAAATGTGTTTATTTTGACTATTTTCTTTTGCTCTCAATTTTTCTTCCCCGTTTTGCATTGAAGTTTGTAATGATAGCAGAAGTGTTGTAGGATGACCTCGGGAGGGCGGGGGGGGGGGGGGGGGGGGGGGGGGTCTATCTCTTATAGGCTTGGGACCAAAACCAGTGCAGAAAACATAGAATTTCTGTTTTAGAAGCTGCAACTAGGAGGAGAATTCGGATTTGAGGTATCTAAATTGGATATGGAACGGGTGAAGAAATGGATAATCAGATAAGATTAGAAAGAAAAGAATTCGGGTGGCTTTGGACCCTGTTGTAGTGCCTGGAAAAATTACTTATGGTTTAAAGTGAAATTGATTGGACTTGAAAATTATGGATGTTACCTATGTAAGAAAACCTTTTATGAAAGATTGGGGCTGAAATTCTAAGAAAAATGAAAGGTGGAAAGAGAAACACGCCAAGGATTCAATTGTAACCAGCACTCTCAATAAAGGCTTCAGCTCTCAGAATTTCTAGTGAAATTCTTCATTCTATCATAATGAGATGCCATTAATGGTTCGTGGAACTTAGATGCTTCGCTGTGGCTTTCGTGAATTGAAGAATTATAATTGCTTCTAGTTGGAAATTACTTTTTGAAACAATTGATAAAGCTAACACAGTCATTTAATATAATGCTGCCATATGATCAGTTTTTACCAAATTTATTGGCTGATTATACATGAAACAATTCCTTTATTCAGAATCCATTAAAGCTTCACAAGCTGAAACCTCTTGAGGATAAGTTTTTCTAATGATCTTATCGTTTTATTCTTCTATCATGAATTTGAAACCTTTCACTCCAAGATCCTCTTCTTGAAATAAAAACGATAGAAGTATTGTTAAGTTGCATGTATTTGCATAACAGCTGATGATGTTATGTTCTGTTTCAATTCCAGACATGGAACCACAAGGTGATGGTGTAACTTTGAACTTTGTGAAGAAAATGATGGATGACTTCAATAATCAAAAGTGTTTACATAAACGGTATGTCCTAGTTGCTCTGTAACTTTTGAATTCGATGAGGACGTAGAAATGTGAATTTGTTACGCTTAGGATTTTGACGTATTTACTATGTGGCAACACAGTCCACTCATACTTATCAGTTTGTGTACAAACCCAGAGAATACACAACTTTTGGTGCACACGTGTAGGGAATGGGGATCAGGCGATTGGGTTGTTCATTTGGCACCTTGACTCGTTTCTTTTTCTATGTTGTTCAATCTTGTGGTTTATTCCTATTCTTCCTCTCGTTTATCTTGTGTTATTTGTTTGTGTTACAACCACTTGGGTAGAACTCACCCCCAAAAGTCAGCTATTGAGAGGAGGGTGCAAAGAGATTATAAACCCCACATCTTCAGCCTAAACTTCCGATGTGGGACAAGTGACCAGTTGCAATGGTCCGTTACAATCCACCCCCCTTCAAACTCGACGTCCACGGTGACTTCGCAGATCCCCCTCACGGGTGGGTAGCAGTCCGAACCACGACGAAGGTCGTCTCAGGTGGTGCCTGCTCTGATACCACTGTTACAACCACTCGGGTAGAACTCACCCCAAAAGCTAGCTATTGAGGGGAGAGTGCCCAAGAGATTATAAACCCCACATCTTTAGCCTAAACTTCCAATGTGGGACAAGTGACCAGTTGCAATGGTCCGTTACAGTTTGTTAGCTGGTTTAAAATTAGTATCTTAACAGAAAATTAGTTATTTTTATATTTTGCAGATCTTCATACCAAATTGAAAGATAATGCTCTGAGCGTTGCAGCTGAGATGTTAACAATTGGCAGTGTTTTAGCTGAGATGTTAACAAGGTATACCATATGTTGCTTAATGTTAATTAATATAGTTATTGGTGGTGTACACAAATTATACGTAAACAATTTTAGACAAAGAAATGAGGGATGTTGCTGCCACGAGGTGGTAGGTGGTGGCCCCGTATTTTGTAGTCTAAAATGTGGTGGACTCTGAGCTGAAGAGAGGGATGTTGCTGCCACGAGGCAAACTAAAATAATAATCATAATTTTTTTTTTTTTTTTTTTATTTTAAAAATTCATAGCAACGAACACTACGCAACAAGATTGACGATCCCAAGTAAACCCAAAGATAACCCGGTTTAGAGTTTAACCAAGAATGTTGAACCAAGCAACCAAGCAAAAATGAAGTTTAAGTGACCTCTTGATTACAAAACTCATGATCTTCACTCGGTGTTGAACGCCATAAGATTAACTTGATAAGTTCACAAAGTTCTAAAAAGAATAAGAGTGAAGAACAAAATAGCCTCACTTTAATTGATAAATTGTCAAGGGTCCTTACATAATGAAATATGAAAAGTATTTATACTAATACTAGAAAACCTAGAAAAATCGGAAATAATATCCTCAACATGGTAAAATATCACTAAGATAAGAATTATAAGGAAATAAGGAATCTCGCCAAAAATAGGAAAATTCTTCTTGCAATATAACCATGCGGTCGCATGGTTCACTCAAATTTGGCCCTCTTGCTCTCGAGTGACCATCATGTGGTCGCATGGTTTGGACAACTATGTGGCCGCAAAGTTGTTCGGCTGGACGTCTTCTTTTACTCCTTGTATTATATTGATTCAATTGGTTTTCGACCTTGACCCGAACATGAAACTTGCCTATTTTCTTGTGTAGATCATGATGTCATCAATTGTTGATTGCACAAGTAAACACATTGCTTGATTTACCCGTTTTTCCCTTTATCGCATCATCAGTCCTCCTTCGATAATCAACGAGTTCGTCCTAGGCTTGACTTTGTTGGGCTCAACTCCTAGATCATATCATCCCCTTCCTCTTCAAAATGATTCGACCTTGAATCTGCACCTACAATGAAAAGAGAGACAAGACACATTAAAAGTCGTTAAAACATTATACTTACCTGAAAGATCTACTTTGTATGCATTGTCGTTGACTTTCTCCAAAACTTGAAATTGACCATCCCCTCGTGACTGCAACTTTGACTTCCTTTATTCTGAAAAGCGCTCCTTTCTGAAATGTACCCAAACCCAATCTCTAGGGTTTAAATGTTACGCTTCTCTTGTCCTTGTTTGCTTGCGATGCGAAGTGTTTGTTTTTATTTTCAATTTGCAACCTTACCTTTTCAAGGAGTGACTTCACAAACTCGACATTTCTTTTACCATCTAAGCTACCACGTTCATTCATAGGTAAATGTATTAAATCCAAAGGTATTAGTAGATTAAAACCATAAATAATTTCAAATGGTGAAAAGAAGCAGTAGAATGCGTGACCCTATTATATGCAAACTCTATGAAAGGTGAACACTCCTCCCAACTTTTCAAATTTTTATTCACTACAGTGCGCAAAAGTTGTGTCATTGTCCTATTCACTACCTCAGTTTGACCATCGGTTTGTTGGTGACAAGTTGTGGAAAACATAAGCTTAGTGCCTAGCTTACCCCACAAAATCAGCCAAAAATGATTTAGAAACTTAATATCCCGATCCGACACTATAGTCCTAGGTACCCTATGTAAACGCACAATCTCCCTAAAGAATAACTCAGCTATGTTAGTGGCATCATCCGTTTTGTGACATGCAATGAAGTGTGCCATTTTACTAAACCTATCAACCACCACAAAAATTGAATCTCGTCCCTTCTTAGTCCTAGGTAAATTCAAAACAAAATCTATCAAAATATCAACCCATTGTTCACTAGGTGTATGTAATGGTGTGTACAAATCTTGAGGTAAAAGCTTAGATTTAGCATGCTTACAAGTTATGCATCGACTACATACTCTCTCAATGTCACTTTTCATCTTAGACCAATAAAAATGTTCCCCTAACATATGTAAAGTCTTTTTAACCCCAAAATGATCCATCAATCCACTACCATGTGATTCTCTTACTAACAATTCACGCATTGAATAATTAGCACACACAATCTATTTTCCCGAAACAAATATCCATCCCGCTTAAAGAATTTATCTATAGCACCTTTATTACTTGATGAATAAATATCCGAAAAATCTAAATCACTAGCATACATGTCTTTAATATATTAAAAAACAAGCAATTTAGAATCAAGAGAAGTTAGCAGCACATACCTTTGAGACAATACATCCACTACCACATTTTCCTTACCTTCCTTGTACCAGATGACATAAGGGAATGTCTCTACAAGTTCCATCCACCTTGCATACCTTTTGTTCAACTTACATTGACCTCGCAAGTGCTTCAACGATTCATGGTCTGTGTGTATGACAAACTCCTTAGGCCACAAGTAGTGCTGCCATGTCTCCAAGGCTCTAACAAGTGAATATAGCTCCTTATCACATGTGGGGTAATTGAACGCTGCTCCACTCAGCTTTTAACTGAGATAGGATATAGGCCTTCTATCCTGCATTAAGACTGCACCAATACCTATTCCTGATGCACACTCAATCTCGAAGTTTTATCAAAGATAGGAAGTGGTAAAACAGGTGCCTTACACAATTTATCCTTAATTGTATTAAATGTATGCTTTCGTTCATCATCCTAATGAAAACTCCTAACTTCAATTATGCTTTTAGGTGTTGACCATTTTTTAATAGCTTTTATTTTCTCTTCACTACTTCTACCCCATTAACACCCACTACAAATCCTAGAAAAACAACATTCTCCATGCAAAACGTACACTTCTTAAAATTAGCATATAGTTGTTCATTTCTCAATACCACAAGCATGCACCTAAGATGTTCTACATACTCATTAAGGTTCTTGTTATAAACTAAGATGTCCTCAAAATAGACCACAACAAATTTATCTATAAAAGTACTCAAAACATGATGCATCAATCGCTTAAAAGTGCTCGGTGCATTAGTGAGTCCAAACGGTATTACTAACCATTCGAACACTGCGCAACCCCACAACAAGATTGACGATCCCAAAAAAGCCTAAAGATAACCCGTTTACCAAGAATGTTGAACCAAGCAACAGAACAAAAACGCAGTTTGAGTGACATCTTGATTACAAAACTCATGATCGTCACTCGGTGTTGAACGCCACAAGATTAACTTGATAAGTTTACAAAGTTCTAAGAAGAACAAGATTGAAAAGCAAAACAGTCTCATTTTAATTGATAAATTGTCAAAGGTCGGACATATGAAATATGAAAAGTATTTATACTAATACTAGAAAACTTAGAAAAATCGGAAATAATATCCTCAACATGGTAAAATTTCACTAAGATAAGAATTATAAGGAAATAAGGAATCTCGCCAAAAATAGGAAAATTCTACCCGGAATATAACCATGCGACCGCATGGTTCATTTCAATGCAGTCACATGGTTTACTCGAATTCGGTCATCTTGCTCTCGGGTGACCATCATGTGGTCACATGGTTTGGACAACTATGCGGCCGCTTAGTTGTCCGGCTGGACGTCTTCTTTTTCACCTTGTATCACATTGATCCAAGTGGTTTTCGACCTCAACCCAAACATGAAATTTGCCTCTTTTCTCATGTAGATCATGATGTCATCAATTGTTGATTGCACAAGTAATCCCATTGCTTGATTTACTCGTTTTTTTCTTAATCGCGTCATCGATTCTCTTTCGATAATCAACGGGTCTCTCCTGGGCTCGGCTTTGTCGGGCTCGACTCCTAGATCATATCAAATTCCACAGGCTTAATTACATGAGTCAAATAGGCCCTGAAGAAAAATATTAAGATATTGCGCTTTTATATGATGGGGGAATATTTTTGAGCTTAGGTCTAATAAATTCGGTTAATTCATGTCTAAAGTCACCCTATTAACATGTAATAGTCATCCCAAATCTCACACATGTGGTAGAGTCCCATTAATAGTTTCATAGTGTGTGCAGCGCAGATGGTATATGAAGACATCTATACTAAGTGCTCCACAATAACCTAAGCAAACAATGAAAATTATGCTACAACTTATCAATTTTACCTATATATGATCACAACTTGCAATTTCAAGAATTATATATCATGCTGTAGTGGAAGTTTCCATTTACCCAAATTTTTGTATTTTTTTCAATTTTTTTTTGTGTTTTTCTTTTTCAAAAATGAATACGCCACACAAAGAAAAAGAAAAAAAATTACAAGCACACAAAACAAAGCAAAATTGCATGCGCCAATGCAAACCAATGAAAATGCACATGTATGAAACCAAAAACAAATGAAAAAGAAAGATACAAATTCAAGGGATGCATGCGTAAATCATATAACAGTTAAGAACAAACATGTATCAAAAATACCTAATCAGTTATGTGTATGAGTGTTATTTCCCTTAAAAGCACCGTGATCTACTTCAAGATTTTGCAAATAACTCTTTTTCACCCATACATGTTCAGTAGGAGAGCAGTTCCCAGACAGTTGTGTCGCTAATATGGTCAAACGATTCACTGATCAGTAAGGAGTCCAATCTGACCAACGGACACCTGATTTTTGGTCCTATTGAAGGTCATGTTCCTATTTCTATTCAGGTACTGCTAACATCTAGTGCATATGTAATCTAACTCTCCACAGTGATAACATCTAGGGATAAACTTAGGACCTAAGTTATGTGAATGCGGACGTCTATTCCTAGGTCAATGAGTCCTACACTGTCTGGTAGAGACCTATTCCCTATAGATCTCTTATCCTTAGGTTTGAGGTTAGGCACATGTTTAGGCAGGTCTGTGGAAGGGATAAATGTGGTATTGGACGTGCTAGCAACATCATGATATTTTCCCTTGTACCTTAGACCTTCATTGTTTTCAGTCGGCTTGCCCATTCCTAGAATGTTATTTAACTTTAATGATCCACTGGTAAAGGCAAGAAATTGAGACTTAAGAATACTCTAAATTGCTCACAAGGTTCATAACCTAGATTTCTAAAGTCTCATTTTTGGCGATCAGCTCACTGACTTTCCTTGAGGACCTCTCAAACTCACTGGTGAGATTCTTAACCTGAGACTCTAAAGATTCATTCATCAATTTCCATTCACTTAGGATTGAGGAAGAGTCTTTAATGTACGCGACTAGATTCTCTTTCTCCAATTGAAGCTCCTTAACCATCGTACTTAAGGCTTTGTTCTTATTGAGAATCTTAACATTCTCCTGATACTTTTTCTCATATGCCTCTTGAATATCTTTCTCACTTTCAGATTCTCCTTCAGTTTTCTCACAACTATCTATGTCCTCATCTCTCTTACTCCCCTAGTTAGATCAACTCCTAACTCTAGCAACGAAGGCTACATATTTTTCACTTTCCTCACGAGTGAATTTCTCACTCTGATTGTTTGAGCTAGACTCGTCATCAGTGAGAGTAGTATTCATAGCCTTTTCCTTAACTCTTCGAGCACTAGGACACACATTCCTCACATGACCGAAACCTTGATTATTATGGTATCTTA
The DNA here is from genome assembly GCA_019395295.1 of Osmanthus fragrans. Classification (NCBI taxonomy): domain Eukaryota; kingdom Viridiplantae; phylum Streptophyta; class Magnoliopsida; order Lamiales; family Oleaceae; genus Osmanthus; species Osmanthus fragrans. The sequence goes on from CM033353.1 coordinate 11,190,127, forward strand.
TTGATTCCAATCTTCTCCTAGATTCACTCGAGCTACCTCTTTGTCTTTCTTGATGCTTCTTCTTATTCCTGAACATTTTTCGAAATTTCTTAGCTAGGTAGGCCAACTCCTCATCATTGGATGAATCTAGATTAGAATATTCGGTCTGGTTATTCCACATAGATTTCAAGGTCAAAGGCTTCTCCTTAACAGGTTTATCTAAGGTCAGCTCATAGGTCTGGAGGGATCCAACTAACTCTTCAACCTTGATAGTACTAAGTCCTTACTTTCCTCAATCGTTGTAACTTTACGCCTGAATTGCTCAGGTAAGGATCTAAGAATTTTTCTCACTATCTTAGGTTCAGGGATTTTTTCTCCTATGTTGAAGCTAGAATTTACTATATCATCTAGGCACGTGTAGAAGACATCGAAAGTCTCATCATCTCTCTTCTTGATTTCTTCAAACCTAGTGGTCAGCATATGCAACTTCGAATTCTTAACCGCATGAGTTTCCTCATGTGTGATTTCTAAGATATCCTAAACTTCTTTTGCAACCTCACACATTGACACTCTCTTAATCTCTTCAGGGAACACAACCTTAAATAGGGCATTTAGGGCTTCGCTATTCTAGTTACATCTATCTAGTTAGCCTTGGCCAATTTTCTATGGGGGTGGGAGTGACAACATTATTAATCGTGGTAATAGGATCAGACCAGCCGTTAACTACACTCAACCAAATTCTCTCATCCATAGATTTCAAAAAGCCCGCATCATAACTTTCCAATATGCATAATTGCTACCATCAAAATATGGCAAGACAGTCAACGAGGAAATCATCTAGACAATGTAAGGTCAGGACATGCAATTAGGCTCTGATACCACTTGAAAGTTCTAGATTCGCTTTATTAGTTTGACCTTATGTGAGGAATTAACTAATTAAATGAACTCATCAATTTTAAATAGTTTTCTTGATGATTATACATACAAGTCAAATTTCCATAAGTTTGAATGAAACAATAATAATATAGAAAGCAATAAAACACACAATTTGTTGACAGAGAAACCTAGCATGGGCAAAACTTCGGGACCAAGCCAGTTACATCCACTATAGACAATTAGAGATACAATGCGATTCCAGTCTAGCAACTTCCACTAGTTCTAGTTGTTGTAATTTATGTAATCTCTAAGATTCGTTGTCAATCTTCCAATCTCATGATCTACTGTTGTAGATACTGTCTAGCCACTCCACTAAAATTCCTGATGTACTTCATGTAGCCTCCAAAATCTGCTTCCAGCTTCCTGATCTCGTACCAATTGCCTCTTCCAAGTGGATTCCAAGAACCTCATGTTCTTGTGCTTTTCCTACGCTTGAAGTCTACATCTCTCAATCCCCAATAAGAGAGTTCCTTTCTCAAAGAGTTAAGAAAGTCAGGTGTTTTGGATTACATAGATGTGATGTTTTCCCAAAACTAGGTTGTTGGATCTCAAGAATGAATGATTGATTCCACCAGTTAAATTGTGTTCTAGGATATCTCAAAGATAATATGAAAAGGTTTCTCAATGATAGCACAATGTAGCAACCTCTATAAATATTCGTCCATGACTTCTATTTTTATAGTTGGGGACGAATAGGTGTTGACACACGAAAAAGTATTCGACTTATAGTACCGCAAGTGCATGGTTCGTTTCAAGTAATAAAGTGAATTTTTAAGTTCAAGTATCATTCCCACAGAGATTTAATAGTTTGACTGTACTTATTTCGACCTTAACTGAAACAAAGACTTGGTTTGAGTTTTTGTAACTAAATTGCAATAAAACTAAGTGACCTAAAGATGCAAAAGTGAATGAATTAACTAATTGAATGCAAAATTCACTGCGTGCAATGATATGGCTAAATGCAAGTTTGAGATAACAATCAAATAAAAGGCGTACTAGGTTTGTGAATCCCATACAACGATCTTTTTCAACCCTAGTTTTACAATTTGACAAAACATTTGAATTGTGACTAATCAATGTTCCTATTTTATTCAAGACTCTCTTTCGATTAAGGTGAACCTATTTTCATATACGCCACCAATTATATCTCTATGACGGGAGAAAATGCATGAATATATATATATATATATATATGAACACTTAGAGATTCACGTAAAGTATAACGGTATATCTCTTTCCCCTATCGGATCTTACGATGATTTATACCCTGTCTAATCTATTTTCCCTTTTTCAAATGGATGAAATAAACCACTATAAGTCACACAATCATATGCATAATAATTGTAGACTCAATTCAATGTATATAAATCATTCATCAATTCAAAACGTATTTTAACGTCAAAAATATAAAACTAGAAATTGAAATATTACATCACATGGTTCATCGTTCACTTAGGACAATAAAATCTAGCCTAGCATGGAAAAACTAAGAAAATAAAAGAAATAAATAAGAGAAGACAACACCCTACCAGTAATAATGCATAGCCCCCTATTCTGGTCATAATTAGGGTTAAAAAGGGGTCCAAGACATGTTTCCATTGGTAGTTTTTTCAAATAAGGAAACTGAGATTTTTGCGTCAGAAATGTACTATGCGGCCGCATAGAGCTAATATATGTGGTCGCATTGTTGTATAAGTTTGGGACCAGGTGCTCACTGGAATAACCTATGTGGTCACATAGGCATTACACTATGCGGCCGCATAGTGTAATGTACTTTGAACTTCTTTCATTTTGGTCCCTAAATTCCATTCCTTCATTCTTGAGCCTCTTTCAGCTTTCTTCTTCCTTCTATGTCTCGTATCATTACTCAATTTGTCCTTGGCTCACTTCAATTCTGGATTTTCTCTTCGGGTCAACTTTTGAATAACTGTACTTAGGTCCTTGAATTTTCGTTTTGGTCCTTTTTCGCTTGTTTTTGCATACTTTTGGTTCCATCCATCAATGTAACCCTACAAACACAATTTGTATCGAATTAAGTCATTTCAACATATATATCCACAATTTTTCGTGTTTTGTGGCCTAAATAAGTGCACAAAATGCACTTATCAAATCCCCCAAACTTGAACTATTGTTTGTCTTCAAACAAGATGGTGACTTAACTCTACACAAAACATGGTTTAATAGTATGTCGTGTCTTAGGATTAAAATTTAGTAATCAATCTTATGAATAGTATCAATAGTGTAGAATCAGATCAACCTCCACTTATCACAGGATGTGTATGTGTATTCATGCAGACATACTCAATTTATGGTGGGTTCAAATCCTAACCTGTGATAGTCAAATTTTTCCTTCATTCACTCGAGAGATATACACCTCCCAAACTTATTCTTTTATTCAATTATCTCGGGGTGTGTTTTAGAGTTGGGATTTGATTAACTTAAGTCCTTACCCTCTATTAGTTTGGATAGATCTCGCAATCACAAGTTCACACTTCAACATGTCGGGATTTTTTTATTTCTTTGATTGTTTCGACTTCTAAGACTAAACTAACCTACTAGCCTTGCATTAAAGGTGCAATTCTATCAGCTAAATGTCTTAGGGCACTCTTCTACTCTATTCTTTTTTTTAAAACATTCTCATTTGCTTTCTATACAACTTATGTGTCGAGCTTTAGGTCGATGACTCCCAAATCAGACGACTTTAGGGCACCAGATTTTTATTCACCTTTACATGTTTACCTGCTCAAGTTATAAAGGTTCGAGAAATGTGTTTTCTCTATTTTCTTTTGACTTTTTCCCTCTTACTTTCTATATGACCCCTGTAGTGAGTTTTAGGCCGATAACTCCCAATTCAGTTAACTTTAGGGCATCAGGTTTTTATTCACCCTTACAGGCTTATTTGCTCAAGTCTGTTTTCTTCATACGGATCAATGTTATGCCCCTAATTTTTCTCTAGACATTTTAACATAAAAAATCAACCTCTAACTTAAAACTTTCACTTCATCTTCGTCTCATCGATCTAAATCAATCCACATAGTGTACTTTTATGCATAAAATCCATACTCATCTCAATGCACTCCTGAAATAGCTAAATCATCTCCAAACTGCTACAACAATGGTTCGTTGATAAGTAAAATAGAGGTTTCTTGGGTTGTTCTATCATGTTCAACTATTCTATAGTTAATGAACCCAATCTCTATCTTTATATGCCTGTCATGAGTGTCGTGCGCAAAAAGTGTCAAGTTTCCACATAAACAAGTATTGATCAACCTAACATGCACAATATCCACTATCCATAGTTCATACTAAATCCAATAGTCACATCATTGCCGGCAAGGCCACTAAACCTACGCAAGCACACAAAACAAAACAAAGAAATATTTAAATAAGCAAAAATGAATTTTTTTTGTTTATAACAATACACAGAAAGCAATAAAAACACATAGTAGGCAACAAAAACACATAATAACATCGACGGATAGTTAAAAGTAATGTTAATGCCAAGTTTACCACTTCTGTCATACAAATTCGATCATCTCCCCAAACTTATACAAACATCGTCCTAATGTGCATCGTGTAAGTTTGAAAATACAGAATATGGAATGACAATGCTTATACAAAAACAAAATATGGGGATAGGAACTCACCTGATCAAAATGGAGGTGGTGGTGAAGATGGTGGAAACGAGCTGGGCCCTGCAGCGTTATCATCCTGTGTCGGAGGCAGTCGAGCAAGGAACTGCCTCATTATCTCTTACTGCTCCTAAAGTAAGGTGGATTGTCCTCAAATCAGCACGGATTGCTCCTGAAGCAAAGTGGACTGTCCCCTTACATCCGTCTCAAGATTGTCGAGATGGTCCCACGTCTCAATGGTCTGCATCGGATACCATCCACTCGGCCCGCATACAAGCTGAGTCGGTCATTTACTGTGTCGACTGCTTTATAGAGTGCTGAAGTGCCACTGCTAACTGTGGAGGCAAAATTCTGTGTAGCCTGCACGGCATGTCGCAACGCTTGCATGTCAGTGCGCAGAGTTCCAAGGTCCTGCTAGATGCCATGTATGTGTCGGCCTGTGGTCGTCAGGGTGGCAACATCTATCTTAATAACTGAGTATCACCATTAAAATGTGGTGGTAGTGCATGCTGTAAATCAATGTCCGTGCCCTCTTGTCCAGGGACAACCTGCTACTATTGTCGGGTTCTCTCGGCCAACTTCTCCTGATGTCGTGCTCGGGCTCTGTCCTGAGCCTCCAAAGTGCTGCGTCAAATGAGAATGTTAGGTTTCTCAAGGACCTCCCCAGATGGGATGGGAACACCCAGAGTGTTGCAAATACCACTGATAAGGCTGGGGAAAATCAATGTACTGTGTCTATCTCCCCACACACCAAGTGTATGTATCTAGTCATAAACAAAGGTGGCGACATCAATCTTCTGTTCCCTAACCAAATAATAGAGAAAACTGGTTGTGGGATCGGTGAATGTAGTTTGATATGAAGGGGGCTCGATGTTATGGCACATGAATAGCCATAGAATCTCAATGAAATGCCTGAGCTCAATCTGATGCCACTCGTTAGTCTGCAGCAACCTTGCATTTTCTCTCCCAAGTAGTACCTCAGCTACTTCATTCCAAGGAAAAGCCCCAGGGACTGGGATGATATTGTCCCATGTCAGTTGATAGTAATCATGTATAACCTTCGGGGAAAACATTATCCACTCACCCCGAACCCATGTTTGGTGCATATGATCAGAACCTGGCGTGTCAATCTCGGTGTTAAAATTCGAATAGAACTCCTGAACCAGCCCCTCCTATACCACGTGTGGTTGCTCAACTATCTTCTGCTAACCACAATTGTAAACCAATGTGACAAGTTCAAAACCTGGAAAATCATCAAGTTGTACCGGTCGTTCTCCATGTAAAGCCCATCTGCTAATAACATCCGAATACCGGGTCGAAGCTGCTGTGGTCAAAAACCTCCGGATGCCGCCCTCGAGCTCTCGAGGACATGCAGTACTTGAATCGAATGCAACCTTGTCCTTGCCCTTTGATGTTCTTTTTGGTGGGATCTGAAAGAAAAACAAATGAACAACATCAGTGAAAGCAAAAAAGATTTGCACTATAAATCCCAAATCCCCCAAACTTTCTTCAATTCATGCATATTGTGCAAATTTATTACGTTTGGTCACGGACTTTCACCCCCGGACACCATCGAGAAAAATCGAAATTTTCCAGAGTGATATCCGGGCATATGAAAGTATGCATATTGCTCTAGTACATAGTCAAATTTCAGGTCATTTGGACTTCATATGGGTTGGGAAATATAGGAGCAAAATAGGTGACGTGAGGTGACGCGAAGTGGCATGAAGGGACATGAGGGGACATGCCTTATCCTTGGTCGAGTAAACGTGAAATGACTTGTGATTATGGGCATACAAAGTGTAACAGGTCATGCACAAACCAAAAACGAGATCAAGTTGTCAAATTTTCCAAATTGAGGCATGTGTGTCCTAGGATGTTCAACCCCCGGCACCGTCGAGAAAAGTAGAAATTTTCCCAAGCTATCTCCGGGCATGTGAAAGTACTCACTTTGAACTACCACATATCAAAAATTGAGGTCATTCGTACTTCATTTGGATAGGGAAAATGAGGAGCAAAGTAGGTGACATGAAGGGTGTGGTGCCTAGATATGAGATTCCTATATGTGCCACATGCAAGTGTTGGGTTCTTCCTATGTGTTTGGCAACGAATTTCTTCATATGGAGCAATGTAAAACATGTTTTATCAAGTAAAAATCCGAAATTCATAGGAAAACACAAAACAATTCACTTGGACATTTAACCGAACACGTTGCATGCACAATGTAGAACATGGAAAATGGCAATGAAATCATTGTTGAAACGTAGCCAAATAAACACATGCCACAACCTATTCAATACACCACACTAACCTAAGGCCAAACTCCTCAACACATAAATCCACAGTTTTATCACAATGCCATAAGAAATGAAGATGCTAGGGTTAAGAAAAGAAGAAATTCGTACCTTTCAATAATGTGAATGATGATAGAGATGATATGATGTTGCAAATTAGAAGAATGATGGTTGAAGTTGTTGGATGATAGAGTTTGGGTGTGTGAGACCATAAGGTTGAGTGTTGGCGGTTCGAGACTTGTGCCTTTGTGACCGAGTATAAGGCTTTGAAAAGAACAGATTTTTTTCTGCGTTTATTCTATACGACCGGATAGAGCAAACCTATGTGGTCACATAGAGAAAATTGTCAGGGCCAAGTTAGGCCCTGACGAATACAATGCGATTGCATATCTGGTAGTTTATACGGTCGCATAGATTACCAGGAGTGGTTTTGCTGCTTCTTTCCAAAAAATTTCTCTATTCGATCATCCCGACTCCCAAACCTCGATATTCGTGCCCAACAAGTTAAATGAGTTATAATGAGTGTATGCAACATGAAAAAGTTTTAAAAAAGCCCTCAACCCCTCAAAAACTTGTTTTTAGTCAATTTTTCCCAAAATTCCAACTTTTCATCTATATGCCCACTCGACCATTCAACACCCCCAAAATTTATCAAAACACATTTTGAACGACGTGAGGTACGTCTAAGCCATAAAACCATTTTCAAAACTACTTTTAAACATGAAATCACTTGTTGGCCTATGAAAATTTTAGCATGCTTCTGAAAGATGGAAGCAGTCGTGTATAGAAAATCGAATATGGGTTTTCTTGTCAAAATCGTGCTGAGGACACTTCTGTGACGTATTTTTAAACCTGTTCCAAACCTCATCGAAGGATTTAGGATCATTTTGCGCAAATATTGACATAACATGTCTCAACTGTGCTACCTTGACTAGTGAGAAAAACTTTGAGCAAAACCTGTGAGCTAGGTCATCCCAAGTAGTTATGCTTACAACAAAAAGTGAATCCAGCCATTCTAGAGCTTTATCCCGTAAAGTGTGTAGAAATAACCTTAGTCTGATAGTGTCGTCTGAAATTCCTTGGTATCTGAAGTGTTGACACATATCCAATAATCATGATATGTGTGTATGTGGATTTTTAGTAGTCATCCCGTGAAATTGATACCCATTCTGGAAGAGTTGGATGAAATTTGTTTTCAACTGGAAGTTTGGTTGCCCAAATGGTGGATAGACAATGCTAGATTGACTTTGGACGACAAACGGCGCCATGAAATCTCCCAGTAGCATATTTCCTTCATCTTCTGCCTCTGCATTTGCTAGAGGTGCCGGATTGAGTTGTTGATTTGCCCATTGGTACTTGCTTTTTCTGATATGTTTCTTGTGCTGCTATTGCTTCCCTTTGTCTACAATGAAAGGTTCTCTTGATCTCCGGATCAGTTGGAATCAACTTGCCATCCATCGATCTTTGCATGTAAGACATGAGAGATGAACAATAGTAGCAATCATATAACTGACAGCAAAACTTCAAAAATACTAAAGAAAAGAATATTAACTAAAAAGTTTGAATTAGTGTCAAAGTAAATAAAATCAAACTAAATTAAATCCCCGGCAGTGGCACCAAAAACTTGATATGTGAAAATGTGTTCGACTTATAGTACCGCAAGTGCACGGTTCGTTTCAAGTAATAAAGTGGATTTTTAAGTCCAAGTATCGTTCCTATAGAGATTTAATAGTTTGACTGTACTTATTTTGACCTTAACCGAAACAAAGACACGGTTTGAGCTTTTGTAACTAAATTGCATTAAAATTAAGTGATCTAAAGATGCAAAAGTGAATTAACTAACTAATTGAATGCAAATTTCACTATGTGCAATGATATAGCTAAATGCAAGTTTGAGATAACAATCAAATAAAATGCGTACTAGGTTCGCGAATCCCCATGCAACGATCTATTTCAACATTAGTTCTACAATTTGACAATACATTTAAATTGTGACGAATCAATGTTCCTATTTTATTCAAGACTCTATTTCGATTTAGTTTGAACCTATTTTCATATACAATACCGACTATATATATATGACGGTAGCAAATATATGAAAATGCATGAATATATTTGCTCCCGTCATATAGATATAGTCGGTATTGTATATGAAAATAGGTTCATGTAAATCATTGCAGTATATCTCTATTCCCTATCGGACCCTACGATGATTTATACCCTGTTTAATCTATTTCTCATCTTTCGAATGGATGAAATAAACCACCATAAATCACACAATCATATGCATAATAATTGTAGACTCAATTCAATGTATATAAACCATTCATCAATTCAAAACACGTTTTAACGTAAAAAATATAAAACAAGAAATTGAAATATCACATCATATGGTTCATCGTTCACCTAGCACAATAAAATCTAGCCTAACATGGAAAACCTAAGAAAACAAAAGAAATAAATAAGAGAAGACATCACCCTATCAATTCTTGAAGTGAAATCCAGAATCTTGAAATTAATCTTCTTGTTTTTCACCTTCTTCTTGCTCTCCAATATGTCAAAAACCAGTAATAATGTGTAGCCCTCTGTTCTGGTCATAATTAGGGTTAAAAAGGGGTACAAGACGTGTTTTCATAGGTAGTTGATTCAAATAAGAAAACTGAGATTTTCGCGTCAGAAATGTACTATGCGGCCGCATAGAGTTAATCTATGCAGTCGCATAGTTGTATAAGTTTAGGACCAGGTGCTCGCTAGAATAACCTATGCGGTCGCATAGGTATTACACTATGTGGCCACATAGTGTAATGTACTTTGAACTTCTTGCATTTTGGTCCTTGAATTCCATTCTTTCATTCTTGAGCCTATTTCAGCTTTCTTCTTCCATCTATGTCTCGTATCATTACTCAATTTGTCATTGGCTCACTTCAATTCTCCATTTTCTCTTCGAGTCAACTTTTGAATAACTTGTTGAGGCCCAAATCTTTTCTATAAAGTTAGGCCCATAATTGTGTGATTAACTTCACATTAGGCCCAATAAAGGAAATATAAGCCCAAAAGATAGTCCAATACATGTTTAAAGGTAAAATGATGTTTATAAAGTATTTTCTTAAAAACAATTTGATGAAGATTGGACGGAATGCAAAGTATTTCATTTTATGGCTAAAAGTATACTTCAAATATTTTTAGTCTCATTTGAGACCCATTTTCGACATTTAAAACATTCGAATTTGAAAATGATATCTGAATAAAAGTTGTAGCTCTTTGCGTTAGCTTTCCAACACACTTAGAATCACCTCAATCGGATATCGGAAGAAAACGTTATGATAAAAATACTATACACTGTGCAGTGTCGACCGGAAAAACCCGAAAACCCGAAACCCGCGAATTTTTGAGAATTAATGGCCACTACTTGCACAACTTAATTACCCTATTTAATATAACCTTTCACCCACCCCAAACCTCACCTATAAATACCCTCTTCACTCATTTGATTTTTCACACCAAAAGCACTTTCAATTTTTTTTCAAAGTTGAGAGAAAAATAGAAAGTTTGGGAGAGAAAAGGAAAGTGGTTTTCAAAGTGTTTTTCAGAAGTTTTAGGTGTGGGCAAAAATATTCTGCAAGAAAGTTTTTGTGATTTCAAAAGGTGTTTTCAAACAACAAAGGAAGGTTTTTGACGGGACAGTTGGCGTCACTACTCACTTGTCAAATGGAGTTAGACAAGGACTTGGAAAGATTGAAGATTGAGGTGGTTACTACACCAAGACAAGTCACAAGGAGATTAGCAGCTTTGACAATTCGACCTACTCTTCGAGGGCGAATTATAGAAGCACAAGGTAAGGACCTGTTCTTGATGAAGATAAAGGAAGAAGTTGGAACAGATAAGAGGAAAGATTTTGGAATAGCCGCAAACCAAGCACTGATATTTAAAGGAAGAATCTGCGTGCCTAAGAATGAGGATTTGAGGAACGAGATATTAAAAGAAGCTCATTCCACCCCGTACACCGCACATCCCGGTGGTACGAAAATGTATCGAGACCTTCGAGATACATTCTGGTGGAGAAACATGAAAAGGAGTATCGGACTGTACGTGCATAAATGCATAGTATGTCAGCAGGTTAAGGCGGAACATCAAAAACCAGCAGGATTGCTGAATCCTTTAGAGATACCTAAATGGAAATGAGAAAACATCACAATGGATTTTGTGGTTGGATTTCCAAAGTTAGCAAAAGGACACAATGCTATATGAGTTATAGTAGCCCGATTGACGAAGGCAGCTCATTTTCTTCCAATGAAAATGACTTTCAGTATGAACCAGTTGGCACAATTGTACATCAAAGAAATAGTAAGGATACACGATGTACCTGTGTCTATTGTGTCTGATAGAGACCCAAGGTTTACATCTAAATTCTAGAAAAGCCTACAAGTAGCTATGGGAACGAAGCTGAATTTCAGTACAGCATATCACCCATAGTCTGATGGACAGTCTGAAAGGACCATCCAGACTTTAGAGGACATGTTAAGAGCATGTGTTTTGGATCTAGGTAGTAGTTGGGAGTCATACTTACCCCTAGTAGAATTTGCGTATAACAATAGTTTTCAAGCAATTATTGGAATGGCACCGTATGAAGCTCTCTACGGAAGAAGATGTAGATCCCCTGTTCATTGGGACGAAGTCGGGGAGAAGAGAATTTTGGGACCAGAAATAGTTGAAAGGACAGTTGAAGCGATCGATCAGATCCGAGCAAGGATAAAGGCAGCACAGGATCATCAAAAGAGCTATGCTGACACAAGAAGAAAGGATTTAGAGTTTCAAGTGGGAGACAAAGTTTTTCTAAAGGTAGCACCGATGAAAGGTGTACTTAGATTTGGAAAGAAAAGCAAGCTATGACCCAGGTATATTGGACCTTTCGAGATACTTGATAAGATTGGGAACGTGGCTTACCGATTAGCTTTGCCACCTGAATTGTCAGCGGTATACAATGTGTTCCACGTATCAATGATAAAGAAATATGTGCACGATCCTAATCATGTGATAAGTTATCAAACCCTAGAAGTACAAAAGGATTTATCTTATGAGGAATCACCAATTAAGATACTGGATCGAAAAGTGCATAAGTTAAGGAATAAAGAGATTCAACTGGTTAAGATACAGTGGAATAATCACGGAATGGAAGAAGCAACGTGGGAAAAGGGAAGAAGAAGTTAAAGTCAAGTATCCCGCACTCCCTGCCCAATTGTAAGGTAAATTTCGAGGACAAAATTCATTTAAAGGAGGAGGGATGTAGAGGCCCAAATCTTTTCTATAAAGATAGGCCCATAATTGTGTGATTAACTTCACATTAGGCCTAATAAAGGAAATATAAGCCCAAAAGATAGTCCGATACATGTTTAAAGGTAAAATGATGTTTATAAAGTATTTTCTTAAAAACAATTTGATGAAGAGTTGATGGAATGCAAAGTATTTCATTTTATGGCTAAAAGTATACTTCAAATATTTTTAGTCTCCTTTGAGACCCATTTTAGACATTTAAAACATTCGAATTTGAGAATGATATCTGAATAAAAGTTGTAGCTCTTTGCGTTAGCTTTCCAACACACATTGAATAACCTCAATCGGATATCGGAAGAAAAAGTTATGGTAAACATACTATAGGCTGTGCAGTGTCGACTGGAAAACCCGAAAACCCGAAACCCGCGAATTTTGAGAATTAATGGCCACTACTTGCACAACTTAATTACCCTATTTAATATAACATTTCACCCACCCTAAACCTCACCTATAAATACCCTCTTCACTCATTTGATTTTTCACACCAAAAGCACTTTCAATTTGCTTTCAAAGTTGAGAGAAAAATAGAAAGTTTGGGAGAGAAAATGAAAGTGGTTTTCAAAGTGTTTTTTAAAAGTTTTAGGTGTGGGCAAAAATATTCTGCAAGAAGGTTTTTGTGATTTCAAAAGGTGTTTTCAAACAACAAAGGAAGGTCCAAACGTCCAAACTTCGTCAAAGTTTTTGAAGTTCATCCAAAGTTTTCAAAGTTCTTTTCAAAGTTCATCAAACATCAAATCGAGGTAGGTAGAGGTGCATAAAGTTGTTATACGTGTTTAAGTTATAATTTCTAGCAAGTAATGTTCTATGTTAAAGGTTAATGTTGTGTGTCAAATGGTATCGTCGGTTCGGCATGTGCCTTTCATGTCAAATGGTTCCGTCGGTGCGGCATACATTTAAAGATTAATGTTGTGTGTCAAATGGTATCTTCGGTTCGGCATGCACCTTTCATGTCACATGGTTCCGTTGGTACGGCATACTTTTTCATGTCAAATGGTACCTCTGGGTACGACATGTTTTATTGAAGTTCTAATGTTAATTGTTATGAAATGCTTAGCTTAATCACGATTGCACCTATGACGCCTATTGAGTTTTCAACTCACGGGTTTCTACCCTATATCTACAGATTAAATGTTGATGCACCGGGTTGGATGATGGAAGAGATGGAAGGAGATGCAATAAGCCTATGGGAGCCCGGTGAACAAGTGATTTAGATTTAAAGTCTTTAACGTTTCAAATGTTATTTCCAACGTTATTTCTTTTGAGTATCTTGAACAAGTCATGATTTCATCAAATAAATTATATTTCGTTATTTTGGAAAGTTATAAAGTGTTTTAATTCAATATCCTTCAAAAAGAATGTTTGTTAGGATTTAAGCTTCCGCTAAGATATGTACACTTGTTACTAAACCACCGGTTAAGTTAAGTAAAGTAAGTAGCGTCCTGGTCCACTAGGGGTTGGGAGCGTTACATAACTGTACTTTAGTCCCTGAACTTTCATTTTCTTCCGTTTTGGTCCTTTTTCGCCCTTTTTGCATACTTTTGGTTCCGTCCATCGATATAGCCCTACAAACACAATTTGTATCGAATTAAGTCATATTTCAACATATATATATATCCACAATTGTCCATATTTTGTAGCCTAAATAAGTGCGTAAAATGCATTTATCAGGTGTCATAGGCCGAGTAAAATTCTCCAAAATCGTGACCTAGGGTTTGGCCATATAACACTGTCACTCGAGCGACTCGACGAAAAACGAGCGACGACTTTTTGCTCACGCAATGCAGAGACGACAAGCGAGCGACTTGCTTACTGTTTTTAACGCTCGAGCAACAACTAGGCGAGAAGCGAGCGAAAATTTGACGAGTCTTCTACCTTGTTCCAAACTCAAACCCTAACCTAAACCATCTATACAAATTGCAACTCAAGTCCTTGACTTTTTACACAATATCAATCAAGTCTTTTTTGTTCACGGAATTGTCATTTACAACATTGGACCTAACAAGTTATATATAGGAGATGATGCTTCAGATTAAAGAGCAACCTATTCCAGAAGGATTTGAGACACCCACAAAACTTGAGATTATGCAAAAGGTTTTAGGAAAATCTAGAGGTTACACTAGATGACTTGGACATGGTCCAAAACCTGCCTCAAGCCACTCTGTTTATTTGACATTGGTTGATACTGAGTCAATAGCTCTTCGAGATCAAATACAGAAGCAAGACCAAGAATTATTGGATATGCGTGTCAAACTTTCTCAATTTGGGACACTAATGCATGAATTCATATCAAGTTAAGTTGGTATGTCTCCACAACAATTTAAACTAGGAACAATGTTCAACATGCCATCGCCGGCTGATAATATATGAATTATGATTTGTTTATTTATTTGCTTCAAGTGTTGTGACATTTATTTTCCTTTATGTATTGTTTTGGCCTAGTAGATCTTTCTTGTAAGTTATTAGTGTTTGAAAGTTTAATCATCTAATGATTTTTTTTTTTTTTTTTTTTTTTATGAAGTAAATTTTTTTCTAAAATATTTATGTAGAATTATAAAAATTTCATCTTGGTAAAAAATAATTAAAATTTAAAAAAAAAATTATATTTCTTATTAAAATTTAGCAAGGCGAAAAAAAAAAAACACTTGTTACAAAAAAAAAAAAAAAAAAAATTACAAAAAGAAGTTAAGACAACAAGCAAAGAGTGTTGCAAAATATAATAAAAGCAATGGGCAAGTACGTCGCAAAAATTTAACAACGTACATTTGAGGATTTTTCCAACGTGCATTGTATGTTGCCGTATGCTTTATTCTATGATAATATTAGTTCCTACAATATACGGGTTAGCATTGTAAAAGAACTATTGTAACATTTTTTGTCCGTTGCAAAAAAATTGTTTTTCTTGTAGCGATTTTATCCTCCAACTATAAAATTTTTAGCAACAAGTATTTCGTATCCGAAAAGGAGACCTTATTGCATCACAAACACTTTGTTGCAAGAAATAAAAGTTTGTGGACATAAGTTGCCCACCAATAATATTTTGGCGCCTTGCTTTCTTCATAATTTTGGCGTCATTCTTTATCATTTGTCATAACTTCTCACATTTTACGACAATTTTTTACGTCGGCCTATATTTTTCGGTACTTATTTTTTCATGACAATCTTCGTGACAAACTTTAAAGATGTGCCTCGTTAAGTTAGTTATTGCCACAACTTTTTGTTTTTCGTGAAATCACAATTTTTTTATAGTGGCTCCGTCTACATCATGTCATTACCTTCAAAAATAGCAGCCTTCGAAAGTTTGTCTTCAAAAGTTTCAGTTAAGCTATGTTTTGATATCAGTTTGACATTTATGCACAATGAAAAGTTTGCACGATGTATGTCTTTTCTATTGAGCTCCAAATAGAACGTTAGAAAAATTATTGTCTGAAATCTTCCTCTGATGAAAGTTTTTCTTCGCCTTATATTATATTGTTATTGTATCTCTCACTAGATTTATTTTATCTCTTGAAATATCATGCCCTCAAATTTGCTATATGTGAATTCCATTGAGCCGACTATTATAACATTTTAAAATCTATTAGTGGTTGCATTTTTCCCATTTGTGAAAGTAATCTATTAAGATATTGATTTATCCATGTCTGCAAAACCACAATAATATATACATTATTATCAATGTTTGTTTATATGATTTCTATCATCATTTGGCGCCATCTATAAAAAACTTAGAACCCACGAAATTCTATTGTAGTCGAAGAAGCCTCGAAATCCCTAAGATATGAGAAAATGAAAGGAAAATTACCATTTGAGGTTGGATGCAAATGATACAGTAGCGATGATTCAACGGAATGCGATGCTAATCCAAAACGACAATGGGAGGAAACGCTAGCAAGTCGCAAGCCGACATATCTCCTGTTCAACATCGTTGTTCAAGGAAAAAGATATCCATTACACAAACGATCCAGGAGATGGCTGAAAGCCTGAAGGTATTAACAATATAAAAATATGTCATTGCATGTGAAAATTGAAAATTTAGGAGAAAATTGGCAGGGTGAATCTGCGAAATAGGGAGAAATGCGTGCTGCTAGCTTTTTCCGCGAAAAGAGTAGCAACCTGCAGATGTTGAAAGCTGGTGATAGTGCATTGAAGAAAAAGAGGAAGGAGCGATGTGAGGCTAAACCCATTCTAGAAAGGCCCATGGATGAGGTAAGCTCGCGCGCCACGAGAACTACTCCATATTATCGCCTGGAAGGTCAGAAATCTAAAAACTCTATCAACACTTCGTACAACATTCATTCGAATGAAAAATATGAAGGTCATCCGACCAGGTCATAAGTGCTGGATGATCATTATGAATATGTACCATTTTCTAACGATGTCAAAGGTGTAAGTGTTATGCCCTAGATCCAATCGATTTAGGTTGTAAACACTTTTAATATGTTTAATGCATTTACTTTGGCAAGATCTATTGTTTATTTAAATTGATATTCAGATGAATGATATTAAATAATAGAGTCCGTAGATTCAAGTTTCAGTAGTTTGTTAATCACAAGGAGTTGTGATTGTGAGATACAAATTACGTTTGATTGAATCTTAAACAATCCATGGTCGTAAGTAAGAACGAGATACTGATATCGTTATTACGGATAGACCATCACATGTGGCCTTTCTTACTTATGAAGTAAGTAGCTGATCTCACAAGCTAAAGTGTAGTGACACTTAAATGAACACGTGAATGTTTTGATTATAGAACAAAACGTTGGAGACCTGTTGGGGAGATTCCACATGGATAGCTATCTCAGTGTCAGTGGTTAATCTCCAATGTTCGGTAGTGGAATTGATCCTTCGACTTGAGGTCATCATAGTATCTTATATGAGGACAGTCATACTTTGGTGATGCTGTAAGTTGTTCTGTCAAGGACCGCTAATACGGCGTCGTTCGGGTATGTCAAGAATCATGTGAATGTTGTGAATGATCAATAGAGGATTCATCACTCTTAGATAGTAAGAGTTTGTGATCTACATTTCATCCAATTAAGTTGATAATGAAATCCTTGGCCAAGGTGTACACATAAGTCGAAAAGGAGTTTTCGACTTACATTGACTTAATAGTGGAATGAAAGATATGATCGATAATCGAGATTGATACATATTCATATCTCGTAATTGATCGGATCATATTGACGAAGGGATTATAGTTTCACGATAAACGAACGTGTTTGATTTTGTCATACCATGTGACATTTCTCATCGCATGTATTGCCCTGACACATTGTTAGATGTCAATCTGTGACGACGGATGTGAATTAGTATTAAATCAAAAGAGTGTTTTGGTTTATCGATTTTGATTAGATCAAAATAATAATTCACGTCGTTAGGCATCTTGATTGGGAACCTAATGGGTCACACACAAAATGAGAATTGGAAGATTGAGAGTTACCAATTAATTAATTGACAATCGTTGGATAATTAATTAATTGGGTTACTTATTAATAGACCCGAATTAATTAATTCATGGACCGAATTTAATTAATTGGATTAATTAAATACTGGACCGGGTTAACTTTAAGGGACGGGCCAAGCCCGTTTGGGCTTATATATATAAGTTGCTAGGGTTTTGAAGTTGTAGAGATTTTTCATTATTCTTGCTAGCACAAGAAATAAAACCCTGGTTTTCTCTCTACATTGTTCTCTGTGTGGATACTATTGGAGGCTGGACAATTGGACAGGTGTGGGAGACAGATCAGGATTGCTGAAGCAGAAGGAATAGCAAAAGAGTTTGCAAATTTCACAGAAGGTAAAATCTATATCACAATTTCTATCTAAATGCAAAGTAGATCCTTAGTGGGAATTGAAAATTGTTATATTTCCACTGTGCATGTTTAAGTAAATTCCCAACAAAAGGGACGCCATCCCGGACAAGTTTGTCCATCCCATGGTAGAGAAATATAGCTGGAAAGTAGATCATGTGCATCATCTATTCGAGTATATAATGCAGATGAGGTTGAAAAAAGCAATCCTTGCACTAAAGTGCCAAGGCTTTCATCTAAGTCTAACACTAGACAGGCCTACTAAGAGGTGGTATAGCAAATTACCACTAGGATCAATCAGAAGCTGGCCACAACTAAAGTA
This sequence comes from Osmanthus fragrans, assembly GCA_019395295.1. Lineage (NCBI taxonomy): Eukaryota > Viridiplantae > Streptophyta > Magnoliopsida > Lamiales > Oleaceae > Osmanthus > Osmanthus fragrans. Next base: position 11,208,428 of record CM033353.1, read on the forward strand.
GGCATTCCTGGGAGAATTTGTCGAAAGCAGAATGGGGTAAACTCCAGCCAAGGTTAAATAACATACGACAAGAAGAGGGTGAATCTCTCAAAAGCTATTTCATACATATCAGCGCTGAATTAATAGCTTGCATGATTGTATCGGATGATAAGGACATAGATGCCTTGTGAAACGGTCTATGATGGAGACTTCTTTGGGCAAGATGTCCACAATCGAAATTCAACCTTCAACAGTTAGTAAACTTGTTCCAAACAGAGGACACCACGCCAATCGAAAGAAGATAGAGCAGGTTCACACAGAAAAGGTCAAGGGTAAAACCTTGTCATATTCTTCTAAATTGCTGATGCACGAGCACTCGCGCACCAAAGAGCCCAAAAGTAAGGTGCATGCAATATCTCTAACCCTTTCACCAGCCATGGGAGAGAAATATTCCTCCCCTAAGAATCAAAAAGTGAATTTTTGCAAGATTTACGCTCCAAATATCATAATATGGATAAATGCTATGAGGTACTTATCCAACGAGGGGACAAGATCGATGAATTAGACCAAAGTAGGCCTAGTCAGTACGAGCACGAGCACTAGCACTAGCACTAGCAAACACTTCCTACTCTCGACCCTAGGTAAAGAAAACCAACACCATAGTTGGAGGCCCTTACATAGGTGGAGAAACAATGAACGCACACAGAAACTACACTCACGCTGCCAAAAGACCCACACAGAAAGTATACTAAATTCGAGATAATCATAAAACTACATCTCTTCTAATTACATTTAATAGAAATGATGAGCATGGAAACATACATCCTTATTGCAATGCATTGGTAATGCGATTTGTTTGGAAATGCATTTGATCAAATGCAGGTCGATCACCCCTGTATACCCATGGCTGAACCCTTATATGGTTTCACTAGACACAGTTTGATCCAAAAAAAAAAAAATTATATTAACAATTGAACTTGATGAAGAACCAATTGCATTTCAAGTATGCATAAACTTTTAAATCATGGATAACAAGTCTGCTTATAACGGTATCTTAGGAAGATCTACTCTAAAGTTGTTGAAAGCAGTAAAATCTATCCATCATCTATACATGAAATACAAAACTCCCCGAATGCTATTTCAGTTCTTTAAGAGAAGCAACCCCAAAGCCCATAGTGGGCAATACCATACTTAAGGTAGAAAAGAAGAAAAATATGATTGCAAGTCCTTTCATCAGAAAGAATATATCTGACACTGCGAATGATAGGTTAAGAGACATGTCCGCCAATAAGGATGACTTTCCGAGTACTAAAGAAAGTAGGGGTCTTAAAATACAGACAAAGATCGGACCTGAAAAAGGTTGCAGCAAGGAAAATGTGAAAGCGACACCAAAGGAATTTCAATTGAAGGCGAAGTTAAATCCACCAAAGAAAAGTGGGAGCTAATTTCCACCCCAAATAAAGTTATTATCATAAGGGCGAGACCACGTCCGCCAATGTAACAAAAGCTATGGAAGGAGACAAGATAGTAATCTGTACGCTTATGTTATTATGGTGTTTAGAAAAGTTTCATTTGGAAATGTACATTTATCAAAAATACAATGGATTATGTTATTGAGACACAATTGTCATAAACATATCTAAGTGAAACATAATTAAATGATGAATGAGTAAGGTAGCGTGAGCCTAAATAGATAAACCAAATGGACAAAGTCGTACAAAGTAAACGATGAAATCTCATTAATAAATTGTCCTATTAATAGTTTTACACAAAAGAGAAATGAAATTTCATTAAATACATGAGACTTCAAGCAAGCAAGCTATCTATCTAACTTAACCAATAGTTGGAGATTCTCGAAAGCAGGATCATCTTTGTAAGCTAGGGTGTTAACCCCAAAGGGATGCACGCTTTGGAGAAAGGAAGAGTATCAGTAGAAGCACCAACTGGCATGGCACTAGCAGCAGCCTCGCTGGGAGGAATAATTGGATGATTTGCAAGTTGGGGAGGTTTAACAAAAGTGGACGAATTATCTAAAGCCTCAACGGCTAACATACTATCATTGAAAGACAAGGGGTCCCTATTATCCTCATCACGAGCCTCCTAGAGATCCATATTCTACTCAGGATGAAAATTCCTAATAATATCAAGAACCTTATTACCCTCCTCTTGCATAGCCTCCTCAATAAGCTTTTCCTCATTATCCTTCGCCTCAGAAAGGCTAGACTCTGTAAGAGCTAATTTTGTCTCTGTACTTTCCAACTGTTTATGAACTAAGGCCTTTTCATTTCTCTCATTGTCGAGATCCTGCGAGATAGCATATTGATCAGCCTTAACTGATTGAAGCTCCTTTTTTAGGCACAAAATCTCGCTATCAATTTTGGCGACATAGATCGCGTGGCTTTCCTTAACTAGCTCCAAATCTTTGGAGATCCTTTTTACATTGGCCACCATGGAAGCCTTGTAACAAAGATCTCAATGCCCTTGCTCATCTCCTTGAACATTTTCTTTTCTTTCTTAGCTCTCCTAACCTTTTTTAAAGAATTTTGCACATCTTCTCCAAAGAATCGACTTTCTTCTCTAGTTTGTTAGCTCATAAAATGCAAACCTCATATTCCGTTTGCTGATTATGATGAAGTGCAGGGGGTTCTTTTAAGAATGACCCCTTTTTTGTAAAAATAGTCAAATGTCTATTTTATCCTTAATGAAATGAATTTTTGTATATTGCAAGGTACATCATTATCTTAGAATAGTCTTTTTAATTTTGTCCTCTATCTCTTCTATCTCGAATTTTAACATATAAATCTATTATTTGATCTAATAGATTAGCATAATTTGCAATATATCTATCAAAATTTTCTGCAAGTATATAATATTACTCGTATGATGATTCATTTAATCTTTCCATTTGATTAGTAATATCATTTATCTTATCTAATAATTTTTCTAATAAGTTATCTAATCCTTTAATTATATAACCTGGCATATTATTCGTCTTCACTAGAATTTTCTTCTAAATCTGATTTTTCCTCAAAAATTTCTTCATCAGTTTCTATTTCTTCAAAATTAACTTCTTCACATTCATCTTTAATTTGATCAAAATCTGTAGTTAATATTATAACTTTCTTTTTTGGACATTTGGTACTTGTATGTCCTTCATTACAATTCCAACATCTACATATTTTTTTATCTAAAGGTTTTTTATTATAAGTTTTTTATTTTCTTATAAAATATTTTCTTTTAGGTTTAAAGTATTTCTTTTTAAATTTTTTGTATTTTTTATACTTCTTATTTTTTGCTTTTCCTTTTCATTTATATTCATAACATCCACAATTTTCAGGTACTTCAGTATCTCCACAACAAATTCTATCTTGTATAAATCCTGATTGTTTATAGACCATTTGATTACTACACATTGTACTTATTTTGTCTTTTATAGTTCTTATTATAAATCCTAATGTATAGGCTTCTATACTTCTTCCAAGTTGTTTTTCTCTAATCTTATTTTGAAAATAATTATTCCATGGTGGTGGTAATTTCCTAATAAAAAAACTTCTTTATAATGATCATTATCAGCTCCTCTTCCGAACATCATATAATAGTATTTACTGTATTCACAACAATATTCATTAAGATAACACATGTTATAGATTTGTAAATGTTCAATTCTATTTTTAGCATCCTCTATTTCTTCTATCCTAGCTCTAGTGCTTTCAGCTACCCAATCTTCTCCTGCAAATTCTTTATAAATTCTTGTTGCAACTCTATTTATTCCTTCATTTATACTAAATTCAAATCCTGCTTCAATACTATCTTTCCAAATACTTTTTGTTGTCTCATCTAATCATAGATACCAATGAGCTGTATTTCCTTTAAAAGTTGCTAATAAATATTTAGTTCTATTTTTATTATCGGTATTGCTACGGTTATAAATAAAGTGTGCTGTCATATTAGTACTCCATTTATTTATAGATTTTCTATTATCTAATTCACAATCTAGGTGTAAATAAGATCATATAATCTTTATTGAGTTTGATTCTCATACTACTGATTTAAATTAGTCTCTATACGTTTTTTCTTTTCTAGTTTTAAAATCAACTTTTGTATTAACATATCTTCTAGGATCAATTTCAGCTTTATATCTAGTTGTGCTAGTTTCTCCATAATCTTTTTGTTTAACTGCTCGTGGTCCTCCTGTTCTTCCAACCATATGATTTTTAGTTATTTTTTCAGAGATTTTTAAATCTTCTAAGTCAAATATCAAGTTTTCTATCTCTTCGTTCATTGTTCTTTTATAGCTGATTTTCCTTCTCTATCTATAAGATTTTCTTCTTGTTTTTTAAGATCAACTAACAATCTTTCAATATCATCTTTTAATCCTACATTTAACTTTATTAATTCTTCATATTTTTTAATTTTCTTCCTGACTTCATTAAGTTCTTCGGTATAATCTAGTTTAAATGGTTTCTCTTTATTTAGATTTTCTATTATTCTATTTAAAAGATTTTCTATTCTTAAAAAATTATTCTGTAGTTTTTCTTTTTCTTCTTCATAATTTATTTCAATTCTAGTAATTTTTTCATCAATTGTTTTTATACTGTTTTCTATTAGATAAATTTTATCATTTATACTCATCCTGTAATTTTCTTATAGGGTGGTTGAAATCCTAATTTTTTTAATAAAAAATCAATTTTATAATTAATAATTTTTATCTTTTCTTCTAAGGCTGCTATCTTACTAACATTATTTTTCTATGCAATTTTTGATATTTGATTTTGGATTCCTTCGAGTAAGGTTTCATCAAGGATTTCTAAATTATTAATTTGTTCTTTTATTTTATTAAATTCTTTAGACATATTTTTACTAACACTTTCTAGTTTTTCTTTGGCCAAATCATCGTTGATATCAATATTATTTGTTTCTTCTATAGCTTTAATATATTTTTATTTTAGTTTTCCTAATTGTTGCCATAAAAATCCATTAGTCCAGTTAGTTGTCATGTTCTTCCATCCATTATTATTACCCCAATAACTTAAATGTTGAAATATAGTAGTACTATATCCCCTGTTTTCATAACTTTCAGGTGGTAGTTTAATGTTTTCTATTTCTTGTTTATCAAATTTTAATTTTGGAAATTCCATATTAGTTTGGTTGATTTAAATTTTGTCTTAAACTTCTTATTAAATTAGTTAAGTTATTTTGCAATTCATCTTCAACTTGAAGTTGTAAATTGAGAGTTTCTCTAATAATATCATTTTGAATTTTAATCCAATTTTTAATATTTCTTTTAATTTCTAGTCGTTTTTCATTATTACTTTCTTTTTCATATTCTTCATTATAATAATCTATTCTTTCTTTACAATATTTCCAAGTTATTCCAGGCATATTCTATGTACTAAAGCTAGATGTAAAATTATTTCTTTCAAATTGCTATTTATTAAATTATTATATTCTTCTTTTTTATTATAACAAGTTTCTAAGGATTTTTTGCAAACTCCGGCTATAATTTGTTCTTTATATCTCTTATTCCAATAATTTTTCATATCTATGTTATATTTTTTATTTAAGAGATATTGATTACATTGATTACAATTATTAGATTGAATTATCCTAAAAAAATTTGAATTAGAGGTTTGATTCATAATTTTTTGATTTTATGAGATCTTTTATCTGGTTGCTTTGATACCAATAAATGGTGAATTTGAAAGAGTTCAATATTTTAAAAGCAAAATCATTAAAACATTCTATTCAGTATTATTTCCATCATAACAGTCATCATATTCATTGTCATAATCATATAAAAAAGAGCTATAAATTTCTTCATTAATCATTTCATTGATTTCGTAATCTAAATATTCTTTAAGTATTCTTTTTATTATATCACTAGGTAAAACTCTTTTTAAATGTATAGCAACTAGGGTTAATATTTTATCGTAATAATCCATATGTATCCATAAATATTTTGATCTAAACATAGATGATTTGTGTGAAGTGCTCATAGAAGAAATCTTTTCATAATATAATCCTTCCATTATAATCTTTCACTGAAACATGTTCAACAATCAAAGTTTATTTTAAGTAAAGGGCCCTACCACGCCTCGCACAAGGGCAAGATTCCTCAACGTCACTGATCACATTTGTCTATCAAAGTCGGCCAACAAGACGTCACAGGTATCAACAGGCACTCAAGACTCTAAAATAGACTCACTGTGTATGACAGGAACCAAAACATAGTAAAAGTTTTTACTCAGAACAAACTTCTTTTATTGAGACATGAAAAATGAAAGTTTATAATAGAAGGATAGTATTACAAAATGATTCCTCTATGAGAGGACTTCTTAAGCTAAGGTTACAGACATAGATGATTTGAAGAGAAAAAAGGGATAGTTTCTTCGATTCTGCCTCCCTTCAAGATATGTTTCTCTTTTTATAGATGGAACTCGCTTCATCGAGAATCTTCTCTCCATTCTTTTGATGCCAGGTGTCTTCAATAATTCTTTCAACTTTAATAAAGCAGTTGAATACTTTAATAAAGTGATTGATTCTGGCTGTTGCTGTTTTCTTCTTCCTTCTACATTTGTCGGCTTCTTTTAATAAAGTTGTTGAAAACTTTAATAAAGTGGTTGAATTATTGATTCTAGCAGTCTAGTGCGTTGTCCACTTCTTCTTTTATAGTGCTACATTATTAGCATTGTCGGCAACCTTTATGTCACATCTTTATTTCTTTACGACATGAGTGTGACCCATGAGTCTGCAAGCTTCTTTGCAAAACTGGTGAGCTAGCTCATCCCAAGTGGTTATGCTTGTAATAGGAAGTGAATCCAACCATTCTAAAGCTTTATCCCGTAAGGTGTGTGAAATAACCTTAGTCTAATAGCGTCATATGAAATTCCTTGGTACCTGAAGTGTTGACACATATCCAAGAATCTCGATATGTGTGTATGTGGATTTTCGGTAGCCATCCCGTGAAATTGATGCCCATTCTGGAAGAGTTGGATGACATTTATTTTCAGCTAGAAGTTTGGCTGCCCAAATGGTGGATAGACAATGCTAGATTGACTTTGGACGACAAACGGCCCTATGAAATCTCTCAGTAGCATGTTTCCTTCATCTTCTGCCTCTGCATTCGCTAGAGGTATCGGATTGAGTTGTTGATTTGCCATTGATATTAGCTTATTCTGATCTGTTTCTTGTGCTGCTACTGCTTTCCTTTGTCTACGATGAAAGGTCCTCTCGATCTCTGGATCAGTTGGAATCAACTCACCGTCGATCGATCTTCGCATGTAAGACCTGAGAGATGGACAATAGTAGCAAATCAGAAAACTGATAGAAAAACTTCAAAAATACTACAAAAAGGACTATTAACTAAAAAGTTCGAATTTGTGTCAAAGTAAATAAAACAAAACTAAATTAAACCCCCAACAACAGCGTCAAAAATTTGACACGTGAAAATGTATTCGACTTATGGTACCGCAAGTATATAGTTCGTTTCAAGTAATAAAGTGAATTTTTAAATCCAAGTATCGTTCCCATAGAGATTTAATAGTTTGACAGTACTTAATTCGACCTTAACCGAAACTAAAATTGTTGTTTGAGTTTTTGTAACTAAATGACAATAAAACTAGAATCTACTTATGCAAAAATGATTGAATTAACGAATTAAATGTAAAGTTTACTACGCGCAATGTTATAACTAAATGCAAAATTGATATAATAATCAAATAAAAGGCGTACTAAGTTCGCGAATTCCTATGTAACGATCTATTTCAACCCTAGTTCTACAATTTGACAACACGTTTGAATTATGACGAATCAATGTTCCTATTTTAGTCAAAACTCTATTTCGATTAAGTTTGAACCTATTTTCATATATGACACCGACTATATCTCTATGACGGGAGCAAATATACAAAAAAATGTATGAAGTTTTATGAACACTTAGAGATTCACATAAAACATAGCGGTATATTTCTATCCCCTATCGGACCCTACGATGATTTATACCTTGTCTAATCTATTTCTCCTCTTTCGAATGGATGAAATAAACAACAACAATCACATAATCATTGCACATATAATTATGGATAACAACAATGAATATAAATCATTCAATAAATTCAAAACGCATTTTAATGTCAAAAATTAAAACTAGGAATTAAAATATCATATTACATGGTTCATCGTTCACCTAACACAATAAAATCTAACCTAACATGATAAAATTAAGAAAAGAAAGGAAAGAAAGAAAATAAATAAGAGAAGACATCACCCTATCAAATCTTGAATTTTGGAATCAATCTTCTCGTTTTTCACATTCTTCTTGCTCTCCAATATGTCTCAAGTAGTAGAATAATACGTAACACTCATTTTTGGTCGTAATAAGGGTTATAAAGGAGTCCCAGATGTGTTTCTATAAGTGGTTGAAAGAAATAAGAAAACTAAAATTCTCGTGTCAAAAATGAACCAAGCAACCGCTTGGTTAGTGAAATTCGCCTCCTGGATTCCCTGGAGGTAAGTGAGCGACCGCTTGGAAGGAAGATCTTCCAAAGTTCTTCGTTTTGGTCTCCCAATTTCCTTCCCTCTATTCTTGGCTTCACTTCTTCTTTTTCCTTCTTCAATCATCCTTCAACTTCACTAATTTCTACTTAGTCCGTTCCCATCTTCGATTCGATCTTCGAGACAACTTTTAAAAAATTTCAATTTGGTCCCTGAACTTTTGTTTTCTTCCATCAATGTAACCCTACAAATATAAATTGTACCCAATTAAGCCATAATTCAACATATACGTTCACAATTAGCCATATTTTGTGGCCTAAATAAGTGTGTAAAACACACTTATCATAGACTTATATGTAATTTCCACTTATTATTTTATGTTGGATGCCCAACTTGCATTTATTTACTTTAATCACTTAACTTAGATTTTTATTTTTATTTGACCGTTCTATTTGTAACTATGCCCAAAACTACCCGTCAGTAGCACACACCAACTAAATACAAGACGTGGTCATGTGTTCAACGTTAAATAAAACTTTTTTCTCATAAGAAACTATGACCTAAACTATATGTTAGTAGTACACGATGACAAAATGCATAATTTAGCATTTGTTTAATTTCAAGATTAGCACTTTTTGTCCATAAGAAAATTTGGATGGATAAATTAAGACCTCAGATTACCTTTGCGCAATCTTTTTTTAAGTTATATAGCAAATGAAATGTTGGTTTAAAGTTAAAATTGAACTAAAAGCATAACTTGAGTTATCAAACTGTAAGATATCGAAATTGCAATGAGCAATATGAATCAAATGTATAAATTGAGTGGCCTCCGATTTAAAAAACCTTTTTTGGTTGACACTCTCAAATTATAATCGCATTAGGTACAGCAAATAAAGCGTGTGTATGCATTCATAAACCAAAAGGGCAAAAACGACACTTGATTTGCGACCGTTTGTTTCACTGCACTGCTCTCAAAACCCTTCGAATCATCTGCGCTTGTTCGTAAGTTCTCTGCAATTCTTCCTTTTAATTTTCTTGACTTTAATTAGTTTAGTTGATTTTATAATTTTACTGTAAATCATTTCTATTAATTTATATGAAAACCACCCAAAAATATTAAAGCAGTTTATTTGATTTCGTCACTTTTGTTCTGCATTTTAGCATAAATTTTTTGCATTCAGCTTTTCCTTTATTTTTCTATAAATATATTTCCGTTCAGGAAGATTTTTTATGCACATATTTGTATGCAGTTCTTGTTGTAGAGTTTAATTTTGATTTTCGAATTTTAACGATTTTTACATAATTTTTTTAAACTAGGGTTTATGGAGATTGAATGAAATGATGGAGATAAAATTAGATAATGGTAAGAATGCTGTAAATAAAAAATTTGAAAGTTGTAGTAGGTGTTTAGAATTAGAAGATAAATTTGAGAAATTAAAAGAGGAATGTGCTACCTTGGAATTAGACATGGAGAAGAAAAATACCACTCTTGAATTTATGGAGGGTAAGCTCAGTTTTTCGGAACTTAATAAGCTTGCGATTGGGGATGAGATTAGGATATTGAAAGAGAGGAATAAAGAGCTTGAAAGGATAATTGGGAATGGTGAAAAGTCGATGGACAAAGCAGTTAATTTGACGGAGAAGGACGGGGAAGACGAAGACCAGGTCACGCAATTGTTGATTGAGAATAGGGTTTTGGATTGTGAGAAAAAGAAGTCTGAAAGCGAGTTAAAGATCTGGGAGGCTAAATGTAAAGATCTAGAGCTGTTGGTGATGGAGTTGCATGGAAGAATGTCTACTGGAATGGTAAAAGTGGGATCACTTTTACCCGAAATTGATTCGGGTAAGCTGAGTGAATTGGTTATAAAGAAAGATGGAATTGATGGTGGAGCCAGGTCCGCACCTTTGAAAACCGGAACAAAAGATAAAGCAAATGAGCTTCATCATGTGTCAGGTACTATCATTGCTATTTTCTTTTAAATATTTTGAAATGTCAGTGGTTTGTGAGAATTTATGCCAATGAAGGCTGATGTTTTATTTTTATGTTATCTTAACATACAAATGAATGAATCTAATTCATGCATTTAATCTTTGTGTGTACAAATGATATTGGTTTTTCTATATCTATTCTCATATCCGTTACTATGTTGCTCAAACTGCACAGTTAGAACACCATTTAAGGAGTTGACACATGCTGAAGAAGAGGAACGAGGCATCCCTTGTGACACAAAACTGAAAAATGGTAGCCAAGTTAAAAAACGTCTTGGCTTTTCTGAAGAGAGCCCAAATAAGAAGATGGCTCCCTTAACACCAGGGGGTACTAGGCCTTCTATTGGTCCTATTGACATTAGTGACAGCGATGACGATCCAAACCCCAACCAGCTTCAAGGAAGAGAAAAGGTTTGTGGTTCATTTGATGGTGGATCAAGGGTTACTGTAGATAAAAAGGAGTCTCCCTCAAAAGATAGATGTTCGAGGATTCTTGAATACAGTAGTGATGAAGAGGTCCTATGTACTTCAACTTCTAAGAGAAAAAGAGCTTCTAATATTGTTACCAGCGAGAGTGAAAGTAATGATGACGATAATGTTCCAATTTGTAGACTAAAAAGTAAATCCCTACAGGAGCTTAATCCCGATTTCCATGTGAACAGCTACTCTGTGGAAGATGCCGATTCCAGGGACAAATTTAGAAAACCTGTGACACGACGGCACTTAGTGAGGCTGGGAAAAATTGAAGAGAAAGGTGGTTCTGGGAAAAGTAAATTTAAAAGTCCGGGACCTACAAATGAGACCTTTGAAGGTGATGAAATGGTAGAGGATAGCTCAGACAATGAGGGTGAAAGCTTGGGTGGATTTATTGTTAATGACTCTGATATTTCAGAGGGCAATGCCACTACCAATGGTAATAACATTTCTGAGGGTGATGGCACTTGCTTTGGTGAGGACTCTTCCGGTGATTCAGAAAATGCATCACAAGGTGGTGCCAGCTATGATGAAATCATATCTGTTTTACGGAGGACGAGAAAAACATAAGAAGTGGGATTTTGAGGCAGATATGCTTGCTGATTTTGGTAAGCATCCTGAACTGTGCATGAAGGCGGTATGTGCACTTTATCGGCAACAAACATCTGTGGAGAAATCTAGTAAATCAGCAATAGTCCTCAATGGACGAGGGTTTAGCCAGTGTGATGCATTCAAGTAAGGGATTTAGATTTTACGCACGCATATGTTCAATGTCTTGATTGATTGATCATTGCTGATATGCTTGATTGATGTGATGATGTACTATTTTTAAGATTTTAATGAATTACTTTCTCTTTACAACCTTACAGAGGCAGTGCCTTGGCGGAATTTCTTACTGATGGAGATCTACAAGGTGATGTGAAGAAATCTGTGGAGGAGTTGCAAGAATACAATCCAAGTGGGGCTGAACTCTGCCGAAAACTGGCTACGCACTACTCAAAGCAGTTATTTGCAATCTACAGGAATGAAGAAGACCCGTTGTTCCGACCTGAGTAACTTGACAATTCATAGGACATGGTATGGAAATGTTTTGAAGCTGAACCTCATCAGCCAAGGCTTTTGCAATGATCGCTTATGTTACTATGGCAAAGTAAACTTTTGTGTGATTCATGCAAGCTTATTTCTTGTACTTTGTATATTATGCAAGTCCCATGTACAAATGTCTAGCATGAAATCTTCGAAATATTCAGTCATATATATGAAGAAACTTTTTTGCTTCTCTGGTTTTGCAAACTCATTGTCTTTATTATGAATCCGGATCGATCTGAAATCACTTTGTTGGAAATTGAGAGGCTGATATAACACAATATGAAGTATTGATTGCACAAACAAGAGTAAAATTAAAGTAAAGAAGAAAATTGGTAGAGGAATCGAATAATTTTATTAATTGATAACCAACTGAGAGAATATTACAATATAACAATTTTAGGAATGTCTAAATAAACTGAATAAGAGTTTCCTATTTATAGGGGATGTGTCAAAATCTTAGAAATCAAGTTGTAGATGAATATGAACTCAAAACACATTAAAATACATACCATCAGATAATATTGTCGCTTGAGCGACGTCGAGCGACAAGCGAGAGAGACCTTCTAACTCGAGCAATAATTTGGGCGACAGACAAGAAAGACATGTTTTGCTTTTGTCGCTTGAGCGGCCAGCCGGCAAGGAGCTAGCGAAAATGTAACGATGTTATTCCCAAGGCATAACTTTGATCTCTCCTAAATTACTTCAAATACTACTTCAATATCCACTAAAATTTGGGTTAAACTACAACAAATCTCTACCTTGACAAAAATTTCGGTGCATAGAATGAAGCTCCAAAATTTCTACACCTGGAAAATTAAATCCGACTGTAGCGAAATATACTGAACTCTTCAATCAGAAACAAAATCCTTCACCTCACGAAAAATTACTCTTCGTCTTCTACAATATTCACAAATGATACCCGAACTCAAACACCGAGTTCCCAAAATTCCACAAGCAATTCAAGATTTACCAAACATGATCGAAACACACCTCGTAACAGAATTAACTCCAAATACTTTAACTGAAGACTCATTGCTAGTCTTGACACCTTCAAACATCTCGAAAGCATGAACACCAACATTCGCACCGTATATATCCTCAATAAGTTCTTTCCTAGCAATTGAATATGATGGAACTGCGGACAATGGTGGCAAAACGGAATTACTCATATCTCCCAAACTATCCCTAGTGTTCTTTAATAAGGACTCAGAGCTGATCCCCAAAGGTACCGTACTAAACTGTATATCCACCATGGTACTAAACATGTTCAGATGTTTCCTTACTGATTTTGTTCAACCTTGCTAGATGCACAACTCAGACTTCTTCCGTCTCTCTAGTACAACATATACACCCTTCCTGACCCTCAAGACTCCATCTGCTCTAGAGAACTCAAAACCCTTCAAATCAGGAGTACTCAATGAAATGAGAATCTTCTTCAATCTGGAATGTGTCGAACGTGATCAAGTGTTAGTTCTATCCACCAGGTTCAATCTGACTCTCCCAATACTAGCTACCCAATAAGATTCATTGTTTCCCATGACAACGACACCTTACGTCATCGTCTCATATGTTTCAAGCAAATTTCGATTGGGACACATGGATTCCACGTCAAAAATCCACCCCTCGCCAGGTTTGGATTCCACGTCAGAAATCGACAAAAAATCTCCATCACTTAAATAGTTCTTCGGTATATTGGCCTTGTCCGAATTATTTGATTGCTTCTCATGACTTGCCGACTTCTCACAATCCTTTTTGATGTGTCGTTTCTTCTTGCAATAATAACAAACTAGATTGCTAACATTCACCCTCAACTTACCCCTCCGTCGATCATGACGAACCACAAGTCCTTCTGCATCTCTAGACTCAACCAGATGCTTCATCTTCTCATTTGAGAACAATGCATCATATACTTCTTCAATGATGAATGTGTCACGACTATACAAAATTGTGTCCTTGAATGACGAAAACGAAGTGGGTAGCAAACACAACAGGATTAAGGCCAAATATTCTTCATCATATTTTACCTCTAATGTCTCCAAATCAGCAACGATCACCTTGAATACTACCAGATGATCTTCCAACGATCCGTCTTCTGTCATGTGATTAGAATACAACCTCTACTTCAGATGCAACTTACTTGTCAGACTTTTGTTCATACACAATTGCTTCAACTTTAACCACAATGCAGTTGTTGTCCTCTCCTTCAAAACGTTTTAAAGAATGTTGTTAGATAGATGTAGATGAATATGCAAAGTACCTTCCGATCCTTCCGTTACTTCTCCTTTATTGTCCAAGTTGCGGGCATTTTGTCAAATTCCAACAACGCATCATCCAAATCTATCTACGCTAAAACAACTTTCATCTTTACTTTCCACAACATAAATCTTGTATTGCGATTGGAATTTCATATTTCATGGTTGCCGTGGATAACAGAAACCTCAAACAAAATTTTCAACCTGTAGCTTTGATACCACTTGTTATGTATCTGGACCAATCTGAAACTACTTTATTGGAAACGACGAGGTTGATATAACACAATATGAAGTATTGATCGCACAAGCAAGAACGAGATTAAAATAAAGAAGAAAATTGGAAGAGGAACTGAGTCATTTTATTAATTGACAACCAATGGAGAGAGTATTACAACATAACAATTTCTGGAATGTCTAAATAAACTGAATACGAGTTTCCTATTTATAGGGGACATGTCAAAACCCTATAAACCAAGTTGTAGACGTATAAGAGTCCAAAATGAGTTAAAACACGTAACATCGGATAACATTGTCGTTCGAGCGACAAGCGAGCGAGACCCTTTTGCTCGAGCGATAATAGGGCACCAAGCGGATGAGACATATTATGCTTTTGCCTCTCGAGCGGCCAGCTAGCGAGGATCTAGCGAAAATACGGCGATGATATTTTCGATACATAATTTTGATCTCTCTTAAACCACTCCAAATACTACTCCAATACCCACTAGAATTTGGATCAAACTACAACGGACTTCGTTCTTATAGATGAGCAGGGTGTTCGCATAAAAAATTGGATTAGCATTTTAATTCCTTTGATGTTTCTTAGTATTGATATTTTTTTTATTATTAGAAGAGCAATGAATAGCTATTTTCTGAAATTATTGAAGATTTATTTCGGATTGAAGAATAACTTTTTTTTTTTTGGCAGAATCGAGTAAATGGACAATATGGCCACAAAAAGAAAATTTGGGAAGTGTGATTGTTGTTATTTTGTCAGTTTGTAAATTTCTCTGAAAGCGTTAGGTGTGACTTAACAACTAAATGGGATGCCGTTGTTTGATTCAAGGGGAAAGGACTCATTGGGTTTTGCAACAATGAGATACTCTTTTCGTTCCATAATGATATGTTAGCTTTCATTTTTCGTCTATTCCAAATTATAGACCATTTTCAGAAAAGTATAGATGACCTTTTAGTTTTCTAATATGAACTTATTTAACCCTTGTTTGATGACCATTATTTGGGGAAACAATATGGAAAGTGATTTTTAGGAGAATGTGCGGTTAAAAAGTAGGATACAATTTTGGGTTTATATGTATAATAATTTATCGTGTAAATGTATTGTTGAAAAAAAGTATATAAAAAAGGAGTTTTCAAATAATGGTAGTCAAATAGGGGTTCAATGTGTATTGTTATTGAACTATATTCTTTAAATTATTATTTAACATAGCGGTATATTAGGAAATATATAAGAAAATTTATATTTTTAACTACATTAATTTTATTTTCTTAATATATGTGAAAATAGAAATAGGTTTATCTGTGAGGAAAGGGTGTAATATTTAATTTGCCTAGTGGAGTTTTACCGGTGAAGCTGTATCACTTTAACGCCACTTGTGTTACATAGTATTATTCTTCCGGGTAATTTCAGGGGTAGGAAAATGATTTAACAGAAACTCATGAATATTTGAAATTGAAAAAATATTTAAATGTCAGTCATCATCTTCTAGTAATGGTGCAACTATTTCAAAAAAAAAAAAAAAACACACACACAAGACTTTTGGAAAAAAAAATAATTCTGTCTAAAAATTGGCCCTTAACCTGACATTTGTGCAATGCAACAAAGTTTTCTTATGGTCTCCTCGTTTTCTTCTCTAACCACCTCCTCCACTCTTTACCCTAGCCTATAAATACATTGAAAATATTCTCGTTGAAATTTCATTTTCCGTTCCATATATTTTCTAAGCCATATCCCCTAGTTCTCTCTCTGCAACTCGCTGTCACCGCCAGTACTAGACGTCGTAGAGGGAGGAAAAAAGGGTGTTATTCTATCAACCCATTTTAGCTTTTGCATGAAAATCAAGAAAACAAATAAAGACGACATTTGAGTGAGAAGCGAAAATAAAGGTGATAATTAGATCTTCTTCGGAGTTGGCAACTATTTTAGCTATTATAATCTCCTTCTCCATTATTGCTGGTGTAGACACGGTCGGACATCTTGCTTCGACTTCTTTTCCCACCAGCGACGGTATGATAATCTTTCCTATCTTCTATTTTCATGTTATTGGGTTGCATAAAGGTCTTGAAAGTATTTAGTTTACATGCATTGACAGTGACAAATCCAGGATGTCGAGTGAGCACCGACAGTCGTTGACTGTTGATGGCTGCAATAAAATTCAAATATATGTATTATTATTTGTTTTGTTATATTTGATTTCAACATTCACCAAATGTCATAGTAGTCAATAATTCCTAAATTTGATAGAGGAGCGAGGTTCAAATCTTTTCCATTGCACCAGTTTTAATAATCATATATATTACTTTATTAAAATTGAACACACACAGATATATATATATATATATATATATTTTTTTTTTATGTCACATTTATTGTTAACACCCGCCAAATGCCATAGTGGTCAAGCTTTCTTTAATTCAAAAGGAGATCGTTATGAAATCGATCGGAATATTATGACAATAATGAAATAAACAATCAAACAATGAACACCAAGATTTAAGTGAAAAACCCAAGACGGGAAAAATCATTAGCAGATGAGGATGTAGGATACCGTGTGTGTGCGTGTGAACTATCTATGGAAGGTTGTAATTGTTGGGATTGAGATTGATTATAGGTTGTATTATTTCCTAGGTTATATTGTTTCCTTAGTTAGAAATTTTTTTTTCCTTTTATTCGACATCTCGTGTACTATAAAGATGGAGTGAAACTATTGTTAATATTAAGACAGAAAAATTCATTCCAATCTCGTCTTCATGGTATCAGAGCGGAGAGGTTTCTAACCTGGTCAATCAATGGCGGAAGTCCTCGCCAATAGTAGAGAGTCGATGACCTCGGAATACTCCAAAATTCAAAACCTAAAAGGTTCTTAAAAGATTTTTCCATCTCAACATAAAATGGAATCTGCAAAGACAACAATTATGAAGGGTGCTGAAAGAAAGAAGTTCATACCCAAGTCGGTGAAGGCCGGGCTGCAATTTTTGGTGGATCGAATCACCTGTTTCCTCAAAAAAGGTTAGTATGCTCAACGAGTTGGTAGAAGAATCTTGGGGCGACGACCTTTGCTGCCGGAGCCAAGACCCTCGCCGCCGATTCGCGAGGTGGTTGCAGAAGTTCGGTAGGAGGGAGCGCAGCAGACAGTGATGATGAAGGAGACGATCAAAACCCCCAGTGGAATGCAACGATCAGAGATGTTGAAGAAGACGACATAAACCTCCAGTGACGAGTCGGGTTTGAATGTGAGAAAGAATGGGCCAATAAATTTAACTCCAACTGTTGGGCAGAGGACTAATGGGCCAGGATTGGGTAACTCTGAAGTGGACCTAAGACTGGGCTCCAAAAATTCAAGTGGACAGAAGAAATTGGGCCTTTCTTTAAAAGGGGCTGCAAATGGGCCAAATAAAAAATAGGCAGAGACAATAAATTCGACTTCAAGCGGTGTGTTTAATTCCGAACAAATGGAGCAACTTCAAATGTTCTCTAACCTTCAATTCTCACGTCCGACTCATTCCAAAGGTCCTTCTAGTTCCCTTGCACATAAAGGTGATTTTTTGAAAGCTTTGAATACCTCAAAATGTAAAACTTCTTGGATTATTGACTCTGGTGCGTCTGATCACATGACAGATTCATACCAACTATTCTCCACTTACTCAAACTGTGCCAGGGATGTTAAGGTGAAAATTGCAGATGGGTCGCTCTCTTTTGTTGCAGGAAAAGAGAGTATTCGAATCTCTGACTCCATAACACTAGATTCTGTTCTCTATGTTCCAAATCTGTCATGCAACTTACTATCTATTAGTCAATTAATGAAAACGTCCAATTGCTTTGCTAACTTCTATCCATCTTATTGTATCTTTCAGGAACTTTCATCGGGAAAGATGATTGGCAGTGATAAAGAATGTGGGGGGCTATACTACTTCGAGGAAGCTGATGTGAGTAAACTGGGTCCACGTACTAGCGGTAATTCTGCATCTATCTCTAGGGATAGGGAACTTGTGTTGTGGCACTGTAGAATGGGTCACCCTAGTCTTTCATATTTAAAACGTGCATTTCTATCTACTTTCATGAATAAAACTTCAATTGAATTTCAATGCGAAAGTTGCGAACTTGCTAAACATCATCGTACATCCTTTCCAATTTCCACATACAAACCATCTACACAATTTGCCATGATCCACAGTGACTTATGGAAAACTTCCCGCATCCCTAATCGTACCCAAACAAAATGGTTCGTCACGTTTATCGACGATCACACTCGGGTTTGTTGGGTATATCTTCTACAAGAGAAAGCGGATGTCTGCTTAGTGTTTGCAAATTTTCATTATATGATCGAAACTCAATTCCAACCACAACTCCAAATCTTACGCACTGATAATGGATCTGAACATTTCAATACCACTCTACAAGACCACCTAACAAAACATGGAATTATTCATCAAAGTTCTTGTGTCAATACTCCCCAACAAAACGGGATTGCTGAAAGGAAAAATAGACATATACTTGAAGTTAATCGTGCCCTAATGTTTACTGCTAATATTCCAAAAAATATTTTGGGGAGATGCAATTTTAACATCCACATACCTCATCAATCGTATGCCTAATCGTGTCCTCTCCTTCGAGTCACCTATACAAAGATTCCAAAAGTACTTTCCAATATCCCGTCTAAAATCAGATCTAGCCCTAAAAGTGTTTGGTTGTACTGCATTTGTACACGTCCACTCCCAACACCAAAACAAACTTAAACCACAAGTAATCAAGTGTGTGTTTATTGGGTACTCACCCACTCAAAAGGGGTATAAATGCTATGATCCATACACCAAAAAGACATTTGTAAACCTCGATGTCACCTTTTTCGAAAACAAATCTTACTTCCAAAAACTTTCTCTTCAAGGGGAGAGTTCGAGTAAAGATCGGTCCTTGGAATCCCTAAATTTTGACTTTTCTCTACCTGACCTATATACTGAAACCATCACCAACCTTCTATTGTGCAACATACAGAAGGAAACTTGAACTCAGGGAGAGATGTTGGAAAACAAAGCAATGGGGAAATCTTAGTTTACTCAAGGAAGCCTAAATCAAAGTATAAGGATACTTTCACATCTGAGGCACTAAGCGAGTCAGAACCAGTGAAAGGACCTGATGAGAATGTCTTCAACCAAATTACATCTACAAATAATGATGATCTGCCTATTGCCCTCAGGAAACAACCTCAGTCATGAACTCTTCATCCTATTTCCAATTTTGTATCTTATAATAATCTATCCACGGGATTTCATTCTTTCACCACTAACCTTGATAGAATAGAAATTCCAAGAAATATTCAGGAGGCATTGGAATCACCAAAATGGAAAGAAGCAGTAATGGATGAAATGAGAGCCTTGAAGAAAAATGAAACTTGGGAAGTGGTAAACCTACCGAAGAAGAAAAAACCAGTAGGATGCAAATGGGTATTCAATGTGAAGTACAAAGCTGATAGGACGGTAGAACGATACAAAGCTTGACTTGTTGCCAAGGGGTATACATAAACCTATGGGAATGACTGTACTGAAATATTTGCACCAGTTGCAAAACTAAATATAGTTCGAGTTCTCTTATCTCTAGCAGCGAATCTAGACTGGCCCCTTCAACAACTAGACATTAGGAACGCATTCTTGAATGGATAATTGGAAGAAGAGGTCTACATAACAATACCACCAGGCTTCAAAATAGGAAATGAAGGGAATCAAGTGTGTAAACTAAAGAAGTCTCTATATGAGCTCAAGTAGTCACCAAGAGCATGGTGCAATAGATTTGCAAATGTATTGAAAAGGCAAGGATATCAGCAAGGGCAATCCGATCATACCATGTTTTTCCAACAATCTAGAGATGGTACAACGACGATCCTAATTGTATATGTTGATGACATAATTCTAACAGGAGACAACATAGTGGAGATGGAAAGACTAAAGAAGTTCTTAGCTGCTGAATTTGAAGCAAAAGATTTGGGGCAAATGCGTTTTTTCTTGGCAATGGAAATTGCAAGATCAAAGAAAGGTATTAGTGTCTCTCAACAAAAATACATTATTGATCTTTTAACTGAAACATGCATGTTGGGATGCAAACCTAGTGATACACCTATTGAGGCAGGAAGAGTAAAGGACACAGGGAACACCGTGGTTATGGAAAGATATCAAAGATTAGTTGGTAAGCTAATCTATCTCTTTCATAGTAGACATGATATTGCTTTCGCAATCAGCATGGTAAGTCAATATATACATTCCCCTAAGGAGGCCCACCTAGAATTTGTATACAAAATCCTTAGATATCTAAAAGGTACGGTTGGAAAAGGATTATTATTTGAAAAGGGTAAAAGGAATAGAGTAGAGATCTTTACTGATGCAGACTGAGCTGGATCGATTGAAGATAGAAGATCTAACACCGGTTACTATACCTTCGTATGGGAAAACTTGGTAACTTGGAGGAGCAAGAAGCAGAATGTAGTAACCAGAAGTAGTGCAGAGGTAGGATTTAGAGCTGTTGCACAAGGAATATGTGAAGGCTTATGGTTAAAAAAACTCTTGGAGGAACTGAATGTTGAAATGGAACTTCCGATTAAAATTTATTGTGACAACAAAACAACCATCAACATTTCTCTCAATCTAGTACAACATGACAGAACTAAACATGTAGAGGTGGACATACACTTCATCAAAGAGAAAATAGATGATGGAATTATATGTATGAGATATGTCCATACTAAAAAACAAATTGTAGATATCTTCACCAAATGATTGTCCCGACAAATATTCGACGATCTTAACTACAAGTTGAACATGATCAACATCTATAGTTCAATAGGTTGTATTGTTTCCTCGGTTATATTGTTTCCTTAGTTAGAAATTTTTTTTTCCTTTTATTCGACATTTCGTGTACTATAAAGATGCAGTGAAACTATTGTTAATATCAAGACAGAAAAACTCATTCCAATCTTGTCTTCAGAGGATAATTTCACTATAATAAATAGCAATATGTGTTTACATTAAGATTTCAGTGCTCTCAACTAAGATCTAAAACTCTCAATATGTTGTGGAGATAATTTACGCTGAACCATATATATATATATATATATATATATATATATATATATATGAAACCCTAAAAACAAGTTGTAGATGAATAATAGTCCAAAATGCGTTAAAATACGAAACATCAGGAAACACCGTCACTCGAGCGACATCGAGCGAAGGGCGGACGATAGCTCTATGTTCCAATTTTTACAGTTTTGCTTGAACGTCCATTTAGCGAGTAGTAGTGATAATGCGATGATAATTTGTCCTGGTCTATAATTCTTATTTCTCCTAAACCACTCCAAATACAACTCCAACTTTCAATAGAATTTGAGTCACAATACAACAAATCTCCACATTGAACCATATTCGACTACAAGGAACACCAAGTAAACACCACTCCACCTCTTCCTAACAAGTCCCAATGGACTAAATCAATGAAAAACACCAACTAAGTTCAAGCAATGCTTAAACTTAGCAATGGATAGTTGTTTTGTTGTCATGTCAGCAGGATTATTCTTGGTATCAGTCTTGCTCACTACAATATCACCACGAGCAATCATTTCAAGCACAAAATTATACCTTACATCAATGTGCTTTGTCCTCTCATGAAACATTTGATCCTTAGTCAGAAAAATGACAATCTGACTATCATAATATATTGTAGAAATCTACAAGTCTTCACTGATTTCACCAATTAATCCTCTTAACTACATAGCCTTCTTACAAACCTTTGTAATGGCCATATATTCTGTCTCTGTTGTAGATAAAGCTACTATATTTAGTAAAGTATCTTTCCAGCTAATAGCACAACCTTAAAAAGTATACACATACCCTGTGAGTGATCTCATTTTATTGAGGTCCTCAGCATAATCTGTATCCACATACCTAATGGCTCCATCTTAATTTTTTTCAAAATGCAAACAAGCATTAGTTGAGCCTTTCAAGTATCTGAATATTCACTGCACTGCTGAGGAACACCAAGTAAACACCACTCCACCTCTTCCTAACAAGTCCCAATGGACTAAATCAATGAAAAACACCAACTAAGTTCAAACAATGCTTAAACTTAGCAATGGATAGTTGTTTTGTCGTCATGTCGCAGGATTATTCTTTGTATCAACCTTGCTCACTACAATATCACCACGAGCAATCACTTCAAGCACAAAATTATACCTTACATCAATGTGCTTTGTCCTCTCATGAAACATTTGATCCTTAGTCAGAAAAATGACACTCTGACTATCACAATATACTGTAGAAATCTACAAGTCTTCACTGATTTCACCAATTAATCCACTTAACTACATAGCCTTCTTACAAACCTCTGTAATTGCCATATATTCTGTCTTTGTTGTAGATAAAGCTACTATATTTAGTAAAGTAGCTTTCCAACTAATAGCACAACCTTAAAAAGTATACACATACCCTGTGAGTGATCTCATTTTATCGAGGTCCTCAGCATAATCTGTATCCACATACCTAATGGCTCCATCTTAATTTTTTCCAAAATGCAAACAAGCATTAGTTGAGCCTTTCAAGTATCTGAATATCCACTGCACTGCTTTCCAATGTTCATAACCAAGATTTGCCATGTACCTACTAACTGCACTAACTACATGTGCCAAATCCGATCTTGTTTAAATCATAGTATACATCAACGAACCAACTGCACTGAAAAATAAAATTAATCGATTGTCAATTTTAATTATTAATGACAAATTTTTTCGTTGTCGAAATGAAAAGGTGACTAAATTTTGGTTGCTTTCATTGTATTTTAACGACAAAAATTGTTGATACAAAAATCAAACAAGTAGTTGAAAAAAGAATCAGTTGTTATTATAAATTTTTTTACAATCATTTATTTAGTTGCTGAAATAATACAATTAACGACTAAACGTATTTTTAGTCATTGGATACATTTACCAACACCTCTTTCTCAACCAATAAACAACCAACTGATTTAGGTTGTTGAATGTGATCAACAACTAAAATATATATTCTATGACCATTTATATGGTTATTGAATGTGATACTTTCTTTAGTGCGTTGATCAATGTTCACAAGTTATTTAATAATATTTCTTGAGTAGAACTAAATATATCTTCTCATGTGACTTTTCCATATCTCTATGAAAGATGCGAACATGAAACCATATGTTAAAATACTAGAACATCTATTAGACATGCAAAGCAAAGATGTATGTTTCTATCCTCTATCGAATCTCAGTACCTCACAACAATTGTTATAACGTGCTATCTATCCTGTTGTGTCTTTTGATAAAAATAAAATTCACAAATCAATCCAATTAGTGATCAAGTAATCGAACAACATTAAATCCTATAACAATAATCCAAGAATTAACACATTTTGAGCATCAAAATATTGAAATTATATTAAAACTTCATAACAAGAGTTCATCTATGTCTTAGTAAATGAAAACTTAGCCTAGCATTACACTTTTTATTTTATAGAACATCACCCAAATTTTTGATTAATGAAGAAGAAGAGGAAAAATCTTGAATCTCTTCAATGGATTTTTGATAACTTCTGGTTGCGCTTTCCTTTATTTTCTCAAGAATCAAGATCGAATCGTCAATTGATTGAATTCTCGTGTCTTGCCTCTTGATTTGCCCAAAGGTACGACGAATTCTCCTTTTTTATTGCAATTTTTTGTTGTTGTCTAGTCCATGTTTTGTACTTACAAGGCTCGAAATTAGATCAAGAAGTGACCCAAAATTCATTTCCAAAAGAGTTAGACTCGAGAAAAGAAAATCGCAAAATTTTGCCCAGAACTCTACAATGCATGTGCATAGTAGTCTTCCAAGCGAATGCACGAAAGAAGCAAAATTGTTTCGAGTTTTGTAAAACAAAGGAATTCATGCACATCCCTATGTATGGTTTGCATGCTCCATACAATCTTTTCGCTAGAAGTGCACTTTGGTCCTTACTTTTGTCCAATGTTTAGCTTGAATCCTTTCTTCTTGCAAACTTCATCATTTGACTTCTAATTTCTTGCATTTGATTCTATGTAGTCTTCAAACATCATTTTTTGTCTGAATCAACTATGGATATTTTCAATTTAGTACCTGAACTCTGAAAATTCTCCTTTTTCGTCGATTTCATTCATTTCTTCCAATTTCACTTTCAATAATTGAGTTGTACATAATAAACAAAAATATATAAAAGAGACTAAGCTATATTTCATCAAGAGTAATCCCAACTATTCATATTTAATGGCCTAAATAAGTGTACAAATTACATTCATCAAACATCCTCAAATTTAAACATTTGTTTGTCCTCAATTAAAACTATAACTTATCACAATAAAAAAACATGCAACAAATTTTTGGTTTGATAACTTGCTGTTTATCTCAAGATTGGAAACATTGTACTAAATCATGAACAACTTCAAGGCTACAATACTACAATCAATCTCTACTTATCCAGTGTAAAATTGATGTGTCTGTATGTGCAAAGAATAACATAAAATATCATAAATTCATAAGTAACTTCAATTCCCGACCCTCAATGGTCAAATATTTTCTTTCTTCACTTGTAAGATACACGCACACCCCAAAATTTATTTATTTTAGCTCTTTTCTCAAGGTGTGACCTAAGGTTGAATTTTTGTACTAATCACCCCCCTCTTTAGTTTGGATAGATTTCACCAAGTGCAAGTCAATACCTCAACAAATAAGATTCTCCTACTTTTGATTGCTTCAACTTATAAGACTCATCTAGGCTAGTCGTCCCTTGTCAAAAGTCTAATTCTCTCAAATAAGTGTTCATGACTTAATCAATATATACAGTACGTTTTCTATTTTATGGACTTGCTTTTTTAAAATTTGCTGTTTATATTCTGTTTCATGCATTAGCTTTATCTCTATTTGAGTTTTCTTGTTGGAATTTTCAATAAGTGTCCTCATTGATTTATAAAGTAGCTTTCACTTATGAATCATGGTAGTTTTTTCCTTTTTTGTGTCAATGTTTAGTTCAATACCCATCATTAAACACTCATTCTTAAAAATTGACCTTTAGATTTTCACCTAAATTTCATCTTATTGGTCTTAGCTAATCCACACAGAAAATTTACACACATGAAACCCTCATTCATCTCAATATCTTCCTACAACAGTTTCGTCATCCCCAAAAGTTTTATTATTTCAACTTATCAAACATATGAATCAGCTTATTGCTTTACAATGCTAAACATAATTTATATGTGCAAATAGTATCAAAGAGACTTTCCTTTAGTAATCTATCTAGATGATAATTTTTTCTTTCATCTTATGTGCAAACTTTCCTTTAGTAATCTATCTAAATGACCCATATAACGAGCTTTAGGTAGATGAATTTCAAGTCAGACTATAGGGCACTAGGCTTTAAGATACGTAGAAGATTTAATTACTCGAGTCATAAAAGTATAAGATGTATCTTACAAGTTTTATGTGAAATTCAAATCTTTTTAAGCTTAATAATCTTTTTCTTTCAGGGAATGTACAAGAGCTTAGATCAAGAAGTTAAATGTCATTCTATATTCAAAATCCACTCACCACATCGATGACCGATATCCTAAATCTCACACACGTAGTCAAAACTCACTTGCAAGAGCTTAATGCGTGTAGTGTAGATGATACATGCAATAACTAATACCAAGTATTCCAAATAAATTCTATATAAAGTTAATGAAAACTTTAATCACTCTTCATGAATTTTACTAGTACTTGATCACAAAATAACATGTCCAACATTTTATAATCATTAAAAAAAATCTTTTTTTTCTTTTTCATATTTTCTAATTTTTGTTTTTCATTTAAAAAATGATGATGAAAAAAAAAAGAGAAAAGAAAAAAGTAGAGTGCTTGCATGAATTTTCAAATATTATGAATAATGCAGATGCGTGCACGTAAACACTTAATTAACGAGGCATACATACGCTCTTGCCATGAAGAGCAAAACGAGCAATATTGAAATCAATATCATCACTTCGACATGTGAGTTCACCCTTTTGGACCCATATCTTCTTAGAAAAAAGATGTGATCTTAGTCAATTTCCGTCTAGTGACTCATTTGATTAATCAAGAATCTAACACGAGTAGTTAGATCTTGTACTTGTTGTTCCTAATCAAAAGTTAACAGTATTTAGGTCTTATGTGACCTAAATTACTACAGTTATGACATGTGTGAATGAACCTAGGACCAACTTTCGGTTGAGGAACTTTATGTTGTACAGATACTCTATGTCCTAAGGCTACTATTCTCTTAGACTTGACTGAGGTAGATATACTCTTGTTTTAGAAGATGAAGCAATATGAGAATTTGTTTCATTAAAGCCTAAATCTTTCCCGTACACTTTTGTTTTTAGAAGAAGAAGCAATATGAGAATTTGTTTCATCAAAGCCTAAACCTGACCTATTCACAACTAGTTTATTCAAACCTAAAGTGATGTCAAGTTTCTAGAAACCACTTGAAAAAGATTGAATTTGAGCACAAGATTTCTCAAGGTCACTAGTAAGAGTCTTAACCTTAACTTCTAAGGACTCTTTCTTAACCCTTAACTCATTCAATTTTCTAGCAGACTCCTTAAGTTTTACTTCTAAACTTTCATTTTCTAACTCAAGTTTATGCAAATTCTTAAAGAAAAAGCTATTAATATTTTCAACTTAAGGTACTCATCAAACAATTCATCAAAAACCTCATAAATATCATGCTCATCTTCCGACTTTTCCTGTGAAGGGTCAGTTTTCTCTGTCCTGACGTGACTCATTACTAACTGTAGATGTAGATGCCATATAATTTCCTCCTTCATGAGGATTGTAATTCTCACTTTTATTATCGGATCAATTAGACTAGCTTTCATAGCTTACCTAAGGTTTTTTTATAACTTGGACACTCAAATTTAACAAGACCAAAACCCTGTCACTTTTGACACCTCGCAGACATCTTCTAGGCATCGCTCTTTTCTTTTTCATCTTTCCTAGATATACTAATTCACTTTTAAACTTATTAGCAAGCCCTTTATTGTTCCTAAGGATTTTCTTAAATTTCCTACCAAGATAGCCAAGCTCCTTATCCTTAGGTTTGTCATCATCAGTGGTGTCACAATCTGCTTCCCTAATAGTTTTGTGGGCTAAAGGGCTTGTTCTTCTTGTACTGAGGGAGGCTAGGATCATATATTTGGAGAGATCTTACAAGCTCTTCTATCTTAATAGCATCAACATCTTTGCTTTCCTTAATAGTTATGACCTTAGGCATAAATTTCTCAAGTAGAGATCTTATAATTTTCTTCACTATCTTAGCCTCGGGGATTTGCTCACCTAAGTTGAAACTAGGGTTGACTATATCATTCAATTTAGCATAGAAATCATCAAAAGACTCATCATCTTTCATCCTAATTTTCCCAAATATAGTAGTCAACATCTGCAATTTAGAGTTTTTAAGGGTCTTGGTTAAATCATATGTTGTTTCTAATATATCTCAAGCATCTTTTGCAGTCTCACACAAGGATACTCATTTAATCTCCTCAAGCAAAATAGCCATTAAAGATGGCATGGATCCATCTATTATTCCAGTTACACCCATCTAAATCATTCTTAGAACGGTGAAAACCTCTGTAAGGTTTACTACAACTGCAACAAATGTAGCTGGGGTAGTCCAACATTTCTGTATACTAACCCAAATATGCTCATCCATAGACTTAAGAAAGGCCCTATTCTAACTTTTCAATACACATATTTACTACTTTCAAAGAATGGAGGAACGGAAAGTGTTTGACTCATCTAGACAAATAGGGTTTAGGATCACAATTAAGCTTTAAAACCAACTGAAAATATATATAATCGACGATACGTTTAGACCCAACTACACCTAGAGTGTGTATAATGTGGAATTAAATTAATAATAAGCAACAAGTCACAAATTATAGTCTCTAGATGGTTAGTAAGTTTAATATCAAATTAAATCCTAAGTAAACAATAATGCAATATAGATCAAAAGCAATAAAGACAAAAAGTAAATCAACACCAGAAATTGGTAATGAACGAAAACCCATTGAAGAACTCTTTTCAAAATGAACCACTATAAAGATAACTTACAGTTGGTCGAAATATAATTAAACCTTAGTAGACTCTAATCACCCAATCTGTAAATCACCAAAGAACCTCTTCAATAGCCTTTTAGAACCTTGCAATTCAGAACAAACTTAGAAATCAAACATTGTTCCAATTTGAGCACAGTTGCAAAAAATATCAACATTGTTTGTGCTCAAAGCTCTTGATAATGCAGGTATTTAATAATATATGTTAGAATCATATTTGATTCTAATTAGTAATCTCACTGGTATTTTTATTAATATAGATAAGTTCTTTCAGAGTCTTTTCAGTCATGATCATGTGGAGTCGTGTCATCGTCTTCATATATAAATAAAATTAAGCCCCGTTTGATAACCATTATTTCAAAACTCTTTGTTTTCAAACACATTTTCAACAACACATATCACAATAAAGTATTCTTTACGTAAATTCAAAAAATTTCCTTACTTTTTAACCACATAATCTTCAAAAAATTACTATTCAAAAACTCACTCTCTTCAAAAATCTCAAAAGAATGGTTGTCAAATAGAGGCTAAATATTATTTAAATCGGGTTAATTATGTTGATAGTTACTGAAGTTTTGATTGCTAATTATGTCAAAGGTCACTGAAGTTATTTTCCTATGACAATTATTACCCTAATTTCCTATGGTTACGCTAATGGTCAATGGCTAAAATATTAACTCTAAAGCCTCTATAACATCATTAAGTATCAATGTGTTACTAAATGTCATTATTTATTATGTAAATTCAAAAAAAAAAAAAAAAAATTCGTCATTAAAGAAAGCGTTTGTTTACCATATAATTTACGTTATCTTATCTAAACATGTTTAACCCTTGCTTCAAAACTCCTCAACTATTCTGATTTCGAGTAATAAATAATGTAGATAACCCAATTTAAATATTTTATGCATTTAACTAGTTAGTTCATTGATCTTGAAAGTAGTTGATACTCCATCTCTTTTTGATTGTTGATGATAGAAATTAGATCAACAAATCCTCTCATCTAGCCAGATTTTTCAACTCCTAAACTCGCTAGTTTCGATGCTCAAATTCGGAGCAAGAGGGAAAATGGCTATTGGAAGGTAGATATTTGAATTCCATGCCTTTCTCTTCAAAAGTGGGGATATCTATAGATTTTCCTCCAAGTTTTAGGGTAATTTGGTCATTTGGGGGCAATGATCGATGACAGCTTCTTATTGTCTAACTTATAACTAAATTCTATTAAAAGTATCACGTTTTAATCATTGGCCTATGTGTATTTTATTAATATCATGTAGCTAGCCAGGATGGGGAAGGATCGCCTACTTAGTGCGAACCTTTTATGCTCTTATTTCCCTCACGTGTTACTTTACGATTCGTCATTAGTTGGCAAGATTCACGGATTGTATTTTGTGGATCAATGTATAGTTCTCGAAGTTCGATTTTATTATTCATATTAAATCAAAGACTTATTGTATTTTTTGTGATTTTGCGACCTTATCGAACTTCATTTTATTATTAGTGGCTGACATAGCCATATTGGGGGGACATATTACGATTGTTGCCATTTTTACGTGTGCTACAGGGTTTATTTGCACGTTTGGCATTTAATGCATAATCTTCTCCATGTATTTTTGAATCTAGGTTTAAGGGCCCGTTGATACCCAGTGGCTATGATTATATGAAGAGTTCGAACGGTCAAGATCTATCACTTAACCTAATCGACAGTTCACGTATGCCCTTTTTCTACTTCTTATCCACTTTCAGTGTTTTTCCATGTGTTTTTTTTTATGGTGATATTCTTGCTTATTGGTGACTTGGCTCTTTTTTTTTTTTTTTTTTTTTTTTTTTTTTAAGCCCTCTGATGTAGGTAGCACTTCTATTTTATCTTGTTATTGAAAGCCCAAGAACAACTAATCAAGATGGGGTAAATTTGTTCTTAA
This sequence comes from Osmanthus fragrans, assembly GCA_019395295.1. NCBI lineage: Eukaryota > Viridiplantae > Streptophyta > Magnoliopsida > Lamiales > Oleaceae > Osmanthus > Osmanthus fragrans. Next base: position 11,238,997 of record CM033353.1, read on the forward strand.
AACTTTTTCGAAAATTTATCCAAATTTACGCAAATTGAGAAAGAATAAGTCAATTAAACAAAATACACAAGTACAAAAGCAATTAGTAAAGGGGGAAGAGATTGTGCAAACGATATAATTGTGGAGGTTTGATTTCAACCAATGAGCAGTGTCCTTCGTTACCAAACTCTCCGTCATGAGCAATGCCTTTTAACTAAATTCGATTGACTTATGGTGCAATGCAAATCCTTACAATGCTTTCGGTCGGTGACTTACAAACAATTAGGCCTGTGCACAATCCGACTCGATTCGGTTCTGAAGAGAAGAACCGAACTGAACCGAAAATTTTCGGGTAGTGAATAAACGAAACCATCAGGTCCAAATATAATTTTGGAACGGTTCGGGTTCGATTCGGTTCCATACTATAATTAATTTTTTTAACATTATAACAACACTATAGTCTGACATGTTTAATCTTAGTTTTTACAAATTAACGTATTCCAATTTAATAACATATAAATAACAAGTTGTCCAATAAAATTAATTTACCAATGTATACAAATAACAAAAAGTAGATAATAAATTAGTAATACTAAAATATCGGTGATCCATATAAATTATAAGTCATAGACTCGTAGAGATAAAATATTTTAAAATATTGCTAATACAGTAGTACATACCAAATATTTGATTTAACCATCAATTGTTTGACTTGTCATACTAGATACTAAGAAATTAAAAAAAAAAAAAAAATTGAAAAATCACAATTAACTAACATAAATAAACTAAAAATTGTTCAACTAATAAAATTTAATAAGAAAAAATATAATATATATATATATATATATTCTATCACCTGTCTCAATGCCCTCATAGAACTCAGTGTTTTCAATGCAAACTCTATCTTTGCAAATTTATTTTTAAAAAGTTAAAATAATTTAATTTTTCTCATATATAAAAATTTAAAAAAAAATTGGTTCTTCGGTTCTGGGTCTAGAACTGAGAACCAAACCAAACCTGTTGGTTCTCGATTCAGATACCCGTTCGTGTATTTCAGTTACGAAGAACCGCTCGATTTGGTTCGGGTGCAGTTCGGTTTGATTTCGGTTCGGGTTCGGGTTCGGGTTCAAGTCCGGTTCGGGAGATATGCCCAGTCCTACAAATAATGAGTACTGATCTTTATACAATATTGAACTTTTCGAGAACTCAATATGACCCGCAAATTTAAAGAGAAATGATTTTACAATTTGAGATTTCTCTCTTAATAAATGATGTAATCAAAATAAAGTACAAAAGAGAAAAAAAAAACTAACACTTTAATAAATAGCAATGAATGAAGTCCAGGTGTTAGGTGAGAAGAACTTTAATGAGAAGAATGATTTTCAAATGTTGATTCAATCAAAAGTTTTCAAAATAAAAGAATTGATAAAGATAAGTAAGACATACAATTGATCTAATTTAGCTCAAGAGCATCTCACTTAAAATGCTCTCTAAAGTGTATAATGAATGTAAAGTGAAATGATATTTATAACAGTCAAAACGCCAAACTTTCTGACTAATTGGACAACTTATATGGAGATCCGCATCTTAAACCAGACAACCAAACTAGCTGTTATACGTTGCTACAACTTTAAGGTTGCAAACCCAAGTGCAGGTTGTCTCAAGTAGTAAACTCGGAAGTCCGAGGTTGAACCACAGGGAATTGGAAGGAAATAAACTAGTCTATGAGTAGTAAATGGTTGGTTAAAGTACGATGAGAAGAACACTAGAGCGTTGGGGATTCATTTTGGATAAATGAGTAGAAATTATTCTTGATCTTTTATTTAACTCATATGAAAATCAACTATGAAGTGATCTCATACGGAAGATAAAACGTTGATTGCAAAATAGACTAAAAGATAGCTCTCGCTAATTGTTTGATCTATATGTCAAAATAAGTTATTGGTAGGTAAAGACTAACTAAGCATTCATTGTGCCAAACTTGTCAACAATAAATCAAAGTTTTTGACAAACCAAAACCATTTGGAGAACATATAATTCAACCAAGTAAAAAGATTAACATTGAAGAACAAAGTGAAAGATCAAAGATAAAACTACAAATTCATCAAAGTTTCACCCCTAGCTCTAGCTAAAGATTTAGAAATACATAATGAAATGTAGCAAAGAGAAAAAGAAGGAAACTGGAATATATTGTAGAGGAATTGATCTCCCCAAACTCGTGGCCAAGGTCCCCTTTTATAGGCAAAGAAGCATCCAAAATGCAAGTGGACATTAACAACTTGTGCTCTGCCAGCTTGGAGACAGCAGGCTCATGCAACTTGATGCCACTTTTCAGATATATTTTGTAGCGAATTTGGACTTATGATCAAGAGACAGGTTGTTTCCACTTGAGTTATCTTTCCATTGGTACAAATATCAGGTTCATTGGATCTCTATAACTCAAGATATGTCCAAAACAATGAGTGCTGCTCACAGGTTGAAAGGCTGTATACAGCTAGCAACAGCCAGGTCTTTCAACGGTGATTTTGGCTGTCCTATTCTGCGAATTTGACTTCTTGTGAAACATGAACGTTGTAGATACATATCTTATCTTTCCATACCAACTTGAATCACCTTGGTTCGATTACTACAACTCAAGTTATGATCCTTTTTCCTAGATTTTTGGCTTTTCCACATTTTTTTTTCTCCACTTGCTCTATTTTGGAAATACATTGGAAATATACCAAATCAATACTCTTTCAAAAGTATAATACTCATGCCAACATGTATAAAAATACATATTTATTCATTGCACTTTTAACCATGTATTTATGCAAATTGAATTTTTGGCAAGAGAATTGAAATTAGAGACTAACAATAGTGAATTTGTACAAAATAAATGTGAAATGCCTTGTAAATGATAATTTTTGAAGCACTTTTAGACAATTATCACACTCCCCAACCAAGATATTGTTAGTCCTTAGCGAATTAGTGCATAACAAGATGAGAGAACGACTGATCTATGTCACTAGTGAAATTGTTACGTTTTAATTTAACCACATGCCATGCTCTCTTCCAACTTAATATCACAAGAAATTAACAATGTCACGATTATCAAGATGTCAAAAGCACATGCCGAATTTGTAAGTGTGTGTCAAGCCATAACCATCTTACCGCTAACCCTAAAACATGCAACATCAAGTATGTCCCAAGCTAAAGGTTGGGTTCCATATCTCACAAGTATCAAAGTGTTTAGTACGGGATTTCTCTCTACGGAGCCGAGAAAGATAAATACTCAAATATGGAGGCTTAAACAATCATGCACAAGTAATAAGAAAGCATTGATCCTATGATAGGTATACCATCAAGTGAGAATTCATCAACTTCTTTCCACAGTCTACTTGGGAGCCAACGGTCAATACAAAAGGTTGGTAATGTGGTTTAGGTTGGGAGATGATATAATGATTTAAGACTTCCAAGCATGTAACCAAATTCCTTATCAAGCATTTCAATATTTCACAACTTTCAATAAGTGCATACTTGGACATTTCAAACCCCAAAATCAATCAATTTTTCCACTTTTTTTTTTCTTTCTATTTTTCTTTCAATTTTTTTTTTTCGAAATTGACATTTGGGGTGCCTCATTTGAGCACATTTTAACTTTTATCATTTTCTTCAATTCTTCACAATTGAATATTCAGCATCTACTACACATTTGGAAGTAAAGGGGTGAGAAAATAGGCATATACTCCAATTTAAGGTAGTGTGGATAATGTAAGTGCATGAAGGAGGGTTCTGTATGACTCAACATGGCTACTGGGGGTTGTATTTATTGAAAAGAAAGGTTTGAACGGTTCAAATATCGATCATGAATTGACCTTTTATCATTTCCCAAGTAATCCACCATCCTACCACAAACCATGTAGTGTTATTCTCACAAGAGGTTTCCAATTCACAAAACCAATGAATGCTTATTACCATTTTTCATATATGTAGGTCCTCTGCCCTCACTAATTTGCTCACATGAGAAAGCTTTAACAAGAGACTCCTTTAGTTACATGTGCCAACCATTATCTTACCACAAGGCTTGTGTGCGCAAAGAGAGTTCAGCAAGTGTCTTAACATCTAGACTTTCATAACAGAATTAACTCCTAGTGGCAATTTTCTCATTCACAAGCACAACATGCAGCAAATTAATGACTAAAAAAAACAAAACAAAAAATTTCCCATTAGAAACAATTCACTACAAAATTTTCATGGTTATGTTATTCACATGCAATTTCCAATAAATCCACATGGACTCTCTCCCCAACTTAACTGAAACATTGTCCTCAATGTGAAGAATAAACATGTAAAATTTATAAAGGACGTTAAAGAGCAAAATTTTGAACAAAGAGAAGGGTTTTCAACTTTACCTGGAGAGTTTGGATAAACTTGGCCTAGGTGAACCTTCAGTTTCATTAGACAAAAAAATAATAATAATAATAAAAAAGACACACCTAAAACAAACACACGACATTACAAAAAAAACATATAAATAAAATAACAAAAAAAAAGACATCAATCTTTAGGATCATGCAAAGTAATGGACTCTTCTAAACTAGAGAAATTCTCAAAAAATGGTTTCAAACGATGTCCATTAACTTTAAAAATATTTCCATTACTTGGATTTTCAATTTCTACTGCTCCATGTAGGTAAACAGTTTTGACAATGAAAGGACCAGTCCACTTGGAGCGTAATTTTTCAGGAAACAAATGTAACCTTGAATTGTACAAAAGAACTTTCTGGGAAGGCTCAAAAGTTTTTCTAACAATGTTTTTATCATGAAACACCTTCATTCTTTCCTTGTAAATTCGAGAGTTCTCATAAGCTTCATTCCTAGTTTCTGCCAACTCATTCAGTTGAAGTTTCTTTAGTGATCCTGCCTTATCTAAAATGAAATTAAACATTTTAATAGCCCAAAATGCTTTATGCTACAATTCCACAGGTAAATGACAAGGCTTTCCAAAAATAAGTCGATAAGGAGACATACCAAGTGGTATTTTAAAAGCAGTACGATAAGCCCAAAGTGCATCGGTCAATCGTAAAGACCAATCTTTTCTATTTGAATTCACTGTTTTCTCCAAGATGTGTTTAATCTCCTTATTTGCAAGTTCAGCTTGACCACTAGTGTTTGGGTGATAAGGATTAGACACTTTATGAGTAATCCCATATTTTTTCATTAGGGCCTCAAAAGGTCTATTACAAAAGTGTGAACCCCATCACTTATAATGGCTCTAGGTATTTCAAATCTTGACAAAATATTTTCTTTCAAAAATTTCGAAACAATTTTGTGATCATTGTGTTTACAAGGATTTGCCTCTACCCATTTAGATACATAATCAACTCCTGCTAAGATGTATAAATAGCCAAAAGATGATGGGAATGGACCCATGAAATCAATACCCCAACAATAAAATATTTCAACAACTAATATGGGTGTCAATGGCATCATATTTCTACGAGTTATCCCACCTAATTTTTGACAACGTTCACAAGCTTTGCAGAATTCATATGTGTCTCTGAAAAGAGTTTGCCAATAAAATCCAGACTGCAATATTTTTGAGGCAGTTTTCTTTGAAGAAAAGTGACCACCACATGCTTCAGAATGACAAAAAGAAATGATCTTTTGAATTTCATTATTTGGCACACATCTTCTTATTATTTGGTCTGGGCAATATTTAAACAGATAAGGGTCATCCCAAAAGAAATTTCTTACTTCCTTGAAGAATTTATTCTTGTCTTGGGCATTCCAATGAGATGGTATTTGACCTGTTACAAGAAAATTAGCAATATCAGCAAACCAAGGCAAGTCAGAAATACTAAAAAGTTGTTCGTCAGGGAAAGTATCTTTGATTGATGTTGTCTCAAATGATTCATCAAAAGTAAGCCCAGACAAGTGATCGCCTACAATATTCTCTACTCCTTTCTTTTCTCGAATGGTGATGTCAAATTCTTGGAGTAAAAGAATCCACCTAATCAACCTAGGTTTGGAATCTTTTTTAGAGAGAAGATATTTTAAAGCTGCATGATCACTAAAAATAACAATTGGTGAGCCAACAAGATATGGTCTAAATTTGTCCAAAGCAAACACTACAGCAAGCAATTCTTTTTCAGTGGTGGAATAATTCATTTGAGCGCTATTCAGAGTTTTACTTGCATAGTAAATGACATGTGGTTTTTTATCTTTTCTTTGGCTTAAGACCGCTCCAACAACATAATCACTAGCATCACACATGATTTCAAAAGGTAAATTCCAATCTGGAGGTTGCATGATCGGAGCAGAAGTAAGCATGTTTTTAAGTTCAACAAAGGCTTCTTGACAAGACTTAGTCCATTCAAAAGGTATGTCTTTAGATAGAAGATTACACAATGGTCTAGATATAGCACTAAAGTCTTTGATAAACCTTCTATAAAAACTAGCATGTCCTAAAAAAGATCTTACCTTTTAACACTAGTTGGAGTAGGCAAATTAGAAATCAATTCTGTTTTAGACTTGTCTACCTCAATTCCGTTAGATGATACAATGTGACCAAGTATGATACCACTAGTAACCATAAAATGACATTTTTCCCAATTGAGCACAAGATTTTTTTCTTCACACCTGACTAAAACTTTTTGCAAGTTAGTTAAACAATCATCAAATGAATCTCCAAAAATAGTAAAATCATCCATGAAAACTTCCAAAGATCTTTCAATCATGTCGCTAAAAATACTAAGCATACATCTTTGAAATGTAGCTGGTGCATTACATAATCCAAAAGGCATTCTACGATAAGTAAAAGTACCAAAGGGACATGTGAAAGTAGTCTTTTCCTGGTCCTCAGGTGCAATTTCAATTTGGTTATACCCAGAATATCCATCTAGAAAACAGTAGAATTCATGTCCGGCCACTCTTTCCAAAATTTGATCCATAAAAGGTAAAGGAAAATGATTTTTCCTAGTCATTGAGTTGAGTTTCCTATAGTCGATACGCATGCGCCAAATAGTTACAGTTCTAGTTGGAATTAACTCATTTTCTTCATTTTTGACTACAGTAACCCCAGATTTCTTGGGTACAACTTGGGTTGGACTCACCCATCTACTATCAGAAATAAGATAAATGATTTCATTATCTAAGAGTTTAATAACTTCATTTCTTACCACCTCTTTCAAAATAGGATTAAGCTTTCGCTGCATTTCTCTTGTAGGTTTAGCATATTCCTCTAAATAAATCTTGTGTGTGCAAATCAAAGGACTAATCCCTTTTATGTCAGCTATAGTCCATCCTAAAAAATTTTTATGCATTTTCAAAGTTTGTAACAACTTACCTTCTTGGTGCGCATCGAGTTTGGAAGAAATTATTACCGGAAAAGTTTCATTTTCACCCAAAAATGAGTATTTCAGATTAGATGGTAATGGCTTCAAATCGAGCTTTGGCATTTGATCACTTGAATTCATGGACATATTGGACCGTTGTGGTAATTTTTCAAATTTCAGTTCCCAATGACTTGTCTTTTTCTCCTGAAAAGAATTTAACAAAGAAATCATATGTGAATTTTCAGAATTATCATTGGATTCAAATTCTAGCACATCAGATGAAGACGTAGCAATAAATTGATCATCAACAAGTTGTCCAATAAAATCTACTTCATGCAAATCGTCTTTATCTCCATGTTGCTTGCAAATGTTAAACATGTTCATTTTCGACCGTCATGGTTCCAAAAGAGAGTTTCAAAATACCATTTCTACAATTAATCAATGCATTTGAAGTAGCAAGAAAGGGACGTCCTAAAATGACAGGTATTTGAGCATTTGAACTTAATACATGATGTGTGTCTAAAACTATAAAGTCAACAGGATAATAAAATTTATCAATTTGAACTAGAACATCCTCTACAATCCCTCTTGGAACTTTTACTGAACGATCAGCAAGTTGAAGTGTTGTTGTTGTTGGCTTAAGTTCTCCTAAACCTAGTTGCTCATATACAGAAAAAAGGTAATAGATTAACACTAGCACCAAGATCAAGCAAAGCACGCGCTATCCTATTATTCCTAATCACACATGAAATTGTAGGACAACCTGGATCTGTGAACTTAAGTGGAGTGTTTTGTTGAATTATTGAGCTCACATTCTCTGTCAAAAATGCTTTCTGTTGAACATTAAGTTTTCTCTTAACAGTGCACAAGTCCTTTAAGAATTTTGCATATGAAGGAACTTGTTTGATTGCATCCAACAATGTTATGTTAATTTTGACTTGTTTGAAAAGTTCAAAAATTTCAGAATTATGGTTGAGTTTTGAAATTGGTTGCAATCGTTGAGGAAATGGAGCTGGAATGGGACATTTTTCAACACTAGGTGAATAAATGAGTTTTTTCTCAGTTTTTGAAACATTGTTTTCTTGTTTTGAAGGCCCATCCTTTTTTTGTTCTTTTGAAGGAATTGTTTTGTCAACAATTTTTCCACTACGAAGAGTGGTGATGGAGTTGGCATTTTCTTGTTGACTTTCTGAGGAACTAGAAGCATTTACATTAAATTGACCAGAAGGATTTGGTTGAGGTTGAGCAGGAAATTTACCTCTCTCTTGAGAATGCAAAGAATTTGTCAATGAAGAAAGTGTGTTCTTGATTTCATTGATAGTTTGTGAAGTTTGATTATTAATGTTTGCTTGTCCTTGTATGAATGATTGCAATGTTTCCTCAAGAGTTTTTGATTGTGGTGGTGGGTAAGAAGGAAATTTTGAAAGCACATGAGGTTGTGATACATGAGCACGATTTTCATCTCTCCAATTAAAGTTGGGATGATTTCTCCATTGTTAATTATATGTTTCTGAGAATGGAGAAGAAAAAGGCTTTTTGAAAGTGTTCATAGCATTGGCTTGATCATGTAAAACTTCTTTGAACACTGGGATATTAGGACAATCATGCGTTGGATGCCCAAAAGTTTCACATATGCTACAAATTTCATCATTTTGCACGGGTTTAACTTCCTTTACTTTCCTTAATTCCATAGATTCAACATTTCTAGACAAACTAGCAATCCTAGCATTTAGATCATCTTCTTGACTCAATTGATATTTTCCTCCGCTAGAACTAGCAAGACTAGATCTAATTGAGTTTTCGATTGCTTTTACTGTTTGCCAAGATTGCGAATTTTCGGCTAGATGATCTAGAAATTCTAAAGCTTCATCGGGATCTTTATCTAAAAATTCACCGTTGCACATTGTTTCTACAAATTGTTTTGTTTCAGGAGTTAAACCTTCATAAAAGAAACTTATAGTACGCCATTTTTCAAAACCATGATGTGGACACGTATTTAACAAATCTTTAAATCTTTCTAAACATTGAAAGTATGCTTCATTGGTTTTTTGAGAAAAAATTTGGATTTTTCTTTTCAAAGCATTAGTTTTATGTGCTGGAAAGAATTTTTTTCAAAAACTCGCTTTGCATTTCTTGCCATGTGCCAATTGACCTAGGTTTTAAAGAGTTAAGCCAAGTTTTTGCTTTATCTTTTAAAAAAAAAAGGAAACAATTTCAACTTAACAATTTCATTGGGGCAAGTTTGATCGTTAAATGTGGCACACACTTCCTCAAATTCTTTGAGATGCAAATATGGACTTTCGGATTCTAAACCATGAAAATTAGGAAGTAATGGAATCATACCCGGCTTGAATCGAAAATTATTAGCATTAAGAGGGAAAATAAAACATGAAGGGGCAGAATTTCGAGGAGGTTGCAAGTAATCACGCATGGTTCGCACTTGTTGATTTTCATTTTCATCATGCACGCTTTCATTTTCAGCCATGGTGGAAGATGTGTGTGAGTGTTGGGGTGAGTTAAACAAATTACCAAAGAGAGTTTCACAATTATCTCTAACTGAACGCTGAGAATTAAATTCACGATACCAATTTGACATAAACTAACATTAAGTAGATGAAAGAACGAAAATTAGGTGGCATGGCCAACCATATAATAAAGAAAAGGCATATCGGGAGGCTCGACCTTCCCTTTAAAAAAAAAAAAAAAAAACGAAGGAGGCTTGGCCTTCCTTTAAAGTAAAATAACTAAAGTGATAAGACGGAAAAAAAGAACGATTGTACCTGATTTGTGAAGATTACGAAAGAGAAGAAAAACCTCACAGAAAGTAGCAGGAAATAATCATTGACGCAACTCTCCGGTAACGGCGCCAAAAACTTGCTACAACTTTAAGGTTGCAAACCCAAGTGCAGGTTGTCTCAAGTAGTAAACTCGGAAGTCCAAGGTCGAACCACAGGGAATTGGAAGGAAATAAACTAGTCTATGAGTAGTAAATGGTTGGTTAAAGTACGATGAGAAGAACACTAGAGCGTTGGGGATTCACTTTGGATAAATGAGTAGAAATTATTCTTGATCTTTTATTTAACTCATATGAAAATCAACTATGAAGTGATCTCATACGGAAGATAAAACGTTGATTGCAAAATAGACTAAAAGATAGTTCTCGTTAATTGTTTGAGAGAATATGTCAAAATAAGTTATTGGTAGGTAAAGATTAACTAAGCATTCATTGTGCCAAACTTGTCAACAATAAATCAAAGATTTTGACAAACCAAAACCATTTGGAGAACATATACTTCAACCAAGTAAAAAGATTAACATTGAAGAACAAAGTGAAAGATCAAAGATAAAACTACAAATTCATCAAAGTTTCACCCCTAGCTCTAGCTAAAAGGTTTAGAAATACATAATGAAATGTAGCAAAGAGAAAAAGAAGGAAACTAGAATATATTGTAGAGGAATTGATCTCCCCAAACTCGTGGCCAAGGTCCCCTTTTATAGGCAAAGAAGCATCCAAAATGCAAGTGGACATTAACAACTTGTGCTCTGCCAGCTTGGAGACAGCAGGCTCATGCAACTTGACGCCACTTTTCAGATATGTTGTGCAGCGAATTTGGACTTATGATCAAGAGAAATGTTGTTTCCACTTGAGTTATCTTTCCATTGGTACAAATATCAGGTTCATTGGATCTCTATAACTCAATATATGTCCAAAACAATGAGTGCTGCTCACAGGTTGAAAGGCTGTATAAAGCTAGCAACAGCCAGGTCTTTCAAAGGTGATTTTGGCTGTCCTATTCTGCGAATTTGACTTCTTGTGAAACATGAACGTTGTAGACAAATATCGTATCTTTCCAGACCAACTTGAATCACCTTGGTTCGATAACTACAACTCAAGTTATGATCCTTTTTCTGAGACAGCTGTAGATTTTTGACTTTTCAACATTTTTTTTCTTCACTTGCTCCACTTGCTCTATTTTGGAAATACATTGGAAATATACCAAATCAATACTCTTTCAAAAGTATAATCCTCATGCCAACATGTATAAAAATACGTATTTCAATTCATTGCACTTTTAACCATGTATTTATGCAAATTGAATTTTTGGCAAGAGAATTGAAAATAGAGACTCACAATAGTGAATTTGTACAAAATAAATGTGAAATGCCTTGTAAATGATAATATTTGAAGCACTTTTAGACAATTATCATACGTCAGAACTCAGAATGGTTAAAAAAGGTTATCGATGGACAAACCGGACGTCCGCCAGACTCAACCGGCAACTTGGACATATTTTCCCGAATTTTTCTTTCTTGATTGTTTTGAAAAATGTAGGCTTTTAAATGACCTTTTTCAATTTATTTTTTCAAGGTGAGTGATATTGGAAAGAGTTTGAATATCAAGCTGAAATACTTACCTTTAAAAATAATTTTTATGGAAGTATTTTTATGAAGTAATTTTTTCCGTGCATAAAAATTCATTCTTTGAGCTTTTAACGATTCATTGTTAATGATTAAGCATTTTACCTTTAGATATGAATCCGAAACATCTGAGTCTAATATCTTTGGTGTTTGACTACTGAACTTCTTGTCTTCGAGTGATTTGAAGTGAATGCTCGACTTCCATTTCGATTTTTATTGATTGTCAATTGCGAGTCTTTTAATAGCAATATTTTCTCTCCAATTGATCTATTATGCAACAATAGCTATGAAGACTTGAATTCGATTGTTAGAGATAAAAACAATTGGTTTGTTATAATCAAATCATGAAGTCAACCACAGGTCAACATTGCTAACATATTGTTTTTTTATGTTGATTTTTTTCGAAATGATTCAGAATACATTCTATGGCTTTAGGACAGTAAGTTGTAGATTTGTGGATTTCTCTTCCATTATTATTTGTTATCCTGAAGAAATGCTGTTGGATTTTTGGGTCTAAAGCTTTGCAAATAAAGCTCTTAAACAAAGTTGGTTTTTGATGTCAAGGGGGAGAAGATAACCAGCTTTAAACTGAACAGATTTTGCAACGAAAATAAGCATATAAACTCTGGTTTTCTAGAAGAAAACCAGAGGAGAAGAACTTTGAAGGCTACATTTTAAATATTTTTTCTGCTTATTTTCGAGTTATACAATGGCCATATATACAGACCAATCTACAAGACATCCTACCAACTAATCTATCAACCATACTACCATACTTTACAAGCCCATACCTAGACAACACTATAACTTGTACTACACCAAACTTGTACTAACTTTTACACCACAAACTAAGTTAGACATAAACTAAAATATTGCAACTAATTTAAAACTGAAGATTACAATAATTTGTGACAACAAAAATGTCACAATTCCAACACTCCCCCACGACGTTTTTGTTGGAACCTCAAAGCATTCTTTTAAACCATTTTTTTGTTGGAGACTACAAGTTTGAAGATCCTTTGTTTTTCATCTGATTCAAGCTTTCTTGGTTGCAACTCTCTTTCGTAGTTGATCAACTCTTTTGGCCTTGAATCAACCTTACACAAAGAACTCTTGGACTTGCATATTTTCTCAGATTTGTGAAAGCTGAAACAGGCCATTCTTTTTGAATTTCATATCAGATTTTGCTACTGTTTTGATCAGAGAACTACTCTAATTTTTCTAGTTTTCCATTTGATCCGGCCTTTTTGATCGCAACTCTACATCATAGTTGTCAACTCTTTTAGCCGAGGATCAGTTTTGTTGTTGTTAAAATCAGGGGTGGCTGCTACTTTATATCAGATTCTCCAAAGAATTGCTATTGCCGATTTCCAGATTTTGGCTTGACATAGCTTACCAGATTTTACACTTTCTTGCATACCTGGATTTACCATTTTTCAACCCCTTTACGACACTTCAAAAAAATAGCATTTTCATCTTCTTTGCAGCCATTTTTATCACCAAGCAATTACTGATTTTTGGCTTTAGTTGAGCTTACTAGATTTTGCCTTTTACCCTTTCGTAGTTGATCAACTCTTTTAGCCTTGAATCAACCTTATACAAAGAACTCTTGGACTTGCATCTTTTCTTAGATTTGTGAAAGCTGAAACAGGCCTTTCTTTTTGCATTTTCATATCAGATTATGCTGCTGTTTTGATCAAAGAACTGCTCTAATTTTTCTTGTTTTCCATTTGATTCGACCTTCTTGATTGCAACTTTACATTATAGTTGTCAACTCTTTTTTCCAAGGATCAGTTTTGTTGTTGTTAAAATCAGGGGTGGCTGCTGCTTCATATCAGATTCTCCAAAGAATTGCTATTGCTAATTTCCAGATTTTGGCTTGACATAGCTTACCAGATTTTACACTTTCTTGCTTAACTGGATTTACCATTTTTTCAGCCCCTTTACGACACTTCAAAAAACAGCATTTTCATCTTCTTTGCAGCCTTTTTTATCACGAAGCAATTACTGATTTTTGGCTTTGGCTGAGCTTATCAGATTTTGCACCTTGCTTAACTGGATTCACTCCCTTTTTTTTCAGCCATTACCAACACATAAAAAAGGTTTTAACAACACCTTTTTGTAGCTCCAGCATTCCCTCAATTTGCCTTGTTCTTCACTATGAAGATGGTCATCCTTTAGAATGGATGAGCCAAGCTTATTCATCTTCATTCATCTGGTATTTTCAACAACCTTCAGTTGTTGTTTTGCACTTGGTATATGACTTTAGCTTGCCGGGTTTCGAGCTTACTAGTTTCAACCAGATTCACTCCTTCTTCGCTAACCGGATTCAGCTTCTTCATCACACAATTTTCCTTAGTTGCATCAACTTACCAGTTATCATTTTTTCATCAAATACCGTATTTTAACATGAACTTACTAGTTTTCAATCCTAAAAACATACCAGATTCACTCCTTCTTACATACAGATTTTCCCATTTTTCAGCATACCAGATTTCATCAATTTTTTCTTCAACTTTTCTTTCAAATTTCTGGCCATTTCCTGCTGTTAAAGACTTGCTGAAATTGAGCCTTTGAAATATCGGATTTGATCAGTTCAACATACCGGATTTGAACAATGCATACCAGATTTCCAGATTTGATTTATCAGATTTCAATTTTGAACAAAATACTGGTTTTGGCTTTGGCTTGGATACCGGATATTGGCTTACCAGATTTCAAAGAAGAAGGAACTTACCGTATTTCATTAAAAAACAATACCGGGTACAAGAGAGAGGAACTACTGTATTTGGAAGTTTAGAAAAAATGAAAATTCCTTCCCTTACCGGATTTTAGTTTACCGGTTTTAAATTTACCGTATTTGCGCTATGCTTGCATATCGGATTTCAACAATTCTTGACACTTACTGGATTTTTGGGCATTTTGATACCGAATTTCAATGGCGACTTTGACATACCGGTTTTGATCTTCTTCTTCAACATCTTGTATCGGATTTCATCTTTGTTTTCTTTAGCATTTTTACAGCAACCTCTTCATCTTCTTTTCTGGTTTTTTTTTTCAGCATTTCAACAGCCATTTTCATTGATTTTTTTGCACCTTCAACAACCTTTTTCTTCCGTCTTTCAGTACCAGATTTTTCCTTTTTTACAGCAACTTTGCAACTCCCTTTTTCACAGCAACTTGCAGCCATTTCTTTTATACCGGATTTTGCTTCTGCTTTCATCCATTTTCAACACCATCTAGGATCAAATTCGACTCCCAAGGCTGCTGCTGAAACTTTGCTTCAAATCGAATTTGTTTACTATTTTTGATTGCCCTTCTTCTTCATTTTTTTGGCACTTTTTTCAGGCCCCTTAAGAACATTTTTTCAGGCCCTTCTAAGATCATTTAAGCTTCTGATACCATGTTGGATTTTTGGGTCTAAAGCTTTGCAAATAAAGCTCTTAAACAAAGTTGGTTTTTGATGTCAAGGGGAAGGAGATAACCGGCTTTAAACTGAACATATTTTGCAACTAAAATGAGCATATAAACTCTGGTTTTCTTCCAGAAAATCAGAGAGAAGAAGAACTTTGAAGGCTACATTTTTAATATGTTTTCTGCTTATTTTCGAGTTATACAATGGCCATATATATAGACCAATCTACAAGACATCCTACCAACTAATCTATCAACCATACTACCATGCTTTACAAGCCCATACCTAGACAACACTATAACTTGTACTACACCAAACTTGTACTAACTTATACACCACAAACTAAGTTAGACATAAGCTAAAATATTGCAACTATTTTAAAACCGAAGATTACAATAATTTGTGACAACAAAAATGTCACAATTCCAACAAATGCACTGCTAATATTGTTTTCTTTTAGTTCGAGATTTAACTTGAATATTTCTTAGTTAGGTGTTGACTCCTAACTTAGGATCAAAGTGTGTACTAAAGCATGCAAACTTTTGAGCAAGTCGAGTAGCAATGTTAGAGATGCCTTTGAAACCCATATTTTTACTAGATTTACCGAGAGAGATGTGGAAGATATTCGGGGTTGTTTTATCATCTCCGATGATATAAAATTATCGTGTCTCGAATAATCTCAAATTGCAAATTTTCTTTTCTAAGGTTGTATAGCCTATCATGAACATTCGATGGACGTGAGACTTATAGTCCCCCTTTTGGTCATTTTTTAATGTTCTTTTCTTTTTATTTTTAACATTATGAAAAAAAAAATGTGCTTTCTTTATTTGGGGCGATTGGGGATTTCAACCCAATGACCTTATTTTGTTTGATGTTATTTCTCAATGTTATGATGGAAAAGGGAAGTGTTAATTCTAACATCATTACTGTTTTTTATATTTCCTTGGGTAGTTTCATTTATTTGTACAAGTAATACTGGTATATAAATTACCATGAGGATTGACTCTAATTTCATCCCCAATTGTAAAAAAATTTCGTCTCCTCCCAACCTGGCTACTGGGAGTTCTAGGGGTCTAAAGATATGCCTTTGTGCAAAAGGAAGGTGTGACTAGGCAATCTCCACCCTCTCAAAGGGCTAGTGGTTTTCCATCTACTGTTGCTACTTCGACTTCAGGGTCGTTGTCCTTACAGTCTTGGTCTCATTGATCGTCGGTCCAGGTTAGTACTTCTCCCCTTTGTTTCCAGGGCCACCATATCCACTTACTTGTATTTTAACTCCGCTTGGGAGAGGCTTACGAAAGGGCTTACTCTTAAGCAAAGGGAAAATTTGATTGATGCTTATCTTTCGTGAGCTACTGCACTGAGGAAACTATAGGAAATAATATAAATTTGAAGCCATAATTCCAAAATGACCTTTGACTTTTCAAAATAAAATAAACCACCTAAAATACCCTCTATATTAGAATTACAACCTAGTCCTCATAATATGAAAAGAATACAAATAAGAATATTAGAATTTAGATATTAAAAATCATGGAAATTATAAAAAAAGGTAAATATTACAAATTAAAAGTAGATAAGGAATATTATATATTTGAACCTATTCCTAATAAATTAAAAATAATAACATTAGGTATAATTAAAGAATTGCCTACAGAAATAAAGAAATAAAGGAACAAATATTACATAAATTAATTATTGATACGATAAAAGATAGACATATATATGAAATAATTATAAAAGAATTCGAAAGTATTTTATATTATTATGAAATATACGAATCCTCATAAAAATTATGGAAATTGAGAATACTTAAGAATTAGAAATCGAAGTATACGAAGGAATAGAAGGATATGCTTTAAAAGAAAAATTCGATTGGAAAAAATTTAGAAAAATAAATAAATCAAAGTTAAATCTTAGACCACCAGAAGAGAATAGATTATTTAATATTTTAGGATCTACCTTTAGAAGAAAAAAGTTAGTCATTAATGAATATCACGAAATACAAAAAGTCATAGATGTCAAACATACACAAGGAAAAATAAAATTAAATCTAATAACGAAAAGAAATATTAATGAATTTCTAGGAAAATTAAAACAAGAAAAAAGCAGTAAAATATCTTATGTTTATCTTGTTGGAGTACAAATAATAATAAAATCATGTTTTAAAGAAGGAATTAATAGCCCTATAATACTTAATTTACAAGATGAAAGATGTATTACAGCAGAAAATGAAAATTTAGAAATAGTCAAAGAAATTTAGCCTATGAAAAATTAAAATTTACTTGTTATCCTTAGATATTGTGTACATATAAATGATAAAAATTTAGATGATTGTCTTAGTCTACATTTTAAGATGACTAATAAAATATTAAAAGATGATAATAAAGTTTTTACTATATTATACCAAGGATTATATTGTTATACAAATAGTAATTATGGAAATATATATAAAGAAAAACATTTCATAGAAATAGAAGAAGAATTTAGAGATCTAGCAATCCTACCTAGGGAACAAGATATAGAAGAAATAGAAAATTTTGAAATAGGACATGATAATGCTATAAGTATAGATCAACCTATGATACCAAAATAAATAACTTATAAAGAAAATAAGATAATTATTGGAAGTAGCTCAACAAAATATAATATTTCAAAAATAAAACAAAATAAGAATAATAGTGTCTATGGAATCAAAGGAAAATTCTTTAATGGAAATAAATGGATAAATGAAAGTAAAATACTTATTACTTGAAAGGAAAAATAAACTTTTGTGATATTATAGGACAAGTCCAAGTTAAACTTGGAAGTTTATTATTAAATATAGAATGTTACATAGATAATAACATGAACTTTGATGAACATCCAATATTATTAGGAAATTCATTTTTAGAAAGTCTTGATAATTATAAAATAGAAAAAGAAGGAATTCTTATTATACATCAAGGAATAACTACATATTGCTCTAAAGAAAAATGAGTAGAGAAATAAAATTTCTAATAAGTGTATATATACAAATAATCGTATTCGAATAAAAAATAACTACTTGTGCCTTAATTGACACAGGAGCTGAAATCACTGTCTTTAAAGAATTCTTATTATCCAAATGGATAGAAAACAAACGACAATTAACTTTGCAAAGAATAACTGGAGCAAGAGAATCCTTAAAATACAAAAATGAAATTATAGAAGTAATTATAGGATCTAAAATTGTAACCATAAAAAATGTCTTTCAATATAATATAAATGATTGTGATGTTATTTTAGGAAACGACTTTTTACAACAGTTTAGTCAATATAGTCAAAATATTTATACAATTCAATTAAAAATACCTGTGGACATCTACTAAAAATAGCCAGAGAATTTAAACCATTAAGAGTTCAGCCAGCCCAGCGTGGTGATAAGATTGAATATTTACCCAAATTATTCAGTTATAATATTAAATCAATAACATTTGAACAAATAAAGGATATTCTTGCAAAAAATTATAGTGAAAATCCTTTAGAAAAACGGGAAAAAACAAAAATTTATGCTAAAATTGAATTAGTAGAACCTACCATAATTATTAGAGTAAGACCTATGCTCTATAATCAAGAAGATAAAGAATAATTTAGAAAACAAATTACAGAATTACTAGATCAAAAACTAATAAATAAAAACAATAATCATCATAGCAGTCCAGCCTTTATAATTAGAAAAAAAAAAAAAAAAAAAAAAGCAAGAATGTTTGTAAATTATAAAGAATTAAATAAAAACACCAAATTTGATGGATATTATCTACCTAATAAAGAAGTGTTAATAAACATTGCTAAAAAGTAAGTATTATTATTCAAAATTTAATTGTAAATCGGGATTTTGGCAGATAAAATTAGAAGAAAATAGTATACTTTTAACAGCCTTTAGCACGCCTCAATGACATTTTGAATTGTTAGTAATGCATTTTCGATAAAAAAATACACCACAAATTTATCAGAGAAAAATGGATGATATATTTAAAAATTATGATTATTTAATCGTCTATGTTGATTTTATACTTGTTTGTTCGAAAAATTATAATGATCATCTTATTCATCTTAAACAATTTGCTACAATTTGCTCTAAGGAATAAATAATACTTAGTCAAAAGAAAGCAAAAATAGCTAAAGAAGAAATAGAAATTATAGGAATGATAATAAATAGTCATGGAATAAAACTTCAACCACATATTTCTGAAAAAATTAGTCTTTTCCCATATAGACTTGAGAATAAACAACAAATTCAAAAAATTTTAGGATGTTTAAATTATACAGAAGGATTTATAGAAAAACTTGCAGAAAATAGAAATAAACTTCAAAAACTTTTAAGAAAAAATAATAAACTTGGATAGAATGAAGAACACGCTCTTTGTGTCAAAAATTTAAAAGAACATTGTAAGAACCCACCAAAACTTAGACTACCTAATGAAAAAGATAAATTGATTGTTCAAGCAGATACATCATATGCATATTGGAGTGCTTTGTTGAAAACTGACTTAAATGAAGTTTGTAGCTACACAAGTGAAACTTTTAATAATGTCGAATAAATTATTCAACAAATAAAAAAGAATTGCTTGCAGTAATAAAAGGAATTAATAAATTTAAAATATTTTTGCTACCAAAATAGTTTATTGTTCAAACCGATAATACTCAACTTAATGGATTAGTAAATAATAAATTGGATAATTCGCCACAAAATAAAAGACTTCATAGATGGCAGGTATTACTTTCATTCTATAATTTTAAATTTGAATATATATAAAAGAAAAGGATAACTCATATGCTGATTTTCTTAGCAGGAATTATGAATTTGAAAGAGAAGATCAGACAGATCTCTCAGAAGATTGAAGAAATCCTATTGGATTATAATACCAATCATTTAAAACTAATAGATGAATATTTGCAGATTAGACAAAGAATTTTGAAAAATAATAAATTGCAAGATCAACAAGATCATATTGTTAAAGAAATTATTGATCAAGTATCTTTAATTTTTTGATTTAAAAATCTCAAATGAAAAAGAGTTTCTGTCCTTGTAAAAGGAGAAAACTTTCTCAGAAATAGCTGGTCATAATCCCTACATGGAGATTAAAATAGCCTATTGCGAATCAAAAAAAGAGAATGTCACTCTTAGTCCATCAGGATGAAATGACAAAAACAAAGGCCCAGTACAATTGCCTACTCGAAAGAGTGAATTGTGCGACACAGACATAGCAAATTATAGATTAGGAGCCATATCTCTTAAAGAGAAAACTTCCTTCAAAAAAGGCACATTAGATAAGCCTACTGTTTACAGTGAAATCCAAGAAAATAAAAACAATGGAAAAGGAGCCATTGGTACTAGTGACCAAACATTCTTATCAAAGGGTCCACTCGAACAACCCATTTGCAAAAGTGAATTTGAGTATGATGAACTTGAAAACAATGAGAAAAAATCATTCACAAGAAGCATTTACGTCAATCTTCATCCTATGGAGAATGAGTATTATGAATTTGCAGAATTTATTTATAAATTCAAGAGTGGAGAATCTCTTTACACCACGGCTCAACCCACAACAATTTACCCAAGGATCAGTGCAGTCCCAGGAGCTAATCCTGAAATTGATCGAAAACTTGCAAATTATGAATTTCTTGATTGAGTTTTTCCAAGCCATGATTATAGAGAAATTTCACTTTTTGATGAAGAATTTGTTAAAAGCATGAGAAAGTTCAAAGAGACACCAGTTGAAATCAGATTCTACACAATCTGCCCAGAATATAGCGAACCAGAATGATATAATGAACAACATTTTATAACGATCAGAAAGAATAAAGGTTTTCCTTTAAAAGAAATTCAACTTGAGAAGGAATTACCAAAATTCAACAAAAATTGGATGCTTTACAAAAGAGCTCTTGGAATCAAATCATTTGTTTCTACTGTGAAATTTTTCTTTAGTGAAAATTAAATTACTCCTGGAGCTTTTAATAATTGGATACTTGTTTGTCGAGGAGATAAAAAATCAAAATTGCTTGAAGATAAGATTGAAGAAATTCACATGGATAGATTTCCAAGATCAAAAGAATGACCCAGATTCAATTCTTCTATACATGACTGTTTCCATCTTTCAGAAGCATGGTAGACTCTTCATCCAATGGCTCATTAAAGACAAAAACTGTTGACGGAGCATGGGAATTATTTGAAAGGATGGCAGATACTTCAGCAATGTGGTCGTCTGAGCGGGTAGTTCAAAAGAAATCAATGGATATCTATGAAGTCGACACCTATTCGGCCTTGTCTGCTAAAATTGACTTATTGTTTCACAGGGTAGAAAGTATATCACATTCAGCAAACACAACACAAGGAAGATAATCGAATTGCGAAGAGTGTGGGGCAGAACACAGCACGAAGGAATGTCCAATTCTTTCACAAGGAATAGAACAAGCAGATTATGCACAGTGGGGTCAACGCCAACAGAACAACCCTAACTCTGAAACCTACAATCCCGAGTGGAGAAATAATCAAAAAAATTCATGGAGAGGAGAGCAAAACAAGGATTGGAGAGGAGATTAGAACAAATTCCAAAATCAGAATAAACCTCAGGGGCAGTTTCAACAGGAGAAGAAGATCCAGCTGGATGAAATGTTTGCAAAATTTATGGAGAAGACTGATAAGTACATGGAGAAAACAGAAACAGCTCTCCAAAATCAAGATGCAACAATCAAGAACCTTGAAACTCAGGTAGGCCAGATAGCACTTGCAGTAAATAGACGAGCACCAAGTACCTTGCCAAGCAATACTGAGGTGAACCTCAGAGAGCATGTTCAGGCTATTACTACAAGAAGCGGGGTTCAGCTGCCAGAAATTCATGTCAAGAGATCAGGTGCAGACAAAGCAGCAGTTTCTCCTACGAATGAGGAAAAAGCATACCACACTAAGGTGACATCCACCAAAGAGGGTTCAGATATATCACAGAATAACGTACATGCTCATGTCAATCCATACGAGCCACCAATTTCATTCCCTCAAAGGTTGAAACAGCATAAATGGGAGCAACAATACAAGAAATTTCTCAAAATCTTCACGAAACTCCATATAAATATTCCATTTGCAGAAGCACTGTTCAAAATGCCTAACTACGCCAAATTCCTGAAAGATATTCTGTCAAAGAAATGAAAGATAGAGGAACATGAGACAATGATGCTAACAGAAGAGTGCAGTGCAATAATTCATAAAAAGCTCCCACCAAAACTGAAAGATCCAAGGAGTTTTACTATACCTTGCAGTATTGGTGAATGCTACTTTGATAAAAGCTCTATGTGATCTTGGTGCAAGTATTAATCTAATGCCCCTTTCTGTTTTCAGGAAACTCGGTTTGGACGATGCCAAAGCAACCACAGTGACACTACAATTAGTTGATCGATCATTGGCACATCCGAGGGGGATAATTGAAGACGTGCTAATCAAGGTGGACAAATTCATCTTCCCGGCCGATTTCCTCATTCTGGATATAGAAGAAGACAAGAATGTTCCACTTATCTTAGGCAGACCATTTCTAGCTACCAATAGAGCTTTGATAGATGTTCAAAAAGGACAGTTAAATCTGAGACTTGACGAGGAACAAATCACTTTCAATATTTTCAAAGATATGGACTTTCGTACCAAGTCAGATAAGTGCTATCAAATTGAAGTGATAGAGAATGTAGTGCAAGACAAAATTAGTTCTCAAAACCATTCAAACACTGCTGATGACCATAATGTGCATGCTCAATCCACTCAAAATTATGAGAAGCAAGAAGCCTACATTTTGGAGTTTGAGGCAGGAGATGAGGAGAAATCAAATGACATGGACAAGGATAAGGTTAAAATTGGGAGGAAAGCTGCAGTAAGAAAGAAATTTTAGTTGAAAAAGTTGCTCTCACATCACCCGAGTCACACTAATACGGTATAGTCGAGCTATAGACTATAAACTAGCGCTGGATGGTAGGCAACCCATCATCTCTCTACCCTTTTTATTTATTCCGCTTTATGCGGTAGATTTAGAATTTTTTCATATTTTCCATGCATATTTAGTAGTTATAGGTAATCTTTCATCTAGTTGGTTTACAAAGAGTCGATGCATGGTCCACACTAGTTTTAAATAGGCTACGTACGCATCCCGAGGCATAAAAATCAAGTTTAGGAGACTTGGGGTCAAAATCACGTATTTCGAGGCAAAACGAGCTTTTTCGACAAATTTTCGGGCCAACAAGTGATTTTATGGTTCAAAGTGGTTTTGAATATGTTTTTATAGTGTACTTGCGCTTTCTGTAATTTAAAATATGTTCTGAAAAATTTTGGGGGCGTCGAGTGAATTTATAGATCAAAAGTTAGATTTTGGGGTAAAATGGCCAAAAATGAGTTTTTAAGGCGTCGAGTACATTTTGTAAGATTTTTCGTGTGCGTACACCCATTACACTTACTTTGACTTGCTAAGCACGAGAATCGAGGCGTCGAGTGTAATATGGTCAAAAGAGTCAAACATTTTGAAAAAGATGAAATTTTATGAGAATTTAACTAAAAACAAGTTTTTGAAGAGTTGAGTGAATTTTAAAATTTTTTCATGTTCCATACACTCACTTTCACTTGTTCGACACGAAAAACGAGGCATTGGGTGTCGGGATGGTCGATTGAGGCCAAGAATTGGGAAAAGACATAAAACTGCCCAACTGATAGTCTAAGCAGTTGCTTAGTGCAACCAGCTGGGCGATCGCTTAGCCACCCACCAAATTTCAAGTGACCCGAATTTTAATTCTAAGCAACCGCTTAGATTACTCTAAGGACAACACGGGCCACTTACACGCACAACACACGGCACTCTCACGACATTCCCACACACGACGCCTGATAATTACAGCATTCACTTGAAACACAACCTCCAAATCTCACGCCACCATCGAGCAACACACAAAGATCCTCCATTCACACTACCCACTTCAAGATTTCAAGGTATGCAACTCTCTTTCAACCCTAGTCTCCTACACTCGTTTGGTCTTTTGCTCGATTTTGTTGCTTAATTGTTGAGGAGTTTGGGGATTAGGTTAGTACGGTAGAGGATTGAGTTGATGAATGTGATTTGTGACTTGAAAATTGGGGATTTGAGTCACTACAAATTTGCTTGCCAAATTAATGTCCCTTTGGAAATTCTTGTGTTTTAAGGTGAATTTCGAATTTCTACTTGAGGGTATTTACTTTACACTGCTTATTGTGATCAAAGTTAGCACCACTTGCATGAAAACCACCAATACCCATCACGGCACATGTATGCATTTCTTGTCTAGGTATCACCGCACCTTACAACGCCGACTTTGTCACTTGGTTTCATGACTCATATGACTTCCGAATTGCATGAATTTTGGATATATGCTACATGACTATGATTACTTTCATATGCCCAGAGGATGCCTCAGAAAATTTCGATTTCTCTTGACGGCTTCCGGGGTTGAACATGCTAGGTCACACATGCCTTGATTTGGAAAATTTTGACAATTTGACTTTGTTTTGGTTTGTGATTGAGCCGTTACACTTTATGTTCCAATTTTCCCAAGTCATTTCGTATTTACTCGATCAATGCTACCTCATGTCACTTCGTGTCACTTCACTGCACCTCACGTCACCTGTTTTACCCTTATGTTTCCATATCCATATGAAGTTTGATTGATCTAATTTTTTGATATGTGCTAGACCATAGTGAGTACTTTCACATGACCGAAGATTGCTCAGGAAAATTTCGATTTTACTCGATGGTGTCCGGGGTGAAACTCCTTGGCTGAACATGGTAAAATGTATCCATATACATGAACTGAAGAAAGTTTGAGGGATTTGATATTTCCAGTACCAATTTTTATGTCTTTACTGATTTCTTTATTTGTTTTCTTTCAGATGCCTCCGACACAGGACGATACCACTGCAGGGCCAACTCATTTCCGCCATCTTCACTATCGCCTCCATTCTAATCAGGAGAGTTTTCATACCCTCATGTTTTATTTTGTTTGTGCTTTGTCATTCAAATTCTATAGTTAACTCTTACACTCTGCACATTGAGGACAATGCTCAGTTCAAGTTTGGGGGTGGTAGAATTTGTATGACAAAATTGGTGGGCATTCGTATTACCTTCATTATCCATCGATATCCTTATGTGTCTTTATTGTCTATTGTGTGGTTTACTGCTTTCTGTGTATTTTTATTGTTATTATGACAAAATCATTTTTTTCTTATTTCAGTATTTTTTGTATTGTTTTGTGTGCTTGTGTGGGTTTGATGGAATTAGTATAAGCTATGAATAGTGAATATTGTGCATGTTAGGTTGATCAATCCTTGTCTGTGTAAATTTGACACTTCTTGTGCACGACACTCATGATGGGCATATTAAGATAGTGATTGGGTTCATGATTTACAGAAGAATTGAACATGATAGATCAAACTCGGAAAACCTCTATTACACTTATCGATAAACCATTGTTTTAGTAGTTTGGAGATGATTTAGCTATTACAGGGGAACATTGAGATGAGTTAGGATTTCATGTATAAAAACTATGTTGTGTGGATTGTTTAGACCAATGAGACGAAGATGAGGTGTAAGTTTTGAGTTAGAGGTTGGTTTTTGAAACTATATGTCTAAAAAAATGGGGGCATGGCATAAATTTTTGTGAGAAAACACTATTTTCAAGCCTTTATGACTCGAGCAAGTAAGCCTATAATGGTGAATAAAAATCTGATGCCTAAAGTCAACTGACTTGGGATTCATGGGCCTAAAGCTCGCTATAGAGAAAGCAAGAGGGAAAGAGTCAAAAGAAAAAGAGTGAAAATACATATTCTCGAGTCTTTATAATTTGAGTAAGTAAGCTTGCAAGGGTGATTGAAACCTGGTGCCCTAAAATCAGCTGATTTGGGAGTCATCAGCATAAAACTTGATACATGGGTTATATAGAAAGCAAATGAGATATGTTAAAAGCAAAAAAATGGAGTGAGAAAATGGCCCCAAGACATTTAGTTGATGAAATTATACCTTTGATGTAAGACAAGTAACTTAGTTTAGTTTTAGAAGTTGAACCGATCAAAGAAATAGGAGAATCCTTACTTGTTGAAGTGTGAACTTGTGATTGCGAGATCTATCCAAACTAAGAGAGGGTAAGAACTTAAGTGAAATAAATCGCTACTCTAGAACACACCTTGGGATAATTGAGTGAAAAGAATAAGTTTGGGGTTGTATATCTCTCGAGCCAAGAAAGGAAAATCTGACTACATTAGGTCGGGAATTGAACCAATCATAAACCTGGTATGCTTGCATGGGTACACACACACTTCAAGTTTTGCATATGATAAGTGGAGATTGATCTGATTTTGCACTGTTGAAAATATTTACTATGTTGATTACTAAATTCAAATCCTAAGACACGACAAATCATTGAACCATGTTTTGTGTTGAGTTAAGTCACCATTTTGTTTGAGGACAAACAATAGTTCAAGTTTGGGAGGTTTGATAAGTGCGTTTTACACAATTATTTAGGTCACAAAATATGATTAATTGTGAACGTATATGTTGAATTATGGCTTAATTGGGTACAAGTTGTGTTTGTAGGGCTACATTGATGGATGTAACGAAAAGTATGCGAAACGAGCGAAAAATAACTAAAATAGAAGAAAACGAAAGTTCAGGGACCAAATTGCAATTTTCTAAAAGTTGTCCCGAAGATCGAATCGAGGATTGGAACGGACTAAGTACAAATTAGTGAAGTCAAAGGATGATTGAAGAAGGAAAAAGAAGAAGTGAAGCCAAGAATAGATCTTCCTGCCAAGCGGTCGCTTGGAAGAATCCCAAGCGGTCGCTCACTTACCTCCAGGGAATCCAGGAGGCGAATTTCACTAACCAAGCGGTCGCTTGGCTTATAACCAAGCGGTCGCTTGGTTCATTTCTGGCTCGAGAATTTTAGTTTCCTTATTTCTTTCAACCACTTATGGAAACACATCTAGGACTCCTTTATAACCCTAATTATGACAAAAAAATGAGTTACGTATTATTCTACTACTTGGGACATATTGGATAGCAAGAAGATTCTAGTTTTATTGTCATTTAGTTACAAAAACTCAAACAATATTTTTAGTTTCGGTTAAGATTGAATTAAGTACTGTCAAACTATTAAATATCTATGGGAACGATATTTGGACTTAAAAATTCACTTTATTACTTGAAACGAACCATATACTTGCGGTACTATAAGTCGAACACATTTTCGCGTGTCAGTCTACTTTTAAAGATCTCATTTCATGAATCATTTACTAGGTTTACTATTTCAAAAATCAGATTTTTTTATTAATTAATATATTATTATTAGATAAATACATTGTCATTAAAAATTAATTATATATCTAATCTCTCTCTACTCTGTCGTCTGCCCTAATTAATTGAATAGCATGGTGCCCTCATTTCTCTCTCAAAAAGTACGGTGAGGTGGTGGTGACGATGGTTGTTGGTGTAGGAGGTGGAGATGGAGGTGATGATCTATTGTGTACATATGCTGATTTGTATGAGTTTTGCGTATGGAAGTCGATTATGTGTGGTTGTGGTGGTGTTGATGGTTCGTTGGCGTAGTGGTGGTGATGGTGGGGATGGTAAGGCAGGGATTGTGCTGGTGGTGGCTCGTTGGAGTAGGGGTGATGCTCCTTAGTGTCACCCGTCGTCATTGGTGCACAGCTTTGATTTAAGATCTAGAATTTTTTGTGGTGTTTGGATGGTGGTGGTTGATGTTGGCTGAGATGGTGGTGGTTGATGTGGTTGCGCGATGGTCTGTGGTGACATGTAGTTCGAAAATCACAATTTTTTGGGTGTGTTTTCAGTTGGTGAGTGGGGACTGTGGTGATGGTGGTGCTGTTGGTGCTCAGTGGCAGTGGTGTTTGGGTGGCGGAGGTATGGTTGGATCCAACGATGGCGAAGGTATGTTGGATCTGGTGGTGGATGTGGGTTTGTTGGTGGCGGTATTAGTATATCTTGGTGGTGTTTGTGGTGTTTGGGATAATGGTTTTGCTATCCCAAGTTAATGGTCGTTTTTGTGTGGTGGTATAGTTGGCGGTCGACTGTGGTGGGAATTGTGGATTGGTGGCAGGAATTGTGGATTGGTGGCGATGACGGTGTTAGTGGCTGTGGCAGGGACGACGGTGATGGTAAGTTTGGAATTTTTTTGGTTGATCGTGGTAGTGTGATGTGGTGGAGATGGTGGTCGCGTGGTAGTCGCAGATTATTTGATTGACTGTGACCATTAAATTGGTTAATCTGTGATCAATAAATAATATGTGACATATGAAAAAGATAATTTATGGCTAAAAAATAATATGTGACCTAAGAAATTGTTAATCTATGGTCGATAGTTGATAAATTGTGATTGTATAATAAGTTGTGACTTATAATAATTGTGATTTGTGACCGATAAAAAAATTGTGACTTTTGAATTTTTGATTTGTGACCGATAAACAAATTATGATATATAAATTTTTTGAATTGTGGCCGTAAAATAATTTGTGACATATAAAAATTCTTATTTGTGACCAAAAATAATATGTGACTAACAAAATTGTTAAATTGTGACCAATGAAAAATATAATTTGTGAGTAAGAAATAATATGTGACCTAAAAAATTGTTAATGTGCGACCGATAATTTGATAAATTGTGTCCGTATAATAAGTTATGACTTATGAATTTTTGATTTGTGATCGATGAACAAATTGCGACCTATAAAATTTTTAAATTGTGTCCGTAAAATAATTTGCGACATATAAAATTTCTGATTTGTGACCGAAAAATAATATGTGATTAACTAAATCGTTAAATTGTGATCAAATTATATAAATATGTGACCTTCATATATTTAATTATTTAATTAAATCATAAATAAATTTGATTAAAATTTGGATTTTTGAAATTTGAAACATCTACTCCTAGTTTTGGAATGAGTTATACTTAACCTCTTTGATATGAGCTAGGACAGGCCCCGGACAATCAAAATTGCAATGTTCATTGAGAAGAACTTGAGGGTTCGTTCGAAGGCGTTTAAGGCCGGTAACGTTGTTAATGACGTTGCACAAAGCCACACAAATGTATGCTCGGGAAAAGGGACAAATGAGGTTGAAAACAACATGGCAATGAACAAGTTTCCTATTGGAGTCAAAAATCGAAAAGATTTGAATCCACATGATAAAATTGATTGAAGATTGCCCTACCCAATCGGACGAGCAATGGCCTACCGGACGCGTCCTATCGGACGTCCGGTAGAACTCTCTGTGCATCCGGACGCACTTATCGGATGTCCGAAAGGGTCGTCCAATACGACATGTTTTTGCGCGATTTTATTCTTTTTTTACTAGAATTCTTATTTTTGGCAAGTTTATTATTTTAGGACTCTTTGATTTCTTATTTTCCATATTTCTTAGGATTTATTGTTTTAGTATAAATATGTTTATTTTCATTGTAAAATACAACAATTTTGATATGAATTAAATTGAGATTTTTCTCTCCAATATTCTTGAAAGAAAACAAACCGAAGTTATCAAATATTTAATTATATTTGTTTTGTTCACTTCGTTGGGTTCAAATCTAAAACCTAGAACTTATCAAATGATTAAACACCGTTTGTGACGTCCGAAAATCGAGGTTTTTGTTTCCGCATATCAACAGGTCTAAGGTTTAATATATCTTATGTTCTTGGTTCGTGTGGCTCGGGTCGAAATCCTATCGTCTACAACCTGAATTTGGACTTTTCCGACGTTTTCAATTAATTCCGCGAGTTTCATAAGATTTCACCAACCGAGATCGCATTACTCTTACTTATGAAATTTTCTCATAATTAATCTCTGATTTGGCTCCATCAATGATTTGTATCCTGATACAGGAGTCAACTATATTAGAAATTGGTGTCAACTAAATTAACTTAGAATAAATCTACCTGATTTGAAGATAAAATGAAGGATTATGGGACATGTCGAGATTGTTGGTCAAATTGTAAGTATACAATATTATTAAATTATCTTACAACTTAATCAAATTTAATGAAATTAAGTGCATGTTAAATTTATAATTACTAGCCACACCGATCATCTAGGACGTCTAACGTACATTCCACTGTAAAAACATTTTAATGAGAACGAAGATAATTATATTAATTAAATAATAAAGATAACATTAATGAAATTAATCTAGATAAATATGACACGAAAACAAGCAAGACATTGCAGTTCAAGTACCAAAAAAGAAAAAGAAAATGATGTATACAAAATCTAAAAGGTATTTTTAACTCAGACCAAAGGTTTAGTTAACCCGCCAGAGTGCGGGTTAAGTTCTAAACATATACTCGTGCTTGTTACTTCTCATTAAGTCGAATAATTCTAATTAATATAGTAAAAATTTGCCACTACTAATTAATATTGTAAAACAAAACATCTTAGTGAGATCAACCATCGTATAGCCGTGAAAACGGGTTGTGGGAGAGCAATACATTCGTCGTGCTGCTAGGCAAAGAAGCAAAGTCAACCATTTCCCCAGCTTGAATCTCGTTCACACTTTGACAACAGGATTTAATTTTGACCGATCAATGTTCCTATTGTATTCAACAATCTCTCTCGAATAATATCAAACATATTATTATATATGATCCGACTATATTTCGATGACGGATGCTAACATACCAGAATACTTGATTTTTTTTTTTTATGAAAGCTTAAATATTCACTTAAAGCATGACGATATATCTTTATCTCTTATCGGACCCTATGACGATTTATACCATGTCGAGCCTATTTTCCTTCTTTCGAATACATAAATTAAGTCACCACATTTACAGAATTACCGTGCACAATAATTATGGAGAAAAGATAATCATATAAATCATTCAATATCTCAAAAACGTGTTTTTGGTGTCAAAGATATAAATCTAAAGATTAAAAAAATCATATTACACAGTTCATCGTTCTCCTAGCACAAATAAATCTAGCCTAGCATATTATGAAGAGTAAAACAAAATAAATATTCATCTCGTTTGATTCCCATTTTGATGGGAAAATGTATTTTAGAATAGTAGATTGATGGAGAATGTGTGATTGAAAAATAAGGAAATTTTTTTGATTTACGTAAAATATTATTTTAATGAAGAATTTATATTAGAAAAGAAGAAAGAGAAAAATGCATTTTTACAAAAATGGGAATCAAACGGGGCAATTGAAAATCTTTAAGTCTTGGAATCGATTTTTGTGTTTTTTGTCTCATTGTATGTTCTAAAACCTCTTCAACGTGTTAAGATACGTCCCCCTACTTATGGACAGCCCTAGGGCTTTAAAAAAGTACCAATATTTGTTTCCATAAGAATTTCAGTTGTATAAGGAAATAATAATTTTTACGTCGAAGTTGTACCATGGTATAGCATAGTTGAGTGAAATTTGACCCTGAACTTCTCTGAAGGTCACCATGTGACCGCATGGAGAAACACACTATGCAACCGCATAGTGTGTAGGTTAGAATCAAAAGTTGTGTTTTAGTCCCGAACTCCGTTTTCTTATTTCTTGACCTCTTTTCTTAATTCTTCTTCCTCCAACACTTCATTCCTTCGCTCAATTAGTTTTCGACTCTTTCACATCTTCGTTTCTTCTTCTGGGTCATCTTTTGACTATTTGTATTTTGATCCCTGAACTTTGATTTTCTTCCATTTTGGTTATTTTTCGCTTATTTTTCCTAAATTCCACTATATTTATCAATGTCGTCCTGCAAAACATAATTTATATAGATTTATATTCCAACATATTTGCCAATAATTATCCATATTTTGTGACATAAATAAGTGTGTAAAACGTAATTATCAATATACATTAGAAATTCAAAGGAGGGGGAGGGAATATTAACAACATTGAGAGTTGAATTAGGTACGAACAAATGATCTTCAAATTAAAATAAAATTCATCTCGTATCTATTTAAATTAAGGGTAATTGACGAAAAATCTCTCTTACCCTTGTTTTTATTACAGAATAACCCCTTATCTCTTCATTTTGGCAGAATAATCTATATATGATCTTTTTCGTATGAAAGACCTCCTACCATCAAAGTCCATTAGAAGAGGCGTTAACTCCACTTAGGAGGGCCAAAGTTAAAAATGAGAAAAATGCAACTGCGGTCCCAAAATTTTCAATTTGTTATAGATTATATCCAATTTTTGTTTGTCACACCCACAGTCATGTAGAAGAGGGATACAAATATTTAAACCTTTTTGAGATGAAATGTTTGTGACTATGGTTGCAAAAATAAAAGTTTGGGTATAATATGCAATAATTTGAATGGTTTGGGGACCCCAACTACAATTCTCCCTATTTATTATTATGATTTAAATGTATGAAATCGCGGCACATTTTTAAAAGGTTTGGGACCTCTATTGCAAATATCCTTATAATTAAGACCAAAGGTTTAACTTAACCATAGTTAACTTCTAACTCTAGTTAGGGTTTACAACAGAAGTTGGTGTAAAAATATAAAAGCAAATCTCAACCTAATATTTTTATTTTTATTTTTCAATTACAGAAAGTTTTTGGGCATTTCAGATTTCTCCTTTAGCTTCGGGGGGGGTTTGACTAAAAGTTTCATTCCCCCAATTTCAATTTCAATTTGGTGGGAAAACCCTAACAAAATTCAATTTCTGATGATTCAAATTCTACAGTTCACGGGTAATCATTCTTTTTTCTTTTTCAATTTTCAATTGATTTTGTGTGTGTGTTTAGAACAAAAAAGTTGGTATTCAATCTAGGGTTTCAGCCCGGAGTATTGAACGTTTAGATTCGGAAATGAAATTGAAGTTTTGATACTCGTTTTTATAACTTTAATTTGTTCAGATCGATTGTGACTGTAATTTTCGTGTATCCGGATATTTGGCTAATTTTGTTGCTTTAATTGCAACTTGAATTGGTCTATACAATTAGAGCTTTTGAATTAAGCTTATGATAATTCTTAGTTTTCTCTCTATTGTTTCTTTGTTCATTCTCTTTTATTGTGCATGTTAAAGTAATTTGCATGTGAGTTCTTGCTCTTAAAAAGAAAAATAATGTACCAGCTAAGCCTCTTGCAGTGCATCTTTACATGTTTATACATGCTGCTGAATGTTACAAGGAATAAAATTCTTGTAAATCATGGTTTATGGATCAGCATTTGGTTGTTGACAAATGATATGTTTCAAAATATTGAGATGACTTATTTAGGTACTGTAGAGGTGTGTTTGAATTTGAATTTTGAATGCTAGCTCACACAGCAACTAGAAATTTCTTGCTACGTTTCACCATGAGATTCACCGCTTGGCCATCTGTTTTTTTTTTTTTTTCCCTGCAGTAAGTTGACACGATATAAGTGGGCCGGTTTCAACTTCCAACCTAAGAATTGTATTTAAGAACTGCTGTGGGTCATTTCTTGTTTTTCGGATTTGAGAAAAGTTGCAAATCGCCGAGTCAATGTTCAACTTAAATGGCAGGTTTGCTTAGTCATGTGTTATTTATGAATGTTGAGACTTATATTATACATCTATTTGGGATTGAGAATTATGTATTAGCCCCTGTTTGATCTATATTCTAATTTTCACTATCATTTTTCTACTCATTTTCAACCACACAATCTTCAATAAAATAATATTTTTCATCACATCAATAACTTTTCCTTTTTTTCAACCACATATTCACCATCACATCACCCAAAAAAATGCATTCTTTCAATTTTAATGTGCATCAAATAGGGGCTTAATGTCAATTGCCCTTGCATTTTATATTATATCACACTGTAATTTTTCATGTTTTTCATAATCACTTCACTTTTCTCTTTTGCAATGAGTCAGGTGTTTGACGATTGAGATTTAAGAGGATCTTTGTTCTGGGGAGATCCTTAGGAATCAACATTAGACTTTTGTAGCATTTGGCAGATCTTTAGGCATTTCAACTATTATGATGCCATTCTGAGAGAGTGATATCAATCATCAGGTGAACATTTGGGAGCTACATCATTGTGAAATTATGGACTGCAACAGAGATGAGGCCCTAAGAGCAAAAACAATTGCTGAGGACAAGTTAGTGAAAAAAGATTTTGCTGGCGCAAGAAAATTTGCCTTGAAAGCACGTAATTTATTTCTAGGACTTGAGGGTATTAACCAGCTGTTGACAACACTTGATGTGTATATTTCTGGGGAGAACAAAATTAATGGGGAAGTAGACTGGTATAGAGTACTTGGTGTAAATCCATCCTGTGATGATCAAACAATAAGAAAACAATACAGGAAGTTGGCTCTCCTGCTTCACCCTGATAAAAATAAAATTGTTGGTGCTGATGGAGCATTTAAGCTTCTTTCAGAAGCCTGGAGCTTGTTATCTGATACAGCCAAGAGGTTTGCTTATAATCAAAGGAGGGGTTCTAGAGAAATCCAACAGAAAGTTCCCATGCACGCAGGTGTTCCATCAGCAGCATCCTTTGCAAATGGATATCGTAATGTTGCAAGTAGGACAACATCAGTTCTGAAGACCAAACACAATGGGGCAAAGGTGTCCCCCACATCTCTTCCTACTCCATCCCATCCCAGAACTGATACTTTCTGGACCATTTGTCATCGATGCATGATGCATTATGAGTATCTAGATATATCTTAACCATACTCTTCTTTGTCCCAATTGTCACAAGGCTTTTCTGGCTACTGAGGCAGGTTCACCTTTCAACCAATCCAAATCTTCCAATCCTGCTGCTCCCCAGCAGCATCAAAATTCTAGTAGTCATGCACCTAGTCGGAATGCTTTTGGTACAGGAAGAAATGGTGCAGCTGCTAAAAAATCAGGACCAGGACAAGCGGGTCAGAATTCATTCAAACATGCAAACATCCAGCAGGATTCACTATCTGGAGCAGTTGGTGTTGGTGCCAAGGATCCTTCTATTGCAACAAAAGCAGCAAATGTTGTAAAGCAAGTACAGCAGAAATTGAAGAGAGCATATACTGAATCCCATGCCCCTACTGGTTTGGAGGGAGAGATTAAAAGAAGAGAACTAGGCAATGATGGCTATCGATATGGCATGAACAATAATGTGGGCCAGGAAAACGGTGGTATTGGAAGAGCAGGTACATCAGGATCAAGGATCTATCATTTTCCCAGCACTTACAGTCAGCCAAACAGCACTAGAGAGCTGACACTGCTTGAATCCCGAAAGATGCTGATAGAGAAGGCTCAAAAGGAGATTATGAAGAAGCTAAAAGAATGGAAATCAGGGACTCCAAGCAACACTGTGAATAGAGAGAGCAAGAAAGCGAAAGAAAGCAAGAGAGAGAAGCATAAAAGCACCCCTAACGGGAAAGTTGGGTTGTTGTCTGAGGTAGAAGAGCAGGCAGACAAGCATCGTGTTAGTTGTTCTGCTGATAATGCAGATAAGAAGGATATCATGGCAGTTTCACTGAATGTTCCAGATCCTGACTTTCATGATTTTGACAAGGATAGAAGTGAAAGTTCTTTCGGAGATAATGAAGTTTGGGCTGCTTATGATGATGATGATAGCATGCCACGTTTTTATGCCCTAATTAACAAGGTGATATCTAAAAATCCATTTAAGGTGAGGATCAGTTGGCTTAACTCAAAAACCAACAGCGAATTTGGTCCCATAGACTGGGTAGGCTCAGGCTTCTACAAAACCTGTGGGGAATTTAGAGTTGGCAGATATGAAATCTGCACTTCTATTAATTCTTTTTCTCAGAAGGTTATTTGGTCTAAAGGCCCACGAGGGACTATTCAAATATTTCCGAAAAAGAGTGATGTTTGGGCACTCTATAAAAATTGGTCTTCTGATTGGAACGAACGTACACCTGATGAAGTTATACACAGTTATGACATGGTAATGGTGCTTGATGATTATGAAGAACAGGGCGTGTCTGTTGCTCCTCTTATGAAGGTGATTGGTTTTATGACAGTATTTCGTCCAAATTTGGAGCCAGAAATGGTCAAGAGAATCCCCAAAGAAGAGATGTTCCGATTTTCTCATCAGGTCCCCTATCACTTGCTTACTGGTCAAGAAGGTCAAAATGCACCAGAAGGTTGCTTGGAACTGGATCCAGCAGCTACCCCATTGGAACTTCTTCAGGTGAAAACTGTCTCTCAAAAGGTGCCAATCATACCAAATGGAGGAGATATTAAGGAAAAGTTATTGCCAAGTGTTTCTGTTACCAGGGTGGATGAGATTGATGACGCATTAATGGTCTAGAGTCAAGGAACGTAAGAAAATAGACTTGCCAAGTTAGGCAACACTTATCAGCAGATTTAGAATACTGGAAATCTCAAATGAATGTTTAGGTAGCTGGAGATACAGATAGCATGAAGGTCTTTTCAATTGGGCAACACTATAATTGAAGGAGATTGACAAATTGAACACAAGTGAAATTTCGTCTTCGTTTTTTATTTGTTTTATAAATCGTGTTGTTGAGACTCAAAATGCTTACCAGATATTATTGTCAGTCAAATCGTACCCAAAGTTTGACTGAATTGAATATAGTCGAGAAGATTAAGAAACAGAGTTCCTCATTTCCATATAGGTCATAGAGATTGCTCAATGTCAACAGAATATGACGTAAGATATAGGTATATACTCTTTGATTTAACTGGTTCTGATTCTTACCATCAAATACATTGAATTCATTTTGTTTAGAAGACTAGAAACATCTGTTAGCTGAATTTGTTTCAATATTTTCGAGCTGCTGGTACTTTTGTGGCCTTGATCTGTTTCTACTCTTGGCATTCTTGTGAGAACAGAAAAATATGAGCTTTCTAATTGCCAATGTTGTTTTTCATTTGTTATACGTTGACATTTGCTTATAATGTTTGAGTTAGGAAGCCTACACTAGTGTGTAAAATCTCATGAAGAAACTACAGTATGAAAATGAGAACTTAAATATTCTCATTTAGCCCGTCTTTGATTTTTTTTTTTTTTTTTTTTTCCAAACTCATTTTCAACCAAACATTCACACAATAAAATTTTTTACATATAAGCTCAATTTTTTTCCTACTTTTTAACTTCATATTCTCTAAAAAATTACTATTACAAAACTCTCTCTCTCTCTCCAAAAAAAAAAAAAAAATTAATAATAATAAAATTTAACGGATGTCGAATAGGGACTTCAACCTGTTCTTGAGAGTTGCTACCCCTGTTTGTTACATGAGTAGACAGTATATTTAACAAGATATTGGCTACATTTTCGTTGTTAATGATCTTCAATACTATTCAATCCACTGTTGCATTCTTAGCCCCTATTTGATAGCCATTTTTTTTTTTTTTGTGTGTAGAATGAGTTATTGAATGATAAATTTTTGGAGAATGTGTGCTTAAAAAGTTGGAAAAAGTTTTGAGTTTACTGAAGAATATTTTATTGCAAAAGTGTTCGTTGAAAATTAGTACGAGAAAAAAAAAAAGGAGTTTTGAAAGATTGGTTATCAAAGAAGGGGCTTAATTGTGGGTGTGTTTTTTTTTTTTTTTTCAAACTTGCAGCGAATTGTATCGCCATTCTCACTAATGGGCTTGTCTAGGCGTGGGCAAAAATTGACCGAACCCGCTCAAACCGCCCAACCCGACCGGTTTAGGTCGATTTTTTTGTTGTTTTTAGGTGAGTTCGATTTTTTGGCTGTGTAGACGGGTCGGGTTATGGGTTAAGCCATAAAAATCGAACCAACCCGTCCAACCCAACCTGCTTACTTAAAGAAAGAAAAAAAAAAAAAAAGCCTATAATGCCTAAAAACTCTTTAGTCGAAAAAAGCCCTAAAATCTCTTTGTTCTCTCTCTGTCTCTTTTGCTCTGTTGCTCACTCTCGAATTTCAGACACTCATTTCCCCTAGTTCCACATTCGAACACCCCGGTAGACAGGATGTTTTCCATTTGTGACACCTTTGCTTCTTGGTGCCAGACTCTACAGAATTTTCTAGATTTTCATGAGTTTTTTTAATCAAACCAGTTTTTGAATTCTTAGGCTCAGTGATCAGTATTCATTGTTAAGCTGAAAAGTGTGTAGTTTTGTTGGTTTTAGTGCGTGTTCTTGTTTGTACATATGATTTTATTGGTGAAGAATAAAAAATATTTTATTAAGTTTTTGGTGCTTGGATTTGGGGTGTCTCTTTCCTTTTCTATTTATATAGTTTTGTTTATATTATTAAGTTTTTTGTGTTTATATTATTTGACTCTTCGTTTTTCAAGTTCTGTCAATTTTTTTTTCCATCTTTTGAACCATGTCAAGAGTACTATAAGTCTATAATTCAGTGGGGATATCTTCTTCTTTGGCTTTGTTTGGTGAAAATGCATTCTCAATTTTTGGGTACAAGGCTGTGCCGGGGACTCGTAAACACATAAAATCGAGTAAGGCTGCTTCTTCTGGTAATAAGTCATATACCTTTTGCTAATTTTGTTATTGAAACAATGCATTCTATGGAATTTGTGTTGAGTGGAATTGATGTCAATAGACAGATAAGCTTGAAATTGGTCTCCAGTTGTTCTATTTACAACCAAAAACTATTGCTCTTTTATCTACCTTCAAATAAAAATAAATAGAATGGTAAATTTCTGAAACATCCTCTAAAGTTCATGGTTTTAAGTTGGCTTAATAAACCTCATATGTGGAAACTGAAAATCCATCTAAGAAGTCCATTTGGAAATTAGGAATTGATCAAGACCAAAAAATTGGATAGTTTTAATTGACAAGTTGTCTCAAAGCGACCAACTCAACCCAACCCGACCGATACTTGATTGGGTTGGGTTGGATTTTAACATTTACACGGGTTGGGTTAAGTTAAATTTCTATCAAACCGATTATGTTGGGTTGGGGAAAAAATCGACTCAATCCAACCCAACCCAGGCTCACGCCTAGGCTTGTCTATAGACTTCTGGATTTCCTTTTCTTTTTTCCTTTTAGGTCCAAGTTTGAAGTTGAGGCCTGAGGTGATTTTAATAAGGAAATATTTTATAAGTAAGAGTATAAGTATGATCCGTTTCAATAATAAGAAAACAAGTTTCAAATTTTAAAAATTAGATTTTTATTAATTTTTATTTATGATTTAATTAATTAAATATATAAATGTAACACACACACACACACACACACACACACATATACACATATATATATATATATATATATATACAATTTGGTCACAAAATTCATTTATTAGTCACATATTGTCAAATTAATTATTTACAAATTATTTCGAATTACAAATCAAAGATTTTATAGGTCACAGTTTATTTTCGAGGTCACAAATCAGAATTTTAATATGTCATAAATTATTTTACGGTCACAATTCACAAATTTTAATAGGTCACAATTTGTTCATCGGTCACAAATCACAATTATTATAAGTCACAACTTATTATACGATCACAAATTATCAGATTATTGGTCGCAGATTAAAAATTTCTTAGTCACAAATTATCCAAATCATTGATCACATATTTTTTATTGGTTACAAATTAACCAATTTAGTGGTCACAGTCAACCAAATATTTTGTGACCACTGCCCGACAACTGTCCCCACCATACCACACAACACGACCAACCAAAAAATTATCAAACCTACCATCACCGCCGCACGTGCACACAGACCTAACCACCTCACCCAGCGTACCCACTACAACACAGTGTACACACATCTCCGCGGCACCAACTAAACCGCCACCAGATCCACAAATCTCAAACCCGCCACCACCTTCATCCTCGTCGTCGCCCAACAACACATTCATCACCACACCACCACAACAACCATCGCCATCACCATCAGTCACCACACCACCCAATGACCATCGCCATCACAAAACACAGCAAAATACCGCCAACACCGTACCCACTACAACACAGCGCGCACACCAACGCGGCACCAACGAAGCCGACACCAGATCCACCACCATCCCATCACCATCAGTCACCACACCACCACAAAACACCGCAAACACCACAACAAAATCAAATAAAAAATCACCACAAAACCATCTCAAAAATCACCACAAACCGTCATTACTCCGATGAAGAAAGAAAAAAAAAGTTGGAGAGAACACAAAACTGTTGCAACGGCGGAGAGCCTATCGTCGCTCAATTCGCCGCTGCATCATGGCTCAGATCAGGAGTAGTAGGAGTGGAGGAAGAACGAGGAGGAAGATCGGTGGCGCCTTTGGAATAGTCCAGTCACGCGACATCGTTGGAGGGCAGTTGGTGAGAGAGAGAGAGAGAGAGAGAGAGAGTGAAGAATTAGGTTTGTAGTATATAATTAATGAAATATTGTATATTAATTAATTAATAAAACATCTGATTTTTGAACAATGAAATATCCCAACTGATTTTAGAATTCAGAATATTTAAAGTAGGGTTTTCTGTAATTTCCATTTTTAATAAACCTAGGAACCATATTCTTCCTCCAAATTTGACTACTTGAGTTTCGAATATTTGCAGTTTTTGAGTTGGGTCGGCAAATCCAATTTACAACCTTAACTAGGGCATTCCAAACCAAAATTTTAGCCACAAGAATAGCAGACCACCTGTATTTCTTGATCCAAGATTAGAAACCCAGGTGTATAGGCAACTTAATAAGAATACAAGACCACCTGTATTTCTTGATTCAAGTTTTAATTCTACAATATATATTTTTGCACATGATCACACATAAAATTGTAACTCATTTTCTTCTTTAATCCTATACAGTACTTTATAATCTAGAACTAAGGGTCTGTTTGATTGCAAGGGTGAAAAACGGGTGGAAAGAAAATGAATGGCAGAGAATTGAATTGCCTAGAAAATGTTTTACAGGGAATTGTAATTAATGGTGTTTGATTGATATAATTTTCCACTTGGAAATTTTTTTGTTTTGTTTTGTTTTTTATGCAAATTATCAATTAAATGGATAAATTTTTTTACCATTGACTTTGAAATGTGTTCCAATTGCTTAAAAAAAAATAAAAATTGTCAAAAAGTTGGAAAACGTTTTCCCACCACTATGGTGAAAAAACGTTTTCTAGCTTTTGTGCATCAATCGCTTGTACTTTGGAAAACGTTGGAAAAAGTTTTCCCTGAAAAATTAGTGCAATCAAACAGGTGAATAGTAAAAAGTAGGAAAACGTTTTCCACCTTTCACGGAAAACGTTGACAATCAAACAGGCCCTAACATATCACTAAAGCCTATATTCCACTCAGCTTTAGTAGATCTGGCAGCTATAAATTCACAATTACTATATCCTATGACCACTCCACAGCACTATGTTTATTTTGAAATTTGAATTTTGATTAGGACTAACCATTTTTTACAGATGTAGCTAGGGGTTTTTTTTAGAAATGTTTTTATCATGTTCAATTTTGCTGCTTGTACAGAGGAAATCTGTCCAGATGTTTTACAGGAGCTGCTTGGTTATTATTATTATTTTTAACTTTGTCAAATGAAAAACTGTCAATTGTATTTGTAAATAATCTGACAATGCTTTATTTTGTAACGTCCTATCATGTTTTGGTCGAATACAAGTCTCCGTTTGAATCTCATTAAATTAAATTAAATTATATTTCATTTTTATTTCTCATATTTTTAACCACACAATCTTTCATAAAATAATATTACACGTAAATTTAAAAAATTTCTTTTTTTTAATCACTCATTTAAAAAAAAAAAAAAATACTATTCCATCTATTTTCATTTCTAAAAAAATGGAGGGCTAAGTTTGTAATCTAACTTATACTTATCGCAGCCTTTAGTACATAATTCAAAGTGCATGACAAAATGTGATGTATATGTCATGTCATATCAAATCATTTCTGCACGCCAGATTTAGAGACCAATTAGCAGCCAATATTTTTGCACTTGTGAAAAACATTCCCCAATTTGATTGGATCATAGAAACTGTTTCATAAACACTCAAAAAAAAAACAAAGATATTCTCACATAAAGAGTGATTCCACTAACTCCGTTAACTTTAAAAGATGTGAGATTGTTGAATTATGTAGTACCAAAGTTGATTCAGATGGTACAAGAATCTGGTCTGCCACATTAATTTTTGTTAGTGGAATCTGAATCAAAATTTTCTTTGGTGTCCAATCTAATCAAATGAAATATTCTTGGAAAGGGATTTTTCAAATCTTTTAATTTGTTCTTACTTTCTTTATTTACAAATTATCCTTCTATTGGGTTATTACCAGCGAGACAAATCACTAAGGGTCTATTTGATTGCAAGGGTAGAAAACGGGTGAAAAGAAAATGAATGGCAGGAAATTGAATTATCTAGAAAACGTTTTACACGGAATTGTAATTAATGGTGTTTGATTGGTATAATTTTTCACCTGACAAATTTTTCGTTTTGCATTATTTTTTATGCAAATTGTCAATTAAATGGATAAATTTTTTTACCATTGATTTTGAAATGTGTTTCAATTGCTAAAAAATAAAAAATAAAAAAAATTATCAAAAAGTTGGAAAACGTTTTCCCACCACTGTGATGAAAAAACGTTTTCCAGCTTTTGTGTATCAACCGCTTGTACCTAGGAAAACGTTGAAAAATGTTTTCCCTGGAAAATTAGTGCAATCAAACAGGTGAATAGTAAAAAGTAGGAAAACGTTTTTCACCTTCCACGAAAAACTACGACAATCAAACAGGCCCTAAGATAAAATGAAAATTAACGAAAGATACTCTTTTACTTTGAAACTTTAACTATTTACTCTATTTGTTGATGCTTAAAACGGACATTTGCTATTTTCCGTTCATCTTTGATACTCGTTGAGTTGGTGTTCAAAGACAACACAAAATGACACTCATTAGGTCATTAATCAAATACCAATTTGTCACAACTTCACACATAAAAAATTGAATTATGTAATTTTGTAGTTATAACTTTTTTAATGGACATTGAGAAAGTAGATATTAATAAGAAATTCGTGTATAATATTCAAATTGCATATCTTATGTACAAACATCATGTTTGTATAATCACAAATATCTCAAAGCTTTTCAATACAAAACTAATTTAATAATATATGGAGATGTGGCTGGATCAAGACCCACCCATTATTCTTTCTTTTTTCTTGGCCAATATGGTGGTAAAACTCTGATTTTAGCTTAACTTTTTCCCCAAATAATTGGAAAACAATATAGTGTACATTTGAATGCTGTCGCATAGAAAATAAATTTTTTTTTTAACTAGAGTTTCTTCTGGACACT
Source organism: Osmanthus fragrans (assembly GCA_019395295.1). NCBI lineage: Eukaryota > Viridiplantae > Streptophyta > Magnoliopsida > Lamiales > Oleaceae > Osmanthus > Osmanthus fragrans. Next base: position 11,282,359 of record CM033353.1, read on the forward strand.
ATGAGATCGCATAGCTTCCTTAAACCATGCGGTCGCATAGTTATATTTTTGGCTGCCTCCGTCCATTGCTTGAATTAAATTGTTCCACGTCATGTCTCTTCCCAAATCCAAAATGAAACTCGTTCTTAGGCTTGTCAAGTTCACCCTTTTGGACTCTATGGCTTGAACACATGATTGTTGGTTTCGTGGACTCTATTTGATTTCGAATTAGCCCTTAACTTCTCCTTAACAAACATTGAACTCTTGATAGCTCGTTACTTTCTTTGGATCACATCAAGAAAACTCTCACTATAGGACGATAATGGGTTTAGTCTACTCAATGTGGTGGTTTGTGAGAGCTCAACAAATGGGGGGCTCCAACTCATTCCACAACAATGAACATGCATGATGGATCGAGTCGAGCCAAGCTCAGAAAGTAAAGCCCGTGTGCTTTGTGAGCGCCCAACTTTCCTTATTTTTTAATTAATTATGTTAAATTTTCTTATTTTAATCTAATGTTTAATTTTTTTTTTCTCTCTTTTTTTAAATGCTGCATTAAAAAAATTTGAAAAGCCTATAGCCCTGTTCGACCGGTCACTAGTATGGTCAATGGACCAAGTCGAATCTACGATCGCATAAAGAGGCAAATATGACAAAATCCGCTTCAAATTTAAACGTATAAATAGTATTAGAGTCTAACAAATAATATCATGACTCAAAACTCAAAGGAGAAGTATAATATTGTTTGGATGGTACATACCTTAAAAAAGAAATTGTCTTGGAAAGTTCAAACTTGTTCCAGTCTTGACACAGAATGCATTCTTAGTCAGATGGAATTAATATACCACAAAAACAATGATTTTAGTGCCACAAAATATTAAAAAATTTGACCAATCAATTAACTGAAATTAACGTGACAAGTTAGTGACAACTGAAATAATGATATTCCCCCGACAGCATTTTGCTATGGACTTTTGTCGCAAAAGCGGACACCCCAACCAATCAATCTTCGACCATGTGTAAACTACAACGATAAGGTACAACCACCATTCTTAGCTATTATTTTCTTATTATATATGTTTTGAATAAACAAAAAAATATTTAGATATTCCATATGCTACGCTCTAGAAAAAGATTCTCGCGTATTAAGGTTATATGTTTTTAAAACATCAAATACTAGCACTAAAATAATAAACACAAATAAAAAAAAGACGATATTGTTTCACCAATTTAAATCCTATATATACTTCATATAACAAAATTTGATTATATGTTATGAAATTGCTGAAAACAATTTAGTTTGTAACTAGTTTATAGTTTGCTTCTTCATCAAGGATCGATTGGTTCCATAATATGAGCCACTAAATCTTAGTGCCTAATAATTAAGCAATTTATATAAACTAAAGATATTCTCCAACATCTTCAATAATGCAATCCCACATTAATCCATTTTGTGAACAACACAATTGTGTAACTTCTAGTAGAAACTTTAGTTCTATTCCATCTTTGAAATTTTGGTAGCTAAGCTAGACATAATTCAAAAATAAAGAGAAGCGTGATGAAATCTTTTGATTCCATTAAAAATGCGTTTATAAAATTTCAATCAATAGCTTAAAATTTCATATCAGGCAATTTAACTAGGACACTACTTGAAGTACAAGGGTCTGTTGCCAAGGCACACACAAGGAGGGGACCCTACCATTTTTTTAATACACTGTGGGGCCTGCTCCACAGTGAGAGGTATGTAAGGTCTCTGTGAGATAAATCCATGTATGCAGGGCTTTATCCATTTAACTAATATGTTGAGAGGTATGTAAGGCCCCTGTGAGATAAATCCATGTATGCAGGGCTTTATCCATTTAACTAATATTTTGTCAAACCAACTAACTCAACCTTTATTGTTTTAATTTTTAGGTAAAATCCATTCTGTCTTAGATTACAAAACAAAACATTAACTATTGATTCTCTAAAATACACACAATCACAACTTTAAGCTCAAAAAATCTAACACTCGCGGAATGAGGCAAGTATTTTGGCAAGATTTAAAACCTATGTGGTCTAACATTCAATGAGGTCCTAAGAAGGTTTTGATTCAAATAACCTTTATCTAAGTAGGAAAAATGGTATCTTGATCGTGACTACATGCTCAATGAGCTAATGTTGCATGTGCTGTAATACATAAATTTTCCAAAAGAAATCTCAACGCTCACAAACAGGTTCAAGTTGATGTTGCATGTATTGCAACACTTAGCAAAACATCTAAAATAGATTCCATAAAGACCTTCTCCGAGTTGAGGTTGTATATATTGTAACACTTAGCAAAAAATCTCAAAGAGATTCTATAAGGATCTGCTCATAAATAGATCAAAGGCTGAAGTGAGACATACTAACAATTAGAATATTTAAAAGCATGAATTAAAGAATTGAAAAAAAAATTTGGGCCGAGCCGACTAGGAGCTCGTTGTAAGAGCTAAGGCTTGAGCCAAGCCTTAAAAAAGAGATTTGGCCGGAACCTGAGTCAATTTGCCAGTTGCATGAGCCCCCAGATTGTACGTGGGCTTGTGTAGCCCACCGTTTTAATTTAATAATCACTTAGTTTATAAAATTCAAACATGAATAATTAAATTTGTAGTTCGTAAATTACCCATCAATTTTTCGTATATTCAAGTAAAAATAATAAAATAATAAGCCATGAATCGGCTCGGCTCCACAATGGCTCGAGCCAAAGCCTAAGCCAAGCCCTATTTTTTGCGAATGACAAAGGCTTGATTTGACTCTTCTCATTGCCACCACTAGTTAAGATTCATTACTAAAAAATTTACAGAGTATGGAAATAAAATATAAAAAGGATAAAACTATTCTATTCAACTTAGGGGTGGACAAAATGTTCATATCAAACCAAACTGAGTGGTTCGGTTGGGTTCCACAAAAAATAAATGATTTTGGTTCTGGTTTGGTTAGTTCTAGAACCGAAAACCAAACCAAAAGTCAAACTTAATTTATAATTTTACTTTTTATATGAACCCAATTTTGCATTAGTTGAACCCAGTCCAATAGCATTATTTTTGTACAGCCCATTAAGCCTCAAGAGTCCAAAAAGCCTCCCTGCATATCCCTCAAACGAAGCAGCTTCTCAGGTCATCTCCATGCCGAAACTTTGACTCCGCAACCACCAATTTACTATTCCTCCTTCAAACCATCGGGGGTATAATAAACAATATCATTTAATTTACTAGACATTCATCTTTTCTTCCATAATTTTTTTTTAATGTAACTTTGTACACATTATCAAAGATTCCTGTTAGACTATTTCTATTGGATTGTGATCTAATGTCAATATGAAACAAAAAGAAAAAGTTAAAGTACACTACAAAATATTTTTTATTATTCAATATTATATTATTTTTGGAACTTGGTACAGTAGGTTATCAAGATGGGTCAATCTCACCTTCATTCAATATAAAGCTTTGGTTTATATTTTATTTTAACTCGTGTAAGTATTGTTAAATGCTAACCAAAATTTTATCTTTTCTATTTGGTAATTTAAATGGATTCTGACATAGAATAAGTTGTAAAGCAGCCTATAAAGAGGTCGGCAGTATGGGCACATTTCACAAAGTTATCGGATGGAATGATTGCAAAATGCAATTACTATAAGAAAGTTTAAAAGTGTAATGGAACTTCTACTTTGCAAAAGCACTTAAAAACTTCTTTTGCTTATAAATGCACTAAGACAGATGAAAAGAAAACGGTTCTAAAACAACAAAAAAATTGATGATTGTAATGGAGCTAATGGTGAGGGTGACAAATGATATATTGTGGAATCATTATTTGATAAAAATAAGTGTCAAAAAGCATTGGTTAGGATGGTGATTATTAATGAATTGCCTTTTTATTTCGTGGAGGGTGAGGGTTTCAAGGCAATTGTGCAAGAACTTTGCCCAAAATTTGTGGTTCCTAGTCGTAGAACTATTGCTAGAGATGTACTTCATCTCTACCATGAAACAAAAGATTTCTTAAGGGATAAATTTATCAAAAAAGACAGAGAATTCTTTAACCACAAATTGTTGGACCTCATTTCAAAATATCAATTACATCGTAATCCCAACACACTTTATTGATAGAGATTGGAAATTACATAAGAAAATATTGAACTTTTCCTTTGTTCCAAATCATAAAGGAGAGACAATTGGGAAACTTATTAAGAATTGTTTGCTTGAATGGGGAATAGAGCATGTAGGCAGTATTACCATAGACAATGCAAACACAAATGATGTTGCAATCATTTATGTGAAAATCATATTGAAGAATTGGAAACCACGTGATATGATTTTAGGTGGTTCTTATTTGCATGTTCGTTGTTTTGCACACATAGTCAATTTAATTGTTAATGAGGGGTTAAAATATTTCAATGCATCAATAGCAAGCATTCACAATGCAATTAAATATTTTCGATCATCTCCTTCCCGATTGATGAAATTTAAATGTTATATTGAGAGGGAGAAGATAGAATGCAAACAACTTCCTGTTTTAGATGTACCTACTCAATGGAATTCAACATTCTTAATGTTGGATAGTGCATTGAAATTTGAGAAACGCATTTGACTGAATGGAGGATGAGGGCAGATTTTATTACAAATATTTTGATGAGCGTGAAGGTGGAAGAGAAAGAGAAGGACCACCAATAACTTATGATTGGGATAGAGCTAGAAAATTTGCTAAATTTTTAAGATCATTTTATGAAGTTACTTTGAAAATTAGTGTTTCATTGAATGTTACCTCCAATATTTACTTCAATGAAGTTTGTAAAATTGAGCAGATTTTGAAAAGAATGAGTGACAAACATGATGGTGTGGTGAGTAATATGGCAAGCAACGTAAAGGGTAAGTTAGACAAGTATTGGGGGAATGTTGATAAGATGAACAAGATTTGATTATAGCTGTTGTGGTTGATCCAAGATATACGTTGGAGTTTGTTGTACATTGTATTGGTATTATGTATGACTTTAGCTTGGTCGAAGCCACAAAAAATGAAGTCGATAAGTTATTGTATGTTTTGTATAATCAGTACAAGGAATGGGAAAGAAATATTGATGGAGGTAGTGGTAGTAGTGATATTAATGATGGAGTCACTTTGTTGGATGATTCTGATGATGATTGGAATGACTTTGATCATTTTGATTTCGGGTACAAGAAATTAAAAACTAGCAAAGGTAGTTTGTCTGAAAAAGATGAGATTCAAAGATATTTGATGGAACCAAATGAAGATGCAGCTGATACAAATTTTGATATTTTGAATTGGTGGAAGATAATGACTCCAAGATTTAAAATTTTGTCAAATATTGCAAGAGATGTGCTCGTCGTTCTTTTATCTATAGTTGCTTCTGGGTCGACATTGTTTTAGGAGTTCTTTAACTCCTACAATAGTTGAGGCTTTAATTTGTACTTGAAATTGGTTATGAGAAGAAACTAGACTTTTGAGAGTAATTCAAGACACAATTTGCATTGAGGAGATGGAGTTCTATGAAGAAATTGAGTCTGGTAATAAGAATTTTATAAATATTTTCACGTAACATATTATTAATTGTAAACGATTTTAATTTATTTTTGTTTGTTTTAAATGTGTATTTTGAATTATGTTTGTAGAGTTACTTAAAGTTACAGCACAAGTAATGGAGTATTAAACGGTTAATGATTGTCTGCATGATAAGGGCTAATCTTCTTGGCTTGGTCAATTTGTTACCATCCCTATCTATTAGTTTCAAGTTTTTCAAGTTTTAAGTTTATATTTCAGTTTCATATTTCATTTTCTCAAGTAGGTCCAGTGGCTTCATGTAAAGGAATTGATTGGATGGAGGATGAAGATTAAACTTAACTTTAGGCAAAGAAGCATTCGTTTATATTTTGTTTGCTAGTTTGAACTTTTGAAATCTTGATGACTGATAATTTGAACCTGCTAAATGTTTGATGCTTATATTTTTTATTTAAGTATATATTACTAACTTATGGATATGGTGTAAGTATGAAAATTTAAGTAATAGAATTAGAAGTAGACCAAACCAAACCAGAACCAAATGGTTCAGTTCGATTCGGTTCTATATCTTAAAAAAACCATTTGGTTCTATTATTAAGAAAATCAATGGTTTATGATTTGATTCAGTTCTCTTAGAACCAAAACCAAATAAAACCATGTCCACCCCTAATTCAGCTATAGTTTCATCTGGAGTCCCATCAGAAGGTCTAGCCTCAGAAAGATTAGCCACGATTATCTTCTGACCCTTCAGAGTTTAGCGAATGAACTTAATATGTAGTTCCGATCTTTTCTAGTGCACAAAGTTAATAACCTCATCGGGACTTCATAGGTTTTTTGTTGTAGTGCATCAAAGGCCGATGAGATTTTTCAGTCCTCCACCTTGTTCTTTATGCTAACCCTTTCCAATTTAACCCTTGTCTTCTCCTTTTCGGCATGAGCTTTCTCTGTTTCAAAGTAGACCTTTCTTCTTCAGTACATACTTTCTAAGCCTAGGTCTTATCTTTCAGCTCAATGTGAAGACATGCTTCCAAATCCTCCACCTTATCCTTTAGCTCATTCTTTTCCTTGGCATGCTAAACTTTCTTTGCCTCTATTATTAGAAAGACAATCACAATCTCCTGTAGAATCTTTTAAAAGGCCTCGATATTAGCATTTATTTTGTCAGCGACTAATATCGTATGAAGCACGACCCAATAAAGGTGGATGACTACATAAATAAATGACTCATTATCACTCATTTTCTCCAAACACTACTACTGAGCATCGGTCTAGCTATGGGTTAGAATGTTGGCAGATGCCCATATTGGAGAATGTAATGAGGTAATCATATCTTTGGGAAGAGACTAAGCAAGCAAAAAGTGTAGGTAGAGTTTCAGACATTTCTTTATGAGGCTATCCATATTGGCCTCTGCAAATCTAGACGAGGAAAAGAGAAGCCTGAGCCAGTCGAGGTTTGGCAAGTGTAGGATGAGGTGGAAAAGGCAGAGTGGAGACTTCAACTGATGTATATGTATGTATAGGATGTTGACCTATGGGTGAATTCATCCTTAATGTTTTGATTATAACAAATAAGATTAATATTGTTTTTAACAATTAATTTTGAGTGATGATAGTTCAATGTTAAGATCAATCAAGCATTATATAAATCGGACTTGAAATGAAGATAAAAATGAAAGTTAAACATTCAAGCCAATCATTCGAGATGAGAACTTAAAATATAAATGCTAAGAAAGATCAAGATCAAGAGCATGAAAGACAACATCAGAGAATAATCAAGATCAAAAGCATGTGTGACGACATCAACGAAAGATCAAGATGAAAAATTAAGAGCCAAACACTGAAACAAGATCAAAGACTATGCATTCTAGATCTTATGTAAATGTATAACATTTTGATCTTTAGTAATGAATGACAATAGTTCAAAAAATTATTTTGTGCACGAAAAGTTATTTTCACTATCACTTGCATAAAATGTTTTTAATCAAAAGTAAAATTAATTTTTCAAAAGTCATATTTGAACTTAGATCACAATTCTCTTTAAAAAAAAAAAAGTCAGTGGTCAACCGGATGTCCGGTACGTCAACGGTCAAATTTTTGGACCGTTCTAACCTCTGATGCTCAACGGCTAATTTGATTGTCCGTTGGACTAGCGGACGTCCAGTAGGGTCGTTCGATTGGACAGAACTTTTCCGTTTTGATTTCTATAAATACCATTTCACTTCCATTCATTACAACAATTATGAATTGTGAAATATATTTGTAAGAAATCTTCTTTGAGCTTAATTTTTGTTTTCATTTCATTTATTTTTTCATAACAAATTTTTTGATTCATTTCCTTCATCAAAGTTTTTCTATATCTCTTTGTGCTTAACTTTATATCAATCTTCAAAGAGAGATATATTCTTGAAGAAGGTATTTGCACTTATATTGTATAAAGCTTTCTACTTCTTCATATTGAAAACTTTGATTTTAAATCAAATTTCTTGAATCAACTTCTCTCATTAAAGTTTTTCATATCTCCTTTTTCTTAACTTATTTATATCAATTTCGAAAGAGAGATATTACTTGAGAAAATCTTTTTGAACTTATATAGTATATATTTCACTTAATCTTCTCATTGTGAAACTTTGATTGATTGAATCAAACTTGTAAAATCATTATATTTATCAAAGTTTCTCATTTTCTCTCTTAGTACTTAATTTACTACAATCATTCATATAATATATATATATATATATATATATATATATATATATATATATATATATTGAGAAGATTCTTTGAACTTACATTTGATTTATCTCTTCATCATCTTCTCATTGAAACACTTTGATTGATTGAATCTAATTTTTAATTATCATATTCATCAAAATTTTTCATCTAATACTTGAGCTATCATTTATTACTATTCATTGAAGTGTTAGCCTCTCTTAGTAATTAACTTGATTGTATTATTTATCAAGAGGGGAATTTCATTGTAAAATCATTTTGATAAAGTGTGGGTTATATTGAGGTCCTGTAAGGCTCAATAGTGTGGGTCATATTGAGGTTCTGTAAATCTCAATAGTGTGGGCTCGTGTTGAGATCCTGTAAAGCTCAACATTGTATAAGGATCGGTGCTCCTTGTTTGTAAGTCAATAAAAGCGTTGTAAAGGGTTGGATTGCACCATAGTCAATCAACATAGTGAAAAGACCTTACTCGTGCCAGAGAGCTTGGTAACGGAAGACGTAGATCATTGCTTTGGATCGAGCCTCCACAAATATATCGTTTGCATCCTCTCCCTTTTACTTACTGCTTTTATATTTGAGCTTATTATTTGAATTTATCTATTTAGTTTTGACTTGCTTGAATTTAGGTTGATTTACCGTTTTTACATTGTGCTCATTACTTGACCTTATTTGGTTCTGTACTTGTACGTTTTTGTTTAATTGTTTCATTGGTTATTACATTAAAACTTGAGTTAATTTTCGAAAAAGTTTTAATAACTAATTCATCCCCCCTCTTGGTTAGTCACTCTTGGGCTTTCATAAGAGGTGGGGACTTTGACCGAAGTGGATCCATATTTGAGTTTAGCTAACCAGTGGTACCTTAACTTCGACCACATTGACATATGCCTTACTCTAATGACTCTCAATAAGGTTGAACTTTCACATTGCGGCCCTGAAATTCTACATCTCTTCAGCTGGACCTGGAAGAGATATAAAGCAGATCGGAGTTTAGAGAAAAATGGGTTTAAGAAAATAAGTATTACACTAAGCAAAATACCTTGGTGCAAGAAGTCTTATCAAATGTTGAAGGTGTGAGGTCAAATAGAAAAAGCCCAACTCGAAATAGGTTGGAATCTATAATTATGATATCGGAAGATCTTTGATCTTTCGGTGGAGCTCTTGTAATGTCCATCCTCTTCTTGGAGTTGAACATATATCAACAAGATGATAGCCTGGGAAAAGGAAGAAAGAAATCAGGTTAGGAGATCATACCAATCAAGCAACATGTACTTATTAATTTTGTGGTAGCATGTAGGGACAACACCATTCATACAAATCACCATAGGAACGAACTTCTCATCTTCAATTGAAGAAAACATCAGTCTTCTACCTCTTGACCAAGGAAGAAGTATCGACGACTATTTGATCTCCTGGTATTGGCATTGATGTTGGCGTATTACCAACCAGAGTTCTTTCAATCCTCCTTAAAAATATATACTGACTTGAACTTCTCTATTGTTATTCAGGATAACTTAACTTATGCTATAGCAACATGTACCCAAACAAGACACCCCACCCATTAGGGTAGAATTGAGTTGGGCCCATTTCCCAAGAGAACAGAAATCATAGATGGTTGGGAAATGGTTAACCTTAGCTCGACTTGAGTATGGCCGGGTTCAGCGTTGTGCAGCCATCTAGTGGCTCACACGACCTGTCATTGGCCATGGACATGAACAACTCGAGTGAGTTAGGGATAAGGTAGGCACTACTCTAAACCTTAAGCTTTTTTGGGGTCACATTAGACTATAAAACCAAATATTCCCGATACATCTCTCCATCAAGAGGACCTACCTTACCAACACCCTTGTCCTCATCCATTAACCATCCAGCCCAATTTGGTCGAAAGACTCATAAAATGGTTGATCTATGTGTTATGTGAAAAGTGGGATGAAAATGATAAGACTAGAAGTAAAAATCTCTTGAAAGTCAGAGCTGGATTTTGTCAAACATTTGGAGGACCCTCTTGACTTCTCCTGACCATTATCCCAAGATTGGGCTCTAGGCTCGTTCGAACTCATTTCTATATGTCAAAGAAAAAAAGAAAGGGATTATACAAGGTAAAAAAAATCAAAGGTACCTTAGTGACTTTGACGAGTGACCTTGGAAAGAAGATGAGAAGCAAATCTTGGAAAGTCTTAAAAAAAAAAGAATTAATTGTAAGAGAAATAGTGAAAGCAAAATGGAGAGGAATGAAGGAGAAATTTAATTTTAACAACAAATAGGAAAAGACGCCTTCGAAACCGCCCAAAGGAAATCCGAGAGTATTGAAAATCAAATCGATGATCCAGATTGAAAGGATCCAAATTACGTCATTTTGGTAAAACTTTTGGATGAAGCTTTAAGAGTAGTGGAACTAACATGACCCTTGATCTAGCAACATGTGTTGCTCAAACACGATCCATGAGGACAGTTATCTGCCACTAGCTTCTGAAGCGTTGGTTCTAGATCGGGCTACTTGAAAATAAGGTATGATCTCTATTGAATCAATATCAGACCTTAGAAGACTATTATTGGTATCCGAACTGATAATCCACGTCGGACCACTTCAGATCAATCAAAGAGCTTACTGGAGAGAAAATACAATAAGTTAGCACTAGAAGTAGGTTGACTTACGAGAGACATCTTTAAAAAATCATCATGAAAAAACTCAAAAAGTTGTCACCCATGTTGTCGCATTGCTTAATATAATCAATCAAAGAGAGAAATGATGACCTAGAGTACATGCTACGATCTAGGAGTCATAATAACTCATCGTTTCTTAACTCCTCAACCAATGAAATGTCTCCAAGCAGGGCAAGACATCACTAAGTTGGACATTATAGCTTGACAAGACTTGTGCAACAAGCTCCAATCTTGTAACCTATATAAGAGGGTAAAAGTCCAACAAAATCAAGTTGAATCAGTTCTCTGTAATATTATTAAGTAAATTTCTAACAATGCTACAACTCTTTCTTTACAAAAATTTCGGTAGTCAATAATGTCATTCTGCCAAAAATTTCCTTAAATTGGTCTAGAAGTATCACGTCAAATTCTAATAAATTGTAATATTGACATGATTAAAAAGGAAAAATCTATAGTATAAATTTTTATCTTGTATTGTCTTAGTTGGTCAAATATTATTTGCAACCCACAATATTTTTTTGAAAGGAACCCTCACAAAATATTGTCATTTGGCAAGCATTAGTAGTTATTGATATCACTACACCAGAAATTGCCTTTTGCAATGGCCGAAAAATTTTGCCATAGACTTTTTGCAGCGTTCATGCATATGTTGCGGGCTTTGATGTTACCATAAAGTTCCAACTCTCTGAACGTTGCAAAAAAACCCATATTGGTAACGTTCGTTTAACGTCGCTAAAAATCCATACAGCAACATCCGGTGAGTGTTGCGAAAAGGTTTTCCGCAATGCTCATTGAACATTGCGAAAAGTCTTTTTTTGGGCAGCGTTCCTATTGCCTTCCTTCCTTCCTTCTGTCCCATGTTTTTTCCTATTTCTAATAGTTGAACAACTTCATCACACAACTTCTATTAAAAGAAAAATTTCATACATTTCAATCATGCATTCAAAAAGTAACTGCATTTTCAAAAATGAAAATCGTGTCAAAGTTAACTCAATCTACTGCATTTTACGAAAACGCGCACTGTACGTTGCTAAAACATTAATAGCAACAAGCAATGCACGTTGCTAAAAATAATTTACGGCAATGCGTAGTGCACGTTGCTAAAAAGTAACAGCAACAGTGCACGTTGCAAAAAAAAATTAACGGCAACGGACCCCGAACATTGCAAAATGGTGTATTAGCAGCATTAATTGATAAAGACGTTGTCAAAACCCAATTTTGTCAACCAATAGAAACATACACTTACTGAATGTTGCGATAGATCCCTTTTAGCAGCATGCAATTATTGAATGTTGCTTTTTACATTTTGCAAAAAACATTTTTTCTTGTAGTCTGTGATATCGAACTTTATATTTTTTTTTATGTTCTTCGACAATTGAAAACAAATGAATTATGCAAATAAAATAGCATTGAGTTCTTCTCTATATATATATATATATATATATATATATAACTTTATTGTGCACATTTAATGAGTGATAAAATTAATTGACTATTTTTATATCATTTTTAGCGTTTAACCAAAAAAAAAAAAAAAAAAAAGACTAAATTTTCTTTATGATAAAATGTTATATTTTTGAGATTGGAAACACGATTGAATGAAACTCTGGTCCTTTCTAATTTCTTATTTATTTTGTGATAAATAAGTCATACTTCTAAACCTTATTGTTGGCAAAGCTCTTTCTTGTGGTAGGAAATTAATTGTATATGTGGACTAACATATATTCAGCTTATATTTGGATTTGAAGAAGGTACGAACCCACCAAGAATATTTTCGTAACTTTATTAGAGATGTTTCAGATTAGACCTAACTATTATTTTCACTTTTATTGGCAATATATCATTTGAATATTGATGTTTACTGAAATTATTTTACATATAATATTTTTACAAATTACATTTATGTCAATAAATCATATAAACAGGTAAATAAGACTTGAATTTAATATCGCGCCTCACTTCTATAATTCGAAAAGCAAAGGGCAATCTTTTAATGATACAACTAATGCATGAAAAAGACCCTCTAGGATTTCTTGATATCACTATCAATTTATTTATTTATTTAATTTTTTGAGGATGGTATCAGTATCTAGCTTAATGGATACTTTCAATCTACTCACATGCTCCCCCTAACCCCACTAACTAAATGGGAAAAAAATATCTCTTTCACTTAAAATCCCATGTTGATGTCCATTCATTATTTCTATATCTAGATGTGCAAGATGAATCTATTAGGTATGATCGTCGGGAGTATCTGTATTGATATTTCAATACTCGAAATCATTTGTTACACTTCGGATACTTCTTAAATGAAATAATGTGGATACACGTAATTATTGGCACTGAACCATAACTTGAAACGTAGGTTCGAATTTGAGTTCGGGTTCGGTTATATATATAATAGTATGCCGAGAATACAAATTATCATCCTAGTATCTAGCAGAAATAAAATATGCCTTCAACTACATATTTTAACACTTTATTAATCTATTATAAATATGCCACCAAATAGAAATCAATATCTAGAAGAATAGCATTTAATTCCAACTGTAGCTCTATGTGCGGCATTTATGTGGGTGCGACAATGCATAAAGTGCAATCGAGTGACTACGAATGGAGGGAGGTGATACGATTTGATTATTTAAATGAATAAATCTAAGGCTGTGTTTGATATGCAACATTTGTCATGGAATTAGAACAATATTTTCCTAGTTCCTACTTTTGGCTGTTTGATTAGCCAAATTTGCCTTGGAAAATGTTTGCCACCAATTTCTAATGTACAATCCTTTGAAGCACAAAAGTAGGAAAATATTTTCTTATGATTTTGATGGGAAATTATTTTCCACCTTGTTAGATTTTTTTTTTTTTTTTTTTTTTTTTTTTTTTTTTTTTTTTTTTTTTTTTTTAACTTTTTGGCAATAGAAACATATTCTAAACTCAATGATAAAATTTTTTATCCATTTAATTGACAATTTGCATGAAAAATGAAGCCAAACGAACATAAAAATTTTATGAAATTATTTTTTTAAAATTTTTTTTTTACTTTTTGGCAATCCAAACAAATTTTAATACAGACTATAAAAAAAAATTATCCCAAAAAGTAACTATTTCGCATGAAAAAAAAGCCAAATGGATTAGGTGGAAAATTATACCAATGACACCATTAATACAATTCCCTCTAAAACAAATTCTAGGCAAATCACTTCCCTGTCAAATATTTTATTTGCCATTCATTTTCCATCTTTCTATCAAACACACCCTAATTGTTTAGGGTATATACTAGTTGGACATTGCAAACTTATCATTTGTTGAGTTGGACATTTTGTGTGAGTGAATAAATTGTAAAATTTTTAATTTTATTTTTATAAAATGGACAAACCCACGATTTCGATTAAAAAAAATAAAGAATTGTCCTGGAAATGAACATTTCTCGATTCTAAACTTCAATTTTTTTTTTCCTGAACCGATTAAACTATCGACCTTTAGAATCTATGGATGTGTGCCCCCGGACCTAGACAATTTGGGTTAGGGGGTCATAACCCCTAGATCTAATAAATAAAAAAAAAGACTAAACAAATTTATTTATTTTTTAAAAAAAGTGGGGGTCACTAGACGTTATTGGAACCCCTAGATCCACCCCTGGATGTGTGGAAGGAAGGTGCGCATGTCAATTAGTTATAATGATTGTAAAATTTATAGTTGAATTTAAAGTAACATTTTCATGTAAAGTGGTGGTCTATAACGTAGACGAAGAGAGATTTTTAGTATAGATGAACCTTGTGATCTTTCTTGATTTGAGGAGGCTGGTGGGATAGATTGTCGTTTGAAGGGTGTGACATGATATTGTATGTTGATAGAGAATTATAAAGAAAATGCGAATAAAAACTGGACATGAGCTAGTTATGAGTACGAACTTGACTTTACAAGAAAATGAGGCAATTCTTTAACCTTTTGTGACAATCGGAATGAAAACCGTCAAAATGAGAACATGGACACATAAATAATGATTTTGCGTAAAATTAATTCAAATTGATTTAGTTTTTCCGAAAAAATTCAAATTGACTTTTCTTTTATAAACGAAGATTAATACACAATTAATTAATTAGCTGCTTTTCAACTATGAAAACCCAATGAAATATAAACAAACAATTATGATATTCATACAGTCATACTTGACAGTCATGATATTGACAATAAAATTGTATAAATATAGATGAAATATACATGTTGTAGTGTGAATGATTGTCAAATATAACGAAAAGTTAAAATTGTTCACATTGTAACCATGCACCTCCGTACACCCGATAGAAATTTCTTGCGGAAAAAGACAAAGTTAAGTAGCATAATTTTTTTTCAGCTTAAAAAATGCAATCAAACAAAAACTAACACCATAACTGTAAATAGTTGAAATAACAAGGGCATTTGTTTAATGTGAAAGACAAAAAGAGTGCCGAATCACAAAGAAGCTCATTCCCGAGGGCAAAATATTCAAAACCAAACCACTCACAACTCACTATTTACGTAAACAATAAACAAGGACAGCCTAGCCGGCTTTACAAATCACAATGGTAGAAAAGGTAATGTCTTAAGATTAAGATTTTATTTAAATTTAAATTAAAAATTAATTTTAATTATGTCACGATATTTTAATTATATGTTTTATAAATTTTTATCAAAATTAACTAAAAATTTGATTTTACTTCTTACCAAACAAGGGTTATATATATATATATATATATTCCCACCTGTCCTGATTCTTGGTGAAAGAGGTAAATTGCAGGTTATGTCTCCAAGAGTATAAGGTGGAGTGCTGTTTGTACACTTGTATTTACCCAAGAGTCAAATCTATATTTTAGGATTCGAACTTTTGACGTAATAGCTTCACGCAAAGTTGAATTTCTCCACTTTTCTCCTTTTATCACTTGGAAAATGTGCTCTGGGGGCGGGTTAAATATATTTTAAGACGGCAAAGCAGAAAACTGAAAAATAATTTTGAATAATTTACTTTCTAATAGGAGAGTTACATTTTTTTAAGTAAAAGTAAAAATAAAATCAAAAGTCATTTCAAACATAGCATTAATTTACTTATCACCATTGTAACTTACACAATTGACACAGGTATCTTTAGTTCATCATATTAGAAAAAAAATATCGGGATCCTGAAAATGTGACCAGCTAAGAATTAACTGAAAATGTAGGGGGTCTATATGTAAATATGAAGGACAACTGCGTTTTATATTTCTTTCTCTTTTGGGAGATGAGTAGATGATGATGAGGCCGCAGGCTGCGTAGTTACTACCTAAAATGGCGGTGCTGAGTCAACTCGCACGTGGTTGAGCGTTGAATTTATTGTATACCGGTGATCGGAGGCGGTATACTCCGGCAACAAACCTAAGAAGCAGAAAAGACGATGAACGGGAGAGGGCTGAGCGGAGTGGAGAGGGAGTACATAAGGACGCACCATAATCATGAGGTCGAGGATAATCAGTGCAGTTCCTTTCTCATCAAGCACATAAAAGCCCCTGTGAATCTCGTAATATTTTTCATTGTTTAATTTCTTGTATACATGTATTTATAGATAGATATACGAGGTGTGCATGTCTATATCTTGAGTATGTGTGAGCAAATGCGTGTGTGTGTATTTGTTAGAGGATTTTTGTGTAATTGATGGATTTTGATTGATTGATGAAAAAATATTGAAATCTAAAGGTCTGGGTTGAAGTGATGCATTCGAGGTTTAAATTTTGTGTGTTAATTTCGACGTCTGATCATGGGGGTCTAACCGGCGGTAATTGGTTTGATCCATAACATTCATCATCGGAGCATCGGCATCCAATTTCGTTAGTTTCTAATTGAAGATTGTCTATAAATACAAATCGAGGAAATGGATTATGAAACAAAAATGTGAGAATCTTTATCTGATGTTTGTAATAATAAGTAAAAGCTTCGGAATCAAAGTTTCACTAATCTTGATTTTCCAGAGATTGAACATAGCCGAAATCCGGGATAACAAAATGTTTGAAAGAGTAGGGATATTTAAACTATTATTGAGAAAATGCATAAGAAGGATAACATACTTCTACACTCAATGCTACCCATGAATTTATTATTGTCCTTTAGTTATGCTCCATTGTTTGATATATCTGTAATAATAGGTAGTGCATTGTTTCTTCTGATTAGGTCTGGTCTTTGGTGAGGAGGTTTGATCAACCACAAAGGTACAAGCCATTTGTAAGCCGATGTGTTGTGCAGGGGACTCTTGAAATTGGCAGTCTGAGGGAAGTTGATGTGAAGTCGGGTCTTCCTGCCACTACCAGCACAGAGAGATTAGAACTTCTTGACGATGAAGAGCACATACTCAGTTTCAAGATTATTGGTGGAGACCACAGACTTAGAGTATGTTAACTGTTTCCTATTTATTCTAATCTTCTGGTGGTTTTCTTTCTAATTTGTTTTTCTTTTATTTATATAATTTATGGGATTTGAATCTTCTATTATATACTATTGAATTAATTTATTAGAGGGATTCAGGATGTGAGTTAACGAGTTCATTCTTCTTTTGGTATTAGCACATATCTGTAAGTTATTTTTAGTGAATAACTAGTTCTTGTGGTTTTTAACAGTTCCATGAAGTTGCACTTTGATATGATTTAGTTGACAGTGTCTGTATGCAAATGCACGTATATAAATTTTCCAAGGGCTACAAGTGTAATTCTTATTCACAACCTCAGATGTGCTTTATATTAGCTTTTACGATTTTTCTACTACTTCGTAGCAAAATTTTGTATTATCAAGCGCAATTTGTTTGTCTTTTTGTGTACGTTATGTTTTCTTTTTGAAGCTTGCCATTCATTACTCATGTAAGAGTTAGCACAATTTGACATAAGCTGATTTTTTTTAACTTTCGACTATTCTGGTAGGCATTAGGAACCTAGCAAAGAAGCATTAAGAGAATCTAGAACCTCACATAAAAAGGAAATGCGGTGTTGGAATGAGAAGGTTTAGACAGTAGTTTAGATCAACTCATAATGCTATTGCTATAGACATTTATTGAAACATAAGTTAGTTAAATGGGAGCCAAGAAGGTGATTTGTGAGTTGTGGGTGGAACGATATGAGAAGTATAGTTATCTTGGAATCAGTGATGGGGAAGAAAGTTTTGGTGATGGAATGAAAGAAAAGCAGAAACAGAGACCTATCGTTTGAGTTTCACAATGATTAAATTACAGACACGTGAAGGAATTATATTGACAATTTATTTGCAACACAATGGTTGGGTTCTGTTAAACAACCAGAATGTCAGGTCTTGAAAATGAGGGGAGGTTATAAAGAGAATGGAGATGAGAAATCAGCAGTTTAAACGTAATGCCTATGAGAGAGTAGAAATATATAGAAGTGGTAGGTATTTTATAGCAAGCATTGGAACGACAAACCAACCTGTTGTTTTACAGCATGAAGTTACCTAATGTTCGGTACGACTAGTAAGGGCAGAGAGATGTTAACCTTTCGCTATTAGTAAGAACTCCCGTAGTTTTGACCTTTCTACACAATAAACATAGCAGAAATGAGGATGTTAAGATGGATGTATAACCATACTAAATATATAAAATAAAAAATGAGATTGCTAAACAAAAATTAGATGCAACACCAATTAAGAATAAATTAACAGGAAAAAATAAATAGTTAGACGTGTCTTGAATAGGTCCAAAGAAACTCCCATTCAAAAGAACATCGAATTTTAGTTTAACTTGTTAGAACAAAGGGTAAATCAAATTAACAATATTTGAGGTGGTTGCAAAAGATCTGAGTTTGTTGGACCTTAAACTACATTTAGTGCTGGATCAAGTGGAGCAGCAGAAATGGAGTTTGGCCAAGTTCAAGTTCATTTGGGGTAAGGCTTAACTTCTTGTCATTGTTAATGTTGATAGATTTGGTTCTTCTTGGCTGGTTTTAATATCATGGGGCATGGAAGGTGAAATCTTAATAGAAAGCTACTTGGCTGTGATGTTACTGCAAGGCCAGAATCAAGACTGGCAGTGAACAGAAACTGGAAATTGTTTACATTGATTATGTACTTAAATCTTGACATAGGTATCTCTAAACTATCCTTTAAGACGCACAAAAACAGAGTCACAGACACATGCATGCACAGATGTATAGGCCTTATGGACATCATTAAGACATGTTTCTTTCTGAACACAATAACATTCCTCCATTTCTATCTTTTAAACCTTTCTGTCAGAACTACTCTTCCACCATATCTGTTCATCCAGAAGTCATTGAAGGCAGACCTGGGACCATGGTGATTGAATCGTATGTAGTGGACGTGCCTGAAGGGAACACCAAGGATGAAACTTGCTACTTTGTTGACGCACTGATCAAATGCAATCTCAAATCGCTCGCTGATGTTTCTGAAAGACGTGCTGTGCAGGACAGGACTGAGCCCATCAACCGCATCTAGAACTGCGTTTTGGCACCAAGGATGAAGCTTCTTTATAGGCTATTAAAGTTACAAAGCTTTGGAGGTGGAGTAGCTGAGTACACCAATACTCTATATACCTATGGCATTTGATCATATTTTCTTTTCTTGTTTTGATGATCTGTCTCAGAATCGATGGCATCTTATAATTCAAGAGCCTCCTTTTATGACTGTCTTTTGTTCTGTAAATGAATTGGGAAGTGCAAAACCTATACTCGATCTGTCTCAATTTCAGGGTTCTTGCATTGGTTATATGTATGTTACCCGTATTTTTTGTAAATACTTGATAAATCTAGATCTGCTTACGAACCATATGCTCATATCTGAAGTTGGTAAACCAAGGAGATACGACTAGAGACTATTTTGTAAGTTTCAAGTATCCCGCTACAAAAACAAAGTTGACTGTCTATAAGGTGTTGAATTCGATAGGAGTTATATACATCTCTTACTAATCTTGTACCACGGAAGCTTATGCAAAAACATTTTAGGATGTCTATTATAAGGTGTTGAATTCGATAGGAGTTATATACATCTCTTACTAATCTTGTACCACGGAAGCTTATGCAAAAACATTTTAGGATCACAGAAGGGCGTGAAGGATGTGCAACTGCATATCGAGTAGCAAATGGGTGTCGCGAAAGCCCTGGTCAGCAATAACAATGGGTTTGCTCATTCCGATTAACCCACAGGAAGTGGCAACCCAAATATGTTATAATACCGTGGTTGGAGTGCTGACTACCATTTGACATGACTTTTACAAAGCCAACAGGAGCTTTTGAAATCCAAAAGCAACTTTTGGAACATTTGACGAATTTTATAAAAATGATTTGTCTAGCTGGAAGAATTTTCAAAGAAAGTGTGTGCAATGTGACTCTCTAAAAGCTTTTTGAAATATGAATTTCTTTTAAAAATTAGTTTTCAAACAAAAATTAAAGTAATTTTCTCCAAAAGATGTTTTTTTTTAATATATATATATATATATATATATATATATATATATATTTAGGCAGTCATGCCAAACTACAGGATTTGCTGGGCCTAGTGCATGACAAAATCTAAAATATATAAATAGAAATAACAGGAACCAGCGCGATACCTTATTCCACTAGTATTTGATAGAATTTTGTCCCTATTATTACAAACGTATGATGCATGAGGAAACAAAAAACAAAATCCAGTATTTTTTGTACTGTTGTTTACCAAAAAACCATCTAAATTGCAGAGTGAAACAAATTTAAGGATGGAAATAGATGTTGAAGGCACACTGAATTGGAAGAAACTGAAGGAACCCAAAGCACTCAGGCTGGACCAATGAGTGCATCCTTGTAAGGTGTCTCCTTGTAAGGTCCCGAAACAGCAGCAGATTGGCTACCCTCAACCTGTGGTCTCCTCCTCTGCCGCTCTTCTACAATGAGTGGGACCTGACCTTCTCGTATTTGAACTAGCACCTCTTGTGCTCCGCCTCGAAGTTTCTCTAGTCTCAGTCCGTCAATTTGCTGCATCTTGAAAACTTTTACGACGTTTGTTAATCCTCCAATAAAAAGAAACAAGCTTCCAAATATACCTAGCCATATCCAAAACTCACCCTGCAAATTTGAGGTTTTCAGCAGTCAAATCAAGTCATTTACCTATAGACTTGTGCAATATTCATTTCAATTTTTATCGAGGCTAAACTTCATCCTTCATCACGTGAAAAAAGCAATGAATGAATGGTCTCTTATCACTGGTAGTGGTGATTTGAGAAATTTCTCTCAACATAACGTTTTAAGTAAATATATGCACATAATTGATATTTAATTTACCACGAGTTCCAAGCCATGGTGATCATATCCAATCTGCTCTCGGCTATTTAAAATAGCACCAATAAGAAACAACATGCTGCCCATCAAGAACGGGATAAGAACGCTTTCCTGCAAGATTTGAACATGTCCACCTGCTCTTTCGTATATCTGACACGAGTTATCGATTGATCCAAGCAGCCAAAGAACTGGACCAGCAATAAGCAAACTTAAAGCATGTCTTTCCAGAGTAAAATAACCATAACCTTCCTCCGCCTACAAAAGCAGATAGTGACATGTTGTGCGGGAAGGATTCACAAAACTCTTGACCAAAGAATGTAGCATAAAATGAAAACAAGATTGAGAGAAGAGTGGATCAGTATATTACGAGCAAATTAATTTACATCAAAGTATTTCAGGTATTTAATAATTCTAACATTATAATGAAAGAAAATAAGAGATCCCCCTTACATTTCTATTTGTTATTGATTAGAAAAAAAAAAGATAAAAAAAAAAAAGGGCGCTAAGCTATTTTCATGTGTAATTTCAAGCCAAGTTTTGATTATTAATTCCTAAGAGATGCTGATAAAAAATGAATGAGCTAATCTGAATACTTGTGGTAAGAAGGAAAGCAGGGAGCCGAGACCCTTGCCAACTTTTACCTCTGCCCATAACCAAGCAACTGTAGCTAATTCAGGATCCATACAATAAAGCATAATGTAGTTAATATGAAACTGTCTTCTAATCCACCTAACTAATTTATTGGAGTCCATTCAAATGAAAAACCATCCTGATTATAGTGTTGCGCTATACAGAAATGACTCGTAAACCAGAGATAACATTTCTCACCACAAAGTAGTAATCAAGTGAAAAAGAACTAAAAAAGAAAAGAAAAAGGAGCCACATAAACAGTGACGAGCACAAACACATAAATAAGCTGTTCTTTTAGAATATTTTTCTGTATAAAATTTCACTGATCCTAGAAAATGAGAAGACTTGCTCTTCATGGCTCTTGCTTGTTAACTTGTGAATAAAAATAGATGATATACAAAAATGTCATTTAAGAAGAAATACTATAAGTAGAGGGATCGTATAGGACATTTTAATTCATGAGACGTCCAAGTACTTTTACCACAAACTATTAACGCTACAAGCAAATGGGTAGCACTCACTCTTAAAACCGGCTTTTAAATGGAAATATGCCCAATGCATGCAATTATAAGCCCACAAGGTATCGCTTCCTCATGAGACTCGAGCCATTACTATCTACCTTCTTCTGAGTCAATGTCCAATGCAGCCCATTTCCATCGCTGGGTGATTTCAAGGAACTAACTTTTTATTGGAAATAGCCCTCCCAAGTTGTACGTCCCATTTTAACGAACGATGAAGATATTTGAGGTTATATATGGCTAAATTCAATTCCCCTTTCTCTCTGTACATGTACCGCACTTTGATTGAATTCGTGTTGTAAAATATCTGTAAGGAATCATAGTTGTGTGTCATTCGGTCATTTCGACGTCCTGAAGTTAGGTAATTTGGTGACATTCTTAGAAATCCCTTAGGTATTTCTACTTATCAAGTTGTGACAATTTTAGGTACTACACCCATGTTGAAGTTTTAATGAGATAATCATGGAACTTTGGATGGACAAATTAGAAATATGAATTACCTAAAAATGGTATAATATATTACAAAGAACATGTTTTCTCCATCAACCAACAAAATAAGGAGCAATTCTTCTAACATGATCAGATATCATGCTTAAGATCATATTGGATTTCAATGATAAGATGTTTGACAACTCCTATAATTTTTAGTCATATATATATTCACTAATTCTAGCTATAAAATGGATCATTAATTCGGAAATTAAAAATACTAAAATTCCTTGTACAATCGATTGCCAAATTATACATCAACCAAAACAACAAACAAAGTCATGTATGACTTGCTACATCAATGATTTTCCGCCACTTGCAACTAGATTCTTATCAATCTCAAGATCATGTTACTTTTTGCCAAAAATGTTTTTAATTATAGATAAATTTTCCCCGAAATTTCGTATGTTGCATCCTTTAATTATCCATGCCTTTTCATCTCGGAAGTCCTATTAAGAGTTATATCATTTGTGAGAGGCCATCGCACTTGGACAAATTACCACGTCCAAAATATGGCATTGTACTATTTACATAATATCTCCTCTCTTTTTTGGGAAAAATTTCAAATTCAAAAGTTGATAATAAAGGCACAAGTTGTGTTCATTAAACCATGTTTGATTACATTCTTGAGTTCAGTTAATTATAATTTAAAATTTAATAATTCAAATTGATGTGTTTCAAAATTATGTTGTGTTCAAATTGATATATCGATGTGGACATTCATAGTCTGTGATGGGAACTTATTTAACCCTATTCGATTCCCATTTTTTTCAAAATTCATTTTTTAACTCTCTTCTTTTCTATCACACATTCTTTATTAAAATAATATTACACGCAAATCATTTTTTTTCTTCATTTTTAACCATACATTCTCCATCAATCTTCTATTTCAAAATAGATTATTAAAAAAGAATGTGGAATCAAATACACCCTTATAATCTAGCCCTTGTTTGACAGGATTAAAAATTTATATTGAAAAGTTGTGTCTTATCTTAAATTTAATAAAATAAAGTCATAATCATCATGCACGACATTGAAATAGTTGTATTGATCGAAATTAATAAATAATAAAAACTAGATTTAGCATATGTACATACCTGGATGAAAAGAAAGAGAATACCCAAGAAAAACAAAATAGTGCCCAATGTGTAAAGCAGGGGCACACCAAATTCCACAAGCCCGAATTGTATATCGTACTCCATTAACGGGAATCGGAAATCGATACCGGCAAGATGGGCAACAAGATCATGAATATTCACTCCAATAATTATCACACACCCAATTAGCAGAAGAACCAGCCCGGATTTGGGCTCGTTGGATAACTGTGCACAAAAACCAGTCAGAAGCAAGATCGTTGCGAATACATACAGCCCGGCGTTTATGTACTCTGATCTGTTCCGGGCCAATCTTGGCCCGTACATTCGCCTCTCACGGGCCGATGCTAGCTTCACCATTCTCTTCAAATTTTGTTTTGTATCTCTATAATCGATGCGAGTGTGACTGTGAATATAATTTAGCGTGCGATTATCAGACAAAGTGAAGATGTGAAAAATGTAGTAGTTTATGAATGAAGTCCGTTTGGAACACGTGGCTTCATGCATGGAGTTCTGGCATCTGATTTCGTGAAAAATAGGGAGCACATGATGACACGTGCAGCTGCTCTAATTTTTTTAACAGGAAAAATTCCACGTTTCTCTTACTCATTCATCCCAACCTAGACTTTGAAGTCCCCTATCTTTTAGGACTCGTTTGAGCGAAGCTGTCTCGAACCCCAATTTTTTGACAATTTTTTTTAAAATTTTTTTTTTTTTTTTTTGGTTCTTTTTTGGGTACCAATAATTATGTGAAAATTCACACAAAACCCTACTTTAAATAGTAAGGGTCTGTTTGATTGTAAGGGTGAAAAATGGGTGGAAAGAAAATGAATGACAGAGAATTGAATTGCCTAGAAAACGTTTTACAGGGAATTGTAATTAATGGTGTTTGATTGGTATAATTTTCTACATGGCAAATTTTTCGTTTGACTTTGTTTTTTTATGCAAATTGTCAATTAAATTGATAAATTTTTTTACCATTAACTTTGGAATGTGTTCCAATTGTTAAAAATAAAAAATAAAAATTGTCAAAAAATTGGAAAACGTGAAACCACCACTATGGTGAAAAAACATTTTCTAACTTTTGTGCATCAACCTGTTTGTACCTTGAAAAACGTTGGAAAAGTTTTCCCTGAAAAATTAGTGCAATCAAACAGGTGAATAGTAAAAAGTAGGAAAACGTTTTCTACCTTCCACGAAAAATTACGACCAATCAAACAAGCCCTAAGAGTTCTAAAATCAGATAAGATGTTTCATTATTAAAAAATCAAATGTTTTATTAATTAATTAATAATCAAACCCGAAATTAATTCTCTCACTTCCCTCCACTCTCGTCTCACCCCTTTCTCTCTCTCTACAACATCGACTCTCCCTCTCACTACCGCAAGCAACCGTCGATGTAAATCGCTGCCACTGGAACTGGTAGTGACACTTTTGGCCGAAGGAGGAGTCGGGCTAGAAGTCAGCGGAGGTAACGCCACGGTTACCCCCACTCCATTCACCATCGGAAACTGCAGCGACGCCATCCATCCACCCACAGAAAGTCGAAGCGCCGTTGCGAGCATTGTGCACAGAGGCGCTCGACGCTGAGAGCATCGTTGGGGGACGGTACCAGAGGTGTGTTGCAGCGGTGGGTACTGTGGGCCGATGATATTGGATCTGTAATTTTGGATTTGGTTTTTTGGATCTAATTTTTGGTTATGGTGATCTATGTGTGATGTGGTATGTAGGGAAATGCTACTGGTTCTGGTACTGTGGGTAATACCAGCGGCGACGTTGCTGGGACGATGATGGTGATGGGATGATGATAGTGCGTCCTTGGTCAGCTTTTTTTTTTGTTGGTGGCTGGTGGTGTTGATGCAGTTGATGGTCATAGTGGTGCAAGCGATGGTGTTGGTGCAATCGTCGTGGCGATATTTGGTAGTGGTGTTGGTTGTCATCGCCATCTTGTGGTGGCATTGGCGGTGTTTTGTGGTGGTGGTGCCGATTTTGAGATTTGACTGTGGAGGTGGTGACAACGGGGTTTGTGTGGTGGCGGTGTTGCTATCGGGGGTGGTGGTGGTGGTAGTAGTGGTTTAGGGGATGACGGTGGTTGTGGTGGTAGTTTAGGCGGTGATAAGGTGGTGGTCACAAGAATGGACGGTGATCACAATTTATTTGGTTGACTGTGACCATTAAATTGGTTAATCTGTGATCAGTAAACAATATGTGACCAATGAAAAATATGAATTGTGACTAAGAAATAACGTGTGATCTAAAATTTTGTTAATTTGTGACCGATTATAAGTTGTGACTTATAAGATGTGATTTATAATGTTCATGATTTGTGATCGATAAAGAAATTGTGACTTATAAATTTTTTACCTATGACCAAGGAAAAATTGTGACCTTTAAAATTTTTGAATTATGATCGAAAAATAATGTGTGACTAATTAAACTGTGAATCTGTGACCGGTGAACAAATTGTGACCGTAAAATAATTTTTAATATTTAAAATTTTTGATTTGTGACCGAAAATAACTTGTGACTAACTAAATTGTGAATCTATGACCAAAATATATAGATATGGGAACTTAATTTATTTAATTAATTAACATTATAAATAAAAATTAATAAAAATATGATTTTTGAAAGTTGAAACTTATTTTCTTATTATTGAAAATAGGCCATACTTATATTCTTACTTATAAAATTTTTCCCAATAATTAAAGTGAAACAAAGTTGTGTTATATTAACAGGCCCACAAAAACTTGCATAGTTCTTTCAAAATTCATATTGCAATTGGAGCCTCGAAAATTTTATAAAATTTATGGACAAAAGCCAAAGAGGAAACTGAAAATCAAGCTCCTCTCACATGTAATAATGTGTATTCATACTCAAGAAGTACTTTCTTTTATATTTTATTATTATTTTTTTTGTTAATAAGGTATTAAAAAAAAAAAATTCGGGGACAGAACCCTGATGGCCCCCACCCCCACTTCTATATCTTCAATTTTGGGACCCCCAACTTGAAAAAGCTTATTCCACCAGTGTTTGAGATAACATGTTAGAAGCAAGGACATCTTTTCAGATTCAAAAAGTATTGTTGGATCCATTTAAAAATTATTATTGTAAAAAAAATGGTTTTGAACAGTTATTATTAGGAGAATGTATGGTTAAAAAGTAAGGAAATTTTTTTTGTATACGTATAAAATATTTTATTGTGTGAATGTGTAGTCGAAAATGATCCTATAACACATCATAAAATAAATTAATGGTTGTCAAACAGATACTTAATTTTATAAAAATATTTTTTCAAGTAAGATTAACTTTTAGAGTAAGGGCATGTTTTACACGACTTTTGTTTTACTTTCTGTATAAGAGCTTTTAGATAAAGCTATCTTAATATTTGTTTAGAAACTAATTTTTAAAAGAATTTTTTTATTCTAAAAGAGGAAGTTACATTAAACTAACTTTTTTTAAAAGTAGTTTTAGAGGAAGCTACATTAAACTAATTTTTAAAAAAATTTTCTATTCTATTTTTTAACTAAAATAATTATTTTTTATAAAATTAGTCAAATGGGTTCAAAGTTGGTTTAAGACTCTTAAAAGCTCATTTTGATTTTTCAAAAGTTATGTCAAACGGATCCTAAATTAAATCTAGTGTGACTTATTTTAAAAGCAATTTTAGAATAGGAAACCCTTTTTCAAATTAGTTTTTCAACAAAAATTAAGATTCCTTACTCGGTAAACTCATTTGAGGAAGTAAAAAAAAAGCCATGCGACGGGGCCCTTAGTATCCTTACATTCTCTCCACCAAATGTCTCAACTAACATACCATTTTTTATTGGCCTCACACCCTTGTCACTTAAAAGGTGCGCTCTAGGACAAGGGAATCTCTGGACAGTCTAGTAGGACGGGGTAGAGCTCGTAATTAGGTCATCTTCTTACCAACAAGCAACCACTTCTTTATCTTTATTTAGATCTTCTATTAGTTCTTTTCCCTCGTCGGATGGCTTGACACTTTTTGACGACTATTTCCGGAGCCCAAATGATCCATGATGATTTCTTTATTTCTTCTTTTTATTATTTCTCTATCCTTCTTAGTATATACACAAGCAACCTAAATTATATCACATAAATTACGTCGATTGCATATCACTTGATTTTTGTATAATTATAATCGAGAATGATTTATATATTGTTAATATATATATTTAATCACCCTAAAATATATCACCCTAAATAAAGATGATTGCATATCCCTTGATTTGTGTATATTGATAATTGGAGTGATTGATGTAATTATAGTTAAGACATTACCTTTATGTTTGCCTCTTTTCTCTATAACTAGTGTGCTGAACGTGGGTTGCACATTAGTTTATTAATGTTATAAAGAGAAGGAATGTTATGTTTACCAAGTAGACGAAAGAGAGAAAGAAAAATCAAAGTTCCAAGTAGATATAGAAATTAAAATGGAGGTGAGGAAAATGATGCTCATGCATTAAGAAATTAAAATGTTTTTTAGTTTACAACTTGGATCAATTTTCTCTCTTCGGTTCAACCTGGTCCATATTTACACAAGAAAAATTTGAGTATCTGATCATCCACAATAGCAGTGTCGAAGGAAAATATTTATTTTTTCTATAAATTAGAACTACTGAGAAATGATGTTGAAAGTAATATGTCATGGATTAAGCAGGATTTGTACAATCTATAGAGTCGACACAGGTGGAGATGAACATCAACCACAAAGTAAATGTAGGGATTCGGCCTCTTTGTCCAAGCTGTTACATCATACGTACTATCCGCTTTTGACGAGTCACTTGAGTTTGGATCCCAAAGAATGCGATAGAAAGCCGCGAGGTGGTAAGTGGACAGATGCCTACTCAAAACGGACAGTATGTATAATATAATTGTTTGGACATAAAGGTCGAGTTGTTACAGTAAAGAACAAAAACTATAATCCTATTTAATATAACTGACTAGAATAACAAGGTATAAATGTAGAATAGTTATAGAGCCAAACTACAAAAAATGTTTGGCTCAATAATTGCTACATGAGTAGCTTAAAATAAAAGTGATATTTTAAAATTCATTTACAAATTCCAAAATCTATTTCTTGCTACATCTTGCACTAACTAGAATGAGACAAAAAGAACAAAATTTATTTCAAACTTGCTTTCTCCAATGTTTAAACATTTTGCACCATTCAAAATTCTTATCAATGGATTCATTCACATCAATGCCTTTGCCACTATCATCTCTGTTATCTTGTTTTTGGAATGTGAAGGACTTGAAGTTAAGAACAATCCCCTTTTGGCTGATGATGCATTAGAATCATGTTGCATCAAGTGTAGCGATTTAGCAAATAGAGTTAGAGACGTGGTTCCATCAATGCTTGCAAGTGGACTTTTTTCTGTTGTTGAAGATAGACCTACAATGAAGATTAGATCATGCTTGTATTCTTCGCCATTTTTCTGTTTTACAACATTCACATAGAAAAATAGATTTTCATTTGTTGAGGTATGGATTGGTTGTGGGAGGTTTGTCTGTTATGTTAAAATGGGAATGCTGGATTGAGCAATGTAAATGAATGTATGATAGTACAATAATTTTTTAAAAAAAGTCTTTGAGGTGGACACTAGAGTTGTTTGTTTCATCAATGTAAGTGCGGAACATTAGAAGAACTTCTCAGCAGGTTCTCCTATAATTGTAGCCTCGATATATCCTGATAAATCTTGCAATCTGATAGAAGCTCTAGTTTTGTGGTAATATAACATAGATGGCATAAGAGTTGGAAAAAATATGTATTGTATTCAATTCAATTTGATGTATATAACTATTACTTTGGAACAACCCGTGCTTGAGAGTATCTGCAAAATGAGCAGCAATAGATTTCATCAAAATCAACATATGTAGATTTATTGCAGTTGTTGCACGACATGTAGCAGGAAGATTGATCATGAATTGTGATATGCGATTTTGCTTTTAATCAAAAATAGCTTTGTTGTGTTAACAAAATAAGGAGGAGTTAATAATATGTATATTTAAAAATAAATAGAAAATATTGTAGAGTTGAGGAAGATAAAACATAAAAACAGTGTTACTTACCACAAGCAAATGTCCATCTATATTTTTGATTTGAGTTTTTTTTTTTGTCTTCATTTGGAATGGACACTAGAGGAAGTTAATTCATAGTAGCATTTTTTGGTTATATAATTTCATTCTGCTTTTAAAGATTTGCATCCATCCTTATATTAGACTTTAATAGGTCTTTCAATACTAACAAAGTATAATCAATGATGAAAGAGCAGTTGGCTTTATATTTATCTATATAAAGTCTACCATTGAATGATGATACTTTCAATTGTGTTCCGACAACATTTGGTTTCTTAATCAATTTCTTCGAATTAAGAGTGCATTCCTTTTCCACAAAACCATTCGACATAGTTAACAATACTACTCCAAATCTGTAAAATGTGGAAAATTGAAGGTTAAAAATAATAGTTGCGTGAAAATAAATTAATTTGATATAAATAAATTGAAGAGTAGTTGTGCAAAATTCTTGTTCACCAGAATCACATCTTGAATATAAGATTTTGATCCAAAGCGTGTTTAAATCAAGTATTTTTGGTCATATATCAATAGCTACTCCAAGGATGACTACAAAATATATTAGAGATTAGTAATTGTATTAGTTAAAAAAGAGAAGAAATTATGGCTCAAGTGAGGTATTAGGAATTACAAATGTCAGTGTTTGAATCCATGTATTCCTATAGCTCATGAAAATGAGTAAACACATACGTAGAAGACATAAGCGCACTTCTTGAATTTCTTGTATTTTGGTTGTTCCATAAATGGTCCACTGAAGTTTACCAATAGTCTCTAAATTGCGATGGTGTATATTTCATTGTTTCATTAGTCGATCTTCTAAAGTTGTTATGTTGGGATCAAAGATTGTAGCTTGCACACTGTTTTCCTTTTTCAGATAGAAAATAGAATAACAATATTTTAGATGTAATACATGTGCGTTGACAAATTTTATTTTGTAAATCACCACTATGTAAAAAAGAAGTTAGATTTTATGTGGTTAAGTATGCAGTCTTATTTGAGTTAAAAAAAATATGACCGTGAGTTGAAAAATATGCAACCTGAGTTGCAAATGGAAAGTACATTAGGTTTTCAAGTCTATTTTTTTTGTTTATCTACTCTATATTAAATAAGAGAAATAAGAAGAAATGTAGTTGTATTTTTCTGAAGTTCAGCATCTTTTTGTGGTTAAATATTTAAGAGATGAAAGCTTTTGGTGTGAAGAACATACATCTGTGTCGATTAATGTCATTTTGAGTCACTATTCCAAGCTGTTTTTGGTGCACTCTTTTTCAGCTACAATAACTTTGGTAGTCTATTCACTTTGCCCTGTATATATTTTGGGATGAGCTTGTATTTTTTATTTATTTTCCTACATGGCATTGAAGAAGAAACAATAGTTATTATCACATTAAAATTACTAACTATGGAATAACAATGAAAGTTTATACATGAAGAGAGAAGTATAGTATATCTAGAGAGGAATCCATTTTTGTGAAGAGGAATGTTATAATATTTAGATAACAATTTGGGCAATTAAAAAATGTATACCTAAGTTTTATGTCAAGCTTTAGTGTGGTAGTGTCGAGATAAAGATTGCATAGAACGTATATATAATCGAGATTTTGGAAGGAAAAAAATGCATATAGATCAAATATACTGTGTTTGATTGTGAGTTATAAATATATGTGAAAGTCAGAGAAATATTTTACAATTCAGATTTAGTGGGTTTTTGTACAAAATAGTATGGTTTTGAATTTTTGGTGGCAGCAGTACCTGAAATTGAGGAAGAGAAATAGGAGTCAAAAATCCTTAAGAAAGAAAAAAAAAAAAAAGGCAAAAGGTAAGGGAATAGAGGAAAATAAAACAATAGAGAGGAATTTATTGTTTAGTGTAGAGAAATTTGAGAAATTTTTTAAGGCTGGCGTGCACTTTCATTTGAATAGTGATACTTGGACAACTGTCCAATTATGTATTGACATGTGTCCCCTCTATGATTGAGTTTGTCACTGTAGCAAAATTGCTTTCATTTAAATAACTATGTATGTAAAAGAAAAATGATTGAAAGTAGGAGTGGGCAACGGGCTGGGTCGATTTTTATGCAAACCTGACCCGACTCGACTTTACTGGTTTTGAGATATTTTATAACTCGACCCCGCCTGGCATGTAACAAAACTTACCCAACCCGACCCGACTCGGTTCAGGCTGGGTCAACATTTATTTCATTTTATATATATATTTTTTTCTTTTTTTCGATTAGTTTCAAACTACCAAATGAATTCTTATTTGCCTGAAATAAAATCAGAAAATGCTTAATATTTTTTCTTCCAGTTGATGATAGTTTATCATTTTCATAAACAATGATAACATAACAAATTTAAGGAAACAAGGTAATTTAATTAAATTATAAACATACTAATGAAACTAAACACAATCGAAATAGCCATCAAGCATGAAAAGAAAATTTAAATATAACAGTTATCCGACAATTAAAAATATCACAGTAATCTAAACTGAATAACTAAGAAAATAAAATTGCTACAATAATCCAAAATCAAAACTCTCAAAAAACAAATATTAAGGTAAAATGTTACGACTTCTGAATTGTCGTATAAGCTTTAAGCATTATTCCTACAATACAGATAATAGAAATACTTAGAGAAAAAGATAAATATTACATTACTAAAGAGTTATGCACATTAGAATACATATATACCTCAAAAATTTAGAAATGAACTAAGCACATTGATTTAGTCTTCATTTGATTTCTCTGATTTCAAAAGCTCTACAAAAAATAATGATTAAATTAAGAATAAATTTGATAAAAGACATTTTTAATATAATTCATGAAATAGCTACATTACCTTCATCCAACTTATTATATTCCTCCACATCTTCCATATAGAATTTCTCCATGCTTGTAGACTTTTTAATCCAATTTTGTGTACACACCAAAACTTCCACCATCCTAGGAGTTAAAGAACTACGAAATGGATTAAGAATTCTTCCTCCAGTACTGAAAGCACTTTCTGAAGCCACCGTAGACACTTGAATAGCCATTACATCTCTTGCAAGTTTTGACAATGCACCATATTTGTTTCCATTAACTTTCCACCAATTAGGAACATCAAAAGTATCGTCCTCGATATCTTCACAAGCATCTAACAAATATGATCCACATCATTTTTCAATTCAACTATAACTTTTGCTGCTTGTGTTCTCTTAAACCTAGAAAC
Source organism: Osmanthus fragrans (assembly GCA_019395295.1). Lineage (NCBI taxonomy): Eukaryota > Viridiplantae > Streptophyta > Magnoliopsida > Lamiales > Oleaceae > Osmanthus > Osmanthus fragrans. Next base: position 11,315,577 of record CM033353.1, read on the forward strand.
ACGAGAAAGAGACACACTTGAAGTGAGACTTTCTTTTGTGGAAGAAACCTCACTTGAAGAATTCATGTCATTAGATACTTGATTGCTTTCACATCTTGTTTTGCATTTCACACACCAATCATAAATAGACATCAAATTATCTTTCAAAATTTTTGTCATATTAAAAGCAATTTCCTTATCACCATAAATATCACAAAAACAAAAATCAGCATACGCCAATTTGTATCGTGGATCAAGAACAGTAGCAATCAACAACAACTAATTAACATTTTCCATTTTTCTCCAATACTTGTCAAACTTTTTCTTCATGTTAATAGCCATTTCACCCAAAAGAAAATCACCTCTTGAACTCAATTGTTCCAATTCGGTTACAAGTGAACATACTTCATGAAGATAAATATTAAAGCTAACATGCATAGAAGTACTGAACTTCAAAGTTACTTTATGAAAGCCTTTAAGCAACTATACAAAAATAGAAGCATTTTCCCAATCAAAAGTTGTAGGAGGCCCACTCATTCTTCTACAACCGTCATACTCCTGAAAATAATTTACATATTGCACATTATCCTCCTCTAACATTTCCAAAAGCTTTTTGAAATTTTAAACTGGCTTCCAACATCAAATATGTGGAACTCCACCTTGTTGGTTCATCCTAAAACACAAGTGATTTACAATCAATTTTTTCTTCACTCGCACACCCCTTTAACTTTTGTTCTCTAGCAGGAGAAGATTTCACATATTTTACAGCATTGCGAATACTAACAATTGAATCATGTGCTTCCTTCAACCCCTCACACACAATCTTAACTAGGTTATGTGATCTATTGTGACTTTTTTTTAATTGTGTACTTGATCATATCTGGATTTATGCACACTTTTAGCACCTTAGATGGGATGCTAGAAAAATATGTGCTATGGAACTTGTTGAAAACCTCATGCTTATCGAAAATAATAATTTGATCTTGAACGTAACCCAATGGAATACATGAATATTTTGGGACATAAATTTATAGTGATAGGCAGAGTATGAAAATTCTGATGCCACTTCTCATTTGTTGGGATTATGTTACAACACAGATTAAAGTGAGAATCTGTACAATGAAACTAAAATGATATTAGTTTTATTCTTTGATTATAATTTAATTATTCTTTTGAAAGAATTAATTTGTGATATTATGATACATTCCATAATTGGATAAATGTGCATATTTATACTTTTATTGCACATTATGGTATTACCTTATTAAATTACACAATATCTATTAATTCGTAATTTGTTATGAATGCTAAAATCGGTAGAATTAGTGAGATTCTTGCTCAGACCTATTGATTTTCAGTTGTGTGATAGTTTGGTGATTGAGAGATTTAGAGAAAATCTCACCTAAAACTATTGGTTTCACTAACTGAGTGGGAGTTGCAAAGCTAGAAAAATTAATGTAATTCTCGCATAGAACTCATGAAAATTTGCATTATGAAATTAATGTTATGATAGTGAAACAATAGAATTGTGTATGATGATTCGAGCATAGTGAACTTTCGACTCTTTGCCTAAGGTTGAATTATCGTATACGTTAATTAGAATTAATGCAAAACAGTATATGTATATTAATGGGCATTGACAGAGAATAAAACATATCTAAACTCTGATAGATCATGACATCAAAATCTATAGTTGTTGACCGTATTAAAGGTGATAAGAATAACATTTGACATGATAAGATTTTTGGGTGTACTTGAAGAACATGATGTTTTAGAGAGCATCATCCACGCAATAGAAGACTTAATGTGGGTCAAACTGTTCTTGAGAATAAAGATCAAGAACTTTATCAAGTACGTGAAAAGATAGATTCTAGTACTTGATCATTTGAACTGTTAAGTCACTACTAGAAATGGAGGCTTTAGTAACGGATTTTTGCCAACGAACTCAATTTGTTGCTATTAGTAACGGATTATCAACGATTTTGCAACGATTTCTTTTCAAAAATTTATAATTATAAAGTAAATGTGTTAGCAACGAAATTAGCAACGACATATAGCCGTCATTGAAATTTCGTCGTTGATCCGTTGATAAATTTGTAATAAATAAAAATATAAAATATAAAATTTTAGCAACAAAAATTGTGACTGCTAACTATTGATAGTAAATTAACAAAAATTAATTGAGTTGAGAATCTGTTGGTAATATTATTCAAATTAAATTATATTTAAATCTAAAATATTACCTACAATTTGTTATGTTACTAAATTTATTGGAATTAAAAATAAATCAAATTACAAATTACAAACTACACAATTCTCTGTTCTCTCTCCCTGCTTCATCAGCTCTCTCTCTCTCTCTCTCTCTCTCTCTCTCTCTCATTCTTCTCTCGTTTCCTGCCCTAAATAATTCAATCTGTAAACTCTCTACATCATAAACAGCATCATCAACATCAGCTATTGGAGCCCGTGATTTGCCTCCTTCTCAAACTGATGGACATCATCATTTGAAGATAAGAAATAGTTATCTGAGATACATGGATGAACGAACCTTCAAGGTAATCTGATTGATGAGTTTGACCATTTAGGAGATTAGTTCACTGCTAATGGTTCTAATTTTGAACATATACAACCCATTCCTCTCTTGAATTCCTAAGTCCAAGTTAAGGATTTAATAATTACCATGCTTGATTGAAAAGTGTTAATTTATTTTTTTCTTTACAGTTGTTAAATTTGCAGCATTTAGTTAATAATGTAGTTAGTATTGATCATTTCTTTTTACTGGGAATGGTGAATTGAAATAGTTTATTTTTAGTTTTAATTGTTATTGCTTGCATGTAGTCAAACTGTTTGATTAATTGTTTAAGTGAATAACTTCAAACTGATTTTGATAATATGAACTGGGGAGTAAATCTTTTTTGTTTAAACATTGTTTTCGTTGAGTAGCATGGAATTATTGCTTTGTTTTCGAAAGGATTAATATCTTATGATTAGTCTTTTGAACATTTTGAAGGACAACATTTAATTTTAGAGTGGATGATAGCTACTCTATTTAAGGAATACAAATTGTTCCCAAAGTATCCTGTAAGGCAGCTCCAAATCACCTCATTTCATTTTGGTAAGCTCGTATTATATATTTTGTAAAATTTGAATTCAATTAGTTTTGCTGTTCAGTACTTTGTATTAATTTTTTTTTTTTGGTTATAAGATAAGGTCTGGTATGCACGTATAATTAGTATGCTCGAAGCATTTGGAGATTAGAAGATTATAAGATTATGGTCTGTTATTTGCAATCTCCTTGAGCTCTACCAAAGAAAAAATGTGAAGATTTGATGCAATGACAGAATTTGAGGTTTTATATGCAGACAAAATTTTTAAAATGTCATTTTGAAGAAATTAATAGTCTTACTACTACTCCAAACATACACGGTTATATAATTTTTCATCTATTAAATTGCCAATATTTGTATTTACTTAAAAAATACAGAAAGATAAAAAAGAATTGTTGTCATCGGGCAGAAATATGTTAAATTTGTTATATAATTTCTTATGTATAGAGTACTGATGTTGAGTTTCTTCAAGAGTATTATGCCTAATTTCATTCGTTTTAGCAGATGAGCTTCTTATTTATAGAGTATTGATTTATACCAAATTGATTCTCTAATCATCCATTGTTCTAAATTCAGTTCCCCAATCATACATTATGGCATTGAACCGTAGTTGGATGATGCATCGGTCAGATGATGGATTTCTTTCGGAGAGATTTATTGAAGGTGTTGAAGAGTTCATTAAATTTGCCATGTCACGAACAAGAGTTGGAGATATGATTAAATGTCCATGTTCTATATGCAACAATAGAAGGTTTCTAAAAGGAGATGATGTGAAATTTCATATTTATAAAAATGGATTTACAAGGGGCTATACGCAATGGAATGCACATGGAGAACCATTCAATGTCAATGGTCCAGATTTAGCTGAATCCTCAACTACACGAGCTACAACAAACTATTCCCATGAAACAATGGTGATAGATGCGATGGGTCCTGAAATGTACAATGATTATATAAGTCCAAATGTTTGTGAAAATGAGGAACAAGCCCCAAATCAACATGCAGCAAATTTCTTTAGACTATTAAAAGAAGCTGACAAACCTGTTTGGCCTGGTTGTAGTAAGCATACCAACCTTTCTACAATGGCACAACTCATGAATCTGAAGTCTGAATTTAACATGCCTACAGCGTGTTATGATCGTATGTTGTCTATTGTGAAGGGAATTATGCCAGAAGGTGACCAGTTAGAAGATACATTCTATAAAACAAAGAAAATGTTATCTAGTCTTGGTCTTGGTGTTGTGAAGATCCATGCTTGTGTCAATGATTGCATGTTGTACTACAGAGAAACCGAGAGCATGACTCATTGCCGTATATGTTTTAGCCCACGATACAAAGAGAAGGTGTCTCGATCTGGACATAGGGTGCCTCAGAAGGTATTGAGATATTTACCTCTAACTTCTAGGCTTCAACGGTTGTATATGTCGAGGCATACTGCAGAGCATATGTTATGGCATTCGAAGAACCAATTAACTGATAACGAAATGTCACACCCCGTACATAGTGAGGCATGGCAGCACTTTGATAGAACTTATCCTCAATTTTCCCTTCAACCACGTAGTGTCCGTCTTGGTTTATGCACGGATGGGTTCAACCCTTTTGGCATGTCTAATGTGCAGTACTCATGTTGGCCAGTAATCATTGCTGTGTATAATCTCCCGCCATGGATGTGCATGCAACAAGAAAACTTGTTTTTGAGTATGGTAATTCCGGGACCAAAGAGTCCAGGGAAAAATCTGGATATTTATTTGCGTCCTCTCATTGATGAACTAAAAATGCTTTGGTATGAAGGTATTGAAACTTATGATATGCACACGAAGAAGAATTTTCAGTTGAAAGCTGCATTGATGTGGACTATTAGTGATTTTCCGGGATATGGCATGTTGTCTGGATGGAGTACACACGGCTTAAAGTCTTGTCCATACTGTATGGGCCAAACTAAATCCTTCAGACTTAAAAATGGAGGAAAAACATCTTTTTTTGATTGTCACCGCCAATTCTTGCCACCCGAGCATCCATTTAGAAAACAAAGAGACAAATTTTACAAAGGTAGAGTCAAGAAGGACATAGCACAACAAAGGCGAACCGGTGAAGAATTGCGAAGTATAGTGGAGAACCTCCCACAGGTTGAAAGTGGTAGAGCTAATAAGAGACAACAAATCGATGGTTTTGGTTGTATCCATAATTGGGTGAAGAAGAGCATTTTCTGGGAGCTACCTTATTGGGATAAAAATCTCATAAGACACAATTTAGATGTGATGCACATTGAAAAGAATGTATTCGACAATATATTCAACACAATTATGGATATAAAAGGAAAAACCAAAGACAACTTCAAGGCCAGAAAGGATTTGGAGCTTTATTGCAACCGTCCAGAGCTTCATATATATGAAGATGATAGAGGAAAATTGTTCGTGCCAAAGGCCTCTTACAGCGTAACCAATGAACAAAAACGAGAAGTATGCAATTGGATTAGAAATTTAAGAATGCCTGATGGTTATGCATCTAACATTTCACGTTGTGTTAAGGGTGACTGTGAATTCTATGGAATGAAGAGCCATGATTGTCATATTTTTATGCAAAGATTGCTACCGATTGCATTTAAAGACTTGCTGCCAAAACCAATTTGGGAAGCTTTAACTGAACTTAGCCATTTTTTTAGGGATATATGCTCTACTGTGTTGAGGGTGAAAGATATGGAGCAATTGGAAAAAAACATTGTGGTGATATTATGCAAGCTTGAAAAGATATTTCCACCGGGATTTTTTGATTCAATGGAGCATTTACCTATTCATCTAGCATATGAAGCAAAGGTTGGAGGTCCTGTTCAGTATCGTTGGATGTATCCTTTTGAAAGGTATCATATTCTTTAACGAGATTTAAATTACTATATGAAATGAGAATGATATTGGTTTCGTGTATCACAGGTTCTTACACCACTTAAAAAAGAAGGTGAAAAAATCGGGCTCATGTTGAGGCATCTATTGTAGAGGCATACCTAGTAGAAGAAACATCAACTTTTTGCTCTTTATATTTTGATCAAAATGTTGTAACGAGATTTAATCGTGTGTTGAGGAATGATGATGGAGGTCTTGTCAATCCTCAAGGACGACTATCGATTTTTACACACCCTGGACGATCCTTTGGCGTTCAACGTCATAATGTCAGATTAATGACAACTGAGGAATTCAAAGCAGCATCAAAATATGTGCTCTTGAATTGTGAAGAAGTAACCCCTTTTGTGACGTAAGTTGTGATAACTAAATTTCAAATATATGTACTGAACTTTATGCTTAGTTAGCTGAATTATTGTTTTTAATTATCATGTAGGGAGTTTGATAAACGTATGAGAACATTGTATCCCCAAATTTCTGATGCACAACTTGATGGTTTACGTGAGGAAAATTTTTCATGTTGGTTGAGGGAATATGTAAGTGATTATGCAAATATTTTCTTGATTGCCTACAAAGTATTTGGTAAAATGAGTTCTAATTCACATCATTTCTTTTGCTTGGGTTTTGGACGATCATAATGCAGTTGATAATCGCATAAAGGCTTTGGCCATGGGTCCCTCTCATAGAGTGAATTGTTATAATGGACACTTTGTCAATGGTTTTAAGTTTCACACTTTGGACTATGGTTCCCACAAAGCAACAATGAATAGTGGTGTGTGCGTATTGGGAAGTTGTCATAATGATTATGAGAGTGACTACTACGGTATGTTAACTGAAATATTGGAACTGGATTATTTAGGAGATATTGGAAACAAGGTTATTTTATTCAAGTGTAATTGGTTTGACACCAATGGTGGGATTCAAGTCCATCGAAAATTCAATCTTGTCGAGCTTAACCATAAGAAGAAACTACAGACAAATGATGTGTTTATACTTGCTCAACAAGCTCAACAAGTATATTACACTTGTATTCCTACGAAGGCTAGATATAGAGTTGACTGGTGGGCGGTTGTGAAAACAAAAGCAAGAAATGTTCCCAATATACAAGGAGTTATATCGGAGAATGAAGAGTGTAATGTGTGGGTGGAACTTGCATTCCAAGAGGATCAACCATCGTCTACCCAACAACCTGTTCGAATAACATCAGAGTTTGACCTTGTCAATTTAGCTTCTGACGATGTTGGGGCTGAAGAAGTAGACTGGGCTGACTCTAGGATGTCCAATATAGAAGCAGAAGACATTCCTGAAGTAGAAGAAAATGCAGAACCAGATTACGTTGACAGTGATGATGGTTTCACATCAAGTGCAAGTGAAGGAGAAAATTGTAATCTTATTATTCTTTTCATTTTTAGTTCATTTTGTTATTTAATTATTTATGTCATTGTTCATATTTTTCATGGGTTTAATGTAGGAAACCTCTGACCAGTATACGGGAAAGAGAATGGTGGCCATACTCGAGAAGGGAGCTACATGAGGAGATGTGATAAGCTACATGAGAAGGGAGCTAAATTGGAACCCCTTGTAATTTGTTGGATAAGAATCAGTTTTTTTTTATGTTTCTTTAATGTTATTTATTTAGTGTGCTTCTTTGATGTTGTGGTCTCTGAACATTGTCTGGGGCATTAGCTATTATGAGGAGGAATTGTGATGGAAAGTCAATAGTATGCTGTTGAATCTGAGCAATCAGGTTCTGATCTTAATTTCATACAATGGTTGTGAGGTTCTGAGCTAGTTTCTTGGTTTGGTTTATGTATTTTTTGCCTATTTTTCCCTCCAGTCCAACACCAACTAGAAATGGGTCAAGGAAATTGAAGGAAAACGAAGGGGCACTACAGAATTCCCATTTCCTAAATCTCCTCCTCAGACTCCTCTCCTGTCCACAGTTGTAAGTAGTAGAAAATAAAATACAGAGTATTGAGCCTTTGACAAAAAGAATTCACATCTTTAAGAGTAAAGAATGAAAAAGCAATAGAGTTTGAATCCAGAAAATGAACTAAAAAACTATTAATCAAAACAGTGCATGATGTAGGATCATTAATCAACATAAGAAAAGAAAACCAGAAAAATACAATTAACAAAATTCATACAATAATAATATTGCAAGTAGAAGTAAAAATACCTAATTTAGAGGTTGTAATCTAATATTTTTTTCCTTTGAGCAAATCATGAAGATTAATAAATTCAATGGAGTTGGAGCGACCCTAAATGATTTCTATTATTCAATATATGTATAAAGTTTTATTCGAAACAAGACTCACTTGGCTGAATATATGATGTATAGGTGAAGTGAAAGTGTGGCTTGGTTTGTAATTTATTTGGAAGGAGGTTTTGAATGTTTTGTTTGATTTTATTGCTCAAGTTCATTTGGTAATGCTCAAATCCATTCTAAATGTTATTTGGTTATTTCTTGCAGATTGATTGAATGATTTAATTTAGTTTTCGGTATTTTTATAATTGAATATTTAGGAAATATCTGATATTTTTTTTTACGAATGTTATATTTATTATATATTAAATATTTTTATTAGTGTGAAGATTTTAAATTTTAAAATTATTTTAATTTAATTTTTGGTGTTGTTATAATTGAATATTTAAAAAATATTTGATATTTTTTTTGTCAAATTATATATTTATTATATATTTTTAAAATTAGAAAATATATATATATATATATATATATATATATATATATATATATATATATATAATAACAAGAAAAGAAAAAAAAAAAAAAAAAAAAAAAGAAAAATAGACGGTCACGGAGATGACCTCGCCATGTCCATGACCGGGCCACGGACATGCCCCCGCATCTCCGTGACATGGTCACGGAGAAGCCGGGACGTGTCCGTGACATGGTCACGGACATACTTGGACATGTCCGTGACCCTGTCACGGCTTCAAAGGCAAAGCTCCCTTTTTGTTTTTTTTTTTTTTTCTTTTCTTGTTATTATATATATATATATTATATTATCGTAATTCTAAAAATATATAATAAATATATAATTTGACAAAAAAAAATATCAAATATTTTTTAAATATTCAATTATAACAACACCAAAAATTAAATTAAAATAATTTAAAAATTTAAAATCTTCACACTAATAAAAATATTTAATATATAATAAATATATCATTCGTCGTATCGACAATTTGTATAAAAAAAAAACTATAAGTGTCAAAAAATATAAAAAAATTTAATGTAAAAAAAAATTTTGGCGTCAAATTTTTTTTAATAAAAAGATTAGTTATATTTCTTTTTAACACACGTTTGACGTTAACTATTTTCGATATTTATTTAGATCGTTCGATATATCTATAATATAGTTCTTGAAATGAGTTTCGAGAGGATATAGAAGATTTATGGATTCGACTAGCGTACAATCGTCGAAAAAATTTTAAAGTTAGTTTATTATCGAAATTTTTGAAATATTAGTTTGGAATGACCTACTTTGACTCGCCGTAAGTTTTACTACGATTGGTCGTTTCGCACACCATTAATGTCGTGAAATACTAGGGCGTGAGTACTTCAAAATGATATTAAGAATGTAATATTTCGATTTCGTTTGATATCCCGAATTGAGCCCGAAAATTGAGACAAAAAACAAGTAATTTCAATAAAAAGACGAGTTATACGTCTTTTTTAACACACGCGTTTGATGTCCGTTTGACTATTTTCGATATTCATTTAGATCATTCGATATATCTACGATATAGTTCTCGAAATGAGCTTCGAGATGATATAGAAGATTTATGGATTCGGGTAACGTACAATCGTCGAAAAAATTTTAAAATTAGCTTATTATCGAAATTTTTGAAATATTAGTTTGAAATCGCTTACTTTGACGTAACGTAACTTTCGCTACGATTGACCGTTTCACACACCATCAATGTCGTGAAATATTAGGCCTTGAGTTCTTCAAAATGATATTAAGAATGTAATATTTCGACTTCGTTTGATATCCCGAATTAAGCCCGTAAATCAAGGCGAAAACATAAGTTTAAAAAAAAAAAAAAAAAAAGAAAGAAACAAAAGGAGAATTGCCGTGACCTAGCCATCTCCGTGACTTTTTTTTTTTTTTTTTTTTTTTTTTTTTTTTTTTTTGTTTTTTTGTTATTATATATATATATATATATATATATATATATATTATCCTAATTCTAAAAATATATAATAAATATATAATTTGACAAAAAAAATATCAAATATTTTTTTTAAATATTCAATTATAACAATACCAAAAATTAAATTAAAATAATTTTAAAATTTAAAATCTTCAAACTAATAAAAATATTTAATATATAATAAATATACCATTCGTAAAAAAAAATATCAGATATTTCCTAAATATTCAATTATAAAAAATACCAAAAAATAAATTAAAAAAATTTTTAAAAAATTAAAGTCTTCTCGCTAATATAAATATTTTTTGCGTCTCACAATTACTGTTAAACCTACTGTATATATCCTATCCTAATCCTAAAAATATCTAATATATAATAAATATATAATTCGACAAACCAAATATCAAATATTTCCTAAATATTTAATTATAAAAACACCGAAAACTAAATTATTTCTAAAATTTATTTCTCGTTATTCAGCTTTTAAAGTTAGCTTGTTATCAAAATTCTCGAAATATTAGTTCTACTTTGACGCGTCGTAACATTTGCTACAATTGACCGTTTCGCACACCATCAACGTCGTGAAATAATAGACCGTGAGTACTTCAAAATAATATTAAGAATGTAATATTTCGACTTCGTTTGATGTTCCGTAATGAGTCTGACAATGAAGACAAAAATATAAGTAATATATTCAAAAAACGAGTTATACGTCTTTTTTAACACACTCACATATTTTTTTTTTTTACAAAAATATCTAGTTATTTTTTTAAGTGTATAGAGCAAAAAAAAAAAAATAAAATTAAATGACAACTTTTTTTTTTGTAAGTAATATATAGCAAAAAATCACAAAAAATCACACGATAAAAACGACGCCGTTTTTAACTAAGAGTTTCTACAGTAATTTATTCTTCACTTTTTTAATATATATATATATATATAGGGGAAATAAAAAAATAATAATAATAAATAGTAGGGATAAAAAAAAATACTGAAACCCTTCCAGAAATTTCCCACTCCCCTCGCCAATCACTTCCCTCCTAATTTGTCCAAAATTTCCCACTCCCATGCCGCCAATCACTTCCTAAATCCCTCCAAAATTCCAACTTTCTCTTTCCAAATCTTCCAAAAATTTCAATCCCTTCCCGCTCATTTTTCCCCAAATATCTCATTCTTTTCCTCGTATAGTAATACAATCCCTCTCATTATTGAAGGAAAATATTTACAGCTTTTTCTCACCATTCTTTCTCAAAACTGAAATTGAAGATGCCTAGTCAAGTAAGATGGACTTCCATGCCTAGAGTTCCCAGGTTGCAAGATGAGGAGGACAATGACTTGACCGAGACTAGTTCGGAGAGTATTGATATATCTCTTTCTTCAGAGGACAATGTTGGACGTGATGGTAGGAGAAGGGGTCCTAACTACGGTACTAATGGCCGTGCAGACGAATCTGGAAGAACTCCTTTAACTGTGGGAGACAATAGGTATCTATGTGAAATTTTTTTTTTGTTATCTGTTTTGTATTCAATGCAAAATGGCGTTACTGGAAAATGGAATGCTAATGGCTGTTGTTCACGTTTAAAAAAATCAGCAGGTTACATCTTGAAGAATGTAAACCTGTTATTTTCTTTAATTTTCTTACTATCAGCTCTAATTCCATCCTATCTGCTTTAAGTTCTGTGCATCCATTTTCCTGCTTGCAGATTTATTACTCCATCGGCATCACGTGCTGTAAGTGCTAATTTGAAATCTTATTTGGGTGGACCTTATCCTACATATAGTTTGGTGCCAGTTGACATAAAAAAATTGTTGTGGGAAAGATTTCAGGTAATATAAATTTCTTTAAGTAAGTTATTGTCCTTATACCTCTGTTGTTTCATACTAATGTTTGGTACTTACATTAGCAACAATACTCATGGCCAAAAAATAAGGAGAACGAGGTGGAGAAGGCATGGAATACTGCCTCAATTGATCGGTTGCGAAATATTTTTTGTTTGGCTCGAAAGGATGCTAAGGAAAATAGTGGGTCTGAAAATATAACTGATTGGAAGGGATATGGACCACCGTGGTTAAGTGCAGAGCATTGGAATGAGATAATTGAGAAACAGTGGAACAATGAAGGATGGAAGAAGAAGTCTAAATCTGGCCGTGATAACCGACTCACTATAAAGTTGGGAACCATTAGTAAGCACACTACTGGTTCAATAACAATTGCTGCCCACAAGTTGAGGCTGGTAATGTTTAATTGTTCTAATCAATTTTATGAATGATTGACATGTTGTGAGTTATCTTGTTCTATTTGTTAGAAGAGCTTTTGTTCTGTCCATTTATAACCATTTGCATGTGGTGATGATTGTGTCTAAATCTACTCTGTCTGAGTCGAAGAAACTTACTCACAAAAGAATGTTGAGGGTCAGTAGTGAGACAGATGCCCCAATTAGTTTAAGAACTTTTCTTGCTATTATTTGTTCAGTTGTGTTCACTTGCTTTCAGCACTTCCATTGTGTTGCAGGATGCACTTTGTGACGTGGAGCCCTGATGCAACTTGGATATTTTCTGGGACTAGGATATGGCCTGACTAGCATGTGATTTGTGTGCAAACTTCATTGCATCTGACTGCTAAATTTTGATGAATGTTGCAATGTAACATATAGTCCAAGAAAATTTGTATTTGATTGGATTAGCTGTTTTATATGTTTTGGCATGTTTGCTCCCAGGTTTATAAGATGCTGGAATGCTAAATTGACTAGTATGCATGAGATGGTGTTTCAATTTGGGAAGAGTATGCCAATCAATAATCTTTTTAAACTAAATATCAATTTAATTGTTTGTCTTCAGCATGATAAATTAGGTAAGCCACCTACTGCATCACAATTGTTCGAACGTATACATCGGCGAAACAAGGGAGAAGGAGACTTTATAGATAATAAGTCACGAATTGTCTATGTAAGTAGAAATAAATTAAATTTTATTTATATAATGTATATAGTTATTGATTGAGACTTACATTTGTTTTGCAGGAAACGTATGACAATGCAATTAATGAAAAATATGGTTCAAATGCTTCCTCACATCCTGAAATTGACATTGAAGCTTGGTGTGAAGCAAGTCAAGGTCCTTGTAAGAGTGGTCGCTTGTATGGGCTTGGTCTTCATCGTCCTATTTTGCACAAAGTTGGCATCTCTAATCCATATGATGGAGTACATGCTGATTTTAGCATTTTGCAAGAGGAATTTCGTGGTGCTTGCGAAAAGATAGATCAACTTACAAGGGAAAATGATGACTTAATTCGAAAGATGGAAGATGGCAGGCTTGAAGAAGAGAGGAAGCGGATTGCGTTCGAACAAACCATACTTCAGATGTTGGGAGAAAGGAATGGGTTACGAGATTAGTCTTTCAAGTACAATGATCGTCAATGGTTGGAAATAGTAAATGTTTATTTTGCTTATAAAAAAGTTACAATTGAAAGTGTAGATGTTTTTGGATTTGGTGTCACGAGGGATATGATCTAATTTCAACAAGTTAGTATTGTTTTTTGAAATGAAAGCAAAATGACTGAATATGTGTATTTTGAATGGTGACATTATGGAATGAAAATGTTTGCAATTCCGTATTCGTTTATTTATTGGTGTATTTTATCTTTTTTAATAAGTTTAATTCAGAATAAAAATATAATAAAAAAAAATATTTAGTGTATTTTTTTTTAATTGTAATCCAAATTTTCGACGGATTTATTCTTGTTGAAAATTTGAGACAGATGTAACAACGGAATATATGTCCTTATTTAGAAACGAATAGTTCCGTCAGAAAAATTGTTGGCGCATAGCGACGCTAATAAAAACGGAAGATCCGTAGCTATTTAGGAGCAAATAAGTCATTTGTAATTTTTGTTGCTAAAATTATTTTAGGGAAGGTGTAGGTAATACCAACAGATTAGCAACAAAAAACTTCGTCAGTAATTAGCGACGACAACAGTCGTTGTTAAAATACCAACAAATTTTTTGTCACTAAATTACCGACGATCAAGGGAATCCGTCGGTAAATTAGCCACGGGGGTATCACTATCCGATTACCAACGGATTGATTCCGTTGGTAAACATCGTTAGCGACGAAAATCAAGCCATTAGCGACGGGATAATCCATCACTAAAGCCTCCTTTTCTAGTAGTGAGTTTTGTTATAGATGATCTCATTCTAGAATGTGACTAAGTTGAGATGGTTAACCTAAACATTTTTAGTTGGTCGTATTATTTTTAGATGAGTAGTAAGTTCAAACTAGTTTCTTCTCAATAATTTCAAACTTTGAAGGTGAATGTGACTTATAAATTGAAGCATCATTTTTCTTTATTGACACTACCCACATTGTGAGTTAAAATACGTGTGAATTAATGTTGCTAAGTCTCGAGGACATTCTATCATAGCATTATTCTAGTTCGTATAAGACTTCATATTTCATATCTTAAATATTAAATGAGCGAGAACGAATACGGGATAGTTGAGGAGACCCAAAAAGAGCCCAAGAAGAACATATCAGACAGTAAGTACATTAAAACAGTTTAGTAGAGGATTATTATTAAAAAGGTTCAAGTGCACCAACCATATGGTTTTGAATCACTTAGCTCAAAAGTGTTCAAGTTAAAGAATGTTGCACTTGAAGATTGAGTGGAGGTTTATATGATTGGTACATACAACTTACTATTATAAATTGAAGAAACTGAATTTTTTGATATTATAATAGTATTAAAGATTCCACTAAACTTGATCTCAGAGCTGTTCTTCTAAGAGTGGTCTCTATTTTGAACATATACGTAGTAGTTTTATTTGTACTCATAGTAATGATGTTTATTATGGTTCCAAATATTTATCCAATAGTTCAAAGTTTTGAGTTGAGAAAAAATCATTCAAAGCCATAAAAGTTAAATTTCTATATAGTAAATCCATCTGAATTTCTTAGTAAATCCAGTTGAGAACCTCATATTACTATAAATTACTAAAAATCTATAAATTAAGAGTAAAAAATATAGAGCCTCATATTTTCATCACATTAATTGATGGATTCATGTATTTTAGCTGTATTTGTGATTTTCACAAGCCAAAAATATCGAATTGACTTAGCCTTTACTGAAGTGGAGAAGAAAATTAGATTATGAAATTAAAGAATATGAAAATTGTTTAAGAGCGTAAATCTCTATCACGAGAGTTCAATGATCTAGGTAATGAAAGAGAAATTCTTATTGGATTGACTATTCCTTGATCATTAATAATTGTATGACATATTGGGTATAAAGAATGAAATATTACTGAATATGTTGAGGCTTGAGATAATGCAATCCAATTTATGTTTTTGTTCTTGGGAAGAGTGTTGGTTAACTGCAACATGTCACTTATTGTAGTTCTCTTAATGTTAGTCCCTTCAAAATATATAAATTTTGGACATGTATATAAAAAAATATGGGTTATCTTAGACTCATAATCGACTATGTAAGTTCTTGATAATGAGTTTTGGAAACATGGGCCTGTTAAGAATGAGATGTATCTATATGAGATGTACATGACGATGCAAATGATACTTATTTATAAGTGAAATTTTTAGTAGATATCGAGTCACAATATGTGATACTTGATATTTTTCCTAGTAAGGGAGTGTTTGGAGGAGTGAAATTAATATTATGTGTATTGGTGAATCAGATTTGACTACAAAATGAGTTGTTTTAACCTTCTAATTCATGTGGGAATACTCTGGTCCGAGTGGCAGCAATCTATTTTCAATAATTCTCAGTTCAGAAAATCCTTTACTAAACTTCTTGTATGAATATAGAGAGGAAAAATCGAGGAAAGTGATGGAAGTGTATGTTTGGAGTACAGAATTCCAACCTTATCTAGGATGTGGTGGATGTTCCAATTGGACATTAAATTTATTTAGAACATTTAGGTTCTTATAGATTAAGTGGAAGACTAACGAATTTATAATAGATAAAGCTCATTCTTTTGAAAATGTTATATTCAATATGAGTGTATTAAGTTAGATAAGCTTTTTTCATGACAGTGAGATTTTCTTTTGTATGCCAATGCTAGCCGTAATTGTGTGTTTAAATTTTAAACTTACACCAAATAGACCCGAGACTGTATTTTATTCTCAAATGAGAATTGAATGAAGAGATCCCCATGATTAGACTTGTAGAATTCACGTTAAAGGCCTTTTCTATTATGATAACTTTATAGTTACTCACATGGCCTAATACATAGTGGTACTAGAGTTTTAACAATTTAAATCACATAAAAATTGTCATTTATGGATGAAGGTCATATTTATGTAAAGATATGTTGGTAGATTATGATTCTAATTTTGATGTTGATAACATTGTATTGGCTGAGTATGAGAAGGAGTGTATTAAGACAATTTTGACCTGAACCTTTGAGATGAAGCACATGAGTTAACAAACTGCATATCTTATTTTAAAAGAGTATTCTAGTATTCTTGCTCTATCACAATAGTTTTATAATTTAAAGATTCTATAGTATATCTAACTATAGAATTGCTACCTTTTTATTACTCCTATATCCAAAAACAACCACGTGAACCTTCATATATGTTCAACGACTCCACAAGTGCACTCGAAGATATTCGAAAGAATCATATCTAGTATGGTTAGGAGTTTGAAGTATACAATGATGTATACTTGTCCTTACATTTATCATGTCATGGATCTAGGTAGTATGTATTAATGCTATTCTTAGAAAGGGTGTTGTGATACCTAAAGGGTGTTGCTATCAGTTACTCTATTTTGTTGTTGAGAGAATGCCTTGTTATTGAAATAGATATGCAAATGTTGATTAAGGATAACAGTTTGTCGAGCACAAATATTCACTAGACTTGTGCACTCTTGCTATATAGTGTAGCAAGAAGTATATTTCATAGTTACATAATTATTTCATGTGTTGAGGATCTCAAATATCACGATGGAAAAAATCACTTTTTAGTATTTTTATAAGAGAGAGTTGCAAAGAAAATGTCTTTCCAATATATCTACTTATGATGATATGTAATCATCATATTCTGAAGATGCCTAGAGATATACTTGTTGGTAATATCGAATATCTAGAATTGCTTAAAATATGATAATGATTTGTATGCACATATAAAGTATGTCGAAAGGGTTGAGATTGGCTTACTCACACGAGCAATTGTTACAAACACTTTGGGATGTATTGAGATAAGACACAACGATCATATTGTGAACATGATCTAGTCATCTTGATAAAGTATCAAGATGAGATTATTATAAGTCATCGGAATGGAATTTTTCTGTTATCCACTAAACTTGTTTAGTATCTAGATCGAGTTCTCTTAAGATTACCTAGAAGAATGAATATAAGGAAAACTTAAGTTAGTTATCGACAAATATTTAAACTAGGATCCGTATGGTGTTATTTGTTTATAAAGAATATGACATACTTACGACAAATTTCGTGTATTAAAATACAGAAATTGTTAAAAATTGTATTTCGAGAAAATACGAGTGAATATTGATCTTCTTGTGTCAGTGAATATTGCAAAATCATCTGATTAATGATCTGAATTCTTGAAGACGAGGGGCCACATAACTTGGATCCTGAATTTCATGATTTGTTGCAAACTTGATTTATGGAGAACTTGGCTAGCTTGACACTTGGATTTGAACTTCGGGACTTGGACTTAGATTTGATTTGAAGAAGACTTGGACCTTCTTGTATTTCTTTGAATTTGAAGAAGACTTTGATCTTCATGGCATTTTTGGACTTGGCTTGAGAGAATTTATTCTCTTTCACCGGTTTTGAATTTCTTCTGCACTTGTGAAATGTTCTGTAACTTTTTCCTTGTGTATTTTTCATGGACCTTTGGTCCTATTTATAGAGAAAATGGTAACCATTTTGTAACAACCCATGATTTATTTTTTTGATTTGATTTTGATTTTGATTTTAATTTAATTTAATTTAATTTATTAATTTTAAAAGTACGATCAACCTCTTTTATGGGCTTCTTTTACGTGGACTTTAGAAGTTAGTTTTAATGTACTTAGGTTGGCCAATAATTTGAAATCGACCCAAATCATTAATTTTTATTATACACACTTTTTTTTTATGTCTACACATACGTCCTAACAAAGAGAGAAAACATCATAATAGGTGTTTCACACCACGTGTGTTTTTACGACCAATAGTGGGTAAATGAGCAAATGGATCTTTGCTTTCTCATTGTGTGAGACCTTGAGATTTATATAATCTCATATGTATCCTTATGACATTTGACTGTTTCTTGAGATTTTATTTAAGTATTGTTACTTTAGCATGTTATCAATGACTATGTTTGATTTGATTTGATGGGACATTTCTAGGAAGGCAGCCGATTTAAAGTAGAAGGATTTAAGTAGGAAAGAAAAACTATTTTGACCAATATTTATATTTGAATTCACTGATAGGACAATTGCATTTAACCATTTAGGGTATATAACATAATTGTGAATACAATGCACGATGTGTAGTTCAAGCATATTCCATAAATATTTGAGGGATCAAAAATACTTGAACTAATATTGGAAAATGAGTTTAGGGTATAGCAAGATGTGAAATTCCTATAATAGAGCTACTATATATCCCTAACAGGTTTATAGTACCACGAGCTCTAATATTACTAGCTAGTCGCACGATCTATTTGTCATGTAAATTTCTATAAGATAGATCTTGAGAATGATCTGAAGTGTGACATTCATTGTCACTTGTGATTCATGTTAAGTCCATTATGTGCGAGTGAAAATATTGGAAAATATGGATTGTGAGTCGTCCATGTGGGAGACTCAACCAACAAGACATCAAAATGGATTAGAGAGAATGATATGAATAAAATTCAAACCTATAACTCCCGTTAGCCCCCATCACTTCCATAACTCCACTACCATCATTTGTCTAGCAATTGAGATGATAGAAAAGATGAAAATGGTGGTAAAATTCTTATGTGAAAATACACTAAAATTGGAAAGGACCTAAAATTACTATTTTGGCATGAAAATTCACGAAGTCAGGTACTTAGATTGTGGTTAATAATTTACTTCCACTGTGATCGAGATTGTGACCATTGTAGTACAAGAACAAGCATATTTTGAAGCTTTAGAATGCAATGTGATTCAATCACACAAAGTTTTTGGAATTGATCATTTCAAGTAAGAACATTGATAAGTGTAATTTCTACACTTATTCCAGGCCTTAGATTATAGTATTTTATTGTTATTTGGGTAAAATATTACTTAGTTCATGTTATTTCGTGTTTAATAGGTAAATCTCATGGTTGATTGAAGAATTGGAGGAAATGAACCAAATATAGTGAAAATGGCTAAATTTAGAGTTTGAGGATTAAAGTGCAACAATCTCATAGCCGGATCGAGCATCAAAATAAAGATCAAGGATGCCACAAAATCAATTAGATTCATTGGAAGCAAATAAAATAAGAATATAACATATAATGACCAAAAATGGCATTGGGAAGAATTGAGCGACCACAATGAACAAATTGGAAGTTTTTAACTCTATGCAGTTGCATAGAGTTATTTTCCATGCGGTCGGAACTAGTTATTCGGAGATTTCAGATCCGTTTATTGGTTGTTCTATGAGGCCGCAACCATTTTCACTATGCAGCGATAGTATATTTCTGGGTGAAATTTTTTTTTATTTCATTAAAACTCTACTTAGAAACAATATTTTAACATCCTATAAATACCATAACACGTCCAGAACATGTAGAAGAGCTTCCTAGACCTAAAAATATCTATATTCTACATTGTGGAAGTGAAGAACAAAGTACAATAATCAACCAAAGGCAAATTATACAAGTGAATTGAAGATCCTTAATCCAATGTCAAGATTCAAGCCAATAAATTGGATTTTTCCAATTTTTGCATTATTTCTCGATTTAGGTGATGTTTTCTCATTATTTCTTGTATAATTAAATAATTACGATGGTTGGCTAGGTTTTTTCATTGTATTAGATGAATGTTTAAATCCTATTTTCACTTATTTCACTTTAAGACTTTAATTTAAGAATTTCGTGTTATTATTTGATTGATTTAGCATACCCATTGTACTATTTATTGTTTGATCGTCAATTAAATAGTTAGTTGCTTATTGTAGTGTATGAACAATGAGTATAGAATGCGGTAAAATGAACTTGTGTAGTTAGAATTAGGATAATCTCTTTCTTACATACAATCTTATTGATAATATAAACTAAATGCATAACTTGCATATGAATTCGAACTAAGAATGTGATTGTCTCGTGTTAGTCATAGGTTGATGCATCTTGAAAAAGAGCACTTAGCATATTAGCTTTATCGGTTGTCAAAAATGCATGAATTGAATAGAACGATTATTGTGAATTGAAATAGATGAAAATAAGAGTATAAATGAATCCAATACAAGCATTCACATTAGATTTAATCAATTTTTATTGCTTTCTTAGAGTAGAATTAGAATAAATAACAAACAAATCACAACTCTTTTGATGTCACCACACTTCGAATATAATAGTAGCTATTGAACTACAAATTTGACCTTATTCCTCGTGGGAACAAACAACGATCCTGTATATGCGGGTTTCACGTGAACAAGTTTTTAGCGTTGTTGCCAGGAATAATGAATTTAATTTTAGTTTAGTAGTTTATATTAAATTCAAATTCTTTTTTATTTATGCTTTTTATTGTTTTTAGGCTTTAATTGAGATACCTAAACTTTTCTTATTTTGCTCTTTGTAGACCTCTACTAGTTTATGTAAGTTCGTGACACAATTGAGATCCTCCCTATAGATCCCAAGATTGGAAGGACCTTCAAGCAATGTAGAAGAGAACAAAGAGGAGCTAGGGTAATATTAGGTTGGGAATCAAAATAAAGTTCAAGATGCACTACATGAACAACACTTCTAGCTCACCAACTACCTCCTGCTCAACCAGTATTAGGGGAGGATTATAAAATTAGTTGATAAACTAGGAGAAACTAAAATATTAGGCAAATCTGGTGATACATCACCCATGGCCGATATAGGAAGAATGTTACAATCGATAGTGTGTATATGGTGAGGTTCAATATACAGTCTAAGGTTACTAAGCAACAAAGGATCATGAGTCATATAATTGAGACATATGAGTCTAATAACCAAGAAGAAGGAGTGATGGATTTATTGTCTGAAACACCTAAGGCAGGTAAACAAGAAATAACCATTTGTTGGATTATCTCAGGAGTGATGGAGTTTTAGAAAGAATTGTAAGAGGTTGTAATTTAAGTGGGAGCAGCTAGGAGAGTAGAACTAGAGGCTAAAGTGGCAGCAGCACTTAGCCTGCTTGAGTCTTGCATGAAGAACGAGTAAGACACTCCTTAATGACATGTCTAGCTTTCTTCCAATAATTTCATACTTTTTTACGAAACTGAAGAGCCATATGACCAAACCCTGGATTCACCATTCATAACATTGAACCCGATAGGCTCAAATTCAGTTTGCAATTTCAAGAGACTTTGATCCCTCTTGATGACTTCATGCACAACTTGGATGACCTCCAAACTGTCAGTTGACAATGAAATATAGATAATATATGTATACTTAGTCCAAATGTTATAAAAACTATAATAGTACTCTTCAATGGAGTGAGAATCCTAGAAAAATTTGTCAATTCAAACTCTAATTGAAGCTGTCGAGCATTATTACTTTGAGTACAGATTTTTTCAAGTACTCCTATACGGACCGAGCTGACTTGTAAGGTGTGAAATTAAGAAAAATTTGAGTATCAACAGACCCAATAATTCTTGCCATAATTCGAGAATTTTTAGTTTCTCAGGCAAAATATTTCTCTTTGTCATTCTTTTAATCAGAAGGCACAAAGTTTCCATCGACATGTCTCCACAGATCCCCTTTGTCTTCAACCAACAATTGAAAGTGAAATACCCATGAAGAATAATTTTTTCCAGTAAAGTAGATGCAGACAAAATTACTAAAGCACAAGCTAAAAAAAATAAACTCCTTCATGTATACTCAAGTACCAAGCCCAGAAGGAACGAAACCAGACAAATTGACAAGCAAGAACGCAGGAAATTGAAATACCCAAAATCAATTCAACCAAACTCATGCCGAAAATGCGAAGAACTCAACCCTAGATGCATAAAAAATGAGGAACCCAATTACAGACGACACTAAAACAACTAGATGGTACTAGAAATTTCAAGAATCGATCACTTATAATTCTAACTTCGATGAACAGGATAGGGTCTAGCTGCAAACGCTGACCACGATGATCGACTGCAAACTCACATGTGGAAATGGAGACACAAGAGGTAACCATAGATGACACCTACTATGAACTGAGTATTGCCGTCCCACAAGGGCTTGACTCCAACAACAACCACACGTTTGAGAAATAGGTTTATGGCTTTGATACCATGCCAATTTTGCTAAATATCTTTCATGTTTGTATTGCTTTCTCTCATAGAATAGTACAAAGCTATATATGTAACTTAGCTATACAAGGTAGGGTACAAAAGATATAAGGAAACACATAGCTATAAATAATACCCTCTAATATGCCTCACTTAAGTTTTCTCTGAAACTCTCCAAACGTAAACTTGCTAAACAACTCTTGAAGTTTGTTTGAGTCCCATTTTCAACCCAAAATGCATTTTGGAATGGTATTTTGATGGAGAATATATAGTTAAAAGATTAAAAAAAGATTTGAATTTGCATGTAATATAATTTTATTGAAAAATGTGTGATTGAAAATAAGAGAGAGAAAATGAATTTTGAAAAAAAAAAAGGAACCAAACAAAGGCTTAGTCCACACTTGTATCGTGCATTTTTAGACCATTGTTAATTTCTGGGAAAGAGTGCACTAATGAAGTGAAAAGGAAAGAAATACGAAAGAAGAATAGTTAGCAGATGTCAACTCAATATGTACATCGAAAAAATTGCAAATAGCAATTGATAACTTATTTCATTCATTTACAGGTTAATAAGAAATAAGATAAATTTGGATGAAAAAAGATACCAAACATTCATACTATGTCCCTGCTTGACACGGATTAAAATTAGATTTTTAGTAAATTTTGATAAAATTTGATAAAATGTTTGATTGAAAAGTTATGATTTCGTAATATGTGTGGTTAAAATTATAAATTGTTGAATTTGATTTAAATTAAAATCTGAATTTTAATTTCTGCGGGTATATATTAAAATGTTAAAATTCAAAAGAATGCTCCAAAAGGTCAAATAATAAACAGTAATTAGAATACAAGATATCCAGAAATACAGGTCATGTCTGATCTATTGTGCTTCGGGGTTTAAAGTTCAAATACATACCAAAGGAACCGTACATGTTTATTACACAATTTTAGAGTGGACATAATAGTAAAGTTGCCATATTCTATCATTTGGTAATTGCTATCCATTGCTTTTCTATCCTTCTTACCGATCATGCACTTAATGGGCTTAACAAAATGTCTGCTGAATATGCTGAGCCAGTTCTTCCGCACTTAGTCGGCATTCGATTCCAATCTACATATCAAGAAAGGCACAGATCCATGCATTAGTTAAAATTCCATAAGTACACTAATTTACAAAATTTCAATGCTGTGAAATAACAATGAACGAATATCAAATTCATGCAACAATAATAACTGAGGGACATATGTCAAAATGTTGAGTGAAAACTGTTGTTTTCATATGTACCAGAAGTAGTAAACGTGCAGTACCGGTGTCTCATTTGAAAACGAGTTGTAATAGGAACATTTAATATTTTTTCATCGCATCATGTTGTGTTTTTTTTTGCTGCAAATATATTCTTCACCGTTTCTAGCTTGTCATGTTCGCCGAAAGTCCATACAGAGATCCATTGTCTTAATTTGACATACATTAAAATGTGCGTTGAGTGCTCACCAGAAAAAAATGAAAAAGAAAAATATATAACTTTTGGTGCGTGCTGTTAGAAAATAAAGGTAAATTCGTGTCTATGAAAGTAATCTCTTAATTCCTACTAAGTCATAATCATATTATTTAGAAGTTTAGGCTACATATATCATTTAAATTTTATTTTCAACATCAAAGTATTGAAGTTGTGACTGGATTAGAAGTTTAATTAATCATTTATCTATAAGAAAAGTTAATTAGTTGGAAACCTAACTATTTCAAAGCCAATCATTTTCCTTGATGGCTCGTACGATATGAACTGGACAGTACAAAATAAAAGAAAAAAAGTTAAAATATAATTTTGCATCTAGTTGAATACTGCCTACCAAACAAACCCTTAATATTTCTAGCAGAGGGCCTAAGGCTAATTTCTTTGGCTAAAACAATTTGGGAAACTAAGAGAAGTTGCATACCTTAATAGTGAAAGAATTCACCATTCTTTCATCTAATGTGCTGATGTTCACATCAATAATTTCTAGGGAGAGACCTTCAAGGACAGAAATGATCTTCACAGCTTGGCCTGGAATTCGTGGAGATACGGTCTTGAGTAATACATTCGATCCTGAGAATTTCACCTTAACATCAGCAATGGCTGATTTTGAGTTGGCCTCAAGCTCATTGAAACAGTCATTAATGGAAAAATTTGTGGAAGAAGAAGGAGATGGTTCAACTAGACTAGCCATGTACTTGTAAGAGCTATTTGGCTGAGGGGTTCTCGGGCTTATAGGTATGCTTAATTTAGGACTAAGGGGTGAAGGTCTTGGGCTTGAAACAATTCTAGGACTTAACACTTCATTCAAAGTTTTTCTTTTCCTTTTTGCTTCAAGGGATTTTAGAATTTGCTGCAATTCATTAATGCAATCCACAACTCCCCCAATTATTGATGCTTGGTCGCCCTATGCCAGAAATGAAAGATTTCTTGCATTAAAAATAAGTGAAGTTTTTTTAGTACCCAAAAAAAAAAAATAATAATAATAATAAATAAATTTACATGTTTCGGGTAGAAATGGCTTACATAAGCAGCTATATATCCACTACTCAAAAAGAATGTTAAGATTGAATACCTACACGTTCATGATCGACTAAAGACAATGTGTGATGTTTAGACTGGTACTCGAATGGTTCATTTCATAAGGTGGACTCTTCTATAGAACTGAAAAATACTATAGAAAATGAGAAATTAAATGTTATTCTATGCAGCCTTGTCTACCTACTATTTTTAACCAAATGGAAATGTTCTCTTGAGATACCATGAGAAATTGTACACCATTTTGCATGTTAATGCTATAAATGGCTCAAACTAGTATCTATAAATCTGTAGTACTCAAGAAGTATGTTCAGTTTCTCGTGTAGTCATGTTCGACTAAAGACGTGTTTATTTAGGACAAGATAATACTAGAAACTCAATTGACTTCTTCTTGTACAATATTAGATTATGAGTACTAAAAACAAAAATGGGAAAATGTTTTCTTTTAGATATCACCAAAGATTATACCCCATTTTATATGTTACTGCTAGAAATGACATATATAAATAGCTAGAAATCCAGTTTTAGTTCAAGTGAAAACACAGTTGGAAAGATTCCTTAGAATATATGACAAAATTTTGGAAGAAATACATACTCTTTTGACATAAAAGCAAGGCATCAAAGAACGCAGGATGGACAAATGTTCATTCATCTGCTTCCTCCTGTTCCTCTCCACTGATATGTGACAAATCCTTTGTTTTCCTTCAATAATTCCTTCCTGTGTGGTATTCAGTTTCTGTCTCTTGCACTGAAATGAACCCTCAATCTCAGTATCAAGTTCTTGAAAAGCTCTTGAGGATCTTCCTCGTTGATATCCATGTTTTGCGGTTAAATCAGGTCCCTCCAATGTAATCACTGGATTAAAAATATCAGAAACGTCTTCCAGTGCCTGGAGAATGTCGGAAATATCGTCTGTGGATGGCGAAGCAGTACTGGACACTCTGGCTTCACCAAACTCCCACGACTCGAAGAAATCAGATGAATAATTCTCACTATCCATTTCTTCACAGATTTCACTCAGAAACTACAAACTTTTATAGCATACTGAAAAAAAAGCTTAGCTTGTGGAAATATGAATAATGTTTTGCTTGATGCAGATGAAGAAATTAAAAGAAGGCCCAAAAGGTAGAATTAAATACAAAAAGTAAGACACAAACAAAAAACAAATGATATCTGAGCTGCTTTGAAAGGGACTAAACTATCGCCATCAATACACTCTCTTCAAGATTTCAGATGGGGGTTTTGGATGTTGGGGTGTGGGGTGTGGGGAATTGGGAAATATATTAATATGGAAATCTGAGACAGTGACAATGGAGTGAAAGAGGCTAAGGCAGAAGAGGAGTGTGTGGAGACGTTTAGGGAGTTCCAAAACAAGAGACACAAAGAGGTGGTATAATCGGTGAAAGACTGGTTCTGCGGGATGAATGCGCTAAAATAATCCAAAGATTGATTATTGAGAAAAATCACAGATTTTTATATAAAATAATACGTCTGTTACGCCTCATATAACGGAACTCCAAGTATAGCTATGTGATAGTTACATAATAAGCAAATTTAGGCCTGTACTCTACATCAGTTTGCCTACTAAACTGAACTCCATGGAAAGGTCGAACCCCTCATGATAGGCCGAACCCCTCATGATAGTCGAGGCGAAGTGATGCAAGGCGCTATAGCCCCAATTCGAGGTTAATAGCTTCTAAGTTTATAATGCATGTTTCTATAAGATTTTTTGTAATTGATTGATGTGATCTATTAGCAGCAATCACTCTACCAAATCAACTCATCAAATCTAATCCTTGCATGTCAGTCTTGTGCCATAGGGTAGCAAATGATCAAATCATTAAATGCGTATGAACCTATGATTGATTGAATGACGCATATGACAAGCGCATCAACCATTAAGGTGAGGTTATGTGTCTCTTCATTCAATGATTATTATTTCTTATCTCCTATTATAAAAGCTCACACTTAATGTCATCTGAATGTAATGCAATTTTAAACATTCAACTATAAGATAGCCCTCTCTGATTTCACCATATAAATTGATTCTATTCCAACCCTCTATATTCGAACACTCTTGTACCTCACGTCCATAGCACGTCCCACATCCATCTGTTTTTTTGATTGTGCTATATATACATAATGATTTACATAATAATTTACATACATATGATTTGGTGAGATATGATCGTGTTAGAATTTCTTCAACCAAAAAAAAAAAAAAAAATCTTTCTTTTTGATACATCATCTGTATATAAATTATTAAGTAACTCTTTATGTACAAGGTCAACATCTTACGATGAAACTTAGCCCCTGTGTGGGCCCTAATTTTCAAAAAACATTCTTTCCCAACTCATTTTTAATTACTCATATTGTAGATTCCACAATTTTATCAATTTTTCAATCGCATATTTCATGAATTTGTATACAAATCTAATAAAAATATGATTTTTAGCTAAACAAAAAGAGGTTTGGTCTTGATTTTTAAAGAGAACACTACAATCTCAACTCTAAATCACACAATGATACCTAAATCATTAAAAATAAACACTACTTTTAATAAAATTATGAAGGAAACAAAAATTAAATAGGACTGGGACCAAGCTCAAAACATGTTTCGTCTGCGTCAGAATGGATATATAAACGACAGGTTACCATTTTAAATCATTGAATTCCATATACTGGCTTAAAAAGCAATTCCAACTTTTTTTTTTTTGGCAATTGGAATAAATTTTAGATTCAATGATAAAAAAAATTATCACTTTTATTGACAATTATCATGGAAAACAAAGTCAAACGAATGATATTCGGTATGATATTTTTTTTCTTTTCTTTAAATTTATTTTAAAATTTTTGACAATTGGAAAAAATTCTAGAAACAATGGTAAAAAAATTATCACTTTAATGGAGAATTTTCATGCAAAACAAAGCCAAACGGACACCAAACTTTCAACATTTTTCAGGTGAAAAATTATATCAATCAAACACAATTAATTACAATTCTCAGCCAAACAAATTTTAGGTAATTCAATTCCCTGTAATTCATTTTCTTTCCACCCAAATTTCACATTTGCAATCCAAACGGACCTAAAGCAAAAATGAAGAACTTTAAAAGAATCAAGAGAGCTTTTAAATTTTTTTTTTAATCATAGGGCCTGCTTTGGAGTTTTGGGGAACTGGTTATGATTTTTTTTTTTTTTTAAATTATCAATTATGAGTGTTTTTTAAATTATCAATTTTGAGCGTTATGAACGGGCCGATTTTAAGTGATTTTAGTAACCTTTTTTAAAACAGCTCAATATATGCTTGGGAGTTTATTATCAACGGCTTTGAAAAAGTTTAGAAAAATAAAATTACATATATGTCCCTTGGCGAAATTTTCAATTTATTATAGTTTCTTGTATGAAATTAACTTAATATCAACCGCTTCTTTGAAGAATTCAACCTGATGGCCCAGAGAGGTATCATTTGTCAACCTGGAGTCTCCCTTTTGTAGGTTTGCATAGTCTTAACGTTTTTATCTTCTTTTGTAGAAAATTTAGAAAAGAAGGAGGCACCCTACGCCTGACATGGTGACCATCCTTGTGTCCACGTCCACGGTAGGGAGGCAGGGGCTTAACTCTCATCAATTGCTATCAAACTGGTGAGGGACAAGGTTGAGACTGTCAGCATGGAGGTTGCTAGCTACGAAGGTGAAGCGAGGCCTCCTTCGAAGGATAAAAAGGAAGAATAAGGTTGATGAGGTTGTAGAAGCACCGGTTCTTCGCCTACGGAGAAGGCGGGTCTATGGCCACCCTCAACCCCACTCAGAGGTCCCTACGGGGAAGAAGCTAATGGATGCATCCATTGCTATAGCCAAGAGTATGCAGAAGAAGACCTCAGAGCCACTGAGGCAGGAATCGTAAAAAAAGTGGAGGACTTCGAGTGACTCCACAACTTCGGATACTGCCCCCTACACCAGATTGTCCATCACTCATCGAAGCGATGAACTAGCTTTAGAGGTTTAGTATATGCTCCACCAATGGTTCAGATTGCTACGTCAAAGTTTCACAATATCTGGACGAAGATGTGGCAGAAGTTTATTGAAACCAGCGATGCTGTAGATATGTTCACAATGGTGGTGAGCCAAATGGCGAGGGCATTTGGGTGGCCATTGAGGCGGAGGCCCTCTTTAAATACTTTAAAAATACAAATAAAGAGAATGCTAATAAGGCCTCCAAGGTCGAGGAAGCCATGAAGAAGGCTAATACTAAAGTGGAGGCCTTGAAAAAACAGCAAGTCGAAGAGTCGATGAAGCTCGCTTCTGGCTTGGAGAAGATTGAAAATTTGAAAAATGAGGTCCACTTGTGCCCAAGTAAAGTGGATTCCATGACGAGGCGGGTGAAGACTTCTGACTCCTACTAAAGGATTGCTGTCGAGGCCTTGGAGGCAGCTAATAAAGACAATGCTGCCCTAAGAGAGCAGGTGGGAGAGCTGAACTCCAGGCGAAAGAAGCACTTCACTTGTGCCTAAGTGAAGTGGATTCCATGACGAGGCGGGTGGAGACTTTTGATGCCCACCAAATGATTGTTGCCGAGGCCTTGGATGTAGCCAATAAAGATAATGCTACCCTAGGAGAGCAGGTGGAGGAGCTAAACTCCAGGATATCCAGTTTGTTGTCGGAGTTGGAGAAGGCGAGAGAAGTACTTCATTTGCCAGTAGTGAAGCTGAGAGGAATTATATTGCCAACTTCTACCTCACGGAGACATACCAGCGCTTCGGATTCTACTGGAGGAGGTATGCTTATGATGAGGTACACAGAGTTGATCAAAGTGAACTACCAGACTTTCGATACCTCTGCCCTCAGATTAGAGTTCCTCGAGGAGGGAAATGAGCCTTAAACTCTAGCCGAGGATAGTCACGTAATCGAACTTGAGGATTATACTATTGAAGAGGCACCTAAAGCTTCAACCGAAAAAGTGGTACCCAACACTATAGTTCCATTTGTACCTTCCCCTCTTCACCTAATTAAATAGGGTAGCTTGTAACTTCTATTTTTTCTTTGCACTTTGGCCTTCGAGGCCATTTTTCTAATATTCATTTATGAATACAAATTCATTTTTCTCAACTCAATTGAGCTTACTTATTTTGCATTTCTTTGTATGGATGTTTAGTTTTATTTGAAGTACTTACCTTTCCTTACTTACAATTTGTACAAGTATCAGCAGTTCGTTTGCTTTTGCACACTTAGCCTTTAAGGCACGTGTTATCTACTTTGTGATTTTTAGAGATGGTCCATTTTAGGACTCATCTCATTGCTGAAGTGCCCATGCTTCTTTGCATAGGGACGGTTCATCTATACAGAGGTATTTCTCTTTTAGTTTGAACGTGTCAATAAGACATAGTAAGATAAAATTTCCTTTAAGATAAACCATACACATGCTTTCATAATTTTGTATTGATAATACTTTGGTAGATGTTCTACGTTCCATGGATGAGGCTGTTACTTTCCATCAATTCCTTCGATTTTATAGGTTCCTGGTCGAACCTATTCCTTTATATAGTAGGGACACTCCCAGTTGGGACTAATGGTTCCCATTCCTGGTTCCTTAGTAGATAGGAAAACCCTTCATTGCACCAGATAATTTATACAAAATGACTTCCATTTTAACCTTTGAGTTGTAATACCTAGCCATCTTCCATTGGTAGGTAGCCAACTTTGCTTGAGACCCATCAATCATTTCTTCAAGGAAGTCTAGTTCACATATCCACAGTTCATCATTTGTCACTTCGCTAAAATGTATATGGCGAGGAGACGATAGTCCTACATCGACTGAACCCATAGCCTCTGGGCCATAAGTCATAGAGAGATATGTGTGTTGCATATGAATGTTCGGCTAGTAGTCTAAATTTTCCACAAGACCTGTGACAGTTCGTCCACCCAGGCACTTTTGACGCATCCTAAGACTTTTCGTCTTATTTATAGCTTCTCCTTGACTGTTGGCCAAGAGGTGGTGTGGAGAAGAAAAATATTTTTTAATTTCCAATTCTTCACATAGGTCTTTGACATTCCTGTTGTCGAACTGTCACCCGTTGTTTGAAACGATTAAGTGAGGAATACCGAACTGACATATAAGATTTTTCCTTAAGAATTTGGAAGTGTTGGCTTCAGTTATTTTTGTTAGCGGTTCGGCTTCAACCCACTTAGTGAAGTAGCCGATGACGAAAATTACAAAACAGGCACTACCTCGACCTTTTGACAGAGGTCCAATCAGATCAATCCCCCATTTAGCAAATGGCTAGGG
Organism: Osmanthus fragrans; assembly: GCA_019395295.1. Taxonomy (NCBI): domain Eukaryota; kingdom Viridiplantae; phylum Streptophyta; class Magnoliopsida; order Lamiales; family Oleaceae; genus Osmanthus; species Osmanthus fragrans. The sequence goes on from CM033353.1 coordinate 11,347,021, forward strand.
GCTGAAAACAATAGTGAGCTCCTGTGAAGGTTATCTTTGAACTATTGCGGAACTTTGGCATTTATTGCACCTTCTTACAAATTCCTAGGCATCCTTTTTCAAGGTCGGTCAAAAGTATCCTTGCCTTAGCATCTTTTGTGCCAGGGACCATCCTCCAGAGTGATTGCCTCACACTCCTTCATGTAATTCTTGGGGCACATAATTAGCTTTTTTACTGCCTATACATTGGAGAAAAAGACATGGAAAAATTCATTTTGTACAGAATTTTATCTTAAGGGACATAGTGTGCGGCCCTACCTTTTGAGTTATTGTGCTCCCTCTTTATCAGAAGGTGGGATTTGATCCTTTAAAAAGGCTATTAGTGGCTTCATCCATGATGGGGTATCTTCTACCATATCACATCTTCATCCTTTGGAATATAGGGCCTCAGAAGGTGCTTTATTGGAACCACAGTGAACAGTTCGAAATCTTTGCTACTGGCTAACTTCGAAAGAGCATCGACCTTGGAAATTTCACAACATGGGATTTGTGCAATTTCTAAACTTTTGAAAGTGGGATGATATCCAGAAGCCAGCTTCAAATAAACATCCATGCCCTTGTCTTTGGCTGAGAAATTACCATTGAATTAGCTAACAGTTAGCTGGGAATCGCTGTTGATGAACAACCTTTTCACCTACATTTCTTTTACCAACTTGAGGCCGGCTAGGAGGGTCTCATACCCGGGTGCGTTATTGGTGGCCTTGAAGCCGAACCTTACGATGCAGTGTAACTTGTGTCCCTATGGACTGACCAGGACCACTCCAGCTTTAGATCCGTTCTCCCCCGAGGAGCCATCAATGAAAAGGTTCCAAGTGGGTGGTTTAGCAGGTTCTGTCTACACTTCCATTTTTGGGTTAGGGGTGACCTGTGCCACAAAATATGCCAAGGCCTGCCTTGTAATTGTAGTAGTTGCTTTGAACATAATGCCAAACTGACTGAGCTCCACCACCCATTTGAGTAACCGCCCCGAAGCCTTTGGCTTATATAGTACTTGTTTGAGGAAAAAATTAGTCAGAACCTCTATGGCATGGGCTTGGAAGTACGACCTTAGTTTCCGAGAAGCTATAACAAGAGCTAAAGCTAACTTCTCCATGTCTGGGTAGCGAGCTTCTGCCACGAGCAATGCTTTACTCACATAATAAATTGGTAGTTGGCAACTTTCTTCTTCCATTACGAGCACTGAACTGATAGCATCGATGATCAATGATAGGCAAAGTTGGAGTATTTCTCCCGATATAGGCTTGGAGAGAAGGGGAGCCTGCCCTAAGTATTCTTTCAGCGCTTGCATGACCACTTCACACTTCTTGGTCCATCGGAACTTATTCCCTCATTTCAAAAATTTGAAGAAAGGCAGGCACTTGTCTGTTGCTTTGGAAACAAAGCGGCTCAAAGCTGTTGTCTGTCCAATTAGACTTTGTACCTCTTTAGGTTTCTGAGGTGACCTCATCTCTATAAGAGCTTTAATTTTTTCTGTGTTGGCTTTAATATCTTTCTGATTTACCATGTACCCTAAAACTTTTCCTGAGGCTACCCCGAATGCATATTTGATGGGGTTCAGCTTCATCTTGTATCTACGAAGTATCTGGAAGGTTTCTTCGATGTGCTTGACGTGGTCCTTTGTTTGTTAGCTTTTCACAAGTATGTCATCCACATACACCTCTATAGTCTTTCCTAATGAATTTTGTGAACAGTTTGTTAACCAATCTCTAGTACGTAGCCCCTATTTTTTTCAACCCAAAGGACATGACCTTGTAGTAGTAAAAACCTCGATATGTAATAAAGGACTGTGTTCCTAGTCGATTGGGTGCATTAGATTTTGATTGTAGCTTGAATAGACATTCATGAAGCTCAACAACTTGTGTCTAGCAGTGAAATCGACGAGCTGATCGATCCGAGGAAATGGAAAGCTGTCTTTGGGACAGACTTGATTAAGGTTGGAGAAGTCTACGCACACCCTCCACTTCCCATTACTCTTCTTCACCTAGACTAGATTTGACACCGCGTAGGATAAGTTGATTCTTGGATGAAGCGGTTGTCAATCAATTTCGTCACCTCTTCTTTCAGAACTTCATACCTTTCCGGGTTAAAAGCTTTCCTCTTTTGTCGACGAGGGTTAGCTTTTGGATCGATCTTTAAGTGGTGAAAACTGACTTTTGGATCTATGCCAACCATATTCTCGTGCTTCCATGCGAAGACATCCAGATTGTTATGTGAGAAACTTTTTAGTTTCTCTTTCATCACTTTAGACAGGCGCTTTTCGACCCTCAGCAATTTAGTATGATCATCGAGTCCACCATAAGGTCTTCCAGCTCCTCAGTCGGTGTAGTTCGTGGTTCATAGTTAATTATGCGAGGATCTAGTTCGTCATAGTTAGCTGCTTTTCCAGCAGTTCCCCCTTCTTCAATAGCTGACTACTCTTCGAACACAGCCTTTTCTTCAGATGCATCTGTCATCTTGACGTCATTTTCTTGTTCAGGGTTTTACCCTTGCGTAGTGTCGTTGACCTCATCAATGTCCATTAATATGACATTGACATCCCTTGGTTCATCAAGGGTGCCACTCTCATTTTCTATTGCTAAGGTAATCTTCATCCGTGCTACAATGCTGTCGCCTGTTAATCCGTACGTGGGAAATTCATTGGGGTTAACTCATGGTCCACCTCCATTTTATCAAAAGTAGCTCTGAATATGATGTTGATTGAGCTTCCATTACCTATCAGCATTCTTTTCAGACCATTTCGGGCCAACACAGCCCTTACAGCCAAGGCATCATAGTAGGGATAGTGAACACCCACAACATCATCTTGCATGAAAGTGATAGGTTGGACTCCCATCTCGGAGGGTCAACTGTTGCTGACTATGAGTTTGCCATTGGCGGGTCTTTAGATTCCCTAGCGTAGTTCCTTTGGGTGTTCCTTGACTCTCCTCCGACGTAGGGGCCTTCGAAAATGGTGTCAATTTCTAGAATGGGTTCATGTCCAGCGTTGGCAGTGGGCCTTCTTCGTTGCCTTCGACCTTCTCTAGGTCTTCTCATATCGTCTCGCCTTCGCTGGATATTGCTCCTGTTAGAGCGACCTACACCATCAAACCTAGGTTATTGGCTTTGCCTGGAGTTTTTGTCTTTTTGCGGGTGATTGTTTCTTTGAGGGTTAGGGTGATCGGCGATGTCCCTACATCCTTCGGTGTTGTGGCTACGAGAGAGGTCGTAGGTGCAATAGAGGGATGCCTAGTCCCTATTCTTAAGTCTGTCAACCCGACCCTCTCTCTTCTTGCCTGAGGGGGTTTCTGGTAGGTTCTCTCTTGGTACATTTATGTAGAATGAGTTATCTCTTCGTAAGTCAAAGTAGGAATTGCATTAAGTGTTGCTGTAACTAACATTTGCCTATGATTGAGAGGGGCTAATTACCCACCCTGGTGGTCCATTAAGTGAGATGTGGGAGCTTTTTCGATTTGCATTTGCAGAGGTGGGAAGCCTCGACTCGCCATATTCCGGTTATCCCTCAATTCTTCATTGATAATCTCGCGCCTCATCATTTTTAATAGGACGTCATAGGTGTCAGGGTCTTTGTTTTGCATGTCCCTCCAAAAGAGGAATTTCATATCCAATCCTCCCCTTAGGTCTTTCAATGCCTCCCTATCTGTGACTTGCACACAAAAATCGTCATTTCGTTCACGTTTAATAGATTTTTGTATGAAAACTGTTAAAATGGACCAAATTTGCTAATTTAGTAAAGGTTGGGACTAAAAACCAAACGGAAAAAGGTTAGGGACAAATTAAAATTTTGGACAAAGGTAGTGCAAAAATGGTAATTTATCCTTAATTTCATATTTCAATCTTCTACCTCTGTTTGGCAAAGTAAGTAAATTGTTTATAAAAATAAATAGTAGTAGATCCCACAAAATAGATGAATAATAATGAGTAATTGTAATTAATGCTTCACTTTCATTGAATTTGTAAACCATTCATAAATTTCGTATCCAAATGGAGGCTTAAACAAAATGGTTCTACATTCAGAACAAACATGTCTTGAGTACTACCACCATCTATCCATGAAAACTTTCTAGAAGACATTTTATTGGAAACTAAATATGTATGCCCGACGATGAAAATTTTCTTAAAACTAAAGTCATGTTTTGGGTTGCTTATACTAAAAATTAAACTCTAATATATTAAGAATTATGAATGTGATGAGTTGACGTTATGCCCAAGGGTGGATCCATTAAGGGTCGAGCGTGGTCGATCGTCCTCACTGAATTTCCAAAAACCTTCGATTGGAGTTTTTAAAATTTAACTTTTAATTTTTTTTTTGATTTCTTTCACAATTTTTTTAACTCATTTTTGTCTCGTCATCGTTGAACAATAATTCTGGATCTGTCCCTGGTTAAGCCGCATATTGGGTACTTATTTTTAAACACGAGTCACCTTCGAATGTGATGAGAGAGAGAGAGAGAGAGAGAGAGAGAGAGAGAGAGAGAGAGTAAATGAGAGGCAGTTGTAGTGTGCAACGCCTGCAAGTTGTTTCTTTCGATGAGTGTCAAGAAGGTGACTTTTAATGTGCAGACACGGCATCTCCACCCAATTTCCATGGTTCCAGTTTTTAATTAGTTTTTCCAAACAACTTGCCCTAAGATATTTTTATTCGTCTTAGTTCGTACCCTCTTTCCCTCAGGGATGTAAACCGAGCACGTCTAGTATAGTATTTTGAGGCACCTAACATTTTTATCACAGATGGAGGAATAAGTGGTTAAAACTGAATTTCGAAAATATGATTTTTGATAAAATGAGGTCAAACAAGAGCATAATCTGCCCACCTCAAACCCAGAGACAGAGGCGAATCCAGCACCAGGCGAGCTTGGGCGGCCGCTCGTGCTGGATTCGCCGGAATCTTCAGGGAATTAGATGGCCGCCGGGTCGCCGGAGCAAGAAGCCAGAGTGCAAGCTGTGCAGTGCAGGCAGTGCAGCTGGGAAGAAGAGTGAACAGTGGCAGCCGGGCTATTTGTTGGAATTGTTAGAGTTTTGGGCCTTTTTTTTTTTTTTTTTAACTTAACATTTAACTAGGCCTTATTTAAAAGAGGCCCAATTGGAATGGCTGGCCGAGTTCGGTTTATAACCCATAGGCCATAACCCATTACCCATAATCTCTACGACAACGAATTGAATTGGGGATTTGGGGGCGATTGGAGAGGAGACGACAGGGGCGACCGGCGAGGCGAAGGAGTAGAAATTGGTGGCTCGCGACTCGGTTAGCACTTAGCAGCCTTTGATTCGAAGCACTCAAGCAACCGAAGCAACGGCCTCACTCCCAAACAAGTCATAGGTACGAAATTTCAGTATTTACAGTGTTTATTGTTTGGTTTTGCCTCTGCCTGATAGTGTGATTCTTGCTTCGGTGCTTGATAAATGGTAATTATTCGAATTCCGAAACCGATTAAACCACTTCCAAATCCATATTTCAGTATTTCATTTTCAGTTTTTCACTCTATGAGGTTTGGATGCTAGCAAAATTGAAATAGTGTTTGGAACCTTTTTTGTGCCTCTGAATCATTCTTTGTGCTGAGGTGTTGAAGCTGTTGAAGGTATACTGATCATAGTTTTACTCACAAAAGAAAATTAGCTTGTGGGGACAGATTCAAATTAGTGATAACAGTGTCTTCGTTTTGTTTTTGGGCGTCACGTGTGTGTTGGTATTTTATACTAGTTATTGTCCCTATTTTATTTTATTTTTTTGTAAATTTTAGTTTGAAATTTCTTACTTGTGGAATTTGGAAAATGAGAATTTTGTTGGTTTGGAAATTTGATGATCATTTGAGATTTTAACACATTGCTAATATATCAATCCATGTTCAGTTCTCTGCTGCCGGAAGAGAAGTATCACCGATAGAGGGGGTCAAGGGGGTGGACATGTATTCACTAAAACCGGGTTTAGGGATTGGAAGCACAAAAATACATTGAAAGATCATGTCGGTCTCTTTGATAGTGCTCATAATCAGGCTTTTGAGAAGTGTACCGCCTTGATGAATCAAAAACAGAGTATCTCCTACGTTCTTTCTAGCCAAAGTAGTAGTCAACAAAAAAGTTATAGGACGAGGTTGACCGCGGTGCTAAATTGTAGTAGATTTCTCTTGATGCAAGGATTATCATTTCGTGGTCATGATGAATCGAAAGAGTCTCATAATAAGGGAAATCTAATTGAGCTACTACACTGGTATGCAGCTCGTTGTAAAGAAATTGAAGAAGTTGTATTTAGTAATGCTCCTGGAAATGACCAAATGATTTCATCAAACATTCAAAAGGATTTGGTAAATTGTTGTGCCGTCGAAACGACAAGAACTATTCTGAATGAGATGGGTGATTCTTTGTTTTCAATATTGGTTGATGAATCTCGTGATAATTCGATAAAAGAACAAATGGCAGTTGTTTTGAGGTTTGTTGACAAAAGTGGGCATGTGAAAGAGCGTTTGTTGGGCATTTCTCATGTCACTGATACTTGTGCTCAATCATTGAAGGATGCAATTGATGCAATGTTTTGTACACATGGGTTGAGCATATCTAACCTGAGAGGCCAAGGTTATGATGGAGCAAGCAATATGTCAGGTGAGTTCAATGGCTTGAAAGCTTTAATTTTAAGAGAGAATCCATACGCTTTGTATGTTCATTGCTTTGCTCACCAGCTTCAGCTGACAATTGTTTCCGTGGCACGTAGGAATTATATGCTTAGTGATTTATTTGATGTCCTTGCTTCGATTGTGAATTTGGTTGCTGCATCATGTAAGCGTGTAGATGCTCTGCGAGCAAGTCATCATGCTGATATTCTGGAGAAACTTAATATTGGGGAACTATTTAGTGGAACTGGTCAGTTTCAAGAATCGAATTTGGCACGCCCGGGTGAAACTAGATGGGGCTCACATCTACTGACAGTTACTCGCTTTTATTCATATGTTTAATGCTATCATAGATGTTCTTGAGAATATATCAGAAGATGGCATAAATTCAGAACAAAAAATCGAAGGCCAGAAAACAGATGGACAATATGCAAGATTTTCAGTTTGTGTTCAGTCTACATTTTATGTTTGATATTCTTGCAATTACAAACGACCTTTCACAAGCCTTACAAAAAAAGGATCAGGATATTCAGAATGCTACAAGGTTATTGATGTTGTGTAAGCATGCATTGCAGAACATGAGAGATAATAATTGGGATACTACGTTGAGTACAGTGATTGAGTTTTGTGTTGATAGACATATTTCAGTGCCTGATATGGAGGATATTGTAGTATTGAAAGGTCGACCTAGGCGTGCAGCTCAGCAGGTGACTTATCATCATCTCTTTTATGTTGATCTGTATTGTCATGTGATAGACTCAATCTTGCAAGAGTTGAATGATCGTTTTTCAGAAACAACTACTGAGCTCTTTACTTGCATTTCATGTTTAAATCCAAGAGATTTCATTCGCAGCATTTGATATAGCTAAATTGATACGTCTTGCTAAATTCTATCCTTTGGATTTCAATGGTGAAGAGTTTTTATTACTTAGACCTGAACTGCAAAAGTTTCTTATGCTTGTGAGAATGGACGAAGCTTTCTTCAATCTCAAAAGCTTATCTTGTATAGCTCAGAAGTTGGTTGGTTGAAACTAGAAGTGCTTGTTATTTTCCATTGGGTTATAGGCTTATCACCTTGGTTTTGATATTACCTGTGGCAACTGCAAGTGTTGAAAGGGTTTTCACTGCTATGAATTTAATCAAGAGTGACTTGCGCAACAAAATGGGAGATGAATTGTTGAATGACAATCTGATAGTTTACGTGGAGAAAGATCTTTTTCAAAAAATTGATAATGAGGTAATATTGCAACGTTTTCAACATATGAACCCCGTAGAATTCAGTTGTCTACGTTTACAGTTGCAGAGTAAGGTTGTATTGTAGATTTTTTAAGTATTTTGGGTTGTATTGAACTATATTTTCATATGTATATAATTTTTACATTTGAGTGAATTTACATATATGTTGAATAATTTTTAATATTTTTTTAATAAACGACCGGGGTATTGTGATCGGTGATTGTCGATGGACGTCGATCACGGTCAACGGTCAACGCCCTAGCTGGACCAGGCCCCTGGATTCGCCCCTGCCCAGAGATGTGAACTGGTACAACTCATTATTAAAGTGGTTCCCTCCGCAGCTCAGTTCTTTTTATAGGTATTCGAAGGAATGAATACATCTTTTTAACATAGGCTTGAGTGAATTGGTCGATGGTCCTCACTCCTCTGCAACAAAGACCAACACGGTTCAATTATTATAGAGGTAAGTTAGCTTACAGCACAAAAATGACAAGTTGAACCGTACTTCCATGTGTGAATCGAATAATCAAGTCTATACTAAATTGAATGAGGACAAAATATAAAAACACAGATTGGAGTAAATGGGGGGTATGATGGGGGCATGACAATTGAATCATTAAAGACAGTCCACGAATTGCATGAGTTTAACATTACTGCAATTAAAACATTTCCTTTTCAAGCATTTATTTGGCCATTTTACTTAAAGGTAAATAACTCTTGAACCTAAATTTCCGGAAATTCTTTGACAACTAAAAAGATTTACGTGTCCCACTTTGATGTCAAGTGTGCATCATCTTCAGTGTAAATTAATAGTGCTCATTATCCCTTTACTATAAAAGAAGCAATCACATAATTACTGTTCATTCAGGACGTATTTTACTTTCCCATTTTATCTCTGTTTTCTTTTATTAACTTCAATGCTATTACATTACCTTCTTCAAGTTCAGGATTTAATGGTAAAATAATAGCCACCTTTGTTGACTAATTGAAACTCATAAGAAACAAAAAGTTGTGTGGAAAATAAAAGAAGAGAAAAATGAGAAGGAATATGGTTAAATTATAAATAATTGGTCAAAAATGTCGTGCAAAAAGGCAGTGGTAGCTGCATTACTTTTATTTCTTTGCGTTTATTATACATTATTATAGATGTAAAATGGTAAATTTAAGTTGGACCTTTTTTCTTTCACTTCGAGTAATTTAATACAAGTAAATTTGTAAAATGATGTTGAAGTGAAAGTTATTTTGCTGAGTCGAGTTTAATTTTCAAGATAAGTTGGGTGTTGTTTAATTTAACATCGTGTGTCTGAATGTCACTACCCACTTGACCACTATTTCCTTCTTCTATTAAAAGAGGCAAAAAAATTTACATTCCTTCTCACACGCAAATTGTTGGCTTTGGTCTATCTGTTCTTGAAGCAATCTGCCTTGTGAAAGAATCTTTATTTCTGTAAATGATAATATCACAGTGGGAATAAGCTAGGGAACCTTTGTCTGGAAATAATTTGTTGAATTTCAAAAATACGAAATGGGCAATTCAAGTGGCCTTTTCTTTAACCTCCAGGCTGCTGCTTCATTATTTTTGTGGAAATGTAAGTTAAGGCTAGATATTTTATATTTGTTTGGAATTAAGTTTAAAATTGTACATGTTACTTGCGAAAGAATTGTAGTTTCTGATTTTCAGCATAACAACTTCGTTAGATTTATGTCATTGCAAAAAAAAAAAAAAAAATAAAACTCTCCGTGTCACGGAGACATCTCTCCTTGACACGGAGAGTTGCTTTTTTTTTTTATTTTTTTATTTATTGCAACTAAGATCTTGGATAATTGCTCGCCAACTCTTTCAATAAAAGTCAAGTCATGTATTGCATAGCCGAAAACTAGTAGATTTATAAGAGTGATGCAACACAAGAATAAGAGTTTTATGAAAAATTGTGATCATGATCAAAAAGATTAAATTTTCAAAGTGTTCATTTACAAAGAATTTTGTGTCTATTTTAAGTGAAAACAGCTTAGAGAACAAAACAAATGGCCTTTGTGACGTACAACCTGTTTCTACCAAAATACATTGTTTTAGGGCTTTGAAAAAGGCACTTTTCATTTTTCTAAACAATTTTTTTATTTTAATTAGATTATGATTTTAAGTCCGTTTACAATTAGTCGTTATTTGTAATTCTTATTATTAGTCATCTAAGAGTTTAGTTATTATCCAATTCACTGTTTTAAATACGACTTGTAAATCTTATATTAATTAGTGAAATTTGAATTTGATAAAGTGTCTTGAGAAGTTTCTCAAAATTGTTCTCTCTTTCTTAGTATTTGATATAAGAGATTTTGTTCTTTCCTATAATCTTCATTTACGTCGAAGAGGTTGTCTTTCTTACTCGACGGGGTCGAATAAACTCATACCAGTTGTTTCCGTTTCGAGATTTAGAAAGAAAGAGTCTTTTTTTTTTTTTATTAACAAAGCTATCAAAATAAAATAAAATAAATTCCATAATCCAAAAAATTTATCTTGTGGTAAGATGAAGACTACAAATCCTTTTTCCCAATATTTTATGTTTTATTTTTGTTAGTTCTCCATTTGTAATTGGCTATTCCTTAGATAAAATTAAAGTAATAGAGTCGTAATTAATGTTAAAGAGTCAATGAATTGGTAGTATAGGTCTTGAAGGAATCAAAGAACTCAAAGATATCCAGGAAGATCACATATGATCAAAGAGATGCAATTAGAAGTCAAAGGAATGTCAAAATGCCACACAAGTCATGCTCCAATTTTTTAGTCACAAGTTACGATGCATTTTTCACATACAAAACATTCAAAATTGAAAAATTCTATTTCTAGAAAAATTGTAACCCTTGAGTTCGATTTTTCCAACGCACTTTGAATCTCCTCAATTTGATTTTGAGAGAGAAAAATATGATGAAAATACCAATCGTTGCTTAGAGAGAGCTCATTGACAGCTCTCTAGGTGCTCGAGCACCCAAAATAGAATATTGGTTACTACCTAGGCGCTAGAGCTGCTGTTTTACATGTGCCTAAACTCAAGATCGTGATTTTTATCCTTTTCACAATCCCAAACAACTTCAAACACTTCATATTATATATACCCTAGCCATAATTCGTCACCAAACTATGTCTGTACCATTATTCATTTAAGAGTGTATCCGACAAAGATCAAACAACAATTCTATAATTCTTTTATTCAATCAAAAGAATTCTTACCTTCACCTATAAGCCTTCAAAAGATAAAGAGGAGGCGCTTGGAGTTCCAGCGCTTCAAAACAAGTTCGTTCTTGACAATTCACGTGGTGGGAAAAGTCGTCCAAAGTTGTTAGGAAGTGTGGGTCGTACAATCGAGAAGTTCTTTCGGTGATTCGCAAATTAGTTGGTCAAAGTCAGCTAAAGTTTAGCAGTATTTAGACCAATTGTAAGTTAACTTTTCTAGTGGATCTTTCAGCAAGGTTTGCCTGAAAGTTTTAGATCCTTTTGAAGAGCTATTCAAGGTATTTTCCCCGTCATCAATTTCTAGTGTTATTTTCCTTTTATTGATTTGATCAGAATGTTTATGTGAATGTTTAATTAAGGTTTAATTGGATTAATAACGTTGATCACCTAGAATCAATAAATAATGACTTATTTCTTTTTTTTTTTTATTGTTGATTGTTTTTATTCCGCATATTTGAGTCTAAATTTTTTCTAGCAAGTGGTATCAAAGTTTAATTATGATCCATGATCCAATTTTGTTTAGATAAATCAATCATTTTCTAATGAAGGATCTGAGAATGGAATGGATATTCATGAAGCTTATGACCAGCTGTTTGAGGAGAGTCTTAAGGTTACATAAGGTTAATAGATCGGTCTTTACGAAATTGAATAGGCTTCAATTAAAAAAGAGAGTCTTGTAGTCTAAGTTGAGGAGTTTACCAAAGGATTAAATGAATTAAGGGTTGAGAAAGAGTCCTTAGAAATTAAGGTTAAAACTTCTTATGAGTGATCTTAAAAAATCAAATACTCAACTTTAATCTTTCTCTAGTGATTCGAAGAAGTTTGAAAACATATTAGAATTACAAAAATCAGCTTGGAATAAAGGAGGTTTAGGCTTTAATCAAACAAAATTTCATACCGTTTCCTTTTCTGAAAATAAGTTTGTAGCGGCCTCTATCAAGCTTAACATTGAAAACTTGAAATCTAGAGTTATTCCTAGGTTCATCCCCACGTGTCACCATTGTTATAAGTTAGGACATATGAGACCTAATTGTCTTGAGCTCTTGAGAGTAGTAACAAGACCAAGAATATAGGTGCCCGAGGACCAAATTAATTTGTACAACATAGATTTCCTCGACCTAAGGTTCAAAATTTGAAACCTATGATTGCTCCTAAATTCATTCCCACTTGTCACAATTGTAATAAGTTAGGTCACATTAGACCTAAGTGTCGTAAACCTTTGATTGGGAATAACAAACAAGATCTAATTACTCATTTGACTCTTGACAAATCAAGTAAGTCACTTGACTGAATTGATGACTCAATTGACTAAGATTTGATCTTCTTCTAAGAAGATTTGGGTCAAAAAGTTGAACTCACGAGTCAAAGTGATGATATTGATTGCGGTATTGCTTACATTACTTTTTATATAAAGAGTGTTTGCCTCGTTGATTAGGTATTTAGGTGCATGCATCTATATTATTCATGGTATATATATTCATACAAGCACTCTATTTTTTTTTTCTCAATTGAATTCATTATTTTTTTTTAAATGAAAAATAAAAATTTGGGAATTTAAAAAGAAAAAAAATGAGGAAAAAGGAAAGAGAATTTTTCTGTTAATATTGATTGGATATGTTATTTAGTGATCAAGAACTAGTAGACTTGATGAATAGTGAATAAAATTTTTCATTAACTTTGTTTATAACTTATTTGAAGTACTTGATATAAGTTTTTGCATGTATCATATGCATTGCACACATTAAACTCTTGTTAGTGGATTTTGACAATGTGTGTGAGACATGGTATGACAATCATTTGTATGGTGGCTTGACTTTGAATATGGAATGAACTTTAATTAGTTGATCTAAGCTCTTGTGTATTCTTCATAAAAGAAAAACGTTATTGAGATTCAAGATATTTTAAATATATGAAAAGTGAGCTACATCTTATACTTTTATTCGTAACCTTTTTTACTCGAGCAATTATGTTTGCTAGGTATCTTAAAATCTGGTACCCTATAGTCTTCTGACTTTCGGAATCATCGGCTTAAAACTCATTGCAGTAGGCTATTAGGTATGCTTATTTAAGATAAGTCTGCACATAAGATTTTTAAAAAAAAAGTATAAAAATTATATATATGTGCATACAGCCAGGTAGAGAAAGAAAATTTATACATTAAAAAATTAATAAGAACTTTTTATTTAAAATGTCCTAGTAGTACTAGGTTTGCCTTCGTAATTGAAGGAATATATTCATTCACCGGTGATTTTTTGCATGTCTTTTCTTGCTGATATAAGGTTTTGAAATTTGTTTACAGAAATTTAGTGATATTTCTCACATGGTTAGCTTATACAATGTACTCCATGTAAGATTAAAATAAATTATGTGAGAAAAGTTTACTATTTATGAATTATACATGTATAAGCAAGCAATTAACTATTAATGATGTTATATTTAAAAATTCATAAAAAATAGTTCTCTAAAGAATAATTTTTTTGTTTAATCCCTCATCACATGTTTTGCATAATTTTACAAATTCTTGCATGTGCATATTATTTCACTCATACCTCTTTGTAGTATTAATGTTTATATTACTTGTTTTCTTTTGTTATTTGTAACAAAAAGAGAGAGAGATTAGTATATTTATTTTTGAGTGTTGATTAATATATGAGTGAGGAGGAGTAGTTCATTTGTTTTTGATTGATTGTTTTTTATATATGAGTTAGGGGGAGAAATTTTGAAAAATTAATACTTGATTGATTGATAATCTGATTAAGAATTTAGCATAATTGAATATTTTATTTATTGATATTATGTTATGTGTTTTGTAGATTATCAATATCATTATTTTGTGTTGCTAGTTCAGTTATATATCTCTTCTTGTCATGTTTAGATTCTAAGTTATCTAATGCTTGTAGTAATACATGTATTGAACTTATACATGTTTTGCTTAAATTATTTATCTAACTTAGGTATATGCCCTATTATAAGTTCTTCTTACTTTAACGTAATGTTGTTTTTATGTGTTTTCAGGAAATAGGTATGGTAAGATTTGAGCTAAAGTTTGGTAATCAAGTCATTAAGTAGATTGTTGTTAGTTAGTTAGTTTGTTTGTTTTTTTTTAACTTTGAAATAAACGATTTTGTCATGTAATGTCAAAGGGGGAGTTTGTTAGGTCTCTATTTGACTGTCTATTCCTTAGACAAAATTAAAATAATGGTGTTGTACTTGTTGTAACATAAATGTTAATAAGTTTTAAAATTTTAAATTAAAGATAATTTTAAATTTCAGATTTCTATTTTAATACAAAATTAAAACTCATGATTAATGGATTATAACTTATACATAAATTGGATTTATTTTCATGAATGTGGGAGGGGGGTTATATGTCTTTATAAAATGAGTGGTGACTTCATTGTTTGAGACAATATAAAAACACAACTTGAGATAATTGAATACAAAAGTTCTCTCTATATTTCATACTAAATTTATATAGTTTTGGCAATTCAATAAATGTTTGTTCGCTTATCTCCCTTTGGTTGTGCACATAGAAGGAGAAGCGACTGTGAGTTACATGGATTTTTATCTTGCAGCCTTATAATACCGAAAGAACCCGCACGAAGGGGAGACAAAATAATTTTAGGACAGCGTCCTTGACGTGACTTCATAAGACTTTCATTTCTAACATTTTTTTTTCTTATGTTTATATTATTGTTGAAATTATGTTTATGTTATGTTAATTGATAAATATCTATACGCAAATCATCTAATTTTTCCAACAATCTAAAGTCGTATTGCGTGATTTGTGTATAGATGATTTTATGTTAATATTTAAGTGTTTCATGTGATGCTTGATTAATGTGTGCTTTTTTGTTAGATAAACCATATGTGTGATCTTTAGTCAATAAATGTACATTTCTTCTTTGATACATTTGGATTTAGTTTTCTAATGAACTTAATGTTAATAGTCTTTTCCTTTAGCTTCGATATTTATCTTATAGTGGTAGAGTGCAAAAGAAATACTAGTATCTAATGACATAAAAGCATGTTTCTAGTTGAAAGAAAAAAAAAATCTATGGATATCTCTTACAATAAAATACTAGTATCTCTTTTGGAGGTACTAACAAAATCCTCTCATCTTTGTTCATGGTTTATGTTTATAGCAAAGCCACTTGGCCAAGCTCAATGCTAGGCCAAGTGACATTTTGGCGCCCCTGTTATGGGGCCTAGCATTGAGCCTGGCCCCGTAGCAAAATTCTTATGTTTAAAGGTAAAAATTGTATTTTTTTTTTTATGACGGAGGAATCTGCAGCCGCTACCCTTTCGGTGCGTATTGGGCAAACCCTCAGGCTGACGCAGTAGCCTGCAAGCCACGTTAGCTAAATTAACCACACTAGACAAGTCCGATGCGATTGGCTCGATCGATAGTAAAAAATGTATTTTAATCAATATGGGAGTGACACATGCCTAAATAACACACACACACACACACACACACTCTCTCTCTCTCTCTCTCTCTCTATCTCTTTCTCTCTCTGGGAAGAGAAAAATTAAGTATATATCTAATTAGATGTTTACTTGAGTATTTTTAGTTGGAATAATTCTGTTTTATGTGGAATTGGACATTCGACTAAATTATTGTTCAATTTATGGTCCTCTAATTTGAATATATTATGCTTTTTTTTTAATTACTGATGAAATGATAGAGGGTAATGGCAAAATATTTCAATGTCGGATATTATTCATTGATTAACACTGTGTTCCCCTCACTATGCAGGTGTATCTTATTGTAAAAGAGATATCTTATTAGTATAGAATTTTTCATCCCTCATTTATTTATTTCTCGGGCAAATCTGCCTTTCTGCCTTTGAGGAACAGATATTTGATGATTAAAAAAAATGCTACCTATATCAATTCCTCTTCAACACACAATCTATTGTTGAAAATTTAATATTTGCAGTTGTTTATTTTAGATGCAGCAGTAGTGAAGCTACTTTGACATCCCGACAAGTACAAAATTTGATTAATGTTAATATCTATATATGGTTTCCATTTGAACATAAAAAATTCGCTATATGAGATCTCTTATCAAATCCAGTGAACTCAAACTCGTCCCATTCTCCTGCGCCTCGCGCACAGGAGAATGGTGTTAGCTTTGCCATACATGGGATTCCATGCAAGGCAAAACTATTACACGCAAAACTTGCCACAGCAGGTAGGGGTGAACAATGTTCGATTTGGGCGGTTTATGTTATATTTTCAACGTGAACCATTTCATGCGGTTTGGAAAAATTCCAAACCAAACCAAACCATTTCATTTTTCAAACCAAACCATTATTTGCGGTTTGGTTCGATTTTAATCCGCGGTTTACCTATCAACATTATAATTATATGTTTAAAACAAGTTAACATATAAATTTAAACGAGAACTAATAATATTAAATGTTAAATTACATTCATATTTGTCTAAAATTCGATATATAAACAAGAAAGCAAAAAAATAGTATCAAGTTAGCATCTAGTAGTGTTCACTCCACTCAAATTTTACAACCAACAATATTAGAATAAGTACAAGAGTACTAACCTCTCATTTGATAAAAATTGGATAAGTATCCCCTATTGTAACACGTGATTTCGACTGATATGTAAATATCAAAATATATATTAGTTTTTATTAATGATATTAAAAAGCAACTAAGAAACAATATGCATAAAAATATCAACAGTGGCCAATTTTGAAGGGCCCTGTTGAGAGAGCAACATTGGTCAATTTTGATGTTATGGCTTTTGTAGTATCTTATGGCCTTTGTTTCCATCAATAACTGAAATTTTTTAGCACGATATTAGGATAAAAGGTATTGAACAATACCTAAAACGTTCATCAAATGTCAAATTCAAAAAGCATTCAAATAACTAAACCAACCGGTTCGTCTTATTGTCCAAGAACATGTAAACTAAACTTAGACAGACCCTGAAGCAAGAAAATTAAGGGTTTTGATCTCGATTTTTAATTTCTCTTGTATAAACAAATTATGAAAACTTGTTTCAATACTAGGAAAATGAAATTTTAGTGGGAAAAAAGAAATTTTCAATGGATTGTTTTTTAGGAAAATATTCAATAGTATTTAAGTTTTAATTTTTCAAAAATTCCCAACAAAAATTGTACTATTGGTAATTATTTTACTATTTTATTCTAGTTTACAACGGAATCATCCGTGGAAAATTTATCGTTCAAATATTTTATTTATTATTTGTTTAGTTTTAAAATTTTACTAACGAATTAGCAACGAAAATTTACTAACGCAAGTCTTCTGTTGGAAATATTGTCGGTATTAATATTTATTTTGTTACACCATATATATTTTGTTACACTATATATATCCACAAAGATCTTTCCAGTAAAAGTAAATTTTAGCTACTTATTAAGGGGGGTAGTTTGGTGAGTTAAATTTTCTTAATTAAATTTAGGTGTCATTAAATTCATCATATTATACTGAAAGTTCCTTCATGAGCACCTGCTTTCTTCCATGTTTTCCCATTGGATATCTCAAAGTCAGCATAGAGTGTAAGTTACTGTAGCAATCTAAGGCTATTAACCGAGGGAATGGACGAACTCTATGATTCTAAGGTTGAGAACTAGAGTGCAGTCAGTTAATGTGAAAATGTGGTAACCTTCAGATAGACTTTTTTTAAGATAACATTGAACTTGACATTAATATAATTTTGCATAATCATATACTTTAATAAAATTAAATATGAGAATTTATAATTTCATAAAAATATTTTTTTAATTAAAAAAGTGCGATTCGGTTTGGTTTTGTGCTTTTTTTGAAAATCAAAACTTAAACCAAACCATTTTGAAACGTTTGGTTCGGTTTTGGGGAAAAAAACTGCGGGTCCATGTGGACCCGAACCAACGGTTTCAAACCAACGGATATGATTCGATTTGCGGTTTCGTGATTTTTTACTGCAGCCCTAACAACGGGCCTTGTATGTGAACTAAATATGTATATATTTTAATTTTTTTTTTGTCTTTTGTTAATTTTTTTTTCTTTTTGCGTCCTTCAATTATTTTGTTTAACCCCTGTTTGATAGTTATTTTTTTCATAATGTATTATTTTTTCTTTTATTTTGCATTAATAATTTTTAATATACGTATATTACATTTTTTTTTATATTAATAATAACACCGCAAATTTCATATAATATTTGTACTAATATTACAATACATTCAGATAAAATAAAATAGACATCGCATAAATTAGATAAAAAAATTTCAAATTTAATTCGAACGAGTACAACAATAAGTGGTTTAATGGTCATCATCGTCGTCAAATCCATGGAATGCACCATAATCACTGCTAGCAATACCAGTGTACCTATCTTCTTGAGTATCGTCGTAAGAGTACTGTGGATGATATGGGTCGTTCACCATCTGACTCCTAAAGGTGTTTCACATACAATAAATTTAAATATAAGTATAGTAGAAAATAAAACAAAATAATGGCAACAGTCAATAGTTATCGATCAACTAACTTTGACTGTAATGTCGGACAAGTTCTTTTGTCATATCCACTACGACCACAAACACGACAATTTCTCTTCGACTGAGACATGGCTATTTCTTTGGATGACTTCAATCTCTTTCCGCACCCTTTTGTCCTAACCGGAGTAGGATCAACCACGAGTTGGGCACCTTCGTTGCTCTTGTTGATAACCCTACTCATTCCCATATCTCCTCCATTATCCATAACTTTTACCAGTATTTTCAAGTTCTGAAATCCATCCATTATTAACGTCATACGAGCGTCAGTCAAAGCACCTTCGTCCACCAACACTGCTGCCGTGTGTGCCAGCATCTCATGTCGATAAATCAATGATTTACCACCCATGGAGGTTGTCGTTGGTTGGAAGACTGGAATTGCTTTTGCATTTTGCAGCACCGACCTACAATGTACTGATCCGGTAACAACATTACCTGTTTCCTAAGCATAAATGCGAGCATGTGACGACATGGATATCCTTCAAACTCAAATGTTTTGTAGCTGCATGCTATGAAGTCAATGGCCCTGAAGTAGGTCAGCTCACGTTGGCGATGATGTGTTTTTTCGGTATCAAAATGCGTTACAATATACGTTTTGACACCCTCGTATGTTGATTTTCTTGAGAAAACGCAGAGCTACTCTGAGTTAATTCTTCTTGGAACAACAGGAAAGTTGTCTTTGTATAAATATAGATCATTGGAGTTTCCATGGAAAATGTTGTTATCGTACGAGGCACCTCGTTCAAGTCAGTGTAGTTGGCAACCAATTCGCTATGTCGTTAGTGAGCCAGAGCACTGCTAAACTGTGTGATAAAATCCATTAATGTATCCGTCTTATAGACATATCCTTTGAAGAACGCGTGGTTACTTTCTGACCGTTGACTGTTTGACATCCCGGCAGAGAATATATGCTTCACGTACGTAGGTACCCAACGACTTCGTATTTCATACATGTTGGCGAGCCACTCATTCTCACCAAGATCAGTAGTTTCCATCACATCAGCCTAACGAGATTCAAACTCCTCTGGGGACTCCGACTGCTTAATTATACTCACCAGGGCGTGGTATAATTCTTTGTACAGCACGAGACTCATCTTCTCTGAGAACTTGTTTAGAATATGCCACAGACAAAACCTATGAATTGTGTTAGGAAAAACCTCACCAACTGCTCTAGCAATGGCAACGTCTTGATCAATAATAATCACATCGGGGGCCCGTTGGGTGGGCATTGCTTCGACGAACTTAAAAAACAACCAAATAAATGAATCGATCTTTTCGTCACTCAATAAGCCACATCCCAAAACAGTAATTTGTCGATGGTGATTTACTCTAATTAAAGGCGCAAACACCATGGAATATTTGTTTGTGTTATATGTTGTGTCGAAAACAACTGCATCTCCGAAGTAAACATAAGAACCATGGACTCTGCATCAGCTCAGAAACAACGAGCGAACACACCATCCTCGTTAGTCTCATAGGCGTAGTAGAAGCTAGGACTCCTTATTTTTTCCAACTCAAAATGTGCAATCAATGTTTCTGCATCGCGTCCAATGGTTTCTTATCGTTGATCTCGTCAATAGTTCCTGATATCTTGCTCATTACAGCCCAATGAAGAAGGCCCACCAGCATCTATCTCCATAAGTCTGATCTGTTGACAGTTAGGAATATTGGCTTGTGAAAATTGGTCAACAAGCGCTTTTTTGGTTGCAGAAACATGTCGATGTGAGCGTAGTAGGTGCGTTTTGCTTGGTGTAGATAGTGCATGATTTGTCCATCGACAAAATAGCTTACAACCCACATAGAAGTTGTCAGATGTTTTACTACTGTTAACTTTGCATCACATCCACAACGTGAGTTTCCACGCTTTCGTTCACCAGAACGGGCCACCAAATTTTTTAGTTTCATCTGGTAGGATCATTTTTTTGACCATATTTAAAGTAAACATACGACTTCCAGACAAGCTCATTTGTTTGTGGATTCTTTCGGCTACTACCAATACATATGCTAAAACCAGCCAATTTCGCATACTCATTATAAAAATTATACACATCATCAAGCGTTTGAAATTCTTGCCCGAATATCAGAACCGCACCAACATTCACTTGTGGAATAAATACATTGTCATCCCTTCCATTCCTAAAAATTAATATGAAAAATTATTTAGTTTGTGAAATAATTTAAACATTGACATGTTTAAAACTTACTATAAATGTAACAAAAATAAAATTAAAACCACGTTACGAAATTAAACAAATTAAAAATGTAACACAACACATTTAAGAAACAATAAGAGAAAAATACTTACTAGAAAATTCAATAGAAATGTATATGAAGTATGAAATGAAACCCATATTTTATAGGCAAAGAACTAGAAAAAAATAAAAAATAATTAAAATAATTACATAATGTTGTCAGCCGCAATTGTGGCTGACAACATTTATTTCACACGTAGGGCCCGCCACAGCAGGCCTTGCGTGTGAAGTACCTTTGTCTTGCAAAATAAAATAAAAAATAATACATTATGAAAAAAATGACTACCAAACAGGGGTTAAACAAAATAATTGAAGGACCTAAAAAAAAAAAATTTAACAAAAGACAAAAAAAAAAAAAATTAAAAAATATATATAAATGTTGTCAGCCGCAATTGCGACTGACAACATTTGGTTTACACGCAAGGCCTGATGTGGCAGGCCTTGCGTGTAATAGCTTTGCCTTGAATGGATGCAAGGCAAAGTGCTTTACTTTGCATACTTTGCATGGAATCCCATGCAAGGCAAAGCTAACACCATCAGGGGTGGACCCACCAGTGGACCTGGTGGGTTCTAGGACCAACCAGATTTCAATCGGAATTTTAAAAAAAAAAATACTCTACAATTTTGGACTCAATGGCCAATGAGCCATTACAATTTACAGCTGGACCAAATTTCTGACCTAGAGACAGTCTATAAAGTATACTGTAATTTTTCATTATAACATGTTAGATATAAGTACAAATTTAGATGGAAAATCGGAAAATCTAGCTTTGGAAATGAATTTTAGTTAATTAAGATTTGAATTCAGAGAGTTGTTGAAGGTTGTGATTTGTTTTGATATTAAGGTGTTGTTCTTTTGTCCTTTTTGCTGGTTTAGTTGTATATTTGATTCTTCCTGATGTTGTTAATTGTCAGTAATAACGAAGTGCTTTCACCTCTTGTAGTAGATCTGTCTAATTGTTAAAGAAACTGTTTGGTAGCATGGGTTGAAGCCTCGAAATTGGATAGAAATTCTTGTCTACATATTTGAATTTGATTTCGAGCAGCCTAACACAATTAAAAAGTAGTTCTGATTTCAGTTTGCCAGCCTACTGCTGTAATTGGTCGGATGAGCGTTTCCGAGTTAATAATTTTTTCATTTTTACAGCTTAATTTAAGAATGGAAAATAATATGTATTTCAAACTTCTATCATTTTAATTATACAGATTCTTTAATTATTATGAAGTCATGCAATCACGTGTCCAAGCTACAAAGTCCAAAGGGTGAAGTTAATAATCGTAAGACTAAGTTTCATGTTGGACTTGGAAGAAGACATGAGGTACAACAACTTCATTCAAGCAAAGAACGGAGGAGGCAAACTGGGTAAATATGCGATTATATAGTTATACCATCTATGTGATCGCACAGAGCCAAGCAGAAAACCCAGCTGAAGGATCCAAGGCTTCTATGTGATCGCATCCAAGGCAACTATGCGACCGCATAGTTCAACCTTTGGTAGCAATATTTTTCAATTTCGCAAAATCTTCTATTTACATTAAAATTCTATTTTTGTGGTAACTTTTGTAATCTTTAGACTTTAATTGCGTGTAGAATAGGGTTTTATGGGTTTTCTATAAATGGACTCATAATTTTACACTGTAAACAACTTTTATTCATATATTAATAGAAAAATTATTTGTGAGCAATTTTGTTTTCAATTTCTCATTTTTCATTGAAATAATTTTATGAATTTATCAAGAGTTACTTTTTGTGGCGTTCAAACAATTTGGGTGAGATTCTTGAATCTTGTGATAACGAGGTCAACATATTGTCAACGATTGTGTTGGTTCTTTAGTTCAATATTTTTGGGTCAAACTCAAAATATTGCTTTATTTGACTTTCTTGGGTTGTGATTCAATCTTTCGTAGCTATTGTTATTACGTGGGTTCGCATCAGTTGGAATCAGAGCTTAGGGCACAAAAAATCAAGGTTATATAGAATGACAATTCCTTCATTCAAAGAAATGAGTGATCGGTAAGCATATTTTTTCAAACGACAAAAAGAAGATAGAATTGATATTTGATTGCCACAACTACTCAGAGGAAAAGAATGTAAAGATTGTGGGATTTGAGTTCACAAACTATGATATTATTTGGTGGGATCAAGTAGTGACATCTAGAAGGAGAAATCGTGAGAGGCATATTACTACATGGGAATAATTGAAAGCTATCATAAGGAAGATGTTCGTTCATAGTCATTACTATAGGGAGTTTCATCAAAAATCACAAAGCCTCTACCAAAGTTTTGGGATTGTGGAGGATTATCATAAGGAAATTGAGATTTTTATGATTATGGCGAATGTTGAGGAGGATAGGGAGGTCACCATGGCCTGATTTTGAATGGTTTGAATAGGAAAATAGCTAGTAGAGTGCAATTGTAACATTATGTGGATTTGATTATTCCCTAGAGACTCTTACAACAAATAAGATTAAAGTCCATAGCCATTAACAGGGCTACCCGCAATGAACTAAGCCTAAATTGATACTGTGTGTAAAACAATTGAAGTTTGACTAAAGGAACCTAATTCAAGGCTTACTCTATTATGACTCTCTCAAATGAAAATAGTTATTACTGAGTGAGAATCATGTCCAAAAGACACCTACACCTATTGCACAGTATTATGTAGTCACTATTATATATATAGTGGTGGATTGTTGTAACATAAATGTTAATAAATTTTAAATTTTAAAATTAAAGGTAATTTTAAATTTCAATTTTCTATTTTAATTTACATTTTAATACAAAATTAAAATTCATGATTAATGGATTATAACTTGTACATAAATTGGATTTATTTTCATGGGAGGATAGGTTATATTTGTCCTTATAGCCAGAGGGTTGATTTCATTGTTTTAAACAACATGAAAACACAACTTGAGATAATTGAATACAAAAATACTCTATATATTCCATACTATATTTTTTTAGCTTTGGTAACTTGATAAATGTTTGATTACTTATCTCCCGATGGTCGTGCCCATATAAAGAAAACCAGTTGTGAGGCACATGCGTTTTATTTTGGAGCCAAGTAGTGCCGAAAGAACCCATACAAAGGGGTAGCAACGTGACTTTAAGACAGTGTTCTTGACGTGACTCCCTAAGGCTTGTATTTCTATCTCTTATCTTCTTATGTTTATATTATTGGTGAGTTATGTTTATGTTATTTAATTGATTATGTTAATTGATAAATATCTACACACAAATAACCTAATTTTTCCAACAATACTTAAAGTCAAAGAGTCAATGAGATGGTAGTATAAGTCTTAAAGGAGTAAAATAGATCAAAGATGTCCAAGAAAATCATATATGATCATTGGCATGCAATTAGAAGTGAAAGTAGTGTCAAAGTGCCATATTTCACATAGAAAACATTCAAATTTTAAAATGCTATTTCAAGAAGAATTGTTATCCTTTGGGTAGTTTTCCTATACACTTTGAATTGCCTTAATCCGATCTCAAAAAAGAAAGATATGATGAAAATACTGAAAGTTGCTTAGAAAAGCTCATTGGCGGCCCCTCTAGGGCTCTCAAGCACCCAAAACAGAACCTTGGCCACGCCTAGCGCTCGAGCGATTATGTGCCTAGATCCTAGATCGCGATTTATAGCCTTTTACAATTTTAAATAACTTCAAACATTTCATATTATATATGCCCAAGCCATAATTCATCGTAAACTATCTCCGTGCTATTGATTAAGTCATTATACATTCAAGAGAACATTCTACAGAGATCAAACAACAATTCCATAATTCTCTTGATTCAATTAAAAGATCAAAACACAAGATTTAAAGATCAAACATGAAAAATCATTACCTTCACCTATAAGCCTTCGGAGTTATGAAATTGAGAAAAGAAACTTGCAATTCCAGCACTTTAGAACAAGTTCGTTCTTGATAATCCACGTGGAGGAAAAAGTAGTCTAGAGTTACTGGAAAATGTGGATCGTATTTCAATCGAAAACAGTTCTTAAAATGATTTAGAAAATTAGGGTTTAGGGTCAGCGAAGTTTAGTAGTACCAATCGTAAGTTAAAGTTTTTCAGTGGAGCTCTTTTTGGCAATGCTTCTCCGAAGGTTTTTTATCATTGTGAAGAGTTATTCAAGGGGCATTCCTTCGTCATCAGCTTCTGGTGTTATTTAGTTTTTACCGCTTTGATCTGAATGTTGATGTGATTCTCCGTGCTATTGATTAAGTCATTATACATTCAAGAGAACATTCTACAGAGATCAAACAACAATTCCATAATTCTCTTGATTCAATTAAAAGATCAAAACACAAGATTTAAAGATCAAACATGAAAAATCATTACCTTCACCTATAAGCCTTCAGAGTTATAAAATTGAGGAAAGAAACTTGCAATTCCAGCACTTTAGAACAAGTTCGTTCTTGATAATCCACGTGGAGGAAAAAGTAGTCTAGAGTTACTGGAAAATGTGGATCGTACAATCGAAAAGTTCTTCAATGATTTACAAATTAGGGTTTAGGGTCAGCGAAGTTTAGTAGTACCAATCGTAAGTTAACTTTTTCAGTGGATCTTTTTGGCAATGCTTCTCCGAAGGTTTTTTATCATTGTGAAGAGTTATTCAAGGGGCATTCCTTCGTCATCAGCTTCTGGTGTTATTTAGTTTTTACCGCTTTGATCTGAATGTTGATGTGATTGTTTAATTAGGGTTTTAATTGGACTAATAACTTTAATCATTTAGAACAAATAAATAGTGACTTGTTGCTTTTTAAACCTATTCTGCATATTTGGGTCAAAAAAAATTCTAGCATTTTGAAATTCGAACGATAATTGCTATCTGTTTGCAAAAAAAAAAAAAAAATCGCCTTCTCCAAATACATATTGCTTAAGAGGCATTGAAATCTATTATCCCCAGATACTTGTCCCCTCACTTTGATTTTGCTACGTCACTTTGATATAGCTAATAACAACTCAATACACAACAAGTTACTTTCATTTGAAATGCCGTGTTGCTATCTGCTATTCCAAGCTAATGAAATTATGTATCAAAATCTAAGCGGTCGAACAGTAAAAAAACAATCATATAAGAGCAACATATTTCAGTTCGCTAACGTACCCTTTAGTGCACATTGCTTCTCTTTTGGTGTAGAATAAAAACTCTAGGGGCTAAATAATTGGATTCTTTGTATACCTCAAAAGTTAATACAAAATTGGCGCATTGCTTGAACTAGGGCTACGCAAAATGCAAATCATAAATCAGTATAGAAAATTATATTGGACACATGCATGCCAACAAACATTGAAAGAAGCTTCAGTTTGAGCACATTACATTAAAATAATAATAATAAATAATAATAATAATTCTAAATTCATTTTTAATCATATATTTTTTCAATAAAATAATTTTATCCGTAAATTCAAAATCTTTTTATATATATATTTTTTAACCATACATTCTCCAAAAATTCACTACTATAAAACCGTTCATTCAAAAAAGGTGGCTACGGACACACCCTAAAATTGATTAATTGCATGTGAATATATTTGAAATTGAACCAACAATACAGAAAAATAAAATAAAAAATTGAATGACTAAATTATGCTTTCCATAAATGATGTATAACTACCACTTGCAGTATAGAGTAGAAAAGACAAGAGCAAGTTCTGCAGCTACTGGGCCCTTGTGAACAACGTATGATAACTGTACATTAGATATGTCATTCGAAATTACTCATGAATTTGAAAGTGTCAAATGTTTAGTCTTTTATAAGATATATTCTACATTTATCGAATATTTCTTCCTACCTAATTTGTACTAACAGAATTTATGAAATGCGACAGACGTAGGTTGGGCACTTAACCCTCCTACAACAACTCTTTCATTCCTTCTTTAGTGCTCGAGTTGTAACTTGTTCAAATTTCGATAAATGCCAAAGAAAATCACATGGCATTTCATTTCAATAAATAAATATTGAAATGACATAAGAATTATTTTTCCTTTTCTTCTCTTTAGAAGAATGATGTTTTTATAATTATTATTCAACGCTCTCTTCTTGAGACATTCACTGCATTAATATTTATATCTGACTATATGATAAATGCATTGGCCGCTTCACTGTTCAAAACATTTTCTATTTCAAAATACGGAAGAAATAAAGCCCTTAACTATGATGGTGACATGTGAGAGAGCAAACGACAAGTTGTAATTTAATGCTCTTACGGGGACATGCTGTAAGTATTCTATAAATGTTTAGCACCTTTTGGTCGGTTTGACAATGCACAGTGAAAATACCCCTTCTTGATTTGTGTTACTTGATGAGCTAATGCATGATGAGAGATTTTCTTTGGATATGATAAATGTATCAGAATAATGATATCTAGTATCATTGGTGCTACCATACCAATTTAGCTAGTGTTAAGTGTTAGTTTCAATGAAAAATATAATTAAGTGATTCATTTATGTATGTTTCTTGTTCAATTCCATATTAGTGTCACCTAAACTCGTGTTTTAACATCGGTTGTGCTTAATAGCATTAGTACTCCATCTATAATAGTAAGAATTATTTTATCCTCGATTTTATCCAAACAAATTTTAAACTAATCTAATAGGATGATTGTAGTTTTGATTAGTTCACACATAAATTCATACTTTCATTTATTCAAAAAAATTACTATTTTTTATAATTATATACAAAAAGATTTGATAAGTGTGATGTAGCACATATGCAGACTATCAAAAGTAGGTATTTGTGAGAGCTTTTATGATTAATATATTTAATTTTGTGTAATTGTTGGATTGTTTTAGGAGCAAAGCTGGTGTTTGATAATGAATGACAAAAGGATCGAGAATTAATCGATAAGGAATGGAAGATGGCAAATTTTGAAAGTCAAGGAATCAAATGTCGACTTTCGAAGATGAATGACTTAAAATGAAAAAAATAGATGACTTAGAATGAACTAATAAAGTGAATCGAGGACTGAATTGCACATGAAGAAAAAGTTAGGCACTGCAATCGAAGCGATCAACCAGCCAGTACAAACATTAGGCCACGTTTCTTAGGTATGTTCGCATAGGCCAAACAGGGAGCCCAGAATCTGCTCTTATTTCGAGTCAACTTCTGATTATAAACATTTTGGAGTTCAATTTTTAGGAGACTATGAATAGTCGTCTTCTATTCTTTTGAGAGGGGATACAATCCTGATGGCAAAAACACAATTTGGGGCAATCTTGATGGCAAAAACATAAAGGTTCATATGCATAGGCTGAATAGATGACTTAGATGCTTAATCTCTTAATACATGATTAACAACATCCTTTAACCGTATACATTATAATTTGGGGTGTTCTAACCGGTGAAAGTTATGATTTAAGATTGTGGAGATTCGGGCATGTGAAAATGATTGTGTGGAGTGACTGTGACTTTCTAGTATAAGCTTGGTGATGACCGAATGCTAGAGATCTAACCCTTGTAAATTGTATTTTTCTTTTATAGAAGCATGACACTTTTTCAATCTACGCTTCACGCTTGCACTTTTTTTACTCCAGTTAGTAAGTTCGTATGGACATCTTCAAACTTGGTACCCTTCGGTATTCAAAAATTGTGGAATTATCGACTCAAAGTTTGCTACAAGGGTAAAGAAGAGGAAGAATAATGAAGTTAAAATAAGCTGAAAAAATTGATACCAGTGTGCAAAGAACTGATTGTTGGGGGTCTAGATAACTAGTAGGTTTGAATCATTTAGTATAAACTTGATTGTTGAAGCACTCGTAAATTGCGAAAATCATCACATGAATAAATTGTTGGCATTGCCGGTTGAACTAAACTAACTTAGAGTCGTCTATGGAATTGATGAGTGAAACTAACTTTATAATTACACTACGGTGAGAGAATGAAAGAAAACAAGTTTGAGGATGTGTGAATCTCACGAGCGAAGAAAGAAAATAATTGACCATTAAGGGTTAGGAAGTGAGCCAACTTTGAATTGTATGGCGTTACACTTGATCCTTCACACACAACTCCGCTTTGCATTGAATAAATGGAAATTTGGCTCTTGCATTGTGATTTTGAAGCCATTCATAAATGTGATATAATGTTCTCAATACTGAGACAAAAGACACGCTATCAAACTAATTGTATGTTTGTGTATTTTCTTTTAGTGGCTTTCTTTAATTGTTGTGTTTTGTTTACTCGAGGACTAGCAAACTGTTGAGTTTGAGGGTATTTGACGAGCGTGTTTTTACTCACGAATTTTACACAATTTTAAAGTGATTATTTGTTAGATCTTATGAGTATAGAATGTTTTGATGTGTTTGATAGTGTTGTTTTAAATGTTAAGTGAGGTGTTGTAAAAATGATGTTAAAGTGAACAAATAGATCAAAGTCAAGGAAAGGAGCAACAAATTGGCGCCTAGGCACTATACTTGGAGCGCCCCAGTGCTAGGAATGTAATTTTGAACAAGTCAGCGCCCAAGTGATGGAACACAAGTGTCTCGATGCCATGTTGAACCAGTAAAAGCTGTCATTGGACAGAGAGGCAGGCAGCGCCTAAGAGCCACCTAGAATTCTATCGCGGCATGGGTGCTGCACTCTACACTTAGTCGTCGCGCCACTTGTCTTAGGGTTACACCGTTTTGGCTCTTGAAAAGCCCAAAAACAATCTAAATTTGGGGAGAGCGCGAAGGGGAGTATAAATATAAAAATTAGGGCACTTTAAAGGGATTCCACAAATTGAGAGGCACAAGATACAACTTAAGAATTCGAGAGAAAATCAAAAGGGGATAAAAACACATAATCATCAAGATCCAAGAGCAAAAATTAGGGTTTGAAAACTTTTGAGGTTGAAGAAGATTCTAGGTACAAGATCTAATTCTTTCCATTATCAAGATTTCAAAACCCGGTTACAAACTCTATACTTTTTGTTTTTCTTTCATTATTATGAGTAACTAAATTTCATATTAGAGTGAACATTGTAATCTACTTGGGATCCTTTATTTCTTTTATTCAAGATTCTTGTTATTTTATCTTACATGTGTTGATTTTGCTATGAATTTAATGCGTCAAATTACATGATCATTAATTTGATGATTTTTTGAATCTTTTATGAATCAAGAGGCAAGTTTAAGATTTAGAACATATAGTAAAATCCGATAAATTAGTATAACGCAAGAAATACATATACTAATTATTGCGGTCATTATATAAATTCTTAGAACTAATATCTCATTTAACTAAGGATGATTCACATAAAGATGTGGGATTGGATTAGTTAAATAGGCTCAATAAGAACTCGAGACAGGGGTAAATCTAATACAATAGAAGAATTCGATCGAACACTACATTAGGTTATGAATTTTGAATTAAGGTTTAAACGTTATCGATAGATGACATTGTTAAGCCCTAATATCTATTTCCATATTTGTAACACTAAATTGAGCTTTGTGTGCATCCACTTATTTTCAATTAATTAGATAAAAAAAAAATCACAATACATCATAATTCTCTATTTATTCTCATCAAATAGAAGTTGGACATAATAAATTAAGATTAAATTATAATTCTTGTGGGAACGATAATCTAGACTCAAAAGTCTACTATATTATTTCTTATGATATCGTACACTTGCGATAGAAAAAAATACAACAACAAAAAAAGTTTTAAAATTTCATCGACGGGTGAATCGAATTCTCAAAAGTCTACTATATTACTTCTCTCCATTTGAAATTTATCGGCGGTAGAATCGACATTTAAGGTCACAATTCGAAGGTTCACAAATTGAATCATCCCGTGACAGTATAACAGAGTTAATGTCATGGCTGTGTTGTATTTTTGGGAATAGTTTGGAAGATTGTTGAGTTTGCAATCAAATATTTCAAACCGAATCTATGTCGAAAAAACATATAGTCGTTGCCGTCGGTAAGTCATGCTATGAATTAATGAATTTTACGTTTTTAACGAATTTCTACTATTTCCATTCATTGCAATCGAGAATATATATGTGTGTGTGTGTGTGACCTAGAATCTGTTTGCATATGGTCTGTGTCAAATATAAATGTACAGCAAGCCGTGTCAATTTGCATATGGTATGTGCGCAATATGCAGTGATCTGTGACCTCAGTTCACTAAGTTGTGTCAAGTTCCATATGATCTGTGACCCAAATACAGTGATCTGTGACCTCAGCTCACTAAGCTGTATCAATTTGCATATGGTCTATGAAAAAAAATGTGGCTTGATGTATTCAAATATGTGACATACATTACATTAATAAAACCTATATAGTATCGTATATAATTCTGTGACTAACATGAATTCACATTGTGTCTCGTATTTACATTGTGACCTGTATGAATTTATATTTGTGACTGATATTTTATCTTTGAAAGTGCAGACATGGTGTACGTGCATATATGTTTATTAAATAGATCACAATCGTCGTTGGTTTTGCTGGATCATAATTGCACTTATACTAAACTTGTGGATACCATTATCTTTTAGTTCAGTTTGGATCCTGCTAGGTAGCTGTCACAATAAAGCATGCACTGAACAATAATTTGTCCCCGGTAAGAATACGAAGTGACAGTAATGTACTGTCATACATTACGATGAAGGAAATTGATCGTGACCCTTCAAAATGCCCGTTAAGTATTGATGTTACAACCATAGAAATTAAGCAACAGGCTATTATAGTTCCAACTGATGTACGAAGTACTTGAGAGTTGTTTTCATTACAAGATGTGACATCAGACATTTGCAATGCATCAATCGGACCAGCAGGTCACATATTTGATCAAGAAGTCATAGTTGTAAATGTCGCTAATGTCAGAGAGGTAGAAGAAGGAAGGATCTTCCATGATAAAGAAATTATGAAATTGAGGCTTTTTTTTTTCACAATAAAGAACATGTTTGAGTTTATAATTGTTCGATCGGATAAAAAGGAATGTGTTGTCAGGTGTGTGCATGATGAGTGTAGTTGGATGTGTAGATCCTCAAAGTAGGGTAAAGCAGGTCTATTTATGATTCGAAAATTTATCGATGGTCACACATGTGACTCAAACATAACATTGGAATCTCACAGACAATTATAAACTACGGTAATGTCATTTAGTATCAAACACAAGTACACATCGTCATGTACTATATACACTCCGATGGATATATGCAGTGATATTTTGCATACTTATGGAGTTTCTATGAACTATTCTAAAGCTTGAGATCTCGAGGGCAAAATGTAACACCCCGAGTTTTAGTTATATTTTCATATGGGCTAAATTTAATATTGGCCATCAAGAAAATGAAGTAGTCCTTGTCCGACTTTGTTGTCACACTAAAGTCCAAAATTTTAAGTGATAAATGTGACCCACTTATTTGCATAAATTATTTATTTCGCTTACGTGTACTTTAGAATTTTACTTTAAGTTATTTGGTTCAAATATTTAAGTATTTTAAAAGTTATTAAAAATATATCGATATTATACTCATT
Organism: Osmanthus fragrans; assembly: GCA_019395295.1. NCBI lineage: Eukaryota > Viridiplantae > Streptophyta > Magnoliopsida > Lamiales > Oleaceae > Osmanthus > Osmanthus fragrans. The sequence goes on from CM033353.1 coordinate 11,379,381, forward strand.
TTGTAGCCCATGCCAAAATAACATAAATTGGCTCAAGAAGAAATATTTTTGGACAAGTTTTATCTGAGTTATTTTGATAGAAAAAAAAATCTAAATCCATATATTTTATATTTTAATAAAATAATAATAAACTATCATTTCAAAAGGGACGGTTACTTGAGGTTTGGAAATGGATATTGTAATTTAATAAACTAAACATAATTAAATTCATTAATTTTGATAATAATTAACTTAATTAACCCCATAAACTCTTTATTTACATACATTTGGAATTTAATTATTAAAGTCTTTTGAGTTACTTGGAGTTACGTGCCAAAATTATATATAAAGGCAGGTTAGCATTTTCTATTAGAATAAAAAGTTTCACCTTCTACTTTACACACGCACACGGTTGGAAATAATTCCCTTTATTGTTATCCTACAATCATATTTTCATATTTATTTGGTATCAACTTGAGATAAAAAAATACATAGTGTAAAGTGGTAAATTCTTATTTCTTGATATTTATATAAATTTTGGCATGAAATACTATAAGATTTTTGGATCGATTTTTATGTTGAATTCTTCGGAATGGAATGTCAGATCGAATATGTTAAATCTTATGACATGGACCGTTTGGTCAAATATGTTAAATCCTACGAGATATAGGAATTCTTAAGAAATTACTTGAGTTATTGGATATTTGCGACCAATATACTCTAAATCTAAGAAAAGTCAGTATGTTATGCCATTTTATACTTATATAATGTTAATAAGAATATGCATGTATTTTTAGTGAGTGTTTTCATAAATACTCACTCTTACAAAAGATTTCAGATTGGAACAGGTCATGTGAACGCGTGGAAGATTGATTGTGTGATGCTTATCGGGTCGCCAAGTAATAATTTCTAGAAATGATAATTGCAAATTTATATTTGAAAAACATCCTTATGTTAAATTCCATGCACGTTATCTAATCATTTTTATTTGAGTTCGAACAATTGACAGTCTACGTAAATTTATGGGTTGACACCATAATATTTCAAGATTTTATTTAATTTGAAAACTTTCAAGTTTTCGCTTAAATTAAATAAAGATGACTGATTTTGGTAACACCTCACGTCGATTTTAAAAAATAAAAATAAAATAGATTTGGGACGTTACAACTAGGTATCAGAGCCTAAATATACCTTTCTAGAGACTTGGAAGAAAAACAATTTATTTTTATATTTTCAACCACCGTGTATAATATGAATTTTCATCAAGATATAATTATTGTTAGTTTCTTGCCACTGCAATTTTTTTTTTTTTTACCGAATTTCTAGTCTACACATCTCATGGTGGATTTTGTAAATTTATGGTAACATTAAATGTTGTGCATCCTTGTGTCATTTCAAAGTTAATTGTCAATTAGAGGGCTATGAGTTTAGTCACAAGACTATGACACTGATAAAAAAAAAAAAAAAAAAAAAAAAAAAAAAATCTAAATCTTTGATCCTTGTCTCATTTTTAATTGCATCTTCAAAGTCTCATTTCAAACTTTCAAATTGTACCTATAGCAAGAAAAGGGACCTTTCTTGTGAGGTTGTTAAAAAAAATTAATAATAATAATAGTAATAAATTTCTAAAATAAATGAAATGATTTTAACTATAGTGGTTTCAATATAACCTATCAACTTATTAAGAAAATGATTTCTACTTAAGGTAATGCGAACCCCATAGCAACGATGACTACGAAATCCACAACTAGATTGATGCGAAACCCAAGAACACCAATGAATAACCCGGTTTTGGATTTGAACCCAATGAAGTGAACCAAAAAACTCAACGATAACAAATATGCATTGAACCCCTTGATTACACAATGAAGAACCCACGATCCGATGTTTGAACACACAAAAATTAGATTTTGGAAGTTCGATTTGTTGTTCAATGGTAGAACAAGAGAGAAAGCAATATGTTTTTCAATTAATTCAATGTCAAAAGTTTAAATGTAACAAAATAGTTAAATATTTATACTAGAGCCCTAAACCTAGTAAAAACGTGCATAAGGCAACAAATAATGTCAAAATATGGAAAGAATTATAATCCTAATAAAAAAGGAAATAAATCGCATAAAAATCGGTCATACCGGATGACCTTTCCGGACATCCAGCAAGTGCGTCCGGATGGACAGAAGTGCTCTACCGGACGTCAAGTAGAGTGCGTCCGGTTGAATGGTGCGTGTCCGGTTTGGTAGAGTTTTCATGGCTTGGACTACCGGTCGTCTAATTGGTGCGTCCAGTTGACTCCTTTGCATTCGGTTGGCCAGAGCTTCCTTCGACCAGCTTTGTCACGTTGATCCAAATCTTTTCGGCTTTCGACCTCAACATGAAACTTGCTCCATTTTGCGTCCCAAAAATGGTTTCATCAATAGTAGCTTTGACGAGCATTTTCAACGCCTCTTTGACTCGTTTTGCTCTCGATCGCGTCATTTCTCCTTCTTCGATAATCAACAGGTCTCAGTTTGGACTTGCATTCATGACTCCCGCATCCTGGATCATATCATCCCCTCCTTCAAAAGGGTTCGTCCTCGAATCTGTATCTGCATCAAACAGAGAGAGATCAACAACATTAAATGTAGTTGAAACATTATACTCACATGGGAGATCCACTTTGTATGCATTGTTATTGATCTTTTTGAAAACTTGGAATGGAAGAAAAGTCAATAAATGGCAAACACTCATCCCAACTCTTCAAGTTCTTATTTATCATCGTACGAAGCAATTGAGTCATGGTTCTATTGACTACTTCAGTTTGTCCATCGGTATGTGGGTGGCAAGTCGTAGAAAATAACAATTTAGTGCCTAACTTATTCCACAGAACACGTCAAAAACAACTCAAAAACTTAACATCTCGATCTGACACTATACTTTTAGGGACCCCATGCAAACGTACTATCTCCCTAAAGAACAAATCTGGAATATTGGTGGCATCATCGATTTTGTGACATGATATAAAGTGTGTTGTTTTACTAAACCTATCCACCACAACAAATATTGAATCCCGACCCCTTTTTGTCCTAGGTAAACTTAACACGAAATCCATTGAAATATCCACCTAAGATTTACTAGGTACAAGTAAAGGAGTATACAAACCATGAGGTAAAACCTTAGACTTAACCTTTTTACAAGTCATGCACTTCCCACAAATTTGTTCTACATCACTTCTCATTTTAGGCCAGTAAAAATGTTCCCCTAATATATCTAAAGTCTTTTGTATTCCAAAATGACTCATTAGACCCCCAATGTGCTTCTCTTACCAACAATTCACGTATAGAGCAATTAGGAACACACAACTTATTTTTCCTAAACAAATAATTTTCATACTTATAAAATTTATCAATAACCCCTTTATTGCATGCTTCATAAATGTCAGAGAAATCAGGATCACTCACATATATGCTCTTAATGTGTTCAAAGTCAAGTAACCGTGCATGTAAGAAATTTAGAAATACGTACCTTCGTGACAACGCATCCACAACCACATTTTTCTTACCTTATTTATACCAGATGATGTAGGGAAACGCCTCTATAAATTATATCCACCTTGCGTGCCTTTTTGTTCAACTTACCTTGACCCCGCAAGTACTTCAACGACTCGTGATCGGTGTGTATTACAAACTCCCTAGGCCACAAGTAGTGCTACCAACTTTCCAATGCTCGAACAAGTGAGTACAGCTCCTTGTCATAAGTAGGATAATTCAAAGTAGCTCCACTCAGATTTTCACTGAAGTAAGCTATAGGCATGCGATCCTGCATCAACATTGCTCCAATACATATGTTTGATGCATCATACTCAATCTCGAAGGTTTTGTCAAAGTTAGATAATGCCAAAACAGGCACTTTACACAATCTATCCTTAATAGTATTAAATGCATGTTCTTGTGCATCACCCCAATGAAAACCTATGCTCTTAAAAATTTCAGTTAATGGTGTAGTGATTGTGCTAAAGTCTTTTACAAACCGTCTATAAAAACTAGTCAATCCATGAAAACTCCTAACTTCAGTTATGCTTTTAGGTATTGGTCAATCCTTAATAGCTTTAATTTTCTCCTCATCCACTTCTACCCCATTAACACCAACCACAAATCCATATTTAGTTTTAAACGCCGTTTTCCATTCATCACGCTCCCGCATACGAATTTGATGGTACCCACTTTTAAGATCAATCTAACTAAAAATACAAGCACCATGTAATTCATCAAACATATCATCTAACCTAGGTATAGGGTAACGATACTTTACCGTTATGTTGTTGATAGCCTTGCAGTCCACACACATCCTCCACGTCCCATCCTTCTTTGGTACTAATAGAACAGGTACAGCACATGGGCTCATGCTCTCCCTCACATAACCTTTGCTCACCAACTCCTCCAATTGCTTTTGAAGCTTCTTTGTCTCATCGGGATTGCTTCAGTAAGTTGGTCAGGTTGGAAGGACAACTCCAGGTATGAAGTCAGTGTGATGTTCGATGCCCCAAATTGGTGGCAATCCGCTTGGCACGTCCTTCGAAAACACATCTTCGAATTCTTGTAACAAAGACTCAACCAAACAAGGAAGGGGTATGTTAGATTTCTCAAAGTTGAGGAGTGACTCCTTGTATACCAACAACAACACTGTTTTTATTAACTATAGCCTTTTTCAATTCACTCCCACTAGCAAAGAAGTTTGCTTTTGACTTTTTTCTCCTCTCAACTGGCTCTTTTTCTCTCCTTTCATGTGGCCTCTCTCTCTTCTCCCGACTCTCGGCTACCTTACCATTTTCTTTCTTACTCAATAGCTTACTGTTTTCTCTCATTTTTCCAAACTCTCTTACTCTTTTCTCTTCCTCATTTCTCAATCTAATTTGGTCTTCATAAATTTGTGTCGGTGTTAATAGCACAAGATTAATAGACCTCCCCTCTTTAACAAAGTTATATCGGTTCTTATACCCATCACGAGTAACTTTCCTATCATACTGCCATGGTCTTCCCAACAAGATATGGCCCACTTGTATAGGTACCACATCACATACAACCTTATCACGATAACCCCCAATCGAGAAAGAAATCATTACTTGTTTATTCACCCTAACTTCTTCACTATCATTTAACCATTGTAATTTATAAGGCCTAGGGTGTTTAAGTAATACCAATCCCAATTTCTCAACTAAGGTCGTGCTAGCTACATTTGTACAACTACCCCCATCAATTATCATACTACATACTTTATCGTTGATGTGGCATCGTGTGTAGAATATGTTCTCTTGCTGCTGCTCTGTATCGTCCGCCTCGATTTGAGTGTTAAGAGCTCTCATTGTGACTAGCAGCTTCCCAACAGTAGCAAATTCCACTATGTTTCCATGATCACTAACCTCTTCCAATGCCGGCATGCCTTCAAATTCATCCTTACTGTCAGTCACCACTTCTTAATTGCACAGAATCATGGTCTTTTTGTTTGGACACTAAGAAGAGATGTGTCCCTTCCCCAAACACCTAAAGTATTGGATATCCCGATTTCTGGTTGGTTGTGATTATGCCTTTGGTGCTGTCCTACTAGTATTTTCAACCCTTCCTTTTGGTGCTTCAGTTCTCCCTTTCGAATCAGCTCCATCTCCCTTGTTATCCCACCTCGATTTCCAATTTGAGTTAGAACCCGAATTACCCAAACCTTGCCTAGTTATTCCTTCTTCTTCAACTGTTTCTCCACCTTCATGGCTACATGCAACATGTCTTCTAACTCCACATAATGCTGTAATTCCACCACATTAGCTATCTCCCTGTGCAACTCATTCAAAAATCTAGCCATAGTAGCTTCTCTATCTTCATCTACATTTGCTCTAATCATTAAAATCTCCACCTCCTTATGATAATCTTCTACGCTCTTCGACCCTTTATACAAACTCTGCAATTTCTGATGGATCCCTGTAGTAATGACCAGGTACAAACCATTTTCTCATCACCGCCTTCAATTCATCCCAAGTATTGATAGGACTTTCCCGATTCCAACGCTGTGAAGTAACCACTTGATCCCACTAAGTGATAGTGTAATCAGTGAATTCCAACACCACCACGTTTACCTTTTTATCTTCCGAATAGTTATAGCAATCAAAAATCAATTCCAACTACTTCTCCCAATCTAGATAGTTTCAAGATCACTTCTACCCTTAAATTGTGGAATTGTCATTTTTACATTACCCAAATTATCATCAACTTCACTTCCATGATTATTTCTACACTTTCGTTCAAACCTATCTCCTTTATGCCTCATTTGTCCCATCTCAACCTCTTCATACTCATCTTCATCCCATTCACTACCATCTTATGCTCATCCATCTAGGGCTGGACATGGTCCGATTCGGTTCGGTTCTGAAGAGAACCAAATCGAACCAAAAATTTTTTGGGTAGTTAGTAAATGAAACCGTCGGATCCAAATATAATGATGGACCTGTTCGGGGGTTCGGTTCGGTTCAGTTCCATTCGGTTCTGTTCGGTTTCCTTACCATAATTAATTTTTTTTAATATTTATAATAAAAATAGCTAACGATACGTTCAATCTAATTTTACAAATTAACGTAGTTCGATTTAATAACATATAAATAACAAGTTGTACAATAAGATTAATTTACAAATGCATACAAATACAGAATGTAGATACTAATACTAAAACATCGATGATCCATATCAATAAGTCATTTGCTTCAAACATTCAAATCTACATAAAATAAAGAAATATAAATTAGAAGTCATAGAGATAAAAATACTTTAAAGTATTGTTAATACTTATCAACTATTTGATCTAACCATCAATTGCTTGTCTTGTCTTACGAACTGCTAAAAAACTCTACAAGAAAATATTGAAAATGCACAATTAACAAACATAAATAAACTAAAAATTGTTCAATTAATAAGATTTAATAAGAAAAAATACAATATAATTTTTATTATCTGTCTCAAAGCCTTTATAGAACTCTGTCTCTTCAATAGAAACGCTGTCTTGGGAAACTCTCAAAAGTCTAGAATCTTTTCTTAGCCAATTTTGTGTACAAATCAAGGCCTCAACTATTTTAGGAGTTAAAAAACTCCTAAATGGATCAAGAATTCGGCCTCCAGTACTAAATGTTGACTCAGAAGCAACTGTAGATACATGAATGACAAGAACATCCCTTGCAACCTCAGATAAAACTTCAAATCTTGATTTATTGTTCTTCCACCAATCTAAAATGTCAAAATCTCCATCACTAGCATCTTCAGTGGGTTCCATTAGATATCATTGTACCTCATATTTTTTAGAAAAATCCATTTTGGAAGTTTTCAATTTTTTGTACCTAAAATCAAAATTACAATCATCCCAATCATCATCATCATCATCATCATCATTCGAACCATCCAACAAAGTTACTCCATCATTAGATTCATCGCCCCCACTTCGACTAGCTTCATTATTTGAACGATGCCATCCATTGTATTGATTATACAAAGCATACAGTAATTTTGTGACCTCATTTTTTGTGGCTTCAACCATAACACAGTCATATAAGATACCAATACAATGTACAACAAACTCCAACTTATACCTAGGATCAAGCACAACTACTACAATCAAAATCTTGTTCATTTTATCAACTTTACCCCAATACTTGTCAAATTTAATCTTCATGATATTTGCTATACTACTTAACATATAATCTTGCTTGTCACCCATTTTCTTCAAAATTTGCTCAATTTTACAAACTTCATTATATACTCACTTCCATCTCAATGGGATGACATGGGAGTTATGGTTAGGGATGAGATGCTAGAAGACAACCCTTTAGAGTTCGGCATATATTATCAAACCCTTCTAGATAGGCGGAGTGAGCTCTTAGAATCCCAACCGGAGATAGTAATTGAGCTCGATGATGAGGCTGAGCCCGAGCCCCCCGACTAGAACCTTAGGTTGAGTCGGACCTAGAGGAAGACCCCGAACGGGAGCATGAGGATGATTTTATGTTGGAGTTAGAGAATGATCATGAGCATGAGCATGAACCTGAGCCCCTGGTTGAGATGGACATAGAGTCCGGGCCTAAGGTAGAGGACTCCTCCGAAGATGAAGCTCCACCAAAGAAGATTCGTAGGATTTATAGGAATTAGAAACTTAGAATTTGTTTCCTTGCACTACAAAATTTTTCTCTCTCTCCCTTATGTTATTGGGAGTAAAAAAAATTGTTGAACTATTGTGTATCCTGATTTCAATGAATATTATTAATAAGATTCTCACTTCCCTTTGAACATATTGAGCCGCTTTGTTGTCTAACATTTCTAAGATAAAATTTATTTTGTTGATTTACGGGAAATGGCAAAAAAACAAGACCGAGCAGCTATGTTTAGAGATCTGATGAGAGCAATGCATGACCTTGGTATGAATCAAGCACCCATGCCAGCACGTCCTTAGAGTGGACCGACAAATTCCAACAACACAAGTTCAATTGTAGAGCAGTTTCGCCATCTCAAACCCCCTTCTTTTGACGACAAGGCAGACCTTTTAGCTGTCGAGGAGTGGTTAAGAGGGTTGGAACGAATCTACAAACACATGGCATACATCGACGTACAAAAGGTATCATGAGCTGAATTTATGCTGGTTAGAGCAGCAGGCCACTGGTGGGAGTCTGCTTCGCGTACCAGAACGGAAGCATAACAATGTGCTATGACTTGGGGCCCAGTTCAAGGAAGAAGTGATGACAAAGTACTTTCCCCAATCCATGAGAGATCGGAGAGAGACAGAGTTCTTACAAGTGAAACAAGGAAACATGTCGCTTGATGAATATGAGAGGAAGTTTGAACAACTTTCTTGGTATGCAACACACCTGGCGGACACCGAGTCAAAGAAGCTAGGATGTTCGAACTAGGGTTGCGTCTAGAGATTGGATGAATCATAGAATCTCACCATACGACGAACGACCTATATTGAAGTGCTTCAGTGGGCTTAGTCAATTTCTGATCGTCCAAAAATGGATCGGATGACTGAGAAAAGTAATGAACCTTATGGGAAATGAAAGTAGAATGGATCAAATAAAGGGAAAGGATTTAGACAATTTAAGAAGGTCAATACAAGGTCGGGACTAGGATCAGGATCAAACAAACAAAATAAAGTTACTCTACCATGTCCTAAATGCAATAAGACATATAGAGGAGAGTGCTTATTTGGTAAAAATGTATGTTATCGATGTGGCCAAGAGGACCATTTTGCCCCAAACTGCAACCTAAAAAAGATTTTGAGCAAGGAAAGAAGGTGAAAAGCCAAAGTTTTTTCTTTAGCCCAGAAAGAGGCAAAAGAGTATTCAAACATGATGGCAAGTATTCTATCAATATCTAAACTACCTGTCTATGTTCTTATAGACTCAGGAGCTACTCATTCATTTATCTTTACTGTATTTATTGCTAAATCATGTACTGCATGTGAAAAATTCAATAGTGTTCTAGAAATTTCCATCACATCCGGTAGAATTTTGAACACTAGACAACTCGCTAGGGTTGTAAATTTAGAAATGAATTGAAAGAAATTAAAAGCTGATCTATACCTCCTAGACATGAAAGACTTCGATGTTATTTTAGGAATGGACTGGTTGGGAAGCAACCATTCGATGTTTTTAAAAAGAAGTAATTTTTTAAAAGCCTGGGGAGGAAGAGTTTTTATTTTATGTTGTACAAGTTAAGTCTTTACCATATCTCGTGTCAGTCATGAAGGCAGAAAAGATGTTAAAGAAAAGATCTTGCCAAGGATTTCTAGTGAGTATACATGGAACTCAGCAATCGGAGCTTACTATTGATAATGTCCCATTGTACAAGATTTCATTGATGTATTCCTTGAGGACTTACCTGGCGCACCACTTGATAGGCAATTGGAATTTACAGTTGACCTCGTACCAGGAGCAACTCCAGTGTCTAAAGCTCTATACATGATGTTACCGAAAGAACTACAAGAATTAAAGACATAGTTGCAGAAATTGTTGGATAAATGTTGCATTCGTCCAAGTACATTTCCTTGGGGTGCACCAGTTTTGTTTGTAAAGAAAAAGATGGATTGATGAGGTTGTGCATTGATTATAGTGAATTGAATCGATTAACTATCAAGAACAAATATCTACTTCTTCGGATTGAAGACCTCTTTAATCAGTTGAAGGGTGCAACAATATTCTCCAAGATTGATTTGAGGTCAGGCTATCATCAATTGAAGGTGAAGGTAAATGGCATTTTGAAGACAACATTTAGAACTCGCTATGGTCATTACGAGTTCATGGTAATGCCCTTTGGATTAACAAATGCTCCTGCAGTATTTATGGATTTGATGAATAGAGTATTTCATCAATATTTAGATCAATTTTTCGTTGTCTTCATCAATGACATTTTGGTGTATTCAACGAATAAGGAGCAACATGAAGAACAACTCAAGATAGCGTTGGAGACACTACGAAAGGAGAAATTGCATGTCAAATTCAAGAAATGTGAATTTTGGATCGTGTAGTTTTCCTTAATCATGTGGTTACGACATGAGGAAATAAAGTAGACCCTAGTAAAGTTGAAACGGTAATCAACTGGCCTAGACCGACTAATATAGGTAAAGTTCGTATTTTCTTGGGATTAGTCGGTTATTATCGGAGATTTATGAAGAGATTTTCAAAAATAGCTCGGCCGATGAACCAACTAACTAGGAAGGGCGTAAAATTTCAATGGACTAAGAAATGTGAGGAGAGCTTTCAAGAACTGAAACAGAAATCGGTTACACCTCCAGTTTTAACTATACTAGAGGGTTCAGATGGATTTGTTATATACAGTGATGCATCCAAATAGGATTTGGGATGTATGTTGATGCAATTTGGGAAGGTGATCGCTTACGACTCAAGGAAATTAAAACAACATGAACAAAACTACCCCACACATGATCTTGAGTTGACGACGGTAGTACACACCCTTAAAGATATGGCGTCACTACCTTTACGGGGGAAAGTGCAATATTTATACGGATCATAAGAGTTTAAAATACTTCTTTACTCAATAAGATTTGAATATGAGGTAGAGAAGGTGGTTGGAGTTAGTCAAAGATTATGACTGCACTATCTATTACCATCCGGGTAAAGCTAATGTAGTCACGGATGCTCTTAGTAGGAAGGCAATGAGACAACTAGCAGTTTTACCCACAACTCAAGCACAGTTGATAAAGGTGTTCGAGGAATTGAAATTGGAAGTTGTCGTTCTACCAACTCGGGTTACTGCAAAGATTGCAGCATTTAAGATTCGATCTACTCTTAGGGATTGAATCCCATTTTTGAGGAAAATCAAGGCGGAAGTTGGTACAAGTAAAAGAAAAGATTTTGTAATAGCAGATGACAATGCTTTGATGTTTAAGGGAAGGTTATGTATACAAAATGATGATGGGATAAAAAAAAAAAATATTAGAGGAAGCTCATTATACCCCGTGTGCGGCACATCCCGATGGTACTAAAATGTATGGAGACCTTCGCTATATATTTTGGTGGAGGAATATGGAAAGGGGGATTGTTCTCTTTGTTGAGAAGTGTATTGTATGTCAGCAAGTTAAAGCTGAACATCAACGACCATCAGGACCATTAAATCCATTAGAAATTTCAGAGTGAAAATGGGAGCAAATAGCCATGGATTTTGTGGTGGGTTTTCCGAAAACAACAAAAGGACATGATACCATCTGGGTAATTGTGGAAAGGTTGACAAAGTCAACTCATTTTCTTTCTGTAAGAATAAACTACAGTATTGATTAGTTTGCTTAATTATATGTTAATGAAATTGTCAAGCTGCATGGAGTTCCAATATCTATCGTCTCAAACCGAGACCCAAAGTTTACTTCTAAATTTTGGAAGAGCATGTAAAGAGCTATGAGGACAAAATTAAATTTCAGCACTGCTTATCATCCTCAATTTGATGGACAGTCTAAAAGGACTATTCAAATCTTAGAAGACATGATCCGAGCATGTATTTTGGATTTGGGAGATAGTTGGGAATCACACCTATCATTAGTGGCATTTGCATACAATAATAGCTTACAGGCTACTATTGGCATGACTCCTTATGAAGCCCTCTATGGTAGAAGATGTAGATCCCCAGTTCATTAGGATGAAATCGAAGAAAAATGAATTTTGGGTTCAGAAATTATTGCAAACACAGTGCAAGCAATTGATAAAATTAGAGAAAGAATAAAGTCTACTCAAGATAGACAGAGAATCTATGCAGATCAACGAAGGAAATCGATAGAATTTGTAGTGGGTGAGAAAGTATTTCTAAAAGTAGCACCAATAAAAGGGTTCTTAGAATTGGCAAAAAGGAAAAGTTGAGACCTCGATTTATAGGTCCTTTCGAAATTCTAGACAAAATTAAAATGTAGCCTACCGTCTAGCATTGTCACCTGGACTATCAACAGTACATAACATATTCTATGTATCAATGCTTAGAAAGTACATACATGATCCAGGACACGTGATAAGCTATAAATCATTGGAAGTACAGAAAGATCTAACATATGAAAATGCTCCTTTGGAAATTATCAAAAGGAAAGTACATGCTTTAAGAAATAAAGAAGTTGCCTTGGCTAAGGTTCAATGGAAAAATCACCAAGTGGAAGAGGCAACCCGGAGAAAGAAGAGGAAATAAAAGTCAAATATCCAGAACTATTCAACTAAATAAGGTAATTTCGAGAACAAAATTATCTTAAGGAGAAATGATGTAACACCCCGAGTTTTAGTTATATTTTCATATCAGCTAAATTTAATATTGGCCATCTAGAAAATGAAGTAGTCCATGTCCGGCCTTGTCGTCACACTAAAGTTCAAAAGTTTAAGTGATAAACGTGATCCACTTATTTACATAAATGATTTAATACGCTTACGTGTACTTTTGAATTTTACCGTAATTTATTTGGGTAAAATATTTAAGTATTTTAAAAGTTATTAAAAATATATCGATATTATACTCATTTTGTAGCCCAATAACATAAATTGGCTCAAGAAGAAATATTTTTGGACTAGTTTTATCTGAGTTATTTTGATAGAAAGAAAAATAATCTAAATCCTATATTTTAATAAAATAATAATAAACTATCATTTCAAAAGAGGCGGTTACTTGAGGTTTGGAAATTGATAATGTAATTTAATAAACTAAACATAATTAAATTCATTAATTTTAATAATAATTAACTTAATTAATCCCGTAAACTCTTTATTTACATACATTTGGAATTTAACTATTAAAGTCTTTTGAGTTAATTGGAGTTACGTGCCAGAATTATATATAAAGGCAGGTTAGCATTTTCTGTTAGAATAGAAAACTTCAATTTCTACTTTACACACTCACGCGGTTGGAAATAATTCCCTTTATTGTTATCCTACAATAATATTTTCAGATTTATTTGTTATCAACTTGAAATAAAAAATACATAGTGCAAGTGGTAAATTCTTATTTCTTGATATTTATATAAATTTTGGCATGAAATACTATAAGGCCTTCGGGTTGATTTTTATGTTGAATTCTTCGGAATGGTTCGTCAGGTCGAATATGTTAAATTCTACGGGATGGACCGTTTGGTCAAATATGTTAAATCCTACGAGATATAAGAATTTTTAAGAAATTCTTTGAGCTATTGGATATCACGACCAGTATGCTCTAAATTTAAGAAAAGTTGGTATGTTATACCATTTTATACTTATATCATGTTAATAAGAATATTCATGTATTTCTTACTGACAATTTTCATAAATACTCACTTTTACTAGAATTTTATGATTATAACGGGTCGTGTGGATGCGTGGAAGATTGACCAAGTGATGCTTATCGGGTTGCCAAGTAATAGTTTCTAGAAATGATAATTGCAAATTTATATTTGAAAAACATCCTTATGTTAAATTCCATGCACGTTATCTGATCGTTTTTCTTTGAGTTCGAACAATTGACGGCCTGCATAAATTTATGGGTTGACACCGTAGTATTTCAAGATTTTATTTAATTTGAAAACTTTCAAGTTTCTGCTTAAATTAAATAAAGATGACTGATTTTGGTAACACCTCACGTCAGTTTTATAAAATAAAAATGAAATAGATTTGGGGTGTTACACAGACGGTGAAGATGATTAGAGGTGATCTAACTGATTCATTTAGTAAGATACCTAGCTGCTTTTACATCCTTGAACAAATAAATCTGGCATGGTCACATGTTTTGAGCTCGAGAGTCATAGTAAATTCAAATATTTCTTTATGGCATCGATTCGAGAATGGACACATTATAGGCTTGTAATTGTGGTGGATGAAATTTTCTTAAATAGACACTATGGTGCTACTCTCTTCACAGCGAGTGCACATGATGCAAATGACAGCATTTTCATTCTTACGTTTGGTATTAGAGATATTGAGAACAATAGATCTTGGACATGGCTCTTGGAGAAGTTGAAGAAAGCTTGTGGTTATAGAGAATGATTGTGTTTTGTATTAGATCGTCACAATAGTATCAAGAATAGAACATGTATATCCATTAATAGAATTTGAATATCACATGCACCGGCTTAACATAATGAATGACAAGATTAGGGGTTACCCGGTGATGTATTACTTTCAATTACATTCTGCGTACATATAAATGGAATAGTTTATATGATATTCATCAACATGAATTATGTTTGTAGGAGGACATTGGACCTGAAAGGTGATCACGATTCCACATGCTAGCAAATCTGATGCGAACCCAGTTAGCACGAACGCTATCGAACCCACAGGATAATGAACCCGATCCCAAGAACGCCCAAATACGACCAAGGTTTAGGATTTAACTTCTAAACGTTGAACCAAGCAACCAAAGGTATATTAAACCAGCGACCTCTTGATCACAAAGTCTCGAAACCTTACCCGGATAGTTTTGGATTTTGAACCCAACAAGATGAAACAAGTAACCCAAAGATAACGATGATGCAATGAACCCCTTGCTCGCAAATTGAAGAACTCACGACCCGATATTTTGAACGCCACAAAGATTACTCATCTTTGATAAGTTCGATAAGGATTGTCCATGGAAGAACAAAGGAGAAAAACTAAAGCTTTATTTTAATTCATTTTAAAAGGTTCTTCATACAATGAGAATAAGATTCCTATTTATACTAAAGCAATAAATCCTAGGAAATATGGAAAATACGAAATTCTAGAGTCCTAGAATATAGAAATTACCAAAAATAAGAATTATAGTCTAAATAAACAATCTCGCTAAAACTTGAAAATTTGTTTTCAGATTTGCTCTAAGCGGCCGCTTAGTTGTTTTCCAAGCGGTCGCTTGGAACAACATTTTGCTACCTTGAATTCTCGGTGAGGGTCTGAGCGACCACTTGGCCGTTTCTTCTAAACGGTCGCTTAGAAGTCCGGTTGGCCTCCTTCTTCGGTCACTTGTATTTTGTTAATCCAATTGATTTCGACACTCGACCCTTTCATCAAACTTGGTCTTTGGCTTGTTGACTTCGACCTTTTGGACTCCAAAACTCGGCCAATGATTGTCTATCCCGAATCACATCAAAATCAATATTCTACAATGACACAAATATAGTAGAATTAGTTAATGTGGTCACAAAGACAGTCAAGAATTACTCTATTATATCCTTACTGAAATTTTTGAGACAAACTATACAAGCTTGGTTTTGTAAACATAGTGACGATGCACGTGGCACCTTCACGAGGTTGTCCACCAAGTATGAGAAAATGATGAGAAAAATGAGCACATTTTTTAAGGAATTTGAGGGTAATTTAGATGTTTTATAATTTAAGTAAATACACAGTACATGAAGATTATGTTCTGTGGCCTAAAGTTTGTTACTGTGACCATAATTTTATTTATCTGACTTGATATATGTATGAGTTTTAACTTTTCTTACAGGTCTCTCATGTAAACCAGAACAATGTTTTTAGTTAGTGACGAATACTCGTTCTTTGTTGTAGATATAGATCAACGTTCATGCACATGCAGGATGCTTCAAGTTGATCTGTTTTCATGTCCACACGCACTAGCTGTGATTGCAAATACTAAGAGGGATCGTTATGATTATTGTTCTTATTATTACACAAAAGAAGAATACATGAATTCATACCAGAATTCCATATTTTCAGTTGGATATCCAACTGAATGCTCAATGGATGGGGATTTGCATGACACAATTATATTAGCTCCTAATCAAAAAAGGAGTTTTGGAAGACTCGTTGAAAAGAGGAAAAGGTCATCCAGTGAAGGGAAACCAACTATCAAATGTGGACGTTGTGGAAGATGTGGTCACAACCGTAGAAGATGCAATAATTTGGTTCCATTAAACCAAACTTAAGCAAGGACAAAAATCCAAGAACAACAACTCAGATGATGACACAGTTAGGCAGTAGATAGATATTTTTTTATGGCATTTAACACTTCATAAAGTGGTTATGCATATCAATTGGTATATCAATCTACTGTAAATGAAATTTTCACTAATATAATAGTGGTACAAATGAATACCGTATGACTTTTGAAGCAAAATATGTGATTTGATATTCTGTTAACACAATAAATGTATCCTATGAAGGGTTAACTATGCATCATATAAACTGTGACCATCATATTAATAACTGTGACCAATATATAGATATATGTGACCAGTATATAGATATCTGTGACCAGTTTATATTATTTATGTGAGCACTACATGGTCATATGTTGTATAACATTTAATTTAAAAAAATTAGCAAATGTACCTAATGACCTAAATATGTGACTATTTATTATAGTCTATGACTTCTGCAAATGAACGTGCAATTGTTTCAGAAACATGTGTATGTATATGTGACCATCTAAAAACAATTGGTGATCTATTAAAATACCGGTGACCCAAGCAAATTAATTACGTACATGTGACATTGATCAACGACATGTTCTATTACCCGTGACCTATGTCGTGTGGAATTAGTTTGATATGTGACTCGAAGATAGACATATATGAGTAATAAACTATAATCTGTGACCTGAAAATATATATCCTGTTATTTGACACAAACCATTAACATTTCACAAATTGTTAATGAAACGGACACAACAGCCATAAAACATCTCAAATTCCTATAACTAAACATAAAAGACCAAACTAGTTGAAATAAAAATGACACTAAAATTGATCAAATACAAAACCAAATAATTTTTCAACATGTCGATGTTCAACCACAATATTACAATAATTACAACTAGTTTCACCACACAAACTAGTTTATCTAAAAAAAAAAAAAAAAGGCCAATATTCAGACCATTGATAAAATCTTATCATCATCCTAAATTTCGTATACATTGTCAATCCCTATTCAATGACAATTCCCTCTCCTTTTATATGCTTCCCTGCCTTTTTAGGCTTGAATATACTACCGATGTTTATATAACCGAGACGCGATGTTTATATAGACATATGGATTCTCAGAAAACTATGTAAATTATGTCACATATATATAATCGTATATCTAACACGCAATAATGTCACATATGCAATGTCACGCTATTAACACAAATCCATAATATCTTGGTCACATTTTGGATTGATTTGTACACCTACTATAAATCATTCTACAATATATTTCACACAAAACCCCCTACACTTTTCCTTTGATACCAATATTTAACTGAATAAATGTCACAAATAAATAATAAAAAATGATAACATTGAAAATATCACCTTGATGGAATTTTTTGCTCGACCCAAACGATTTATTCCTTTTCGACGACGTATTCTTTTGATTATCTTCTAGTTTTCTTTTATTTCTTCTGCCGAGCGTCTTCACCATCTTCTTCGCCTTAATCTCATCCTTCAATTTTGCCATTACCTTTCAATTTCTGAAGTTGGAGATTTATGAAAGTTGAATTTGAAAATTTGTGTAAGTTGAGCAAAAGAAATGACGTAGATTGTGTTTGAGAAGAATTAGGGTTTCAAATGATAAAGGAAGTTATGATAATTCCGCATTTGAATGCTTATTTTTCAAGATACGCTCATCATTGAAGTAAAAGATTTAATATTTAATTAAAATGTTTAAAACCTGAAAACTGAACAAATAAACTTTGGCAAGGAATTATTAATTGTAATCTTTATTCACCTGTGATCATGTAAAGTCCACTTAATTTAATCTTCAATCATCGGTTAAAAAGTCTATCAAGTGTATTTTCGACCTACTAACGTCATAGCCCATAAGGTTTCGTTTAAGACCTCCCAACATCCATACTGCTCAAAAGTGACAGGTTTTACAGATGTTAACAATAGTGACAGATTTTTTATTGTCTTCAACGCATTATCCACCTTCCTTGCCTTCCACACACTCCTCAGGACAAAATCAGAATGTTTTTCGTAGATTTTTTATTAAGTTTTGGTTGCCGTACTTGTATAGTCGAGAGGCCAAGTAGGTCCTACGGTATTTGATTCAAAATTTTCTAGCATATTTTGTATCTTCTAGTTAATTATAAACTCTACGTATTTTATCAAAAATTTATTATAATCATGGCTGCACCAATTGAAATTATATTATTTGAGATTGTATTTCTTAGTAACAGTAACTGACTAAAATGCAACTGAAAAAGAGAAATATGTAACACAATTAAATCCTTTAAACATTAGATGTGTTTCACACAATTACCATAATAAGTTTGAGTATGTGTTGACCTGTAATCACCTTGGGAAATGTTATTAATCATCTTGAGGGCCAGTGGCGAATTCAGGGACGACGTGTCAGCTTGGGCTGGTTGACTTTGACCGTTGACCCTCAACAGTCAATGATCGTAATAGTCCGGTCCGGACGGTCATTGATTAAATAATATTAAAAATTATTCGAACACCTTCTCTATTAAAACTTCCCTAATTTCCTAATTCCCCAAATTTCACAAATTCTCAATTCCCTAATTTGCTAAACCTAAATTCCCAAATCCCGATTCCCAATTCCCAAACGGCAAATCAAAAAAAAAAAAAAAAAAAAATCCTAATTCATAAACCAATCCATAACTCATAAACCAATCCACAATTCATAGTTTATAAATCGTAAACCATAATTCATAAATAAACCCAAATTCATAAACTATAATTCAAAAAACCCTAATTTATAAAACCCTAATTCATAAACCAATCCATAATTCATATACAATAATTCATAATTCATAAATCATATTTCAATTTCCCACTAATTCATAAACCAATTAAAACCATAATCCAAAAAAAAAAAAAAAATTTGAAAAATGGAGAGTGGAACTGGAACATTACCGGCAGATCAATGAGCAGAGCAGCTGCAGTCTTCCCTCCCTCCCACTCTGGCAGCCGTCAATGGAAGCCGTCGCACTGCAGTGGCGAATCCAACTCCAATCTCCCACTCGCAGTCGTCGTTCGAGAGATAGAGTCACTCCAGTCCACGAGACCACGACTCCACTGTCCAGACTCCACCACACCAGTCCACCGGTCCTCCCCAGTCCGCAGTCCCCACTGACTCCGCTCGCCTCGCAACCAGTCGCAAGTCCCAACCCCAAGTCTCCAACACTCTCCAATCACGAAAGAAAACGATTTAGGAATTGGATTAATGGATTTCTATTATTGGATATATAATTGGATTTGGATAATTGGGCCTTTTTAATTCATAAATTATTAGCCCAATTGCCAAAACACAATTTTTTTTAAAAAAACGTTTTGGCCCAACCCACAGCCACAGTCATCTTCTTCCTTACCTTCCTTCCTTCCTCACTAGACGTAGACGCTAGCTCCAAGCTTCCTGACGCAGCAGATTCTAGCGGAGCCAGCACGTGCGGCCGCTCGAGCTGGCCGGGTATTGGCTCCGCCACTGTTGATGGTATGTGGTTCGATGCATTCAATTTCATCAATACCAAGCATTTATATTTACCAATAAAAAGCAAAAGGCCTCGACAATAGAAATGACCACTCTGTCTATAACTATCATAGGTTGGAGTTATATACATATAAACACCTATCATTAACATAAAATTGATCAAGAATCCAATGTGCCTTTCTCTCATCAAGATGGAAATCAATACATAGTGAATATCCATAGGGCCGACCCCGAGAATGTAGAGGTCCTAGGCGACTAATTATTATAAGGCCCTCCAACATAATTTTTTTTTACAAGTATAACAATATTTAAATATTTAAATAATTAACATTTTTTTATTAAAAAGAAGACAAAAACTGTTAGGCTAAGCAGTTGATCAACATTGCTATAGCAGTTTCACTGGGGCACATCAGCTTATCATCCAAGACCATAATCTTAAATTCAATGCAAAAATACTATTAGTTGTAATCTATAATCATAAGCAAATCCCCCTAAAACCGTTTTGGAGGGTCAAATATATTTTCTATTATTGAAAGCTATTGTCATCTGTTGACAGAGAGGGCCAACCTCATAGAACAAAAAACAGTTGGTTTCAATTTATTTCTGAGTTTTTCAAAGAATTTTTAAGAATTATTGAAACGTTTTCACATATGTAGGAGGGTTATTATTCTTTCTAGTAGAGTATCCTAATAAGTTGAAGGAAGTTGTATCAACCTTAGTTTATGCGGCCACAAGGTGCGGGAAACTCCCTGAACATCAAGAGATACGAGCAATTTTAACAGCGCAATTTGGGAAAGAGTTTGCAGCTAATGCTGTTGAATTGCGCAATGGATGTATAGTAAATTCAAAGGCAGACAACTGTATATCATTTCGATGCTAATACAGTTAAAAACTAAGATGAATTATACTCTAATTTTTTTTTTTTTTATGTATAGACGATACAAAAGTTGTCAACTAGGGTGCCAAGCTTGGAGGATAAAAAAGAAGGTGCTTAAGGAGATTGGTTCAGAGTACAACATTGATATGTTAATTAGAATGACGTAATTGAACTTCTTGTCTCTCATTGTGAGTGTCTTCATTTAAATAGATGTTATCCGACCAATTACAAAGCTGAAAACCAAGCATTATTTGTAGTAACTATACAAGTATGGAAGCAATTAAAACCTATCAAAACTATAGCTAATATACAATATTTTTCCTAAATAATACTGCAAATCAGTGGCCTAAATAGGCTCGTATAGCTGTCATGATACACAAACTGAATAGCCTGCTTTAGTCCAAGAGGTATGGATATTGTTTTGACACATTTGAGTTTGTTGGACAACCTAATACAAATTTGGAATGATCAACACCCTGAAACAAATAATGTGACATGGCTGTTAGTACTGATTAGGTCAATTCAATTTTGAAAGCATAAGTGTAGAATATGATTAGGTGCTACAAAATTCAACATTGTAAACAATTATTGATGACTCGATTATGCTATTTTAGGTAAATCTGTAATCGAGTACAGAAAATCAGCAAAAGCCAATGGCAATGACCACATTAGTAGTCTCTAGTCCAGAAGAAAACAAGCCAATGCAACCAGAAAATATAGAAATAGTTGAAATTGGGTCTCACTTTTTTTTAGGCCCCTTGAAAATCATAGGCCCCTTATGCATAACATCATCTTATCTTATAAGTGATTCGGTTTTCTTCATGCATATTAAGCATATAAGTTATGGCAAGCATAACAACATAATCTATCTCATAAGAGATTTTCCAGCTTATGAATTAAAGCATATAAATCTGGAACTCACTGCATTTGAGAATGTAATATTTCTTACCTAGTTGCTTGGAGGCTGAGTGAGTGAGGGGAGGAAATGAGGGGTATATATGAACAGTAAATTTCTAGGGCACAATTCCCTAGTTAAGTGGCGGAAAGATTTTTCAATTGGGCTTAAGTGCATTGGGCCGAAAGAATTCAAAACTTGGACTAATAAGTAATTGGGACTTAAAAAATTGCTTTGAAATAAAAGGTGCTAGGCCCAAGGCAGTGGCCTAGTCTACCTTGGGCCAAGGCCGGCCTTGTCTATCCAACCAGTTCATGTCATTGTGCATATATGTACATTCGTGTACTAAACGAGGGATCTATAGTTGGACATAGAATTAATGTCCTCCTTGCAAGATTTGTTAGCACTTTTGATCATTGCTCTGAAAAAGGAGTCAATATTCATCACATGATACGTTATGTTGAATTTAAACATTTTTTTATGGTAGTAGAAGCACACATTTATGTACTGTAATAAAGGAAACGTTAATTGTCCTTATTCGATAAAGTACTATAAAATGATAAGTAAGCAATAAGAAGATGCGGTTAAACAAATTATCGAATCTTTGAGATTTTCATTGCATTGTCATAGCTCATACCACCAAGTCTTTCTGTCCAATTCCACCTTGTTCAGAGCATGTGAAACGATCTTGTTCAACACATCATTCTACAAATAATATACTACCACCATGACAGTCTATAGATAACATAAAAGTGACTGAATGTAATTGTAAGTCACACATTATATAATAAAGCACTTCATAATATAAGACATGTTAAGTATAATGAAAAATTATGTCATCACAATAGCCTGAAAAATGAATAGAAAAGAAAAAACAATTAATATAACGATTTTAGGTACCTGAACTACGCCTCCCTTTCAGCAAACACTATTTACAACTTCGTCCATTTGGTTGAGATCCTCATTTGTTGGATAAGAATTCCCAAGTGCAAATTTAGGATCCTTCTTCCCATCATCAGAGTTCAATTTGCACGAAGTACAACATTCTAAGGTATATATCCTTTTTCCTCATAATCGACATCCTTTGAAAAAGTGAATGAAGTAATTTTACTAGCAACATTTGACAGACATATTTACAATCTCATGATAATTTGTACATAAAAACTGTGAGAATATAAGTTTCAACATATTCAAACATGCTAGAAATTAGAATGATACTGTTGAATTTATTAGCTCGAAAGCTTTAATATTAAAGCTCTAAACAAAGTTGGATATTGATGTCAAGGAGGAGGAGGAAATACCGGAAATGAACTGTCGAGATTTGAACAAACACTTTGCTGTTCTTTAACAGGAAACAAACAGAGGAGAAGAAAACTTTCTTTCAGCAATATAAGTCTACATTTTCTTCTACATTTTCTGGTGACAACCAGCTCATATATATAGCCAACTTACAAGACTTTTGCAAGATATTCCTACCAACTATTCTATGAACTACCATACTAGACAATACATTACTTGTACTAGCTTCAATGTAGCCATACTTGTCTAACTTTTACATATCAAACTAAGTTAGACAATAACCAAAAACTTATAACTAAATGAAACCAAAAATACAATAGTTTAAGTGACAACTAAAATATCACAATTCCAACACTCCCCCATGACATTTTTGTTGGATCCTTCAAAGCATTCTTTCAAACCATTTTTTTTGTTGGTGACTATAAGCTTGAAGTTTCTTGTTTTCTATTTGATCGAAGCACTCTTTGGTTGTAACTCTATATCCTAGTTGACAACTCTTTGCATTCGAATCAACCACATAGAAAAAATCTTCAACATTGCATATTCTCTTTCCTCAGCAATAGCTTTACCAGATTGAGCTGACCCGATTCAAACCATTTTTTTGATGACTACAAGTTTTAGTTTTCTTTTTTTTTCTATTTGATCCAAACTCACCATGGTTGCAACTCTCTTTCATAGTTGATCAACTCTTTTTAGCATTGGATCAATCACATATAAAGAACATTTGACTTGTATCTTTACTCCTCAGAAATTTTCACCAGATTTGAGCTTACCGTATTTCATTTGAACTTGAAGGATAAAACGTGTGAAGCATCCATTTAAATTGTCACATTTTGTATTCCATTTATTTTAATGTATTTGGATGCAATTTGCATTAGTTTACTGTTGTGAATGTCAGTTTCCATTTTTATATTGTATTGTAATCTTTCAATCATCATCATATACGCTTGTGTATGGGGTGAAGTATGGGTGTATCAAAGTAATATCAAAGTGAAAGATTTTCCTCCTCAATTTCAGCATTGTTTCTCTCTTTTTTTTCCTTCTCCTCAGCTCATGTGCATCAGATTTTCTCATAAAAACTAAAGGATCGATTTTGATCCATTTTATCTTGCTAAGGATATTGTAAGTCTTGTTTTAAGCTCATTATCATCTTTGATTGAGCCAACAAAACTTACCCGATTTCCACTGATTAAGCTAAACTTACCGTATTTCAGCTTACCGTATTTCACATGGCATACCAATTTTCTTCTTTGCATACCGGATATTGATTTAACCAGCATACCGTATTTCAGGTACATACCGGATATAGACTTTTTTCGCGTGCATACCGGATATGGCCATTTGAATACCGGATTTCAATGCATCGCATACCCGCTTTTTGGCATACTCATCTCATACCGGATTTGAAGAGTTTGATAACGGATATGGAGGGTAAGCATTTGCTCATCGTATTTCAACTTTGAATACCGGTTTGCTCATTTTCATTAGCCTTTCGATGTATTTCTTCCACCCTTTGCTGGTTCTTCTTTTTGTTTTTTTTTTTTGAAAAAATGATCAGTCATTTCCATCACCATCTGAGAGCTTCATTTTCCCAAGGCTGCTGCTAATTTTTGGCTTAACATAGCTTACCAGATTTTGCATTTTCTTGCTTAACTAGAGTCACCATTTTTCAGCCCTTTTTCAGCTTCTGTTCTCTTTCTTTCTGGTTCTTTTTCACTTTTTTCAGCTCTTTTTCTGCATCTCTAAGATCATTTGGGCTCTGATACCATGTTGGATTTATTGGCTCGAAAACTTTAAGATTAAAGCTCTAAACAAAGTTGGATATTGATGTCAAGGAGGAGGAGGAGGAAATACCGAAATGAACTACCGGGATTTGACCAAAAACTCTGCTGTTCTTTAACAGGAAATAAACAGAGGAGAAGAAAACTTTCTTTCAGCAATATAAGTCTACATTTTCTTCTACATTTTCTAGTGACAACCAGCTCATATATATAGCCAACTTACAAGATTTTTGCAAGATATTCCTACCAATTATTCTATCAACTACCATACTCTATCATACTAGACAATACATTACTTGTACTAGCTTCAATGTAGCCATACTTGTCTAACTTTTACATATAAAACTAAGTTAGACAATAACCAAAAACTTATAACTAAATGAAACTAAAAATACAATAGTTTAAGCGACAACTAAAATGTCACAATTCCAACAGATACCGATGGTGTAAAAATAAATATTTTCACATTTGATAACCTCAAGTTAGATAACCGACTTCCTTCGCAATATTTAAAGCTCTGTCAGATATGTCATTACATAGATTGCCTAACAATTTTTCACTTATCTCTTCAAGAAACTAATATACTTAGTGTCGCTATAATGTTACAGTCTAAGATCAATTTGAAAATCTATATATGGTACTATTTCACTTGGATGTCCATCACTTGATTTAGCAAGTCTTTGATCACATTGATGATGTTGGGTTGGAAAAACAGAATGTAGAAATTATCACGATGCAAGACCATTGATACTATATCACAATTTATTTTAGAAACATGACCCATCTTTACACAAACTATTAATAAAACGAACATCTCTGTGTTCTCAGTAGTTATGATTACAGTATCGAATGTAAATGACATTCGAAATATGCGCAGAATTGTGATATTTCGCAGTTTGAACTGGATTATTCACAAAATTACGGTCAAGAACTTGGGTTTTCTTTGAATGATTTCTAAAAAATGCAAGATTCGACCCAATTATACCTAGAGGGGGTGATTATGTGTAAACGGAGAATTTAAAGATTAATGAACATGCAACAAGTCACAAGTTAATTATGTCTAGGTAGTTAATCAATCTATCCAATTTCTCCTAAGTTTAAATACCACAATCAATCAAAGCAATAAATAAAGCAGTAAATAACATAAGAATTGTTCTCGAAGAAACCCAACAAGGGAAAAACTCCGGGCTCTTTGCGGTCAAAAATCCACTATAATTGTATTGATGAACTTACAGACCGCCAACAAAGTTGACGACACAAGCTTTCTGACCTCCTGTCTGAAGTTTGAAGTAGCCCTCATGGAATGTGCACACTAACACCAATTCTAGCTCTTCTTGTAAAGCAGTCCTCCTGGAATGAGCACACGAACTCCACTCTCGACTCTTCACGAACGTTTCTATCCTACGGATCTTGAAAAGAACTCCTCATTCTTCAATAATCTTCTTTGAACTTTAACCCCTTGAAAGAATCAAGTGAAGATTGTACCTTGGTGTTTGATTTGGTTGTTTGATGTTTTCACAAGGTTTGACGCATATCACAAAGGTGGATTGAACTAGATCTAAGATCTTTTGAATGTATTCTCTCAATGAATGCATTGTTCAATCTCTGGTTCGAAAATAATGAGACGCCTCTATTTATATGTTGGACATTTTAGGTAATGTGGCCCGACTAAAAATCTCGAAAATCGAAAATTAAGTTTGGCCAGAAAATACTATTGCTTGAGCGAGGAGCTGTGTTGGGCGAAGGTCGAGCGACGGATGATCTGCTTCATCCACTTGAGCACAAGTCCGACGAACTGCTAGCGAAAAACCGGCGTGATTCCTTCTTGTTCCAAACTTGAAACCCCAAACCCTATGCTAACCTACCAACCATGAAACTTTACAATTTAATTCCTAAACTTTATAAGTGTTCAAGTTGGTCTTTATGTTTACAGAATCGCCAATACAAAATATAACTCTAACAAACTCCCCATTTGGCATTCTGTGACAAAATCAGATACAATAAAAACAAATCCTATCAAAAACTATCCAAGTACAACTGAGTATTGCTTCCACTTTATCAAACATGTATCCTCAAAACAAAAACTCATATACCTAGTGTAAAAGTACGTGATACACGTAATATAACAATAAAGCACTTAGAAGTGTCATGAACATAATCAACCACAATAAGCATGCTAGTTTGAGATGCAATATTAATGCTAACCAATACACCATGACCACATTAATATCACCAAATATCAAAACTCAAACAACAATGTATGACGTGCAACACAGATACAGAGCATATGCCCCCCTCAATGCATGCAGTAGGAAAATGTATCTATGTCTCTCCCCAACGACGCCACATGACATATAAAATATATCATATCAAGTCAAAGCACAATGATGTCTTAAACATAGTATCTATGTCTCTCCCCAATGACCCTAAAAGACAAGCAATATGCATATATCAATAACGCGCAA
Source organism: Osmanthus fragrans (assembly GCA_019395295.1). Classification (NCBI taxonomy): domain Eukaryota; kingdom Viridiplantae; phylum Streptophyta; class Magnoliopsida; order Lamiales; family Oleaceae; genus Osmanthus; species Osmanthus fragrans. Next base: position 11,406,556 of record CM033353.1, read on the forward strand.
TGTCTTAAAAGCAGTATCTATATCTCACCCCATCGACCCCAACAGACATATATCATAAGCATGCAAATTTAGTAAAGTAACAATATCTATATCTCACCCCCCATCGACCCTAAAATACATGAAACAAATAAATAAAGCTGCTTAAAAGAAATCTCCCCCTGTGTATCAAGGCTCTCTCCCCCTTAGTATAAGCATTCTCCCCCCTTTTTGTCAAAAATGTCGGAGGGAAAATGAAGAATTCAATGGAGAAAAGAACAAAGTAAAAATGCAGGTGATAGCACGCATAGGAAGAATGAAGAAGTAGTAAACCTTCCCACATACCCAACTTAACTCGGAATAGAGTAAATGATATAAGTGACTTATGTGTGTTTAGTGTCACTATTCCAAGGCAAACAAGGCTCCAAACCTTAATTTTGTGAGAAGTAACATGCTTATCATCACTGAAAATAATTATATTCTCCTACTAATGAAAGTCTAACCAGAAGACAAAGTAGGACCTTTTATGAAGCTCAATTTGTGTATAGGAATAGATGTTTTCTTTTATTCCCCATAACTAGAACATACAATATTCAGATTTTTCATGGTAGACCATGCTCACCTCATTTTTCACTACAAAAGTTCAACCAATTTTTCATCTAAGTGCATGTTCTAATTCATTGAGCAACCGATATGACCCATGTACGAGCTTTAAGCCAATTAACCCAAGTCAGTTGACCATAGGCACCAAGTTTTTAGATACCCAACGGGCTTAATTGCTCGAGTCAAATAGTCTCGAAGAAGAACGTTAAGATATTGAGCCTATATTTTTGTTTTTATGAATAAGGGGATATACTTAGGCTTAGGTCTACGAAACGATGGTCAATTCATGTTCAAAGTCGACTTACCAACAAGTGATAGTCATCTCAAATCTCACACACGCGGTTAACTCCTATTTACAATGTCATAGTGTGTGTAGTGCAGATGTTACATGAAATCACTTAGATTAAGTACACCATCGCAACCCAAGTATGTAATGGAAATTATGCTACAGCTTACCAATTATGTCCATGCATGACTACAACAAGCAAAATCAAATAGTGGAATAACATGTTGTAAAACAACGTCCCAATCCAAACTTTTTAAGTATTTTTATTTTTATTTTTTCAATGTTTTTGTATTTTTCTTTTTCAAAGAGTGAATGAAAAAAAAAAAAAAATTCAAGCACATAGCCAATAACGTGACTTGAGAAACAATGCATGCAACAAACCCAATGAATGAAAAAAAATGAAATGAATGCAACCTATGTACAGTACATGCAAACCCCTGATACAGTAATCAGGAGGGAACACAGATACCAATAGCTTTCTTAAGTGATTCAAATTTCAAACCATCCAAAGGTTTAGTGAATAGATCAACTAGTTGGTTTTCAGTTGAAATGTGTTCAAGTGAAACAATTCCAGTTTCAACAAGTTCTCCAATAAAATGATGTCTAATGTCAATGTATTTGGTGCGAGAATGTTGAACAAGATTTTTAGAGATATTAATGGTACTGGTATTATCACAAAAAATAGTCATAATGCCTTGAGTAATCCCATAGTCACTCTGCATCTGCTTCATCCAAAGCAACTGAGTACAACGGCTACCTGCAGCTATGTATTCTGTGTAGCGACTAAGAAAATAAAATAAAATTAGATAAGGTGGTTAGGGTGTACCAAAGACCCCTAATTCATCCTCATTTGTTTCTTAATTTATTTTATACTCCTTCTACCCGACTTTTCATTTTTCCCCATTAGACCTTTCATTCAAATTTTAATAATATCCACTAAGTGTTGTAACCATTTTAATCATTTAGAGCCCATTAAACTCATCATTAAAAAGAAAAACAAAAACTGCCATGGTAAATGAAAAAAATGTGCACGTCTTTCCCCTCATAATTCCACCCTATATCCACAAAGTTAACATACTATTTAGAATTGTTTTGATTTCACTTTAGTTGCTGCAAATTCTCAATTTCGTTTTGTGCTTGATAAGAAAAGCAACCACCTTCTACAACCACAAAAACCACATTTTCCCTCCCCAACTATGTCACTTATACATAAAGATATTTCGTTTATTTTATTTTCCTAAACATAAGACACTTTGATTCTGAAAAATTCCGAAGAAGAGGCAAAGGGTTAGCTGAATTTTATTTCATATTGAACATCAAAAGATATTCAAATTCCAAGCATTCAAGGTAGGGATGCTGTTTACGACACTTTTGTAATTAGAGTAAAATTATTTGTTTTTGAATTGCATTAACATGTTATTGTGTTGCTCATGATGGAAGCACCCTTTGGGTGGTTCAAATAAGAGATAAAGAGATTATGAAAGGGGTTATTTAATACACAAGATGAAGAGTTTAAGAAACGGGTTATCAAAACCCGAGAGTAAGCGAACTGATTGGTCACCGGTTCGCTAGAAATTGACGGTGACACAAATGACCATACTTGCTTTTCTGAAAATATGTAATTTCTACCACTTACTTAAGTGTTTTCCTACTGAGTATTACTTGCGATGCTCACTCCTACATACAAACATTTCAGGTTAAATGAAGGCGTGGCAATGGCATGGTACGGTGGCAAGTGCTCGGTGATTTAGAATGCATTCAACCTTCTAGTAAAACTTTCATTGGTTTAAATAAACACTTTTAATATGTTTATTTTTATGTTTGGCTTAATTATATTTACATTTCATGTCGACTAAAATTTAGAAACGATTGAATGATTACGTATCAAGTTTATTTATTGCTGTAACGAATTTCAGTTTTTGTCTACCTGTTTAAAAATGGTATAACTTGGGTTACGGTGCATATTTTTGAGTGAAGTCAGTGGGGTTTGAAAGATCTATGAGTCTTCTAATAGTTGTTTTTTGAATTACCGTAAAATAATATCTAGAGAAAAAGTTATGTCCTTTTTGGTAAATTGTATTGGGTCAGTTTCGGACTTTCTGTCCAGCATGGTCAACCTATACTTTAGTGCTGCAAATGTCAACCTTGAGACCCCAATTTTTTATATGATGTATGTATAGTGTCATAGCCTCTGTTAAAATTTCATAATTTTTAGTCAACGTTTACTAGGCCAAACATAGATTTTCTTCCGCTGCTACGAAATCGTAAGTTGCTGAATTTTCACAAGATGTTTTCCAAAAAATCAATTTACACCATAAATTTTCTAAAGGTCTGTATGGACATATATCTTCTATTATAATTTTATAGGTATCAAACTCCAAAAAATTTATCTTGGTTAGCATCTAAGAGGTCAAACGAAGAGCAAAATTTTTAACGCTTCAAATTTTCGAGAATTTTGGGGCATTACATTCTGTCTCTGCCATGGATAGAGAGATCGAATTCTGCTTCTTACTCATCCATGCTACATGATTGCACCTTATATAAAAACACCCTCCAGATGTGTTTTTCCTATCATCAACATTACCGGCCCAATCAGCATCTGAATAACCAGCAAGCTCAAGATTTGAATCTCTAGAGTACAAGATCCCATGATCTACAGTGCCATTAACATATCTAATTATTCACCTTACAACAGTTAAGTAGATTCCTTGAGATCAGCCTGAAATCTAGCACACACTCCAACACTATAAGCTATATCAGGTCTACTAGCCGTGAGATAGAGTAAACTTCCTATCATACTTCTAGACAATGTCTAATCTGTGCTCCTACCTGTAGGGTCAAGACATAGTTTGACACTTGTGCTCATAGAAGTCCGTGTGTGTTTCTTACCATCTAACCCAAACCGTTTGACAAGGTCCTTAGCATATTAGACTGAGATATGAACAACCCATCATTTGTTTGCTTCACTTGGAGACCAAGAAATTACCTTAATTCTGCACCATGCTCATCTCAAATTCTTGCTTCATGCATTCAGCAAATTCATGAGCAAGCGAGTCAATAGGAGAACCAAAGATGATATCATTAACATAGATCTGAGCTATCGTGATGGTTTCTTAATTACGCCTTATGAACAAGGTTCTATCCGCACCACCTCTCACAAAATCATGTTCCTCTAGGTAAGCAGTCAGTCTATCATACTAAGCTCTAGGAGCTTGTTTCAGACCGTATAGTGCTTTATTCAATTTAAAGACGTAGTGAGGAAAATTAAGATCAATGTATCCCACAGGTTGTTAGACATATGCTTCTTCTTGAAGAATTTCATTCAAGAATGCACTTTTGACATCCATTTGATAGAGCTTGAAACCTAAGGTACAAGCAATAGCAAAAAGAATACGAATGGATTCAAGTCATACAACAGGGGCAAATGTCTCATCAAAGTCAATTCCTTCTAGTTGAATATATCCTTGGGAAGCTAATCTAGCCTTATTTCTAGTTATGGTACCCTCATCATCGGTCCTATTTTTAAATATACACTTGGTACCTATAACATTGCAATTTTCAGGCCTAGGAACTAAAGTCCACCCATCATTTCTTACAAACTGATTTAGCTCCTCATGCATAGCATTCACCCAACATTCATCTCTAAGGGCTTCCTTAACTTTCTTAGGTTCTATTTAGGATATGTAGCTAGTGTAAGCCAGATGATTCAAAAATCTCCTACGTAGTCACATTCCTTCATCTAAGTCCCCAATAACCTGGTCCTTAGGATGATTCAACTTAACTCTAGAAAGATGGTTCTTTAGGTGGAATAGGATTGTCCTTTGATGGTTCAGACACATCTAAACTCTCATGAGAGTGTGAGGACTCAGGAGTGGGTTGTTCTCTGGGTTCCGTCACCTCTACAGGATCAGGACTAGGATCATCTACCCCATTCTGGATAACCACACCCTCCACCTCACTACTAGCATCATCAATCACGGCATTTATAGATTTCATGACCACATGTATACGAGAATTGTATACCTTATAGGCACGACTGTTCCTAGAGTATCTTAGCAATATTTCCTCATCATTTTTCGAGTCAAATTTTCCCAAGTTCTCTCTATCTCTCAAGATGTAGCACTTACTTCCAAACACACAGAAGTATTTAATCATGGGCTTTCTACCATTCCAGATTTCATATGGGGTTTTATCAATTTTAGGTCTAAGGTACACTTGGTTCATAATGTGACAAGCTGTATTGATAGCTTCACCCCAGAAATGCAATGCTAGATCTTTGCCATGAAGCATGGCTCTAGCCATCTCTTAAAGGACACGATTCATTCTCTCAACAACTCCATTTTTTTGTGGAGTAATCGGAAAAGAGAACTCGTGTTGAATCACGTTCTCCAAACAGAAGTCATCAAGATTGGAGTTTTCAAACTCTTTGCCATGATCACTTCAGATTCTAGCAATAGTGAGGTTTTGTTCATTACATAGTTTCTTACACAAGGATTTGACACAATTTGGAGCCTCAAATTTTTTCCGCAACAGATCAACCCATCAGTACCTAGAAAAGTCATCTACAACCACCAAGATATATATCTTTCCTCCTAGACTCTCGGTCCTAGCTGGTCCCATTAAATTCATGTGAAGAAGTTGGTTTATGGTTAACCCTGAGTTGTTTACCTTGTTGACAAGAACCACACACACTATTTTCACTCTTTTCAAGTTTAGGTAATCCATTCACCCATTCATTTTTGGCCCACTTAGTCAAACTTCTATAGTTCAGATAACCTAGTCTTTGGTGCCAAAGCTCGATCATATCAATTTTTGCACTGCTACACACATAGTTGGAGTTAGGAATATCCCCATAATAGTTATCAGCAGTCCTAAGACCTTCTAGAACAACCCCACCAGAAGAATCATATACATGATACCACTTTTGGACAAAACTAACCTCAAAATCAGCATCACATATATGGCTAATGCTTAATAGATAGGATTTTAGACCTTCCACATAAAACACATTAGATATAGGAAGAATACCAGGAATAATGATGGTACCCTTACCAAGGATAGGTGCAGTAGCCCCTATATCCAAAAGTAACAACACCACCATTACACTTTTCAAGGGAGGAAAATAAGGCTTTATTACCACACATATGCCTAGAACAAGCACTATCAAGATATCACATGGTATTATTATGAACTTTTAGAGCAACATGGGCAACATAGCAGTTCAACTTCTCATCATGCCTAACAATGTCACATTTTCTAACCCAAATCTTCCTAGGGGTTGAGTTGATGCTAGTCAGCTTGGTCAATGACTAACCCAATTAGACAACGAATTGACCTGGTGAGAGATGTCCTGACCTCTATTCCTATTCAAAAACTTATGACATCTAGGCCTAATATGCCCCAATATACCACAGTAGTGACAGGTAGGGATAAATCTCAATTCAATTTATTATTTATACATTTCATATTCATACAATTCAATTATTTAGACCTCATATCAATTCTCTACATTCAATTTAACGAAAACAAATATTACTATGTTTTTTAAAATCAAGCCTCCGAATAACAAATTCAATTCTTCAAGTTCTAGGCATCATCAACACACTAGTGTGTTTGGTAGCATGTTTTATTAACGATACCTGGAACTTGAGGACATTGATTCTATATTTTCGGATGCTTGATTTTAAAAAAAAAAATGTACACATAACAAATTGTTTGTGTACAATTTTAACTTCTCCTCGAAAATAAGTAGTCGATCCCAAGTACGAAGAAAATGAGGAGAGTTTATTCAAAAAATGTCGAGCTCATGAACCAAACTCGACTCTGCCCATTGCCATCTCTAATTTCACATAAGGTACCTTATAGTACAACCTACAATACTATTATGAGTTTCAGTTACCAAATGTCACATGTATCATACCTCACGATGTTTCTTAGACACATTATATTTCTAGTGGACATGACGAGTACCCTCCAATTTTATGCCGTCTTCATTATTATACAACGTTTGTTATATAGTTTATTGTAGCGAAGACCTATAATTTTATTCATCTTGCAGCGAACGTTATGTTGCACATCTCATCTAATATTCTACTATCAATAATTAATAGGATTTCCTTCGATCAAATTTATATTATTACATTTGCATTTTAACTGTACGCTGTCATAAAATGCACGAAACTGTAATGTCGCTTGGTGCTTTCACTTCTAAATACTGATTACATATTTTTCATTTTATTCTGTGTTTATTTACCTATATACATTTTAATATAATCTTGAAGAATCTCCAATTTTTGTGAATCGTTTATTGTTGATGTGTTATCTTAATTGAATGTTACAAATTTCAAGGTATATTCAATGTCCTATGATATGCAAAGCTATGTTTACATTCTCCCGTTCAATGTAAGTGCTAATATTGATATCGTAAAATATAATTATATCTAAGTCATTTGTGATTATTTCAACATTATCACATCACACCTCATAATGTCCCATGATATCACACCTCATCATGTGTCGTAGACAAGCTAATATTCAGGAAATTCATTCTTTGAATAAAGTTATATCAGACATATTTAATATTTTTCATCAAATATATACGTCATGGGTTATATCGCAGAATTTGTATTTATATTACTTTATTTTTTACTGCAACCTTATTACATGTGTAATAATATGCATATCAATTATGCTGTTAATAGCACGTGCCGAAGAATGTCTTGTGAAATAACTTATCGTCTTATATGCTTTAGTAGTTGAATTTTTGCCTGGCAACACATTTGATGGAAGCATCTATTCTTCAATAAATACGACATTATCTTTGACCTGAATCTTATTAATTTGAATGCATCGCTGAAGGAGTTAATTAGGTGGTCATGCTTTGATCACTTTCTTGAAATGAGTGATGCTCAACTTAACATCAGCTTAACCACAAAATGTTCCTTTTGAAGGTGAGGCAGACAACTCATGAGTAATGGTTTGATCACAAAATGCTTTTGAAGTTTTCTTCCTTAAGGCTAGCGACGAGGAGAAGCGGGCTACTTACTTTGTTGGGTTATTGCAGAGGAATCTGTTAGAGTTATATTTTGTATTGGCGATTCTATGAACAAAAGGACCAACTTGAACACTTATAAAGTTTAGGGATTAAATTGTAACGTTTCATAGTTGGTAGGTTAGAATAGGGTTTAAGGTTTCAAGTTTGGAACAAGAAGGAATCACGCCGATTTTTCACTATCTGCTCGCCAAACTTGTGCTCGAACGGTTGAAGCAGATCATCCTTCGCTCAACCTTCGTCCAACCATCGTTCGAGCGACGGTCCCTTGCTCAAGCAAAATAGCTTCTCGCTTGAGCGATAGTATTTTCTAGCCAAACTTAATTTTTGATTTACGAGATTTTTACTCGAGCCACATTACTTAAAATGTCCAACATATAAATAGAAGATCCTCATTATTTCCGAACCAGAGATTGAACATTGCATTCAGTGAGAGAATACATTCAAAAGATCTTAGATCTAATTCAATCGACCTTTGTGATATGCGTCAAACCTTGTGAAAACATCAAACAACCAAATCAAACACCAAACTGCAATCTTCACTTGATTTTTTCAAAAGGTTAAAGTTCAAGGAAGACTATTGAAGAATGAGGAGTTTTTTTCAAGATCCGTAGGAGATAAATGTTCGTGAAGAGTCAGGAGTAGAGTTCATGTGCTCATTCTAGGAGGACTGTTTTACAAGAAGAGTCAGGATTGGTGTTAGTGTGCATGTTACAGGAGGGCTGCTTCAAACTTTAGACATGAGGTCAGAAAGTTTGTTTCGTCAACTTTGCTGGCGGCCTATAAGTTTATCAATATGTTTATAGTGGATTTTTTACTGGCAAAGCGCCCAGAGTTTTTCCCACGTTGGATTTCTCCGTGAACAATTCTCGTGTTATTTACTCCTTTATTTATTGCTTTGATTGATTGTTGTATTTAAACTTAGGAGAAATTGGATTGATTGATTAACCACCTAGACATAATTAACTTGTGACTTGTTGTATGTTAATTAATCTTTAGATTATGTATTTACACCTAATCACCCCCTCTACGTATAGTTGGGTCGAATATTGCATTTTTCAAGTGGTGTCAGAGCTTAAATTCGATTCCTGACCAACATTTGTCTAGATGTGTCAATTATTATTCTCACCATTGTCTTTTGATGAGAGGAACTTCATGGCTTGTATTGCTAGAGTTAAGTTTGATTCTGGTTTAAATTGGAGAAGTCCTTGCACACCCTCCACTTCCCACTATATTTCTTTACCAACATTAGGTTCGTTACCCACTTCGGATAGGTAGATTCTCGAACCACAGGCCAAACTACTACATGTCAAACCTCTTTCTCTATGACCTATGGGGTAGAGACAATGAGTCCAGTCAAAGTGGGTCTTCCATCATCTCGTCCTTTACACTTTATTGAAATATCAAACAACAAACTAAGGAGGTGTGAGCAGGACTGAAGAAAGAAGGGATGTATCTCAAGCCAAGTTAACCGTTTAACAAAGAAAAATGACAAGGTATTAAAATTCAAAGGTCAAGAAGAAATCATTTCATTTGAATGACCTTGTCCTCCGAAGAGTATTTCTATCTAAAAAATAGCCAGGAGCAAGAACCCTTGGACCCAACTAGAAGGGTGCATATCGTGTGAAAGAAGAGGTTCGACCGTACCCACTGAATTGAAGGAAAGGATGGAAAGGTACAACCTTATCCATGGAAAGTAGAACATTTGGGAAAATATTATCAATGAAAATTGTGAACGCATTTCTGTATGGCTTGTTGAAAATAAAAGTTATTATCTTAATTAGAATTTTCAACGTAAAAAAAATAAAAATAGCTGAAGCACTTCAACAATGAGCTAGACCCCGAAGTGGGCCACCTCCTAAGACATGAATTGGATAACACATCCTTTAAACAACTAAGAGCAGAAAAACTGCGAATTACGAGTACAAAGAGAAACAACTAAGAGCAGACGAACTGCAAATTATGAGTACAAAGAAAGAACAAGTTGAGTATGAAAATAAAATGTCGATACATGAAAATGCATTAAACAACTTCAAAGTTAAAACAAAGAATGAATTTCCATTAATGATTAATAAAAATTACAAATTAGGCTTCTAAGCCGAATTACAAAACTAAATGAAGTAATTACAAGTTGCTCTATCAAAACAGGTGGGGGAGATGGGGGTCCAAAAGGTACTATGGCATTAGGAGCCATGAGTTCTTAGATTTTAACCTCTTATTCATTGGCTTCGTCTTCAATCTCGATTACTTGACTTCGTTCTACCGGAGTTTAAGGTTCTTCTCCTACCTCTAAGAATTCTGACCTTAGTTCAAATGTGTTAAAGGTCTGAAAGTTGACTTCAATCCACTCCACCGTCTCTGTGTAGGCGTACCTCCACCAGTACTTTCCAAAACTTTGGTATGCCTCCGTCAGATGGAAGTCAACAATGTAGCATTTTTCAACTTCACTACCCGTAGACTCAGCATCCCTCCTCGCCATCCCCACTTCTTTGTCAAGCCAGAAATTCTGGAGTTCAACTCCCCCACCAGTTGAATCTCTTTATTCTTAGCTTATGCACTTTTTCGATCCAGTATCTCAACGGGCTCTTTTAGAGAGCAGCATTCTCCTTATTTACATTCTCCATAGCCTCAGCAGTTAGTCTATAATGGGTATCAAAAGTCTCCACTCACCTCGTCATGGAAGCCACTTCACTTTGGAACAAGTGGACTTCTTTATTCAAGTTTCAATTTCTACCAAGGCAGAGGCGAGCTTCACTGACTCTTCAAAGTGCTACTTCTTTATAGCCTCCACTTCAGCCTTGGCTTTATTGGCTACTTCCTCGGCCTTAGATGCCTTATTCTCAAACTCTTTATTTTTATTCTAGAGGTTTTCAAAGAAGCCCTCTGCCTTTGTTGCAACTCCAAATGATTGCGTCGCCTTCCTCACCATGGTGGTGAACTCCACCCAATCAGTGCTTGATCTGTTCCAACTTCTTCCTTGATCTTCATTGCGTCGCCTTACAGTCATAATCATTCCTCACCATGGTGGTGAAGCTGTCCACCCAATTGTTGGTCTCCACTCTGTATATAACAAACCTTCTGTTCAGGTATTGTTAACACAGGCGCAGATATCAGCCTCTGCTTAAGTTCTTGAAATCTTTTCTCACAGATATCCTCCATCGAAATTTGACTCTTTCTCAAAGTTTTGCTAACGCTCCGTTTATAATTTATTGAAAGCGGATGAAGCAATTTGGAACTCTTAGGGCAGCATCGACAACACTTCAGGGGCTAGCTCATTGCTTCGTTGGGAAATAGCAAGTTTGGGGTGAGGACATGCATTAGACACAGAGGACCCACTCGATGTCCTCGCCCTCTTCGACAATTTATGCCTGGGGGACTCCACAACAACTAGCCTCTTTTGTGCTCCATTTGCTGTAGAAATGGATGCTGCCATCAATTTCTTTCCAGATAGGACTTCAGAGCAAGAAGGTGGTCGGCTGGCAGCGGACCCATCCTCTGCGGTCACAAAAAAGTGATATTTCTTCTAGGGACCTCCTCCACTTTATTTTTCCCCCGATCTACCAATGGAGGTCTCCCAACACCCTCTTGGCCAACAGCATCTCTGTTGACCCTCTCAACTTGGTTCATCACTTATTTAGCACCAACAGATGAGGATTCAACCCCTTCTTCTCAGCTATAGAGGTAAGCTGCAATAATGGTAGCCATGTTGGGGGTAAGGTGTCTCATCTTCTCCAAATTCTCTATAAAAGAGGCTAAAAACGTACAGAACACGAGGTTAGTGAAGAGAAAAACTTACTAAGTAATCACTGCCCAATAATTGCAAAAGCACTTTTTTGGGTCATCAGATTTAATTCCTCAAAAAATCGACGAGAAACCACCAATCGAACAAACTCCCTAGAAGAAGCTAGACATTGGTAGATGTCCCTTAGAAGCTCGAGCTCTAATGGGCTAAGCTCGAAACGATCAACTGTCCCTGCAAGAGAAAGACAACATTAGAATCCACATCAACACAATTCTTCAGTAAAATATTTAAAATCTACAACACTCACTATCTTCTGAATAGGAGGTGGAACTGTCACATGGGGGGACGAAATTGCTCTCACATACTTGCCACTTTTCCCTAACCTAGAATCATGTCTCTTTCCATCTTTTGATGGAGGAGCTACAACTTTTATTCAGATATCATTTTCAAATTCGAATGTTTTCTAAGTCGAAAAGAGGTTATTGCATTCCGTCCAATTTTCATCAAATTGTTTTTAAAGGCCTATAACGAAGGGAGAATGTGACTCCCAGAGACATAGGGAATACCACCCCTTGGAATCTCCCTTTCCTCAAGACCTAGACTGAAGGAGGATCTGGAAGACGTGAAGCAGCATATCCTCACCTAGGGAGGTTTCTTTCCAAATGAAGTAAAATCCTACCAGTTGGACCCATGCGTTTGGAATGAACTAGGTAGGAACCAGTCCGGATAGCCCAAGAAAAGCTCTAAAGAAGGGATTTAAAGGCAACCGAAGCCTTGCCTTCAAAATAAACTCACTAATGGCGACGCATCCTGACCTCGGATAATAGACACGCTCTTCAGGGAAAGGGGCTAGGAGCTCTATGTTGTAGGGGATACATTATTTCTCCATAAGGTTTGCTAAGTGGGAAGCAGAGGCTGTAGATTGAATTTTGGAGGCCACCCAAGTCTCCTCATTGGACCCATTCCTACTCGCCGACAAGCAACTTTCCCAGCCATAATGGCCCTTTTAAGGTCGGCGGTATTGGTAAGTGTAACCTCTAGTTCAAAAGCAATTTCACTAATGTCTACGTCTCTTTCAGAAGAGGATGAGGTCGTTACTTTGCTAATCACAGAAAACTTTTTGAGTACTTACGAGAATAAATGAAAAAATGAAAAAGACAAAAGTGAAAGAGCAAATGAAAAAACTTTTTGGCAGGAAAATCACAAAAACATAGCCAAGGACCCTATATATAGATAAAAGATGATTTGGAGCTTTCATACCAAGGATTTATAGCTCCGATTGTAGGGTGCTGACAGTCGGATCTGAAGATTTGCAAAGTAAATTGTGACAATATGAGCATCAATTAGGGTTTATAGTGGTTCACTACGTACAATCATTCTGTTGTGAATTTAACTTAATCATAATGAATGGGATATCGTATGGACTTACATAAATTTTAGAGTTTCAATTTATGGAAGGAACATCTTGAGCGAAATATTATGTTGTGAATTGGTAATATTTATGAGCTAAACTGATGGAATAGATTGTTCATGGATTGAGATTAAATGGATTAATTTTAGGATTGAAGTGATTTGAGAGAGAGCATTTTTACTTTATATTACAGTACTAATGGAAATAAAAATTATATGCTGTAAGATTTGAGTGTTTTATATAAAAGGTGTATGTGAGGATATATACCCATTCATTTATGCTACAATTCCACTTATTTAATTGTGACCTTTCTAATCATTGTGATTGTTTCTAGGTTTTTTATTTGGATTAAAATTCAATTAAAATTTTAAGTAAAAATTAGCAATTAATTTTAACCGCGCATTTTATGGAATTCACAACTTTTAAACTACACATTTCATCAACTTTAATTTAAATCTATTAAAATATTATTTTTATCTAATTCAAACATGGGCTAAACCCAAAAGACAATCAAATAGAGAATTCTTAAAATCTCACCCTGCATGTGTTTAATGCTATGAACAATTGTGACTAGAAGTTGTCGTTTGTGACTCATTCTATGCTTCGGCATTGATAATGAAAGTGATGAATTAGTTGATGTTGTGGACACGAGAGTTTAATAATTGCATAATCATTATTTTGATAAATAGCGACCTTAAATTTGTTTGTACTTACTATTATTTTTTAAAAAGTACTTGTAATGTTGTAATGTTCTGTCTTTAATTGGTAATGTTCATGTTCCATGGATTTAGGATTACATTGAGAAAGAGTACACACATTATAACATCTGTTGTATGATAACTTTTTTACGATCCTGACTTGGACTCATAGGCTAAATTAATAATATCAATAAATTAATTAGATAAACTTTTTTTGAAAGCCCTGACATAAATCTGTGGTCCCATAATTTGTTAAAATTACAAATACAATTTATTATGATCATATTTTATTAAAACATGACTCAATTTTTACTTCTTTTTTTAATTTAATTCTAGTTGGATATCATATCTAAAGTTTTCTTATTGCATCCAAAAATTCTGGGTTTGAATTTTTGAATTGCAATAAAAAAAAAAAAAAAAAAAAATCATGAAGGATTGTTGATGCTTTGGGTATTTCCTCACATGTAACAAGCCTTAAAAGTTATTGTATATATGAAATTCATATGAGAAAATTCTATGTTTGTTAATATAAAGATTATTTTTAAATATAATTCTTTGAATATTTTTAATTAAATTAATGCAGTTACAATGAATATCATTTCAGAATTACATGAATACAATGATTTTTTTGGGTTAATTTAATATATATTTAGTGGATTAATTAATATTCAACAGATAGGTAAAATACAATGAATTTTTTGTTGATCAGATGTAAATACACTATATTGTTGTAAAACTATATGATAATTATTGATGATCATGTAATATTATCATGATATATAGATAAATCTTATCTAAAAGAGTGCATTCTACTTTAGTTGTAACTTTCTTTTTGAACCCTATAAATATTGGGCATTGGCTTTCAATAAAATACACAAAATCTATTAACTTCATTACTTTATTCTCTTTTATCTCTCTAATTCAAAACACATTATCAGTATGAAGGAGCTCACCTAGAATAGAGAAAATAAAATAAAATCAACAATGTAGAAAATTCGCAGCCTGCAGCAACTGTTACAAAACATTGATATCTCTGTAACCCGTAGTTCGATCTTTACGAAATTTGGACAGCAAGTTCACAACTTATTGTTCTTCAAATTCAACATTTAAGATTAAAATTGAATGGTTTATTATAAGAAATTGCCATGCAAACATTGACGAATTTTGAATTGATTGAAAGATCGTGAATATTGGAAAACAAAATTTTTAAGATTTTGTTTTTTTCTTTTTAACTCAAAGTTATCTAAACAAATTCAAATCTTAAATATTATGTCGTTCATCTTGTAAAAGAACGACTTTATATTCGTTCAATATTCCAGAAGAATATTGCATTGTTGCACATGTAGAGCACAAATTTTGATTTTTAAAATATTATATTGCTAGAAAGGTAGAACGAATTTTATAATAACAATATTTCAAAAGAATATTATATTATTTATCTCAACAGGTAGAACGAACCAAAAATATAAATATTTTAGAAGAGTGTTGTATTGTTTATAGATAAACTAAAATTTATTGCTCTCATAGAGTGTATATCTCGTTGTGCTCCCAAAAAAGCACAACTTAATATAATAAAAAATAAAAAAATTATATTGATATTCCCAAAGAAACTAACCCAACTACATAAATATTTAATAAGAATATTATTTTGATATTCCTGAAGAAATCAAAACTTATACTAATCAATATTTTAGAACAATATTGTGTTATCCTCAAAGATTAATTTTATATAAGATTGAGTCTGATAAATATGTTAATGCTCTTGAAAAAGCATTACTTATATACAAATAATCCATGTCTAAGAATATTTAATTATTTCAAAGAATGGCTTACAAATATTAATATTCTAGAACAATAATTTGTCATTTATAAATAATCATAAATTTTTTTCATATTATTTAGGTATTTGTAAATAAATCAAAAGAATATCGTGGCATTGCTTTGAAGAAGCATGATACTACAAGTAATAATATTCTCGAAGAATATTAAGATGGTGCTCTCGAAGAAGCACACTTCTAAAAAATTATATAACCATTTGAATCAAATATTGTCATGAACTTGAAGTTTGTTGATTCAAAAAACATTATGATTTGATGTAGCATTTAGATTATGAGACATGGGTAACGTACTTGAAGAATGTACAAACATCCTCATATTTTGTTCTTTTTCTTTTGAGATAATTATTTGTGTAATTACGATCGTGGTCAAAGAAAGCTAAGGAGATGATAACGATTTATTCAAATTTTGCTCAAGTTCAAAGAGCCATTGTGTTCCAATGAAACGTCTCGCCATGCTTTGGCAACCTCCATATGCTTACATCGGTAGTGAAAGTGTGGGAAGGGAGAACCTTCACAATGAATCCATATGGCTTGGGTACTTTGGAAATAGATGATGGCCATTTCTATTTTTTCCAGTGACATGTGGCTCATCCCTATTACCTCTAATGAGCTCACATCAGAGAGTAGTATCAAATGTTATATTTGGCTTGGGCATCTCTCTGTGTTTCTTTTTGCTGCACATTGCGTTGGACTCAACATTTACCGGTGGGGGTTTTTATTTGAAAAAGCAATCTCTAATGGGTTGAGTGTATAAATCATGTAAAGGAGACCAAAACAATTCTGATGCATTTTTTTTTTCCAAGCATGCATAAACATTATTGCGAATTTTACATGAAGGTGCTTACTAAACTAGATGTCGATCCTACTAAGTTTGAATATTGGCCAATTTTAGTAGATACCTACCACTCACCTCCAACACATCATTCACATTTATGTCATATCTACATAAATGATGGTTCTTACCACATGTACTTGTCGATGAGGTCAAGAATCTATTATTTGATGCTTAAAATGAAGTCATGTGGTATGGGTGCTTGTGCAATAATAATAACATCAGTAGCAACAGCAAGATGACTTACTATAATTTTGACATTTTCTCCTTCCATTATAGGCCCACCTTGCTAGTTTTATATCACACAACTGAAATTTTATGTCACAATTATCGGGTCTAATATTTTTTTTCTAGGGAGAAATTACTGCTTCACATAAAGCATATGAATCATTTTGTCTTTAGGTCTTGATTTGTAATAGATATTGTCATGTTCTTTACACATATTTTATAACGTTTTTAGAAAGTAGTTTTCTTTATTGAACATCAGATCTTGCAAATTATTATGTTAAATTAAATGTCACATATTCTGGAAGTTTGTTAAATTATTATGTTAAAACCAAATTATTATGTACCAAAATTATTAACGTTTTTAGAAAGTAGTTTTCTTTAGAATAAGATCTTTATTGAACATGTCATTAAATTATTCATTAGCCATTTATGTCATATTAATATAAGGTTCTAAGGTAATATTGGTACACTTGAAGCAAATATTGTATTGAATCAAAAGTTCAATGATCTAATATCTTATTGTTTGGTATGATCAGTTGGGACCATAACTAGATCAATAACTATCACTAGCTAGAGTAAAGACTGAATTCCTTATATTTTTTAAAATTAATTAGAGTAATAAAAATGGCCCTGTCACTCTTTATGTTGACTTTCTATGTATTATTTGTATATAATAGATTTGATACATTTACTAGATGATTTGTGTTTACAGAAATTATTACTCAAATTTTAAATTATGAGTATAATTTTTCAAATTATACAATCAAGACGACGTGTCTTCCTAATGATAGTGGGCCTAAATTTCAACCTTTTAATAAGTAATAGTTGTAATGACGATAAATAGTTTAACACTATTTTTTATTAAATACCTTCAATTAATTTTTAAACAATTACTGTTGAGAACAAATTAATTTTCAGCTCTGTCAAGGTAATGCCATTAGTATTATGCCAACATCAAATCTAGAATAGTGTATTCTACTTTGATAGTAGCTCTTATTTTGAACCCTATAACTACTAGGCATTGATTCTCAATAAAATATACAAAATCTATTAAGAATTAATAAAGTATTAATTGATACCTCTTTTAATTCATAGAATTTATATGGTCTTAAAACCATTAATTTATAGGGCTTCTACAGTACTTAGAAATATGAATAATTTTTTTTTCCCACTTAAATTTGAATGGCCTGATTTGATAAAATATATAATTAGAGCATATTCCACAATGCTTTTTATGTTAAAAAGTATATTTTTTGAAATATAAAGAGAAAGTTGAATTAAAAAAGAAAAAAGAAAAAGAAGAGTGGATAGTTTAATAGCCATATGTGTAACTCTTTATTTAGCTAATTTCCAAAAATAATTATGATAAAACTTTTTTCATCATTTTCTTTGCTCCTATTTGAGCCCAATTATCTAAAAATTCATTCTATTTCAATTTTTTTTTAACTATACATTCTCACAATAAATTAATTTTGTACGTAAACTTATTATTATTATTATTTTATATTTTAACCATGCATTCTTCAAAAAATCACTATTATAAAACTTAATTTCCTCCAAAAATGGAGCTCGGACAAAGGCTTTATTGCTTCCTTCCAAATAAGTGCATAGCAAGTTGTGTAATATCATGTGAAAGCAGTAGAAATAAAATGAATTATTCCCTTAGTACAGGAAATTTATATATAATTTATAAAGAAATTCAAATTGGAAGAATCGTACCGGCCATTTGTATTTTATCTGTGCTCATCTGTGTTTTATTTTTGTTCATCCAATTTAAATCCATGTACTAATTCTGTATGTATTTCCTGTACTGATAGCATTGTTCAAATAAAATATGGTCTAGAGTTTGACTCTCTAAATTAGGTGAGTTGGATCCTCTTTTCTTAAATTTTTAAAGATAGAGTTTGTTGGACTAACTTGTTTAGATAAAAAAAAATATATATATATATATTATGGTTTGATAGAAATAAGTAGGATATATAAATGAAATAAGTAGGATATATAAATGAATAATAGTTGTGTATTTTTAAAAAAAAAAATGTGGTAGTTAAAATTAATATTTGACTTTGACTATTAAGTTATAAGAAAATTATAATATTTTCCAAATATGCATCTATAAAATAAAGAGGATGAAACAAATAAATAAATATCCCACTTGAAGAAGCTCCTCGGGTAATCTTCCGACTAATTTTCTCCTTTCAGTGGAAGTCTTTTATAGGACCTAACTTGCCAAGTGTCCAAAGGTAAAATTCAGTAGAGATTACTATTTGGAAAAAATTCATACGTAAGAGGTTAAGTATCACACATTTTAAAATTAAGAGCAAAGGTTTTAAATTTCAAAAATCATATTTTTAATAAAATTTATTTATGATTTAATTAATAAAATATATTATTGTCACATATCGATATAATTTGTTCTCAATTTAATGATTTAGATAGTTACATATTATTTTTCAGTCACAAATAAGAATTTTTATATGTCACAAATTATTTTACGATCACAAATCAAAAAATCATAAGTCATAATTTATTTATCGATCACAAATCATATTTATTATAAGTCACAACTTATTATACAGTCATGATTTATTAAATTATGGGTCACAGATTAACAATTTTTTAGGTCATATATTATTTTTTAGTCACAAATTATCTTTTTCATTGGTCACAATTTAACGATTTAGTTAGTCACATATTATTTTTTCGATCACAAATAAGAATTTTTATGTCACAAATTATTTTACAGGCACAATTTAAAAAATTTATAGGTCACAATTTGTTCATCGGTCACAAATCAAAAATTCATAAGTCACAATTTATTTATCGGTCACAAATCACAATTATTATAAGTCTCAATTTATTATACAATCACAAATTATCAAATTATCGATCACAGATTAAACAATTCTTAGGTCATATATTTTTTTTTTTATCAAAAATTATCTTTTTTATAGGTCGCATATTATTTATTTGTCGCTAATTAACCAATTTAATGGTCACAATCAATCAAATAATCTGTGACTACCATGCGACCACCATCTTCACCACACCACACCACACCACCACGACCAACCAAAAAATTATCAAACCTACCGTCACTATCGCCCCTGCCACCACCACTGACACCATCACCGCCACCTATACCACCACCTCCGGGCAACAAAACCATTATCCCAAACATCGTAGCTAACACCACCACCACCAACAAGATCTACCAATACCGTCAATGCCGCCACCAACAAACCCACATCCTCCACCAGATCCAACATACCTCCTCAACCGTTGGAGCCAACCATACCCCCCCCCCCCCCCCCCCCAAAACACCACCGCCACAAGCACCACCACGGCCACAGTTCCCCACTTACCAACTTAATACACACAAAAAAAATTGTGATTTTCGAACTACATACCACCACAGACCACCGCACTACCACCTCTACTATCACAATCTCAGACCAACATCAACCACCACTATCCAAACACCACAAAAAAATAAAATAAGATCCAGATCTGAAATTAAAGCCGTGCACCAGCGACGACGTGCGACAGTAAGGAGCATCACTACTACTCCAACAAACCACCACCCGCACCTCACCATCTCTGCTAGCACCACCACAAACACACACAATCGACTTCCATACACAAAACTCACACAGATCAGCATATGTACAGCATAGATAGCCACCTCCGCATCTCACACCAACAACTATCGTCACAACCACCGCACCGTCATCGCCCGCACTAATGACCATCATCACACCACCGCACTGTGCTTTTTGAGAGAGAAATGAGGGCATTGTGCTTTTCAATTAATTAGGGCAGACAACATAGTAGAGAGAGATTTGATATATGCAACTAATTTTTATCGAAAATATATTTATCTAATAATAATATATTAATCAACAAAAGATCTGATTTTTGAAATAGTAAATCTAGTATATGATTTATGAAATGAGATCTTTAAAAGTAGGTTTGTATTTAATTTCCACTTTAATTATTTATTAAGTACGAATTGAGTAAACTAATAGGGTCAAGTCAAATTAGTGTGATCATGACCAAAACTTGTGTCCTTAAAGGCAAAGAATTGAGACCCAGGATTACAATTTCTATAATACGTAAAAATTATTCCCTATCATTTTCCATCTGCATTAGTAATCAAACCACCACTGTTGTCGGCTACATCTTCTCTAAGTAGAATTCTTGCAATTGAAGGTTTAATCATTACTCATTTTAATATTTTTAAATGGTTATAAAACAAAAAATCTTGTTAATTTACGTAATGCATTTTTTTTTTTTTGTCTGAAAATATGAGATTTCATTGTTTGCTAATTATACAATAGTTTTTCATTGTCATCAAGTTTCTGTTAGTGTGAATTTGGGAATTAAGAAACTGGTAATCCTTTTGAATTTAGAAAAGAAAAGGGCACTTTTTCTCTTCATTCAATACACTAGCTGCCTAATCTAGATTTTATTCGGATTTAAATCACTTACTGATATGATTTTATCAACATCTTGATCTATTTGTAAACTAATGTTATTTTGATAGGCATTTAAATTTAAAGTCATCCCCTATTAAGCTTTCAATTGTTTATTTAATTTCTAAAATAATCCTTTGTACGTATTTGCTTGTTGCCCATGTGAGAAAGAGATCCACAACGTGACATTAAGCCTCTGCTTGTCTTCAGCGGCGAATCTAGCGTTGAAATTCAGCTAGAGCGGAGGTTGACCGTTGACCGTCGACAATCCACGATCGTAATAGTCCGGTTGTTTATTAGATTTTGATTAAATAATATTAAAAATTATTAAATGAACTAAAACGTAAAAATTATATACACAAGTTTCACGACTTCCCCCGCCCCTTTTTCACTATCAACACTTCTAACAACAAACAAAACTCATTCTCAAGAAATTTGGGTCAGCTACAAGAATTCTTTTTTACCACTCCATTCAATTCATTGCTAAATCTATGGAAGTTTCAAAGCTTCCACTACCCCTCTTTCATTACTCTACTACTTTTTTGCACTACCGAATCAACAATTCTAACAACTAACTAAACCTAATATATCAACAAATTTGGGTTAACTACAAGAATCATTTTTTACCACTCCATCCAATATTCACTGCTAAAACGGAAGATTCAAATTTTTATATCTTTAGCAACCACAACTCACCCATGTTAGTTTTGCTCTAGTGAATCAATAACTCCAAAGTGGGAAAATTCAATTAAGCCTAAAAATATAAATTTCCCTCAAGAACCAATAACATGCACTGTTAGCAATCATAAAAGCTTGTACATTTCATAAATTAATCATTACCTCCTAAGTACTCCTCAGTCCTCAGTCGAAGTCATCATGAAGCAGGGGCGACTGGCGAAGACAACCGCGAACTCCAAGTCTCCAATGAACAGAACTCTAGTCTCCAGTCCAGTGAACTCCACAGCAGAAGTCTCCAGTGAACTCCAGTCCAGCTCCAAGTCTCCAAAGTCCAACTCGGCAACTCCAGCGAACTCCTCCAAGTCTCCAACCGCACACCGCACCGCACACACAGTGAACTCCAAGTCTCCAACTCCACTCTCCAAGTCTCCAACCAATTAATTAAAGCTGGTTTTTGCTTCTGCCTTCGACTTCGAGGCTTCGACTTCTACAGTTCACCTAGAATTCTGGAAATTTGGAAGAGGAACTGATGAAGGGTTTGGAGAATCTCGGTCTCTCCTCTTCTCCTCCTCAATCGTGGCTTTGGTGGGTTAGCAATTGGAATTTGGGGCGTAATGAAATTGGTTTGGTTTGGGTTGGGCCGTTGGGGTCACTTGAAATTGGGCCTGGAAATGAATCAAATGGTATGGGCTAATTTTTTTTTTTTTTAAACACAGGCAACCCACCACCAGCCACCATCACTGTGCTTCGTCTTCCTCAACTCCGATCTCCCTCTGTCCATTCCCCAGCCCCCCGGCACTCCATAGCAGCCCAAAATTTCGTCGAATTCAGCTAGAGCGCCCGCTCTAACTCGTCGCTAGCTGGATCCCCCCTGCTTGTCTTCCACTAAAATGATTTTTTTTTTTTTTTAAATGAGTTTTGAAATAATAATTTTTTGAAGAATGTGTAGCAAACAAATGGATTTATATGGAAAATATCTTATTTGTATGAATTTGTAGTTTAAAATGAATTTAAAAAAAAAAAGGTTTTAACACGGTTGACTTCGTAGGTTGCTAGTGACGGCTCCCCTTGACTTTCGTAAAGTAAATTGCTGACTCAAGGTAAATAAAGCTCCCATGTTTTCAAGTGTACATTACATTATTAAAAACCCGTTTGCCCCTTTCAAATTTGAAATAATTATTTTTTGAAAAATGTGTGATTAAAAATGAAGAATTTTTTTTTTATTTACGTATAATATTATTTTATGAAAGATTGTGTGGCTAAAAATAAGAGAAAAAAAAAATGAAAAGGAATGAAGGTCAAACATAGGCTAAATATATAAATGTGTTACCTAAATTGCTATTATGTGAACATAAAATTCGATTATTACATTTTATTTCATGAATGTTTCTCATGATATATTCATGTATGTGAATACATCCATAAGCTTGTATAAAGTTTTAAGAAATAAAAAGTTCCTAAATGTCAGATTATGAAGGAAAATTTAAAAAAGATATATATCTCAAATATTTTTCTTAAAAGGTGTATATTTATGCCATAAAAGGTGTGAATGAAAAATGGGGCGTGGAGGATCGATGCACCCGACTAATGTTGAATATTTAATGTCACATAAATTGTCTTGTTCAATCAATCACTAATTCCTTCATTTTAACTTGGCCTATATATAAATTGTTTGTAAACAATCAAATTACTTTTTATCCATATATTTATAGGTATTCAAATGTATTATCTACTTATTCGCTACTCATTTATATCTACTAATTGGAGTGCGTACTTCACAAATAAAGTTCCATGATTATGTACAAATAATGTTTAACATTTTTTGTGAGTCGATATATTAGAAATAGTGTTTCAATATTTACGCCATTCATGTAAAAATTCAATCGTGACCAATATAACATAAACTGTAAACAATAACTTAATACAAACAAAGTTATAAAAAGTGTCGATATTGCAGAAAACAGGGTTAATTACCCCAATAGTCACTGAACTTTCAGGATAATAACCTAAATGGTCACTGAACTTTAAAAATCACGTAAGTCATCACTGAACTTTGCAAAAAATTTCTACGGGATCATTGAACTTTGCAAAAGGTTTCCACGAAGTCACTGAACTTTAAAAATCACCTCATTTATTACTAAACTTTGGAAAAAGTTTCCTAGGAGATCACTAAAACATTTTGCAAAGTCCAGTGACCCCGTGTAAATTTTTTGCAATGTTTAGTGATGAATGGGGTTATTTTTAAAGTTCAGTGACCTTGTAGAAAGCTTTTGTAAAGTTCAGTGATGACTTGGGTGATTTTTAAAGTTCAGTGACCTCGTGAAAACTTTAGGTAAAGTTCAGTGACTATTGGGATAATTAACCCCAAAAACACTTGCAATTTCAGTACTTTAAATCTTAAAGGCAAATGTGATCAGCAAAAGGAGCTAGGAGATAAGCATACGAAGTCCCTTTTTTTAAAAGAATCAATTCTATCATAGAGTTGTGGACAAGAAACTTAGAGGATAATAGAAAGAAATGTGTTTTCTTACTCGGTGCTATTCTTTTATGAGAATTCAAATGTGGCTTCTTTGCGCTTCATTTTCAGTAGGATTCAAAGTAAAAATATAGTTGTGCTCGTATCCTTCGTGACCCTCATCCATTAGCTTATTTTTGAGATACAACACCTTATCTTCCTTTGTTGGATTTTAATACCCAATAAATTTATGTAGTGATTTTAAAACATTTGTTGAATTAATTATTTCAACACCATAATTGGCTGGTTTGACCTGAAAATAAATTGGGGCCACTGGAAGCAACCATTAATTTGTGTTGCTCGTGGTCAATTCATTGTTAGGAAAACCATTTATTAGTTAGCCCACTTCCCTTTGGTTAGTTGCCCTATCTCATATTAGAGGAAATTACATACAACCAAGTGTTTAAAGATCTCAGTTCAAAAATCAAGCCTAGAATTTCATTACTTATAAATCAGGTATCAATATAATAATTAAATAAAAAATTAAATTAATCAATATATTTATTTCACCTACCAAATTTATCTTCCAAACCCTAATCACTTCCATTTTCTCTTATTCTCCCTCTTCTCTCTGCTCTTCTCACCCCCACACAATCGTCGAAAAAGGCCCTATGAACACCGTGTCATCGTTGCTCGATGAGGCTCCGCATGGGTTGCGCTCATAGCGTCGTTGCTTGCAGAGCCCCGACTTGTAGCGGCGCTATGTAGAGAAGCAGCATGTAGCTTTGATTTCTGGATCTAGTTTTCGGCTGTTTGGGATATGGGTCAGTTGGAGGAGGAAAGGGAAGAAACGGTGATGATAGTGGTGGTAGAAGGGATGTAGTTGCGTGCGGATCTTAGAGCATCGCTCAACGACGATCTCAAAGGGCGACAGTCTGAGTGGTGATTTCACTGTGGAGGTGGCAACGACGGTGGTGGTAGTTTTGGTGTTGGGGTTTTGAGATTGATTTTTGTTGGTGGATCTGGTGATGGAGATGGTGGATATGGCGCAAACCATTGGCATTGGCGGTGGTCACAATCTAGGTGGTGCAGGTGGCTGTGGATGATTAGAGATTTAGGAATTTGGGTCCCGTTCTGTTATGGCGGTGGAGGTGTTGACGGTGGTTGGTGGCAATTGACGATGGTGATGGTGATGGTGATGGTGATGGTGATGGTGATGGTGATGGTGATGGCGATGACGGTAGTACTGTGGTGGTAGTGTTGTGGTGCTGGCAACAATCACAGGGGTGAGGGTGGTCGCAGGTGGCGATGATGGTAGTGTTGATGACGGTAGTATGTGAACCAATATTTTGTGTATGTGACCAATTATTTGGTTATCTGTGACCAAGTATTAAACGTATTTTAAAGTTTGATAACTTGTGACTGAAAAACAATTTGTGACCAACAAATTTGAAAACTTATGACCTATAGATAAATTGTGACTTGTAATTTTTTTGATTTGTGACTAATGAAATAAATTGTGACCTAAAAAATTTTGGATTTGTACTTGAAAATAATCTGTAACCTACAAATTTTTTGATTTGTAACCTAGAAATAATATGTGACCAATTAATTTGATAATATGTGATCAATAATTATGTATATGTGACCTTATTATATTTAATTAATAGTTTTTTTTTAATTAATTAGCAAATACTTGAATTTTGTTTTTTGAAACTAGGCACCTAAAAATTGAATTATGCTAAAGTTAACACCTAAGTTTTGAATTTTTCCCTCATATATATGATTCATTTTACAATTAAGGCATATTCATTATAACGCTAACCAAACCCCCTCTCCCGTCTCTTGTACTCATTTTTCTTTCGTCCAGCCTTTAATTTGATCGTCGTAGTGCAAACGATCATCAAACCTTTTTCTTAACTGGGGGCATTTATCTGTGATGGTTGGAGCTCAACTTCAACCAAAACTCAACCTACAACTCAGTCAAACACCAAATAAACCAAAATAATTGGACTAAATTCCATTCTGAGCAACTTAATGTAAACTGTAATTCAATTCCAAACTAACTTCAAGCAACTATAAACTCAAGATGCATGATATAAATTGTAGTTACTCAAAGTGAGAAATATGAACTGAAATAACTAACAATAACAAGTGATTTTCATTCCCTTAATTGATGATTATATTACAATGCTGAGGATTACAAGTAAAACACCAATATAAAAGAGAAAAGATATGCAACAGAGGAATAAGAGAAACAACAGAAGAAAATGAGAAGAAGAACAGGAGAAGAAGAGAAGAAGCAGAACCGAGACGGAGAGAAAAAAGCAAGAGAAACAGGGAAGAAGAGTAAGCAAGAGAAGAAGCTTACAGGGAGAGATGCAAAACATAGAAGAAGAATAAGCAAGAGAGGGCTGAGGGGAGGAGAAAATGGGAGCAGTAAAACTACAGATCAATTCAACATTCGTCCCCTCTCCAAAGCTTCCATACAACCCTATATACAACAAAATTCAACCGGGCTTTGGGCTAGCCCACTTGATAGTAGCACATTTATTACCATTTTCATCCACTTATATTTGTATTTTCATGATTAATTAGTACCTAATTGTTCTAAATACGTTTATATCTTTGTTTAGGTCACAAGTTGATGAAAACAATGGAAAATTGAAGAAAATAGCGAGAAAGGACCAAAACGAAGGAAAGTGAAAGTTCAAGGGCTAAATTGCAAATATCCAAAAGATGACTCAAAAGGAAAAATGAAGATATGAAGATTTGAGAGTGTTTGGCATCAATTGGATAAGGAAAAAAGCCAAAAGGGTGAAATATAGTCAAAGCATTATCACACATGTTGAAAGGTTTTGCACCGATTTTTAGTCTCATATTGAGACAAGTTTTTGACATGAAAAATGATGCAATTCAAAGATTATATCTGATTAACATCTGTAGAAATTTGAGTTATCTTTCCAAAGAAACTTGAATCACCTCAATTGGACATTAGGAGAGAAAGATATCATTAAAATACTGAAAGCTGTCCGACAGAAAATTGGCAAAATCATGCGGTCGCATGGTTATAAAGACATGCGACCGCATGACTATTGCCGAGAGTTTCAGGGTTGAATTACTTTGTTCCATGCGACCGCATGGGTTTATACCATGCGGTCACATAGGTATAAACTGGGCAAAAAATCTTTTATTTCCGGAAATCAACCAAATCAACTATGGAAAGTTTTTGGACGCGTTTTTCTCACCCTAAAGTCGACCAGAAGAAGGGAATTCGACCATTATTCATCTCCTAGACCTCTCAAACATCTCTTGGGTTCAAGAACTCCATGGAAGGCTAATCTCTTTGGTGAAGCAAGGAAGAATCTCGATCGGGTCTGGGATTTTAACACCTTTTCATTAATGTAACATGCTCTTTATTGTCAAATAATTCTGGAATTTAGATTTCTTATTCTTATGGATATATTTTGAAGTTGGGTTAGTTTATATTAGATTCTCATGGATTCAATCACGTTTTCTCCATTGAATAATTGAAGTATTTATTGAATTCCAATTTTAAATTCCTTATCGGTGTGATCCTTTACCTTTATATGCTTGATGTATATGATTGTTTTTGGATCTAATTTCAATGGATTAATGTGGAAATATGTTGTGGAAGAAATCTAGATTCGGTATTATTGTGGAATTAAATTGATCTAGGGTTTCCTTTATAAATTGGTCATGAAAATGGTTTAATTCTTATTGGATTTTTCATAAAATTAGTCATGCTCTTTCTATAGTTTGATCGAATATTTATTAAATTATAATTTCAATTAGACTCAAGATTAGCGTGGGAATTTACTATAGGAGCCTAGAGTTTTGGTAAGATGCATGAATGACTAATGTTGATTGATCCAACCCGGGAGAGTGAATTCCAAAGCTTCACTACCTTAATCTATTGAATTTTAGTTCATAATTTTGAGACCAACTTGTTTGATCAACAACCGAACTTTCCTGCAATTTAAAAGGATAGATCACCCATTTTGGAACCTTTGAATAATTTTTCATCTCCCTGCAGATACGACACCCCAAAACCACACTACAACACAGCGTAACATTTTGGGCGTAATCAAATTTTGGCGCCATTGTCGGGGAGACGGTACAACAAATTGAAAGATCTTCTTGCAAAAGGGTGATTTCGTTCCCTTTTTCATTTTCATTTTTCTTGTTTTGTTAGTTTATTTTCTCTCGTTATTATCTCTTTTTTTTCACATAGTTCCATTTTTTTTTCTTTTGCTTGTGTTTATGAGCAGGGATCGAGGCGATATAGGAAGCTCTACCGAAAGACTTCGTCCAGTGTTTGAATCTCTTCCTAACCCTATTTTTGACACTACATCTATTGTCACGACCACCACATCACGTAACACAATGTCTGATAGTGAGCATGATGCACCTTACAGAACTTTGCATGATTATCTTCATCCCACACGCACATCTACACCATCATATATTATGTTCCCACCCAATATGCCACGTGTAGATTTTAACCCTGGAATAATTCAACTTCTCCCAAATTTCCATGGACTTGAAAATGAAAACCCGTATGTGCATATTAGGGAATTTAAGGAGGTAGTAGCAATCTTTCACAATCAACATGGTATAGTGGATGCAATTAGGCTTAAGTTTTTTCCATTCTCCCTTAAGGAAAGGGCAAAAAGTTGGTTGTATTCATTGAGATCACGTTCGATTAGCACCTGGGATGAAATGACCCAAGCCTTCTTTAATAAATACTTTCCCCACCGTAAGACTAACGCACTTAAAAAGCAAATTTCTACGTTTAGTCAAAAGGATAGTGAGACCCTATATCAGGCCTGGGAAAGATTTAAAGAACTACAAACCCTTTGCCCCCACCATGGTTATGAGAGTTGGCATATAGTGAGTTTCTTCTACGAGGGATTATCACCTAGGAAGCGCCAATTCGTAGAAATGATGTGCAATGGTGATTTTTTACAGAAGGATCCTGATGAAGCCATGAAATACCTAGATGAACTAGCTGAGAAAGCTCATACATGGACCGGACCTAGCGCTACTGAGAGTGCTAATAGGTCACGACCCGCAAGTAATCCCACTAGCACAGGTATATATCACCTTAGGGAGGAGGATAGCTTTAGAGCAAAGGTAGAAGCCCTAACTAAAGAACTTGAGACCTTACGTGCCAGAGACTCGAAATGTGTACATAGTGCATCCCGTGTTGAGTCCAGTGGTAATTGTTTTGTGTGCGGAGGAAGTGACCACCCTGTGCAAGAGTGCGCTACTTATGCTGAGATGATGGGACTTTATGAGGCACACTGTAATACTTTAGGCGTATATCAAAAGCCTCAACCCTTTGCTCCGAGACCTATAACTAAGGGTGGGGAAATTACCCTAATTTTAGCTGAAAATCTGAAAACCAGCAACCTGCCCAATTCAATAGAGCTTACACTGCACCCTCACATCAACCCGCATCATCTAGGAATTTCTTAGAAGACACTCTACATGCATTCATCGAGGCACAAAGTAAAACAAACCAAAAGTTTAAGACTATGATTACTCAAATTGTTGAGGAAAACAAAGAAATGAAAAGTCATATGTCTAAACTGACCAATGCCTTAGCTGTAGTAGAGCATGGAAAATTTTCTACTCAAGCGCAACCAAATCCTAGGGGGCAACACATGGCACAAACTTCAGGACCACATGAGACCAATCTTAGGGAAGTATTCCATAACCACACGTTCGGGGAAAGTCTTAGAGCCAACTTCCAAACCTAGGAAAACAGAAAAAGAGTCTAGTGAATCAAATGAGAACAGCCCTAGAGAGGAGGTAGTGGTACATTCAGTGAGAGTACCTTTCCCTCAAGCTCTAAAGTCCACCTCGAAATCTGTTGGCCATCATAGCAAGATTTTAGAGCACCTAAAGCAAGTGAAAATCAATCTGCCTTTCTTGCATGTGATTTCACAGGTTCCTGCTTATGCTAAAGTCCTTAAGGACTTATGCACTGTCAAAAGAAAACATCATGTCAAGAAAACTGCCTTTTTGACTGAACATGTGAGTACTGTCATTGAACAAAGGACACCACCAAAGTATAAGGACCCAGGTTGTCCTACTATCTCTTGCTTCATTGGGAACCATAGGATTGGACAAGCTCTTCTTGATCTAGGGGCTAGTGTCAATCTCATGTCTTATGTTATTTACTCGCAGCTAGGATTAGGTGAGATGAAGCCTACCTCTGTTGTCCTACAATTAGCTAATAGGTCCACTATTAAACCTAGGGGAGTAACTGAAGATGTCTTAGTTCAAATTGATAAATTTTACTACCCCGTTGATTTCTTGGCCATGGATGTAAAAGCTAATGTGACTGTTGCTTCTAAAATTCCTATCATTCTTGGTAGACCATTCATTGCTACTGCTAATGCTTTGATTAATTGTCGGAATGGTCTCATGAAATTATCTTTTGGGAATATGACTCTAGAAGTCAACATTTTCCATATCACTAAGCAGCCAGAGGAGGACGATGAGTATCAACAAACCTACATGATTGATGCACTCACATAAGAAGTAGCTGATAATATGTTCATTGGACCAGCACGGGAATGTCCAAAACCAAATGGTTTGGACATTGTTGAGAGGACAAATCACGAGATAGATAATAGTCCTTATTTTATATCACCAGTTTCTAACAAGAGGACTTTACCTTCTATATTGCAGGCCCCATTCCAAATTTCGAGCCCTCTCCTGGTGACACCACACATATATCCAATAGAGGTGGAGGAGTAGCACGACAATGGTGTCCAACAAGATTGGAACTCCGCAAGGAAGATGAGAACATTCCTAGCTAGATGCGGGCTGAAAATGGGAAATATTGGGTCGAGCCAACGACAATAAATAAAGGTGCTGCTTGGGAGGCAACCCAAGGGAAGCCATTTCATTTTTTATTTCTTTCTTTTTTATTTTAGTTTGCATTCATATTTTCGTATTTTTATTAGATTTCTTTTCACCATCATCCTTGTCAGCACTTTGAGGCTTTCTATCCTTCATATTTGTGTTGGTTCACTACAATACCCAAGTGACATCTTTTCTCTCATTTTATTTGGTATACATGTTAATGCATTGAGGACAATGCATAATTTAGTTGGGCAGAGGATCCACGTGGATTCTTATTGAAAATTGCATGTGAATAACATAACCATGGACATTTTATAGAAATTTTTTATTTTTGAGCCCCTAATTTGCTACATGTTGTGCTCTTGAATGACAAATATGCCACTAGGAATTAATTTTGTTTGTGAAAGTCTAGATGTCACGACACTTGCTGAACCTTTCATGCACACAAGCATTGTGGTAAGATGGTTGTTTAACACATGTAGTTAGAGGAGTCTCCTGTTAAAGTTTTCTTGTGAGAAATTAGTGAGGATTGAGAGCCCAAACATATTAAATTGGTAATAAGCGTTTATTGGCTTTGTGAACTGGAAACTTCTTGTGAGATTAACATTACATGGTTTGTTGTAAGATGGTGGATTACTTAGGAGATGATAAAGGTCAATGTAGGATAAATGTTTGAGAATTTCAAGCCCTTTCTTTTCAATAAATATAACCTCTAGTCTCCACTTTGAGCTATATACACATATAAAGCATTTTCCTTCATACACCTACCTTACCCATACTTCTCCATATTGGAATTTATGCTTATTTTTCCACTTCTTTTACTTCCAAGTGTGTAGTAAGTATTGGAAATTATTTGTGAAAGAATATCAGCGAGGAAACAACAAGAGTTAATATGTGATCAAATAAGGTACCCCAAATGTCAAAAATTGAAAATAAAACAAAATAATAATAATAAAAATGGAGAAATAGATTGATTTTGGGGATTGAAATGTCGACAATTGATATGTATTGAAAGCTATGATTGATTAGAAATGCTTGATAAGGTACTTGGTTGCATGCTTGGAAGTGCTTAAAATCTTATATCTTTCTGTTCATATAATTCAACCCAAGCCACATTACAAACTTTTATATTGACCGTTTTGATCCCAAGTAGGCTGTGGTAAGAAGTGATGAATTCTCATTTGATAGTATGTCTATCACAAAATCAATGTTTGCTTATTACTTGTGTATAATTGTTTAAGCCCCCACGTTTTGAGCATACCTCCTTCTCAGCTCCATAGAGAGAAACCCTGCACTAAACACTTTGACACCCGTAAGTTATGGAGTTGAACCTTTAGTTTGAGACATACTTGATGCTACTTGTGTTAGGGTTGGCGGTGAGATGGTTATGGTTTGACACACACTCACACATTTGGCATGTGTTTTTGACATCTTGGTAATTATAACACTGTTAATTTCTTTGTGGTGTTGAGTTTGAAGGGAGCATGCATTATGGTAAATTAGAACTTGATAATTGACTTGCAATGTTGACAAGTCTTTGATTATTTTATTTTGCACTAAATTGCTAGGGGCTAGCAATGAGCAAGTTGGGGTGTGATAGTAGCACATTTATTAACATTTTCATCCGCTTCTGTTTGCATTTTCGTGATTAATTAGTGCCTAATTTTTCTAAATACGTTTATATCTTGGTTTAGGACACAAATGGATGAAAACAATGGAAAATTGGAGAAAAGAGCGAGAAAGGACCAAAACGAAGGAAAGTAAAAGTTCAAGGGCTAAATTGCAAATATCCAAAAGATGACTCTGAAGGAAAAATGAAGATATGAAGATTTGAGAGTGTTTGGCATCAATTGGATAAGGAAAGAAGCCAAAAGGGTGAAATATAATCAAAGCATTATCACACATGTTGAAAGGTTTTGCAACGATTTTTAGTCTCATATTGAGACCAGTTTTTGACATGGAAAATGATATAATTCGAAGACGATATCTGAATAAAATCTGTAGAACATTGCTTTATCTTTCCAAAGAAACTGAATCACCTCAATTGGACATCAGGAGAGAAATATATCGTCAAAATACTAAAAGCTATCCGGCGAAAAATTGGCAAAACCATACGGTCGCATGGTTATAAAGACATGCGACCGCATGGCTATTACCGAGAGTTTCAGGGTTGAATTACTTTGTTTCATGCAATCACATGAGTTTATATCATGCGGTCGCACAGATATCAACTGGGCCAAAAATCTTTTATTTCAATCTCTTTGGTGAAGCAAGGAAGGATCTCGATCGGGTTTGGGGATTTTAACACCTTTTCATTAATGTAACGTGCTCTTTATTGTCAAATAATTCTAGAATTTAGATTTCTTATTCTTATGGATAATTTTGAAGTTGGTTTAGTTTATATCAGATTCTCATGGATTCAATCACGTTTTCTCCATTGAATAATTGAAGTATTTATTGAATTCCAATTTCAAATCCCTTATCGGTGTGAACCTTTACCATTATATGCTTGATGTATATGATTGTTTTTTAATCTAATTTCAATGGATTAATGTGGAAATATGTTGTGAAAGAAATCTAGATTCGGTATTATTGTGGAATTAAATTGATCTAGGGTTTCCTTTATAAATTGGTATTGAAAATGGTTTAATTCTTATTGGATTTTTCATAGAATTAGTCATGCTCTTTCTATATTTTGATCAAATATTTATTAAATCATAATTTCAATTAAACTCAAGATTAGCGTGAGAATTTACTATAGGAGCCTAGAGTTTTGGTAAGATGCATGAACGACTAATGTTGATTGATCCAACCCGAGAGAGTAATTCCAAAACTTCACTACCTTAATCTATTGAATTTTAGTTCATAATTTTGAGACCAACTTTTTTGATCAACAACCGAACTTTCCTGCAATTTAAAAGGATAGATCACCCCTTTGGGAACCTTTGAATAATTTTCCATCTCCCTGTAGATACGACACCCTCAAAACTACACTACAACACCGCGTAACGCTTTGGGCGAAATCACCACTAATAATACAAGCCCAATAGATAAAATAAAAGCATTTGAAGTGATCCATGACATTATCTACGTAGAGGGGGTGAGGATTTTGTTCGTACATTTGGTCTGTGGAAATCGATACGGTTAACCACGAAGAAAATGCGTAAGAAAAAGAAGACCAAATATTCCCCAAAAAAATGTCATTGAAAGAATCTGGAAAGAGAAATTTTTCAAGGAGAATGGCCATGAGGAGTTGAAAATATTTTGGTAACTCGAGCAACCTACAAACTGGTTTCAATGATTTATCCCAAGTCAAGAGCAAAGGAACCACCAGGAAGGAAGACGTGTTGGCCGGAAAATATGTCAACTAAGTTGGGAGGAATCAGATTGAAACAAGAAAACATATGGTAGAGACTAAGAATGGTCGAAACCAGAAATGAAAATTCATCCACAAATCCTCTTCACATATTCTACATTTGCCAACAAAGAAAAGATAGTGAAAGATTTACAAGCATGCAATAAAAAAGTCTCAAAAATTTATTGTAGTGGAGTTTGAATTCTTCTGTTACCTTCTCAACAAATTTTAAAATCTATATGAGTTCATTCTCTTCAACATGAAGACTCATTTGTAAAAGCTTTCAACACATGCTAATGACAAAGCTTTAGCCAAGATGGAGCTTTTAGATGTGAGTAATGGCATCGTTTAACAAAAAAATGAAATCTTGGTGAAATATTGTGATAGAAGTAAAGAAGATTATACGAGTACAGGCAACCTACTCGATGAAATGTCTCAATAAATTTTCTACTCCGATCGTTGAAGTATCTCTACATCTCATGGAATCTGGTGGCCCCTGCTTCGATAATGATCATCGAGTCAAACATCTGCCAATTATGGTGGTCGTCGGCGTCGGATGACACAATGCTTGGTTGGTTTGAATCCGTATTAACTTTTGATGGAGACTAGACCATGGTAGTGGACTGGCTTTCAACAGAGATGGGTTGTTCTTTCAACTTTTTGAAGACAATTAGGTTGGTGTAGGTAACAGGTTTCTGACTTCCTGTCCTCTTGGCAAAATTTCTATCTATACTTTAGGGATGGCAATTGGGCTCATCGGCTCGGGCCGCTATGGCTCGGCCCAAAAAAGCCCGAGACGACCCCGCTCGAGGGTTGGTAGAACCGACCCCATTTTGGAGTTCCGGGTCAGCTCGTAAAAAAATTCAAATCAAGCATGGGACGGTTTAAAAGGCTGCAAACTTGTTGCATTTTAAGGAGGGTGGAGAGACAAATAAAAAATAAAAAAATCGAGCTGGCCGGACTCGGCTCGGAAAAGCCCAAGCCTCTTTTTTTGGGCGAGCAAAAGCTCAGCTCAGCTCGGCTCGACTCGGAAAAAAAGTCAGAGCTCATGCCTCAAATTTTGACTCGGCTCGGCTCATTGACATCCCAACTATACTTTAATCGGATCAAACAAAAGGCTTGCTTGGGCTCTCTCCTTCGAGATTATGAGAATTGGACTGCAATTATTTGGTTTTATTGGGCCTCACAATCTTCCATCCTGTTTCAAAGAGGGAAAAA
The DNA here is from genome assembly GCA_019395295.1 of Osmanthus fragrans. Taxonomy (NCBI): domain Eukaryota; kingdom Viridiplantae; phylum Streptophyta; class Magnoliopsida; order Lamiales; family Oleaceae; genus Osmanthus; species Osmanthus fragrans. Next base: position 11,442,302 of record CM033353.1, read on the forward strand.
ATCATAACTCAAGTATTAACTATGGCCAATTCAATTTCCAAGTTTTATGTATCAAAATTCAAAAATCAGGTGATAAATAAATAATTAAATATATTTTATTAATTAAATATATTAAGGTCACAGTTATACAATAAATTGTCACGGTTACATATTTATAGGTCACAACTTATTTATTGGTTATATATTATCAAATTAATTGATCACAGATTAATCACGGTCATAAATCAAAAAAATTATAGGTCACACTTTGTTCGTTGATCATAGATTTTCAAATTAGTTGATTACAAATTAAATAATTTTTAGGTCACAATTAAATAGTTGATCACAAATAACTAAATAGTTAGTCACAAATTAACCAAATTGCTGGTCATATACACCAAACACCCAACTCCCACATCTGATCCTGATCCACCACCAATATTTGATCACAAATCAACCAAATAGTTTGTCACAAACACTTAAATAGTTGTAACAAACTCTATTCTTCCTGCTCCGTCTCTGCCACACTACCACCACAAACTGCTACCAACATGAACTACAACACCACCACCATATATCACGATACACCAACAATGCACATTACCACCACACCCAACCATCACACACAAACCAAAACATTACCACCACTTCACCAGCGTAGCCGTGCACCATCCCAACGGCAACTGTAGCGTGAAATTTGAAGTGGCGACTGCAATGGCCACTGTCGTATTGTCATCACCGTTGCAGTGTGAAATCTGAAACGAAGATTATAGCTCCGTCATCTGCAACACGACAACTTGTACGGGCTGTCGTTCGTCACGGCACTACAGATCGATAACACTGGAGAAACACAAGTCACCAATCTATAGTGTCGAAGAATAAAAAAAGAAAATGGGGGAATGAAATAAGGAGATGGGGCCGACAATCTCTTGTAACATTAGCCAGATTGGTAACGTTGCACATGTAGTTATGAGCCTATTGGCCGGCGATGCTCTGGTAGTATTGTGTGATAGAGATTAAGGATAATGAGATAGAATGGAATGGGGAAGTGATAAGGGTTTTAGAAATTTGATGGGGGTGGAAAGAGGTAGGATGTGGTATATAAATTAATTTAATTTTATAATATTATTATTAATTGAATATTACCTGATTATTGATTAAATAAACTTTACACCTATTTTTGAATTGTGATTTTTAAAAACAGGGTCTGGTGTAATTTTCTCTTTCAAATATTTGGGCGCATTAGATGTTTCCTTTTGGGGAAAAATTCAAAAGTTAAGTAGTGAATTGTCCCAAATAGTCACTGAACTTTACATCATACTTCCACAAGGTCACTGAACTTTAAAAATCACCCAACTAATCACTGAACTTTTCAAAAGGTTTACACATGGTCACTGAACCTTAAAAACCACTCAACTCATCACTAAACTTTGTAAAAAATTACCACGGGGTCACTGAACATTGCAAAAGATTTTCCAGGGATCACTAAATTTAGTGATCCTTGGGAAACTTTTTTCAAAGTTTAGTGATGAATGAGAAGATATTTTAAGTTCAGTGACCCCGTGGAAACCTTTTGGAAAGTTCAGTGATAAGTTGGATGATTTTTAAATTTCAGTGACCTTATGGAAGCATGGTGTAAAGTTCAGTGACTATTTGGACAATTCAACGTTAACTTTGATACAATTCAATTTTCAAGTGTCAAGTTTCAAAATGTAAAATTTAGGTATTTGCTAATTAATTAAAAATATTTATTAATTAAATATAATAAGGTCACATATACATAATTATTGGTCGCAACTTATTTACTGGTTACAGATTATTTCGAGGTCACAAAACAAAAAATATTTAGGTCACAGATTATTTTCAAGTTACAAATCCAAATTTTTTTAGGTCATGGTTTATTTCATTAGTCACAAATCAAAAAAAAAAAATATATTATTAGTTACAGTTTATCTATAGGTCACAAGTTTTCAAATTTGTTGGTCACAAATTGTTTTTCAATCACAAGTTATCAAAATTTAAGATCATGGTTTAATACTTGGTCACATATAACCAAATAATTGGTTAAATGCACCAAATATTGGGTCACATACTACTGCCACTAACACTACTGTCATCGCTACCTGCGACCACCCTCACCCATGTGACCATCGCCAGCACCACAGCACTACAACCACCACACCACCACCGCCATCACCATCACCATCGTCAAATTAAAAAAATTACAGGTCTCGATTTATCTATAGGTCACAAGTTTTCAAATTTGTTGGTCACAAATTATTTTTCAATCACAAGTTATCAAACTTTAAGATCACTGTTAAATACTTGGTCACAGATAACCAAATAATTGATCACATACACCAAATATTGGGTCACATACTACCGCCTCCAATACTACCGCCATTGGCACCTACGATCGTCCCTATCCCTACGACCATCTCCAGCACCACAATACTACAACCACCGCACCACCGCCATCACCATCGTCAACTGCCACCACCATTGTCAACACTTCTACCTCCACAGCCACCATAGAATGGGATCGAAATTTCCTAGATCTCTAATCATCCACAGCCACCTGCATCACCATCGCCAATGAATATAGTTTGTGACACTGACATATCCACCATCTCCATCACCAGATCCACCAACAAAAAATCATCTCAAAATCCCAACACCAAAACCACCACCACCGTTGTCGCCACCTCCACAGTCAAATCACCTCTCAAATCGTCGCCCGTTGAGATCGTCGTTAAGCAACACTCTAAGATCCGCACGTAGCTGCGTCCTTTTCAACCACTACTACCATCACCGTTTCCTCTCTTTCCTCATCTAACTGACCCATATCCTGATCAATTGAAAACCAGATCTAGAAATCAAAGTTGCACGCTGCTTATCTACATAGCGCCGCAACGAGTTGAGGCTCTACAAGTAGTGGCGTTGTCAATGCAACCCACGCAGAACCTCATCGAACAATGATGACGCGAGATAAACTATCATTCTCAACAATTGATCTCTAGAATTCTCGATAGTTGACTTACTTATCTTGACAATTGGTTTCGTAAGTCAAAATTTTGTTCAACGTTTCTTCTTCGTGTGGTTTCAGAGTTAAAATGTATGACATATCATCATTTAAGCATTATTACTACTTTATGAAATGTAAATTCACAGTTATGGAACCATCTATCAAGAAAATTTGTTAATTTTGTAATTAACTTGTGCTTAGATTATCGGCTGTGTTTATATTCTCTAGTTTTTGCCAAGAATTCATATGGTAACGTATGTACATAATAGTGTGCATCCGATTATCCGTTATGCCCAAATTTTTAGTCTAATTCACTACTTTGCAATGAACTGTCAAAAATTACTCAGACAATTTGTCGGGACCGACAAGTAATAAAATATTTTGTCTAATAAACTACTTTGTTTGTAATGTTATTTTCACACGACTAATACCTGTAATATTATTTTTACACAACTAATGCCTGTAACTACTTATGTCTAATTAATTATTTGCTCATATTTATTCATTACAAACAACCTGGATGGCATTTCCAGTCAAGAATCTCATAGTACCGAACAAAGAAGTCGATGATGTGTTCGACTGCATGGTTCTTTATGTAGATGACTTCAGTGACGATAAGTAACAATATTAGCCAGCGTTCCACCGCCCAAGATTATTGTAATAAGCTCAGATGATTCGGACGAATATAGTGGCGATGAACATTCAAATGTCGACGATGATTGATGTGGGACCTCAATGCTTAGGTTATTGGCTATATTTATGTTTCCTAGTTTTCGCCCAGGATTCACGTGTTAACGTATGTACATTGTGCATCCGATTATCCATATGCCCGATTTTTTTTTTGTCTAATTCACTACTTTGCATTGAATTGTTGAGAATTGTTGATACAAACTGTAGGAATCGATAGTTGAACTATCGACAGCTAATGAAATATTTTATCTAGTTAACTACTATGTCAATAATGTTATTTTTACACGACTAATGTAAACAAATGATAATGACACGAAACTGATTATATAATATAAAATATTTAACACCATCATTGTGTGATGTAAAATACAACTTCAACTGATGCGAACTCTGTAGCAACGGTGACTACGAAACCCACAACGAGATTGATGCAAAACCCAAGAATGCCAATAAAATCTAGGTTGGACTTAAACCCAACAAAGTGAACCAAAAAAATCCAACGATAACAAGATACGCTGAACCCCTTGATTACACAGATGAAGAACTCTCGTACCGATGTTGAACACACAAGAAGGGATCTTGAAAGTTCGATTTGTTGTTCAATGAAGAACAGAGGAAAAAGCAAAGCTTTCAATTCAATATGTCAAAAGTTGTAAAATAACAAAGTGTTTAGGTATTTATACTAGAGCCCTAAATCTAGTAAAAAACGTGCATAAGGCAACAAATAATGATAAAATATGGAAAAGAAATAGAATTATAACGAAACGTGCCAAAATTAAAAAAAACTCGCTGAAATTTATAACCAAGCGGTCGCTTGGTTATATTCCAAGCAGTCACGTGGAAGACAACTTTGGCGCCCTGTAAGTTTCGGTCCGGGTTGAGCGATTGCTTGACCTGTTACACTAAGCGGTCGCTTAGTTGCTCCGGCTGGCCTCCTTCTTCGATTGCTTGTATCGTGTTGATCCAATTGGTTCCCGGCTTCAACCCCAACATGAAACTTACTCCATTTTGCGTCCCGAACATAGTTTCATCAATAGTGGCTTTGACGAGCATTCCCAACGCCTCTTTAACTCGTTTTGCTCTTCATCGCGTCATTTCTCCTTCCTCGATAATCAACAGGTCTCAGCTTGAACTTGCATTGGACACTCCCGCATCTTGGATCATATCATCCCCTCCCCCTTCAAAAGGATTCATCCTCGAATCTATATCTGCATCAAACAGAGAGAGATCAACAACATTAAAGGTAACTGAAACATTATACTCACCTAAAAGATCCACTTTGTATGCTAATTCATTGACCCTCTGAAGAACTTGGTATGGCCCATCTCCACGCGGCTGCAACTTAGACTTCCTCTGCTCAGGAAAACGCTCATTTCTGAGATGTGCCCAAACCCAATCTCCTGGTTCAAATATCACGCACCTCCGACCTTTGTTCGCTTTTTGTGCTACAAGTTTCTCTTTCTTTTCAATCTGCTCCTTGACTTTCTCATGCAGGGATTTGACCAATTCAGCCTTTCTTGTACCATCCAAGCTATCCTGTTCATTCACAGGCAACGGTAACAAATCCAATGGTGTTAGTGGATTCAAACCCATAAACAATTTCAAACCGTGAAAATGCAGTAGTAGAGTGTACAACCCTATTATAAGCAAATTCAATAAAGGGTAAACACTCCTCCCAACTCTTTAAGTTCTTATTTATCACCATACGAAGTAATTGAGTCATGGTCCTATTGACCACTTCAGTTTGTCCATCAGTTTGTGGGTGACAAGTTGTAGAATACAACAGTTTAGTGCCTAACTTATTCCACAGAACACGCCAAAAATGACTCAAAAACTTAACATCCCGATCTGACACTATACTCTTAGGGACCACATGCAAACGGACAAATATAAAGTATGACATGGTATAAAGTGTGCCATTTTACTAAACCTATCTACCACCACAAATATAGAATCTTGACCCCTTTTAGTCCTAGGTAAACCCAACACAAAGTCCATAGAAATATCCACCCAAGGTTCACTAGGTACAGGTAAAGGGGTATACAAACCATGAGGTAAAACCTTAGACTTAGCCTTTTTACAAGTTATGCACTTCCCACAAATTTGTTCTACATCACTTCTCATTTTAGGGCAGTAAAAATGTTCCCCTAACATATCTAATGTCTTTTGTACCCCAAAATGACCCATTAGGCCCCCACTGTGTGCTTCCCTTACCAACAATTCACGTATAGAGCAATTAGGGACACACAACTTATTCTCCCTAAACAAATAATTTTCATGCTTAAAAAAACTTATCAATAGCACCTTTATTGCATGACTCATAAATGTCAGAGAAAGTAAGATCACTTACATACATACTCTTAATGTGTTCAAAGCCAAGTAATCGTGCATGTAAGGAATTTAGCAGTACATACCTTCGTGACAACGCATCTGCAACCACATTTTCCTTACCTTGTTTATACCTGATGACGTAGGAAAATGACTCTATGAATTTCACCCACCTTGCCTGTCTTTTATTCAACTTACCTTGACCCCGTAAGTACTTTAACGTCTCGTGATCAGTGTGCATCACGAACTCCTTAGGCCACAAGTAGTGTTGCCAAGTTTCCAATGCCCGAACAAGCGCGTACAGTTCCTTGTCATATGTAGGATAGTTTAAGGCAGCTCCACTCAACATCTTGCTGAAATAAGCTATGGGCCTGCATTCCTGTATTAACACCACTCCAATACCTATTCCTGATGCATCACACTCAATCTCGAAGGTTTTGTCAAAGTTAGGTAATGCCAAAATAGGCGCTTTACACAATCTATCCTTAATAGTATTAAATGCATGTTATTGTGCATCACCCTATTGAAAGCCTACGCTCTTCTTAACAATTTTAGTGAGTGGTGTAGTGATTGTGCTAAAATCCTTCACAAATCGCCTATAAAAACTAGCCAATCCATGGAAACTCTTAACTTCAGTTATGCTTGTAGGTGTTGGCCAATCTCTAATAGCCTTAATCTTCTCTTCATCTACTTCTACCCTATTAACACCCACCACAAATCCTAGAAAGACAAGCTTTTTCATGAAAAATGTACACTTTTTGAAATTAGCATACAACTATTCCTTCCTAAGTACCACAAGCACACAATTCAAATGTTCCAAATGCTCATCTAGGTTTGTGCTATAGATTAAGATATCATCAAAATAAACAACAACAAACTTCCCTATAAAAGCACGTAAAACATGATTCATCAAACGTATAAAAGTGCTCGGTGCATTAGTGAGACCAAATGGCATGACCAACCACTCATACAACCCATATTTAGTTTTAAACGCAGTTTTCCATTCGTCACCCTCCCGCATACGAATTTGATAGTACCCACTCTTAAGATCAATCTTACTAAAAATACAAGCACCATATAACTCATCAAGCATATCATCTAACCTAGGTATAGGGTGATGATACTTTACCGTTATATTGTTGATAGCCCTGCAGTCCACACACATTCTCCAAGTCCCATCCTTCTTCGGTACCAATAGAACAGGTAAAGCACATGGACTCATGCTCTCCCTCACATATCCTTTGCTCATCAACTCTTCCACTTGCTTTTGAAGCTCCTTTCTCTCCTTGGGATTGCTTCAGTAAGATGGTCGGTTTGGAAGGGCAGCTCCTGGTATGAAGTCAATTTGGTGTTCAATGCCTCGAATTGTGGCAATCCACTTGGCATGTCCTCCGGAAACATATCTTCGAATTCCTGTAACAAAGATTCAACCAAACTAGGGAGTGGTGTGTTATATTCCTCAAAGTTGAGGGGTGATTCCTTATTCACCAACAACAACACTATTCTTTTATCAATTATAGCCTTTTGCAACTCACTCCCACTAGCAAAGAAGTTTGCTTTCGACTTTTCTCTCCTCTCAACTGGCTCTTTTTCTCTCCCCTCACGTGGTTTCTCTTTCTTCTCCCCACTCTCGGCAACTTCTCCATTTTCTCTCTTACTCGCTAACTCACTGTTTTCTCTCCTTTTTTCAGACTCTCTTGCTCGTTTCTCGTCAGATTCTCTCAATTGAATTTGGTCTTCATAAACTTGAGCCGGTGTTAATGGCGCAAGAGTAATAGACCTACCCCCCTTAACAAAGCTATACCTATTTCTATACTCATCATGTGTAACCCTTCTATCATACTGCCATGGTCTACCCAACAAAATATGGCTCGCCTGCATAGGTACCACATCGCATACAACCTTGTCACTATAGCCCCCAATCGAGAAAGAAATCAATACTTGTCTATTCACCATAACTTCTCCACTATCATTTAACTATTGTAATTTATAAGGCCTATCGTGTTTAATTAGTAATAACCCCAATTTCTCAACTAAGGTTGTGCTAGCTAAATTGTTACAACTACCTCCATCAATGATCATACTATATACATTATCATGGATGTGGCATCGTGTATGAAAAATGTTCTCCCTCTGCAACTCTGTATAATCTGCCTTGACTTGAGTGTTGAGAGCTCTCATTATAACCATTAACTTCGCAACAGGAGCAAATTTCACTGTGTCCCCATGCTCACTAACATCTTCCAATGACGGCATGTCTTCCAATTCATCCTCACTGTTAGTCTCTACTTCCCCATCTCGTAGAATCATGGTCCTTTTGTTTGGGCATTGAGACGAAATGTGCCTTTTCCCCCAAACACTTAAAACATTGGATATTCTGATTCTTGGTTGGCTGTGACTCTGCCCTTGGTGCTGTCCTGCTAGTGCTTTCAATTTTCCCTTTCGACTCAGCCCCATCCCCTTTGTTATCCCACCTTGGTTTCCAGTTTGAGTTAAAACCCAAATTACCGAATGATTATCTAGTTGTTCACTTCCTCTTCAACTGTTTCTCAATTTTCATGGCTACATGCAACATGTCATCTAGCTCTACAAAATGATGCAACTCCACCACATTAGCGATCTCTCTGTGCAACCCATTCAAGAACCTAGCCATAGTAGCTTCCCGATCCTCCTCTACATTTGCTCTAATAATCAAAAGCTCCATCTCCTTATGGTAGTCTTCCACACTCTTCGTCCCTTGATATAGACTTTGCAGTTTCTAGTAGACTTCCTGATAACAATGGCTAGATACAAACCGTTTTCTCATTACTGCCTTTAGTTCATCCCAAGTATTAATAGGACTCTCCCGATTCCAACGTCGTGAAGTAACCATTTGATCCCACCAAGTGATGGCATAGTCAGTGAATTCCAACACCGCAACCTTCACCTTCTTATCCTCAGAATAATTATGACATTCAAAATCAACTCTATCTTCTTCCCCCAATCTAAATATGTCTCGGGATCATTTCTATCCTTAAATTGTGGAATCACCATTTTTACATTCCATAAACCTCAATCGACGTCACTTCCATAATCATTCATACCCCGTTGTTCAAACTTATCTCCTCTATGTCTTACTCATCCCATTTCAATTCCTTCAACCTCATTTTCTCCCCCATTCGCTACCTATCTCATATTCATCCATCCTAGGAACCCGTCCACCTGTTCCCCTAGCAGGAGCACTCCTACGGGCTGTTCCCTATTAATATTCACCATCGAAATACTCAATTTCTCCATCTTCTTCCCCATATCCACCAATAATTGCTCAAACCTATCCATTCTATCATTCTATTTATTGGTTTGATTACCATACCTGATGGAATTTGAACCTTCCATGTCAGACATTCTCTCAATTTCTGCCTCACCAATTTTCGCTCGAAATCACTCAATTGGCTTTTATCTTCTAATAAGCTCACTCTCTGCCTTTTTCCACTAAATTGATTTTCCCAAGTGCTTAAAAGTCAACAAAGAACTTACCGGACCAAACTTGTGAATTCAAAACGAATACGAGAAGTGAAGTAAAACAAGAGTAATGTAGAAACTATAATTTGGAATAAAGAATTTGAGAAAATAGATGAAAGTTTAGCTTTGAATTTAGACACCACTTAAATGACAAGATTTAGATAGTGGATCAAAACTTGTAACAAAGAGAAAGGGTTGGTAGCAATTCAATCAAACAACTCAATTTTTTTATATACTGGTACTGATGAACAGTACTGTACGGATGAACAGTAATTTTTTTTCACACACTCAAGAATTTGACTACAAGAAGAACAAAGAAAATAGAAGTTGATTTGGACTCAAATTGAGCACAAAAACAACTTTTGAAATTTTGTTGAGATTTTTCTAGATCAAAGACTCAAAATGAATTACTGAATACAAGAACACGAAGAAGAATTGGTTAATTTTTTTTTTACTCAACAACGAAAATAGAAAGATAGAACCTGATTAGATTGGACTCAAAGCTCTAATACCAACTGATGCGAACTCCGTAGTAACGGTGACTACGAAACCCACAACGAGATTGATGCGGAACCCAAGAATGCCAATAAAACCCGGGTTGGACTTAAACCCAACAAAGTGAATCAAAAAAAAATCCAATGATAACAAGATGTGCTGAACCCCTTGATTACACAGATGAATAACTCTTGTACCGATGTTGAACACACAAGAAGGGATCTTGGAAGTTCGATTTGTTGTTCAATGAAGAACAGAGGAAAAAGAAAAGCTTTTCATTTCATATGTCAAAAGTTGTAAAATAACAAAGTGTTTAGGTATTTATACTAGAGCCCTAAATCTAGTAAAAAAGTGCATAAAGCAACAAATAATGACAAAATATGGAAAAGAAATAGAATTCTAAGGAAACGTGGTCTCTTGCCAAAATTAAAAAAACTCGCTGAAATTTATAACCAAGCGGTCGCTTGGTTATATTCCAAGTGGTCGCGTGGAAGACAACTTTAGCGCCCTATGAGTTTCGGACCGGGTTGAACAATCGCTTGACCTGTTACACTAAGCGGTCGCTTAGTTGCTCCGGCTGGCCTCATTCTTCGATTGCTTGTATCGTGTTGATCCAATTGGTTCCCGGTTTCTACCCCAACATGAAACTTGCTCCATTTTGCATCCCGAACATAGTTTCATCAATAGTGGTTTTGACGAGCATTCCCAACGCCTCTTTGACTCATTTTGCTCTTAATCACATCATTGCTCCTTCCTCGATAATCAACGGGTCTCGGCTTGAGTTTGCATTGGAAACTCCCGCATCCTGGATCATATCATCAACCCTTGAACATCATTCATATTTACGTGTTTTGTGTTCGAACATGTGGCCCGATTATGGTCAACTCTCCTACATCGATTGCATTTCCAAATGCATAGGCTAAGCTCGTATAGTTACTTATACCTAAATTTAAGATTGCAATGATAAACATTCTACACAATTAATGTGTCGGCATTTAATAGCATGAAAGTGACATCTTCAAATATTTAATCCAAAAAATAGAAAATGGGTGAGATTGACTGTTGAAACCTGTATCCCAACTTACTGAAATGAACATGTGTAAAAGTTGGGGTCACGATTGTACTACTGTATAGTTGGTTGAGTAGTGTGGGATTCGAGTTGAAGGTTTTAACAAGGAAGATGTCACGACGAAATTTCGCTAGCCTTTCGCCAAGACTTTGCTCGAGCGACTGAAATAAAGTTCTTGTCGATCACTTTTCACCCAAGCTTCGCTCGAGCGATAAAGCCGTAGCTCGAGCAACATAACACTTCGCTCAAGCAATAGTATTATGTAGCAAACCCTACTTTGTGATTTTTGAGACTTTTATCAGGCACATACTATCCAAAACGTCTAACATATAAATAGCTATGCCTCACATTGTAAAAAAGTTAGATTGAGCATTGAACAACCTTGGAGGGTACATCCTTCACTTTGTCAAATCTTGTTCAATCCATATTACTTGGAGTTCCATTATTGAAAAACATCAATCCATATAAATCAAATACCAAACCCTTATTTCCATTGGTTTTATCAAGGCATTGAAAATCAAGGAAGGTGATTGAAGATCTGATCGTTGAAGAACGATGAGTTCTTGGAAGATCCATAAATAACAGACGAATTCAGGAAGTCGAGAGTTGGTGCAGGAGCAATCCATGAGGGTTTTGGGAAATTACAGTCAAGAGGTCAGAATGTCAATGTATTGGTCGAGTCTGATAGTTCTATAAGTCTGTTTGTTTATAGTGGATTTGTACTGGCTAGTACCCTAAGTTTTTACCCAGTTAGGATTTCTCCGTCAACAATTTTTTTTGTTATTTAATTTTGTGCAATATATATTATACTACGGCGGTTCAACTTTGGATAGATAGCATTGGAACACAAGTTACTCATCTAGACTAATTAATAATTGTGACTTGTTACATTATTAAGTCAATTGTTAAAATTTTCGCATAAACACCTATTCACCCTCCTCCCTATCTAGGTGTTAGTTGGGTTAAACTGTAGGTTTTTCATTTGGAATTGATGAGAAGTGTTTAATGGTTGTGATTGGGAGGCATTATTCATTACATTAAGTGTTGGTATCTTTATTCAAAAAGATATCAAGAATTAAACCGAATTAATGAATAACAATTTGAATATTTTTAAATACATATGACTATAATGAATTTAACAATTCAAAAATAATAAGTTATAGAATAAAAACATAAACAATTTGCAAATGCCAATCTCTAAAAATGGTATATGAATTTACTAATAATTAATTCTTGTTGTTGGAATGGAGAAGATGTGAAGAAAGTTCGAGTTTTTTGTGTGTGAAAATCAGTTTATACATTCATATGAATTTTGTTTCCTTTTTTTTTGTTTTTGTTTTTGTGTTTTTGTGTTTTTGTTAGTTTTTTTTGTTCTGCTTAACAATTCATATTACCCAATGTATTAGACATATATTCAATGGTTTCTAATACACAACTCAAAACATCACACCACGGCATTAATAAAGATCAAATGCTCCCAAAGTGGTATATCTAAGGGTGATTTGGACATTTCACACCCATAAAGTGAGTTTTTTTTAACACCATTTGTAAAAAGTGACAATTTTTTTTTTTTTTTTTTTTTTTGTGTATTTTCAAATTTTGTGACATCTACGAAAGTGTTCCAAATAAAAATTAGGACTATGCTGCTCTAACAAGGAGGTTGACAGCCTCCCTGACAGAGACCCCACAAATAGAGGGGAGAAATATTTTTTTATTCAAGCGAGACCCACGACATGTGAGAGCCGATCATCCCTTCTATCAAGAATTTTCGATCACTTTAGCATTTTCCTAAAAATTATGTCTAATGGGCCATAAATAATTGTAAAATATTGAAAAGGGAAAAATTCATGGTTCAGGTGTTTAGTTTCACCAATTCACAAATCAGGTAAATAGTTTAAAAAATTCAAAATTTAGGTATATATATAATTAATTAAATATATTTATTAATTAAATATAATAAAGTCACAGTTATACAATTAATGGTCACAGATGCATATTTAAGGTCACAATTTATTTATTGATCACATATTACCAAATTGATTAGTCATAAATTATTTCGAGGTCACAAACCAAAAATTTTACAGGTCATAGTTTTATTTGACATCACAAATTATAGGTCACAGTTTATTTGTCGATCACAGATTTTCAAATTAGTTGGTCACAATTGAGTTTTTGGTCATAATCCACCCTCACCAACACTACCACCATTGCACCGTCGTTATGACCACTTGCGACCACCCTCATCTAGCAACAGCCACCACCACCACAACACCGCCACCACTAGATCCAATCCACTGCCAACCAAAATCAACACAACCATCACTGTCATCGCCACCACCAGTCACCACAGTCACCGTGCCGCCATCACTGCCACCATTATTGCAACACCACCATCACCACACCGCACCAGAAATACCACTGCACATACCACCACGAACAAATCACACTAACTCGTCACCTGACTTGCCACTGCAGCATGTATCATACTATCATGCCTAGATCCACAGCACCACATCATAGGGGTGTAAGCGGTCTGATTTTACCGATTTTTGACAGATTTTCAAATCAAATCGTTTACACCGGTTTGAAAAAAACTCAAACCTATACCAAACCATTTTGAACGGTTTGAAAAAAACTCAAACCTAAACCTAGTTTCGTCGTATAATTTTTTTCCTATCGTTTGATTTTAAACCGTCGATTTCGCTGTATATTTTTTTGTCTATCTATTTTTATGTCATTAATTTAGGAGTGTGCATTTTTTTCTGGAACCAGTGAAACTGGATTGGAGCCATTTAGAACCAGTCAATTCGATTTCGAATTTTCTAAAAAATAATTTGATTTTATGACAAATTATTAAGAACCAATTGGTTTCGGTCCAATTCTAGGTTCTAGTATGGGAACCGGATGGTTCTCATAGGATTTTTTAAAATTTTTGGTAAAATATATGATTCAATCTTCAATCACTTTTATAAAAAATAATAGGGTTCCTTCTTCATTTTAGACCCCGACACTTTCCTTCTTCTTTTTTATTCTCTCTTCTTATAATTCTTTGATTACCTGATTCTCAAGCTAAATTAGAATATTGGGTAAATCTATAACTAAATAAATTTATTTACAATATATAATTTCATTTTTAAGATCCGAAATTTTTATTTTATTTTCATTTTGATTACATAGTTGCTGATCCGATCAAAAATTTTCATCTAAATTTCTACAAATTATAATCGACAGAACCAGAAGTTGCAATAATTTTTTAAATGATGTCCAATTCAATGTAGGATTTTGATTTTGATTGAAATTTGTTTAATCATTGAAGTACTATGCAATTTATATAAGTTGATGATTGTTTGGTGATAATAATTTATATGGAATACAACGTGAGATTGCTTGATGAATCGTTTCAAACTTTCAGTTTAAGAGCCTATGGAATATATGAGTCTCGTTTAAAAATAAATAAAAAGTCAAATACACAAAAGTTTTACAAGTTACAATTTAGAAATTTTTTTAATTTTTATATATTTTTTCGACGGTCCGATTTGGTTTAATTCAAAACCATTTCGTTGACGGGTCCACGTGATACCAAACCGACGGTTTCCAAAATGCAGTTTTGATTTGATTTTTCGATTTGACGATTTTTGCTTACAGCTCTACCGCATCACCATCGTCAACCTCCACTACCGTCATCAACACCTCACCAGCACCTCCAACAAAAATCGCCCGTCAGATGCCCATCGCCGCTGGATCGGAAAATCCAAAAAACCCCCAAAATGCAGATCGAAAAGAGAGAACTGGTGCTTCGCATTTCTGCAAATGTCTCTTTCGTCGCCGGTTGTTGAATTTATGATTTGCAGATTAAATTAATTTTTATATATATTAATTAATTAATACCTGATTTTTGATTAAATAATTTTCATATCTAAATTTTAAATTCGGAAGTTTAAGTGCCTGAATTTTTTGTAATTTCCTCTATTGAAAAAGCAGCAAAGTCAACCAATGGACCACTATCGACAGTTGAAGGCTCAGGTTCAGGGCCTGATTTGAAAAATATAGACCTTGGTTGCAATTATTGACGGTAAAATAATCTTTTATTGGCAAATCGTTAAAGCACACCAAGAAGTGACTAAGCATTCAAACATCGACCAATAGGAAATAACTATTCAAGTTTGAGCATGTCCAAACAGATACAAAGTGCCTCGTAGATAGCGAAATTTTCCATTGATTAAAAGTTAATTACGAATACTTTATAGTAAAAAAATTAATTATACCTAATCATGTTATTATATTGTCAATGCTTAAAACGTGAAAATGACATATTTTATTTTATGAATTGCGTGCAATTTCTTCAACTATTAAGCCCCAGGCCATTATTTTGAAAAAAAAAATATTTTGAATAATAATTTTTTGGAGAACATATAAAGAAATTTTTTTAGATTTACATGCAAATTATTTTAGACAAACGATTGTTGGGAAGATATTTTTTAAAATTTTAATTATTTATATTTTCCTACTTTTTAATAAGGCTAATTTGCACACAACGTCCATATCTTTAGAGTGAATTATGGATACCGTCCATACCTTTCATTTATTGACATTTATGCCCCATACCTTCAACATTTCATGCGCCGAATGTTATTTTCACCTATTTTTGATGATTTTACCCCCTCATTCAAATAAAAAAAAAAAAAAAATTATAGAATTAATTGTAATTATAATCCCAAAATTTTAAAACATACTTTTCAATCACAAGATACTAATTTTTTGTCCCAACGAGCCGCCAACTTTGGAGCGATTTTCAACCACCAAAATCATCGGATATTGACATCAATGAAACGCCCTTAACCTCCTCTACCATTACCACCCAACAACTCCCAAAAACATCGAATAATCTTGGTGGCCAGTTTGGCAAAATGAGCAAGCAGATTTTGTCCAAATTTTCAGCGATTTCAAGGCTATTCGAGGCATGATATTGGGTGGGAATTGAAGGGCATAGTGAGAGCTTTCTAGTAGTGTTAATGTCCGGAGGTTTTGGTGGTGGTTGTTTAGAGTTTTTGGCCATCAAAGGTGGTGGTCGGATGAGGAGATTCTGGCAGTTTTCAGATTTTCGAGTGTCTAACTTTGAGAGTTGATTTCAGCAAGATTATTTGGTGATTTGGGGAGTTATTGGGTGATGATTGTAGAGGAGGTTAAGAGCTTTCTGTTGATGTCAATATCCGATGATTTTGGTGGCCGAAAAGTGGCTGAAAATGGCTCCAAAGTTGGCGGCTGGTGGGGGGCAAAAAAATAATATATTGTGATTAAAAAGTAGGTTTTAAAAATTTTGGGTTATAATTGTAATTAATTCTTTTAGTTTTTTTTTTTCTTTTTATTTTATTTGAATGAGGGGTAAAATCGTTAAAAAGAGATAAAAATGACCTTGAACTCATGAAATGTTGAAGATAGGGACGGTGTCTACAAAGGTGAGGATATTTTGTACCAATTAACCTTTTAATAATACATCCTTTTAAAAAAAATATCTCCCAAACAAAAGTTAAAGTTAACAAATTGTACAAGTTAAAGTTAAAGTTAATCAAAAGAAGGAGAAAAGGAATAAAATAAGCAAACCCACGTACAATGAACACTGTGAAAGTCCAGTTGGCGCCCGGTTAGTGGAGCACGCATGCAACGGACGCCAAGAGAACTGGGGACAAAGTATTTCCCTTTATTTCCTTCTTTTCTTTTGTTCATTCAAAGAAGTATTTAAAGAAGACAATTTCGTCATTTACAAGATTTTTACGGAGGAAATGGACGGTATGGATGATTTGTATACTGTTTGTATGATCTGAAAGCGAAATGCGCCAAATTGAACGGATAACGACGGCCATGACAAGCAAATGATATTTGCACCAATTATCGCATCTTCATATTTGAATTTGACTAGTAATGAATCGAGAAAAAATAAGACTGATTAACAAAGTAAAGGAAATGAGATTCCTCACCAAAATCACATCAATGCAATATAAAGTTCCAATACCTATATAACCATGATACTTGTACAACTTCGATTAACAATATTGATTGACAATCACTCACATGAGAGGGAGGCCCACAATGAATAAAAAAATCGTGAACCCTCCTTCATATGAGAAGATTGTCAACCAATATTATCAATCGAAATTGTACAAGTAGCAAAATTTTACCTAGAGAAAGAATAAGGCCACACTGTATTAAAATATGTGCACGTAGACTTTGTAAAAATATTAGTCATCTGGCACTATGTCAGTTGACACCGCAAGCACGGGACGGCAAACGAACCGGAGTCAAAGTTAACGCCCATTCATAAATGCCTAATTCTTATTACCGTAGACTCACTCGTGTAATGTAATCAATTTTAGAAAATCCAAACACAAAATTGCAGAATTTGCATTCAACGAGTTGCAAAATATATTATAGAGAAGAAATAACTGTTCAGAGTTCAAACATCATCCTAAAATCTAGAAAGAGAAACCTCCAGGAATCTTCTCTCTCGGCAGACTACAGACGGGCATACATAGTGATTATTTGTGCTCTGGTCTTTACGACTCATAACTTCGGTGTGCGTGATTATTTATTCGATTTTTTTATTTAAATTTTACTTTGTGATTTTATGTATCTGGAATAAGTGTAGAAAAATGATTTAGCGATTATTTCTTATTTTGTTATTTGAAGTCAAGTTGGAAGAGCGATCATGACTTTGATTTTAAAATATTTGAGGTTGATTTTCGAAGAACTGTGGTTTTCCGTAGTGCAGAAGACAGATTAAGTTGCAATTTTGTTGATTTTTTAGTAGAACGTGATAAAGTTCTTTGCGGTAGTTTTTTCTTTCTTTTTTAATTTTTTTGAGGTTTTAATTTTCTGTTTTTGTGAGTTATGATGTAAAATTATTCAATTTAGTGAACAGCCAATGTTTGGAATGATAATGCTAATTTTTATAAGGTCTGTTTATAGATATCGTGGAGCTTTGGGAATGATTGATTTGTGTTTTGCTTGTAATCATCGCTGTTTTACTTTCTACTACCGATTGGATTAGGAGTGTTACTCTCTTTAATTGTATTTTTTTTTGGGGACAAACTACAGTTTACGCATGAAATTGGTTTATATGGCTATAAATGTCCTCTTTCTGAAATTTTGATTTGGCGATGAAGATGATATAGTAAAGGTTTTGCAATTATATTTCCAGGGCTTGATCTTTACCACGCACTGGTTCTAGCATAAACAAATTTTACATGAATTCGTCGCTTCTTTTCATACTTCAGAGGTTGGAAATCTGTATTTTCTCACGTCAACTGAACCTATGAATTACTGGCAAGAAAAGTCTGTGAGGTTAGTTTCTGATGATCCTTTTGACTCATTTTTTTGGACAAGGCAGTTTCCAGTGGTTTAAGCTAGCCATTTATGGAAGTAATTTATCTTTCTTGTTCACAACATTCAAAAGTAGGAAATAGAATGGAAACTGACTAGAATAAGGGATAAAGAAAGGGAAATTACTTCACTCCAAGAGGAAGTCTTTGGCCTTGCATTCTAATAACACACAATTCTCACTTTTCTTTTTTAAGTTGGGGTGTATTGTTTTTATATATCTCATATGGTCTCTAACTGGGCAGTCAAGGTAATCCAATAGATATTCAATGAGTTTTTGACATTCTTTAAGTAGAAGTTCTAAGGATAGGAACTTATGAGCGTCGTGGTTCTTAAGTCTCATCTTTTCTTAGTCCATTAAAAATGAAAAAACCAAGGAAAAGAAGTGGCCCTCTTTGAGAAATTCTTTTTTGACTTCAATATGTTCCACAACTATGTATTAGCTTTTGTTACACTTTTTTCCTGAGGAACTTTGACGTTGCACCCTTATTTTGAGTTGATTGTAAATTTTCAGGTTTCAGGGTTGGAAAGTGGATAGAGGTTTTGATGGTCAACCTCCCACTAAAGCTGGAGTTCGACGGGGCACACTTAGATCAACAATGCACTCAGTTTCCGAGAAATTTTACTGTCACCTGGAAACTGGCTCGAAAAAATTTAAAAAGTTTAAAGAATCAGTTAAATCATTCTCATCCAGAAGGTTCCTAGCCAAAAATGGGGAATCTAGGAAGAAAATTCTCGATCCCCAAGGACCTTTTCTTCAGAAATGGAATAAGATATTCGTACTATCGTGTTTTCTTGCTGTCTCCTTCGATCCTTTGTTTTTCTACATTCCTGTCATCAACGATGATGATAAATGCCTTGATTTGGACAAAAAATTGGAGACCACAGTCAGTATTTTACGATCCTTCACTGATATCTTTTACCTCATCCATATTATCTTTCAATTTCGTACGGGGTTCATTGCCCCTTCTTCACGTGTGTTCGGACGAGGTGTTCTTGTTGAAGATGCTTGGGAAATAGCAAAGAGATATTTGTCTTCTTACTTCTTAATTGACATTCTTGCAGTTCTTCCGCTCCCACAGGTAAGAGACATATCCATGTGTGCAAGGGCATATAATAGTTTGTGACTGTCAATGACTTGCAGGACATTCTCTAACTTTATTGTCTAGGAAAGTTTATTCATGTCCAGATTATTGTTTCTTAGAATTTGTCTATGGAATCTGATCATCCGATAACCTTCCCAGGTTGTAATTTTGATTGTGATTCCCAAGCTGAATGGTGCAAGATCTTTGAACACTAAGAATTTGTTAAAATTTGTGGTGATATTGCAATACATACCAAGGGTTGTTCGAGTCTATCCTTTATATAAAGAAGTCACTAGAACTTCTGGAATACTTACTGAAACAGCATGGGCTGGGGCTGCCTTCAATCTTTTCCTTTACATGCTTGCCAGTCATGTGAGTCCTGTAAACGTTATGTCATCTTCTAAGGCTTGAAATGATGCTTTCTTATAATCTTTGACCTTTGGTGTATGTTTTATTACCTTTTAGGTAATTGGAGCCTTTTGGTACTTGATTTCAATAGAGCGTGAAACTGCTTGCTGGCAGGAAGCTTGCAGGGGTCGGGCTGATTGTAGACATGCTTCATTGTATTGTGAAGCTGATCACACAGGATTCAGGCAATTTTTGAACAACTCCTGTCCTATACAGGAATCAAATGGTACTTCTTTTGATTTTGGGATATACCTTAATGCACTTCAATCTGGTGTCGTGGGATCAACAGATTTTCCTCAGAAGTTCTTTTACTGTTTCTGGTGGGGCCTGCAGAATTTGAGGTAAGCTCCCATTAGATTTTCTGTGATCACATATTTAATACCCCCACGTCACCTCACCTCTCGTTTGGTTTCTTCCTTGCTTCTGGTTTCATGTCTATTTTCAATTTTCAGTGCAAAAGTGGAAGTGCATGAAAATGATTATTGAGATTGATTATAGAGATTAGGTGTATTATTGATGGAGCGTTATTCTTTTTCTAGAATTTGTAACTTAGCATGTGATTAATTCTTGTTTGATGTTGCAGTTCCCTTGGCCAGAATCTCAAGACAAGTACTTATGTTTGGGAAATTTGCTTTGCCGTTTTCATTTCTATCTCTGGTTTGGTGCTATTTTCGTTTCTGATTGGAAACATGCAGGTGAGTGAATTATTTCTTTAGATGAATGGCTTTCAAAACATATGGATTTGTAATCTTCTTGGTATGGTTAAAATTGGCTGGCATTCAAATATCTTTCATAAAATGATTTAGATTTTGAAAATGGACAAATACCATATTTAGAAGTTCTGATGAACTTTAAATATTTGTAACAGACATATCTGCAGTCTACAACACTAAGATTGGAGGAGATGAGGGTCAAAAGGCGAGATGCAGAGCAATGGATGTCTCATCGATTACTCCCTGAGAGTCTGAGAGAACGAATCAGGAGGTATGAACAATATAAATGGCAGGAAACTCGGGGCGTTGATGAAGAGAACCTCATTTGTAATCTTCCCAAGGACCTCAGGAGAGATATTAAGCGTCATCTTTGCTTGGCTTTACTTAAGAGAGTGAGTGCTTTTTCATTCGGTTTATTTTCTATTTTATATATACTGTTCTTTCAAGGGAATAATGAAGTAGCAGTTGACCCCTGTTCCTTGATTATTCTCATCATGGTGGAGATAGCTTGTTTATCAGAAGCCTGGTTGCGTTACGCAGATTATATAAACTTTGCCTTTACGATAACGACCATCAACTTTCTTAATATGTTTGTCTCAAGCTTAAAAAGCAAGCAAAAATTTACTTTTACTTCTAAAAATATGTTTTTCCTATCTTACTTTGAAGTAAAAAAGTTATTTATCATAGAAGTGACCTAGGATGCTCGGACTCTTCATTCCGGTCGGAGTACTCGTGTCGACACGACACGACACTGGTACGGGTATGAAATATGGGGCGGACACGGTATTTTTCAACCAGACACGGTTGAGTTTCCCTTCTTCTTTTTTTCTCTCCCTTTCTTCTTTCTTATTTCTGCTCTCTGGAGGAAAGAGGAAGGTTCGGCAGTATCATAACTGGAGAAGAGAAGGGCTCAGGTGACTTAACAAGTACAACAACCGGAAGAGAGAAGGAAGAGAATGTGAATGGAAAATAATGACTTCTAGGTTAAGGTTAATAAGTGGGATTTTATTGGGCTTCTAGATTAATAATGGACTTTTATTTCCATGTATGTAGACCTATATTAAATATGATTTTGTTTGGCCTATTTATTTTTTATTTATTGAAATAATTATTAAAAAACAATTAAAATATGTTTAAAAAACTCTTAAACCTAATATTAATTTTTGAAAGTATATATCTATAACAATAACTTATTATTTTGGTATAAATTTTAAATAGTTTTAAGTGACATGTTCTATCTTTTAACAATTTGTCACTTAATTATTATTTCACTTTTTACATATGCATTTCTACAGAAAAATGAAGTTTGAAAAACGTAATTACATACTCGTGTCTGAAATTTAGACTCTTTTTAGCCATGTCGTCGTATCTTACATTTTAGAAAATAAAAGATCGACACTTAGATACGTACTTGTACCTGAGTTCGAGCATCATAGGAAGCAACTCTTACCCTACTGTTAGAATAGTAAACTGCATATTTTGAACTTAGACCAATAAAAAAAAGTTTCATATAATTTTAAACTTATTTACATACAAGTAAGTTCTTCAAGTTTAGCCAAACAAGACAAGTAAATTCTTCGAGTTTAGCCAAACAAGCTCTTATTTTCATTCTTGTTGATCCAATTTGAGGAAGGAGGGATGATTATTGGGGCTGAGAAGCTAGCGCACATGCCAACTATTAATTTCTGCTTCCTTTACCCCCTCTTGTGATTGAATAGTATCTAGATTTTATAATTATTTTGCCCATGAAAAACTATATATAATATTTTAACTATGTTTTAGGTGCCTATGTTTGGGAAAATGGATGAACAACTTTTGGATGCAATGTGTGACCGGCTTAAACCCGTACTTTACACTGAGGATAGTTTCATAGTGCGGGAGGGTGATCCAGTCGACGAGATGCTGTTAATAATGCGTGGAAAATTGCTAACAGTGACAACAAATGGAGGGAGGACTGGCTTTTTAAATTCTGATTATCTTAAAGGTGGTGACTTTTGTGGAGAAGAACTCCTCACATGGGCGCTTGACCCCCATACATCGTCCAACCTCCCAATCTCGACTAGAACCGTGCAAGCTCTCTCAGAAGTCGAAGCATTTGCTCTAGTGGCCGATGATTTGAAGTTTGTAGCCTCTCAATTTCGACGACTACACAGTAAACAGCTCCGGCACACTTTCAGGTTTTACTCACAGCAGTGGAGGACGTGGGCGGCTTGTTTTATACAAGCAGCATGGCGCCGGTATTGTAGGAAGAAACTCGAAGAGTCTCTCTGGGAAGAGGAGAACAGATTGCAAGATGCATTGGTAAAGGGTGGTGGAAGTTCGCCGAGTTTAGGGGCAACCATTTATGCTTCACGATTTGCGGCAAATGCTCTTCGTCTTTTGCGGCGCAATGGTACGAAGAAGGCAAGAATACCAGAGAGGATATCGCCTATACTGCTTCAGAAACCAGCTGAACCAGATTTCACTGCTGAAGAAAAGTAATCACATTTTTAATTAATTTTTTTTGTTTATTGTAAGTGTGTTATAGTTTTTGTTTTGCGTTATTTAATTGTATGGCGTGGTTGGTTCTGTATGAATATGGTAATTCCTTGTCAAGGAATTTCGTTCTCTATCAATATTCTGTGGCATATGAAATCTTTATTTTTTATCCTACATGCAATTTTCACCATATTATGATATGCATCATATTATTCAAGGTGTGAGGTTCTGATGTGAAGTCATACGGAATAACTTCAAGAGTCCTACGGATTAACTGGAAGACCCATATGCGAATGGGACTCGGACGTTGCTGTTGCTATTTTTTGTTTACTGTTGTGTTGTTGGAGTCCAATATTAGTGAATAACTTATTGGAGTGCACATGAATAAATAGGAAGGTAGGAGTTTAAAGTAGTTGCTTGTTTTTGTTTTTATTTTGAAGCATGTTGCTTCAAGGAGAGAGTCCCGAATATTTTTAATTTCAGTTTTCCAGAAATAAAATCGTTCTTGATGATACATGTTTGCTAAAATATACACCTCAAGTGCAAGGATCGCATTCAAGTAATAAAGTGGATATTTTGAGTTCGGATTGTTGATCATTCGAGGAATGTTTACTTTAGATTACACAACTCTAATTAATTTGATTCTAACAAAGAAAGACAAACACAATAGATATTTTGATTTTGGAAAAATAACTAAAATCTACAAAATAAGAAAAACATGAACACTTGGAAATTTTGGAGGAAAACGTGATTGAGATTCATGGTTTCGCTTAATCGTCGCCTAATTAATTTCTTCACAAGCCAATTAACAAATTACTCATTTACGATGTTGGACCCGATCTTCCAATTTTAATTAATTACCTCTTTCGAGCGAAATTGACTTTAATTGATTAGTTTAATCTATTATATCTCTATGTTGATTAACACCAAACAATCGCATTCAATATTTATGAAAATAGCTCAATGGGTCACCGAGGGCTAGTGGTATCTCTATCCACTACACAAACCTAGGGTTTTCACTATTTTGATCTAAAATGCACAATCTTTTTTCGAACGATGTACAAATCACTAAACACATTCACTCATTAGCCACATAAATGAAAATACAATAAATACAATAGTAAAAACACATGAACGCAAGCAACTTAACATTAATGAGCAAATATAGAAATTAATTAAAAGTTATGTTAAACTAATACCACAAATCCCAACACAAGAAATTAGCGTATATTAATTAAATGATAACAAGGGAGAATATTCATCCAATACATTGTAAAAATGACAAAATAACTGAGAAAATACAAAGTATAGATAAAACCCCCTTTTTTGTAGATTGGTTATGATTTTCTCCAACTATTTCACCACTTTCTCTTGATGTTCTTCTTGTTGTGCTCTTGATTTACTCCCCCAAATTTACCAAGCAAATGAAAAGAAAAAAAAAAAAAAAAAATGAAAGAAAATGAAAGAAGAAGAAACAACAAAAAATAAAAAGGTCTACAGTAGAAGAGAAGAAGACCAATTTATATTAAAACCTAATAAAAAATTACAGCCAAGTCCCTGAAATTTGGAAAGTGACAAAAAGGGCCCAGCCAGGAAGCGACGCGAACGTGGGCATCTTGATGCGCGAGCACCGTGAGACTTTTTTTAGTCCCGGTAAGTTAAAATGATTTCCCACACAAACGTCACAATAAGCCTGCGAGCGAGCACATGCTATCTTCATTTCTTTTTGTTCAGTTTAGTCCTCCAATAACTTGTCAGGTCTCTCAACTTTGATCTTGTACATTTTGGTCCTTATATTTTGACTTTTATATCAAATTTGTCCTCCATAAATTGTATCTCAAATCCTCCATTTTCTACCCTTGTTCACTTTGGTCCTCAATTCATAAACTTTGTACGCTTTTAGTCATTTTTCATCCATTTTGCCTTGTTCTCTTTCTTGGATGATTTTTACCTACAAAAGCAATAAATTACATAATTGTGAGTAGAAATTCACTCATTTTAATCGATAATTAGCTTGTTTGTGTATTAAATAAGTGTGTAAACCTACACTTATCAATAGACTTCACATTGATTCCAAGTTTATCAAAATCTTGCCATAATTTTGGTATCAAAGCCCAACTGGGCTAGCTTTCGTTCATGCCAATGTTGCATAGTGGAAATTCATACACCATGTCTCAGCCTCGCAATGAACAACCTCAAGCACAAACATATCCCATTGCCAACAGTATCCCTCCACCACCACCAGATTTTACCCAACACCTTATGCAAATCACTGCTGCGTTAGACCACATTACACGTTGTTTGGATGTTTTAGAGGGGCACCTTCCTTCAGCTTCTTATCAACCACCTCACCGTCAGAATATATCCCCAGAACGCAAGCCTCTTTCGGAGGAGAGTGAAGCAGATGCCGATGATGCTGAAAATTATATGGATCGTGACTATAACTTTCAGAGTGCTCATGATAGTAGATTTAGGCGTAATATTCCATTTGGCCGTGGCGGTCATGGTGATATACTTTGTCAACGTCTCCATGATGACCTCACCAAATGAATGAATGTAGAAGTTCCAATTTTTTTTGGGAAAATTGGAACCACATGCTTTTGAAGATTAGCTCACTGCCATAGAAGATTATTTTGACTAGTTTGATGTCCCTAAATATCTACAGGTCTGTTTTGCTCGTATGAAATTGAAGAGCCACGCTAGAGTGTGGTGGAGTAGTGTGAAAGAGCAATTACGCAGAACTCGACAACCACATGTCTAATTGGGAAGAGATGAAGGTTCGGCTTAGGGAGAATTATTTACCTCTTGACTATGAACAAGTCATGTTTAAAGATATATGGCACCTTTGCCAATGGTTGATGATGGTAGATCAATATACTGAGAAGTTTCATGAGCTTAGTGTGAGAAGTGGAATTACAGAACATGAACAACAGAGGTTATCGTGTTATCGAGGTGGATTACAAAATGATGTCAGGAAGGAGATGTTACAAGCACGCCTACTTAGTGTGGAAGAAGCCTATCAACTAGCAATATGAGGCAACTAATATTACAAAGCAAACCTATTGTGACATCACGTCAAAATACTCTCTCAGGAAAAACTACCTAAATTACAAAAGCCCTATTTTTCTTAATATTGCAACAGCTGCATGGCAGCGGCGCCTCCACCAAAACTGCCGCTCAAGATGGTGGGGGGCCTGTGACTTATGCAGCCATGCTCCAATCTCGATCTCAACCTATCCTGGAAGTAGAAGTGGACATGTGCAAACCTTTGGAGAAGGATGGAGAGACCTAGTTCCACTTCACAAAAACTGAACTAGAGAAAGCGGCAAGCCCTTTTCGCTTCTTTGTTGTCCTGAAATTCTTAAAAAGGAGGCCTTCATTAGACTAGATCCGGATGTTCATCAAAGCTCGATTGGGATTGAAGGAAGCGTGCACAATTAGTACCATGCAAAGACCAAGGAGCGTGTTCATTAGATTGACGAATGAAGAAGACTTCTGTACGGCGTGTGCAAGGAAGTCATCTCACATAGAAGGTGTTCCATACAGGATGATGATTTGGTCGTATGAATTCGATGAAGACAATGAATCAACACTGGTTCCGGTTTAGGTACAGCTTCCTGGATTGCCGCCTCTATACTACCATGAATCAATGATGGCATCATTGGAGGAGCGTTTGGTCGATTTCTAAAAAGAGATAATTTTACGGCATGCGCAACACGTACCGACAGGACTCGTATTTGTGTGGAGATGGATATTTCAAAGAAACCACTGAAATTGTTTTGGCTAGGGGCGCCGTTTCATACATCAAGTAGATGTCAAAAGGTTATCTATGAAACTCTACCAAATTTCTGCCAAGCACGTAGGATGCTGGGCCATTCGGACAGAATGTGTCAACACCAAAGGTCCAAAGAGGAAGGGAAAGACCATAACGTAGGATTGCTCACCATAAAAAAAAAAAGACGGGAATGGAGGGAAAAAGATGAAAAACATGACCTTGTTGAACTAAAGGAAAACCATCAAAATGTCAACCAGATCAATGGAGAAAAAAGGAACAGAATTTTGCAGCGATCTCAGGTAATCCCATCTAATTCGACTTTGTTTGCGAACTGTGAAGGGGATATACATTTTTCTATAGAAAAACAAGTAGAGGTAGATGAGGTAATACCTAAAACTCAAAATTTATGTGGAATTGGTTTAAAACATGGAAGGGATGAGGATGTAGAGGAAAATACCTTGCTAAGGCCTGATGAAAATAATCCAAAGTCCAGTGATAATATGCTTAAACAGGTGATATGATCTAGGATACGGGAGTGTCCAATGCAAGCTCAAACCGAGTCCCGTTGATTATCGAGGAAGGAACAATGACGCGATCGAGAACAAAACGAGTTAAAGAGGCGTTGGGGATGCTTGTCAAAGCCACTATGGATGAAACTATGTTCGGGACACAAAATGGAGCAACTTTCGTGTTGGGGTCGAGGACGGAAACCAATTGGATCAACACGATACAAGCAACCGAAGAAAGAAGGCTACCGGAGCAACCAAGCGACCGCTTAGAGTAAAATGTCCAGCGATCGCTCAGCCCGTACCGAAACTCAAAGGGTGTCCAAAGTTCCTTCCAAGCGACCACTTGGTTATAATTTTCAGCGAATTTTCTAATTTTGGCAAGAGACCAAGTTTCTTTAGAATTCTATTTCTTTTCCATATTTTGACATTATTTGTTGCCTTATGCACGTTTTTACTAGATTTAGGGCCCTAGTATAAATACCTAAACACTTTGTTATTTGATGACTTTTGACATATTAAATTAAAACTGAAAGCTTTGCTTTTTCTCTGTTCTTCATTGAACAACAAATCGAACTTCCAAAATCACTTCTTGTGTGTTCAAAATCGGTATGAGAGTTCTTCATATGTGTAATCAAGGGGTTCAACGCATCATCGTTATCGTTGGATTTTTTGGTTCACTTTGTTGGGTTTAAGTCCAACCCGGGTTTTATTGACATTCTTGGGTTCCGCATCAATCTAATTGTAGGTTTCGTAGTCACCGTTGCTACGGGGTTCGCATCAGTTGGTATCAGAGCAAAGGCTCCAATCAATCAATTTCTATCTTTTATTTTTTGTTGAGTCTTTGTTTTCCTTTCTTTTGTGTTCTTCGTTTTCTTGTGTCCAGTATTTTATTTTGAGTCCTTGATCCAGAAAAATCTCAAAAAAATTTCAAAATTTGTTTTTGTGTGCTCAATTTGAGTCCAAATCAACTTCCACTTTCTTTGTTCTTCTCGTAGTCAAATTCTTGAGTTGGTGAAAAAAATTATTGATCATCCGTACGGTACTGTTCATCCGTACCAGTATAAAAATAATAATAATATATTGAGTTGTTTGTTTGAATTGCCACCAACACCTTCTCTTTGTTACAAGTTTTGATTCATTATCTAAATCTTGTCATATAGGTGGTGTCTAAATTCAAAGTTAAACTTTCATCTAGTTCCTTAAATTCTTCATTCCAAATTATACTTGTCATATTACTCGTGTTTCACATTCCTCCTCGTATTCATTTTGAATTCACAAATTTGGTCCAGTAAGTTCTTTGTTGACTTTGTAAGCACTTTGGAAAAGTAATTAAGTGGTAAAAGGCAGAGAGTGAGCTTATTAGAGGGTAAAAAGCCAATTGAGTGATTTCGAGCGAAAATTGGTGATGCAGAAATTGAGAGAATATCTGATATGGAAGGTTCAAATTTCAGCAGGTATGATAATCAAACCAATAAACAGAATGATAGGATGGATAGGTTTGAACAAATATTGATGTATATAGGGGAGGAGATAAAGAAATTGAGTACGTCGATGGTAAATAATAATAGGGAACAGCCCGTAGGAGTACCTCCTGCTAGGGGAACAGGTAGGCGGGATCCTAGGATGGATGAACATGAGATAGGTAGTGAATGGAGAGAAGATGAGGGCGAAGGAGTTGAAATGGGACGAATAAGACATAAAGGAGATATGTTTGAACGACGAGGTAGGAATGATTATGGAGGTGACGTTGATGGAGGTTTGGGGAATGTAAAAATGATTATTCCACAATTTAAGGGTAGAAGTGATCCCGATGCATATTTAGATTGGGAGAAGAAGATAGAGTTGATTTTTGAATGTCATAACTATTTTGAGGATAAGAAGGTGAAGGTTGCTGTGTTGGAATTCACTGACTACGCCATCACTTGGTGGGATCAAATGGTTACTTCACAACGTCGAAATCGGGAGAATCCTATCAATACTTAGGATGAACTAAAGGTAGTAATGAGAAAATGGTTTGTGTCTAGTCATTATTACTGGGAAGTCCACCAGAAACTGCAAAGTCTATATCAAGGGACGAAGAGTGTGGAAGACTACCATAAAGAGATGGAGACTTTGATGATTAGAGCAAATGTAGAGGAGGATTGAGAAGCTACTATGGCTAGGTTCTTGAATGGGTTGTACAGAGAGATTGCTAATGTGGTGGAATTGCAGCATTATGTAGAGTTGGATGACATGTTGCATGTAGCCATGAAAATTGAGAAACAGTTGAAGAAGAAGGGGACAACTAGACAATCATTCGGTAATTCGGGTTCTAACTTAAACTGGAAATCAAGGTGGGATAACAAAGGGGATGAGGCTGAGTCGAAAGGGAGAACTAAAGGTACTAGCAGGACAACACCAAAGGCACACTCACAGCCAACCAAGAATTAAGATATCCAGTGTTTGGGAAAAGGACACATTTCGTCTCAATGTCCAAACAAAAGGATCATGATTCTACACGATGGGGAACTAGAGACTGACAGAATTTGAAGACATGCCGCCATTGGAAGATGTTAGCGAGCATGGGGATACAGTGGAATTTGCTCATGCTGCGAAATTAATGGTCACAATGAGAGCTCTCAACACTCAAGTCAAAGCAGATGATACAAAGCAACAGAGGGAGAACATTTTTCATACACGATGCCACATCCATTATAAGGTATGTAGTATGATCATTGATGGAGGTAGTTGTACCAATGTAGCTAGCACAACTTTAGTTGAGAAATTGGGGTTACTACCAATTAAACACCCTAGGCCTTATAAATTACAATGGTTAAATGATAATGGAGAGTTAGGGTGAATAGACAAGTGTTGATTCCTTTCTCGATTGGGGGCTATAGTGACAAGGTTTTATGCGATGTGGTACCTATACAGGCATATCATATTTTGTTGGGTAGGCCATGACAGTATAATAGAAAGGTTATCCATGATGGGTATAGAAATAGGTATAGCTTTGTCAAAGAGGGTAGGTCTATTACTCTTGTGTCATTAACACCGGCTCAAGTTTATGAAGACCAAATTCAATTGAGAGAATCTGACGAGAAACGAGCAAGAGAGTTTGAAAAAAGGAGAGAAAATAGTGAGTAAGAGAGAAAATGGAGAGGTGGCCGAGAATAGGGAGAAGAGAGAGAGAGGCCACATGAGGGGAGAGAAAAAGAGCAAGTTGAGAGGAGAGAAAAATCGAAAGCGAACTTCTTTGCTAGTGGGAGTGAGTTGCAAAAGGCTATAATTGATAAAAGAACAGTGTTGTTGTTGGTGTATAAGGAATCACTCCTCAACTTTGAGGAATCTAACACACCCCTCCCTAGTTTGGTTGAGTCTTTGTTACAGGAATTCGAAGATGTGTTTCCAGAGGACATGCTAAGTGGATTGCCACCAATTCGAAGCATCGAACACCAAATTGACTTTATACTAGGAGCTGCCCTTCCAAACCGACCAGCTTACCGAAGCAATTTCGAGGAGACAAAGGAGCTTCAAAAGTAAGTAGAGGAGTTGATGAGCAAAGGATATGTGAGGAAGAGCATGAGTCCATGTGCTTTACCTGTTCTATTGGTACCGAAGAAGGATGGGACTTGGAGGATGTGTGTGGACTGCAGGGCTATCAACAGCATAACGGTAAAGTATCATCACCCTATACCCAGGCGAGATGATATGCTTGATGAGTTACATGGTGCTTGTATCTTTAGCAAGATTGATCTAAAAAGTGGGTACCATCAGATTCGTATGCGGGAGGGTGATGAATGAAAAACTGCGTTTAAAACTAAATATGGGTTGTATGAGTGATTGGTTATGCCATTTAGTCTCACTAATGCACAGAGCACTTTATGCGTTTGATGAATCATGTTTTGCGTACTTTTATAGGGAAGTTTGTTGTTGTTTATTTTGATGATATCTTAATCTATAGCACAAACCTAGATGAGCATTTGGAACATTTGAATTGTGTGCTCGTGGTACTTAGGAAGGAACGGTTGTATGCTATTTTCAAAAAAGTGTACATTTTGCATGGAAAAACTTGTCTTTCTAGGATTTGTGGTGGGAGTTAATGGGGTAGAAGTGGATGAAGAGAAGATTAAGGCTATTAGGGATTGGCTAACACCTAAAAGCATAACTGAAATTAGGAGTTTCCATGACTTGGCTAATTTTTATAGGCGTTTTGTGAAGGATTTTAGCACAATCACTACACCACTCACTGCAATTGTTAATAAGAGCGTAGGTTTTCAATGGGATGATGCACAATAACATGCATTTAATACTATTAAGGATAGATTGTGTAAAGCACCTGTTTTGGCATTACCTAACTTTGACAAAACTTTCGAGATTGAGTGTGATGTATCAGGAATAGGTATTGGAGCGGTGTTAATGCAGAAACGCAGGCCCATAGCTTATTTCAGTGAGAAGTTGAGTAGAGCTGCCTTAAACTATCCTACTTATGACAAGGAACTGTACGCGCTTGTTTGGGCATTAGAAATTTGGCAGCACTACTTGTGGCCTAAGGAGTTCGTGATACACACTGATCACGAGTCGTTGAAGTACTTACGAGGTTAAGGTAAGTTGAACAAAAGACGCAAGGTGGGTGGAATTCATAGAGTCATTTCCCTACGTCATTAGGTATAAACAAGGTAAGAAAAATGTGGTTGCAGATGCGTTGTCACGAAAGTACGTATTGCTAAATTCCTTACAAGCACGATTACTTGGTTTTGAACACATTAAGGGCATGTATGTAAGTGATCTTGCTTTCTCTGACATTTATGAGTCATGCAATAAAGGTGCTATTGATAAGTTTTTTAAGCATGAAGATTATTTGTTTAGGAAAAATAAGTTGTGTGTTCCTAAACACTCTATACGTGAATTGTTGGTAAGGGAAGCACACAGTGGGGGCCTAATGGGTCATTTTGGGGGTACAAAAAACTTTAGATATGTTAGGAGAACATTTTTACTGGCCTAAAATGAAAAGTGATGTGGAACAAATTTGTGGGAAGTGCATAACTTGTAAAAAAGCTAAGTCTAAGGTTTTACCTCATGGTTTGTATACCCCTTTACCTGTACCTAGTGAACCTTGGGTGGATATTTCTATGAATTTTGTATTGGGTTTATCGAGGACTAAACGGGGTCGAGATTCTATATTTGTTGTGGTAGATAGGTTTAGTAAAATGATACACTTTATACCATGTCACAAAATCGATGATGCCACCAATATTGCAGATTTGTTCTTTAGGGAAATAGTCTGTTTGCATGGGGTCCCTAAGAGTATAGTGTCAGATCGGGATGTCATATTTTTGAGTCATTTTTGGCATGTTTTATGGAATAAGTTAGCCACTAAACTGTTGTATTCTATGACTTGTCACCCACAAACTGATGGGCACACTGAAGTGGTCAATAGGACCATGACTCAATTACTTTGTACGGTAATAAATAAGAACATAAAGAGTTGGGAGGAATGTTTACCCTTTATTGAATTTGTTTATAATAGGGTTGTACACTCTACTACTACCTTTTCACCGTTTGAAATTGTTTATGGGTTTAATCCACTAACAACATTGGATTTGTTACCGTTGCCTGTGAATGAATAGGATAGCTTGGATGGTACAAAGAAAGTTGAATTGGTCAAGTCCCTGCATGAGAAAGTCAAGGAGCAGATTGAGAAGAAAGGGAAGCTTGTGGCACAGAAAGCAAACAAAGGACGGAGGCGTGTGATATTTGAACTGGGAGATTGGGTCTGGGTACATCTCAGAAAGGAGCGTTTTCTTGAGCAGAGGAAGTCTAAGTTGCAGCCGGGTGGAGATGGGCCGTACCAAGTCCTCCAGAGGGTCAATGACAATGCATACAAAGTGGATCTCTCAGGTGAGTATAATGTTTTAGCTACCTTTAATGTTGCTGATCTCTCTCTGTTTGATGCAGATACAGATTCGAGGATGAATCCTTTTGAAGAGGGAGGGGATGATATGATCCAGGATGCGGGAGTGTCCAATGCAAGCTCAAACCGAGACCCGTTGATTATCGAGGAAGGATCAATGACGCGATTGAAAGCAAAATGAGTCAAAGAGGCGTTGGGGATGCTCGTCAAAGCCACTATTGATGAAACTATGTTTGGGATGCAAAATGGAGCAAGTTTCATGTTGGGGTCGAGGCCGGAAACCAATTGGATCAACACGATACAAGCAACCAAAGAAAGAAGGCTACTGGAGCAACCAAGCAACCGCTTAGAGTAAAATGTCCAGCGGTCGCTCAGCCCGTACCGAAACTCAAAGGGCTTCCAAAGTTCATTCCAAGCGACTGCTTGGAATATAACCAAGCGACCGCTTGGTTATAATTTTCAGCAAATTTTCTAATTTTGGCAAGAGACTAAGTTTCTTTAGAATTCTATTTCTTTTCCATATTTGGACATTATTTGTTGCCTTATGTACGTTTTTACTAGATTTAGGACCCTAGTATAAATACCTAAATACTTTGTTATTTGATGACTTTTGACATATTAAATTAAAACTGAAAACTTTGCTTTTTCTCTGTTCTTCATTGAACAACAAATCGAACTTCCAAGATCACTTCTTGTGTGTTCAAAATCGGTACAAGAGTTCTTCATATGTGTAATCAAGGGGTTCAGCGCATCATCGTTATCGTTGGGTTTTTTGGTTCACTTTGTTGGGTTTAAGCCCAACCCGAGTTTTATTGGCGTTCTTGGATTCCGCATCAATCTAGTTGTGGGTTTCGTAGTCACCGTTGCTACGGGGTTCGCATCAACAAGCCACTATTAGAGGGGATATAGATGAGATGCAAGAAGCTATTGTGCTGAATGAACTAGAAAAAATTGCTGAATTAGTGGTAACGGAGGAACAACCAAGTTTACATCTACAATTCCCTGATGTCACTCAATAGGCGAGATGAGAGGAAGAAAGATATGATAACACACTGGATACACAAACTGATAATCAGGATAAGGAGGACGTAGGCTGTGAAATTGGGGATAATGAAGGTGAATGTATACCGCATCAATCAGCCTTGGACGGGGACTTTGAAGAAGATCTCCCAGAATTCCATGTGCTGGACTATGAAACTGACCTGGACATGGATCCTAAAGCTAGGAAATCGAGGGGGAACAATAGGAAAAAAGGTTATTCTTGGAATAATCACACGTTCCAATTTTTTTTATTAATGATGAATATCCTAGTTTGGAACGTAAGGGGCGTGGTGTCGTCTATGAGCAGGTTAATGAAACTTAGAAAACAACATAATTTAACTATTCTTATGTTAATGGAGCCTTTCGTTTCAGCTGATAAAATAGCAGGCTGGGCCAAAAGACTAAGTTTTCCACATTACACAACAAATTAGTGGTGGCAAAATGGGCGGGCCGGCCCGGCCCGGACCGCGAATCTTTCGACCCGGACCGGCCCGTGTGGTCCAAGCGGCCCGACCCGGACCGCAACCTTTTTTTTTTTTAAATTTTTTTCAAAGATTATCACTTAAAAAATAAATTGTAAAAAAAAAAAAAAAAAATTTTTAAAAAAATATAGGCCCGCATTAACCGCGGGCCGGTTTCCCCAAACCCAGCCCTGACCGCTGAATAAAATTTTCGACCCGTGAACCGACCCGCTCGGTTCACGGGCCGATTAGCGGGTCGGGTCGCCTCCGAGCGGGCCTGGAGCGGCCCGCCCATCTTGACACCACTACAACAAATGCTGCGGAAGGGGGAAAAATATAGATGTTCTGGACACATGACTTGGCTTTCTCGTTGATAAGCATATCGGACCAAGTAATCTCTGGCTGGTTTTCGATGGGTAACAGGAGGCTACTAACATCGTTTGTCTATGCAAGTTGCTATCAGAGTTGAAGAAGAGATTTGTGGAAGCAATTGAAAAGTTTAGACTGTGGCAATTCAGGATGGCTTGCAGGAGGAGATTTCTATATTATTCGGTCCAACGAGGAAAAATTGGGTGGCTTATATTCGCCTTCGACGGCCAAAAGTGAGTTTAACACTTTTATTCATGATGCAGGCTTGTTGGACACCCCTTTTGATGGACCAAAATTATCTTGGTGTAATGGAAGACAAGGTACTCGTCGCCTCTGGGCTCGATTAGACTGCATGTTAGTAAATCAGAATTTGAAAGACCAATTTTCGGTTGCTACATTATCCTACCTTCATCGGACATCATCTGATCACTGTCCAATGCTATTACGCTGTACTGAAAGTGCGAATCTGTCATGCCCTCGACCATTCCGGTTCATCTGTATGTGGTGCTCTCATTCGGATTTTCTGCCCCTAGTGAAACAAAGTTGGAAAACTGCTGTTACCTGCTCTCCAATGGTTCGACTAGGGCAAAGGCTCCGGATATTAAAGAAGGATTTAAAAATCTGGAATAAAGGACCTTTGGAAGGGTGCAACAAGAGGTAGGCTTCTACAAAGATCAACTAACCTACCTGGAAAATTCCTTGATGGAAAACTTCTCGCTGTAAACAGAAAAAAAATCTCTTGGATTGTCGATGTCAATATGAAGGATGGCTAGAAAGGGTGGAAAATTTTTGGAGGCAAAAATCTCGTATCAAATGGTTACAAGAGGGGAACGGAAATACTAATTTCTTTCATGCATAGTTAGAAATAAAAAAACAGAATCATACCATCGACTACATGGTCCTGGAGAATGGCACAACGCTGAAATCGGATGATAAAGTTCATGAGGGAGCGTTGCTTTTATTTAAACAACTTATGACCGTCCAACCCATCTCAATGGAGGAACCTGACCTCGAACTTTTACTACTGGTAATTACATCAGAAGATAATCTGACCTTGTGTAAACCACCAATTTTGGAGAAGGTGAAGGAGGCCCTTTGGTCTATACCCATTGATAGCAGCCCTGGTCCAGATGGTTTTAGCGCCAGTTTCTTCATCACATCATGGGATATTATTAAAGGCTCAGTGGCGATAGAATTTTTTGTTGGCAGTCCGTTAATGACAGCTTTAGGAGCTACCACCTACCAATATGATGTTGATCCCCAAGGTTGAGTCCTCCAACAGCTTCACCAATTCCAGACCAATTAGTCTATGCTCAATGATGTACGAAGTCTTAGCCAAAATTATGGTGAAGAGAATGTCCCATTTGCTTGACAAGGTGATCTCTCGAGAACAATCAGCCTTCATTAGTAGGAAAATCATTTTTGATAATATATCAATTGCCCAGGAGATGGTACATACACTCCATAAAAACGTTAGAGGGGGAAACATGCTAATGAAGATAGATATGACAAAAGCATATGACAGGGTAAATTGGCGATTTCTTCTAGCGAGTTTACAAAAGTTGGGTTTCTCTAACCAATGGCGAAATCTCGTTTTCAACTGCATTTCTTCTCCACATTACTCGATCATGCCAAATGGTAAAACCCGGGGTTTTTTTAAGCCTTCGAGAGGATTGCGCCAAGGGGATCCGTTGTCCCCTTACTTGTTCATTGTAGCACAAAAATTATTATCTAGAATGATTAATCAAGCTATTTCCATAAATCAAATCCAGCCTTTTCACTCGGGAGGTATGGTGGCCAGTCATCTATTTTATGCCGACGATCTACTTATTTTTGCTAACGGCAATAAAAAGTCTACTTGCAACCTGTTCGAAATTGTGAAAAAAATATGAAAATATGTCTGGCCAACAGGTAAATCCTACAAAGTCATCTATCTTCCTTTCTAAGCATATCACCATGGCACGTAAAAGAAAGCTCCTGATTTCTTTGGGATTTAAAGGAGTATGGCCTTGTACCTACCTACCTAGGAGTCCCTCTATATTCTGGTTGACTAAAAAAGCACATGTTTGAACCAATGATGGAAAAAATTCAAACGAAACAGGCCGGATGGAAGGGGCATCTACTATCTTTTGGAGGAAAAATTACACTGATTAAAGACGTCCTTGGAAGCATGCCTATTCATGTACTATCAGTTCTCAAAGTGCCCAAAGGAGTGCATAATGAGCTGAACCGTGTTTTATCATCGTTCATATGGAATTCATCTAATGGCGCTAAGAAAAGGAAATGGGTTTCATGGAGGAAAATATGTTTTCCGGTGGAGGAAGGTGGCCTGGGCATTCGGGATTTCCAGGAAATGCAACAAGCCCTTTTTATGAAGTTCGCATGGAAGCTAATGGAAGGGAACTCTTTCTGGGCCGAATTCTTTTGAGCTAAATACATGAAAAATAACGCACTACCCTTGGTTAAATTAGCTCCCACTCATTCTCGATTTTGGAAAGGGGTCACCTTGACACTACCTATTGTATTGCAAAATTCCTTCTATCGCATTTACGATCGATTAACAAGTTTCTGGTACGATAACTGGCTAGGTGACCGAAGCCTAGCTGAAGCTGGTAATAAGGTTAAAGAACCGAATCTATAAGTTAAAGACCTCATCATACAATCAGGTAAATGGAATGGAATCCGACTAAGGGAGGTAGTGGAAGAACAAAAAGCCTCCTCGATCAAAAATGTGCATTTTAAAATTCAAGGAAAATCAGACCAGTACATCTGGAAGCCCAGCAAGGACGGAACTTTCTCAACGAAATCTGCCTGGGAAGTGATTCGTCAAAAGGGTCCAGTTTGCCCATGGAAACGGTGGTTATGGCACAATAAAGTTCCCAAAATAATGTCATTTGTATCGTGGAGAGCCCAGAGAAATTGTTTACCAGTTGGCAATGTCATCCAATTTATTGGGATTCCGTTGGTATCCAAGTGCGAGTGCTGTGTTAAGCCCTCAACTGAAATGATAGACCATGTGCTAAGCAACAGGGAGATGGCCAATAAAGTGTGGAATTATTTTGCAAACCATTTCAACCTTTCCTTACCATACACCCTAACGTGAAGGGATAGAATGAACCTGTGGTGGATCAACGCAACGAGTTCTTTACAGCGGGGTACTCTTCAAGGAATTACGCCAATTATCATTACCTGGGCACTCTGAAAAGCACGGTGTGAAGCGAGGATGGAAGGGCACAGGATTACATAGTAGAAAACTACTAGCCAAATCAAATCCATGCTGTCACAAGTTGGAAACTAGATTACTAAAGTCCAAAAAATTACAACCCACGACATGCAAGTTTTGCGGGATTAAACTGCCCTATTTTCGTCCCTAGACAACAGAAAGCACAACTGATAAGCTAGAAAAAAACCTTTGGGAAACCAGCCCAAATTAAACGTGGATGGCGCGTCTAAAGGCAACCCAGTGCCGTCTGGAGGAGGAGGGCTGCTACGGGACTCGCTTGGAACTTGCTAGGCGAGTTTTGCTCACTACTATGGAGTATGCACAAATATGATGGCCGAAACTTGCGCTCTCCTCGATGGACTATGTATGTACAGGGACCTGGGAATAGTAAATATTATGGTCGAAATAGACTCTAAGGTGCTCGTCGAGTGGGCTAACAACGGCACTTGTTCCTTTGGTGGCTTTGTGACTTTTGGGAGGATATTATGGAATTGATTAGAATCCTCAGTGCTCAGGTGCAACATGTGTTCAGAGAGGCGAATATGGCGGTCGATATTCTAGCAAAAATTGCAAGTAAAGGCTCATCAACCAACTTTACTTATGGCGAAAAGGTCCCGAACCTCCTAAGTAGAATATTATATACAGACCGAATGGAAACTCCGTATCTTAGACATTTGTAGTAACTTAGGCTGAATGCAATCCTAACAACTGTTTTATTTGGTTTTTAGTGGTAAAGGCATACTGGCTTTTATGTTCCACATATGTAACCACGGTATTCCTCCGTCACAAGTGAGGGAAAATAAATAAACTCTCGGAGGTACTGTCCTCCTTCAACTAAAAAAAAACTAGCAATCTGAGTTGAACGTTAAATGGGTGGCTCGGGATGAGGTAAGTATTCTGTCGGGGAGGTAAAATCAAACAAAGTGAGTTCAAGTGATCCTAAGGGCAAGTCTCGTATTTCTAGGGAAGGACCGCAATGTTACAAATGCAAAGAATATGGGCATTATGATGTTGTATGCCCTACTCGGGATAAAAATAAAAATAAAATAAAATAAAATAAACTCGCCTATGTTCGTGCGAAAGATTTAATGATTATGGAAGCTGTAGATGAAGGAGAAGAAGAAATTGAAGATGTGGATGATGGAGAAGAAGAAGAACATTTGGTCGCTACTAATCTACCTAACTGTGCTATTCAATGAATTTTGGCAGGTCACAAGATGGATTCAAACATAAAGGAAGATTGACGTCCCAATAATATTTTTCATACCCACTTTTAGCATGATGGTTGGGCGTTGGATGTTATTATCAACAATGGGAGTGGTATAAATGTTATCTCAGAAGGAGAGGTGAAATGCTTGGGATTAAAAATGGTGCAACATCCTACTCCTTACCATATTAGTTGGGTTAATGAGACAACTACTGTTCCAATGATGACTTGTTGCCTAATTAAATTTTCGTTGGGCAAGAAATATTTGGATGAAGCATGGAGTGACGTGATTCCAATGCCAGTATGTCACATGTAACTTGGTCAACCACGGTTGTTTGATAGACATGTGTCATATGATGGTTACAACAATTATTACTCGTTTGTTTTCAAGGGTAAAAGTTTAATTCTTGACCCTTTGAAAAATATTCGAATCTAAATCGTCTAAGGTACTCAAATGTAAAGAAGAAGTGACTCTCCTCACTTTAAGCAAGTTTTCACGAATTGTGGTTGTTGAGAAATCTGTGGTGATATTGTTGGTTACAAGGGAGAGAAAAAAGGACGATGGCCGTGTACCTTTGGAGTTGGCCGACTTTTTGGAGAATTTTAAGGATGTCATGCCCAACGAATTACCAAATTCTCTCCATCCTATGCAGGATATTCATAATGTAATAGATCTTGTCCCTGGATCTACTTTACCTAATTTACCTTACTATCGCATAAGTCCTACAAAAAAGGAGGAACTTAGGCGCCAAATTGAAGAGTTGCTAGATCGCGGTTTTATACGTGAGAGTTTGAGCCCTTGTGCCGTACTGACTTTACTCACTTGTAAGAAAGATGGTAGTTGGAGGATGTGTGTGGATAGCTGGGCTATTAATAAAATGACGATAAAGTACCGTTTTCTGATTCCCCGTCTTGATGATATGTTGGATTATATTGAGTGGTGCTTCCATTTTTACTAAGCTGGATCTCTGGAGTGGATATCACCATATCCGTGTTCGACCCGGTTATGAGTGGAAGACTACTTTTAACACGAAGGACGAGTTATATGAATGGCTTGTGATGCACTTCGGTTTGACCAATGCACCTAGTACTTTTATTAGTTAGATAAGTGATATCAAACGTAACCACATCACCAAACTCCCTGTACACTTGCCTACACTGATTATCTGCCCATAAAAAGTTTCTCAGTCATGAATCATCGTCCAAATCCATGCTGAAATAAAATCCTAGGCATTGTGCTTGCATTTTTGAAAAATATGATTGTATTGCTGCAGCATCTATTTCTCCAAGTCGTAATCACCTAACTTTTTCTATATAGTTCCGACAATCATTTTCAATGCAAGTCATGTTCTCATATCCATCGGCTTCCACAATTGCAGTGTTGTAACTCTTATGCAACGGAATCCTTGCTAAATCATTCACTTCAAGGTTCCTTTTCACATGTGCAATCAAAGTTCGGTTGCATCGATATAACCTAGAATTAGATGGACTTGTTTCATGATTGTGGTCGAGGTGGGCCGCGTTAATTGTCCAATTTCCCAGAATGTCTGAAGATGCAGATATCTTGGCTTTACAACTCATCTTAATTGTTGGTTGCGGCTTCAATGAACTGCTAGTTTTACTGCTTACTCGTCCTTCACGACTACATGTTAACGTTACATATTTTAATACTCCTTTGTCCCCCTTTTTCGAATTCCTTTTTTTAACTGGAAACCCAAAGGGATAGGCATTTTTTTTTTTTTTTGTAGAAGTCATACATATCTTTTTCATGTTTAAATTGCATACCCACCTCAGGCGCATTTACTCCATCTCCCTCTGGTGTTTCATCTTCGACTACGTCCACAAACTTCGAAATATTCTCATTATTAGATCCACCAAAACATCATCATGCTCATCTAGGACGTCGTCTACACTTTATTTTTGCTGCAAAAATAAAATAGTCAAGGTCAGTATGCAACAATTAAAGAAAATATTAGATATCTATTAGAAATGTACACTTTTAACAGGATAATTTTCAAACAAGGGCAAATCCTACACTACTACTAAATGGCCCATTCTTCACACCTATATTCTTGCAAAATGCCACAAAGAACAATTATATTCTCAACAAATGATGCTAAAAAACAATAAAACTAAGAAAATAAGTAAGAAAATGATTAAGTTCAAGAAATATTCACACATAACATATAACATTAAGTAAGAAAATAAGTATAAAAACAAATAAATACGTACTAAAATTATCACAATTTCATCAATTTAAACCCAAGAAAAAGAACCCCTTTCATCTAATACTCAAACTCAAAAAAAAAAAAAAAAAAAAAAAAAGACAAAAAAAAAAGGGATACTACATTGACATGCAAGAAACACACACAACTGATATATTTAGAAGAGCTAAATTACATATTTAGATGCTAGTTCACTAGAGTAAAGGCACTCGTCTACAAGTTGACGAAGATTTGGGATTTTCATGGCTGCAGCAACTCTTTCTTTGTCATTTAACTGCTTATTAACTGCAGCAAAGACAAAATGAAATCTTCAGAAAGAGCTTGGAGTAGAGTAGGCAGTAGACTAAATGAGGAAATATTCAGATCGCATACCTGCAAAGCAGCTTCTTGGTCGGCGAAGGACGGTCCCGTTGGCGGCGGGATACTGTGATTTTGGAAACGGTGATTCTCCCACTTCTTGGATGGTACAAAGCAGCTTCTTGGTCGGCGGTCGGACTGGTCGGCGGCGGAATGGAGGGTGCTCCGACCGGCGGCGACGGAACGGAGGGTTTGAGTTGGATTCCAGAGAGAGGGATTTTGTGTGATGTATTGGGACTTTTGCAGTCGTTTTTCATGCCCTGTTTGGTTGTAGTGTATAATATTGACTTTTCATGATTTTTAAATTGTCACCTTAGCAAATTCAAAATCCTGTTTTTATCCCTGTTTCCATGCCTGGCTGATAGCATAATTGTAGAAAATTTCCAAATTTGAAAATTACCCTTGAATTCAACAATTTGTCATGTCCACCAATTTCATCCAAATTGTTCCAAGTTGCCAGAGGAATTCTAATGGTAGAAATTATTTCGTAATTTATTTTTCTCATCTAATTGAGAAACCTTCTAGACAATTGTTCGACCTTCGTTATGTTTGATAAGGTTTGTCGATCTGAATAGTAATAATTTTTTTTTCTGTTTTCCATACCATTTCAATATGTTAAACGAAGTAGAGATCCATCTTTCTGTTTATCATATTCAATAAAGAATAAGTAATTAAAGTGATATTGTCTTACCTTACAATTATGGACAGCAAAAACCCTTGCTATAAGACCAAAATGCACCGAGAATTGTAGTAATTATGCAAAAAAACTATTTAATTAGTGAGGACAATTGTTTAGCTCGATATAATCTATCATAATTGTTATGCCATGGAATCTAATAATTATTCCCATGTCCTTCTCGTCAATCACATTTACATCAATGGCAATTTCGCCTGGTTCATCTGACAAGTGAATATCCACTTCGTCATCATCATCGTCAACCTTTTCGACTCTTTAAAAACCTTCATCAAGTTGTCCATTTCGTCAGAGAAAATTATATATTCCCATTGTCGCTATGACAATAGTTGTTTGAGCTTTGAATGAATAACTTGGCCTTCGATCAAGAATTTTCCATCGTTGTTTCCAAACTCTGAATGCCTTCTCAAAAACATTTTGACATAACGAGTGGTAAATTCTTGGAAATGATATCTTATGTCAGAACCCTTATATGATGCCATGTACCTTGGTCGATGCGTAAAAACCGAATCCACTAGATAATATTTTCCAGTTCCTGGTTCTGGAAAATGAATATCTGGACTATGGATTGCTTTGGCCAAGATAAGAATGTCGTGAGTATTCCCAGTAGTGCCTGCCAGCATGAATAAGAAGCATAAATTGATATCACATGTGCCCAGCACGTTGTGTTGGAATTCATTTTCGCTCTATAAAGTTCTCCATCTCATTTTTTGGCAACACAACTTTGACAGGCAAACCTCCAATAGCTTTGATACAATCTTATTTTTTACTAGATAAATATATTGTCAAGATGTAATGTGTTCTTGATGTACAACAAAAAAAAGTGAAGAAAAGCAGTCACGTAATAAAAATAAATGCAAGCACATTATGTTAACCTAAAACAATGGATATTGGTAAGGGATTGGGTGGTGGAATTGTAATCTGGGTCAGGTTTAATCATATGCCCAGCAAAACATGACTACCACTCGAAGTACGTTCTTGAAGTAATGACAAACGGTCTGCAGGGAATGTCCAAAATCAGTTTGCACTTGTCAATACCCATTCCCATGGGTGAGAACGCATAAAAACATACCAACATGTTCGTATACGTCGATATTTGAACTGCTCGCTAAACCAAATTGACCACACAAAATATGCTTGAAATGTTGAAACATCAGTGGATACATGCAAAGTTCTTGAAAACAAGTCTAAGGGTAGACATGCATATTTTGTAGCATGAACATATGCCCACTACATGTCGTAGGGAACAAAAATCTATGTTTCCTAGTCGGTGCCATATAATTTTAGACCATGCATTCAGCTATGCGACAATATCGTTGTCACAACAAATCTTAATTGGTCAAAAATCAAAAGCTGACTCGTCAAAGTCAAATAAGGACTAAAATGAAATGAATTATTTTATTGGGTTTATTTTAGAAGTTGAAAATATTTTGAGGGGTTTAAGATGGATGAAATTTAAAGTTGGTTATTATTTTTCTAATTTTGGAAGTTAAGTATTTTATGCTATATTATTTGAATGTTGGAGGACTTTATGCAATTGTTAGAATTAGTGGAAGACGTGGCAATTATATAACATTTACCCATTTTCATTTGATATATATACACACACATAGAGAGCTGAACGGCAGAGAAGAGAAAAACCAAGAAAAGAGGAAAGAAAGAGAGAAAGAAGAAAGAAAAGAAGAAGAAAAGAAA
This sequence comes from Osmanthus fragrans, assembly GCA_019395295.1. Taxonomy (NCBI): domain Eukaryota; kingdom Viridiplantae; phylum Streptophyta; class Magnoliopsida; order Lamiales; family Oleaceae; genus Osmanthus; species Osmanthus fragrans. Next base: position 11,486,896 of record CM033353.1, read on the forward strand.
GAAAGAAAGGAAAAGAAGAGGAAGGAAAAGAGGTAGTTCAAAGTTTACTTTCATTTTCCCTTCTCTTTATTTTCTTCAAGAGAAAGAAATTTTATATTAAATTGTTAGAGTTTAACTTGTGGTTAAATTTTCATATTTATGTGATATGAGTACAAATTGGAGCTCAAGCATCTGGATTCTTTAATTTTCAATTTCATTAATGTAAGGAAATACTATTTTTAGCAAACTCTAGAATTTTTATTTTGGATTTTTGATTAAAAATTGTTAGTGGAAATGATTGTGGTGATGAAATATTCAAATGAAAGCATGAGTTTATGGGCAAAATAAGTTAGATTGGTTAAGTTGTTTGTGTTAGTTTTCACTGGATCGAATTGTGTAATTATCTTTATGCTTGGGATGAAGGTAATTTTGATGAATTAGTTATTAGTAAAAGGACTAGAATAAAGTGGAATTAAGGCCAATTGATTAAAGGAAAATTTGGAAAATTTATTTAATTCTCGAGAAATTTAATTTAAGTATTATATCATTAGAGATAAAATGTTTATTTATTTGATGATAGTGGTTAAATGAGTCATTTTGTATCGTATTTTAGGTGGTGATGAGGAAGTTGAAAAAGCCTACTGACCATCTTAAGCTATAGCTTGTATTATGTGAGTGAAAAATCTTATTTTTCAAAAATTAGAATTTATTAAATTTATATTAGATTCGAAAGTTAATTATTACTTATAGCTGGTTTGACAGCATGATCTTTAGAATAAAGTGAATTTTATAGTAAGCTTTTTTAAAGTTAAATTCAATTCAGTTAAATCATTTCATTGGCATGTTATATGAGTATTACATATTTCAATATGTTTAAATTTATTTTTAAGAACCACCAGAAAATACTCAGGTGATTTTACCCTAGTCTGCACTGGTGTGAATGTGTTTCCACAGTGTATGATCATTTATTGTTATTTTATCCACTCTGCACTATCATGAATGCGTTTCCATAGTGTATAACCAGATTATAACCTTTGGGAAGCTCTAGGCGCATATGACCAGAATTATAGAATTTCATAATTGAATAACTTTGCCATGTATATCGGTACTAATCGATACATGAGTGAGGTTATTTCGGATACCTTTTCGGTGCGATTTTTCAGTATTATACATTTTATCAGATTTTGAACTATAGAATTTAGTTTATTCAGTTTATAGAGTAATGATTTCAGCTTATAGTACTGTGAAATGATATTTTCACTTATATTGCTTGTATCTGAATTTCTCAAAGTTTTAATAGAGTAAGAATTTTTTTTTAAAAAAAATATGCATAAACGGAAAATATAATTAAGTGCAAACTATCCACTCACTGAGCTACAAACTCATATTTTGTTACCATTTTTCTTATCATATTACAGTTGAGTTGAGTAGCATCGAAGTCTGTCGATCCATCGAGTTGAGCCACACACATTGTCATTAGTTGTATAACTCATTTTGTCAGTCTACATAGTTCATATTTCTTTTAGGATACATGTATATTTTGTCAGAAAAATTAATTAGTAAATCATGTATCCATTTCACGGGCTTACTATATATTTTATATCCTTAGTGCTTTTGGGGACTTTGGTTTATAAAGTATAGTAAGATTTGCCGACATTTTATTTTGAATTGTTTCTATTTTGAGGGACTAGTTTAAATTGTAAAAACAAGTTTGAGAAAATTGATTTTTATTCAGGTGATTTTAGTCCATATTTCAAAGAAAATTCTGTCAAAATTTTTATAAAACTATGTCTCAGTCAAAGCAGGTCAAAGTTGTCTTGATGGTGGGTCCGGCATTTAGCTAGTATCTACCATCGACGCACGACACGTGTCGAGTCCACTAGGGTGATGCGGGATGGATCGTGTCAATCGTAGCCACGTTTGAACGTCTCTTCCAAATGTTGCATGAATACGTCCTCATCCGAATTCAATTTAGAATCGGAGTTGTACATCAGAGTGCAATCCAAGTCCTCGTCCAACATTAAAGATGTCAGGATTGTATTGTGTATTGTGAACGATTGTTTTAGGAAGCAAAATGAAAAGCAGCGACAGCAATTGATGGTTTGTGAGCAACATGCAGTAGGGAGTAATATGAGTATTAAAAATGAATACAAATAGCTTTGCTTTGGTAGTGAAACACGGGCAACCTTTTATATTGCAATTGTTAGTGTACCTTCAATCAGGGGTGAATCTAGCATTAGAGTTTAGTTAGGGCGGAGAGATTGACTGTTGATCGGTGATCGTTGAGAATCAATGATCGTAATAGCCGAAAATATAATTCAATACATATGTAAATGCACTGAAACGTAAAAATTATATACATATAAAAATATAATTCAATATGGGACTAGATTTTTGGTTGAAAAAATCACTCCATATGCAAAATGCCCCAATTTATTTTTCAATTAAAATTGATTAAAAAATAGTGTACACATGATTCAATTGAGCCCAACAACCTCTCCATTAATTTTTTTCACTTATCCCTAAATTCTAATTTCCTAAACCTAAATTCTGAAATCACAAATCAAAACTCATAAATCATAAAGTATAACAATAACTCATACAATACAACATAAATTATTTATTATAAATAACAAATTCACAAATCACTATTCTCATTTCTTTGTTAAAGAACAAGAACTAAAAAAAAGCTAAAAAAAAACAAGTGAGTAAGCGACAGAGGCTAGAAAACGGGAAAAGAGGTCCACTCAATAGTCAAAGTCGCAGCCCACAGGAGGGGGAGAGGTGGAGAAATGACTGGTGGCGGCACATAACTGCTTCTCATCTTTGGCTCTCTCAAGTCATGGTCTCACAGACTCACAATCAAAGTGGAGAGGAAAAATGGATATATTAATGGACCATGATTCAATTTCAATACGGCCAAACTCATAATAGATCTTAGTGGAAATTACATATAACTCTATTTTTAAAGATCTCATTTTATAAATAAGGTGAAAGGTTTCATTATTCAAAAACCAAATATTTTGTTAAATAATATATTATTATTAGATAAATATATTAATAATTAAATTAATTTATAAACCTACCTCCTACCCCCTCCACCTCTACATCATTCCCCAACCCTAACCAACCATTCTCTCTCTCTCTGCCTCTCATCCACCTCCCTCCACCCAGAAGTCATTCTCCCTCTACCTCTTGACGGTGATTGGGACACTTTTGTGGATGGTGTTTGCCGGTGGTGGTTGTGGAGGTCATGATGGTGGCGACGGTTTGAGGATTTTTAGTTGAGGTTGCGAGTATGGTGGCGTAGCTACTGTGGCGATGGTATGGTGGCGGAGCTACTGTGGCGGTGGTATGGTGATGGATCTGCTGTGGCACCAAGGCGATGGCTGTTCGTGGAGGCAGCGCAGTGGTGCCGATTTTTTTTTTCCTATTTTTGTTTCTGATTTTTCATATTGAGAGGTGTTGGTGGTGGCGGCGATGGTGGATTTGTGGGCTGTTTTTGTGTGGTGGTAAAAGGTGGCGGTCGGCGGCTACGCTGTCGATTTTTTTTCCTGATTTTGTTTCTGATTTTCATATTGTGGTGGATCTGAGGGGTTTTTGTGTAGTGGCGGTCGATGGTGGTGGTGGCGGTTATGGATTCTGATGGTGATGCACTGGTGTTGGTGGTAGTATTGGTGGCGACGGTGGTGGTAACGGTATTGGTGGCAATGTTGTTGGTGCAGTGGTGGTGGTGGGCTGGACGGGGTTGGGGTGGGGGTGACGGTTGTGGTAATATTGCTGGGAGGTGGTGGCGGTAGTTCTGGCGACGGTGCTGCTGGAGGTCGTGGTTGGCGTGGGGCGACAGTGATGGTGGCGGTATGCGATGGTGCTGTCAATATTCAATGGTTGTGGTGGTAGTTTAGGCGGTAATAAGCTGGTGGTCACTAGCGATACTGGTTGTCACAAATTTTTGGATTGATTGTGACCATTAAATTGGTTAATCTGTGACCAGTAAATAATATGTGACTAATGAAAAATATGAACTGTGACTAAAAAATAATGGGTGACCTAATCTTTGATCAGTAAACAATATGTGACTAATGAAAAATATGAAATGTGACTAAAAAATAACGTGTGACCTAAAAATTTGTTAATTTGTGACCGATTATAAGTTGTGACTTATAATGTTCGTGATTCATGACTGATAAAGAAATTGTGACTTATAAATTTTTCACCTGTGACCAAGGAAAAAATTGTGTAAAAAAAAATAATATGACTAATTAAATTGTGAATTTGTAATCGATGAACAAATTGTGACCTATAAATTTTTTGAATTGTAACATAAAATAATTTGACTTTTAAAAATTCTGATTTGTGACCGAAAATAATATGTGACGAACTAAATTGTGAATCTATGATTAAATTATATAGATCTGTGACCTTAATATATTTAATTAATTAAATTATAAATAAAAATCTGATTTTTAAAAGTTGAAACTTATTTTTTTATTATTAAAATAGATAATACTTATATTCTTACTTATGAAATTTCCCCCATAACTTAATATATATCTTGGATTTGGTTGCTCTTTGGGCCTTTTATTTTTAAAAGGCCAGCCCATTCAGCAATTCCAAACAATGGCAAAAGAAAAAAAAAACATCTTAAGGCCCAAACCAGAGCTCTTCTTCGTCTTCCAGACTTCCACACTGCAATTGCCAACTGGCCGTCGGCGCCTGGCACGCCTAGCGATTTTCAGGTTCCGACGGAGTCCAGTACCCTCGGCCGCGCCCCCTCACCAAGTGCTAGCTCTATCGCTGCCTTCAATCTGGGAAGATGTGGACATGCAAGAAAATGAAGTAATGAAATGAAAGTTCACATGCATTTTCTTTACTTACATGGAATATATTCTGTGCATCCTTTTGCAGGGAATATATTCACCGCAAAAGGGAAAAGCCATGTATGATTTTGAAATGCATATGGCATATAGTAGCAATTCACTTAACAAGGGTCAGAGTCACATCTATTGAAAATGATGTTAACAACTACTCAATTACAATGTACGCTTAGAAAAATAAATAACAAACACACGAAACAAGGTTTTCGACACCAAATAAACAATAGTCCTTTCCACCTTTCTAGATTGACACTTTTGGTCTCTTCGGTAACAGTAGGTGAAGAAGCTTTTCACATCTTCAAATCGGAAAGGAGATCGCAAACTAATGCAAGTCGCTATCTTCTTCGACCCGTCTAGTCACCAGCAATTCGTCGATGCACTTTTCGATGGTGACTCCTACGACCTCTTTGAAGCGACTGATGAAGTACAGATCTCCACTGACACTGCCATGTGCTCTAACGAAACAAAGACTTTTCTTGCCACATATTTGTTTTCTCGCCCTTATCCTTCCATTGTATCCCTTTGCGCTTCTCTCTAATTTGATGTGCAGAAATGTCCATGGATGAATTGACCCTGGCATTTGTAGGGTCGTCGCTTGAGTAAGTTGTTTCGATATTAATTGACAACTTGTCCTTTCCATCATCTGTGACGCTATATGTTCCCATTCCAAATTCGCATTGTAAAATATATTTGGTATTGTCATGGAAATCTTCGAGAAATATTGATTAGGGCTCATAAAAACCAACCAAATGAACATCACCCGACCTCGGCTCGACCCAAAACTTCCACTCTTGGTTGCCACAAGTTTCACTCCACAAAGGAGACTCTAATGGTGGTGGTATTAGCAATCCACAAAGGTAAGAAGAAGAAGAGATAACAATGGTTGAATCTCACTCACAACCTCCCAAAGCTCTTGGCTTCCTCTCTCTTTTCTCTCCTCTCCATTGCTACAATACACACCCACAGAAACCGGTTGCAAGGATGATGAATATATAAGTTAGATGTTAGGTCACTTAATTGGGCTAACAATATGGGTCACAACAAACTAAAACCTAAACCATCAATTGGGCAACCAAAAATCCAAGGCAAGCTTAATAACGATTGTGGCAAGACTCACATATCCATCAACAAAAAATCCAACTCCAACTTGGGTCATTCAAAAGTATAGGTTGTTTTCGAGTCGAGCCAAATCTATGACTCGATAAATTATTCGACATCTGTTTTAAATCATCGCCCGAATTTATTGTCTGTCAAAACTCAATAGGTATGAATGCATACTTGGAGGAGTTGTAGGTGTCTCCAAATAGTTGATGGTACGTGTGGTATACACACTACAATCACGGTCATTGAACTTCGTGTAATTTTTGTTCTGCTGCATTTTCGTCGAGGTGAGAAATTGTTGCCATAAATATTTGGAAGACATGCATTGCTGAAAGTATGTTCAAGTGTAGAGGAAAGGGGAAATATGCACCATGTCTTTTAACTTTAAATATTTCACGAAAAAATAGATCAATTATTTAAAAATAAAAGATTGCACAAAAAACTATAGAAGCTTATCGAGGATAAATTGTATAAAAGATTTGTAGAAGTTTATAAGGCATCTTAATTTACACAAAAACTGTAAGAATGCCACAGAGAAGTTATAAACAAAGACTAGTTCATTTTAGTTTCTGAGAATTTAAAGAATGGTGCGGCAGGATAATAGATCTGGTAAAAAAGCAAGAAAGCTTAAGATAATAAAATAATTGAATTAGCTTTGCTATAGTGCCCTCATGGTTGATACCCCAATTGATATCATACACACACATTGAGAAAAATATTTTTTTATTAAGATGGACCCACTCAACCCATGCGAGGACGGTGTCAACCATGATCATCCATGGTGTTCGTTTAGCATAATTCTAATTGAATATATTGAATTTAGTGGTTACAAAGGGAAAACATCTTATTTTTAATTTGAATGAAAAGCAATAAAACAGAAAGAGAATAATAAAAGGGAAAACATCTTATTTTTAATTTGAATGAAAAACAATAAAACAGAAAGAGAATAATAAAATAAAGAGTCAAGCAAACCCATTTTCTTCATATATATATAAAAAAATTAAACTGAAACAAATATAAAACAGAAATTCACAAAAAACTAATCTTTTTTTTAATTTGAATATCAACCTCTTTATCGTTCCATTTCGCCAATTTGTGGGTAGCTGGCTTGGGTTCAACATGGTCCGAAGGAGTACCATCATACTCGTTTGAGTTGTGAGTAGTGTATCTTTGCATGTAGCATGAGATTTCTTAGTTATCGGTCAAGGAGTATGCTCGAAAATTTCCATACCAAAACAATTCAAAATAAGAAATGAACAAAAAATGCTTGAAAAGAGAATAACAAGATTCAACTACAACGCGTTGGTTTCCAAACATAAAGAACTCAATTGCACTTAACCAGCATTATTCTCCTCTTCTTAAAGAACAAAGACTTCACATCCAGCCATGAAGTGTACTAGTAAAAAAGCGAACTATTCAGAATCACGAGATGGAAAATCAGGGCGTGTAAATGCAATCATATATATTGTGTTAGATCTGATTGGTCATCAAGTTATTTTTTATTATTGCTTAGTCAATTCTGTTTGAATAATCCCTTTTGTTTAGGGTAGTGAATTTTTCCTTAACTAAACTCTATGCTTTTAGCTAGTTGTTTGCGTGGTTGTTATCTGCATTTTTCCATTCCCTTGTAAGGCTTATAAAAGGCCATCAATCAGTTCTTGAATTAAATAAGAGAAGCATTCTCCAGAATACATTGTGTGCAGAGTTATCAATTATGGTATCAAAACCAGTCACACAGGCCTGATTTCTTTTGGAGTGAGGAGTCGAGAAACTGCAGTTTTCTCTGTGAGAGTTTAAGGTTGCATATGAGTAAAACACTGTGAGGAAGAGAAAGTGTGAGTGAAACACTACGAGAGAAAAATAGTGTGTGTGAAGAGGGAGTGAGACTACGAGAGAAAAACAATGTGTGTGTGAAGAGTGAGTGCGAAGATGGCAATAGAGACGAGTAACATCGCACAACCTTGCATCTCCAAATTTGACGGAGATTATGAGCATTGGAGCATGCTTATGGAGAATTTCCTACGATGAAAGGAGTATCGGAGCCTTATTGAGACAGGGTATACAGAGCCTGTTGATGGAGAAGTATTGACTGGTGCACAGAGGAAAACTCTGGAGGAGGCGAAATTGAAAGATCTGAAGGTCAAAAATTACTTTTTCCAATCTATTGACAAGTCTATCCTAAAGACAATTGCTCAGAATGAGACGGCCAAGCAGCTGTGGGATTCCATGAAGATAAAGTAACAAGGAAACGCCAAGGTGCAGTGTGCTCAACTTCAAATTCTTCGCTGAAATTTTGAAGTGTTGGAGATGAAGCTTGGAGAATCTGTCACAGATTACTTTGCAAGGGTGATGCTGGTGGCAAACGATATGAGGAATTTTGGTGAAGATATGCCAACTGTGAAGATTGTTGAGAAGATCTTGCGCACCCTCACTGAAAAGTTCAACAACATCGTTTGCTCAATAGAGGAGTCGAACGACATTAATCATCTTTTGGTGGATAAATTGCAGAGTTCATTATTTGTCCATGAACAAAAGTTTTGAAAGAATGGTGGAGATGAACAAGCACTAAAAGTTACCTATGAGGAAAAAGCTGGTGGTAGAGGCAGAGGCCAAGGAGGTGTCAGAGGCAGAGGAAGGGGTCGAGGAAGAGGCTCATTCAATAAAGCACTGGCGGAATGCTATAATTGTCATAAATTAGGACACTTTCAATATGAGTGTCCTGATTGGGAGAAGAATGCAAACTATGCAGAGTTGGATAAGATCGAAGAGATGTTGATGGCAGACATAGATATAAACGATACCAAAAGAAAGCAGGTTTGGTTTCTGGATTCCGGATGTAGCAACCACATGAGCGGAGACAAGCAATGGTTCAGTTATCTAGACGAGGAGTACATGTAGTATGTGAAGCTCGGCAACAACTCCAAGATGTCCGTGACGGGAAAAGCTAACATCAGGTTATAAATAAATGGAATTACACATGTGATCACCGTTATATATTTTATTCTGGAGTTAAAGAACAATCTGCTCAGCATTGGACAATTACAAGAAAGATGAGTGGCAATACTTGACACGACCCGTCCCGAGTCAACCTAATGGACCCGACACGTGTCATGCGTCGGTGGTAGATTCAGATAAATACTGGACCTTCCACCAAGGCAACTACACAATCTTTGACTATGAAATTTTTAAAAGAATTTTGACAGTGTTTCCTTTGAAAAATGGACTAAAACCACATGGATAAAAATTAATTTTCTCAGGCATACTCATAATTTAAAATAGGGCGCACAAGTCCCTCCAAATGCAAACTTCTCAAATAAAATATTGGTAAAACAATATTTAATAAACTTTAAAAATCAAAATACCCAAAAAGAATATGAACTAAATAAACTAACAAAATGCCATTCAGCTAAATGTAATGTATGTCTCAACGCCGTGAATCGACATGCTCCAAGGCTGCACAACTCTGCTACTATCTGCTTAGAAATTTTTTTTTAAAATATGAGCTTATAACTCAGTGAGTGGATAGTTTGAAAATAAGTATACTTTTCTAAAAAGTCTTGCTCTATTAAAACTTTATGAAATTCTGATATCTGGGAATACTTTTAAAACTAAGCATGATTGCATCATAAAATTCCTTGCTCTTTGATCTAAATAACAACTGAATATAAATGATCTGATCTCGGTAACTATAAGTGAAAATATGGTGTCACCTTACTGTAAGCAGAAATCATTATTCTGCAAACTAAATAAACTGAAGTCTGAAGTCTGAAATCTGATAAGTTGAATAAACATAACATTATATACTAAAAAGTCACGCCAATAAGTACCCAATGAACAACCTTACACATGTACAGAGTAATCTCGATGTACAAGGCAAAGTCATTCAAGTCTGATAATCTGATAACTGGTCATACGTACGCAGAGCTGCCCCAAAGGCTAAGCACCCCAGTACATGGCCCAAAGCCTATGTGTGTACAAGAGTGGGTCCCAAAGACCTCTGATAATCTGGTCATACACTGTGGAAACACATTCACATCAGTGCAGAGCGGGTAAAATCACCATAACTGGTCATACACCGTGGAAACACATTCACACAAGTGCAGAGCAGGTAAATCACCTGGGTACTTTCTGATGGTTTTAAAAATAATTATAGATTTGCTGAAATATTTAATACTGATACAACATGCTAATGAAATGATTTAATTTAACTGAAATTAACTTTAAAAAGGACTTGCTATAAGAATCACTTTATTCTGAAATTCATGCTATAAAATCAGCTGTAGGAAATAATTAACTTTCAAATCCAAATCTAATATAAATTTAATAAATACTAATTTCTTAAAAAATAAACTTTTCCACTCACTGGTCTATAGACATGAATCTGATTAAATTGACGAGCATTTTCGAGCTTTCCCGTCACTACCTGAAATATGATATCGGATAACCAATTTAACAATCACGCTACCAAGTTGCTCTAAATATTCATAATCGAATACTAAAACTTAATTTCTCGAGACTTGAATAATTTTTCCCAAATTTCCTTTATTCACTTGGAGCACATTCCATTTTCTAGTCATTTCACTAAAATTTAATTCATCAAAATAATCTTCAATTCCCAACATAAAAATAATTCCCCATTTACAAACTAGTTAAACTAATAATCATAATCCAACCAATTGAATCTTTATCTTGTTTCATAAATTCAATGTTTCAAGTGAGTATTTCATTTTTACCATCAATTTCACAAATAATACTTATTTAGGAACTCAATTAAAAATTCTAGGGTTTGCCCAAAATTGATATTTCTCACCTTAGTGTAAATAGCCTTCCCAATTCAACAATATTGGCTTGGAATCATACTCTTTTCTTCAATCCGAAATTTAAGCCAACATTTAGAACTCTAGAGATTTCAACATAAATTATTTCTTTATCACTTGAAGCAAATAGATAAATTAAATTCAAGTTTGAAGAAATCAATACTTACTTCTTCTTCTTCTTCCTTTTTTTTTTTTTTTTCCCCTTTCTTCATTTCTTCTTTCTTTTTCTCCTTTTCTTTTCTTTTCCCTTTTCCTTCTCTTTTTCTTCCTTTTCTGCCGTTCCAGTTCTTCTACTGTGTGATTGTTTGTTTTTCTAAATGAAAATGGAATAAAAAAATGATTAAAAGATCCACTTGCTGTCCACAAATCCGAAAATTATCAAATAGTCCCTCATCTTCAATTTAAAATAACATTTGGTCATTTTAACTTCTATTAATAAAAAAAAATAAATCCAAATCTTTAAATTATATCCAACTTAACCCTCAAATATTACAAGTTTATAAAATACCCCAATAAAATAATTTTTTCTCATTTTAGTTCTTACTTGACTTGACTTTGACTAGTCAATTTCTGATTTTGACTAAAAAAAATATGGATTGTTACAATACTGATTCAGAATAACACATGTTGAGTTTATCATCCTCGAAAAGGTTTGATCATACAGACTTCCATGACTGCTAATAAAATGTTTGTACTTATTGCAAATGTGTTTCCTAGAGTTTCTACATGTTTTAAGATTGCCACAGAAGACATCACTCAGCTATGGCATTGCCGGTATGGACACCTTAGCTTTAAAGGGCTGAGAACATTGCAATTTGGGAAGATGGTGAAAGGACTGCCAGAGATCTAGACACTAAGCAAATTGTACTGAGATTGTGTGACAGGAAAGCAACGTAGAGAAGAATACCATGTGGCATTCTTCACATCCACTCCAACTAGTCCACTCCGACAAATGTGGCCCTATTACACCGGAGTCAAGCAGCATGAAAAGGTACATCATCAGTTTCATAGATGATTGCAGTCGAAAGTGTTGGGTTTATTTCTTGGTTGAGAAGTTACAAGCTCTTGTTAAATTCAAGAGTTTTAAAGGCTTAGTTGAAAGGAAACCAGTTCATACATTCAATGCTTACGAATTGATAGGGGTGGTGAGTATAATTCACAGGAGTTCAAAGATTTTTGCAGTACTAATGGCATATGTAGGCAATTGACTGCAACATACACCCAACAGCAAAACGGCGTGGCGGAGAGAAGGAACCAGACCATCATGAACATGGTTAGGAGTATGTTGACTGGAAAAGAAGTTTCTAAGGTTTTCTGGCCAGAAGCAGTTAATTGAACAATTCACATTCTCAATCGAAGTCCCACATTGGCTATAAAAGATGTTACCCCTCAAGAAGCATGGAGTAGAGTGAAATTAACAGTACACCATTTTCGCGTTTTTGGTTGTGTTGCACAATGCACACATACCTGAAGCAAAGATGAAGAAACTCGATGATAAGAGTATCAAGTGTGTGATGAGTGAAGAATCTAAGGTTTACCGACTGTATGATCTAGTGGGAGAACGCATTATTATCCGTAGGGATGTGGTCTTTGAAGAGAATGAAAGGTGGAACTGGGGCAAAGACACGAAGGTAGTGAGATTAGATATTTTGAGGTAGAATGAGGATGAAGCAGTTAATAAAGAAGGGCAAGATATTGAAGAAGAAGAAGAAGAAGAAAACAGTAATGAAGAAAATGGTGGAAGTGGTTCCTCCTCAAATGAACCAACAGAAGAAGTAGAAGTCTAAGAGGGAGGAAGAATAATAAGAACACTAGCCTATTTGGAAGATTATGTCAGTGGAGAGAGTCTAGACTGATCAGATCAAGAAGAAGGGCTACACAACATGTTGATATTTACTTCTGCAGCTGATCCGGTAAATGTCGGCGAGCGGGGAAGACAAGTGGAGAGCAGCAATGGATCAAGAAATTCAGTCAATTGAAAAGAATGGCACTTGGGAGTTGTGTGATCTGCCAGATGGAGCCAAGACAATCGGAGTTAAATGGATATACAAGACAAAGTTAAATAAGAAGGGTGACATAGACAAATGCAATGCACGTCTTATTGTAAAGGTGTATGCTCAAGAGTACGGTATAGATTACACTAAAGTCTATGCTCCAGTGGCGAGGTGGGATACCATTTGAATGGTGGTTGTTCTTGCTGCACAAAAGGGATGGAAGGTGTATCAACTTGATGTAAAGAGTGTGTTCCTTCATGGAAAGCTTAATGAGACAGTTTATATGGATCAACCACAGGGGTATGTGAAGAAAGGCGACGAGAAGAAAGTATACAAGCTAAAGAAGGCATTGTACGGCCTCAAGCAAGCTCCCCGTGCATAGTACAGCCGTATTGAAGCCTATTTTAGCAAGGCAGAGTTTGAGAGATGTCCATATGAGCACACTTTGTTCGTGAAGGCTGGTGAAGGAGGTAACGTACTTATTTTAAGCCTGTATGTTGATGATTTAATTTTTACTAGGAGTGATATGAATATGATTGAAGATTTTAAAAGATCCATGAAGCTTGAGTTTGACATGAGTGATTTGGGAGAGATGCATTATTTTCTTGGAGTTGAAGTGATTCAAAATAGGGATGGGATATGTATGTGCCAAATGAAGTATACAAAGGAGATTTTAGAGAGATTCAAGATGGAAAAGTGTAACTCAGTTCAAAATCCCATTGTTCCTAGAGTCAAGCTGATAAAAAGCGACTTCGATGAGAAATCAGATGCATATATCTACAAAAAAAAATGATGGTTTGCTTAATGTATATGGCTGTAACTCGAACAAATCTTATGTATGTGATTAGTTTGGTGAGTAGATTTATGGGAAAGCCTTCAGAGCAACATATACATGTGGTAAAGAGGGTGTTTTGGTACATTAAATGTGACACGACCCGTCCCGAGTCAACCAAACTAACCCGACACGTATCGTGCGCCGATGGTAGATTCCAGCTAAACAACGGACCCACCATCAAGGCAACTTGATTTCCTTTGACAGTGACATATTTTTAAAAGAATTTTGACAGAGTTCCTTCTAAAATATGGACTAAAACAAACTGAACAAAATTAATTTCCTCAAACATGCACCTTCAATTTTAAAATAGGGTATATCAACCCCCACCAACACAACCAATTCAACATATCAAACGCTGGAATGAAATCTTCACTATTATACACATCGAATACTACAATTGCACTATACTTTCAAAAGATACAAAAAGTGCACTAACCCCTGATATATTTACATCTTTACCCAAAATGCATATTACCAAAATATGAACTCCATAAACTCATAATAAGAACCATACAATCAAAAACTTGGTGGCTCAACTTGACAGATCGTCAGGCTCAGAATGGCTCAACTCAGCTCCTATCTGATAAGAAAATTTTAACAAAAATGTGAGCTTGTAACTCGGTGAGTGGATAATTTCGCAATTAGATATAGCTTTCCATTTATGATAACTTTATAAAATAAAAAACTCTAACATCCTGAATACTTTAAAAATATTCTGGAAGCGATAACACTTTTAGAACTCCCTATCATGAAATCATAAAAACATTTATCCTGTATATTGTATAAACCAAATTCTGCATTCTGCAATCTAATAAGCAACACTGAAAAATCATACCAAAAAGGTACCCCATAACAGCCTTACTCATGTATAGGTTAGTACCGGTATACATGGCAAAACTACTAAATTCTGTAATTCTTACATTCAGTCATACGCGCGCAGAGCTATAATCTGTCATACACTATGGAAACACATTCACAATAGTGCAGAGCGGGTAAATCACCATACAGCCATACACTGTGGAAACACATTCACACCAATGCAGACTAGGGTAAAATCACATTAACAGCCATACACTGTGGAAACACATTCACACCAGCGCAAATTAGGGTAAAATTACCATAACAGTCATACACTGTGAAACACATTTACACCAGTGCAGATTAGGATAAAATCACCTGGGTACTTTCTGGTGGATTTAAAGATAACTTGAAACATGCTGAAATATGTAATACTCATATAACATGTCAACCAAATGATTTAACAGAGTGAAATTTATCTTTAAAAAGAACTTGCTATAAATTCACTCTATCCTGAAAAATCATGCTTTCCCAATCAATCATCTGAAATAAATAACTTTTGCAGCTTATATGATTTACCATAAGAAATCTAATAAGCAATTATTTTATATAAACTTGAGAACTATTAGAATTTAAATAAATGCTTATTTTTTAAAAGTAGATATCCACTCATGTAATACAAACTATAGCCTAAAATGGTCGGTAGGCTTTCCCAACTTCCTCGTTACCACCTGAAATACGATACAAGATAACCAATTTACTACTACCGTACCAAATATTCTTAATATATAATCATGAAATATTAAAACTTGACTTCTCGGCACTTGAATATATTCTTTAATTTCCTTCACAATTGGAACTAATTCTACCTTCTATTCCACTCACTAAAATCTAATTCATCAAAATAATCTTCATTCCAAACATAAAAACAATTCCTTCTTCCAAGCTAGTGAAACTAATAACCATAATTCAACCAAATTAAATTTTCCATATTGTACCACAATTTCATGCTTTCAAATCTGTATTTCATCATCTCTATCATTCCCACAAAATTCCTTAATTAATAATCTCAATTGAAAATCTAGGGTTTGCCAAAACTCAAATCTCTTACCTTAATTCAAATGGGAACTAAATAATCCACAGTCTTGAGCTCTAAAATGCACCCATATTCCATAAATTCGAAACCCTAGAAATTTAACATCACAATATCATAAATAATTTACCTCTTATTCTCTAAAAAAAAAATAGATAAATTGAACTCAATATAAGAGCATCAATACTTACCCTTCTTCTTCTTTCATTTTCCTTTCTTTTTCCTTCCTTTTTTTCTCTCTTTTCTGCGCTTTTCCTCTTCTGCCGGTTTCCAACTTCTCCACTATGTGTTTGTATGTGTTTTCAAACGAAAAAAAATGGGTCAAATATTCTATTTAAATGGTGCCCAAGTCAAACTTGCAAAATAAGCCCCTCACCTCTCATTAAGAATTAAATGTAGTCTCTTGACTTCCATTAATAAAAATGTAATTTCCCAACTTCAAATGTATCCAATTAAATCCTCAAGTATTGTAAGTTTATAAAATAAGCCCACCAAAATAATTTACTTCAATTTAGTCCTTATTTGAATTGACTTTGACTAGTCAAATTTCTGACTTTGACTAAAAAAAAAAAAACTTGGTTGTAACAAAATGGACTGTGGATTTTGGAGTTATGTACAAAATGAATAGGAGTGAGAAACTGGAAGCATACGCTGACAGTGATTATGCCAAAGACTTGGATGATCGTAGAAGCACATCGGGATATGCTTTCATGTTTAATACTGGTGCAATATCATGGTCTTCCAAGAAGCAACATGTTGTCACCTTATCCACCACGGAGGCCGAGTTTATTTCTGCAACAGCTTGTACTTGTCAAGCTGTGTGGATGCGTAGAGTTCTGGAGAAACTTGGTCATGAACAAAGAGAGGGTACATGTAACAACCCATATTTTTTTTAGTCAAAGTCAGAAATTGACTAGTCAAAGTCAAGTCAAGTAAGGACTAAAATGAGAAAAATTATTTTATTGGGGTATTTTATAAACTTGTAATATTTGAGGGTTAAGTTAGATATAATTTAAAGATTAAGATTTATTTTTTTATTAATAGAAGTTAAAATGACCAAATGTTTTTTTTAAATTGAAGATGAGGGACTATTTGGTAATTTTCGGATTAGTGGACAACAAGTGGACTTTTTAGTCATTTTTTTAATTCTATTTTCATTTAGAAACACACACAAACACACAGTGGAGGAGCAGGAAACTGGCAGAAGAGGGAAAAGCGCAGAAAAGAGAGGAAAAAAGGAAGAAAAAAAGAGAAAGGAAAAAGGAAAAAGAAAGGAAGAAGAAGGGTAAGTATTGATGTTCTTATATTGGGTTCAATTTATCTATTTTTTTTAGAGAATAAGAGGTAAATTATTTATGATATTGTGATATTAAATTTCTAGGGTTTCGAATTTATGAAATATGGATGCATTTTAGAGCTCAAGATTGTGGATTATTTCATTTTCATTTGAATTAAGGTAAGGAATTTTAGTTTTGGCAAACTCTAGAATTTATAATTGGGATTTGGAATAAGTATAGATTGGGGAAATGATAGTTGTGATGAAATGCTCACTTGAAAGATTGAATTTATGAAACAAGATAAAGATTTAATTGGTTGGATTATGGTTACTAGTTTTCACTAGATTGTAAATGGGGAATTATTCTTATGTTGGAATGAGAATTATTTTGATGAATTAGATTTTAGTGAAAGGACTAAAAAATGGAATTAGATCCAAGCGAGTAAATGAAATTTGGGAAAAATTATTCAAGTCTCGAGAAATTAAGTTCTAGTATTCGATTATGAATATTTAGAGCTACTTGGTAGCGTGATTGTTAAATTGGTTATCCAATATCATATTTCAGGTAGTGATGGGAAAGCTCGAAAATGCTCGTCAATTTAATCAGATTCATGTCTATAGACCAGTGAGTGGAAAAGCTTATTTTTCAGAATTTAGTATTTATTAAAATTTTATTAGATTAAAAAGTTAATTATTTCATATAGCTGATTTTATAGCATGAATTTCAGAATAAAGTGATCCTTATAACAAGTTCTTTTTAAAGTTAAAGTTCACTCAGTTAAATCATTTCGTTAGCATGTTATATTCATATTACACATTTCAACTTGTATAAAGTTATTTTTAAAACCACTAGAAAGTGTCCAGGTGATTTACCCGCTCTGCACTTGTGTGAATGTGTTTCCACAGTGTATGACCAGTTATGGTGATTTTACCCGCTCTGCACTGATGTGAATGTGTTTCCACAGTGTATGACCAGATTATCAGAGGTCTTTGGGACCCACTCTTGTACACACATAGGCTTTGGGCCGTGTACTGGGGTGCTTAGCCTTTGGGGCAGCTCTGCGTACGTATGACCAGTTATCAGATTATCAGACTTGAATGACTTTGTCTTGTACATCGAGATTACTCTGTACATGTGTAAGGTTGTTCTTGGGTACTTATTGGCGTGACTTTTTAGTATATAATGTTATGTTTATTCAGCTTATCAGATTTCAGATTTCAGACTTCAGTTTATTTAGTTTGCAGAATAATGATTTCAGCTTACAGTAAGGTGAAACCATATTTTCACTTATAGTTACCGAGATCAGATCATTTATATTCAGTTGTTATTTAGATCAAAGAGCAAGGAATTTTATGATGCAATCATGCTTAGTTTTAAAAGTATTCCCAGATATCAGAATTTCTTAAAGTTTTAATAGAGCAAGACTTTTCAGAAAAGTATATTTATTTTCAAACTATCCACTCACTGAGTTATAAACTCATATTTTAAAATCTTTTTCTGAACAGATAGTAGCAGAGTTGGGCAGCCTTGGAGCCTGTCGATCTATGGCGTTGAGACACACACATTGCATTAGCTGTATGGGTCATTTCATCAGATTATTTAGTTCCTATTCCTTTTGGGTATTTTGATTTTTAAAATTTATTAAATATTGTTTACCAGTATATTATTTGAGAAGTTTGTATTTTGATAGACTAGTGCGCCCTGTTTTAAATTATATAAGTATACTTGAGAAAATTGATTCCTTTCCAGGTGGTTTTAGTCCATTTTTCAAAGGAAACTCTGTCAAAATTCTTTTAAAAATATTTCATAGTTAAAGATTGTTTAATTGCCTTGGTGGTAGGTCCAGTATTTATCTGAATCTACCACTGGCGCACAACACGTGTCGGGTCTATTAGGATAACTTGGGACGGGTCGTGTCAGTACAATTATATATTGTGATAACAACTCAGCCATAAAGCTATCAAGGAATCCGGTGTTGCACCGGAGGAGCAAGGATATAGGTATACGATTTCATTTCCTCAGAGACCTCACAAAGGAAGGAACTGTCGAGTTAGTTCATTGTAGTTCTCAAGCTCAAGTTGCAGATATCATGACAGAGCCACTGAAGTTAGAGTCCTTTGAGAAGCTTTGTGGAATGCTGGGAATGTGTGTGATGCCAAGTTTAAACTGAATGCAAGGTGTGTTCAGTTTATTGCATTCAGTTTAGGGGAGGCTATGTTAGATCTGCTTGGTCATCAAGTTATTCTTTATTATTGCTTAGTCAATTTTGTTTGAATAATCCATTTTTTGTTTAGGGTAGTGAATTTTTCCTTAGCTAAACTCCACGCTTTTAGGGAGTTGTTTGCGTGGTTGTTATCTGCATTTTTTCATTCATTCCCTTGTAAGGCTTATGAAAGGCCATCAATCAGTTCTTGAATTAAATAAGAGAAGCATTCGCCGGATTACATTGTGTGCAGAGTTATCATATTGGATTTGCCAAACAATTCTGTGAGTCCTAACCTTTTTTTTTCATTTCGAATTTCCTTCATCTGTTTATATTTCACACTTTTGTAATAATTATCTTTCCTCCTAACAGCTGTACACGGTGGTTTGGTGAAACTAGGAATTAGTTTTTCCCATATGGAAACAAGACTCTAGTAAACACTATTGATAGATGGTGTGCAAGTACATGGTTCGGCTGAACGAATAAAATACGAAGAAAATTGAGAGATTTTTATAATCCTTGTTAGAAGATTTCTTCTTGTTTGATTTGTTGAACGATTCGATATTTTCTACGGCATTGGCCTTTGAAGTGCCTTCATAAGAGTTTTCACTCTTATCTCTTGATCTTGAATCTTTCTCCATTCGAAGATCTTTATAAATTTGTTCCAAATAATAATCTTTGAAACTATGAAGAATCTTATTTCGATGTCATTTCCAAGTCTCCAGGAGTTTAGCAAAAATTGCTCCCACTTGTAAGGATTCTAGAAGTTCAATCTTTATTGCCTTTAGTTTATTGACAAGAACTTGCAATCCATGCATTTGGGAAAGAAAGGGAATATTCTCGAAAAACTTAAAATCAAAATACCTTGATACTAATAAATTTTTTGTACTTTCTTCTTCGGCTTTCTATGGGTTCTCCAAGGCTTTCCAAAAAATTTCGCCGAAGATGTGTTGGTGAAAAGATCATACAACTGGTCAAATAGTACATTTAGTATATGACCACGACAAATCAATTCATCCTCTTGATACGTTTGTCTTTTCGCTCTTACAACATCAGTATCTTCATCTGCCGGTTCCAAAAGTGTCAAATCATGATCAAGTATGCATAAAATCTTCAATGTCGTGAGAAAGAACTTCAACTTATCTTGCCATCGAGTGAAGTTGATTCCATCAAATGGATCCAACCGAACAAGATCTTGATTCATGAGTTTGATGGTAGCCATGGTTGTCCCGTTCTATATAGAAAATTTGTTTGAGATTGTTGGAATAAAAATATATTAATTATTCAAGAAGAATGGAGAAATGAACCAAAAGAAGTACACCAAAATATGGTAAAAGGCTTAAACACATGATCTTTGTTCTCAACAATGTTTGCCCGCTCGAGGATTGATATAGTGTTTAAAGTGATTCACAATACATGATTTGTAGGATTGAATCAAGCTTTGAAAAAGAAAACACTTAAGAAATAATGTTCTACTTCCAAAATTTAACGAACACAAAGTGGGTTTGAATATGCTTTGAGAATTTTGAAAAAAAAAAAAAAAAAAAAGATCTTGATTATATAGAATGAATTCAATTATCAAGTATTAATTGCGTTTAGAACTGAAAATCTGTCTCCTAATTTTATATTTTCATTCGTACACCACGAAATGGTACCAATCGTTCATGAAAAGTTGGAACTTTTCATCCAAAAGGCACCAGAATTTAAACATGAAATCAACCTTAACAGCTACCTTTATACCCATGCGTGGGCATGGTAGCATTTTTGCTTCAGTTTCTGCAGAATCAATCCTTGCGTATGCATGGCAAAGAAAATTTCATTTCAATGCCTTAACCAATTTCATCCCATTCGACCACAATTCAGGCCTAATTAAGAGGCCAATCTAATAATTAATGTTTTTGAATAACGAACACGGATGGAAATATGATTGAAGGAACAAAATTTGATGGGTTGTCACGTGGTGTTAGTGGTTTTCTTAATCTGGGATCATTCATATCATGATCCAATCTCTTGTGAAGCACAGGTAGCCCTTATTACTATCTAGTGAAATAGGTACCTTGCCACAAAATCATAAGTTTAGTCATCGAGACAGTGACATGGACAATATGTATAGCATGCCTCCCATTATTGATGGGAATATATCCACTCGACTTAATTTAATATTAGAAATGGCTTGGTTCTGATCTATTTGTTTGCGTATGAATGCGAACTTGTTAGTGTTGCATATAGAAATCCTGATCTTACATCGTACATCATGGACCATGTACAATCGTATGAGAAAAAGCTACTGAAAAATCAATTACTACCTGATAAAATAAAATAAAAAGCATTGGAGTGATCAATTATAAGATTCTAAATATATTTTTCCTGTACATCGGGATTACACTATCCGTGTGTCCAATTATTTTGAGGTACATTTTTAATGAGATTTTTAGTATACAAATCACCTATTTAGTTTACAGAATATAGATTTTCAATTTCTAATATTTTCAGTTGACATGTTTTAGTTTATGAGAGCACAACTAAGAGATTGCCGAATGGAAACAACATATTTCTGCTGGGAAAATATTAATTCGTCATGTGGGCCTGCATATGTAATTAATTGTGTATAAGACTATCTTGAAGTTAAGTCCAAAATTAAAGTGATTTAATAAATAATTAAGTTATTGGGCTTAAAATATCTAAATGAAGTGTGAGCCGGATTATATGTGTAGAGACCGGATCCATTAGGGTTATGTGTCCTTGGTAGATACATATGCAAATATAAAAAGGGTTATGGTTCTCAATTCATATACGACTTCACACTCTTTGTGTCATCCCATCAACACAAGAATACAAGAAAAAACACATTGAACAAGAAGATCTAAAATCCACAATCAAGATCAACAATCAAGAATCAAGAACTACAATTAAGAATCAAGAGAAAAGATTGAAGTAATTCAATTGAAGAACAAGACAGTCAAGACTGAAAATAAGAAGCCAAACAAGAGATGGTTACAAGTTGATCTTCAAGATTAAAGATTCAAAATATAAAGTCATGGATCAAGATATGTTCGGCATTTTTTTTTTTTTTTTTTTAGTGATTTAACATGGAGATCTTGACAATTCATTAAGTTTTGTAAAGTTTAAATTTATAAGGATTCAATGAGTGGTATGAGGGCCAATTTATGTTAAACCTTTGAGATTAAAGGAAGAATTTTAGAGTTGAAATTCATTGTTTAGTTTTCTAAATTTTGGTATGTGAATTTCAAGTCCTAAGATTCAAAATTTTGGGTTTTTCAAAATAATTATGGTTCAAAACAACAGTCATGGCGCCCTAAGGTAGCGTTCAAGCGCTGCGACACACAAGGAATGCCAAAAGGTAGCACGACCAGTGTTGCAACGCTTGGAGACCATCGCCTTAGCCCTCGAACTGGGCTCATAGCCCATGCAGCACCTAGTCGAGGTACTACAGCATTGGTTTCTGTCCAGTTGATATTTTTTTTTTTATCAAAACAAAAAAAAAAATGGGAATTATTTGAATTCAAATCTTGATACTAAAGTTTATTTCATATTACTAATTTTCTAAAATAGATTAATCGAAGTAACATGTTACCAAGGTAACTTCTTTTGTCTAAATTAATTTATTTGAAATATTAGGAAGGTTGTGTGTATGCAATTCATGCGGATATGCACGGGCCAAAGGAAGGTAAATATTTGGTAGAATTACATACAAACCTATGGTAATAAATATGTAACAATTATAAATTTTTGTTTTATGTGAACAATAAATCTGTCCGAAAATAGGTTTATTGTTTGACATGATTTATTGTAAACATTTGATTACTATATCAAGAGTATCACTTACAAATTGATATTTCTATCTAAAGACTAAACATCAATGTTGTGTCGGGTCTCTTGTGGGGTCCACCATTATTTGAAATTATTGATTGTCCAATACAGATTCTCATGTAAACATATTAATTAGGTTTAAGTTCTCCATTCAATTAATCCATCCATTTTTGCAATATTTGCCAACATCAATTCGATTCCTATGATTGAACCAAAGTTTAAGGACTGAAAAGAGAACGTTTATATCGTTCTTGACTACATGAATCTAGACCTTGTTTTAATGACTGAACTATCCACAACACTTACGGATAAAAATTTCATTTATAAAAATGGAACTTTGAAAAGTGGGATCTTGCAAATTGTATGAGTCTTATGATCATGAAATGTAAAATTCCAGAAAGATTCTAGGACTTTGGGTCCGATAAGGTAACTACTGTCAATGAATTTTTTAAAGAAATTGAAAAACGTCCTGCGAAAAGCAATAAGTCTAAAACTAGTACGCTTCTAGTGAACTTTGTTTCACTAAGGGTCCGTTTGATCGGAAGGGTGAAATTTGGGTGGAAAGAAAACGAATTGCAAGGAATTGAACTGCCTAGAATTTGTTTTAGAAAAAATGTAATTAATGGTGTTTCATTGGTATAATTTTCCATAAAATCCATTTGACTTTATTTTTCATACAAATTGTTACTTTTTGAGATAATATTTTTTAAATTTGTATTAAAATTTGTTTGGATTGTCAAAAAGTTAAAAAAAAAAAAATTAAAAATATATATATTTTTATAAATTTTTGGTGTTCGTTTCGCTTTATTTTTCATGCAAATTGTCAATTAAAGGGATAAATTTTTTACCATTGAATTTAGAATTTGTTTTAATTATAAAAAAATAAAAAATAAAAAGGCGGGAAAGACAATTCCCTATATTTGGTCAATCAAACAACCTTTTTACCCTAAGTTGGAATTTCTTTTCATTTTCCATGGAATTGCCACACAATCAAACAGACCCTAAAATATAAGGCTAAAGAAAACATAAGGGAGTGTATCATTGATATGCCTCATCTTACTTCAAAACTTAAGTCATTAAAGTTTGAGCTGTTTGATAATTTGTTCGTGCATATGGTTTTAATTTCTCTTCCTGTACAATTCAATTAATTTGAGGTCAGTTACAACTGTCAAAAGGGGAAGTGGATTCTTGATGAACTCATTTCATATTGTGTGCAAGAAGAATAAAGGCTGAAGCAAAAGAAAACTGAAAGTACTCACTTTGTACCTTTAAGGACAAGTTCAAGAAAAAAAAAGAATAAGGAAGTTGCATCTGATTCAACTCAGAAAAAGCAACAAAAACCTGAAAATGATAAATTATCTAGTTGTTACTTTGTAAAAATTTAGTAAATGTGAAGAGTGACTGTACTAAATACAACGCTTAGAGTGTAAAAAAAAAGTACAATTCTCACTTTGATTTGTTATGAGTTTAATTTAGTTTCAATATGTAGACACACTTGGTGGATAAATTCTTGTGCCACTAGTTAAGTAAGTGTGTCTGTGCTTGGTTGCTTGAACAACTGATAGTCAATTGGTGCTGAAAGGTTCATCTATGTGGGGCGACAACAAATCAATTAAAGTTGAAATTATAAGGACATTAAGATTATCATTAAAGACTAGTTATTATTTAGATTTGAAAGAAACATTTTCAGTACCGTCTTTTAAGACGTAATTTGATTTCTATTTCTACATCGGACAAATTTGGTTACTCTTGTTCATTTGGAAATAGTCAATTTTATCTATTTTTTAATTTAAATACTGTGGATACCAGTTTTTTATCTGGTTATGATAGTCTATATTTACATTAGCCTCTGTTTGGTAGTCATTTTTTGGGGAGAAACTGCATTTTTGAATAGTTGATTGATGAAGAATGTGTGGTTAAAATTAAGAAAACGTTTTGGGTTTGCGTGTAATATTATTTTATTGAAAAATGTGTGGTTGAAAAGAATAGAGAAAAAAATGTATTTTGAAAAAAATGGCTCCCAAACAGGGGCTTAATATGATTGCCTCTTATAATAAAATCTTGCTTGTGAATTAATGTGTTATTGAATGTAAATTAACCAATGAGAATTTTGCTTCGTTGTGGTACAAGTGTTTAGGTTGTCTCTCAAAAGAGAATGAAAAAGCTTGTGTCAGAAAGAATTCTTAATCCCCTTGATTTTTTAGACTTAAGTGTTTGTGTTAATTGCATTAAGTGGAAACACACAAACAGAAGGAGATTAGGTGACAATAGGACTTCGGACGTATTATAACTAATACGTACGGACATTTGTAGGCCATTCCGTTCAGCTTCTTGGAATGGTCAACTGTAATTTATTACGTTCTTAGATGAATTTTTCATTATAGCTACCTGTATCTCATCCAAAAAAAATCTCAATCATTGGACATGTTCAAAGCCTACAGGGCTGAGATTGATAATCAACTTAGCAAAAGAATTAAACACAGCAAATCTAATCGTGGTGGTGAATACTACGGTAAATATGACGGACCTGGAGAACAACATTCAAGGCATTTTGCTAAAATTGTAGAGAAATGTGAAATCGTCTCACAATATACCATGCCAAGTTCCCCTAGAATGAATAGTGTTACTGAAAGACGAACATAACTCTTAAGAATATGATAAGGAGTATGATTAGTCATTTCACCTTACCAAAATCACTCTAGGAAGAAGCACTAAATATTGCAGCTTAAATTCTCAATAAAGTTCCAAGTAAAGTAATTGTCAAAACTTCTTATGAGCTTTAGACAGGCAAGAAACCTAGTTTGAAGCACTTGCATAGTTGGGGTTGTCAAGCTAAGACAAGGCCTTATAGGCCAAATAAAAGGAAACTGGACGTCAAAACCGTTAGTTACAATAATCATGGATAAATTCTTACTGCAGATCATGTTCAAGAAGCAATTTTGGATCAAGACTATATTACAAATTCCCCTATAAACAATCAAGAGATTATTCCAAAAGATCAAACTCGACAACCTTAAGAACAAATGCTATTAAGAAGGAGAACTACTAGAGAAATGAGAGAGACACTTTTGGATGAATTTGTAGTCTTTCTTCAAGGAAATAAGGATGGCATTGGAGCTTTGGAAGAATATCTAATCAACTTCATCAAGCAATATAATGGAATATTTTTCAAGAGTAGATTGATGTCATGAATAAAGAAACAAAGTTCATGGAAGACAATAACATTTGAGAACCCATCCCATTGCTTGAAGGTACGAAGCCCGTTGGTTGTAAATGAATATTTAAAATCAAATGAAATTCAAACGGCGATTTTGAGAGACATAAGACTCGTTTTGTTGCAAAGGACTTTACTGAAAGGGAGATATTGCTTACAAAGAGACTTTCTATCCGGTTTCAACGAAAGACTCTTTTAGGATTATTATGACACTTGTGAAAATTTTAATCTTGAGCTACATAAGATCGATGTAAAGATAACGTTTCTCAATGATAACATTGACGAGACGAATTTATATGGTGCAAATGGATAACATTGTGTCATGAGACCTAAAGAAAATAGTTTGCAAATTAAGGAAATTCATCTATGGGCTTAAACATGCTTTTCCATCGATGATAATACAAATTTCATCAAATAACTATCTCTTGGTTTTAGAGATGAATTCAGCTGATGGTTGTGTGTATCACAAGTTCAGTGGCAGTAAACATATTGCTCTAGTATTGTATGTTTATGACATACTGCTTGCCTAGAATAATATAGACATATTGTACGAAATCAAGAGATTTCTGTCATGAAATTTTGAAATGAAATTTTTTTGTAATGTCTCTTTTGCTTCAGAAATACAAATACACCCGGATCTTTCTTGAGGTATTTTTGGATGATCACAAAAGTGTTATGTCAATAAAGTTCTTAAGAGATTTGAGATGCAGAAATGTAAACTAGGTGATACCCTATTATTAATGAAGACAAGTTTAGTCTCATCAATGCCCTAATGATAAACTTAAAGAGAAGGAAATACAGAAATTTCATGTGCTTCAGCAGTTGTGCGTTTAATGTATGCTTAGGTTTACACAGATTCGGATATAGCATTCATTGTTGGAATGTTAAGCAGATATCTAAATAACTTTGGGATGGATACTCGGAAAGTGGCCAATTAAGTTATTCGGTATTTACGGAGAACTAAGAATTGCATGATCACATTCAAGGAAATCGGATCAATTGGAGATCAATGGATATTCTAATTTTGATCATAAAATATGACTGCGAAATTTTGTCATTAGGCTGCATATTTTGGATAGATTATTCTGTGATAGTAGAAGTCTTGTATTCCAATAGGAGCTCGATGATGTCAAAATTTATAACCATTAAGTTCCTAGGTTTTAAGGAAATAATTCAGAGTGTTCAGATTTCTATGAAATATATTAGAACAAACTCTACAATTACAGATCTGCTTACTAAGGGGCTATCACCAAAGGTCTTCTATGAGCATACTACTTACATAGATGATGTATCTTGTGATGATATGTCAATTTAGTTGGAGTTTATATTCGAATGTTGTCTATTTTAGAAACATATTTTTATCCATGGATATTCGTTTTATTTTGCAGAAATAAAGTATTCAATTTAGTTTCACCATGATTAAAGTTTTGGTTTGATCTCATTAAAGAATAAGGTAGGACCAGTTGGAAAGAGATATGTTTGGATCACATTACGTGTAATTTCCATGCTGCACATTCACACTTGATCTATGTCATTTGATTGTATTGATATTTGTGACCATTGAGTATTTAATTATGATACCTGTAACGAATATCGCTTTAATTCTATATTAATATAATTAATGGATGAGATTGTTTTGAGATGCTTTTATTTATAATAGCAAAATTTTTGAGCTCATAAGGTTATGTACATTTATAAGGTATCATATGTGGCCCAAGTGGGAGTTTGTTGGGAAAATATTAATTTGTCATGTGGGTCTACATATATAATTAATTGTGTATAAGACTATCTTGAAGTTAAATCCAAAATTAAAGTCACTAATAAAGAATTAAATTATTAGGCTTAAGGTATCTAAATAAAGTGAGTTTGATTACATGTGTAGAGACCGGATTCATTAAGATTGTATTTCCTTGATGGAAGGAGAAACATATAAAAATATGAATAGGGTTATGGTCCCCAATTCATATGTGACTTCTCATTCTTTGTATTATCCCATCAACAAAAGAATATAAGAGAAAACATATTGAAAATGAAGATCCAAAACCCACAATTAATATCAAGAATCAAGAACAAGGATTGAAACAATTAAATTAAAGAACAAGACACTCAAGATCGAAAGCAAGAAGCCAAACAAGAGAAGTTGCAAGTTGATCTTCAAGAATAAAGATTAAATATATAAAGTCATGGATTAAGGTATGTTTCACATTTATTAATTTTCTTAGTGATTTAACATAGAGATCTTGACAATTCATTAAGTTTCATAAAGTTTAAATTTCATAAAGATTCAACAATTTCAGCTCCATAATTTGTATTTTGGGTGTGGTTATTTTGTTGCTCACCCTATATTCAAGGTTTGAGGTTATATATGACTCGTCAAGGATTTCCCCAAATCTCACGGATGAATTAGAGTTGGAGTAGATGATCGACGGATAATAATATAATAAAATCTTTCTGTAATCATAATGTCTGACCCAAACTAATGTATTGCTATGAGGATGTCATAATTTGATGGAGTTACAATCAAGATATACGTAATGCAAGTGGTATAGAGTTAAAGTATGCACTATAATAATAAATTAATGCAGCATATCAAAACAATGTATTGACATTAACAAAAGGGAAACGATACTCTAAAGTGTACATATATAAGGGTTTACACCCCCTCACTTGAAGGGGGGCTCGCGTTGTCCCTCACATGTGAGGGGGTGTAAATCCTTTTGTATATATAGCATCACCCTTAATAAAATAAATGTAGTTTCGAAATACTAGTATGTGCATTTATTTAATGTTGCGATGTTATGCAAAGTTTCTTAATAATCTAAAATTTTACATTCTCCTAAACAGTTTTAGATAAATATTGTGTTCCATATTAAACCTTTGATGTAAAATAAGATATATTTTTGACAGTATATAGATAATTATTGCCATGAGAAAACAAAGATGGGACCAAGAAAAATTAATAAATTATTTCAATGTGTAGTTTTTTCTTATAATTGATCCAAGTTGGGATCCAAATTTAGAAATTATTTAAACTAGAATATTGCAACTCTAGTATCGTACTTGTGGTGAAAAATGATTGATCATATAGCGAAACCCTAACTTTAAATACTTCATTACGTCTCCTTGAATAACTATTTCACCTATGCATAAAGTATGTAAAAGATTAAAATGAATCCCACTCACTTCAAAAGATAAAAATTATCTATTTGTAACTAAACTTCAAGCTGTACATGTTGGATTTTGATATCTAATAATTTCAGACGATGATGTAAAACATGCGATTATATTTTCATAGATCTCGGTCAATAGTGAATTGATTACCAACAATCAAGTCTAAAGGATAGATCCAAAAACAACGTAAATCGTTGAAAATAACTTAAAAAAAATTAATGTTGCTCACATGGTCCTTGGACGGCTCTTGTATCTTGACCCATTTAACCCCTTTTTTGGTCCAACTAAAATGTAACATATATCTATATATATGATTGTCTAGCCCTGGCCCTTTTTGTGTGTGATGTATATGAATCTTGAAGAAAAAGTGGCTGCTGTAAAAGAGGGAGAAAATTGTTTGCTTTGTGGAGAAAAACGTGTGGCGACCCTTGCGCATTTTGCTCTCCTCTTTGTATCTCTTTTCAATGGTTTTCTTCTTGCCTTCGTGATGACAAATCAACACTGATATCTGATCCTTTTTGGGTGATATTGAAAAGCAACCATAGGTAAATTGATTTTGGATCATAGCTTTTGAATTGGTTGTTTGGTAAAAAAAGATAACGTAAAACTGAGCCTGAAAGTCACCGTTTCAAAGACTTTGGAGCAAGCTTCCGCTATAGTACAACATATAATACAAATATTAACGCTAACTCTGAATTTGCTAGCTTGAACGTTTGCTGGTTTCAACCGAGTACTATTTCGATCTCATCAAGTCGAGTACAATAACGCTAATGTTATCTCTGCTACCCCGAGCCATGGCCAACTTCACTAGAGCTGCTGCTGCCTCTGTAGCATGACTTTCGTTGTTCATTTCTTGCCCGTGAGTAGCTCGATCAGAATTTCTCGGCCCCAAGTGGCCATATAAAAACCTTCTTGCGAGCTGGCATGCCAAATCATTGGAAATTACATCCCATAGACCATCACTGGCTATTATCATAAACTCGTCCATTTCAGTTCTATTGGTGACTGTTACTTCAGGTTCTGGTATCACGAATGGTTTAAGGTAATAATCCCCTGCAATAAAATATCACATTAATATAATCACTATTCACTTACTCGATTTTTTTTATTTCTTTTTTACTGTCCAGTGTTATACGTACCTATAGATCTTGAAGTTGCAAGAACTCCGAAGACACGATGCCCGTTCCAATTAATGACCTTTCCTCCAGAGTCTTCAATTCTCTTCAACTCATCAGCTCTTTCAGGCTGCACAGAATAGACACAAATTCAGGAAAATATGCTCTTTAAAATAAAGAAGATAGTGGGAGGGCTTGGATAGTAAATTATAACTCAAAATATAAAATGGGGTTTTTTTATTTTTTATTTTTTTCAATTATAGACAAAGTAAAATTCTCTTTTTAACAAAATTCTGAATCAAATTTTACCTACTTGAAAAGTTTAAGATCTAAATATTAAATTACTTCATAGTATCCTTTGTAGTTAATATAAAAATACTAGATGAATTAATTGATTCTCTCTACATTAAAATAAATTAATAGTACGATATTAAAACTTGTAAAGATTAAGATATGTTTAAATCAAATTAGATCTCATCTAACTATTAATTGTATAAATAATTAGTCCAATCTCAAAGTCTAAAGGTTTAGATAAGAAAAGCTTGTTTTTCAACCCAACTTTTAGATTAAAATTTAGATTTTTATTTAAGTCGAAGTTAATAATGAATTTTATGTTTCGTCAGTATCAAAATCTATTAAAAAATTAATTTTAATTCCATCAAACAGGGACATGGTAATTTTTAATTAATATATATTTTTTGTTCTATCCAAGAATTAGAAAAATAAATTGCTTATAAGCTTAACCAAACACGCTTAGTAAATTACCAGTTTACTTTAGATAAAAAAAAAAATTATTTTTTACGAGATTTAAAAAAAAAAAAAAATTAATGAATTATGAAATTGATACAAATTGTAAAATCATGAAATATATGGTTGAAAACGAATTCGAAAAATATAAATTTGAGTGTATGGGGACGAAACGGGGCTAAATCTCTTGATCATCTCTAGACTCTAGAAGATCCCCTTGACAAAAAATCTTGCATGAAACATGAATATACCTTATGATCAATAGATAAAGGTATGGCAACTCCGTCACGTGAAAGCACAGCCCTTGAATCCCCACAATTCGCCACCACCACCGCCTCTTCCCCCACCACTGACACCGTCGCAGTTGACCCCATCGTGGCCACTGCCGCCCCATTCTTATTAACCTCCTCATCCATTTCCTTAAAACCCGCCACCATCACCTCTTTCCAGTTAATCTCTTCGCCCTCTTCTTCCACTCTCTTCGCCACCAACCTGTGCAACCAGTGGCGGCAAGCTTGTGCCACCGTTGATCCACCGTGGCCGTCATATACTCCGAAAAAAAATCATACCTTTTACAACCCTTAGTTAAAAACCCTACCTCCGCCGCCACCGCATCCTCCATTTCTTTCCGCCTCCCAATAACCGATATTAAACCTTGAGAACCAAACTCTCCACCATCACAATTCTCCATCCATGGCCTCTTCTTTTGTAACTTATTGAATTCCTCACTTTTCGTTGACTCCGAATCATTTCCTTTTAGCCTTTTCTTAAAATAGACATCTCTATCGACAACGGCAGAATTTTTTAGATATAATGACTTAATTCTCCGGAGTTCCTTTCTTCTCCGGACAACACTTTTCACCTTGTCAATTCTTTCCCTAATATTCAATCCCGGTGACTCCTGATTCTGATTGTGAACTATCATCTTGCAATGCATTAACTGAATCATGTGTAAGATTGTGAAAGAGAATTTAGAATTATATGGAGAATATGGATTGTTGATTTTTTTCTGCTGTCGGTACATATGTCTCCACGTGGTGGGAAAATGATGCAGTCAACTTCAAGTACGAGACCTATAGATATAATGACTCAGACAATTCACCGACACACGTGGTGAAATCTTATTGGAACTTCACAAAACGTGGCAGATTCGGCGGCCCAAGTTGGTTGGGCCCATTTAAACAATCTCCAGCCGCCAATGGAAATTGGACACTATTTTAACCATGTTTTTATTTTTATTTTTTATTTGAGACGCGTGTCATATGAATGATGCGTGTTTTAATGACATTTTGAGGATGCAGTCAGCCTTTCAACTCTATTCTGAAAATTCACCTCGATTTCATGCGAGTTTTACAATCTAATTAGTATTCGACCAGCGATGAATGAAAACGCCATTTAAGGCTCAAGATGATCCGTATGAGTAGTTAGCTATGTGGTTTGGGATATTTAAAGCACCTAACACTTTCATGAGGGTCATAATCATGTTTTGTGACCTTTCATTAGAATATTTCTAATGGTCTACTTTAATGATATTTTGATTTATAATCGATCGCGAGAGGCATTCCTAGATCATCTTTGACAGATTTTCCTTACCCTTCGTTCTGTAAAATTATACACTAATCTTAAGAAGTATTCCTTCCTCCAAGCACAAGTCCTTTTCTTAGGATTTATCATATTTGTCAAAAGATATTCGACTAGCACAGCTAAAGTCTCGATAATTCGTGATTGGCCTGAACCTTCAACATTGATTGAGGCTTGTAGCTTTCATGAGTTAGCTTCATTCTATAGGAGATTCATTCATTCTATTACTGCTCTCATCATCGAGTCTGTGAAAAAAGAAGATTTTCATTTGACCCCTTCAGCACAGAAAGCCTTCCTAACCATTAAAAAAAGCTAAGTGTGGCTCAAGTTTTACGTCACCCTGATCTCTCTAAAGTTTTTGAGGTTGCTTGTGATTCTTCTAGTGTTAGTATAGGTAGTGTCTTAAGTCAAGAGTACCGTCCTATAACTTATTTTAGCGAGAAATTGAATCAAGCACAGCAGAAATATTCCACTTGTGAGAAGAAGTTTTATGACGTTGTACAATCTCCTTATCATTGGCACATGGCATTATCCAATTGGACAATTATATTTTTTATTTTTTATCATCCAATCATTTTTGGCAATGATGCAAATGTCAACAATGTCGTAAAAAAATAAATGTACAAATGACATAATCCATTATTTTATCTACTCTACTGTCCATGGAGCAATGAGCCATGAGACGAAAGAATAGGATACACCACATCTACATGACTTTCTTGTTTGTTTTGTACAAATATTTTCAATTTTTTTTTTGTCTCATTTTTGTATCTTTAATACTCTATTCGTCCCATAAAAACAGAATTTTTTTTTTCTCCCCTTTTTTTTTTTTTTTTTTTTTTTTTTTTTTTTTTTTTGGGGGGGGTCCTAAATTAGGTCATTTTTCTTGTTGAGAGAATTATTGATTTCTTCATTTTCTAATATACCCCTATTTAATTTGACTTGTTATCAACAAATATGAATTACGTATATTTAAATCATTCTTTATTGTGAGGTATATTAGAAAAAATAAAATTTCTAACTATATTAATTAAATTTTCTTAATTCGTTTGAAATTTGAAATAAATCTATCTTTATAGAAAAGAGGGAGTATGTTATAAAGGGTAATTATATTTTCACTATAACTTTTTTTTATTAATTATGCCATTTTCTAATTGCAAACCTCTATTAATTTGCACATCATGTCTCCAGCGATGATTTACGTAAAAAAATAAAAAATAAAAAGGGAGGGTGAAAAAAACTTATTTATATCTAGTATTTTTAAATAAGAAAAAATAATAAAAAATAGAATAGTTTGACAAAATGTTACTCTCTTAGTTCAATGTTTTTTAATAGAATGTTTGGATAAAAACCGTTAGCATAGACACAATGTACTAATTTAATTAAAGTTTAATGATAAGAATGCCGAGAAAAAGTTGGGAACACAAGTATAAAAATTGCATTGTTAATAAAAAAAAAAAATTTGCACTGTGAACAATTTGGTACAATGCACTCGCACAATAAGAAGTGTCAAAATATATAGCTCTTTTAGAAAACGTAATGTCAATTAGCTCAAATGTATTTAAAATAAATTGCTTCTTATAATAAAGTTTTTTTGCTTCTTTCTAATTATAAAAATTATACGTTGTTTTCGATAGTTATTGTTAGGTTTTCTAAGGCGATCATCTCAAATCTGTGAGCAAATTTGCAATTTTTTTTCTCAAATTTTACGTTGCAAATCTGTCTCCAATCATTTATCAACTAACAAAATTTCGTTGACCAAGTCACATAGACTCATAATTTTCAAAATAGTCTAGTCATTGATTTGGACAAAAGTATGGTCCCCGAATTCTTGTTAAACTAGCTAGTGGGTCAATGGTTAAAAAATCAATAAAAAATTTAAATATTGTTAATTTTTTATCACATAAGATGAAGTTTTGAATTATATTTTTATCTATCTATAATACAATAAATTGTTATTTAATAAATTTGTACTAAAAATTCCTAAAAAAGTAATATTATTCTCATTTTCCTTATGTGTGAACAATTTACATACTACCCAAAAAATAATTTTGTATTAAATTTATAAAAGCATTCCTTAGTATACTGTATACCATAGTTAGGAAATTGTAGGAAATAACGGTTCTCCTCAATACATTTCATGGAATGATCTTACATGTCTTATGAAAATGACGATTTATGATTAAAATTATCATAAATTTCTTATCATTAATATTATTAATATCGATTTCGTAGATAGTTTATATTGTCAAGGCACTTCATATTGTTGTCAAGATAGAGAACCATTGTCAAGGTTGATTGTTGGACAACTATGTCTAAAGCATGTGATAGTTTCAAACAATTCAGTGTGTACAATGACAATGTGCGTCGTTGATAAGTGTGTTTTACAAGCTTATTCATGCTTTTAATCTTAATAAATTATGACTAATGGAACGAATTTCTACCTAATTAATTACAACTATGTGATTTGTAGGTGAAGATCGGACATGAGTGCACTTGGTGCGTTAAGTGGTAATTTTTTATTCGAGCACTATCTAGATTGCAATTAATAAATTAGAAGAAGTGTTGGAGCAATTGGATTAAATTCATGAGTTTCCGGAGGCAAAGTTGATAATTGGAAAGTTTGATGACTAAATTACAAACTTTCAAAACTTGCATCAGATTGTGACATCGTGAATTTAGAAGAATGAGGGTATGGAAAGAATTCAAAGTGAATGATCTATGTAGCAATACTAGAAGGACTTGGAAGAAAGAAAGAAGAATTTGGGTACCAAATGAAAGTTTTAAAGTAGGATTGAAACTGCAAATATGAAATTTGCAATTATAATCCAGCAGCGGTTTGCAAACTAACAGCCAAACCATGGCCGCTGGAGGCCAATGCCACGATCCAGTTGCAGGTTTACAACCCGCAGTCATACCGCTGTCCGGTTCGCTAGACCGATTTTCTTTTTCTTTTCTTTTTTGTTGAGTATTGACACTTTATTGTCAAACAAATAAAATTGTAATTATGATTTTAAATATTGTAAGTCCAGTCTAGTTGCAAACCAACTATGACATGTGATGAAATGTATAAAATATTAGACATGTTAACTAGCCTAGGTGAGTGACAAATTGATGGTTGGTACAAGTATGGCCCTCCATATCTTTCTATATATATGCTCCATTATGGAGCATGATTATGTACAAGAGATTACACAACTAATCAACACAAAATATGTTCAAAAAGTAGTCCATGTAGTGACCTTGGGGGTCTCTTCTGCTGGTTCAATAACTAGTAGAGAAAGCTGTTTTTAGCTTTGTATTTATATGTTTTTCTTATATTTTATCCATGTTTTATCACTGTCATTCCTTGCTCTTATGAAACCACACGTTTGTTGATTGTTTAAACTCCATTATCATAGCTCCAACTCCCCCTCGATCTGACCAGTTCTTCACCATGAAAATGGTCATCCTGTAGAAAGGATAAACCACATTTTCTTCATACCAACAAGTTTACACTTCCGCACTCATGTAAGATCAGTTGATCCTTATATCTTTTTATATTTTTAACATTTTTTCAGAGTTTCAAATGATCTTAAGGACCAAATAAAAATGCTTCAAAAAACGCTGTCATACTCTGTGCAAAAATTAGATTTCATCACCCTTTTTTTTGTCTTGATATTTTTTATCATTTTCTGAGCATTCTTATAGAGAGTTGCCACATTTTGAGAGCTCTTCCGCAGGAGGAAGAAGCCACATTTGTTGTTATAGCTCAGACATGGGAAGATAAAAAATCAGGCCCAGTTAATAGTAGCTAACACCTGTTTTTTGAGTATTTTTTCAGTGAAAAAAATGTCATTCAACTTCGCTCCAAGTCCTCCCTATTGGTTTTAAAAAGTGACTGGAAGCATGAGGATCAGCAGCAGCCACTCTAGAAACCTTGTAGAGATAGCCCTCTTAATAATGGCTCAAGAACTCTTGATAAAATCAGTTTAAATGTACTGTGTTTCTGTTGGTGCAAATGGTCATTGAAACCTTGGAGTGAAGGCCTAAAACATGGCTTAAGAACCCTTGGAAAAAACCAGGTGAAAGCTCTCCCTTGTGGTCTTAAAAAGTAGCTAAGAACGTGAGTTTCAATGTTGTAAAATGCTGAAGAAATTTGAGGCGTACCAGCAGCCTTCATTGTGTTAAATGGCTGATCATTTTTCAAAAAATAAAAAATAATCAAGAGTAAAACCAGACAATGAGAGTTAAATGATGAAGTAGAAGCTAAAATCAGCTCAAAATTGTGTTTAAAATGGTTGAATTTCAATGAAGAAATTGGTGTTAAATGGCTGTAAAAATCGGTAATCAGAATGTTTAAATACGGTAAGTGAAGGAATCTGGTAAGCTAATTTACGGTAAGTGAAAAGATTCCCTTCAATATTCGGTAATCTCATACCGTACTTCAATATCCAGTATTTGTTTTCAAAATCCGATAAGTGCCCAAAACAAAACTATATCTGGTATGCAAACCAAAAAATCCGGTATGAGAATATTCCATCAAATGCTGAAATCTGGTAAGTGCCAAGGATATGCTGAAATCCAGTAAGCCAAAATTCGGTATGCTACCCAAATTTTGCCCAAATCCGGTAACTGCCAGCCAAAGCTATATCCCGTATGAATACTCAAATTCGGTATGCAAATGTGAAATCCGATAAGTTCGAAAATTGTAAATCCGGTATGCATCAAAAAATTAAAAAACTCGGTATTTCAAATGGCAAAATTTCAGCACCTTCCAGCAGCAGCAAATGGCCAGAAAAAATAAAGAAAGTGAAGAACAAATTGATGAAAAATGGATCGATTTTTTGAAGAACTTTGACACAAAATTTGTTTTTCAATCAAAGTGTCAAATGGGAGCTTGTTGGGTATTAACACTTTATTGTCAAACAAATTAAAATGTAATTGTGGTTTTAAATATTGTAAGCCTAGTCTAGTTGCAAACCAACTATGACATGTGATGAAATGTATAAAATATTAGACATGTTAACTAGCCCAGGGGAGTGGCAAGTTGATCGTTTGTACAATATGGCCTTCCATATCTTTCTATATATATGTTCCATTGTGGAGCATGATTATGTACAAGAGATTCCACAACTAATCAATAAAAAAATACGTTCAAAATGTAGTCGTTGTAGTAACCTTGAGCGTCTCCTCTGCTGGTTCAATAACCAGTAGAGGAAGCTACTTTTAGCTTTGTGTTTATATGCTTTTCTTATGTTTTATTCATGCTTTATCACTGTCATTCTTTCCTCTTATGAAACCACACGTTTGTTGGTTGTTTAAATTCCATTATCATAGCTCCAACTCCCCCACCAGTTCTTTATCATGAAGATGGTCATCTTATAGAAAGGATGAACCAACATTTCTTCATACCAACAAGCTTACACTTCCGCACTTATGTAGGATCAGTCGATCCTTATATCTTTTTATATTTTTAACATTTTTTCCCCTGATTTCTTTTAGTCTTTTTTTTAAGTAGAAATTACTAAATGAACTATAATACTATATAAATACCTCTTCTAGGTTACGGAAAGGAAGACATAATTTGGAGAACTAGTTTGGGGGGGAGAGGGGAGGGGGACAAAGTCAAATAAAATCAAGATCATGAATTGAAGAACGATGGTGTGAAGCTTGATTTGGGAAAGAAAAAGATCTTTCTGCAAGATTATTCCAATTCTCTTCCTCTTAATTCAAAACTCGAAGATTTATTCCACTGTTCTTTTTTTTTCTTCATTTAGTATGCAAAGCTAAACTTTACTTTAAGGTGAACAATGTAGTTTATTGAGATCCTTTAATTTAATTTTCAAGATTCTAGTTCTCAAATTTATGTGTTAGTTTTATCTATAGTAGTGAAAGCTTTGAATTACTTGGCCTACAATTCGATGATTTTTAAATCTATAATGAATGGGGAGGTAAATAATAGATTTAGATCACATAATAAGTGCGATAATTCGGACAAAAGTGTAGAGATACTTTACATGGTTAGTGCAGTTGTTACATAGATCTTTAGAAATTTAAGGCGTTTAATTAAGGTTTATCCGAATTTACATAGAAATATGGAATTGACTTAGCAACATAGAATCAATATGAATGTAAATTGAATACATTGGACGAATCCGATTGAACACAACATTGAGTAAAGAACGTTGATTAGAGAATTAAAGGTGATCGATAAATGAAATTGCTTACCCTGATTTCTCATTCATACTAAAAATCCTAATCCCATTATCGTGTACATTTCGATAATATTAAGTTAGTTAAAATAATTTAGATAATGTCTCACCAAATACATTTTGTTTTCAACAATTAGTAGTTAAAAATAAGAAAAATAGGAATTAGATAATAGTCTCTATGGGAATGATGATCCAATCACATAGGTTCACTATATTACTTGTTCGATATCATGGACTTGCCTTCAGACAAAGATTCAATGAACACAAACAAAAATAGAAATTCTAGATGGCAGAAGATATTTCGAGATTGTCAATTGCTCAAAAAGCCTCTAGGATAATGGCACCACAAAATCAACAGCGTGAATAAGTGGAAATTGATGGAGGAGACTAGCCAATTTCGCTGTTCTCAACTCCTGCAATAGCACCCAAGTTCCCACATTGTATAACCAAATTTTGGGCATAGTAACTTTCAAATTAGGCCTAATTTAGTCAACTTGACCACAAACACACTATAGTTCGACGAGTTGCCTCATGAAAATCCGAATATTCAAATCTCAAGATTCCGCCGGAATCGTTAGAACTTTCAATTCACAGGGATTAATGACGTGCAATCAAGCTTCAATTATCCCCTAATACCTTAAGAGACTTATGATGAAAATTTTGCAATAAATTCTTCCCACCTGTGAAAGTAGCAAAAATTCGATTGGA
The DNA here is from genome assembly GCA_019395295.1 of Osmanthus fragrans. NCBI lineage: Eukaryota > Viridiplantae > Streptophyta > Magnoliopsida > Lamiales > Oleaceae > Osmanthus > Osmanthus fragrans. Next base: position 11,526,431 of record CM033353.1, read on the forward strand.
TATCTATACATTTTAGCAATACGAGGAGGAAAGCTACTATGAAACTTGGAATAGATTCAAGAAGTTGATGAGAAAGTCTCCAAATAATGGGATAAGCAAGGAAAATCAGGTGGATTATTTCTATATTGGGCTTTCACCTCTGTATAAATCTCAAGTGAATTCTTTAGCAAACGGGTCCATTATCAGTAAATCAATTCAACAAGCATTGGACCCATTTGAATTGATTGCAAATACACACTCCATGTTTTCATCAGCGTGAGTTGTTGAATTAAGAAATATACTTCGTGAACCTTGCTCTCTACTTGCGAGGCGTAAATGATTCAAAGGGAGAACCAAGTGTAAAAGGCTCGCACAAAGTAGACAAGCTACTCATCCATCCAAGCTAGCCAGAAATCGTTATTGAAGCACACATGGACAAGTGAGTAAAATGTGACACTATAATAGAATCAGTTATGAGCTATCCAATTATAGACCGCCACATATCATTTCTCCTAGAGTGGCGGAATTACCCTAAAGCCCTGAGAGAAATCTATAAAAACCCTCACCTCAGAAGAAAAAGACATGCAAACAAATATCTCCCTCCCAAATAGTTATTTCTCCTCTTGCTCTGGTTTGAGTATTTAAACTAGTGAATTTAGGAAGTGAAAATCCTAAGTGAGAAAAATTGTTGATTTCGTTTCTATCATCAACAAATTGGCACCGTATGTAGAACATTTTAGCAAAGTAAACTATCAAAATCTTCGGTTATAGCAGAGAAATCCTTGAGATATGAGGAAATGAGCAAAGAAAAGGAAATCAAGTATTAGCTGGGGCGTCAAAGTATAAGAACCGAAAGATAAGCGATTTTCCACCTAAAGCAAAGGTAAGATCAGTGCGAGGGCAGAATATCACAGGGAAACTATGAGAAAATCAATCATTTGCTTAGCTCATCACTTATGAAAGAAGTAGTTAACAGCGGAGGCCATCCAAAAGATGGCTAAGGATCTCAAAACATTGACAATGGAACGCGTTGTCCTGTGCGCAAAGATAGAAAGCCTGAAAATGTAAACGTACTAGAAAAGGTATGGCCTCGATAATCGTAAATAGAACAAGTAATCCATGCAATCCATAATTACTGACCTCTTAAATCAAATATATAGAGCTTAAAATTGAAATTTCAGGAACCGACGAGAAGGTAATTGTGATCCAGACAGTAATAGCAGGAGAATGTTTTCATCTCATGCTCCAAGACAAATGATAGTGCGGACAATATGCTCTACGACGAAGCATTCGATCGAATGCAAAAATATAGCCATTAAATCTCTGTGTCGGAGCCTCACTACCTCACTAGAGAAGGTCTGATCCTTTCGGACAGGTTACACTGTTAGTGAAAATAAGAGAGGAACCTCAAGCATATCCAAGGTATATTAATTTCAAAATCATCAAGGATAAATCTATATGCAACATAATCCATGGATGGTCTGCCATGAAACAGGCAAACATTATCATTTTCCTCCGTCAATCGTATGTGAGGGATTCCATGAACAAATGCAAAATGTTATTAAAATACGAAAAGGAAATCCCGCGTAGGAATTATGAAAATAACAAAAAATGAGACATGAGAGCTCCAACGGATATCGTTGTCATAGTTGAAATGCATAACAACCTCGAGTGTAAATTTGAAATTGATTTGACTCAATCGACCACTGCAAACTAATTGCATGTCAAAGGTAGCTGCGATCGAAAAGCTAGAAAGCTTTCATGTAAGCTCAGAAGATGCGAGCAAAATTCTAAAAATTGGCAAGACGTTAAGTGAATCTATGAAATTGCTGCAATAGATCCCAGAGTTACCTCTTACTCCGTAAAAATTTGATCCCAAGATCAAGCCTAAGGTGCAAAGGCGTTGGCTAATGAGCACTGAAAAATAGGGGCATTGAAAAGCGGGGTAGATAAACTGTTAGAAAATGGCTTTATCCACGAAACTCAATACCCAGTTTGGATATGTAATCCAATCCTATTGCCAAAGAGCAACGAAAAGTGGCGAACATACCAAGATTTCACAGACTTGAATAAAACTTGTCCTTAAGATAGCTTTCCGCTCTCAAGAAATGATCAGGTAGTGGATGCAACTAAGCCTGGGTGTAGGTTAGTTTGGATCGGTTTTGACTCCAACCCGCAACCAAAACCAAATTAGTCGATTTTGATGAATTTTAACCCAAATCAACTCACTCTAACTCTTAAACCAAGCCGAACCAAACCAAATCGGTTTGGTTTGGTTCGGTTTGGACTTTTAGTCCAAATTTTAAAAAATTGTCCAAATCTTTGGCCCACTTAAATTATAATAGCTAAATAACTTTATATTACAATATTATTGACTAACAAATAAAATCAAGTTAATAGAGATATATCAACGAAAATCTTAGGAATTTTTTATTTTTTTATTTTTTTTTTTCATACATTATGTAGTATGCCTACCTGAGTAAAGAAAAAAGACTAACTAGAATATAATGAGCTTGTGAAATGAAATTTTCAGTGTTATACAACATTATAGATGGGAGTGAATCAAAATATAGTTATGAGATTATAACTTATCTTTTGATTTTTGTTTTTCTTTAAAAAAAAAAAAGTAAACATGTAAATGGGTTATGTTGGTTCGGTTAACCAGCGGTTTGAGGCTTCAAACCATAATAAACCAACCCACCATGATTTTGTTTAAAAGAAAATCAAATCAAACCAGTTACCGATGTCAAATCGACTCGAGTCGGTTCAGTTTGATTGATTTGATCGATTTTTCGATTTTTTTGCCCAAGCCTAGATGCAACTGTAGGATACTAGCTGTCAGTTTCATGGATGCATATTCGAGATATAATCAAATCCCCATGTAAGGACCTGATGAGGAACATACTGCATTCGTGAAAAATTGGGAACTATACCGTTATAAAATAATGTTGTTCGGGCTAAAAATATAGGGGCCATGTACTCAAGGCTAGCGAACAAAGTATTCACGGATCAGTCAGGAAAAACGACGAAAGTATACATTGACGATATGCTGGAAAAAAGTCTTCAGACTGAGGACTACTTAAAACACTTAGAAGAAGATTTCAATGTACTATGAAAATACAAGATGAAGCTCAATTCGCTAAAATGCGCCTTCGAAATTAAATTTGAAAAATTCGTCGAATTTATGGTCAATCGGCGAGGTATCAATGACTCAATGTGAACCTCAACAAAATTCAGGCCTTGTAAAAATACGATTCCAATCTAAGCTGAAAGAGGTACAAAGTCTAACGGATAAAGTCGCCATCCTAAGTAGTTTATATCACAAGTAATAGTCAAATGCTTCATTTTCCAAGTGTTGAAAGGAGGAAAGAAATCCAAATGTAGCAACGAATGCGAACATGCATTCTAGGCTCTAAAAGATCATCTAGGGAAAGCACCCCTATTAGCCAAACTCGAAAATGGAGAAAAGTTCCTGCTATATTTAGTAGTTTCAAAGTTAGCTGTAAGTTCTGTATCGGTAAAAAAAGAAGGGTATCAATAATTATCAGTCTACAATGTAAGTAAAGCTCTACAAAGAGTAGACGCTAGACATCCAGATATGGAAAAACTGACCCTTACCTTAGTTATAGTGTTGTGAAAGTTGTGACCTTACTTCAAGAGCCACAGTATTGAAGCACTAACTAATTTTTCCCTCAAGCAAGTAATGCAAAGCTTGATGCGTCAGAAAGATGAATGAAATAGACAGTAGAGTTAGGACAATCCGAAATAAGTTATAAAGGACGATCCGCAATCAAAGCACAAGCATTAGCTAATTTTATCGTCGAATTGTAAAATGTTCTAATTCTAGAGAAAAAATCTGAACATGGAACATGGAAACTACTTGTAGATGGGTCGTAGGGAGATACTGGTTCTAGAGTAAGCATAATCTTGACAAGGCTAGAAGGGCACAAATTAAATTGCATATTAAGGTACGAGTTTAAAGCAACCAATAATGTAGCTGAATACGAAGCTTTATTGGCGGGCCTATGACTGGCAAAAGAAATGCAGGCTCAAAATATAGAAGTAAAAAATGACTTGCAGCTGGTAGTTAATCAAGTAAATGGGAATTTCGCAACCAATGATAAAATGATAGTTGTTTATCTCGTAGAAACCATAAGATCACCTCAACATTTCAACAAATTTGAACTCGCTCAAATCCCTAGAGAGGAAAACGAGCATGCGGATGCTTTGTCAAAATTGACAAGTTGAAAGGATGCAAAACTATTTAAAATAGTGCCCGTAGAATTGCTGTCAAAAGCATTAGTTGGCCAAAAAAGAGGAAAAAATCCTATGGATACAGGATAAAGCCTCATGGATGCAAGATATCATCTCTTATCTAAAAGATGAGACAGTCCCCGAAGATAAATAGATTGCACAAAAACTACGAGTAATGGCCGCAAGATACACAAGGTGAATTTTTATTTAACCGAGGGTATACAATCCCTCTGCTCAGATACATAAATGAGGACAAGACTTTATGCGTAATGAAAAAAATCCAAGAGGGTATATGTAGAAACCACGCCAGCAGACACTCCCTAGTGCAAAAGGCTTTGAAATAAGGATATTATTGGTTTAATATGAGGAAGGATTTCATGAACTTTGCTTAAAAAATGTGAAAAGTATCACAAGTTTGCATTTATACGGCGATAACCCGTACACGAGATAGTGACCAATAGTGGCCCTTGACTTTTTGCTAATTGGGCATTGACGTAACAGACCATTGCCCAGAGGAAGATCCAATACAAGATTCATAATTGTGGCAGTGCAATATTTCTCCAAGTAGAAGCCGAACTCATAAATATCACTGAGGCTAATACTTGTAAATTCATATGGAAGAACATTATCTGTCGGTTTGGCATACCAAACTCTATAATTTTAGATAATGGTACATGATTTCGAGGGAAAAAGTTGAAAGCAATATGTGACGATTGGGTATCCCAAAACACTTCTCCACTGCATATTATTCCCAGGCTGACGAACAAGTGGAAGTAGCAAATAAAACATTGAAAAGTATCTTGAAAAGGAAGCTAAAAACGTTGAAGGGTCTATGGGCTGATGAGCTACCACAGATCTTATAGTCATATCAAACTATTACAAAAATTGCTCCAAGAAAAACTCCTTTCTCCCTAGCCTATAAATGGAAGCCATTGTACCGATTGAAATCAGTGTAAGCTCAACAAAGAAAATAAGATACGACGAAGAGTAAAATGAAGAAGCTATGAATGAGAACCTAGACCTTTTAGAAGAAAAGTGAGATGAATCTCAAGTTAAGCTCGCTGCATATTAGAAGAGGATGAAAATGTATTTTAATTCCAAGATTCGCAAGAAGAATTTCAAAGTAGGGGACCTAGTCCGAAAGAAAATATTTGTCGCAGACAAAGAAATGAGCTCGAACTCACTTGGATCAAAGTGGGAAGACCATATACAGTAATTGATGTTGTTGGAACAGGAACATATAAACTCACAGGAAATGATGGCAAATCCCTGAAACATCAATGAAATGACATGTACTTGAAAAAAATATTATCAATGAAATGGGAAACAAATTCCTCTTGAGTGAACTCAATAAAAGTTTATCTCCTTTTATCATACGAACTTAGTCGTTGACTATTTGAACTCCTGTTGTACGAAGCTAACCAAGTTGATTAATTACTTAACGGTACGAGCTCAATAAAGTTAAATAACGATTGTGAATAAACAATCAACTCGGCTAAGTTCATATGATAAAATGAATCAACTTTTATTGAGTTCACTCAATAGGGGGGGGTGTTGGGGGGGGGGGGGGGTTAAATGAAAATTTTCATTGATATAAAGAAATTTTATAAGGCAACTAAATCTATTACATAGTCAAAAGGCATACTCTATAAATTAAACTACTCTACTTTCGTTCTTCGTATCCGTAAGGATTTCTAGAGTTAAAGATGAGGATAATCCTTTTGCCCAAAGCAACCTCTCGAAGTTGACCTGACATTTGTTGATAAGGAAAGATATTTTGAACTATTCCTTGTGCATAGTGATCCATCGCAGATGCACATATGTGCAAAACACAAAATAATGACAAACTTGCTAGCTTCCAAACCATTCTCTGCCGCTTCTAAATTATACGCATTGAAATCGAAATAACAGATATTTGACCATTCCTTAGCAGGAATAAAATTAGGGTAATTCTAAGATCTTGCCTGGTTTTATAATAAATTGGTACAAGAACTAAAAGGGATTCATCAAGAAAATATAGTGAAATTAAGAACGAAGATGAAGAACCAGTAATAACGCTTAAAAGGATTTTGGGGAGGATAAGAGGTTCCCCCACCCCGAATCAGCAAAGAATAGAGTGTTTTGCAGTTAGTAAGAATAAAGGCAAGAGATTGCATGGCGCATTCATATATAATGTATTAAAAAAATATAAAAAAATAAAACCTATCTTAGCCATTAAATCCCAAAGGACTCACTACCTGAAACATCACGAAATCTTAATCGTTAAAAACGAAAAGACATAAACAAACAACCAAAAGCAAGCATGCATGGAATGGAAAATGTGAAAGAGGCATTCCCTGAAATTAGCCGTGAATAAGCATTAAAGAATAAAAAATTTCCATCTAACCCGAGCATTGATTGCCAATAAACATAAATAGGAAAAAGCATAATTGGGCAAATTCATCAGAAAAGTTCACGGCTCCATAGCATTATATAATTAAGTCTTAAATTTAGGACTTCGACTTTTTGTTAAACCAATAAATACACTTCGTGAACATTGCTCTCTACTTGTGAGGCATAAATGATGCAAAAGGAGAACCAAGTGTGACACAAAGTTGGTGAACTACTTTCCCTTTCAGGTTTGTCAGGTTTTTGGATCAAAAGCTCTACATTTAGAGCTCTAAAATGTTTGTAAATTTCATGGTCGATGGCAGGAGGTGAAAACAGATTTTTTACATAGCAAAAACAAGCATATAAATATATATATATATATATATATATATATATATATATTCTGATTTTCTGGTGAGAAAACTAGTAGAAGAGATGAACTTTGAATGTCTACATCTTTGTTATATTTCTTAGTAATTTTCGAGTACAACAATGGCCATATATATAGACCAATTTCTACAAGATATTTCTACCAACTAATCTATCTACTACCATATTACTCTTACACATTATCATACTTACAAGCAAGATAATGTACTAACTCATACTAGCCAATACTTTACTTGTAGTAACTTACAAAATAAGTCTAACTTTCATCTATCAAAGGAGTTAGACATCAACCAAATATGTAACTGAATCTAAAATACATTTTCGAGTGACAACTAATGTCACAACTTCAACAAAGTTGGCCAGATACAATTATTGAAGAGCACATGGACAAGTGAGTAAAACATAACACAATAACAGAATTAGTTATGAGCTAACCAATGAAAGGTCGCCACCTGTCATTTCTCCTATATTGATCGAGTTGTCCCAAAGCATCGAGAAAAATCTATAAATGCCCTCACCTCAAAAGAAAAAACATGCAAATGCAAATATCTCTTTCCAAATAGTCATTTTTCCTCTTGTTTCAATTTGATCATCAAAACGAGTGAATTTAGGTGGTAAAAATCCTAATTAGGTGAGCGGAATTTGTTGATCCGATTTATATCGTCAACACAACTAATCCTGAAGAAAGTAGCTAGACTTCATGAGTTGGATAACGGAGTATATACCATTCTCATATTGTTGCTTTGACAAAGTAGGTGGGACTATTGATAAAAACTACACAAGGAGCAAATACAGTGATCGCCAGCTCTGTTTATCAAATGAAGTCAATCATACTATAGAAAAGTGTCGGTTTCACTCGAAGAACAAGAAAATTACATTCAAAATGATTCTCCACTCATTTAACTCGTATGCACAAACATATAATTCCGGTTGGAGGCAACACCCAAACTTCAAATATCAACAATGCTCGCTGTTCAAATCATACCCATCATGAGAGAGAATCAAGTTTGGGGATATGTTTCAACAATATAGGGCAGAAAACAAGATAATTTATTCCAGCAATCTAAGACGAATTTTCTAAACCAGCATCAAAATGTCTATGGTAATTAAAAGTAGAATAAAGCTAAAGAAACAGGGATTAAAAACAGGGTTTGAAGCCTGACTGATGTGGCAGTAGATGAGTGGAGTGTTTTTATGACATCTTTTTCCAACTTCCAATTAAATTTTGTCAAATGTAGTCTGTCAATAATTTTCTGTCATTAAGTTGGTTCGTGTAGCATGATTGTTAAAAGTAGGGGTGTAAGCGGTCCGGTTTTACCGATTTTTGACAGATTTTCAAACCAAACTGTTTACACCGGTTTGAGAAAAACTCAAACCTAAACCAAACCATTTTGAACGGTTTGAAAAAAACTCAAACCTAAACCTAACGGTTTGGTCCGGTTTTAAACCGCCGGTTTCACCGTATATTTTTTTTTTGCCCGTCGTCCGATTTTAAACCACCAATTTCGTCGTATATTTTTTTGTCTGTCTACTTTTATGCCATTAATTTAGGAGTGGACAATTTTTCAAGAACTGGTGAAACCGGACCGGAACCATTTAGAAAAATAATTTAATTTTGGGACAAATTATTAAGAATCAACCAGTTTCGGTCCAATTCTAGGTTCTAGTATGGGAACTGCTGGGAACCGGATGATTCTCATAGGTTTTTTTTTTTTTTTTTTTTTTTGTAAAATATATGATTCAATCTCCAATCACTTTTATAAAAAAATAATAAGATTCTTTCTTCATTTTAGACATCAACACTTTCCTTCTTCTCTTTGATTCTTTTCTTCTCCCTTCTTATAATTATTTGATTAATTGATTCTCAAGCCAAATTAGAATATTGGGTAAATCTATACCTAAATAAATTTATTTACAATATATAATTTCATTTCTAAGATCCGAAATTTTTATTTTTTTTTCACTTTGATTACATAGTTGTTGATCCGATCAAAACTTTTCATTTAGATTTCTACAAATTATAATCGATAGAACCAGAAGTTGCAATAATTTTTAAAAGGATATCCAATTCAATGTAGGATTTTGATTTTGATTGAAGTTTATTTAATCATTGGAGTACTATGCAGTTTATATAAGTTGATAATTGTTTATGATAGTAATTTATATGGAATATAACGTGGGATTGCTTGATGAATCGTTTCAGACTTTTAATTTAAAAGCTTATGGAATATATGAACCTCATTTAAAAATAACTAAAAAGTCCAACACAAAAGTCTTACAAGTTACAATTTAGAAAATTTCATTTTTTTAATTTTTTAATTATTATATATTTTTTCACCGATCCGGTTTGGTTTTAAACCGCAATAAAATTTCTCAAACCTAAACCAAACCGTTTTTGACCTGTTTGGTTTGGTTCAAAACCATTTCGTTGACGGGTCCACGTGGCACCAAACCGACGGTTTCCAAAATGCGGTTTCGATTTGATTTTCCGGTTTAGCGGTTTTTGCTTACAGCCCTAGTTAAAAGTATTAAGGCATGGTCGGGTGCAGACGAAGAAAATGAAACATTCCCCCTTTTTTAGTATGTGTTTAATTGTTTTAACCAGGAATTGTTTCCACTTCTGAAAAGATTTGAAAATTTAATTGCAATTATTTTTTATTTATTTAAATAGAGTTACAAATTGTTATTTCATTACAATGACAACCTGCACAATATTGATAAATACAATTATCCCATCTAAAAGCGACCATTTCATCAATATTGAGAAGATGGTGCCATTTTATTCACCCCTAAAACGAAGCTATTTGAAAAAGAAAAACCCTCATTGAAGTTATTGAATAACTTTAACCAAAAGAGTTTTGTAAAGCAGTGGTACTATAACTTTATTGGTGAAGGGTTCAAATTTTTTTGCCAAAATGAAAATTACACCACACACTACTCTAAACATTCAGAATTCGAAAATCAGATGAAATATTTCATCGTTAAAAAATCAAATGTTTTATTAATTTATTAATAAACCACGACTTATAAACTTTTGATTTGTGACCGATAAACAAATTGTGACCTATAATTTTTTTGAATTGTGACTATAAAATAATATCACATATAAAATTTTTAATTTGTAATTGAAAAATAATATGTGACTTCCTAAATCGTTAATTTATGACTAAATTACATAAATTTATGATCTTAATATATTTAATTAATAAAAAATATAATTAATTATTTATTTATAATGAATATCTAATTTTTAAAATTTGAAACTTTTTTTCTAGTGATCTTAACCTCTTATAAATGAAATTTTCCCATAGTAAAAACAGAGGGTAACCAGATCGGTCCTATTGGGCCAAGTTTAAACTGTTGGGAAAAATAGTCTAGCAGAAATTAGAAAATTACCACAGTAGTAGAACAATTGAAATAGGGAGTGGAAAATTAAATCAACAAATCCCATTTGCCTCGCCACTGCCCCCAATAATTTAGGGTGTAAGCGGTCCGATTTTACCGGTTTTTGACAGATTTTCAAACCAAACCGTTTACACCGGTTTGAGAAAAACTCAAACCTAAACCAAACCTTTTTGAACGGTTTGAAAAAAACTCAAACCTAAACCTAACGGTTTGGTCCGGTTTTAAACCGCCGGTTTCGCCGTATATTTTTTTTTTTGCCCGTCGTCCGATTTTAAACCACCGATTTCGCCGTATATTTTTTTGTCTATCTACTTTTATGCCATTAATTTAGGAGTGGACAATTTTTCAAGAACCGGTGGAATCGGACCAGAACCATTTAGAAAAATAATTTAATTTTGGGACAAATTGTTAAGAACCAACCAGTTTCGGTCCAGTTCTCGGTTCTAGTATGGAAACTACTGGGAACCGGATGATTCTCATATGATTTTTTTTTAATTTTTTTGGTAAAATATATGATTCAATCTCCAATCACTTCTATAAAAAAAATAATAAGATTCCTTTTTCATTTTAGACCTTAGCACTTTCTTTTTTCTCTTTGATTTTTTTCTTCTCTCTTCTTATAATTATTTGATTAATTAATTCTCTAACCAAATTAGAATATTGGGTAAATCTATACCTAAATAAATTTATTTACAATATATAATTTTATTTCTAAGATCCGAAATTTTTATTTTGTTTTCACTTTGATTATATAGTTGTTGATCCGATCAAAACTTTTCATTTAGATTTCTACAAATTATAATCGACAGAACCAGAAGTTGCAATAATTTTTAAAAGGATATCCAATTCAATGTAGGATTTTGATTTTGATTGAAGTTTATTTAATCATTGGAGTACTATGCAGTTTATATAAGTTGATGATTGTTTATGATAGTAATTTATATGGAATATAACGTGGGATTGCTTGATGAATCGTTTCAGACTTTTAGTTTAAAAGTCTATGGAATATATGAACCTTATTTAAAAATAAATAAAAAGTTCAACACAAAAGTCTTACAAATTACAATTAGAAAATTTCTTTTTTTTTAATTTTTTAATTTTTATATATTTTTTCACCGGTCCGGTTTGATTTTAAACCGCCATAAAATTTCTCAAACCTAAACCAAACCGTTTTTGACCGGTTTGGTTTGGTTCAAAATCATTTCGTTGACGGGTCCACGTGACACCAAACCGACGGTTTCCAAAATGCGGTTTCGATTTGGTTTTCCGGTTTGACGGTTTTTGCTTACAGCCCTACCCCAATTAGTACACTTTTACTGTTTCCTCACTTTTTATATAGAATTTAAATTTTAAATAAGAACAGGCATTGCGATAAAAAAAAAAAATATATATATATATATATATATATATATATATATATATATATTGAATAAATTGAAAACTGGAACTAGAGATTTTGTTTCTTTTTGTTGATCTATTAAAAGTAAGAAAATGAAGAGAATAAAAGATGATTAATTTGGAGTCAAAATCTTTTATGCACGCTTAGCACCATACAAATAGCAAAGAACACCAGACTTTCAATACTCGCATAAAAAATACTTGAATTTCAGTTAGGCAAAGTAAACAAACAAAGCCTTCACATGACACTGGAAAAAGTTCAGAAAAATAAAGCCCACTAAAATTCAAGCAGAAAGCCATAATGATAATACAAACTGTACTCTCTCCACCCAAAATATGGCAAAAACAAGTACCATGAGCACCCCTAATAAGCATTATCATCCTGGTTAATTCATCTTAGCCCTCGAAAAGTCCATTTCCGGGTGCTGTAAATTCACATAGGTAAAATCAGTATCCGCATAATCAAACCTGGAATGCCCATAGAATGCAAAGGAAAAAAGAAAAGAACTGGGAGTAGAGGTCATTCAGTTCTCACCTCAGCCATAAACTTCTTCAGAATCTCTTGTTTCTGCATCTCATCACTTGTCGGAAGGCCCATTGATTTCTGGCGTTGGTCAAACTGCAGAAAGCATTTAAATAAAATCATCGGAAAACATGAATGTTAAAAAGGAACAGAGAAAATACAGAAGATAAATTGACAGAAGCAAACAAATGCAAAAACCAAAGATGACAAAAGAAGACGCAAGGAAGTGTAAAACAAAAGGGAATACACCCAGAAGTTTCCAAAACCGGGTAACAAGTAACAGTGCCTCAAAACCTGCTTCAAGTGCCAAGCCATAATGCACCATATAATTGGAAACCACTCGACACACGATTAAGTCACAGTAATACTGATCCTCCTCCACCCCGACAAAAAGAAACAAGAGGCTAAAATTTTGTTCCCAAAAAGTTGGGGTTAGGTACATCAATCCTTTACGTCTATCCATCTAAGCCAGCCTAACCCAGAAAGTTCAATTTGACTTGGACTTTCCATTTCTATAAGTGAACTCTACCATCTAATAAAGAAAGTAAAATGTAACAGTATATGAACTCTTACCATCATTTTTTCCACAGTTGTACGGGTTTCAGGATCCAGGTCCGACAGTTTGCTGTTTTCAGGTTCTACTTTCTGGGTATCAATCTCGGGCTCACCCTTCACTAAATATTTCCACCATTCCATCTGATTCTGCTTTGTTAGGAGTACAGAGATAGATTTCTGATCCTCTGCACGAAGTTGAGAAATAGGTTTCATTCATTTCATCACTTCTAAAAACACAAACCAAATATACATCTATTAAGGTATCATAACATTGATTGGCTATATTGAGAGGTACATTTGTAATTGTAAGACCTACCTAAGCTCCAGAAGCAGTCCTCGACCTTCACAGGCTGAAAAAGTTCCCCCTGCAAACATAAATCATCAGTACTTGGGACTCTTGAAAATTACAATAGAAATAAAAGCACAGCAGGATAATCATGAACCAGTGTAAATGTGCAAACCACTTACATCGATGACAGGAGATTGGCCTTTAAGCCCAACTTTTAGATAATTCTTCTTCATTTCACATGTAATGAACCTTGACTTCGTTCCAGGAGGAACGGGAACAGTGATGTTAACCTCTTGCAATGATTGACCCCAAGAATAGTTATCCATATCCAAACCATTTCCTTTGTTAGGAGCTGGCACAATACAAGGCGGTCATCAGTAATCAATGCAACATTGTCTTTCCACGAAGAGCACATAGTGGGTAAACACAAGTACAACCTTTTCTCTTTAGCACAAGCATCAGGATTATAACCCATGCTATATTATATAAGTTTCTTAGAATGCAAAATTGCATGCTAGCTGAGCATAACATCATAACACAATCAATGCAAATCATATATAACTAACTCTGCATCCCAGCTCACCTCAGAAAAAATAAAATAAAAAAGAAAGAAATAAAAAGATAGAAATAAAATCAACTAACACAATATTGTAAACAATAACAGAACATGAATGGTTAAAATTGAAGTCAATACCCCGAAAATTGAAGCCAATTTTGTAAGATAATGTGCGGACTATGGACACGTCCAGACACGTTAATTTAAATTCTTTAAAATTGTAGATTTATATATTGTATCTCTCTGTTTATACTTTTTTATCTTCTAGTAAAATCAAATCTTTTCTTAGTGTTGAATTTTGATCCTTCCTAAAAAATATTCATTTTTTTTCATAAAAATAGGAAGTAGAACTAATAAATATATATATATATATATATATATATATATATTCCCGATTCATCCTTGGCCTCATTCAAGAAATCGATCTACCATTTCCTGAAATCTCTCTTCCTATTCAAAACTGTGATATAACGTGTGTTTGTAAAATCTTTTAAATGGATACTATTTATTATATCAAATTGCTTTAAATTAGACTAATTTATTACATTGCAGGAAAATACATATAATACACGTGTCGAGTGTCCAACAAGTATCGGTGACTGACATACACAACATGAGTTAGATGACAAAACACAGGTGGGAGCGTCATAGATGACATTTTAAAGATACAAAATTTTCCGAGAGTAGAATATTGAACACCAAAGATCCTAATGCAACACTTCTCAGACCTAAATTTTAAAGCCTCTCATGAAGCAACTCCAAACAAATTATTTGTATTTTCGTGTTAGACCTTCCTAAACCACTTTCTATAGTAAAACACAGCACAATTTAAAAATTCAACCAATCTTCTCTTCACCCTTTTTCGCAAATCAACTATGAACAACGTATTCATACACAGAATAATACTCCAAACAAGAAAACATCTCCAGCATCTCTCCAGGCCACCTACATACACACATTTTCTACATAGTCACAAGAATTACATTCAAACCCGAGATGAATCCATCCACAACAATAGAGATTCAACCGAACTACGAAAATCTTAAGACTGACGTTCTCATGAAAATTGCAAACACTGAGTATAATCAAAGGATTGGAAAAGTACAAATAGATATTTAAAAAAAAAAAAAAACTGAGAGAATAAAATACCATAATCAGTAGATTTAGAATTATCATCTATAAAAATCCAATCTTGCCAAAAAGAAATCAAAATCAATGAGGAATACCTCGAGGACCTTTTTTCTCATCCTCTTTGGTCTCACTTTCTCCACTCACCTCCTTCTCAGCCACCGTTGCCTTCACCTCTTCCTGTTGCACCGCCTCGGCAACTGGAAGCTTCTCCTTTGCTTCCTTTTCTGCCTTTGCATTCTCTTTGGCCTTCAATTCCTGCGTCCTCTTCTCCTCGGCCTCCACTTTGTCCTTCACCATCCGAACCACAGCATTCACATCATTCACCAACGAATTGCTCTTGAAAAAATCACTCTCCCTTGCAACAAACTCGAAAACCCTCTCCAAAAATCCAATCGGGTACGACGGATCGAGCACGTCACTAAAGTGCGCCTTTTTTACAGAAGAAGTCGTCGGCTTCTTTTGATCCTCTTCTTCGTATTCAGATAATATTGCCATTAGTTTATTGA
This sequence comes from Osmanthus fragrans, assembly GCA_019395295.1. Classification (NCBI taxonomy): domain Eukaryota; kingdom Viridiplantae; phylum Streptophyta; class Magnoliopsida; order Lamiales; family Oleaceae; genus Osmanthus; species Osmanthus fragrans. Next base: position 11,541,787 of record CM033353.1, read on the forward strand.
TTGATTTCCAACAAAATTCAAGCAAGGGTTTAAGGGTTTTCGATTTTTGGGAATTGTTAGGGAAGACAGAATCGATATGACATATATATAGTAGAGGAAGAAACGTTCTTGAAGAATTTTGGAGAAGTAACGGAGTTTTCTCGAAGATCCTACTTTTTGAAATTTGTAGAAAGGTCCTTCTAATTCTTCGAATTATTACTACTGCACCATATATAATTTGAAATTTGCTTTAAAATCCCAAAATCTGATTGAAATTCAATTTGATATCTTCGACTTGTATCCCCCATGGAGCTATCATTTTCAGGAACTGGTATATTTATTTCATCATGGCACTCGACATTTAAATAGATCTTTTAATAGAAATTGTTGCCATTTTACTAGATCTCCACTTGCAAAGATGCGTTTATCACGTTATAAAGGATTAAATTAGAGCTTTGCATGAACTTTAAGTGCTTTGTCAAAACTGACGAGAATCATTAAGGCACACGAGTATCTCACCTTGACTAAAAATAAAATCATGAGGGTCAGGGGCGAATCCAGCTTCCAGGTCCAGCTAAGGCGGGACTTTGACCGTTGACCAAATTCCGAAATCCCTAATTTCGTAAACCTAAATTCTCAAATCCCTAATTCATAAACCTTAATTCCTAAATCCCTAAACCATAAACCCTAATTCATAATCGTAAACAGTAAATCCATAATTCATAATGCATCAAGAGGAATTCATAAATCATAAACAATAATCCAAACAAACAAGCACAGCACAGCAACACGTTAACACACTCAGCCTGAGCCACAGGCACAGCAATACAATTACACAGGCACAGCCGCGCAGCAAGGTAGGCAATTAGGTTAGCAACACATTACCAATTTACCGATAAACGGCACTGGTAGTCGTAGAGGCAGTCGGCACTCGACAGTCCCAATTACTCGAAGTCGAAGTCCCACAGGCCACACCCACAGGTTCACAGTCACAGTCTCACAGAGAATCAGACACACGATGATTTCGCCCTCAAATCGTTCTAAATTTCATTCCCACTGGAATTCGCAATTTCAAATCGCCCTCAATTTCGTGACTTGTGTAGACTCGGTTGTGGATGGATCATGGCTGGAGACTTGGACGGTCGAACCATTGGGCTTTTTTTTAATTGATAGGCCCACAAGTCCAACACCTGTTAAACCAAAAAAAAAAAAAAAATTGGCCCAAAAACTTCATCTTCTTCCTCCTAGCGACTTCTTCTACTGAAGACTCCTGCGGATCCAGCACGTGCGGTCACGTAAGCTCGTCGGGTGCTGAATCCACCACTGATCAGGATCCTAGAACTTCATACATATAACATCTATGGGGAGGACCATTTGAGGTGGTTCACAAGCTAGCGACCCTCCCGCCTACGTAATAAAGAATGGGTCCAAACCTCGTCTAACATGAGAGGCGAAGTAAGAAGGGAACCTATTTATTTTTGCTTTGGCACCGAGAATGATGATTACAATAGGCGTAGGATCTTTTCAAATAAGACGAGAATATTATGACTACTTGCATAACATGCCTTCTTTGGAGGGATCTAAAGATATTCAAAGATATTTATCACACCTGTGTTTACAATAGGCGTAGGATCTTTTCAAGGAGGCTTAAGCATATGTGTGGTATATACGGTCAAAAAAAGGGATCAAATCTATTTTATCTACATATTTTGAGTACTACTTACTTAACTTATTTACAATTCATTTCTATTTATTTAAAAACAAAATCATTGATGAACAGTTCCCAAACAAGCTTGAAATGTTTTGTGCTTATCTAGCCCGTATTTGCTTCCATTAAAAAAGTGTATTAAAATTCAATTCTAACATAATTTTAATAACTGGGATCTACAACTTTTCAATTACACATTCTATCAATTTTTATCAAAAACTACTAAAAGTTGATTTTTACCTAAACTGAACAATGGCCTAGTTGGTTAAAAACATGATTGGGTGGGCTTGAAATTAGAGAAAGAAATAATATCGTACCACAAGTATTAGCTCATGTTTGACAATCATTATTCAATTTTTTTTTCTACATACTCATTTTCAATCACATATTCACATAATAAAATATTTTGTATGCAAACCTAAAACATTTTCCTATGTTTTAACCACACATTATGCTAAAAATTACTTTTCAAATTATTATTTTTTCCAAATAATGGCCATCAAACAGAGGCTTAATTTACGTTAGTTAGTGCTTCAAAAAATTAGTTTAATAGAAAACTTTATAAAATCAAACAATTTGTCATAAGACTTATATTTTTGTTATATTGTCGACGACTATGGAATAGGACTTACTAGATGTAGATATTAGTTTTATTTTTGAATCTGTAGTACTAAAACTTAAAATCCAGATTTGTAGTTATATAAATTGTATTGGTCATTATCAATAAAATATGTCATATTTATTTGATTTTTGTTCTCAAAAGCTTTGATTTGTGTATATTATAGTTGTCATGAAACCAAAGACATTCGTTTTAGCTTAAATTAAGATTATGATATTGGTTTTGTTGGAAAAACTGAGTTTATGGGCTGACTTTGGCACGAGTTTTGAGTGGGATCCGGTTGTTCAATTTGGAAGATGAAAGTTGATTTGTGTTCTCCTCCGTGAGTACATCGAAATCATATACTTACTTGCCAAAGTTGATGCTCGGGTGAATGAGAAATTGAGGCTCAAAGTGCACCACTCAAAAGGGAGTTTATATGGGAAAAATGAATTTGTCCCACATAGGAAAAAGATGAGAAACTCCAAAGGTCATTGTCATTGATGGTAGCCTAGCCTATAAATAGTGGCTCATTTTCCTCATTCCAACACAAAAAAAAAAAAAAGCAAAGGCTTTCAAATCTAGAATAAATAAGAAATTCATTTGCATAGAGTTCTATTTTTTTTCCTGCATTTCGGTCTTGGTGGTGGTGTAGTTCAGGCACTAGTTCAGTTCGCCGGAGTGGTTCCCGTGGTGCTCGGAAGCTACTGGTTCTACCGTTGTATCCTGGGAAACGGACGCTTGTTGTAAACCTCAAGCACGAACGGTGAGGGGGCGAATCTGTTTTAAGGAAATTGTGTGCAACACAGGCCTCGGGTTAAAAGTTTTCGGTTCTATTACTCGTTCTGCGATTTTTATTCGTTCATGTTTACATTCTGTACGTATATAATATTAAGCATGATATATGTATGTTGAATTTGCGTTCATCGTAGTTATTATATTGCTAAATTGCATACCGAATTTCGCGTATACCGAATTTCTGTGCAATTTACCGAATTTCTGGAGTACCAACAGCATATACGGTATTTAATCTGTTAATACCGGATTTAAGTCTATTTCGATCGACCGAAACTCTAGTTCGGTTGATCGAACCATAATTTTCGATCGATCACCGCTCAGTCGGAACTTGTCTAAATTTTGCCTAATTATATAACAAGCTTAAAACAGATTTGTTTTTTTTTTTAAAGACAAGTTGATATTTAGTTTTTTGGAAACTAATTTTTGTGTGTTTTATTTCAGAAATGACAACCGAACCAACCAACATGGATGTGTCCCAAGTTTCCCAAACTGTGGGTATGGGTGCAGCTATGGGTGCAGGGCCTAGCTCTGTTGTGGCTCAGACTGTAGCTCAGGTGCCAAGTCGTGTTGTGAGCCAACATGTGGCTAATGTTCCGGTTAACCATAGAGAAAAATCGGAAAAATTCAATGGCTTGAATTTCAAGAGGTGGCAGCAAAAAAATGTTATTTTACCTTACCACCTTGAATCTTGCGAGATTCTTGACTGAAACTGCTCCAATACTCAATGAGGGTGAAGGAGATATTCAAGTGATCAGTGCGGTTGATGCTTGGAAACATTCAGACTTTCTGTGCCGAAACTATATATTGAACAGCTTAGCAGACTCGCTATACATCGTGTATAGTAGTATGAAAACTGCTAAGGAGCTGTGGGAGTCGTTGGACCGAAAATATAAGACTGAGGATGCCGGGGCAAAAAAGTTTATTGTCGGCAGATTCTTGGATTATAAGATGGTGGATTCCAAACCAGTAATCAGTCAAGTGCAAGAACTCCAAGTGATTCTTCACGAAATTCATGCCGAAGGGATGGTTGTGAGTGAAACTTTCCAAGTGGCAGCAATTGTTGAGAAATTGCCCCCCGCGTGGAAAGACTTCAAGAACTATCTGAAGCACAAACGAAAGGAAATGAACGTCGAAGAACTGATTGTTAGACTTCGAATTGAAGAAGACAACAAGGGTTCGGAGAAGAAGTGGTTCAGTCCTGATGTTGCTAAAGCCAATGTGGTAGAGCATGGTCAAAGCAGTAAGGCCTACAAGAGTAAGGCTGGGTCATCCGGTGGCAAAGGGACCAAGCAAGGACTAAAAGGTGGAATTTCTAAAAAGAAATTTCAAGGAAAATGCTTCAACTGTGACAAAGTAGGTCACAAGTCTTCGGAGTGCAGAATGCCAAAGAAGAAGAAGGAAGCAAATGTGGTTGATTACATGGCAAATGACGTGTCGGAGATGAATCTCGCAGCCGTCATTTCTGAAGTAAACATGGTGGGTTTCTAACCCGAAAGAGTGGTGGATTGACACTGGTGCTACAAGGCATGTGTGCTCTGATAAAGAGATGTTTAATGCTTTCGAAGCAATTGAAAATGGAGAGAAGTTGTTCATGGGAAATTCAGCAACTTCTGAAATCAAAGGACAAGGGAAGGTGGTTCTGAAGATGACTTCAGGGAAAGAGTTGACTCTTAACAATGTGCTATATGTGCCGGAAATCCGCAAGAACCTAGTGTCCGGGTCGCTTTTGAATAAGCATGGGTTTCGTATTGTATTTGAGTCAGACAAAGTTATTTTGTCCAAAAGTGGAATGTTTGTCGAAAAAGGGTATGTTTCCGATGGCATGTTCAAACTAAATGTAATGGTTGTTAAGCCAAAAATGAATAAATTGAACTCTTCTGCTTATTTGCTTGAGTCTTCCAATGTGTGGCATGATAGACTAGGACATGTTAACTATGATTCTTTACGTAGACTAGTTAACTTGAATTGCATACCCGCGTTCCATGTTGATTCGAAACATAAGTGTGAAACTTGTGTTGAAGCAAAATTGACAAGGTCGTCATTTAAATCAATTGAACGGAATACTGAACCACTTGATTTAATTCACAGTGACTTATATGATTTAAAATTTGTACAAACGAGAGGTGGCAACAAGTATTTCATTACTTTTATCGACGATAGCACAAAATACTGCTATGTGTACTTGCTAAAAAGCAAGGATGAAGCGATAGAGAAATTCATTCTCTATAAGACGGAAGTTGAAAATCAACTTAGCAAGAAAATTAAGATGTTGAGAAGCGATCGAGGTGGTGAGTATGAAGCACCGTTTGCTGAATTCTGTGCACAACACGGAATCATACATGAAACCACCGCACCTTATTCACCGCAACAAAATGGCATTGCCGAAAGAAAAAATCGCACCTTAAAAGAAATGATGAATGCAATGCTAGTAAGTTCTGGGTTACCTCAGAACATGTGGGGGGAGGCTGTGTTGTCAGCAAATTACCTTTTAAATAAGGTGCCCCGAAAGAAAATGGAAAAGACCCCGTATGAGTTATGGAAAGGAAGAAAGTCTTCCTATAAATACTTACGAGTGTGGGGGTGTCTCGCTAATGTGGCTATCCCAACACCAAAGAATGTGAAGATAGGCCCGAAAACTGTAGATTGCATCTTCATTGGATATGCTCATAACAGTAGTGCTTATCGATTTCTTGTGTATGAATCGAAAATCTCAGATATACACAAAAACACGATAATGGAATCGAGAAATGCTTCGTTCTTTGAACATGTATTTCCGTATAAGTCCAAAGAAGAGGCAAGCTCTTCTAAACGGACGTATGAGATTATGATTGAAGATAGTCAGGACCAAGAACTAGAAGAGGGGGTTGAGGTTGAACCAAGACGTAGCAAAAGAGAAAGAACAGAAAAATCTTATGGTCCAGATTTTCTGACCTATATGCTAGAAAGTGAACCTCAAAGCTATCAAGAAGCTGTAAACTCCTTAGAAGGACCTCAATGGAAAGAGGCCATTAAAAGTGAAATAGATTCCATCTTACAAAATCATACATGGGAGCTAGTGGATCTTCCCCCAGGAAATAAACCACTAGGCTACAAATGGATTTTCAAACGAAAAATGAAAACAGATGGAACTATTGAAAAGTACAAGGCCAGGTTAGTAATTAAAGGTTACCGACAACGGGAAGGCTTTGATTATTTTGATACATATTCTCCAGTAACAAGAATAACATCTATTAGGATGATACTTGCGATTGCTGCTTTGCGGAATCTTGAAGTACATCAAATGGATGTTAAGACTGCCTTCTTAAATGGAGATTTAGATGAAGAAATCTATATGGAACAACCCGAGGGGTTTTCATCTCCAGGGCAGGAAAAGAAAGTCTGCAAATTGGTGAAGTCATTATATGGCTTAAAACAAGCACCAAAACAATGGCATGAGAAATTCGATAGTGTCATGATGGAGTGTGGATTTAAAATCAATGAGTGTGATAAATGTGTTTACGTCAAAGACACGAAAAATGGCTATGTCATTTTATGTCTTTACGTTGACGATATGCTTATTATTGGTAGCAACGATAAGATGATCAAATCCACCAAGAATATGTTAAATTCAAGATTTGACATGAAAGATATGGGCTTGGCTGATATTATACTTGGAATCAAAATTTCAAGAACATCAGATGGACTCGTTCTAAGCCAGTCACATTATGTGGACAAAATTCTGGAAAAGTTCAGTAATGATGATACTGGCATGGCTAGAACACCGATAGATACGAGTCAACACCTATCCAAGAATAAAAGTGAAAGTGTTTCTCAAGTAGAATACTCGAGAATCATTGGAAGTCTGATGTACTTAATGAGCTGTACAAGACCAGACATAGCCTACACAGTTAGTAAACTAAGTAGGTATACGAGTAATCCAGGAGCTGATCATTGGAAAGGAATAATAAGAGTACTAAGGTACTTAAGATTGACTCGTAATTATGGATTGCATTATGCCAAATATCCAGCGGTCATTGAAGGATATAGTGATGCTAATTGGATATCTGATATGAAAGACTCAAAATCCACGAGTGGATTTGTGTTCACATTGGCAGGTGCAGCTGTTTCTTGGAAATCCTCTAAGCAAACAGTAATAGCACGATCCACTATGGAATCTGAGTTTATAGCTCTAGATAAAAGTGGTGAAGAGGCTGAATGGTTACGCAACTTCTTAGAGGATATTCCAAGATGGTCAAAACCTGTGCCAGCAATTTGCATACACTGTGATAGTCAATCAGCAATTGGAAGGGCACAGAGTAACATGTATAATGGTAAATCTAGACATATACGTCGTAGACACAATACCATAAGACAACTAATCTCAACTGGAGTTATCACTATTGACTATGTAAAGTCAAAAGATAACATTGCGGATCCGCTAACCAAAGGGTTAAATCGAGAGTTAGTTGAGAAATCATCGAGAGGAATGGGACTTAAGCCCTTGAATGGATAAGTCAATACAAAGGAAAACCCAACCTAGTTGACTGGAGATCCCAAGATCTAGGTTCAAATGGACAACCTAATTGTAAAGACTTGATGTAATCACTGTGGGGGATATTACCTCATGTCCATTCCTGTGATGCGACAGTGATGCCCGTGAGGTTGGAGGATAAGCAATTGGCTTTTAATGATTCTTATGCGTCGGAAATCGAGCCGAGTAATGCGGGTTATTTGTAATAAGAAATCACCTATGTGAGAGAGAAGTGAGGCCGCTTCTAAGGAAATTGTGTGGGGCGCAATTCTAGTGATCTTTCACAGAACCAGGCATATGTTCATGGCCAAAACGAACATAATAATGAGAACTGAAATGTGTTAGGAAGAATCCTGTGTGAAGTGTATTATCGTTTACATAAACAGCAGAACAGTTCAAGGACATCGCGTCTACTGATCAGCCAGTAAAGTAAATATGCTTTCACAAGGGAAGGTTCAAAGGGTAACACCTACCTATCCTATGCAGGTTTCAACTGTTGAACTATATCACCAAGTCGTCATGTGTCACATTCATAAGTCGTCATGTGTCACATGCATGAGTCGCTCCCAATTTTCATTCATGTGGGGGATTGTTGGAAAAACTGAGTTTATGGGCTGACTTTGGCACGAGTTTTGAGTGGGATCCGGTTGTTCAATTTGGAAGATGAAAGTTGATTTGTGTTCTCCTCCGTGAGTACATCGAAATCATATACTTACTTGCCAAAGTTGATGCTCGGGTGAATGAGAAATTGAGGCTCAAAGTGCACCACTCAAAAGGGAGTTTATGTGGGAAAAATGAATTTGTCCCACATAGGAAAAAGATGATAAACTCCAAAGGTCATTGTCATTGATGGTAGCCTAGCCTATAAATAGTGGCTCATTTTCCTCATTCCAACACAAAAAAAAAAGCAAAGGCTTTCAAATCTAGAATAAATAAGAAATTCATTTGCATAGAGTTCTATTTTTTTTCCTGCATTTCGGTCTTGGTGGTGGTGTAGTTCAAGCACTAGTTCAGTTCGCCGGAGTGGTTCCCGTGGTGCTCGGAAGCTACTGGTTCTACCGTTGTATCCTGGGAAACGGACGCTCGTTGTAAACCTCAAGCACGTACGGTGAGGGGGCGAATCTGTTTTAAGGAAACTGTGTGCAACACAGGCCTCGGGTTAAAAGTTTTCGGTTCTATTACTCGTTCTGCGATTTTTATTCGTTCATGTTTACATTCTGTACGTATATAAAATTAAGCATGATATATGTATGTTGAATTTGCATTCATCGTAGTTATTATATTGCTAAATTGCATACCTAATTTCACGTATACCGAATTTCTGTGCAATTTACCGGATTTCTGGAGTACCAACAGCATATACGGTATTTAATCTGTTAATACTGGATTTAAGTCTATTTCGATCGACCGAAACTCTAGTTCGGTTGATCGAACCATAATTTTCGGTCGATCACCGCTCAGTCGGAACTTGTCTAAATTTTGCCTAATTATATAACAGGTTTTCCCTTATTATTCAAGATGAAAAACAATGAAATATCTCTTCACATGTGGTTGGGAAAACATTGAATGCGGTTACTTTTGTTGTCAAAAATGGACCACAAATTCTAGTAGGAATTTTTTACCAAGAAATTCACATTTCAAATGTAATTGTTGCAACCTTGTTGGACATAGAACTAAAATTGTCGTCAACATATTCAGAGTGATCATTGTGGCTACAAAGGTCATACCATTGACGTTTGTCGAAAGCTCAAGTAAGAAAATGTTGAAGGGAATAAGAGAGGTCTCTCAAACTCCTTTTCAAAACTCACCATATAGATTCCAAAGCTGACAAAGCTGAAATGACTCGTTTCTCCTACAATCTCACCGTTGATAAATACCATAATCTGTTTGAACTAATTTGTCGAACAAAATCGGTTAGTGTTGCCAATCAAGTGTCAACAGTAAGCGATCTTTCAAATATTCCTCCTAGCTCTCCTATATCTAGTAAGGTTATTCGATGAATCTTTGACACAGGAGCCACTGGTCTCATGGTTTGTTCATCTTGTTTTTTCACCACTAGCATACTTGTTATCAATCGTTATGTCCATTTACCAAATCATATCCTTGCTCAAGTAACACATATATGGGGACAACCTGCTTTGCTAATAAATTGGTTTCTTTGTAATGTTCTTTCCTTTAAACTCAATTTAATATCTGAAGCAAAATTGACTAAATTCTCTTCATGTCATGCAACCTTTACCAACAGCTTTTGTTTCGTGCAAGACCAACATTCGGAGAAGACAATTGGGATGGGAATTGAGCAACCTGGACTCTACTACTTGGATACTTTGAAGTATGTTGGGTGTAGTGTCTTCATTGCCACCGCCACTTATACCAATCCTCACCTTTGGCACCAATACTTTGGTCATCACTCGAATAAAAGGCTGCAAGGGATTTCTTTGTATTCAGATTCTGTTAAATCTTATTTGGTTAATGATTGCCCCATTTGTCCACTTACTAAGCAAACTAGGCAACCTTTTCATTCCAGTTCTATTAATACAATTATACAAAATCTTGTTTTGAGTTAATTCATGTTGATATTGGGATGGTTATCATGTTCCAACTTTACAAGGGGTAAATTATTTTCTTACTATCGTAGATGATTTATCTCGATGTACACAGATTTATCTCTTGCTTAAAAAATCAGAAACTGATAATTGTTCACTTACCTTTATAAACCTCATTGAAACCCAATTTGATTATAGCATATAAAATCATTCGTAGTGATAATGAACCTGAATTTGTCATTCCAAACACATTATCAGAACTAAAGGGATTATTTATCAACCCATCACTACAAACAAGCAAATTTGATGCTTGTTCTCTTCGTTGCATCTTCCTTGGTTATCATTATGGTACCAAAGGTTATAAGGTATATAATTTAGTCATCGGAAAGATTTTCATTTCTCGAGATGTTATCATTCATAAACATATTTTCTTCATGCTTCTGTTGTGTCCATATCGACTTCATCTGTTACACTCGATTCTTGGGAGCAACCAACTTGGCCATTTTACCTGTTGTAGTGCTCACATTTCTTACTACAATGCTAGCCAATCCAAACTCACTAATCGCGAAGCCATCTTCTCCTTCCATGGTGCCTTAACTATGTACATTCCACACTCAATATCAACCACTGTATCGCCAGCTTTACCCATCACGACACCTTTAGACCCAATTCCTACGTACCACGGTGACCAGACTTTTCTTTTAGATGTCGTGGCCTTAGACACTACCACCACGACACAACCTAACTCCCCATCTAATTCTCCTATAGCTGATACCCAAATTCGGTGACCCATACGAGCACCAAGCTATCTTCAATAGTATCATGTCAAACTTTATGTGAACAAGAATATGAAAGATAATATCAATAAATAAATAAAAAATATTCTTATTGGTCAATACCTTGAAAATACTGGACAGTGACAAATTGATGAGCCATGGGTGCCACGGATCTCGTAACATTATTTTTTATGCAATGTAATGAGTATAAGTGTTTACATAAAATTAAAAGTTTCTTAAATGCACAAAAGTAAAAATAAATTTGGTCATACAATTTAAATAGAATATTTATATAACACAAATTAAAACTAATGAGTTACCTAAGTTTTATAGAAATTTTGTAAAATAGGAATTTCTTGATATGGAAGTTTTTAAAAGTAAAATTTTCTTAAATTTGGAATAGGTTTAAAACATTATTTTTTGTTTTGTTGATTTGAATAACGCGTAACTAAAAGAGCTTCCAAGTAAGAAGGAGGGTTATAAGTGATTACTTTGATACATATTCTCCAGTGACAAACACCCAAACAGTGGCATGAAAAAGAAGGTGGGTTTAAAATCAACAAGTGTGAAAAATGTGTTTACTTTCAAAAACACTGAAACTGGTCGTCATTTTTTGTCTTTACGTTGACGACATGCTCATTGTTGGTAACAATGATAAGGTGATTAAATCTACGAAAAACATGTAGAATTCGAGATTTGACATGAAAGATATGGATTTAACTAATATGATACTTGGAGTTAAAATTAAAACAACATTAGGTGGACTCATTCTAAGCCGATCACATTATGCAGACAAAATTCTAGAAAAGTTTAACAAGAATGATACTGATATGGCTAGAAAACCTGTAGATATAAGTCAGTATCTATCTAAAAACGAAGGCGAGAGAGTCTCTCAATAGAATACTCTAAAATTATTGGAAGTCTGATGTACTTGATAAGTTGCACAAGACCAGACATAGCTTACACAGTTAGTAAACTAAGTAGATACACGAGTAATTCAAGAGCTAACCAATGAAAATGAATAGTAAGGGTATTAAGGTAGTTAAGATATACTCATATCTGTGGACTGCACTATACCAGATATTCAATAGTCTTTGAAGGATATAATGATGCTAATTGAATATCTGATATAAAAGACTCAAAGTCCACTTTTGGATTTATATTTACATTGGGAGGTGCAGTTATACCATGAAAATCCTCTAAACAAACAGTCATAGCCAGATCTACCATGAAATATGAGTTTATAGCTCTAGACAAATGTGGTGAAGAGGCCGAGTGATTACGTAACTTTTTAGAGAAAATACAGAAATAGTCTAAACCTATGTTAGCAATTTGCATACACTGTGATAGTCAATCAGGGATTGGAAGAGCACAAAATAATATGTATAATGGTGAATCTAGATGTATACATCGTAGACATAATATCATAAAGTAACTACTCTCAAGTTGAGTTATCTCTATTGACTATGTAAGGTCAAATAATGACATTGCGATCTGCTAATTAAATGGTTAAATAGAAAGTTAGCTGGAATATTATCGAAAGGAATATGACTTAAGCCATTGAACAAATGAGTTAATACAAATGAAATCTATCATACTTCGCTGAAAATCTCAAGATCTAGGTTTAAATGGACAATCTAATTGTAAAGACTTAATTGAATCACCGTGGAGGATATAATTTCATGTGCATCCCTATGATGTAATAGTGATGAAGCTTTTAATGATTCTTATGCGTTGAAGACCGAGCAAAGTAATGTGGATTACTTGTAATAAGAAATCACTTATGTGTGAGAGAAGTGTGGCAGCTTCTAAGGGAATTGTGTGAGGCTCAATTCTTAGAAACTCTCACGGAACTAGGGAAATGTTTATGGCCAAAATGAACATAACTATAAGAACAGAGTTGTGTTAGGTAGAAGCATGTATGGAGTGTGTCATCGTTTACACAAATGGCAGAATAGTTTAAGGATATTATGTCTACTAATCAGTCAGTAAAGTAAACATAGTTGCACAAGGGAAGTTTCAAAGTGTAACACCTACCTATCCTATGCAGGTTTCGACCGTTGAATTCTATCATCATGTCTATCTGTCATTGTTAATTTCATTCACGTGGGGAATTGTTGAAAAATAATATGATAAATTAATATATTAAAGCAATACATTAAGGTTAATATATTAAAACAATGTATTCAAGTTGAATGAAATCGTAACAACAATTTATAGATTTCAAGTCTAGTTAATTTTATAGTTAATTTGTATTTGAATTGATTCAATTCTATAATTAATTTGTGGTTACAAATTCAGTTATGACTATTGTAATATTATTTGTGTTCAATACAAAAGTAATTAAGAATTTGAAACCTCATTCATCCTAGTACTATATAAGGAGGTGTTCTCCTTATTCTTCAGGCCAAAAACTTGAGAGTTCTTTCTTCACTCTTAGTTTCTCCCTTCTCTTTGTTTCAAGAGTTTAGTTCTTAGTAACTTAAATAGTTTAGTTTTTTGTTCTAGCTTGTTGAAAGAATTGTGAGCATTCTTTGTTCGTCTAAAATAGTGACGAGATGCTAGTCAACTACTTTCAACCATTGTATCCTAAAATATAGATGTCATCAGTCATCTTGCACCACAGTAGGGAGTGAATCTGTTTCAAGAAAAAATGTATGCAAAACAAGCCTCGATTCCTTTAAACACTGTTACTACCTCAACAACCATTTCCTCTAATTTTATTGTTACTCCATTTATTGTAATATTTCCTTCCATTATTTTATTTATACAATTCCAGTAATATTCCTACTTTCCTTTTTGTACTTTTCCTAACAGAGAAAATGTCTATTAATAAAAAACTAGACTCATTTGTACTCTTCTAAACTAATAAGCTGTTCCAAAATCAACTTTCACCCAAAAATCAAGAATAAGGGAATAAAGTTTTGATCTGATGGTAGCTTGTGAAGAAACACGGGACACGAGACAATCAAGTTTGAAAGTCTCAAAACTCGAACGATGGTGGAAGGAGCGTTGGTGGTGGCGGTTGTATGCCAGGCGGGACAATGTATGGATTTTGGTTTGGTTAGGTTAGTATGGGATCCAGGGTAGATAGGGTGGTAGGGGTGAGAAAGATGATAAATAGTTAAGTTACTCTATTTATTTTTTTTCTCTTTTTAATTTAAAATTTAATTATTTTATCGGAGAAAAATAAAATTACAATTTTGCCCTTTAAATTGATCAAATATATTTTTTGGTCAACTAAAGGGAAAATGGACAAAAATATATCCATTTTTCCTCCGACTCCAACGAATTGAAAGATTTGGTGTTATGAGTGCCACAAATAAAAAGTTAGGATAAAAGCTGCAATTGAGTGAAAGGTTTAGAAACTGTTATTTACCTTATTATTATGTTAATGATGCGCAAGGAATGACTATTTTGAAGCAAGCAATCCAATACATCTTTTTTTTTATTTGTTCCAGTTTTATTGATTTGTGAAATTATCATATAATGGGACGGATCCTCCTACTCATAAATTTGACACACTTATTTGACAAATAATCGTGATCTTTAATTTAAGTCAATCCAACGCTCAATATGTATTTCACTAAGATCATGGGAGAGTTGGTTATAACTACTTGAGATCCATAAGATATTGAGCCTTGAATTGACTTAAATTAAATGTCACAATTATTTGTCAAATAAGTGTGTCGAACTTATCAATAGGAAGATCCATTCCGATCATATAATTACACTATAACAAAGCAAAATATATATATATATATAATGTTAAAGAAACAAGTAATTCACCTCTTGGTGTAACCATTTTCACAAATCAACGAATTAGTAACTAATTAATTCAAATCATTGAGATTGGAAGTAAGGCAATTCATAATAGCATTGAAGATTTAAAACTTTATAATTAAAAGAGATCATTGAAGCTGCAATTCCAAGCTTTTTACTTCTTCTTTTTTGTAAACTTTATTCAAACTTTTCATTTGTATCACTCATGGTCCCAAATATTTCATTTTGTTATAGTAAAAGGACAAATGGACGGATTATGTCCATTTCTTTGTTAATTGACTAAAAGTCATTGAATTTACCAAATTTTGATTGATTTTAAGAGTAAAATGATAAATTATATTTTCTGTAATAAAATAATTAAGGAAAAAAATTTCACCCCTACCACCACTTCATCGTCTTCCCTAACCCACCTCACTACCTTCTTCACCTTACCTCACCTCACCTCACATTACAGCACCCACTCCACCCTACCCACCCACCTTACCTTGAAAATCGAGCCATCTGCCACCACTGACCACATCCACCACTGCCTACCTACTAGCATCACAAAACCTGATCAGTGAAAACTGAATGCATCTCCACTCTTCCCCATTAATGAAAATTGAAAACTCATATTCAAAGATTTTATCGCAAAAATCATTTGTTTGAAAAAAAGGGTAAACTCGGAAGCCTCATCAAACCAAGAATATTTTCCAATAGTACTCTTTCTCTTCAAATTTTCTTCAATTAGACTACTCAAAAGCCTCATCAAGCCGAAAATCTCTCAGTTTTGGAAATCAGGTTGTCCCAAAATACTTTTTTGTCATTTCCAAGCGGCGATGGTGATGGTGCTAAGCCAACTACAACAGTGTAAGAAGGTCCATAATCAATTAGGCTTTTCGTAGCCTCTTACCTCTTTTTTCCATCATAGCCAGACATAGTGCCATGGTCCTAACTTCGTCAATATTGGTGGTTCTTAGAGCAACACTACGGCATAATTGACGGTAGTGAAAACTGGAAACTTGGAAAGGCACGCAGCAATGAAGACTTATCTAAGCAGAGATCAACCACCTGACCTTAATAGCCGGCAAGCGAGCTGCCATACAAATACTTTAAAAAAAAAAAGGAAATTACATCAGGTGTCATTTTTTTTTGTATGTAACTAGGGGTGAACACGGTTCGATTTGAGCGGTTTATGCTATATTTTCAACTCAAACCATTTTAAGCGGTTTGAAATTTTTCCAAACCAAACCAAACCATTTCATTTTTCAAACCAAACCAAACCAAACCATTATTTGCGGTTTGGTTCGGTTTTAATCCGCAGTTTACCTATCGACATTATAGTAATATATTTAAAACAAGTTAACATATAAATTTAAACGGACACTAATAGTGTTAAATATTAAATTACATTCATATTTGTCTGAAATTCGATATATAACAAAAAAGCAAAAAAGATAGTATTAAGCTAGCATCACTCAAACTTTTACAAACAACAATATCAGAATAAGTATAAAAGTACAAACCTCTTAGGTACCGGGCGTCACTAATCAATCTTTTACATGCCTCATAATTCCCTTGAACATATCAATCTTTGCATTTTGAAGGATGACAGTAGTACCGGACATCACTAGATCAACTAAGAAAGAAATATAAACAAAAACCAAACGGTTATCCATATTAAATAAATACTCTAAGTGAAGGAAATGAGTACAATAAACCATAATCCATTAAACAGATGAAAATTACGAGATGCATTGTTTAAGGTTCACACGATGATTGATTGAAACAAAGACAACTAAGACGTGATAAAACACACAACACAAGATAAATCAACAATCACTTTTGAAACATGTATAGTAAAAGCAGCATCAAACATTTACTCGGACAATGTTTGACCCATTAAACAAAGAAAGTTCAACATCCCTTGACATGATGACTATTGGACAAAATGTGGTTGTCCACTTGAATTTCTTAGTGGTTTAAAGCAAGAAAATTCAAATTCTAGATGACAATTTTTCATCATATCCCTGTTTGGTTTAGAGAAAAATCAGGTTTTAGTAGATTTTGATATAAGTTTATGAAACATGTGGTTGAAAAGTTATGAGTCCAATGAAATATGTGGTTAAAATTATTTGTCGACTTCTTATATTTTAATTCGCATTTATACCTAATCCAAACGGAGGCATAGTAATCTCCTTCCTAGAGGAACTTTTCATGTCAAATATATTCTTAGATGAAACTGTTTTCAAACTTATCTTCAGGCCGCCCGGCTCAAGTCAAAGACGAAAAGAACTAAAAATCTCCAACGCCCAAAAAAAGATAAATCAGCGATCATATACATACTACAGACCAAATAATTGACAAGAGAAAAGTGTGCGTCAAAAAATTATTTGTCTATCTCTTTAAAGCTAAACATATTAATACGAGAACCCTTATTTCTACCCCCCCCCCCCCCAATAAAAAATATTAATAAAGGAAAAAACCTATTATTCAAAATAACAAGCCAAAAGAATCAAAACTCGTTATTTACAATTTTGCAGGCATAGAAACTCATTCTAATAACTGAAATATTCGGCCTACTACATTAATTGTTTTTCACTTGATTATGAATTTGTGCTGCGTTATGCAAGTATGCCTAACTTATGTATACAACACACGTATGCATACCTTGGTCATTGCGAGCGGTGAAGAGGATAGTACCACTCTCATCGCCAACAAGGCACTCAGTAATGCGGGTGCTACGCATGTGGGGGGAGACGACACGGCCTTTCTGCAATACCATATTGGAATTAAAAAGAATCTATGTTTTGGTTTTGAGACTTTGAGTTGGGTTTTGATTTTCTCCCCCTTTTTTTAGGGGGCTTGGCTTTCGACATAAATTCAAAATTTGAATTTCTAAGTCTAGTTTGGAGGTATTATTTTTAATTGGTTTAAATTCTAAAAATTATACTTTAATAAAATTATATATGAAAATTTATAATTTCATTAAAAAAATTAATTAAAAAGTACGGTTCGGTTTGGTTTTTTGCGGTTTTTGAAAATCAAAACCTAAACCAAACCATTTTGAAACGGTTTGGTTCGGTTTGAGGAAAAAAAAACCGCGGGTCCACGTGGAACCGAACCAACGGTTTCAAACCAACGGTTACGGTTCGGTTTGCGGTTTCGCGATTTTTTTGTACAGCCCTATATGTAACTACAAAAATGTCACTTTTTTTAAGCTTATAAAAAATGTCACTTTTGTACATTTTTGCCCCTGCGGATAAAAATAAATCCTGGCACGTACTTCTAAAATGGGATTTGACATATGGTTGAAAATAGTTCCATAATTGTCACAGAAGCCCTAAATCGTCCTAAATCACGCAACCCCTGCTCTCCATTTCCAAGCTTCGCACACAACAATGGCAGCTTTCAAGCACCTCCTCACAAACCCAACGCCACTACTTCTCCAAAACGCTGCCACTGCACCACCTTTCTTCCCTCTTTCTCCGCCGCCTCTTCTTTGCAGAACCCGACCCAGATGCCAATCCCAATTTTCGTAAACCCCTTCCCATCCAACCCGTTTCTTATCCAAGTAGAAGCCAACCCTCTCCATCCCAAGAAACCCAGTCCCAATCTCAATCCCAATCCCAACCCCAACCCCAACCCGAATCTCCACTTGAACAAATCCCACGTGAAGCTGACCCGGGTACCCGGAGAAAGAGCAAGAGAGCACCGGAGGCTTGTGGGGGAAGGGAATAAACGCTGCAAAGAAGGCTAGGGAATGGTCAGAGCTCGTCACTAGTCCGAAATGGAAGACATTCATCCGTCGGTTCAATAGGACGACAGCTCGGTCCAAAAATGGGTCCTTCAGAGGTCAATTATTCTTGAACCTTACTGTAATTAGTGTTTGGTGCAAGTGATATCATCGCTTTGGTGTCTTTCTAAATATACCAGAATAAAATTATCTTGTAGCGTCTGCGTTCCTTGAAAATGACAGAGAAACGGAAGCTGCTCATTCAGTTGCAGCTACTACTGGTGAAACGGAGGTTAGATTTTAGAAACTTAGTTATTGACTGATTACTTGGTAAATCTAAAATTTATAGTAGCTTTAGTCCAATGAAAGTAATTTAGATTTTTTTTCTGACTTGATATTCCAATCTTCTTTGTGCAAGATAAGTCGATTATCACTTGCATATGTTGTTCTTCAATGGAGTACCGCTGCAAATTTCAATCTATTTTGGCAATAACATAAATAACTTATCAACTTAATACTTACAGAAGCCTTAGGGTCTGCCTAATAGAAAAAATAATAGCAGCCATTGGGCAGCAAGTGATATTTTTGGTGAATATGTCCTTAGAGAAGATTAATATCAGTCCTCTAGGCATGTCGTTTTTCCCGAATTTTTTCATCTTCTTGGAGAATCTTTGAAACCCAGCTGAATTACTATGCATTTCTGTTTTATTGTAAAATTGAAGAATTAATAATTTTAGTTGATTATTTCTTGTTTTTAGTTTGAGTGAAACTATAAAAATTACAACAATAATCATTACTAATAACAACTTCCACACCCCACTGTTTTGCAGGATTAAAATTTCGAATTTCAGTTTTGATTATTTTGTTTCAAGTCAATGGAGGACTTCAATTAGTTAGATGTCACATTACAGAGGAATTAATGAAAATCAATTGAAGTAGTTGAAGTTATGCTGGTGTCTATTAGTTTTAAAATTTGTCGAAAATATGCTAATTTGTCTACATGTTTGGTCTCCACAAGGAATGGACTAAATTACCTCGAATGATGTTCTTTCTAAGGAGTAAATTTATTTCTATATTATTATTACCAAAGACTAAATTACCTCGAATGATGTTCTTTCTAAGGATTAGCTATGTTGTGGCCTAATTTAGTGGTTTATGAGTTTTCTATGTATTTGAAGTGGTGCTGTATTTTGTTATCATGAATTTGATATTTCGAAACTTTTTATGTTACTACATGTGATGTGAAAATTCATCTGTAAAAATGGATGAATTGAATGAATGTTAGTATGTAAAAAAATTTAAATTTTAACCAATTCAAGATATGCATATTAAGTGTTTGTGAAAATGTAAATTCAAATAAGACATTATCACTATTCTATATTCAAGCCTCCCACTCATTTGGTCAATTTACGTTTATACTAGGTCTGAACATATATTTGTTATGGTGAAATACGCAAACATAAAGTAGTTCGAATACGTTCAAGTGTGGGGTAATTCTAATGGTTTAAGGGTCGAAATTATAATTTTCGTATGTTCACTTCATTAGACAGTTAACTTAAAAATACTTGACTATTTGTGGTTGTAATTCTTATGCCTGCTTGAATGTGGAGTAAGTAGCTCTTGAATAATACCGATAGAATCCTGGTGAACTGTCGTTCCCGACAGTTAACCTCATTAGTTCTCGACAGATGGGTGGATTCCGACAGATGAAATATCGTTCCCGACAGTTGACCGCAATAATTCTTGACAGATGGAGTATTCCATTGAATTTTTTATTTGTTATTGTACATTGTAGTTATATATTATTTATTGTAGTACACGATGTTCGTATTCATTGCATCTATTCACTATGCCCCTGTAATCTCATCATCACATATGCTAATTTATGTCATTTTCATGGGCTTGAGCAGATTGACAGAGTGAACTTCTTTTATTGTGAGCGTGTTGCTGCTTACATGTACACAAAGGTCGGGGGGTGGAAGCAGGAAGTTTGTCAACCAAAGGCATTCCGGTCCAAGAGAGGAACGTGCAAAGGATCATCATGAAAAATGAATCAGAAGTATAGATAACGATTACTGATTCGCACGGAACAACTGATACTTTTTTTAATTCATAAAATTATCGTTGGACATGCATTGCAATTTTTTAATTTTTGACACATTCATATGGTCACATGTTGGACATGTATTTCAATTTGTTATACGATCATTTCTTGTACATGTGCTTTGTGACGCTTTTGTGCTCAGAGCGTGGTTTAGCTTAAAGAATGGCAAATTTGAACATATTGTACGTATGTGTTTCTCACTATTAATTGTATCAACGCTATATGAAATGTGTCTCCTACCTCATATTCGTTGTGTTGTTCAGCTAAAAGAAGACGAACTTATAATTTTCATTATTGAATTATGATTTTGGTCTTCCAAGGTATATGAAAATGTCATGATGACCAAAAGTTATAGGGTACCCATGAAGATTGTCTTTGAAATTAATATAAAGGGTACAAGTAAGACAACCTTCAATTCCAATTTAGTTTGGGACTTTGAATTTCAATTCCAATTTAGTTCAGGGATTGACGATACCAAATTTGTCATTCAACCTTAACACAAGTCCGACTAGATTAATACTTCTCGACACTAAAAGGGACGTGGTTTTGTCCCCTGTCCACTTCCATTCGTCATCGACATGAATGAAATTGCTTCCATGCGACACGATGAATCTTAGATGATTGTTCGTACCTGAAATTTTGGGATTGCAACGATAAATAACATGAACAATAAATATGCCGATATGTGATAGCATGCAAGTCGAACGTTCAATTTTTACATCAAGCAAAAAGGAAGGTGAAATAAATTCTTAGGTCTGGTGTTCAACTGCCAATACGACAATTGAACACTTCAACCCAACAATTAGAAAATATCGGGAACGACAGTTTAAATGTCGTTCCCGACATTTGCAATGTCGGGGGTTCGACATTTCAACTGTCGGGTTTAGCCGGAAAACCTTAAAACAGTACACGTTTTCCGGTCGCGGGAAAACCTTAAAACATTACATATTGTTTGGTAGCTTGAAAGAATTAGTTTGCAACATTAATGGCCATAATGAATTCTCAACTACAACATCTTGATAACATTTAATAACTCAATGTGCTTTCTTAATGACAATGTTATTATTTCCCTTTACAAAATATATCATAAATCACACAACATCATGAACACTTATTTAAAAACCTTCAAATATATGTGATCATTTTATATTGAACATTTATTCAAATAATAACCATTTTGTTAAGAACCAACCTCTCAAAATGAATGGAGAGTTCAAGACCTTTCTCAAGGAGTGAAGAAGATGTAAAAAAAATTATATGTTAATGGAGTTGAAAGATATAAGTGGAGAAGACAACAAATTATTTTATGTTTTTTTTATTAACAAAATTCATATTAAACAATATAATATACATATATTTAATTTTTATAATATTAAAATCAAATCATCACATCAAGGTATGATATTAATGAGCATTAAATGTTCCTAGATTTGTGAGACTTTTAGGTCAAAGGGTAATATAGACCATTCATACAAAAAAAGTGACATTTTTTATAAAATCAAGTGACAATGAAGTTTTTTGGTGCATTATCAAAAAAAGTGGCATTTTTGAAAATTCCCCTAAAAAAAATTGAGATTTAAAAAGTTCAGAAATATTCAATCTAAACTTGTTGAGACTTGAGAGTCTCTTAAAACATTGGTGCATTCGATCGAGACTTTTAAAAAGTCTTTAAAAATAATTGTGTATTCAATTAAAAAATTTAAAAGTCTCTATAAGTTTCAGGATATTCAAATTGTTAATGACTTTTAAATTTTTTTTATAAAAGTCTTTAAAGTACTAACTTTTAAGATAACAGTGCTAAAATAAGATCTCAAAATTTGTCTTTCATTCATCTCAAGATTTTGAAAGACTTTCACAAAAAAATTAATATGTATTTTCTATTTCTTTCAATATTTCTGTTTCTTTTTTCCTTCTACGAACATTAGAATGATGAACAAAAATTATTTTTTCTGTTGATTATATTTATTTCTCTCTTTCTCCCTCTTTTATTTTATTTTATCTTTATTCTCTATGAAAATTTAAATTATAACTAAAAATTCTAATTACTTTTTTCTTTTCTTTTTTCATCACATTTTATGAAAAATATCTATTTGTAATTAAAAATTATAAAATTTTATATAAAAATGCTAGTTTATAGTTATAAATTTAAATATACTGGTTTTTGCATTTACACTTAGAGGTACATCATAATGATAATACTTAACATTAAATTTTTCATTTATTTTTTATGAAAGAATAATGTAACATATTTATTATTTTTTTATTGAATTTTTATTTATTTTAAAATTATATTTTTATATAGGGAGGTGAAATGAAAGTGTGGAAATCACCACCTCGTATATAAGAAGTTTACACTGGTGTTCTAGATCCACGTGAATTTCATTTTAAATGAATGTTTTCAAAAATCTTTTGAATTCTACAAAACTTTATAAAAAGTTTAATAAAAGTCTATATAAGCCTACGAAAGATTTCCATTAATTCTATACAAATTCATAAAAAGTTTACAAAATCCACATAATTCATCACTTAAAAATCCATAAAAGTCTTCAAAAATTCCAATTGAATATACCTCGTATAGATTTGGGTGCTAGAATTCTCTGCTTTGTAGAAAAATTAGAGGTTTTAAGTTCTTACTATGGCAAAGATTATGCCCTCGTTTGGCCCTCATTTTTTGGAATGAAAATGGGAGGAATAATATTTTTTTTTTAAAAAATGAGTGGTTGAAAAGGAAGAAATTTTTTTCGATTTACGCGTAATATTATTTTATAGAAAATTGTGTGGTTAAAAATAGGAAAGAGAGAAAAATGGAATGTAATGAAATTTAATTTAATGAAAATCAAGCATATTTGAGATTATGGTTTTTAAATTGTGTAACAGTGTTTGTTTAGTTATTTGATATTATGGTTTACAAATTCGGTGAGATTGCTTACGTTGTTGTTTGAGATTTGGGTAGGGTGGTTATGGCGATTTACGTAGCGATGGGCGGTGAGACATCTTGTGGATAGGTGACGGTGGTCGACAGTCGGTTGATTTTCTTCTTTAGTTTTGGGGATGGGTGGGGTTGGGAAATTTGGAAGGATGAACAATCTATTTCATTTCCTTTTTATTTTATTATTACAAATTATAAATCTACCATTTTTACCTTCTAAATTGATCAAAATTTGGTCAACTCGTTGACCTTTGGTCAACTTATGGAGGAATAGACAAAATGAAAGATTTGGGACTGTGATAACACAAATGAAAGTTTTAATAAAGTTTACAAAAAAGTAAGGTCAACTTATGGAGGAATAGACAAAATGAAATATTTGGGATTGTGATAACACAGATGAAAGCTTTGATAAAGTTTACAAAAAAGTAAAATGTCTGGAACCGCGACTACAATTATCCCTAAATAAAACGAATGCTCAAAATTAGATCATAATCATCCTAACTATTTATTTATCAAACATCAAGTGAGAATAAAAGTATAAGAGATAATTAAAGTGCATCACTGAGTTCTAGGAAAAATATAAAAAATATGAAGATATTGCATGAAGAATCCGCCTTATTCTTGTAAAGACCTTAAGTCCAACTTCTTGATAGATTTCTTAATTTTTTTCTTATATATATATATTGGAGATCTTTTTTCTTATAATTGATATATTGGAGATCTTTTTTCTTATAATTGATATAACTTTTGTATCCCATAAGGCCCCTTCGACTTGTATAATAATGCATGATGGATGGATCCCTTAATAATCCTTCAATTGTTGGGCTAACATATGTGTTTATATAATAATTAGACTACAATTTAATTGTATGAAAAAAATCATAATATTTATACATTATCACATCTATAAACCTTTTTAAATGAATTCTTATTCATAAATTAATATAAATTGTTCCTAATTATGGTTTCTCTTCCGATTTTTCTTTAAAATAAAGTAAAAAGACTTATTTGCCCATTGTATTTTTTTGAATAAATTCAATAAATAATAATGTAAAAATGTGATTAATATGTTACTTTCATCTTAAAGCACGCTAGCGATATTTTGGATGAAAGTCATAATTAAGGGAAAGATTTTTTGAAATGTGATAAAGAAAAATGTTAAGTATATAAGTGTGATAACTAATAAAAATTAATGACTTTTAATGTAACTAAAATATGGTGTATTTAAAAAAAAAAATGTAATGTTCATATAACCACCCTTTATATAATGGTAATTAGCACAAAACGTCTCTACATTTCAATGTTATTATGCAAAATGTCACTACCTTTTGTTTTTTGACATTTTCACTTATATTTTCACATTTCATTGCTAAAATGATTTTTTTTCTCAATAAAAAATGTAAAATGACAAATACACTCTCTTATTTAAATAAAACAGAAAATGAAAAGATAACTTAAAAAATAAATTATAATTATACTCCCAAACTTTTTAAAAACTACAAATGAGTCTAAATAAATTATTAAATGGGCAATTAGCACAAAATGTCCCTACCTTTCCATATTATTGTACAAAATATCCTTACCTTTCATTTTTTTTTTAATTTTCATCCTTATTTTCACATTACATTGTAAAAATCATCATTTTCATTTATTTGCTTAATTAAAAGTTGTAAAATGACAAATATATCATTTTATTTAAATTTTTAAAAAAAATAAAGAACAAATTGCAACTATACTCCCAATTTTTTCAAAAAAAAAGTAAAAATGAATTTCAAATAAATAATTTTAAAAATATAGCAGTTTTTATTTCTTTTTTAATTACTTATTTTTTAAAATTTTGGGAGTATAATTGCAATTTATTCTTTATTTTTCTTTTCTTTATTTGTCTTTTATTTAAATATGAGGGTTTTTTTTCATCATTTTACTTCTTTTTATTGAGAAAATAGATTAAAATTATGATTTCTGCAATTAAATGTGAAAATAAGGGTGAAAATACTAAAAAAGAAAGGTATGAATGTTTTGCACATTAATATTGAACTGTAGGAATGTTTGTACTAATTACTCTTTTAATAATTTATTTAGAGTTATTTGCAATTTTGTAAAAAATTTAGGAGTATAATTGCAATTTGTTCTTTACTTTTTCTTTTCTTTTATTTTTGTTTTATTTAAATTGTAGGATATATTTTTCATTTTACATATTTTTTTATTGAGAAAATGATGTTTTTCCCAATGAAATGTAAAAATGTCAAAAGATGAAAGGTAAAGTTGTTTTGCACAATAGTTTTGAAATGTATCAACGTTTTGTACTAATTACCCTTTATATTAATAATATTTGGGTCAAAATCCTTATTCCAATTGGTTTCCGCAAAGAGTTATAGAGGGAAAAAGAAACAACTTCCTTTTAAACTCATTTTTCATGTAATTTGAGTCTTTCATCTTCTAATCTTTACTATTAAGTCTTCTTCATCCCAAAATCATTTATGGTTGACAAGATGCAAGTTTTAAAATTTTGTAATTCAGTCTATAAACTTTTCAAATGTCGAATTTAACTTTCATAACTTATGAATTTTTATCGAATTTTCCATTAATACTTCTAATTGATCATACTCCATTAATATTTATAATTGATCAATTGCAGTCTAGTTAATATTTAATTGCTCAAAATCAACTATAATTTAGCTCTAAATATCCCATTTTCGGACAAATTTTATTAAAGTTGGTGTTTTACCTACAATTAACATAATTTACACAAAATAAATATACAATCACTCGACTTACATATAATTAAAGAAGAATAGAAGCTCGGATAAATATAAAATACACTTATCAAATACTCATAAACTTAAATTTTTTTTCGTTCCGAGGAAGATTATCCAACACACAAGTAAATAAACAAAAATTATAAATACATCAGATAAATTCGCCAAAATCGCATCAAGTACTGAAATCCTTTGATAATTCATAAACAAATCATAAGTAATGCAAATCAAACTATTTTTTAATTTATTATATGCTTGATTGATGTGTTTGTACATAGTCCATTTAATAATCATGAACTTTTAAGTTAGTTATTTCTTGACCCTTATTAATCAAATATTTTCTCTCTATAGAGGGATCACACACCATCCAAACTTGTTTCAGTTTTCAATCACATACTCAAGATGTTTATTTAAAGTCGATTTAACAACATTATTTTATCTCATTCACATGTTTCGTTCAGTTGAGTTTCAACATTGAAAGTTACTACCTCTATCGTGATGATTCTCTCTAAGTTTGAATGTCTCAATTTCCAAGTTTCAACTAGAATGATAACCCCCACTATAAGTATAAATCCTAAAATAAGTATCCAAGGCTTAACCGAATAGAAATAGTATAATTGTATTGCGACTACATCAACACACTTCCGTGTGTTTTTTCTTTTATTTTATTTTTCATTGTTTCCCTTATTTTATTTTTTGGATCTTTTCTTTGGTTATCAAAAATAGTTTTCACTTTATATTGCATGCAACCGTATTTCTCAATAGATCGTCTCCTAAGTATTGGTGATAAATAAGTCGAATTACTCAAAGTCAACTTCATATAAAAATGTATGTAATTTTTTTCTACGTGTCACGACTAATGCATACTTTTCATTTCTTTAGGATAAGTAATTGGATCAAACTTTCAACTATGGTTATTACCTATGTTTCACCTATTAGTCAAATATACTTCACCCAATATTTTCGACAAGTATGCAATCAATATTTGTCTAAATAAATCCTAAAATCGGATTAACCACACAGAACTAAGAACGGAGAGCTTTCCCTCCTTTCTGCCCCGAGCGGTCCAGGGGAACCACCATGGCTACCCTTTCAATTGATCAAGTAGTTGTGTTTTTTTATGATATCGATTTGTCAACCTATGTTCAAATTAATTTAATGTTTCCATCAATACACCTAATTAAAAAATACATAGTAATTATCATAAATATTGTGCTAAATATAATATGATCCAACATGAGAAGTATTAAATTAGTATAAAATTGCATCACCCCCAGTGCAATTTATGCATCATGAACAATTCAAATACAATTAGCTATCAATGATATTCAACTCTTACAAATAAACACGAAACAATACAAATATATTTTTTATTTTTTATTTTTTTTTGAAATTATATCATCTCACAAACAAGCAATTATAACAAACACGCTCTCAAATTGAAAATATACATTATCCTCAATGTATGCACAAAATAGGTTTAAAGAAGGATTAGCAAAACTCACTAAGTATATAATCTCACTACAAAAAAAAAAAAAAAAAAAAAAAAAAGGTTAAAAAAAAAGTTGCCACGGATATTTTGCAACGTTCAAACATATGTTGCAAATCTCGATAGTATCGTACAGTAGAAGGATACGACAATTTTTTTAAATGTTGCTAATACCATTTTTGCAATTTTTTTTTAGTATTGCCAATAACTTTTTTGCAACGTTTTTTGCTAGTCGTCTATGCTTGTATTCTTTTTTTTTTTTTGCAACATTTTTTTACCGTTGCATTAGATCATTTTACATATTTTTAAAAAAATTTGCATTTTTTTATTTGTATAACGATTTACACAAATCAACCACAAAATAAGATAGAAGATGACAATATCAAACAAGTGTAATAATCATTATTAATTGAACTACAAAATGTAACAAAATTCATACAAAATCCAGATTTAAAATTTTGAAACACCTAAAAATTCAATACATTTCAAAAATAAATAAATACCACAAACCCTATTGTGTTCTTATAGTGGTGTTCTTGCATGATAAAATGAGACAGAACTTTCAATGGTCATAGATACAAAATCACAATGAAATTTATATGATTAATGTGTTCAAACCCAACTCATCTACTTTCTCTACTATAATTATTCTCCATTTCCTAGGGTTTAAAAAGAAGGAAACACCATAAATGATTCAATGGACAAGTTCCCCTTCATCGTTTCTTAATTTTGACATTAAGAGTCCATTGAACTTTATCTTGTAGCTTCTGAATCAACTTCAGTAGGCGGAGTGGCACCTCATACTCTCCTAAAAAAGATAAAGGAGCCGGCGATTGCAAATTTTCAGGTTCAATGTATTTGAAGCTGCCTAGCCACCTGATTATTCAAAATACTTCATATCTTATACCTCAATTATTTGAGTAGTTAAATTAACAATGAACCGACCAGTTGGTAAACCCAATGACTTACCAAAACCAAATGGTTTCGGCAGCATATCAGTTGTAAACTCCAAAATTTCACCTCTACCTTAAATAATATATAAATAAGCTCCGTGTTTCAATCCATAGTTAGTTCTTTCATGAGTAGCTCATACCTGATCATGAAGAAGATAGTGTTTGATTGATATCAGTTTTCCCTTCAAGTACATACTGGCAATAATATAGAGAAAATCATCAAGGAACTTTATATCATAAGGTAAAATTCAGCTCCATCTTCAACCACATTAATATATATAATCATATGCATCCTTCTTTAATAGAAGAAAATAAGAAAAAAATAATGGCTGAATATGAAAATAAGAGAGTTTAAACTTTTTGTAATGTTCCCCACGAGCTAAATTTGATATTATGAGCATTCAGCCTTAGTACAGAACACCAGTATGCATGCTTGGAAGCCAGCCACAATTTATAAAGGTTCATGAGCGAGAGAGAGTGAACGAGGGCTCCTTGTGCATAACATTGTGATTGATAAGGCATTAACCTCTCTAACATTCCAAGACATGTTGCTCTTGTGCATTGTGTCATATTTTCCAACAGCGAACTGACTACATGGACACCAGCCATGGCCTTGGCCAGGAAAAGGAAACATTTTGTTAACAAATGCGAATACTAAGCAACTGATAAAGCTATTGATATTAGCCTTTTTAAATGATAGTGGGTATGTAACTCGTACCTAGCCTTGCAAGAGGTGAAGAACAGCAGAATCAGTAAAATTATTGGTTGAAGCCTTCTTAATCACTATGGACAAAGCTTGCATTGAGCCCATCATTGGCTGTAGTAAATGATAAAACACAAGCTGAGATAAAAGGTCATCATGTGGTAACAAGTAATCAAAAGTAAAGGGATGTTACAAGAAAAACCTAACAATAATGCCATAATCTAGGAGCAGAAAGTCTTTTCCAATTGAAAATGATGTTCAAGCTGAGCCACCATAGCCTGGCAATCCTAAAATAGACATTAATTTCGATAATATTACCTTATATTGATTCATCAAGTAATACATAATCAGTCCTTCCCGTAGCATACAGTTGAGTGTGAAAAGGGAAAGCAAAAAGAAACTAAATTACCTTACATAATAATTATACAAAATGACTACATTTTGAGCAAAAAGAGAGAAAAATACTTGCAACTCTTCCATTTCTAATGCAACAGATATACCATAACAGAATAAATTGAACGTAAACTTGAAATTTCTTGCTACATTGTCTTGAGGTAGGGTAACTTTGGCAAGGAGGACGGAAGGACACCTGCTAAATCCTGTCCCTTAAGAAATCTGTTTGGAAAGAATAGAAGGCTATCTTTTGCATACTCTAAATTTATAAGTTTCCATCTAAATTTTACAAGTGCGAGAATTAAGTTTTTGATCTGCATAGAAATGTCAAACCTTCAATACCATATCCTAAATGTCAAAATTCATGTGTCACAAGCAATTTCATAGTCAAGTATCTTAAATCTTCTCTTTTAGATTTAGTTTTAAGATGAGATGTTAAGAAACAAAGTTAGCATCTAACATACATATAGGGGATTATAGGTTCAAAGATTGACAACTAATACAGTCACCTTCGAATGATTCAACCATTCTATGGTAAACAGGTCTAGAATCATCAACTACTTTCACCTGAAAAGAACACAAATCAATATATTTTATTTAGGGAATTAAATTCCGGGCTTGTAATTGATTCAGTATCATCACAAATCATTTTCCTGAATATACATTCGGCATTCTAAAGGCATTTGGCTAAAGTTAGATAATTGGTTGTAGAGAAATGCATTTGATGCCAAGTGATGGACGAGCAAGAATAATAGTTTATGGTTCAGTAAAATCAACACACAAAAACTTGCTCCTATATCCACCTGCGCCACACTTGCATTTTCAATGCCGAACACCTTCACAGCCACTCTCATGCTGGGTATTTAGGATTGTATAGCCACCTTCACAAGAACTATCCACCATCTCACCATTATCACGTTTACCCGAATTTCTTGTTGAATAATGCTAGGCGAACAGGCTCAACAACAGATAAAAAACAAGGATTTGAATAATGCTGACGTGGCCGAGAGAGAAGAAAGAAAAGAGGAGAGAGAGAGAGAGAAAAGAGAAGAGAGAAAGAGACGGGCACTGGAAGAAAACAAAAGGAAAAGGAAAGGAATTAGGAATAAAAAAAATTTCGATACGTTCGAAATTCGTTCACAAATTTTTTTAATCCTAAGTAATTTAAGTATTCAAAAAATTTAACGAATTAGGTATGAATTTATCTACATACCAAGTGATTTTGTAATTACACTTTTTACTTTATAAGTTAAATATTTTATGTGTTATTTGTTATTCAAATTAAAGAAAAGTCGTTTGAGTAATATCATAGGGTATTATTATGTAAATCTACATAAAACCAACCATATGGCTAACTATGAAATGAGCATATGAATACACTCAATACAGATTTCATATCAGTATTTTCACAATTTAATATAAAGACAAGTACGCATATAACATAATTTTCTAGTGAGATAGAAATCAGACCGTCTCATTCTCACTTATGTCATACTCATTCTCAATCTCCACTTATAATATTTAGTCATATGAAATGAGCATGTGTAGATCTACATAATAATACCTTATGGTATTGCTCACATGACTCTTCTTTAATTTGGAACACAAAAAACACATAAAATATTTAACTTATAAATTAAAAAGTGAAAACACAAAATCACTTGGTATGTAGACAAATTCATACTTAATTCGTTAAATTTCTTGTATATTTGAGTTAGTTAGGATTAAAAATTCTTACGAACGTATTTCGAACGCATCGAATTTTTTTTTTTTTTTTCCCTTTCCTTTCCTTTTTCTTTTGTTTTCCTCCAGTGCCCGTCTCTCTCTCTCCCTTCTCTTTCTATCTCCTCTCTTTTCTCTCTCTCTTCCCTCTTTTCTTTCGTCTCTCTCTCGGCCAAGTCAGCATTATTTAAATCCCTGTTTTTCATCTGTTGCTAAGCCTGTTTGCCTAGCACGGTCGTTTCTTGTTTGTGATACAATAGCAAAAGATAATATTTTCATAAATCTATCAAACCCAGAAAAATGAACAATAAACAAAAAAAATTCCTATTTATGATTTTTTGGCGATATAAACTTTATTCCACGTAAAACATTTATGCCCAACTAAAACCAACCTCAAAAATGCAACTGTAAAATAAAATTAATAAAAAAAAAGTAGAATTTGTGATAGAAATCAACTGTGAAATAAAATTAATCAAAAAACCCCAAATGGAATTTGTGTTAGAAATTAGCTACATAGGCCGAGCAAATTTACACAAATCGGTGCCGCAATTATCGCAATAATTAGCAAGAACTAGTGTGAAGCAAGTATAAATTGGACTCACCAAGAGTTGGCCGTCGAGTTTGAACTGAAAATGTCGAGACACAGAATCTAAGTTCTCGATCCAATAAACTGGGACTTGGGGCGGCAGATTACTTGATTCTTTCTTTGTCATTTTAATCTTTTCCTGCAAAAATGAACAAGATTTTCAAAAACCCAATTATTGAGGAGTAGAAAAGACGGGGATAGGAGATTTTGCGAGGTTTTAATCTCGTACGTGAATTGTTATGTATTGAATTAAAAGTCTATCAAATTTGGTTAAGCCAGTTTTTATCAAATTTGGTTAAGCCAGTTTTAAATGATCTGATAAGGTTTCAGTATTATGGACTTTTATGTGTAGAGATCAGGTTTTTGTTCCTAATTTCATGATGGGTCGAATTAGGTTAACATGCAGTCAGTATATAAACTCGGTTATTATCCCCTAATCACATGTATTGTTCATTTTGTTCTGGATTCCATCATCAGAGAGAAAAAGAAACAACATGTTGATTTGGAATACTTAACCGCAAGATTTAATGATTGCAATTAACAATGTCTGATTCAAGTACACTTTCTCTTTGATTTATATTTTCTTGATGATCCAACATGATAGATCTGATTATTTTGACACTAATTATTTCTCCAACATATTTTATATGTATTCCTTATGAAAAAAGAAAAGTATAAAGCATAGATGAAAGGAGAAGAACGATTTGGAACACGAATCTCTACCTAACCTACCCCGATATATAAAATATAGATGAAAGGATATGAACGTCATCATATCGGCGACTGTGCATATGACCCATTACGGTAGAGAATGTTCGGGTGTAGGTGGCGCAGCTGTATTTAGAAATTAATAATGCAGCTTGCAAGGCAGAAATCTATTTTCGAAAGAAGATGAGGGAGTAGATTAACCTAATGGCCTTGGCAATTTTAGCCCATATCGGGGAGTAAGGGGGTTTTGCAGTCCCATAGTGGAAAGAGAAGAAAGTAAAAATGGGAGGAGAAAGAAAATGGGGAGATAGAAAAAGGATTGGAATAGGAATAAGGGTAAGGATAAGGATAAGGAAAAGAGAGGAAAAAATAAAACGTTTCACAACATGCAAGGAACGTTGCAAAAATTAAAATTAAAAAAAATTGCCACAATCAATGAACATTACAAAAGGCTAAATAATAAGAGTTTCAGCAACAGGTATTGAAAGTTGCTATAGGAGCATATTTTAACAATGTTTAATAAACATTGCAAAAAAAAAAAAAAAAAAAAAAAAAAAAAAAAAAAACATTTACACAACTTTCAAGGAACGTTGCAAAAGGTGAACTTTTTGCAATAGTCACTAAACATTGCAAAATGCTATATATTTAGAGTTTCAGCAATATACATTGAACATTGCTATAGAACCAGATTTTAACAACGTTCAATAAGTTTTGTAAAAATAAAACTTTTCGCAATAGTCAATGAACGTTGCAAAAAACAACATTAGCAACATTCATTTAAAAAATGTTGACAAAGCTCAACTATGTTAACCAATGAAAACATTCACTTATTAGAATGTTGCGATAGACTTCTTTAGTAACATTCAATTAACAAATGTAGCCTTTTGCGTGTTGGAAAATGCAATTTTTGTTGTAGTGTGTATATGTTTTAGCATTTTGTCTATTATCTATATTTCTATTAACTTGAAAAGGAATAGAAAAATAATTACCAGTATAATCACATATGAGTTTGTGCTAATTTAATTTGGAATGATGCATGTAATATATTTATGACCTTAAAAAATAAAAAGAAAAACTAAAAAAAAAAATTAAAAGAAGAAGGGAAGAGATTTTTATTGATTTTTTTTTAAAAAAATTTGATCAACTGCGGGTTGATCCGTGGCAAACATGGAGATTTCTTTGACCATGGGTTGATCGTAGTCTAACACGTATTTTTTCCCCTAAAATCTTGGGAAACGTTTGTAAAGGATAATATGAAATCATATTTCCTATGCATAATGCATTAACACAAAATTTAAAAGTTAAGAGTTGAAAAAATAGGTTCCTTCCCATTAGTTCTTGGTTTATAGTCTCAAACTTGACTTTGGGCAATGATATTTCACGACACTTTGAATAGGATTTTGGAGGTCTTGCTTAGTTTGGTAGATTATCTTTGTACCATACTTTGTATGTCCTCCAAAAGCTTACTTTACTTTTTTTTTTTTAAATATGGTATAACTTGCATAATCCCCTGAAAATACTTTGATATGCTTATCGACTTTAATAATGAAATTAATGAAGTTAAAGGTTTGCATGCCAATTCCATTTCCATTGAATGTCACTAATTCGTTTGGCTCCACCATGATTAATTCCTCAATTTCTACATATCATTCTTTTTTCTTTACATGTTGATTTCTCGAGTTGAATGACGAAGAGATCTTCCATTAGCGTTTTATTTGGATCTTCCAAATTTATTTGAGCTTCAATCTTATTATAATTTAGCATCGTAAAAAATCTCCCATAAACATGTCGCTATTAGCATATTTTACATGTAGATCAATTGGAAAGATGGATCATATTGGAAAGACTACTTCACTTCATCCCAAGTAGCCGATAAACCAGCAATTTTTAGTATAATACAAAGCTCCAAAGTATTCACAATTTAGCCCTCGCTTGATCACCATTTTTGTCCCCATAATGCATTTTCACATCAAATAGTTGTGGGATCGCCTACATGTGACCTCAAAGGCTGTTACATTGGTTTTGCTAAAAGCTATTTCCAGTCACATGATATACGAGTAGCTATTGCAAGGTATGGTAGAGGACCCTTTTCTTTGGACGACAATTCACACGGACAAAAAATTCACGTTTACAAGCGATCAAGGGGACCCAATGGGCCATCACATGGTAAAATTGTTGGACATAAGTATTTAACTTTCCGTACACGTAAACAATTCCATCATACCAATTGAAATACCACGATGTTGACAAATATATCAATTTATTTTTCTACGCTCGTACATAACACTAGACATGTGCCACATGTGAAGTTCCTAAAACATTATATCGTCATTGTTGTTGTGCCATATAATGGCAAAGTATGTCCCACTCATTTCGCTGCATTTCAGGTGCATTCATTTCGGCATGCATTTCGTCTTTAGCCTTAGGTAGCTCCACTCCAGCTACATTATCATTCATCTCCACTTTCACGAACGTCTCGTTCACAAGTCCAGAATGACGTAGGAAATTATGAATACCCATCATGGCTACGACAACTGCTACTTGTGTAGGAAATGAGTAGCTGGGCATACAGTCAATGATTTTTCATTTCTGTTTCCACACACCAAAGGCACGTTCAATGGCATTTATACACGAAGAGTGTCTGAAGTTAAATCTCTTACGAGCATTCGTATGGGGACATATATCTCGGTCGATGAGCAAAACAGAGTCGACCAAATAATACTTACCATGTGCTGGCAGCAGAAAATGTATTTCTTAACTGTGTATAGCACGAGCTAGTACTAGAGTATTGATCACCACCAAAGGGGCGTCAAAAATAATTCCTTACTCGACTAAAAATAAATGTCGTTCAAATAGTATAATGATAAGTAAGGGTCATTTCCCACAGAGGATTGGTTCAATTATGTTAGTCACACAAAAAAAGTAAAAAAAAGGAAAGCACTTAAATGGGGGGGGGGGATTTCATTCATTTGACTAAAGAGGCGATATGCTAAAAATATGAAAGATCCAATACTTGAAATGAAATGAAATTAAACAACGGAGGCGAATAATCAACTAAAGAGAGTGTGTGATCGTGGGATAATTCTTTACCGCAAGAATGATTTTTCAATCCAATTTTACAAAAGATTTTCGTTCAAATGATTAACAACAATTCTAGAATAATCACAAGCTCGACTACTTCAAACTCTCCTTAAATTTTAGTTGAATAAAATAAGTTATTTACCCAACCCCAATCATCAAACAACCTAGGATAAGATCGCTAGATTAAATTTAACGAAAGCATTCACATAAGAGAATTGAATTGAATTAAGCACAAACACTCAAGCTCGGTTTGCTAACTTAAGTGATAATCCACCTACATTCAATTGAAAATTCCTCATAATCCATCAAAATGTAGTTGCTACTAGGTTTTGGTCAAATTAGCGATTACGTACTAAAAATCCCAAAATAGCTTATATCGAAACTACTCAATCATCTAGTAGCGCTCCTAAATAATCGAGAAGAACAATAAAAATAATAAACACAATGGATTAATCGCATTAATTTAAAAGAACTATATAACACAAAATTATTGGAATCTCATTTCTCGGGTAAAAAAATACCACTAATCACATCTAGGTTTTAGGCACTCATAATGTGATTACAAATGACCAATAACATCTTACAATACATGGAAGAAATAGATATTAAGGAGAGTAGAAAGCTTATTGATGAGAAGACAAATAGATGGAGTCTTCAATGTCAAAAGGGCTTCCTCTTCCTCTTCTCCAAATCTTCAATGTAGCAGATTTTTCATCATAGATTTTCTCCTCCCTTTTTGGTCGATTTTCCTCCCAAGAACTTGACCTAGAAATGGTCACTACTAATATATACAGTGTGGAGAAAGGGAAAAATGGGTGATATTAGAATTTAAAATCGGGTTTCGCGTGTTTTCCCGGGTTCTGCTCCAGAAAGGTACCATGCGTACACATTTGCCTGCGCATACGCATGGTACACGCAGGTGAGCCTTAGGCGTTGGTTTTGCCAAACGTGTATACGCACGCTTCTGTAGACTGTGCGTACGCACAACCTTCGATTTCTGCACTTAAGCACTTTTCTAGTGCCAGCTTCCTTTCTTCCTATTTTTATACCTATTTCACCTTCTCAAGCAACACTTCTTCATAGAAAAATTGATGGTTTTCTTCGCCGAACTTTGGAGTTCTTGCATCACAATTCTTTTGACTAAATTCTTGCACAAATTTCTTCCAATCATCATTAACTCAGGTTATCGCCTACAAAATGTGAATAATTAAATTAAGTGTTAACAATGCCAATGAAAGACCCACAAACATATAAATTTAGTGGACTATTTAAGTGCAAAATCCGTACTTATCAAGTATCCTACGTATTCCTGGTGGTGCCAACCAGCAAAAACGTGAACTATAAATTAAAATCACATGCAACCAACAGATTTACGTCGGTACTCCTTTTTCGCCTATGAAGTTCACACGCTCGTGACGCAGTAGCACAATTTTAACACTTGTTCCGTCAATAACACCAATGCAATCCAAAAATAGTGGATGCTTATTTAAGTCTGGCCTGTGGGGCTCCACATCGTCATTATAATTTGGACTCAATTGTATCAAACATGATAACACAATGATGGCACGGAGCACCTCTTTGAAGTAGTGACGTATTGTTTGCAACGAATTATTGAATATCGTTGTTACCTATCGGTATCCCTTCCCATGTGCTAATATGCATAGGAACATTTCAACTTGCTCATAGATATCTACCAGCTAGCTACTGCGTCAGCCATATTCATCATGCAGAATATGTTCAAAATATCGCAACAAAGGTGTGTACATTCAAAATTCTTGATAGCACATCTGTTCATTCCCATCAATTGCCTCCATCATAAACATGTGGCTATTTCTTAAAAAAAATTAAAAAAAAATCTTCGAGCACGACACCGCTATCTACGATAGTAGTTCCTCGCGTCGTTGTTTGCGATTCTGCAATACATAACCTACGTCGTTATGTCATCTGCCAAATAGTTAAAAAAACTCCTTTTCATTGAGTTATTCTTCCAAGTTGGAGTCCGATAGTAACACACAATTGAAGTTCAGATCATCCATTGTATAATAGAAGTCGAAGATTTTTTTTTTTCTACGCATGAAGCTTTACATTTGACAGAAGAAGAAAGTTGTGTTAAATAACCTTGCAACTTCACATATTTTTCTTTCTTGTTCAGAGTAAGTAATTTATGGAAGAGTGTACAAAGTTGGTACATTTTTGCATTGATTAACTCTTCGATGAAGTTTGTCCCAACTATTCAAATACTGTGCTGCATGACTAGAGGCATGTCATATTTTGTTTGCAAGTGTTGAAAGATTCCCCAAAAAGGATATACACTACCAGCAAAAATGTCTAATATGCATGTGAACAATTTGTGGTCAGAAAGTAACCAATACATTAGGAAAAAATATTAACAACATAATCACGTACAAATTGAAACATATAACGTTAAAAACTAGTGGGAAAGGTAAAGGAAAAAGCAAATGTTCTGGGGAAAAAAATACTAGTACTCGAATTTTGTAATCTCACTAATGGAGTGAGTTGTTACGTTCATTAAACTATCACTCAATCCATTCAAAATTATCGTCTGCATCTCTTATGACAACGAGCATATCCCAATTTTTTTTGCGTCGAAAGCGTACAGGCATAAAGTACAAAGGTATCCGACGCTCGCAAGCAACTCTTCTACATCGAAAACTTTGACGTTGTCATTCGGAGCCATAATGGTATTGATCTTTGACGCCACTTCTTCGGTAGTACTAATTGCTCAGTCAACAGAGAACGACAACTCCCGTGTAGAAATTTTCTTTTTCTTCCCCTTTTGCTTCTTCGTAGAAGACTTCCATTTTTCCTGCTTTTGGCGTTGGAAACATTCATGATTGATTTACCATTCCCATCGTCGCCCTCATCACTTGAACCACCACTCTTCCCATCGACAGGGATTGCATCCCTGTGGTCTTCAATCACACAGTCCTCAAACAAATCGAAACCTTTTCTACATAACTTTGTTATAGTGATTGCGTACTTGTCACCGTCATAACTGTCGTCAAATAGTAAATGATAGCGAATGTAATCTTTGTGTTTAAAGTCATTGTAGTCCTTGTTCTCCTGCAATAATACCAATGCAAATTAGTCAGAAATACAAAAGGTATGTACAATCCGAACACCACACAAAAACATATTCACTAATCACAATTCAATGCAGTAAGCATGTGACACTAGTAAAAGTGTTCACATTGCATAAGTTCTAGGAGATGTAGGGACCTATTGCAAAAAGACTCAAACGTAGCAAGGGCTGTGTAAAAGAAAATTCCTCATAATCCATCGAAGTGTAGTTGCTACTAGGTTTTGGAATAAAAAGCAATTACGGACTATAAATCCCAAAATAGCATAAATTGTAAACAACCCAATCATCTAGTTGGCCCGCTAAATAATCGAGAATAACAATAAACATTATAAGCACAATGAATTAACCACATTAATCTCAAGAACACAATAAAACAAAAATCGATAGAAATTCATTACTAGGGCTAGAAAATAACCCTCAATCACATAGAAGTTTAGCGATCCATAAGATATTCAATAATAGCTAACAAAAATATACAACCCAATGGTAGAAAATGAGATTAAAGAGAAGAGAAAAGCTTATGGATGAAGATAGGGAAGGTTGAGATCAATGGCATTGGAGCTTCTTCTTCATCTTCCCCATTTTCTTCAAGGTTCGACTATGGAAGCTCCCCAGATTTTGGCTCGATTTTGGGGCTGCTTCTCCTCCCTTTGATTCCCTAGAAATGAGCCACAAGTGATGTATTTATGTTGGGTGGAAGATAGGAGACGGGTCGGGTAGAAATGGGTCGAGAAAGATATTAAAAATTGTGTTTTAGCGTGACCCGGGAAATCCTCCAGATTTTGCCTGGATGTGCGTACGCATAGTGTAAACATTTAAGCTTCAGTAGTTGAATTTGGCAAGTGTACGTACGGCCAAAAGGCCTATGCGTATGCATATGCCATTTTTGTGCCAACTTCATTTTCTTCCTGATTTTTGCCAAACTTGATTTCATCACCCTTCAAACCACCATTTCTTCATGGTTTAGATCGCCGAATCTTGGAATATTTCATCTTCAATTCTTTTGGCTCAATTCACGCTCAAAATACCATATAAACAACCAACAACTCAGGCAATCACCTAAGGAACAAAAGTAACAAAAATAATCAAAAACTAATAATTGAAAACTAACAACTATCTAAGTTTAACGGTCTAAATGAGTGCGAAAACCGCACTTATCATACCCCCAAACTTAAATCTTTATTAGTTCTCGAACAAAGCAATAAAAATAAGCATGCAAATATACGAATAAAATCAAACAAAAAAATTATAAATTAACAAAAACTTTAAAGGTTGGATAGTTCGCTGAACTTTGCCTCAATTCTCACATATGCTAAAAATTTATGAAATGCACACAAAAATGCTACAACAAATAATTTTAAACTATACCAAGTTTGACTCGTGTGTGTGTTCGCTGTCATTCCAATTCATCGCATTACACAAGTTGGTGGTGTTCCCGACCCTCAAAATGGTCAAATTTCCCTTTCTCGCTCGAAGGTTGTGCACTCCCCCAAACTTGATATTTTCACTCTAGCTCAAAGGTGTCGAACACATCGGGTTGTTCTCAAATCACTCAATGTTTCGCTCAAAATCATTCCAATGAAAATGTTCTACCATAAGCTTGCAAATTTTCTCGTTCACCACCACTTAGATCACATGTTTTACACAAATCATAAGATCTTTTCATGGGTTGTAATGTGGCTTAAGGTCAAGGTGTGGAGAATATTTAGGTAAGTGACAAAGAAGCCATAAAAATCAGTGGAGTAAAGATAAACAACTTAGCTCAGCAAAGATAGATCATGAAAGCCCCAATCACTCCAAACAATGACTTCTTGATTTTCATAAATTCAACACAATCGACCTTATCCTTCGAATATCAAGAGAAATCAAGAATATAGACATAAAGATCAATCTCCTCCATGAATTTTTCCTTGTTTTCAATCATCATTTTTTTCATTTTTTTTAAACCACTTCTATGGAATTTTGTGGATATTGACATAGAAACATGTTCCAATTTACCAATCATTGCATCACCATGGATATTGACACCCCCAAACTTGTTTTCTAGCACACCCAACATTCTAAGTAACCACCAATACTCCACTAGCTTTGAGGCTTGGGTAAAGATATTGTTTTCTGGATATTGAAGCTTGTAATGCGGGTTTATGAAAGAAAAGACAAATAGTCACAAAGGGGTTTATCAAAGGAAATATTAATTGCAGGGTAAGCCATTTTGTGCCACCCCGAACTTAAACTTCGAGGGTCACGTACTAATCATAATAGGTTCTGCCTTTGGTATATGTAAATACTCTTAAACAGAAGTATTACATGTTAGAAACTTATTTTCAATTTGGTAAAATATTTCTCATAAAATATAATGGCTAGCAGAAGCGCACACCAACTTGTAATTTTTATTTTACAAAAAAAAATACTCGGTGCAGCCACGGTTAGTTGGGGCAGTAGGTTCAACTATTTTTATAAAATCCATCCCAACTCCGTTTTCTATGAAATTTGCGGCATTAGAAAGATAATTTCAATTAGTTTTCTAGGTTAAAATATGAGAATTTTCCAAGATCATATAGTATGGACGTTTTACTGAAAACAGTGTAGTGTTGCACAGAAAATCCAGATTGACCCTTCAACGTTTAAAAATTCATATCTAAGGCCACAGACATCCAAATTGAGTGATTCTTATGCCCATATTTAGACAACTCGAAGAGGAACGTAGAAGTATTTTTAGAGTCTCAAATAGATGTTGGAAATAATATTTTAAAGTTGACCTAGAAACTGCCCGGATTCTGCCTCTTTTGGTCATTCGGGAAAAAGGGTCTATAAATATGTCTCTTAACATAACATGGAAGAAATAACTACTTAATTTACTTTCGGTACCATATTGCATCATGTATTATACAAGTTTTTATACAATACCATAGGAAAAAACATATATGAAGCAGTCGAACAAAACATGCAAAAACAAAACTTCGATGCAAATTAACTTTGTCCTTAACCCATCATCGATTTTGCCGACTGACTTCCACCAACTTCACATCTTATGGATCTGAAAATTTAGTATAGAATATTATGAGTATAAAGAATACTCAGCAAGATACCATGCTTGGATTTAACATGTTAATACTACGCAAAAGAAAGCATTCAAACACATACTTGCACATTCCGGCTTGCCAGTGCCCTTCGGACTTGTCCTAAGGCATAGATATCTAACTTTGTGGACTTGTCCACATCTTTCATATTATGATTTTCATGCATAGCTTAAGCATAAATATTACCATGAAATCCTACCACTTAAGCAAGGAAAGTATCTTACAATAAAACTTGAAGAAACTTCGGTTAATAGATGAATTGAGGGTGTTAGGCCTTGCTTCCCTTTTTCTTCTTTTCCTTTCCCTTTCCTTTATTATTTTTTTGTTTCTTCTTGCACGTTTTTTCTCTCTATCTAAACTCTGGTTTTGCAAAGTATTTGCTACCTTTGGAAGGAACAAAAATGCAAGCAACTTCTCAATTATATAAAGGTAGGAAAGACTTAAGTAAAGGATAACTACTCCAACTTGTGCCTCCACGTGGGTTTGCATAAATCCTCCTTTCATGGCATCATTCCACCTCCAACTTGTTTTAGATTAGTCATTAGTCTTGAATGTCCAA
This sequence comes from Osmanthus fragrans, assembly GCA_019395295.1. Taxonomy (NCBI): domain Eukaryota; kingdom Viridiplantae; phylum Streptophyta; class Magnoliopsida; order Lamiales; family Oleaceae; genus Osmanthus; species Osmanthus fragrans. The sequence goes on from CM033353.1 coordinate 11,584,369, forward strand.
CAATAACCACCTCATGCTTGATTAAAAAAGGTAAACATCTCATGCATTAATCTCCTACAAAGGTGGTACTCCCCCCCCCCATTTTCGGCCAAGAGAAATACAAGTAGGAAAATAGGTGTAAAATTTTATAACCACTAATTAACTAATCTTGGTAAACTTTTAGTAAATCGACCAATGCAAAATTGGCAACCATTAATAATCTTGGCCATACTAAATTTTGAAAGGTTAAATTGCTATCTTACAAAAATAATTAAACGAGCAAAGTGAATGAGCATAAAATTTCGGAGTATCACATCCCTCCTCCCTTAAAAAAAATTTCGTCCTCGAAATTACCTCGAAGTTAGTTGAAAAGTTCTGGATACTTGGTCTTGATTTCCTCTTCTCTTTCCCAAGTTGACTCTTCGACATTATGGTTTCTCCATTGAACTCTCACTAATGGAATTTCTTTTGTTCTCAGTTGTTGGATTCTACGATCCAATATTGCTACCGGTTTTTCCTCATAAGTCATGTTTTGTTTGATATCCAATAGTTGATGACTAACCACATGACTTTGATCAGGCACATATTGTCGAAGCATTGACACGTGGAATACATCATGAATTGCTGACAAATCTGGTGGTAGAGCGATTCGATAGGCTGCATTTCCAACTTTCTGTAAAATTTCAAAAGGACCTACAAATCTTGGTCGAAGTTTTCCCTTCTTTTCAAAGTGAAGAACTCCCTTCATCGGTGCCACTTTTAAGAAAACTTTATCACCAATGTTAAATGTCAAATCTTTTCTCCTTTTATCAGCATAACTTTTTTATCGGTCCTGGGCTGCCTTGATTCTAGCTCTTATTTTATCAACTGCTCGACTAGTTTTTTCAATTATTTCGGGTCCTAAAACTCTTCGTTCACCTACTTCATCCCAATAAAGCGTGGCTCTACATCTTCTGCCATAGAGAGCTTCATAAGGTGCCATCTTTATCATAGCTTGATAGCTATTATTATAGGCAAACTCCACCAATGGTACATAACTCTCCCAACTGCCTCCTAAATCAAGGACGCAGGCATGTAACATATCTTCCAAAGTCTGTATAGTCCTCTCCGATTGTCCATCAGTTTGAGGATGAAAAGTTGTACTGAAGTTTAACTTGGTTCTCATAGCTCCTTGCAAACTTTTCCAGAATTTTGAGGTGAATCTTGGATCTCTATCCGATACAATTGAGGCTGGGATACCATGCAAACGGATGACCTCTTTGATGTACAATCGCGCGTATTGATCCATACTGAAATTCATTCTTACAGGTAGAAAATGAGCTGATTTTGTTAACCGATCCACTATCACCCACATAGCATCATTCCCCCTAGCTGATTTTGGAAAACCCACAACAAAATCCATAGTTATATGCTCCCATTTTCATTGTGGAATTGTTAATGGTTCCAACAATCCAGATGGCTTTTGATGTTCAGCTTTCACTTGTTGACAAGTCATGCATCTCCTAACAAAAAGACCTATGCATTGTTTCGTATTTCTCCACCAAAACATATTCCTTAGATCACGATACATTTTTGTACCTCCTGGATGGGCAGTATATGGAGTTAAGTGTGCTTCTTCCAGAATTTCTTTCCTCAATCCCTCATTTTTCGGCACACACAACCTTCCCTTAAAAAGTAAGGCTTTATCACTGCCTAATTTAAAATCCTTTCGCTTGCTAGTACCAACTTCGGATTTAATCTTTTGCAGGAAAGAGTCACCATCCTGAGCTACTCTTATCCGATCTCTAAGTGTTGGTTGAATCATTAGAGCCGCTATCCTTGTGATAGTTTGGGTTGGTGGAGCAATTACTTCTAGATGTAAGTTTTCGAAATCCTTCAACAACTGGTCCTGCATAGTGATTAGTACTACTAATTGTCCAACCGTCTTTCTGCTAAGAGCATCTGCTACTACATTAGCTTTACCAGGATGGTAAAAGATAGTGTAATCATAATCCTTTACTAGCTCTAGCCATCTCTTCTGCCTCATATTTAATTCCTTTTGGGTGAAAAAGTACTTCAAACTCTTATGATCAGTATAAATGTCACACTTACTTCCATATAAGTAATGACGCCATATCTTAAGGGCATGAACTACCGCATCCAATTCTAGATCATGGGTTGGGTAGTTTTGTTCATATTGTTTCAATTGTCTGGAAGCGTAGGCTATCACCTTTCCTTTCTGCATCAGAACACACCCTATGCCCTGTTTCGAAGCATCACTGTTTATAACGAATCCTTCTGGTCCATTAGGTATTGTTAACAATGGAGCTGTGACTAATCTTCGTTTTAGCTCTTGGAAGCTCTGTTCACATTTCTCTGTCCATTGAAATTTTATCCCTTTACGGGTCAATTGGGTCAATGGTCCTGCTATCTTTGAAAATCCCTCGATAAATCTTCTATAGTAACCCGCTAATCCCAAGAAGCTGCGTATTTCTCTAACATTGGTTGGTCTTACCCAATTATTCACTGCTTCTACTTTGGTTGGGTCTACTTCAATACCTTGTGATGTGATTACGTGCCCCAGAAAACCTATTTTATCCAACCAGAATTCACATTTCTTGAATTTGGCATAAAGCTTCTCTTTTCTTAGAGTTTCAAAGACAATCGTGAGATGTTTCTCGTGTTCCTCATTACTCTTCGAATAGATTAAGATGTCATCAATAAAAACTATGACAAATTGGTCTAAGTATTCATGGAATACTCTGTTCATTAGATCCATAAATACTGCCGGGGCATTAATTAATCCAAAAGGCATCACCAAAAATTCATAATGCCCATAACGCGTCCTAAAAGCCGTCTTAGGGATATCATCGGGCTTAATTTTCAATTGATGATATCCTGATCTTCGATCGATCTTTGAAAATACTGTAGCCCACTTGAGCTGGTCAAACAAATCTTCTATTCTTGGAAGTGGATATTTGTTTTTGATAGTGAGACGATTCAATTCTCGGTAGTCAATGCACAGCCTCATCGTTCCATCCTTCTTTTTCACAAATAACACTAGTGCACCCCAAGGTGATACACTTGGTCTAATGAAACCCTTATCAAGAAGCTCCTTCAACTGTACCTTCAACTCTTGCAGTTCCAACGGTGCCATACGATATGGAGCCTTTGAAATAGGTGTTGCTCCTGGTACCAAGTCGAAGGTAAACTCTACTGGCCTGTCTGGTGGTACACCTAGAAGATCTTCTGGAAAAACATCTTTATAGTGTCGAACTATTCGAACATCCTCAGCTGACAACTTATCTTGTTTAATATTGGTCATCGATACTAGAAATCTTTGACCTAATTCCTTTCTCGATGTCCTTTCAACCTGAGTTGTCGACACTATACGAGACAAGGTATTTGCCTCAGTTCCCACAAAACGAAACTCTTTCTCGCCCGGTCTTCGAAAAATCACCACTCTCTCGGTACAATGAATAGTTGCATAGTTTTTAGACAACCAGTCCATACCAAGGATAACATCAAAGTCTTTTATCGTTAATAGAATTAGATCTACCGCTATACCTTTACCATCAATTTCCATCTTGAGATTTCTAGCTATTTGGTCAGCCACAAGTATCTTTCCAGATGGAAGAGAGATTTCTATGGTATACGGAAGGAATTCACATTCTACTTTAGACTTTGCGACAAAAGAAGAAGAAATGAACGAATGTGTAGCTCCAGAATCTATAAGTACAAATGCAGACATATTAGAAACAGAGATGATACATGCGAGGACATTAGAGTTTCGCTCTGCTTCTTGCTTGGATAAAAAGAAAACTCTTGCTTTCCCTTTCTGGTCATCTCCAGCCTTCTGGGTCTGATTCTGGGGACATTCTTTAGCGAAATGTCCTAATTTTCCACACTTGAAACAAACATTTCTTCCTAATAAACATTATCCTTTGTGAGGTCTATCGCACTTAGGACAACGCTTATCACCACCAACTCCTACTATCTACGTTTTTCCTTTCTTTGGTGCATTATTCCCTTTTCCTTTACCGTTATTCTGTCTATCAAAGTTCCACTTCCTCTTACCGGAGAAATTTTGAACTTGGTAGGAGCTTCCAACGTTTTGAGTTCTTTGATAAGAAATAGTCTGGGCTCGCTTCAGGACTTCTCGATAAGTGTTCTGCTCGAGAACAGACACTATGTCACGAATATAAAGCTGAAGCCCACGTTCAAACCTTCTCGCCCGCTTTTCCTCCGTATCTACTAGATGTGGAGCGAACCTTGATAACTCCTCAAATTTGCGTTCATATTCCACGAGGGTCATGGTTCTATGATGGAGTCTGAGGAACTCCATCTCCTTTTGATCCTTTACAGCTGCCGGGAAGAATTTTTCTTCTACGAGTTCCTTAAACCTCACCCAAGTTATAACCTGTTCTTCAGCAGGTGTCAATGACCTAGTAATCATGTCCCACCAATGGCTAGCCCCTTTCTTTAACATAAACACTGAAAATGTCTAATTTCATCATCTTCGCATCTTATAAATTTAAAGATACGTTCTAGTTCTCGTAACCAGTCTTCAACTGCTAAGGGATCTACACTCCTCTCGAATGATGGAGGGTTCATCTTACGAAATTGCTCTATCATTGCAGTTCGATCCCTCGGGTTGGGTACTATTTGAGGTTGAACAGCTTGTTGGTTGGGCTCCTGATGCTCAATTGGTATTTGTTGATTTAGTGTTTGTTGCCTAGTCAAAGGTGGTGCCTGCTATTGCTGTCCCAACTCCTGCATTGCGGCAAGCAGTTTTTGTGCAAAGTTTGCAACATTAACTTCGCCACCACTAGAACTGGCATTAGCATTGCCGCTGCCTAAGTTCATATTGGAATTTAGTGCACTGCCATGGTTGCGCTTCGGAGGCATTTCCTTTGAATGAAAAATATTCATCCAGTTAGAATTTCTTCAGAACGTAATACTAACTTAAAGAAATCCAAGGCTAAAACAACTTTCCTTCATATATATACATTACTATTTTTTTTACAAACATAAGTCATATTACAATACGGTATTTACATTCAAAAGTAGATGTACGTATTACATCCTATTCTATTCCAAAAACAAAGTTACCTAAATAAGATGGTGTCTAATCTTCCATTTCTTCTAGGTCCTCCTCGGGATCTTCATCTGGGTCTTCGTCTAGTTCTTCATCTGGCTCTTCCTCTAACATGCTTTGCTCTGAACTATCTGGCAATGGTACGGAAAAACTTTCCTCTAGAACTCTCGAAAAGAACTTAGCCAACGGTCCCTTATCTAGCCTAGAATTGGTAGCTCGTAAACTAGTATTCATGGATAAAGTTATAGTCTTCTTAAAGTTTCGCTGTAAATCGCGGCTAGTTTCATAACTTCCTCGAAGTAAGTATGTAAGGTCCTCATATGAAAGGTCATCATCAGACCACAACACAATCTCATTTATGACTGAAGCCCAAGGTTCTGGAACAGTTTCATATAACCTCCGTATCTTCACCTTATCACTTAAGTTATAGTGTATCTCCCATAACATCTCAATAATGCAGTCTAGCAGATCAAGATGTTGTACGAGGCTATGGAGCGGATGCATACGGTGATTATAGTAAAATGCCAATAGTATGGCCCGCTTCTTCGCAAAACCACAAGCTTCTGTCCTTGTAGGGGTTCTTACTATTCATGTCATAACTAGGACAAAAATTGATTAAGTTACTCTACAAGGCTCTAACATATAAATGTTAATGACTTCATAATCTCAAACATGACTTGATTCGAAATATTCCTATGTCCAACAATATATATAGTAGTCCATTGCATAAGAAAACTCATAAACTTTGAAAAAGATTTTTACCTTGATCGTCGGTTGAAAGTCAGTTACTAGCTTGCTCGATGATGAAGGACAATAACTTTCTTTAAAAAAAAATCTACAGAAAAGTAAAACTACTCTGATACCACATTGTGACACCCCGAACTTAAACTTCGAGGGTCACGTACTAATAATAATAGGTTCTGCCTTTGGTACATGTAAATACTCTTAAACAGAAGTATTACATGTTAGAAACTTATTTTCAATTTGGTAAAATATTTCTCATAAAATATAATGGCCAGTAGAAGCGCACACCGACGTGTAATTTTTATTTTACAAAAAAAAATACTTGGTGCAGCCACGGTTAGTTGGGGCAGTAGGTTCAACTATTTTTATAAAATCCATCCCAACTCCGTTTTCTATGATATTTGAGGCATTAGAAAGATAATTTCAAGTAGTTTTCTAGGTTAAAATATGAGAATTTTCCAAGATCATATAGTATGGACGTTTTACTGAAAATAGTGTAGTGTTGCACAGAAAATCCAGATTGACCGTTCAACGTTTAAAAATTCATATCTAAGGCCACAGACATCCAAATTGAGTGATTCTTGCGCCCATATTTAGAAAACTCGAAGAGGAACATAGAAGTAATTTTAGAGTCTCAAATGGATGTCTACAGAGTTGGAAATAATATTTTGAAGTTGACCTAGAAACTGCCCAGATTCTGCCTCTTTTGGTCATTCGGGAAAAATGGTCTATAAATATGTCTCTTAACATAACATGGAAGAAATAACTACTTAATTTACTTTCGGTACCATATTACATCATTTCTTATACAAGTTTTTATACAATACCATAGGAAAAACATATATGAAGCAGTCGAACAAAACATGCAAAAACAAAACTTCGATGCAAATTAACTTTGTCCTTAACCCATCATCGATTTTGCCGACTGACTTCCACCAACTTCACATCTTATGGATCTGAAAATTTAGTATAGAATATTATGAGTATAAAGAATACTCAGCAAGATACCATGCTTGGATTTAACATGTTAATACTACGCAAAAGAAAGCATTCAAACACATACTTGCACATTCCGGCTTGCCGGTGCCCTTCGGACTTGTCCTAAGGCATAGATATCTAACTTTGTGGACTTGTCCACATCTTTCATATTATGGTTTTCATGCATAGCTTAAGCATAAATATTACCATGAAATCCTACCACTTAAGCAAGGAAAGTATCTTACAATAAAACTTGAAGAAACTTTGATTGATAGATGAATTGAGGGTGTTAGGCCTTGCTTCCCTTTTTCTTCTTTTCCTTTCCCTTTCCTTTATTATTTTTTTTCTTTCTTCTTGCACGTTTTTTCTCTCTATCTAAACTCTGGTTTTGCAAAGTATTTGCTGCCTTTGGAAGGAACAAAAATGCAAGCAACTTCTCAATTATATAAAGGTAGGAAAGACTTAAGTAAAGGATAACTATTCCAACTTGTGCCTCCACGTGGGTTTGCATAAATCCTCCTTTCATGGCATCATTCCACCTCCAACTTGTTTTAGATTAGTCATTAGTCTTGCATGTCCAGCAATAACCACCTCATGCTTGATTAAAAAAGGTAAACATCTCATGCATTAATCTCCTACAAAGGTGGTACTCCCCCCCCCCCCCATTTTCGGCCAAGAGAAATACAAGTAGGAAAATAGATGTAAAATTTTATAACCACTAATTAACTAATCTTGGTAAACTTTTAGTAAATCGACCAATGCAAAATTGGCAACCATTAATAATCTTGGCCATACTAAATTTTGAAAGGTTAAATTGCTATCTTACAAAAAAATTTAAACGAGCAAAGTGAATGAGCATAAAATTTCGGAGTATCACACATTTGGCTAAAGTGGTTAATCAAATGAAAGAAATACGGCCTTAATCATATCCATGCATGCATGTGTCAATGTGATCTTGAAGAGAAGCAAAGCGAGTTCTAGAGAAGCAAAGCCATGGAAGAGTGATAAAAGAATTGTTGACAAAATGGTCATCTCATTTCACAACAACCTAAAGTGCCACCAACAAGTGCGTGTGATGAATTTCATGACGCAAGTGCTCCATAAAGTGTCAAACATGAAATAAGTGGATGAAATTAAATAACATATAGCATTCATGTCCACACTCCATAAATCAAAGCAATGTATTAATCAAAAACAAAGTCGGCAAGGCTATCCAACCAAACAAGTATAAATCATCACACACAAATTTAAACTGTACAACGCGCTTAAGAATAAAACATGAAAGAGTAAGGGCAAGGGGTTCAAGTACTCCCCTAAGTTGGTTGTGAAGTGTGGTGAGATTTCTTGCAACTATCTCCGGTAGTATTTTTCCTTCTTGCAACTCTTCATACTTCAAGTGCTCGGGGAATAGTATGAACTCAAAAGTGGGAGCCTGCATCACCAAAGGTAAAAATTTCTCATTAGAAATTGAAATAGTAAAACATGAAAGATTATACCTTGGTGAATTGCTCGGTAAGGGCTCAAGAGATGCCATGGGTTCCACAATACTCTTACAAGCTAAGTTTTCTTCTTGTGTTGGTTCCTCATCAAGATCTTCATCTTCATTCGTGCCTCATCCCAACTCTTCTCACTTCTTAGTGTCTCAACACTAACATTTTCCTCCTTCGGGTTAAGTGCTTGAGAATGAAGTTCTTCCAATCTTTGAGCCTCCATTTTCTCCGCCATGCTAGCCAACTCACTAATTTGTGTCTCCAAATTCATGATTGAGGTCCTTGTTTTGTTGGATTTTCATATTGTTTGAGGCCAAAGACTTTACCATTTCTTCAAGGGACATATCCGAGTTTTGAGTAGGAGCTTGTTGATTGCTCGAAGCCAAGGACTCAACTATTTCCTCTAAAGACATACTAGCAGCTTGAGGTGGAGCTTGTTGACTAGGTTGGAAGTATTGCCCTTGGTCTTGTTGAAATTGCATAGTCTCTTGTTGGATTTGCATCGTGTGTTGTTGCAATTGCACCGTGTTTGATGCCAAAGATTTAACCATATCCTCAAGAGACACACTAGAAGCTTGAGGTTGATCTTGTTGATAGAAACCATGTGGATGATATTGTGCTTGTGGAGATGTGAAATAATTTTCTTCATAACCGAGACTATGGTAACCACTAAATCCATAATTATACATGTAGGCATATGGATCATACCCTTGTCTTGGTTGCATTTGATAGCCCCCAATGACATTCCCTTGTTCAAAGGCATTTTGATGTCTATTCCCAAGAGCCACTTGTTGAACAAGAGTTGCAAGATCGGACAATTGACGCTCAATTTGAGAAGTTGCTTCCATCTCCCAAACTTTTTTCAACCAACCTCTTCATTTGTTCTTAGGTTGTGGTGTAATGTGTTCGTTTTGCCCAATCACAACCTAAGTCACAAAGAAGATACACAAAAATAAATAAAACATAAATAAAAAGAAAATATTACAATTAACAAAATTGAAAGAACAATCCCCGGCGACACAGCGCCAAAATTTGATCGCCACCAAAGGGGCGTCAAAATAATATTCCTTACTTTTTCTAAAATGTGTCGTTCAAGTAGTAAATGGTAAGTAAGGGTCATTCCCGCAGAGAATTGTTTTCAATTACGCCAATTGCAATAAGAAAGTAAAATGCACAAATAAGTAAATGGGGGGTTTTGGTTGTTAACTAAACTAAGGAAGCGATAAATGTAAAATAAAGAAAGACAAGAATTACAAAGTAAATAAAATGATCAAATGGTGAGAGTGTGATCGAGGGATATTTTTTCGCTGCTAGAATGAATTTCTAATCGATATTCGCAAGGGATTTTCGTTCAAAAGATCAACAACAATTCGAGAATAATCACAAGCTCGATTACCTCAATCTCTTCTTACATATTAGTTGAATAAGATAAGCATCGTTACCCAACCCTTTTCATCAAACAACCTAAGATAAGCTCGCTAGATTTAATTCAACAAAAGCATTACGACGAAAGAGACGAATTGAATTAAGCGCAAACTCACAAGCTCGGTTTACTAACTTAAGTGATGATCCACCTACATTAAATAGAAAATTCCTCATAATTCATCAAAGTGTAGTTGCTACTAGATTTTGGAATAAAAAGCAATTACGGACTATAAATCCCAAAATAGCATAAATTGTAAACAACCCAATCATCTAGTTGGTCCGCTAAATAATCGAGAATAACAATAAACATTATAAGCACAATGAATTAACCACATTAATCTCAAGAACACAATAAAACACAAATCGATAGAAATTCATTACTAGGGTTAGAAAAAAACCCTCAATCACATAGAAGTTTAGCTATCCATAAGATATTCAATAATAGCTAACAAAAATATACAACCCAATGATAGAAAATGAGATTAAAGAGAAGAGAAAAGCTTATGGATGAAGATAGGGAAGGTTGAGATCAATGGCATTGGAGCTTCTTCTTCATCTTCCCCATTTTCTTCAAGGTTCGGCTATGGAAGCTCCCCAGATTTTGGCTCGGTTTTAGGGCTGCTCCCCCTCCCTTTGATGCCCTAGAAATGAGCCCCAAGTGATGTATTTATGTTGGGTGGAAGATAGGATACGGGTCGGGTAGAAATGGGTCGACAAAGATATTAAAAATTGTGTTTTAGCGCGACCCGGGAAATCCTCCAGATTTTGCCTATGCATACGCATAGGCCTGGACGTGCGTACGCATAGTGTAAACATTTAATTTTCAATAGTTGAATTTGGCAAGTGTGCGTACGCATAGGCCATTTCTGTGCCAGCTTCATTTTCTTCCTGATTTTTGCCAAACTTGATTTCATCACCCTTCAAACCATCATTTCTTCATGGTTTAGATCGCCGAATCTTGGAATATTTCATCTTCAATTCTTTTGGCTCAATTCACGCTCAAAATACCATATAAACAACCAACAACTCAGGCAATCACCTAAGAAATAAAAGTAACAAAAATAATCAAAAACTAATAATTGAAAACTAACAATTATCTAAGTTTAACGGTCTAAATGAGTGAAAAAATTGCACTTATCATGTATAATACATGCCAGATGAGAGTGCGTGAAGTTTTTCTTTTATTTGCTTCTTGCCAGATACAAAAGAAGTTATGCAAAGATATTCAACACTATTTTCTTGTATCGTCTCAATGTGATATTCATTGTAGCGCATATCTTTAAAACTAAGCAAATTTCTTTTGAATTTGTTAGAGTAAAGTGCATCGTCTATATATAATTTTGTATTATTTGATAAAATAATACAAGCTTTTTCAGAGCTTTCAAAGATATTCGATGCACCAAATATTGTATTAACATTATTTTTTGCTAATGTTAGTCCAAAAAATATTTTTTGTCTTGAAGAATGGTATGTGTAGTTGCATTATCAATCAAACGGTATCTTGACAATCCATCATGAATCTATAAATATAACAAAATAGAAATATTTTTTAAAAAAACCTGAATTTAAATTTAAAAGAGTAAATATAATTCAATAATATGAAATTGACAATGAATAATAAAGTTTCAATTTTTTTTTTGTGAAAAGTAAAAACATATTTCTAACAAAATTTCTAAAATAAAGGGAAATACTAAAAATATAGAAAATAAACTAATATATATTTTACATCACACTTCCCCCAATCAAATTGTCAATATTCTCATTTGGATCGACAAAGAAATCGGATACATCCAAATGAGTCACATCAATTGAACCATCATAATCAGTAAAATTTGTCTCAACTTTTCCCTTTCTCTTGATTGATTTTTGGTAGAGATCCCCAAGATATTTTTACGTATGACAGGTACGTGTCCAATACCCTTTCATTCCACATCTGAAGAAACTTTCTTCGCATACCTTTTTGGATGTGCTACTTTCGCTTGTTTTGTGCCTTTTGAAATTGTTGCCTTGTTGATAATTTTGTCTGTGGTTTATTCTACGTGTACATCTAGGTACACGACCAAATTCGTGTCCACGTCCATGTTTTGATATTGCATTTGCTTCCGGCAATGGTACAGAACCAATTGGACATAACCCATGATTTTTCATCTGCAGTTCATTATTCTGTTCAACCACAAGTAGGTAAGATATAAGTTCTAAGTACTTTTTGAAACCACGCTCACGATATTGTTGCTGCAAGAGTACATTCGAGGCGTGAAAGGTGGAAAAAAATTTCTCCAATATATCTTCATCAGTGATTTTTCTCCAAACAGTGTCAATTTTGAACATATTCTGAACAATTCAGAATGTACTCACTAACAGTCTTGAAATCTTGCAAACAAAGGTGCATCCACTCATAGCGGGATATCGGGAGGACTATAGTCCTCTGATGATCAAATTTTTCAACTAATTTCTTTCAAAGAATTTGTGGATATTTCTCGGTGAGATATTCAATTTTTAATCCATCTTGAAGATGATGACGAAGGAAGATGGGTGTTTTTACATGATCCTGCAGGAATTTTTTGTTTCCTTCTTTTATTATCTCTCACAAACCTTTTGAGACAAGATGAATATCAGTATTGAGTACCCATGATAGATAATATTTGCCAAATATGTCAAGTGCAGCAAACTTAAGTTTTGTTATGTTTGCTATTTGATTAACTACACAATAAAGAAAATACAATTAGTTTCGAAGAATACATAATAATTAATTAAGTAGTTAATATTAACATAATATAAGTTACGTGTTTTTCTTTATGGATAAACACTAATTTAATATAATATGTTCTTCGAAATATGTGTTACTTTGGGAGCACGTTGTATTTTACTATTACTTCTTCAAGAACAATATATTAATATTCTTCTGAAATATTGAAAATTATAATTTATACTCTTCAAGAGTAAATAATACTCTTCAGGAATATTCATTATAATATTGTGCTACTTTTGGAGTAACAATAGATTATTTGTAATCGATAAATCTACAATTAATATTCTTCTGAAATATTAATTATGAATAAAAAGATACCCGCTTTAAAGTTTATACAAAATATATATATATATATATATATATATATATATATATATATATATATATATATATATATATATATATTAATGAAGTTAAGGAAAAAAAGAGTATACATGAAAGTATATATATAAAAGAATCATGATTAAATATTACCACTATAACAGAAGATTTGTACAGAATTTAAAAGCATGATTAATTAACAAAAATTAAAGTATGATTTATTAAAGCATAATAAAAAAAAATCAGGGTACCTAATGATTGCGACAGTAGAATCAAGAATTAGGGTAAACGTGAGTTGGCAAAAGCAAAAGTATAATCGGCGATTTACCTCCTCCAAGGTTCTAGGGGTAAAGATCTTGAGGTTCAGGATTTAGTCTGACGAAACTGACATACCTGATTATCAAAAAAAAAAAAAAGAAGAATAAGAGCATAATGTGCTGGTAGATTGGACATAAGAGTACAACTATACACATGGCATATAATTTCAAAATATAGTTCTACAGTGTATAATCAAAAGAAAAGTCAATCCATACAGAAATTGAAGATGTAAAACATAATGATGACTAACGTCATTATTGGTACAAATTCAAGCACACAGATTGTACCTATGCAATACACAAACTGATAAAAACAGATGTAGCGGTGACAGCAAATACAAGAAACAGATTACAAATGGTTGTACAGGAAAATTGTGGCAGAAAATTTAGATACACATAAGTTACATGTTATCTGTATTCAATTTTTTTTTTTACATATTATCAAATTAATTTTGTTACAGATGAATGATTATGCTTAAGGGCTCATTTGACTCACATTTTCATTTTCATTCTCATTGTTCTACTCATTTTCAATCACACATTCTTTAATAAAATAATATTTTTCATCACATCATTAATTTTTCCTTCTTTTTCAACCGCATATTTCCATCATATCATTAATTCAAAATTTATTCTTTCCAAATAATCTCTATCAAACACACTCTAAAAAAAGTTACTACCTTCACTAAATTTTGAAAAATTAAGTTTTTGTACTGATAACATATTATAAAAGAGAGAAACAAAAGAATAGAGAATTAAAATCAATAGGTTTATGTGCATTTTATTAAGAGTCAAAGTCCTATATTTATAGGTAAGAATTAGGAATATAATGATAATAATTTCTAGACTTGTAAGGGTATAGTTGACATTCACCAATAAACCCTAATAAACTTACCATTTACAACATTTTTAACTTTAATTTAGATTCTAATCCAAATTTTTAACTGAACCAAACACTCTTATTTTTATGAGAAACGTACCATTTTTGAGTAAGATTATATATTTAATAATTTATTTGAAAAGTAAACTTATCTCGTAAACTCGTAAATTTAGAAGATGTTTGGTGAAAATTAAAATCAGATTTTTAGTAGATCGTAGCGGTGGCAATCGAGCCGAGTAGCTCGTGAGATCGGCTCGTCTAAAACGAGTCACGAGCCGCTCGGACTCGTAAAAAAGGAGCCCGAGCCACGAGCCGAACTTTGAAAATGTCAGATGAATCGAGCCCGACTCGGCTCGTCAAGTAGACGAGCTGCTCGTGGGCTCGATTTGACGAGCCACGAGCTTCAAATTTAAAAAAAAAAAAAAAAAAGACGAGCTCGTGGGCTGAGCTCACGAGCCGAGCTGGAGCTCGGCTCGTCCCGATCCATGAGCCACGAGCTACGACTTTTTTTTCACGAGTCGAGCTCGGCTCGTTGCCCACGAGCTCGTTGGACAACGAGTTCGAGCACGAGCCAAGCTCGTAGGATGACGAGCCGAGCTGGCTCGGCTCAGCCTATTGCCACCACTAGTAGATCGTGATAGAAATTTTTGAAATGTGTGGTTAAAAAGTTGTGGGATCCATAAAAAATTGTGATTAATATTGATTGTTTGATTTTAACTTAAATTAAAATCGAATTTTAATCCAAAACAATTGTGCTTATGAAAAAGTTGCAACAATTACTTTTAAATCTATAGAGAATAAAGTTTATCGTACTATAATATTTCTCTTACATTAATTTTTAACCACAAACTATAAAACTTAGCTTAACTCCCAAGTTTTCTCTTTCATTTTTTTTCTAATCAATTATCAAATTTGTCAACAAAATAGAGTCTTTTTCACCAAATCAAACACGCAACTAATTTCTCAATTCTTCATAGTCAACTCAACCCCTTCTTTCCAATAGTATCTATATATTACCATCTCTGCTTCAGCAATTTGCATTCCTCAGTAAAAGCAAATCATATTAAGTCATCTGCCAGTGCTCCAAGTATGAATTTCCCACTTCAGTTTTTTTTTTTTTTTTTTGAATTGATGGTGATAATTGAATTAATTTTTCAGTTTAATGGCGGAATTCCCCGGGCATCCATTATACAGCTGCAGAAAGTGCCGGAATCCGGTTGCACTGGCCGATGATCTTCTTTCTAAAACCTTTAAGGTGATTTTTAAAAATAGTATGGCCTTCTTAGTTACGCTATCATTCTCTAATCTCTATTATCAATTTGTCAACAAAACAACTATAGTATTAAGGGATGTGTTGTGTGTACAGAGGAAAAGTCTACAGAATTCTTACATAATATACAAAAATAGATGGGGTTCGATTTTTTTGATAATATTTAATTTATATGGGGTCCAACTCTCATGTGAGGGTCCGTTTGATAGAAAGATGGAAAATTGATGACAAATAAAATATTTGGCAGAGAAATAATTTGCCTAGAATTTGTTTTAGAGGGAATTGTAATTAATGGTGTTTGATTGGTATAATTTTTCACATAATTCGTTTGGCGTTGTTTTTCCTGCAAATGGTTACTTTTTGGGATAATATTTTTACAATTTGTATTCAAATTTGTTTGGATTGCCAAAAAGTAAAAAATAAAAAAAAATTCATAAATTTTTTATGTTCGTTTGGCTTCGTTTTTCATGTAAATTGTCAATTAAATGGATAAACAATTTTTATCATTGAATTTAGAATATGTTTCCATTGTCAAAAAGTAATAAAAAAAATGGAAAAAAAAAACCCAAAAAGGTGGAAAATAATTTCCCACCAAAATCATAAGAAAATATTCCTACTTTTGTGCTTCAAGGGATTGTACATTAGAAGTTGATGGCAAATATTTTTCATGACAAATTTAGCTAATCAAACAGCCAAAAGTAGGAATTAGGAAAATATTTTCCTAGTTCAAATTAATCGAATCAAACGGGCCTAACTGTCTGTAACATTTCAGTAAAATCTATTTTCTTTACAAATGATAAAGAAACCATAAGCATTGGACCTGACGGAATAAAAAAGTATATTAATAGTTTAATAACTAAAAAAGTTTTAATATGAAGAATTCGGCTTTCATTAATTATTATTAGCATTTCGATCTAACTTTAACTTTTGTTGCATTTTAAACTTTAGTTGATGGATTTGGTCGACTTCGAAATAAAATATATTTTTACTTTTCCTTTCCTACACGTGACAAGAATTTTGTTAAACAAAAATTAACAAAGAAAAGAAACGTCAACATTGTCTGTACCTAATATATCTTCATTCACCGTCCAAAGTAATCCAATTTGACCAACAAAAATAAAGGATTGACTAGTCTAGTCCTCTTTTCTTTTGAGGACTTTTGAGTTTCAACTTCGCTATTTTAAGTGAAGAGCAATTGTTGAAAGACAATAAGCCATGGAGTTAAAAGAGGATAGAATTCAATAAACTAGGTAACTTTTCTTCCTGATCTTTATTTACAAATTCTTGATATCGTTTATGACACATTCGCTATGAAAGATTAGATGTAACTAGGGAAACCCATTCTTTAAATTGAATAAGAATTTGGTACACTTATATAAATATTAAGCTTCTGTTTGGTTGGGATTAAAAATCAGATTTTTAGCTAATTTTGATAAAAATTGATGATATATATGGTTGAAAAGTTGTAGATCTCATAAAATTAATTGTTAATTTTGATTAAAAAAATTAATTTAATTTTTACCAAACAGGGATTAAATCTCTTTGTTAAATCTCCTTTCACACTAGTAATTAGATCAATATTGTTTTGTGAAGCTAAATCTCCCACTTGAATTTGATCAAACAAAACTATAAATAGTATCCAGAAAATCTTGGTCTTCCAATTGTACCTTTGATTAGTATCTTGAATTTCTAATTTTGCTTGTGACATATATGGAATATGGTTGGGAGAATTAAATAATTGCGACTCGTCAGTGTTAAGAACGAAAAACCCAAAAAAAAAAAATTAAATAAATAAAGAAAAGAAAACTAAATCTTCTTTGTTATATTGTTAAGGCGTGCTTAGGGTACTTGAATAAGAATTTGGTACTGAATCCTCATTTCTTAAATTCCTTTAATAAAATCGTGATCTCCCATATGTACTTTTGATTTGTATGTTGAATTGTTAGGCAAAATCTGGGGCAGCCTTCATGTTTTCTCATGCAATGAACATTGTTGTGGGGGCAAAGGAGGATAGGGAACTCATAACTGGTCATTTCACCATTGCTAAAATTTACTGCAGCAAATGTGGGGAGGAAATGGGTTGGAATTATGTCAGAGCTTATGATATAAGGCAAAAGTACAAGGAAGGAAATTACGTATTGGAGAAGGTTAAAATCTTGAAGGAATATTGAAACTAAGTGAAGACTGAGAAAAATTTATAAATTTATCAATAATGTGTCATTTTAGACAAAGTTTATGGTTTCTTCTGTATTAAAGACTTGAAATTGTTGGCATGTGATTGTGCTGCAATAAAGACCCTTGGTTGTTTAATTTTTTTTTTTTTTGGCCAACGCATGAAGAAAATTCAGTAGTCTTCTTCTCTTTCTTGCTGATGATATTGTGGGGACTGGGGGTTCATATCGTCGTTTTTTACTTAGTTCAGGCTTCCTCTCATCCTTTCCAGTGGTAAGTTTATTGTAATTTTTATTTTCCACCATATACACTTACAACATTTAGGTCTAGGCGCAGTTTGATTTGGATTGGATTGGTGCGAAACTCCAACCCGAAACCCAAACCAATTTAGTCAGTTTTGATGAATTTCAACACAAACCAACTCACTCTAACTCTAAAATCAAACCGAACCAAACCAATTCAGTTTGGTCTGGTTCGGTTTGGTTAGTCGGTTTGGACTTTTAGTCCAAATTAATTTTTTTTTTTTTTTAAAATTATCCAAATTTTGGGCCCACTTAAATTACAAGAAATAAAATAACTAAATAACTTTATATTACAAGAATTGTTGAGTAACAAATAAAATCATGTTAATAGAGACAGATCAACGAAAATCAGTTTGGATTTTTAGGAATTTTGTTTTTTTTAATGCATTATGTAACATGCCAGCCTAAGTAGGGAAAAAAGGCTAAGTAGAATATAATGAGCTTGTGAAATGAAATTTTCAATGCTATTACTTATCGACAACATTATAGATTGGAGTGAATCGAAATATAGTTATGAGATTATGACTTATCTTTTGATTTTTACTTTTCTTGAAAAAAAAAAAAACATGTAAATGAGTTGAGTTGGTTTGGTTAACCAACGGTTTGAGATTTCAAACCATAACCGAACCAACCCACCATGATTTTGTTTAAAAGAAAATCAAATCAAGTCAATTACATATGTCAAACCGATCTAAACCGAGCCTAATCGGTTCGTTTTGATTGGTTTGATTGGTTTTTCGATTTTTTTGCCTAGGCCTACTTATGTTTGGACATTCTTATAGCCGCAACACTTTCTTCAACCTCCAACGACTTCACGGCCGTTGGAAAGAGAATTTGAGTGATATCTCATTATTGTTACAGTTAGACAGTTGATGTGAACTCATGTAGCAATAGAAATTTCAGAACTTACCAAAATATTGAAACGAACTTCAAGAAAGCTAAAATCAGAATTTGAAGTTTGACCAAATAATTTATTGAATCAAAGAACCAAAGTTATTGTTGAACCTTGATCCTGTAATTAAAAAACGATCACGAACCTTACTATAAGTGTTGAATACCACATAAGA
The DNA here is from genome assembly GCA_019395295.1 of Osmanthus fragrans. Classification (NCBI taxonomy): domain Eukaryota; kingdom Viridiplantae; phylum Streptophyta; class Magnoliopsida; order Lamiales; family Oleaceae; genus Osmanthus; species Osmanthus fragrans. Next base: position 11,603,140 of record CM033353.1, read on the forward strand.
GTAAATCTTTGATAAGTTCTAATTGAGTTCAATTAAGAACAAGTAGAAAGCAATTCTTGTAACGCTCCAACCCCTAGTGGACCGGGACGCTACTTACTTTACTTAACATAACCGGTGGTTTAGTAATAAGTGTACATAACTTAGCAGAAGCTTAAATCTTAACAAACATTCTTTTTGAAGGATATTGAATTGAAACACTTTATAACTTTTCAAAATAACGAAATATAATTTATTTGATGAAATCATGACTTGTTCAAGATACTCAAAAGAAATAACGTTAAAAATAACATTTGAAATATTATTAAATCTAAATCACTTGTTCACCGGGTTCCCATAGGCTTATTGCATCTCCTTCCATCTCTTCCATCATCCAACCCGGTGCATCAACATTTAATCTGTAGATATAGGGTAGAAACCCGTGAGTTGAAAATTCAATAGGCGTCATAGGTGCAATCGTAATTAAGCTAAGCATTTTATAACAATTAACATTAGAACTTCCATAAAACATGCCGTACCCGGAGGTACCATTTGACATGAAAATGTATGCCGTACCAACGGATCCATTTGACATGAAAGGTGCATGTCGAACCGAAGATACCATTTGACAGACAACATTAATCTTTAAATGTATGCCGCACCGACGGAACCATTTGACATGAAAGGCACATGCCGAACCGACGATACCATTTGACACACAACATTAGCCTTTAATATAGAACATTACTTGCTAGAAATTATAATTTAAACACGTATAACAACTTTATGCACCTCTACCTACCTCAATTTGATGCTTGATGAATTTTGAAAAGAATTTTTAAAAACTTTGATGAACTTAAAAAACTTTGACGAAATTTGGACGTTTGGACCTTCCTTTGTTGTTTGAAAACACCTTTTGAAATCACAAAAACTTTCTTGCAGAATATTTTTGCCCACACTTAAAACTTCTGGAAAACACTTTGAAAACCACCTTCATTTTCTCTCACAAACTCTCTATTTTTCTCTCAACTTTGAAAGCAAATTGAAAGTGCTTTTGGTGTGAAAATCAAAAGAGTGAAGAGTGTATTTATAGGTGAGGTTTGGGGTGGGTGAAAATTTATATTAAATAGGGTAATTAAGTTGTGCAAGTAGTGGCCATTAATTCTCAAAAATTCGCGGGTTTCGGGTTTTTCGGTAATCTAGTTGACACTGCACAGTCTACGGTATTTCTATCATAACTTTTTCTCCCGATATCCGATTGAGGTGATTCAAAGTGAGTTGGAAAGATAATTCAAAGAGCTACAACTTTTATTCAGATATCATTTTCAAATTAAAATTTTTTCTATGTCAAAAATGGGTCTCAAAGGAGACTAAAAATATTTGAAGTCTACTTTTAGCCATAAAATGAAATACTTTGCATTCCATCCAATTTTCATCAAATCGTTTTTAAGAAAATACTTTAGAAACATCATTTTACCTTTAAACATGTATTGGACTATCTTTTGGGCTTATATTTCCTTTATTGGGCCTAATGTGAAGTTAATCACACAATTATGGACCTAACTTTATAGAAAAGATTCGAACCTCTACAATTCTCGCTTTATTAATGCTCTCAAAATAATGATTTTTTTTCTACAATGAATAAAGCGATAAATATAGGCAATAACCGAAAAAAATGCTCTAAATAATTCGTAAAACATTAAGAATGCATTAAACAAATAGAATTCTAAACGAGAAAGAAAAAATTGAATCACCTTCAGATTTTTGTAATGTGCATGCACCGTTCAATTGATTTGGCTATGTATTGAAATTTTGCTAACTTAGCTTGAATTAAGTGCACTAAGATTGGTTCTCCTTTTATGCACATCTTGAAACTTTGTGTATTGCTCGTTGCACTCGAACTCTTAGCCCACATAGCTTGGATAAGTCCTTGTATGGCTTTCTTGATCCTCTTGATCCTCTTGATTCTTGATCTTGTTATTGGTCCATCTTCAACGTGCAATCAATCCTTGCTAGCTTGCCTTCCATGATTCTCATTATTTCTTCCATCTTCAAAAAGATTCGACCTCGAATTTTCACCTGCATCTAAGAGAGAAAAATCAGCAACATTAAAAGTAGAAGACACATTATACTCATCTTGAAGATCCAGTTTGTAAGTATTGTCATTAATCTTGTAAGGACTTGGAATGGTCCATCTTCTCTAGGATGCAATCTAGACCTTCTTTGAGTTGGAAAATGTACTTTTCGCATGTATACCCAAACTCAATCACCCGATTCAAATGTTACACGCTTCTTTGGTATATTAGCTTAAAATGCGTAATGTAATGTTCATTCTTCTTCCCAATTTAAAGTCGAACTTTATCATGGATTGACCTTACCAATTCAGCATTCTTCTTCTTATCTAAACTACATCTTTCATCAACAGGTAAATGAATTAAATTCAATGGAGTTGGTGGATTAAAACCATATATAATTTTAAACGGCGAATAAGTAGTAGAATGCATGACCTTATTATACACAAATTCTATAACTGATAAATGATCCTCCCAACATTTCGAATTCTTATTGATTATAGTGCGGAATTATATTAAAAAGAAAAAGAAGGAAAAAAAAAAAAAAAAAGGTACCATGTGTCCTTGTATTAAATTGACCAAAATTATATTTTTCTTTGTTTCAACAAAAAACAAAAAAAAGATTTTTGAAATGACCTTTCATCAAAAATGTTTGCATGACACGAGCTTTTCAATGAACTTTGAATAGTAAAAAAAGAAGAAGATATAAATAGCTTCTAAAAATAGCGTATGAACCGAAATGTGTGAAGTGAATGGCACTCCAAATGAGGTGTACATCAAGCATCTAGATGGCCTGGATCGTGATTAGATGGATTCAACGTTCATGAAGACCTCTTGAAGTTGTAAAATTCTTGTCCGTAGCCAATGCATCAATTAACATTCTACAGAATGCCCCCCTTAACTAGTAATCAAATTGCTCTCTAGAAACTTGGGGATTGTTTGGGTGGAATAATTTTTTCTAACAATTAGTAAGAGATTAAAGTTACATTGGCCGCTTTGATGGAATTGCATCCTGATTCAATAGCTTGAGGAGTGTTTGGACAACTGTCCTCACAATCCTATTTATTGCCTTGCACCTATTTAATTGCTAAATATTTACTAGTTGTGTTTCAAGAACTATATAAAAAAAAATATCATATTGAGAGCTTGAAGAGTTTGTTTAACAAACCTTCACTCCTCATACAATTAGATATAAAATTATTTATTTTTTTAGTTTAGATTACATTTTATATACGTATATTAAGCTCTTATTTGATCCTCATTATCTCAAAATTCTTTTTTCTTTTTCAAGCTCACTTTTCAATCACACTCTCACGATAAAATATTTTACATGTAAATTAAAAAAAATAAAAAATAAAAAAATAAATCCTACTTTATAATCAGACATTCATAAAAAATTTGCTATTAGAAAATTTATTTTCACAAATAAATAAATAACGGTACTCAGACATAGGGCTAAATGTATGATTAAATAATAAAGCGAAAGGTGCTTATCTCAACATTCAATCAAAACCAATCTAAAAAGTTAAGAGGACAATTAACATTTAGCTCCAATTTTCCTTTGGAAGCAAGCAAACTAAAGACAGTGATCCACCTGACCTAAAGGCTGTAATTTCTCTCTCAATTGCAATTCTGATGATCTTATTCAAAGCACCAATATACACTATTTCGAGCGTCCAAGTCAAACGAAAGGTGTGAGCAGGCCATTGGCTGATCCCAACTGTATGTATTACTCAGAAGAGACTATTATCCCCGTGAGAATGATAAATTCCAACAGCAATTGAGCGGCTCCTCAGTCACAATACCTCTCTCTCTCTCTCAACACACACACACACACACACTCATTCCTTTCTATACCAACACTTTTTCTTTATACTTTTACAGATGTTCGTGTTATAGTTTGTTGCATTCTTAATGTTATCAAGAAGAAATGACAAGAGAATACTCTCCCCAAGGTTTGATCCAATATTATGACTGAAATCTTAGAAAAATTCTGGGATTATGATGTTATTCACATTTTCTGTTTCTCAGTTTTTATCCCACAAAACTGATCAATGGGAAAGAAAGGAAGTGGCTGGTTTTCAACTGTCAAGAAGGTGTTTAAGGTCCCTTCAAATGACTCGTCGGAGACGAAGGTTAGTTGATTGAAATAAAAATTCTATTTCATTTTTAGTTGGGACAAGATCTCTCTATTTCATCGTCAGCTTGAGCTGGAACTGTGCGTTCTTGATCTGTGGATATGCCAAAGCAAAAGATCGCCTTATACTCTAAAGGTCTGTTTGGTTGGCCGTAGTTTTCCGTGGAAGGTGGAAAACGTTTTCCTACTTTTTACTATTCACCTGTTTGATTGCACTAATTTTCCAGAAAAAACGTTTTCCAACATTTTCCAAGGTACAAGCGGTTGATGCACAAAAGTTAGAAAACGTTTATTACCATAGTGGTGGGAAAATGTTTTCCAACTTTTTGACAATTTTTTTTTTTTTTATAGCAATTGGAACACATTCCAAAGTCAATGGTAAAAAAATCTATCCATTTAATTGACAATTTGTATAAAAAAATAAAACCAAACGAAAAATTTGCCAGGTGAAAAATTATATCAATCAAACACCATTAATTACAATTCCCTGTAAAACGTTTTCTAGGCAATTCAATTCTCTTTTATTCATTTTCTTTCCACCCGTTTTCCACCCTTGCAATCAAACAACCCTAATATTTAATGTAAACTCTCACATCCATTATGAATATGAGCGTGCTTTACTTATTTTATCGTTTTATTATTGCTGATTAATCCTTTAACGCATTAGGGTCGTAAACATTTTGTAGATATCTGACGTAACCACACATTAATATAAATTGTCAATTGATTGAGTTTCCACATTAAGTTTGGGTGATTGGCCCTAATCAACATTGCCAAATAAAAAGTAGAGCTGATGGAACATTGCTATCCTACTATCACATCAAACCAACTTGATCGTCATGTGCTTAGTCTTGTCAGATCCCAATCATTGCACTCATTTGATATTTTTTTGAAGGGTCAAGAATATAATTTCATGATTTTTTTAGAGTAGATTTATTAGTTTAAGTGATAGATGATGAGTGCTAATTATAGAACATGATTGGATTTTTTAGAAGGAAAATGTCGAGAAATGGCAATTCGAAGTGCCAGAAGTTGTGTCCCTTGAACATTTCCCGGTTGAAAGTTCTCCGGATGTTACAAATGTTGAGAGTATTCAGTCGTCTTCAGCGGCTGAAAATCAGAATCATGCTATTGCTGTGGCTGAGGCAACTGCTGCTGCGGCTGAAGCTGCTGTTGCAGCTGCTCAAGCAGCCGCTAAAGTGATTAGATTAGCCGGTTATGGACGACGCTCCAAGGAAGAAACGGCAGCAACTGTTATACAATCATATTACAGAGGATATCTGGTAAATTCCCTTTTTTCTGATGAATAGCCTTGCTATATTGTCTTGCATAAGAATCCAAGAAGTTCTATATACTGTAACCTCAAACTTGGTATGTTTCTTGGATTTAAATTCAGAAATTTGCTTGATGACTTCGCTTCGAGTTTAAACCATGTTTGGTAGTGATTAAAAGTTACTTTTCTAGAAGGGAAGTTAAGCGCAGTATCAATTTCGTGATATATGATTACTTTTGCTTATTTGTAGGCAAGGCGAGCATTACGAGCTTTGAAAGGATTGGTCAGGCTGCAAGCTCTAGTGAGGGGCTATAATGTGCGCAAGCAAGCTCAAAAGACAATGCGATGCATGCAAACACTTGTACGCGTGCAGTCAAGAGTACGTGCACAAAGACTTCAACTAGTGCACGACAAGTTACATGAACAAGTAGAAGAGAAAATCAGACTAGATCAAGAAGAGAAGAAGAAATGGTGTCCAATTGAAACCCACAAAATTACCACAAAAAATTCTCTGTGGAAACATGATTCTGAAATGAAAAGGGAGAGAGCTCTTGCCTACTACCAGGTTGGATATTTTTTTAAGTAGTTATCTTTTTTTCTAGGCCAACCATTCTGTACATGACCTAACTTACAATGTACTAATGTTGGATACATGTTAATAGCAACAGCACGAACAAGTTTTAGGTTCTAATCAAAACTTTGACAATGACGGAATTTACGGCCCTCAATCCCAATGGGGGTGGAATTGGCCCGATCGGTGGATGGCTGCACGACCCTATGATTCCCGACAAACGGTGGCGCTGGGAAGTTCGTATGTTACAGGTACCACAATAGACATGATGTCTGAGGAAACTGTTGAAAAGGACTCGATCACAGAAAACGTGAACATGGGCCGACACAGGGGAGGCTCAACTGAGACAGGCCAGTACACCAGACTTACTGGCTCGGATGTTGTCCCTACCTACATGGCCCCAACAAAGTCTGCAAAAGCAAAAGTAAAGGGCCTTGGTCCAGTCAAGCAGAAAAGCCCACCAGCCAAAAAGGGGATTATTAATGGGCTTAGCCATGACTTATCCAGCTCAGGTGGACCAACTTCTTATCAGGCCTCGAGGATCCCAAGCCCAAAACATAATGAACGTGGGCCGGAAAAATGGATTGCAAGCCGTAGCCCAGAATCCAGTAGCGAATGGAGACATAATTTTGGCTGATTGGATAATCATCCCAAGAGATCTTACTCATGGGGTTCGGTACATCAATGTCGACTCATCCCATTTTGGGTTAAAGAAAGTCCCAAGTGTTCGATTGTTCGTATTGCATGTTGATAACTTAAATTCTATTTACTCTACCTTCCTTTAGGGATTAGTAAATTCCATAAGATGAAAACAGCGTGTAAAAATGTATAAATATATTGGTCTATTGACAATATATTCCAATAGAAGTTTCTCTATAAGACATATATTTTGTTTTGTTTGAATTTTCTTTTTAGTTGATAAAATTATAATTACTAAAAAATAATAATAATTATGAGTCATACGAAATATGTGATTAAAATTAATCTTTGCTTTGAAAAGTAAATTATAGTGAACTGGAAGGAAACTCAAACAAAGACGTATACTAAATGGGTATGTTGGATTATATAAAATTAAATTAAATAACGAATAAATATCTTATATAATCTATTTTATATTGAGATCTGTGGTGAAAATACTCGTAACTTCAATTCTACCCATCATGGTTCAATTTAATTTGTTATTTTATCATGATAGTAGACCTTATTGTAGAGTAATTAGGTAAATTAATGGTAGTGATACATGTAATTTTGGATAAAGTGTGTATATAAATTAAAGTTAATCTTGATTATCAATCATAAGCACCTATGAACTCAAGAAATGTGAAAGACTCCCACAAGTTCTGGGGGTAATTTTTTAAATGGCCGGTTTACTATGGCTATTTTCCACAATGGTCTTAATTGTTAAAAATACTATTTTACCTTTAATGAAATGTGTTTTTATATTGCAGGATATGTCCTTATCTTTAGAATAGTTTTTCAATTTTGTCCTGTATTATTTCTATCTCGGATTCTAGCATATAAATTCATCCTTTGATCTAATAGATTGACATAATCTTCCATATATCTATCAAAATTTTCTCCAAGTATATAATATTCTTCAGACGATGATTGATCTATTCTTTCCATTTGAGAGATGATATTATTTATTTTTTCTAATAAAATTTCTAATAAGTTATCTAATCCTTCAATTGTATATCCTGGCATGTTATATAAATCTAAACAATACTAATAAAATAAATATTAAATACAAACATTTAGATAATTTAGCCATGCAGATAAGTAATCCCAACGATTCTTTAAGATTTCAGAAAATATCTTTCTAAATTTAACAAAAATAATAGTTTTACCTTAGTTTTGATCTCAAATCTTTATTCTTAGAACCGAGTAACCTTCAGGTTCTGGATCTGCAAATGGCTCCCTTCAATGGCCTCCTGTCTCTACGGGATAATTGCTATTCCAGCTTTCCACCTTCACTGTGTCAGTCCTTTGAATTCGGATTATAGAATTTAACTAAAGAAAATTCTCTTTTTGTTAAAGTAAGAAAGGAATTCTTCTTCAATCCTTCAAGAATCTATGGGATGAGGTGTTTAGAAACTCATGATATTTTTTAAAGACAATTTGGATCTGAAATAACTTGAAAATTTTATTGATATCTAAAGGCTGAAATATGATTACAATAGAACACATGAATTTGTTTGGCTAACTCACAGTTTAAGTGCTCAACCAATTCTGTCTTTTTCATTAGCCCAAATGCTTCTATTTATACACAAATCTGAAGATAAATTACATCATTGCTTACATCATTCTAATAATATTTTATTGTCTTGTACTTTTCATCAAGAGCCTCATGGCCCCTCCATCCTTGTTGTTTTGTTACATTTTCTTTGATAAAGGACACAGTCCTTCTATAATTGTCCTTCAGATCTTTATTTTTACATACAGCTGGTAGGATTCTCCTGTAGCATTTTGGACACCTTTCCTGCATGTGTTTATCATTTTCATCTTTTTTTATCTTTGATTCTGTCGGCAAGTGGGGCATTATCTTATTCTGCATGCCTCTTGTATGGTTGTGATAGGTCCATTAATTCGATGAGTATCAAATTTCTCAATGTATTCTTTCAGAATTGTTGATTTTTCTCCTCCATTATTGGTGAGAAGAGTCCATCCTTCATATTGACACAAGCATTTGAATTTTCTGTTATACAAGCTTATTGCCATTTTGTATAAGACTTTCATCCCTAAAACTCTTCGGAATTTTATCCATGATCTGGTGATTTTTGGTAATGGCTTTCTATTGTGACCGACATCAATCTAAAACTCTCTACCAACATATCCGATTGTTATAATATGTTCAGCAGGATAAAATATCATTCCATCAATTTCAAGACTGATTGAATAAAATTTTATGTATATGGACCTTCCTTTGGCAAATTTGGATACTTCAAATTTAAAAATTTCATCAAATCTTTCAATTTCTTTTAGATCTTTTCCGGGGTAGATAAGATCTAAAAATTCATAGTCTGCTGCCATTTTGACCATGACAGGATCTGCATCATTGGTAATTAGTATCCTTGGATAAACATGATCTCCTGAAGATATGAAATAGGAGTCATTTTCTTGTAATTCATAAACAATTTTGGCAAAAGATCTATATTCTTCTTCTTTTGCTGATAAAGGGGTATCATCATCTTCATCAGTTCTGATTCTAATAACCCTTGTATGTTCATCATTGGATTTTATGGTCAACTTTCTAGGACTTTGTGTATCTCTTTTGATAGTGCTGGGTCCACTACTGCTTTCACATTGTAGATCACTCATTAGTACCTGTTAGTATCCCTGTTTGGTATCATAGGATTGTGCCAAGACATCAACCCTTTGTATTATTTGTATCAGTAGACATTAATTGTGCTTCAAGAGCATCAATTTTGTCTTTCATTTCGTTTGTAACCTTGGCCTGGGATTCACTGATCTCAAGTAATAATTTAATATTATGACTTAAGAGCTCAGCTAATGTCTCCATTCCAATTTTTATATCATCTGCTTCTTCTTTGGCATAGGCTGCCGCCGATTTCATTTCTGATATCATCTGTTTGATATTATTCATCTCCAAATTCAATGTTCCTACTTAAAAAATCAGCAAGATAATTATTTGTACCTTTAATATGAATAATATCAAAATTATAGAATGATAAATATGCTTGCCATCTATGTAACCTTCTATATTGGTGTTCCATTGGTAATTTATTTCTAACAAGTCCTGCAACTTGAGAATTGTCAGTTTCAACAATAAATTTTTTAGATAATAAAAATAATGAAAATTTCTTTACTCCTCTAATAATTGCTAATAATTCTTTTTTATGAGTAGTACAATTTATTTCTGCTTGATTGAAAGTTCCACTTGAATATCTACATATTTCATTTAAATCTGTTTTTAATATTATTGCCCAATATTTATCTGAGGCATCAGTATTAACTATTAAATTATCCTTTTCATTTGGTAATCTTAATTTTGGTAAATTTTTACATTCTTCTTTAAGTAGTCTAACTATTTCTGTATGTTCTTCGTTCCATCCTTTAGTATTAGTTTTTCTAAGTAAAATTTGTATTTTATGTCTCTTTTTTGAAAGATTTTCAATAAATCCTTTTGCATAATTTAAACATCCTAAGAATTTTTGTATTTGTTCCTTAGATTCTAATTTATCAGAAAAACTTTCTATCTTTTTAGATATATGAGACTGTAATTTTATTCCATTTTTATCTATAATTAATCCAAGAAATTCTATCTCAGGTTTTTCTATAATAGTTTTCTTTTCGGATAAAACTATTCCTTCTTTTTGACATTCTTTTAGAAATTTTACAATATGATTTTTATGATCATTTTTATTTTCTGAATATATTAGTATATCAGCAACGTATACTAATAAGAAATCATTATATTTTCTAAAAATATTATCCATTCTTCTTTGAAATATTTGAGGTGCATTTTTTAATCCAAATGGCATAACTATCCATTCGTATTTACCTTGAGGCGTACTAAATGCCGTATATGGTATTGATTCTTCTTCCATTTTGATTTGCCAAAATCCTGACTTACAATCAAATTTTGAATAATATTCTTTTCCTTTTGCAAGGTTTATTAAGACATCTTTATTTGGTAAAAAATATCCATCAAATTTTGTGTATTTATTTAATTTTTTATAATTTATTACCATTCTTGGTTTTCCTCGTACTTGTTCAGAGTGTTTCATTACCATAAAGGCTGGACTACTATGTGGTCCATTACTAGCTCTGATTAATTTCATATTTTTTAATTCTTCAATTTGTTTTTTAAATTCTTGAGTATCTTGTATAGTATACATCATTGGTTTTACTCTTATTATTACATTTTCAGTTAATTCTATTTTTGCTCTTGGATGTTCAGGCTTCCAATAAGCTAATGGATTTTCATTATAGACATTTCCTATCTTTTTTATTATTTCTTCTATTAATTCTGATTTTTCTGTTGTTTGTATTTTTTGTATTTTAACAGTTATTTTTATTGGTATTTTTATTGTCCTTTCACCACGCTGGGCTGGCTGAACTCTGTATGGTTTAAATTCTCTTGAAATTTTTAGTAGATGTCCACATGGTGTTTTTAGCATAATCATATAGTTATTTTGTTGACAATATTGAAATTGTTGAACAAAGTCATTTACTAATAATATATCACATTCTAATACATCATATGCATATACTTTGTTTATAGTTATTTGTTTACTTCCTAATAGGATTTCTACCTTTTCTTTATTTTTAGTAATGGGTGTCGATATTCCTGTGACACATGTTATTTTTATAGTATTATCATTGTTCCAATTTTTTAACAAAAATGTCTTGATAATAGTTATATCACTTCCTGTATCTATTAAGGCACATGTTGTTATATTAGTTTCTACAATAGTAATTTGTATATATACTGCTAATGGAAATGTTATTACATTATTCATTCTTTTGGACAAAATAATGTCTTATTATTATGTGTTATATAGATTCCTTCTTTATTAATATTATAATGATTTAAGGCTTGTAAGAAACTCATTCCTAATAATATATGGTAATGATCTCCCATACTATTATCTACATAACATGGTATTATCATTTCTTCTCCATCTAAAATTATTGGTATTTTTACTTCTAATTCACTAGTATGTGTTTTTCCATCAAAATTGATATATTTATAAGGCTCTACCCTTCTTTTTATTAATCATTTATCTTTATTTCCTGATATATGGCAGTTTGCTGCTCCTGTATCAATTATGATATTTTTTCATTTTATATATTCTATTCCATTAAAATATTCTCCATATATTTGCATACTTTCTATATTTCTTTTTACCATTATTTCTCGACTTATGTTCTTTCTTGGTATTATAGATGTACTATTATTTCTTTTTAATTTTTCATCTTTAAATTCTATTAAAGAATTATTTTCTATTTTTTCTGTTACATCTGGCTTTGTTTTAGATATTTCTAATTCATATATTTCTGGTAATAGGTTTAGTTGTTTGTTTGGTTCTACAATATTCAATATGTCTTTACATTCTTTGTGAATTTCTATATAGGGTTTTTTAGAATAAATGCTTCCATAGTTTGAATTAGTAAATGTATATAATGCTCTATATTCTATGGTCATGATATGATTTCCTTCTTCCATAATATCTTTTCTATGTATTTTAAAATGTAATCATAATACTTCATTAAAATCTTTATCTTTTATTGATACACAATATTTTGGATAACATGTAAATATTAATTTTTTATATGCTAAATTTCCTTCTATAGTTCCTAAATGACTGTCATTAGTATTTAATATTCTTCCATCATGTAAACTTACTGTTATTGGTGAATCTATTCCTTCTCTAAATAGGGATTTGAACATTAATTGTATTCCTGCTAAATAAACATATTGTATCTTTTCTTTTTGTTTTCCTTTTATTTTTGTCATTAATTGGTCAACTGTAGATTTTGTTAGTAATGCTAATTTATGACTTCCTGAAACTGTTCTTATATCTATTGATTTTTCTATCTTATGATATTCACTTATAAATACTCTTTCTCTTCTAAATATTTTATCGAATATTTTCCATTCTCCTAATTTTAAATCTAATGATAATTTTTCTATTTTTCTAAATGTATTATTGTCGAATGTTACCTTTAATCCATATCCTTCAAAATTTTCTATTTCTTGTTTTTCTTCTATAGTTTCAGCTTCTTCTATTGCGTGATTCATTCTGATTCTGATATGTAAACCTCTTCTCCTTCATAATTATTAATATCTATTATTTCTTCTAAATCACTTTCTATTTCTTCATATTCTTGTTGTAAAATTCTAACTTTCTTTTTAGTACAATCAGGGCTTATATGTCCTATTTCTCCACAATTCCAGCATTTGCATTGTTTTTTTATCCTTTTTAAACTCTTTTCTTTTTGCTTGATATTTTCTCTTATAATATCTCATATTTGGTTTTTGATATTTCTTTTTGAACTGTTTATATTTTTTATACTTTTTTTGTTTGAATTTTCTTTTATATTTTCTTTCTGGTCCACATCCCCAATTAATAGGTCTTTCTATTTCTTCACGACAGATTCTTGTTAGTTTTTCAGATTTTTTCATTGGTTGTCTATTTTTACATATTTCTGTTAATCTTTCAAATAGGAATTTTATCTTACTTCCTAATGTATCTGGTACAGGATTATCCTTTATATATCTTTCATATTCTATCTTAAAATATATATTCCATGTTTCTGGTAATTTAGCAAAATACATTTCTAAGTATGGTCCTTGATTTTCATTACTATAAAATTGGGTATAATAGAAATTTCTAAATTGACATGTATATTCTATTATTTTGCACATATCACATATCACATATCATAATGTTTATTAATCCTAATCTTGCTTTTAATTTTTCTCTTCTAGCTTCTTCTTTTGAATTTTTTATCCAATTTTCTCCTAGAAATTCATCTGATATATATTCTACTAACTTTTTTATTCCTTCTTGTGAGGTTTTTTGCATTTCTGTTTGTATATTCATTAATAATTTAGTATCTTCAGTTACTCATTCCCACCAATTTCTTACATCTCCTTCAAACGATGCTATTAAATAGTCAATTCTTCTATCCGTAGATTCCCATATATCGTCTTGGTTATATAAAAAGAATAATATCATTGCATCTGCCCATTGTAACAAGGCTTTCTTAGTATCTATTTTACAATCTAAATCTAGTTTTGCTCCTCCATGATTTATTCGTTTATTGTATTCTGAGTTTGGGGTAAATTGATCTTTATATTTTTCTATTCTATGTTGTGGTATAATTCTATCATAGTAGCCTATAAGGTCTATGTGGCATTGGCACATATCCTCCTTCTAATTTAGGAAATTCTAGTTTTGGATTATTGCTAGTACTTCCTGGTGCTGGTGTTGGTCCTCCACCAGTATTCATTAATATTTCATAATTTTCTAATTCTTCTATACTTAATTGGTCAAAGTTTTCTATTAGATTATCTATTTCTTCATTCATCATCTTTTTTATTTTTTCCTCTTTCTTCTGCATATTTTTCAAATTCTTTCTCTTATTCTAGAATTATTGGTAATATTTATTTTCTAAATCTATCATCCATACTTCCAGGTTCATAGTATCCTTCTGTTTCTACATGTTTCTTTCTTATTCTTGTCATTTCTCATTTTATTCTATCTTTATCTACTTTTTTATCTGTTGGTTTCATATTTTGTTTCATTTCTCTAATTTCTATTTTTAACATTCCTACTTCATCTTTTAATTCTTTAGTTTCATTTATTAATTCTTTTATTAATTTCTTTAGTTCATCAAATGATTCTGAAAAAGTCATTATATCTTTCCACTTTTTACTTCTAATAAATATGATAATCTGCACTTTTTATCTTTATTTTCATTGATGATTTTATTAAAACTTTCTATTGCTATTTCATTATCAGGTAATTAATTATCTCTTACAGTTTCAAAATATTTTGCTTTTAATTCTAGTTTTTCGATTTTTAGTATTCCTAACATTTTTTCTTGTGATTTATTTATTTCTCCTGGTGTTCCTAGTATATTTGAGGTTTTTTCTTGTATTTTATTTAGATTTTTAACAATATTATTAAGTTTTCTAGCTACTTTATCATTACTTATGATGATTCATATATTTCTCTATAATATAAAATACTTTCAAATTCTTTATTAATCATTTCATATATATATATATATATATCTATCTTTTATAGATCCTATACTTAATTCATGTAGTATTTGTTCTTTTATTTCTCTAGGTAATTTTTTAATTATATTTAATGTTAATATTTTTGATTTATTAGGAATATGTTCATAAAATATTTTATATCCTTTTTCTTCTTCTAAACTATAATAGTTATCTATGTTCTTAATTTTAATTCTCATAATTACTTATATTATTTTCTATTATAGCAGCTATTTCTTCTTGATCTATAGTTTCTATAATAGTTTCCCATATCATAAGATCTCTTATTATACTAATTTCTGTTTTTTTCTATTATTTCTTTTCTTATATCTAAAGGTATATCTTTTAATTTTATAAGTATGACTTTTAAGGCTTCTTTTCCTATTATAGGTTTTCCTATTATTATTCAAAATCTTTCTTTTTTAATTTTATATTTATTTCCTAAATATTCTATTATCATGTTATGATCTATGGCTCTGATACCAATTAATGTGGGGGGGGGGGGGGGGGGTACTAAGACCATCTTCAAAATCTCAAAATTTATTATTTTCATAAATATTTAATAAATCGCAATAAAATTTATAGAATTCATTATATTTAATAAATCGCAATAAAATTTATAAAATTCATTATCTTTTGTTATGATTTTTTCTTCAATGATTATATTTAATTTTTCAATTCTTCTTTCTAGATTGATAATTTCTTTATGTATATTATTTTCAAATCTAATTGCTTGACTATTTATATAAGTATTTTTATATCTTAATTTTGGATCTAAATAATCTAAAAAGAAACTTTTTAAATCTTCTTTTAAATAATTTAATTCTCTTTTTGTTGCAATTTTTAGATCAATAAAATTTTGTATAATATCCGGGTTTAAATTTATTAAAAATTCTGGATTTATATTTTCTTGGGGACCTAATTGAAGTATTTTATTCATTATAATGGCTTTTGTTGCAATTTTTATGTGATAGGGTATTTTTGGAAAGATTGTTGTTCAAAGGCTATTCTTCAAATTTTTAACTTATTGTAGTCTATTTTTATAAATTACCTCTTTGAAATGACTATTTAGAGGTACTTCCTTCAAGTTCTGTTTATATAACCGAAAAGAATAATCGTGTTTTCGTTTTTTTAATAATTTACTGTCAATAATTGAATTATTCGAAGAAGAAATAGGAGATATATATTTTTAATTCCCCGCAACTATTACGATTGCGAGGGCAACTGGCTACGGCATCCTTAGGGTGGTGGAAAAGTTGGTTATTGAGGTGTTTCTTCTCTCTACACCTCCTCCTTTTCCGATACCTTTCTGAAACCCTAAAAAATCATCTATCTCGATGCCCTTTTCACATTTCCCCATTCAAAAAGACAATTAGGATTTTGGGCATATAAATTTTGTCTTTAATTGCAGCAGAATCTGTTAAAACAAGAAACGTGCACGGGTGGATTTTTGATGAACAACACGGGTCGGGTCGGATTTGAATGATGGTTTCGGCACCGGATCTGGTTCATTATGTGTGCATTGCCAGGGGCACCACCGTGTTGGCTGAGTTCAATTCAAAGGATGAGAAACTTGGATCGATCGCCCGAAAATGTTTGGAGAAAACGCCACCGTTTCATTCCTTCTTCACCCACACCGTCCGGTCTCAAACTTACACTCTCTTGATCGATGACCCTTTTGTTTATTTCGCGATTTTTGATGAAAAATTGGAGAAATTTGAGGGATTGGGCTTCCTCAAGAGCGTAAAAGAAACGTTTGACAAGTTTTTCCAGGGCGATCTGGGGAAGAAGAGGTTCGACTGGGTTAGTTCTCATTGTTTTCAGGGGGAATTTAATCCGGTTTTCCATCGGTTGCTGGGTCCGGGGCCGGAATCGGAACCAGAGGTTCCAATAGGGGAAAGATTTGACCAAAGCGGCAGTTTGTATTCCGGTTCAGGCCATTTGGGGAGGCCAAATGGGGATTCGTCGATTAACTTGAAGAAGAAGAAGAAGAATAGATTGTTTGTGGATTTTAAGATTGGTAGCGGGGACATGAAGGGTAGAGGAGGTATCGAGAAGAAGGTCGACATTGGGGCTGAAGATGATGATAGGGACGGGATTTTATTGAGCCGGGAGTTTTCAGTGGTAATGCGCAAGAATGGGATGTACTCTGGTGAATTGATGGGAACCCACAACCATCAGAAAGCCAAGAAAGTTTGGAAAAAGCAAGTGTGGATCGTGTTATCTCTTGATTTGTTCGTCTGCACCATCTTGTTCATTGTCTGGTTGTGTGTTTGCCACGGTTTCAAATGCATTGATAGTTGAGTTGATTCAGAAAACGATGCAAATTCCATTTTTTCAGCTATCTTGCTGTTCTGCCATGGCGGTTTGCTTCTGTTCTGTTGGTAATGTTGATTTTTAACAATAAAGTTTATAATATCATGGGAATAGTTTATGTTTTTTTTTTTCGCTTGTTTACTTGCATATTGGTATACATGCACATATTATAGGCGTCAAATGCAAAATTGTTTCTTTATAGAGGAGTCATTGAGATAATGGATTCAAATTTAACACTTAGACGTATGAATGAAAGTGCTGCTTTCTTATTTGTTAGGCATTTGATTCAAATAGCATGTTAAGATTATGACTGCATTACGTTATGAAGTATTTTTCCCATTCAATCAGTTTTCCTAACTCGGTTAATTGGCCCAATAAAGAAATGATGAGATTCTCAATGGCTGTGATGGAATTATTGCTTGATGTATTTTTCTCTATCCCTTCTTACCCTGAAAAAGTAGATGCGGTGCATCTTATGTTCTTGAATTGATAACCATATTTCGAAAGTGTTGACCACACCCAGACAGGATGTATGTTTTGGTATGGTTGGGACCGTGGGAGTGGACATCTTTTCATTGTCACCTTCAAACATGGTGTTCATGATTGAGAATTTGAGGGTTCTCGCATTTTATCATAATTTCTTTATTGCCGAGTCTAACGAAAATAATGTCTCTGCACATGCCTTCTTAGTTTGATTTTCCTTTGGAAGTGGCGCAAAGAAGAAATTCCTGCATTGTTGCATTGGAATAACTTTTGGCATGGGAAGGTAGGACCTTTGGTGAAACCCTATTGTTTTGTGCCTAGTATTGTTGTTTGTGTATATCAAAAGTTGATTCGATACATAATTTTTCCAATTAAAAGGGGAATTACTAATTTCTTTAGGTTTTCCAACCGAAACAGAGGAGTTATTCCCCAGAATCTAACTCTAATAAGCAAATATGAACACTAACATATGTTCCATTAGTTAGATCAGAAATGTCATTAAAAAAAAAAGTCGGAATATCTCAGATGTTGGACTTAAAAAAACTTATCTGGATTAACATTTGCATAATGCTACATTGTTCCTCATTCCTATTTCATATTTATTTTTAAATTCACCAAGAGTTCCCTTTGTAATAATCCAATCTAATATTAAACTGCTCTAAGATGTTTAGCCCCTATTTGATGGCCATTATTGAGAAAATTTGATATTTTGAATAGTGATGTTTTGGAGAATGTGTGGTTAAAATGTAGAAAAGTTTTGAATTTACGTACAACACATTTTATTATGTAAATGTGTAGTTGAAAACGAGTATGAGAATTAAAGAATTTTGTTTTAAAGAGAAGCAAACACGGGCTAAGCCAGTAAAATGTAAATGGCTTGAAAAGATTTACAAGGTGACTCTTTTGTTAGGGTCAGTCCAATTTGTGGGGCTTGCTGCATTTTATGTTATGTTGGATTTTCTGAACCTTTTCAATTAATCATTGTTCTTAATTGTACGCTAACCATATTATTGACCGAGTATATGGTATAGCCTTCGGTCGACTTTGCTTAATACGAGAGATTATCATTTTCATTGAGAAAGTATTTGGAGTTAGAATGCAAATTATATTGATGTGGACATGAAAGTTTTCTTAAAAAATACATTCTAGGGAAAACGACACAAGAACTTCAAAAAGTTGTTTCATTTGTGTTTGAACAAATGTAGAACGAGATAACTTTTGAATCTATCGCTTACTCGCACTGGAATAATAAATAAAATAAGGTGAAACAATGTAAACAGAAAACAAGCAAAAGGTTAGGTCAAGCAAAAGAAGGCTTCAGGGACCTTCTCTTCTTGTAATTGGCCTTGAAGCAAGCTTGCCTCAGTTTCTTTGTTCTTTCAGTTAGTTCCATCTCAGGCAGCTTCTCTAGCATTCTTCTATGTTCCTCCAGGATTTCAATCTCATTCGTCAAGCCCAGTTCCTATAAAAAAAGAAGACGACACCTTGCTAAGTAAAATCCCACAACTAACAATTGACATAAATCTAACAACAAACTGAGCCTTCTCGGATATGAATACTTATTTCCCCTATCGACTGGCAGAGAATTAAGTTTAAAATGGTGTTTATATGAAACGCTCTATATAGATGACTTACCTTAACGTTATCGATGAGGCACTTTATGCTCTTTATCTTTCTATGAGGCCATCGCAAGATGTTCAGTTCTCTGCATCGTTTCTTTAAGACAGTCAATCCGACATTCAATTCCTTGGCAGCTTTAGATATTGGAACATCAAAGTATTTCTGAATCTCATCCAACTCCAGTGCACAAGATTTGTATCTTCCAACTCTTTTCATTTTCATCCCATTGTTTCTGTCTGAAACTGTTAATTCTCTCCCATAAATCACATTCATGGCTTCACTCAAAACATTTTCATGTTGATGGGCATGAGAATCAACCATAACCATGTTCAAAGGCTCAGCGTCAACACATAGTTCACCGTAAAGAGATTGTAGGTTTGACGAATCCCATAAGTCAAATTCACCAGAAATTTCTTCGAAATCAGTCAGTTCGTAGTTGGAAGCATTGCTATTTTGATACGGTAGTTCACATCCAAATAAACTTGGTACACAATTGTTGAAGCCATCTCCAAATACAAACTGTTGTTCCCATGATCTACAAAATGAGTTTCTGTTCATTTTAATGCTCAACTAGACAAGATTAAGAACGACTGAAAACGAGAGTTGCCAAAACGTGTCATTTCAGTCTCGTGTCCAATCTAATATACACACGATACAAGAAATCAAATGGAAAAAAATCAACATAACTACATTACCCGAGAGGCTGCTGTTCTTCGAAGAATAAGCTGTCAGCCTCGTTCGAATTTTCCAACTTAAGAACACTATAATCCATTGCAGATGGAGAGAATACAATATAATTGTGAGAAGGGAAATAGAGTTTATAAATTGATGAGGAATTGGATTGAATTTCGTGCACACGATTTTGGGAGTTACACATAACTTAGAAGTGTAATAATGAGTGCTTTTAATTTGAACTATTACCAATCACAAATGGGGGGCTGAATCGTGGTTCTTGATTTAATGTTAATCACTGCACTGTAATGCATGAATAATTAATTTAATGCATGTATGTATGTATATACGTATTCATTTTGGTATAGTATAGCAGCGTTCAAATTTATTGTGTTCATATTGTGTACTCCCTCTCTTCCTCCCATTTATATAGGTTGATTTTGTTTTTCACACGAATTAAGAAATTTTATTTAATGTTATTGAAAAAATAAAAATTACCAAAAACTTTTCTAATTTACCCTTATTTATATTTGTAAAATTTCAAGCTTAAATGGGAGAAAATGAATTATAACTAGACCAATTAAATTAGAGTATATTAGTAAACGATCAAAACAAAACATTCTTAATAAAAAAAAATGACTATATAATTGGAAAAAAAAAAAAAAAAAACCAAAATCAGCCTATGGGGTAGTATTTCTATCTAACAAGTATGAGATTAAAACTAGTTTTAAGCTTGTGCGTTGCACATGGTATGGACGTAAATGTGTCAAATCAATGTATTTATGCACATCAGAAATTAAAAAACGAGTTGTACATATTTTCTGTATGAAACCATGTGACAATTACCGGCAATGCTAAAAACTTAACCTTGCCAACATAATAAAATTAGTGGAAATTATACAAAAACTTACTTTATAAATAGAGTATTCTAAAATCAAACTGAATGTTTAACTATTCAAAAATCAAATATTTTATTAATTAATTAATATATATATAAAACAATTAATCCCTAATTCACCAAACCCTTTCTCTCTCTACCTCTCGACTCTCTCTCCATCCAACGAGTTCGTCGCTGACTCTCTCTAACTGAAATGCAGAGGAGATGACACCATTGTCGACGCTACTGTAATGAAGAGGAGATGAAACGGCAAAGCAGATCCAACGCGCCGCCGCACTTTTCTCGTCACGAATTATCACGAGTTGCGGTGGTGAATTGACACGGTGAAGGTAGTTTGGGTAGTGCGATTTTGTGGGTTTGGATGGTGACGGTGCAGGCGATTTTGGTTATGGTTGCTGCAGTTCATATATGAAGAAGAAAATGGGAGGTGTTTGCAGGTGATTTTTTTGTAGTTGATGTTGTTTTCTGGTGGATGCGTAGTGATTTTGGATGGTGACGGCGTTATTAGGGCATTTTGGGGGTGGTGACGGTGCAGGCGATGGTGGTGATCGCTGTCGTCATGACGGTGGTGGTGTTGGTGTTGGTGTTGGTTGTAGTCGTTGTCGTCGTGACGGTGGTGGATTTGGTGACGGCAATTTGGTTGTGGTTGCTGTAGTTCGTAGCTGAAGAAGAAAATGGGTGGTGGCAGCGGCGGCGGCGGCGGTGATGTTTTGCTGTGGGTACCGAATTTTTTGTTTCTGTTTGTGTTGGGGTGTGGTGACGGTGGTGAGTGATTGGTGGCGGTGGCGGCGGCAGCAACGGTCATAGTAGGTTTGAGAATTTTTGGTTGGTCGTAGTGGTGTAGTATGGTGGGGACGTTTGTTGGGTGGTGGTTACATATTATTTGGTTGACTGTGACCACTAAATTGGTTAATCTGTAACCGATAAAAAATATGTGACCAATAAATGAATTTGTGACCAAATTATATATATATATATATATATATATATATATATATATATATATATATATATATATATATATATATAACCTTTATATATTTTTAATTAATTAAATTATAAATAGATTTTAATAAAAATATGATTTTTGAAAATTAAAACTTGTCTTCTTATTAGTGAAATGAGTCATACTTATCATCTTACTTATGAATTTTTCCCGTAAAATTATATAATAAATTTGATCAAAATACAGTCAGATTAGATTCTTAGTAGGATATATTTATATATGCTCCAACCTTTTTTAGTACATATTATAAACAGAAGAATAAACATTATTAATATTGTATTCTACAAGAAATTTAATAAATTCAGCTACAAGGAATATATGTTTATCGAAGTCGAGTGATAATGCAGAAACAAAGCAGAATCTTCCCTGTTGGTTCACCAGTAGCAACTGCACTCATATGTCTCGTTGAGTCTTCTAAATTAAGGTAAGCATTTGCCCTAGAAAGGATTGTTATATGTTATAATCATAAATTAATAATGTACCTTTGAATATCGAGTGTAGCAGAGCATAGTTCATAAGTGAGCCCCCGTTTGATGGGCATTTTTTAGTAAGAATTAATTTTTTTTGGTGATGTGATGGTGAATATGTGGTTGAAAAAGAAGGAAAAGTTATTGATGTGATAAAAATATTATTTTATTGAAAAATGTGTTGTTGAAAATGGGTAGAAGAATGAGAATGAAAAAAAATAAATGGCCATCAAACGGGGGATTATAAATAATCTAAGCAATAATCAATAACAGTTATGTACTAGTCGGAAATTGCCTTAGCATGATAACATTTGCACTATATACATTGATGTGTTAGCACTTGACATCTTGTTACAGTGTGAGACGACGTATACCAACACTTCCATTCATGGATGCTTTTCTCTTCACCCAAAAGTAACGCGGCTGAATTTATGAAATTTAGATTGTAGCGAACAATAGAAGTCCATGTTGACAAAAGAAAGTACAAAATAATGTAAAACTATAATATAGAAGTTGAAGAGATGAACTCAAATATCCTACCTGAAAGTTATGGAATAGCGCTAGATCGTTACTAGTTACTCGATTTTAATTTAATTTTACGTGCGGAATTAATCTAATCAAAGCAACAAGTCACTTTAATTAGTTTCTAGATGATTAAGCATACAATTCTAATTAATCTAATGTTTGAATGCCGCAATTGTAATAATATGGAAAGCAGTAAAGAATATCAATATATTGACGGAGAAATTCAACAAGGGAAAAACTCCAAGACTAAACCAGTTACCTCCACTATCGACAATACGGATTATAGTGTGATTTCAGACTAACAACTTTCAATAGTTCTAGCTGTTGTAATTCTTACAATCTCTAAGATCCACAATCTAACTTCAAGACTCACGATCTATCTGCCGTAGATGACTCCCGATCTACCTCCTGTAGCTTCCAAGATTTACTGTTGCATTTTTAGTCTCCTGATCTTTTGTCAATTGTCTCTACAAATGAAATTTCAAGAACCTCCTGCTCTTGTGCTCTTCCTGTGCTTGCTCCACCTCTTCCAAATCTCAATGAAACAATCAGTTCCTTAAAAGATTAAAGACGACAGGTGTTTTGGATTATGGAATCTTGATGTTTTCCAAAATCGGGTTGTTGAATCTCGAGAATGAATGTATGAATCTCTCAATGATTTGCCTCTTAGATCTCTTTCGTATGTATTAATAAATCTCTCAAAGTAAGAGCAATGTAGCAACACAGGTAAAATGGTGCACATTGCCTCTATTTATATGTAGGGCAAAATAAGTCTCATAGGCCTTGAAATACTGTTTAAAATCGCGTCTCGAAATTGGCCGAATGAGACTGTTGACGGTCGGGCGAACATCGAGCGAAGAAGTCTCTGCATGTGCTGCTAAAGCGATCCATTGACGAGCAGCTAGCGAAATTCTTGCAGATCTTTAACCTTGTTCCAAACTCAAATTCAAACCCTAACTCAATTATACATAATTGCACCTAGGTCCTTGACTTTTACAAGAGTACATTTTAGTTCATTTTGTTCACAAACATGTCATTTACAATATTGACCATAACACTACCATTTTCGGTTCCCAATTTCTATCATTTTGTTTTCTGCAGAGATGGATATTTTTGACGGCTATAATGTAAAATTCAACTTTTATTTGATAATTTGATTCAACTTCAACATATTTGCATTGGCCCTTGTATGCAAATATACAATTACATTCATCTCATAAAGATAGACTTACTTTCTAATGAAGTGCAGAAAGAGTTGGAGTTTATGTTGAAGTGGGACCGGCGCAAGCAAAATAGTTCAATTCCATGATTTCATGATAACTTCGAGATTGTTCGTTTTTGACGAATTTCTAGTCTAATTCGATTGGAAACGGGCTAATGATCACAACTCACCGCTCCGTTGTGACGTGCGTCGAATTTTGGGAAAATTTCGTCATTTAGGCCCTCGATTAAGCTTTTTATTATTTATGATAATTTCTATTTTCTCAATCTCATTCAATAAAATTCAGATTCGAATTCTGTTTGTTGGATGACGATCCTGAATCTTAGAAGTTTCAATTTTAGTTGCAAGTTCGATTTTTTCCATTTATGAAAAAATATTATTTTTTTATTTTATTATTTATTTTCCGAATTTTGTTAGGATTTTACTATTTAAAGTATTGTAAGCCATTTGAGACAACAATTTTTTTAAATTGAATAAAATTTTCGTGATTTTTCTCAAATTTGTGTCGTTCATCTTTCCTATATTCTTCCACTACATCACTTTCCTTTTTTGTGTATCCCGAATTATATGTCACTTTCTTTGTTGAGAATAAAATTTATTTCTTAATTTTTCAATATGTACCTATTTAATATTTGTTGTAATAAGCAAATATGAATTAATCATATCTAAACTATTATTTAATGTAAAGTATATTAGGAAAAAGGTAAGAAAAAAAATTATATTTTTAATTATATTAATTATATATTTTTAATCGGTGTCAAAATGGAAGCAAGTCTATAAATATAGATGGAAATAGTATTTGATTATTCGGGCAAAAAAGTCCATTTCCTTTTAGCAAGAGGATGAAAACTGAGAGTCATATCACCGCTCTTTATTTAGCAGATAAACATATATTTTAGTGTTCAATAAAGGTTTACGATGTAGAGCCTCAATTTCTTCATCTGATGTGTCTTTTTACGCTATCTGCTTTTTGCTCTATATACTTTACCATAATGTAGTATTGCAAACATAAACTATAATATTTTTTTTATAATATTAGATTTTTAGTTTTAAATTGTTTACATCGAAGTTAATTTGTCTAAACATTCACCTAAAAACTTAAATTGTCATAAAATTTTATTTTATTTTTTAAACATTTCGTTGATACATTTTTTATTGAAGTAAAAACACATGCAAATAATCAGTGGTGAACACAGACATTTTTAGTTAGGAGGTACATTTGTACGTGGTTATTAAACATTGATTATCCATCCAGATAAAAATATTAGAAATGAAAAGGCTGCAAAAGCTTTCTAGAAACTTCAAAATGCTTATGAGGTATCGGTTTTTCTTAATTTCGTTCTCTTTCATTAGACTGTTTTTGTTATGTGCTTGAATACATCTTTCTTCTTGTTTTCCAAGGTTTTATTGAATTCCGAAAAGAATATAATGATGATGATGATGAATTGAAGAGGGAAGAGTTGCTGAATTTTTTCCAAAATATTTAGAATGGTTCTCTAGAGGTTTTGAGCTACAACATATCCTTCCTAAAATGGCTCTCCAATTTCTAGGCACTCTTACAGTAGTCGTCTACCTTACATGCATCTAGTGATTAATAGATATATAAACCCAATCTCCCCCCACCCCACCCCCAAAAAAAACTAAATCAATTTTAAGTAGAAATTTGGTACCCACTACGACCTATTGTGGGTCCGCCAGTGCAACAGCATACAAAAATATCAATTAATTTGAATCAACTTGTTTAGAGGCTTTAACTAAATGAGCGTCTATCTAGTATACTATTGCATCTATGTGATACCAATAGTTACTTTCATTTTATTTTGCTTCATTAATCATTAATTAGTATAGGTTCACAGTTCGACTTCGATTATGGACAAAAGTGGGGGGGGGGGGGGGGGTAATGTTTCTTTCTTGCGTCAATGCATGGGTTCCAAATGTATTGGAGAACATCCAAATGATAGTTAAAAGACAATTAACGAGGCTCATAAATGATTTTATTAACACAACATTTATGTTTTGGGATTTGTAATAGCATTTATAACCACAAGAAGCCGTCACCACTGGAATTTGGACCGCCGTAACATATATTTTCATACAATTATTGCTATATTGCACGACTGAGCTCGCGTAATGGATAGCGGCATAGATGTTTGTGAAAATTTGTATTATTAATTACTAAAGTTTCAAATTCTTAATAGAAATAATTAACAAGCAATATAATCCTATAAATTTATTATACGTCTCAGTAATTAAGAACTCGTTTAGTTTGTGTTTTAATTTTAATTTTCAATTTCATGTTTTTGTGGCTCTATTTTAAAATTGTTAAAAATACGTTTGATTTGTCATTTTGAAAAATTATTTATCAAAACATAAAACTAAAAAATACGTTTGGACTGAATTTTCAAAAAAAATGTTTTATAACATTTTATTCTATTAAATTTGATTATTCAGTAAAATAGAATAATTTTATATTTTTATATTATCAAGTAATGTATATATTTTAAAGTTGACAAATCTTACAATATTTTTCTTCGCAACAAAAGTAAATAAAAATTGAGCTCAAAATATAGGAAATACAAGAAAAAATTAGTAACGTGAACTGAGAATATTTTTATCTTTATTCCTTTAAATATTTTGTTCTGAATGTTTGTGTAAATAATCATTAATCGTTTGAGCTACTTTAATTTTTAATTTCTTATAAATTTATTTTTCTAGAACTTTTTATAGCTTTATTTTTTATTTAAACACTTGTTTTTCATGTTCAGAGTATGTTCAGAATTTTAGCTGCCATCTGCTAAATAAAAAGTAGTGACAAGACGCTCAATTTTTCGTCCGCTTGCTAAGAATAATGAAATAATAGCTATTCTTGTCTTGAAGATCATGGTTTCATTCTTATTTCTTACTAGTTTCAAGGTGAGTTTAGGGATAACTTTTTCCTAAACAAGGAAAGAGGCTCGTTTCATGCTAATTCTAGTCTATGATACTCGGGTATGGGTGCAGGTACGTATCTAAGTATATAATTTTTATTTTTAAAATGTGGAATATTAATTACTAAAGTTTCAAATTCTTAATAAAAATAATTAACAAGCAATATAATACAATAAATTTATTATACGTCTCAGTAATTAAGAACTCATTTAGTTTGTGTTTTAATTTTAATTTTCAATTTCATGTTTTCTGGGTCTATTTTAAAATTGTTAAAAATACGTTTGATTTGTCATTTTGAAAAATTATTTATCAAAACATAAAACTAGAAAATATGTTTGGACTGAATTTTCAAAAAAATGTTTTGTAACTTTTTATTCTATTAAATTTATTTATTCAGTAAAATAGAATAATTTTATATTCTTATATTATCAAGTAATGTATATATTTTAAAGTTGACAAATCTTACAATATTTTTCTTCGCAACAAAAGTAAATAAAAATAGAGCTCAAAATATAGGAAATACAAGAAAAAATTAGTAACGTGAACTGAGAATATTTTTATCTTTATTCCTTTAAATATTTTGTTCTGAATGTTTGTGTAAATAATCATTAATCGTTTGAGCTACTTTAATTTTTAATTTCTTATAAATTTATTTTTCTAGAACTTTTTATAGCTTTATTTTTTATTTAAACACTTGTTTTTCATGTTCAGAGTATGTTCAGAATTTTAGCAGCCATCTGCTAAATAAAAAGTAGTGATAAGACGCTCAATTTTTCGTCCGCTTGCTACGAATAATGAAATAATAGCTATTCTTGTCTTGAAGATCATGGTTTCATTCTTATTTCTCACTAGTTTCAAGGTGAGTTTAGGGATAACTTTTTCCTAAACAAGGAAAGAGGCTCGTTTCATGCTAATTCTAGTCTATATATGATACTCGGGTATGGGTGCAGGTACGTATTTAAGTATATAATTTTTATTTTTAAAATGTGGAATATTAATTACTAAAGTTTCAAATTCTTAATAAAAATAATTAACAAGCAATATAATACAATAAATTTATTATACGTCTCAGTAATTAAGAACTCATTTAGTTTGTGTTTTAATTTTAATTTTCAATTTCATGTTTTCTGCGTCTATTTTAAAATTTTTAAAAATACGTTTGATTTGCCATTTTGAAAAATTATTTATCAAAACATAAAACTAGAAAATATGTTTGGACTGAATTTTCAAAAAAATGTTTTGTAACTTTTTATTCTATTAAATTTATTTATTCAGTAAAATAGAATAATTTTATATTCTTATATTGTCAAGTAATGTATATATTTTAAAGTTGACAAATCTTACAATATTTTTCTTCGCAACAAAAGTAAATAAAAATTGAGCTCAAAATATAGGAATTACAAGAAAAAATTAGTAACGTGAACTGAGAATATTTTTATCTTTATTCCTTTAAATATTTTGTTCTGAATGTTTGTGTAAATAATCATTAATCATTTGAGCTACTTTAATTTTTAATTTCTTATAAATTTATTTTTCTAGAACTTTTTATAGCTTTATTTTCTTTTTTTTTATTTAAACACTTGTTTTTCATGTTTTTAGTATGTTCAGAATTTTAGCTGCCATCTGCTAAATAAAAAGTAGTGATAAGACGCTCAATTTTTCGTCCGCTTGCTACGAATAATGAAATAATAGCTATTCTTGTCTTGAAGATCATGGTTTCATTCTTATTTCTTACTAGTTTCAAAGTGAGTTTAGGGATAACTTTTTTCTAAACAAGGAAAGAGGCTCGTTTCATGCTAATTCTAGTCTATGATACTCGAGTATGGGTGCAGGTACGTATCTAAATATATAATTTTTATTTTTAAAATGTGGAATATTAATTACTAAAGTTTCAAATTCTTAATAAAAATAATTAACAAGCAATATAATACAATAAATTTATTATACGTCTCAGTAATTAAGAACTCATTTAGTTTTTGTTTTAATTTTAATTTTCAATTTCATGGTTTCTGGGTCTATTTTAAAATTGTTAAAAATACGTTTGATTTGTCATTTTGAAAAATTATTTATCAAAACATAAAACTAGAAAATATGTTTGGACTGAATTTTCAAAAAAATGTTTTGTAACTTTTTATTCTATTAAATTTATTTATTCAGTAAAATAGAATAATTTTATATTCTTATATTATCAAGTTATGTATATATTTTAAAGTTGACAAATCTTACAATATTTTTCTTCGCAACAAAAGTAAATAAAAATTGAGCTCAAAATATAGGAATTACAAGAAAAAATTAGTAACGTGAACTGAGAATATTTTTATCTTTATTCCTTTAAATATTTTGTTCTGAATGTTTGTGTAAATAATCATTAATCGTTTGAGCTACTTTAATTTTTAATTTCTTATAAATTTATTTTTCTAGAACTTTTTATAGCTTTATTTTTTATTTAAACACTTGTTTTTCATGTTCTGAGTATGTTCAGAATTTTAGCTGCCATCTGCTAAATAAAAAGTAGTGATAAGACGCTCAATTTTCGTCCGCTTGCTACGAATAATGAAATAATAGCTATTCTTGTCTTGAAGATCATGGTTTCATTCTTATTTCTTACTAGTTTCAAAGTGAGTTTAGGGATAACTTTTTTCTAAACAAGGAAAGAGGCTCGTTTCATGCTAATTCTAGTCTATGATACTCGAGTATGGGTGCAGGTACGTATCTAAATATATAATTTTTATTTTTAAAATGTGGAATATTAATTACTAAAGTTTCAAATTCTTAATAAAAATAATTAACAAGCAATATAATACAATAAATTTATTATACGTCTCAGTAATTAAGAACTCATTTAGTTTTTGTTTTAATTTTAATTTTCAATTTCATGGTTTCTGGGTCTATTTTAAAATTGTTAAAAATACGTTTGATTTGTCATTTTGAAAAATTATTTATCAAAACATAAAACTAGAAAATATGTTTGGACTGAATTTTCAAAAAAATGTTTTGTAACATTTTATTCTATTCAATTTATTTATTCAGTAAAATAGAATAATTTTATATTCTTATATTATCAGGTAATGTATATGTTTTAAAGTTGACAAATCTTACAATATTTTTCCTGGCAACAAAAGTAAACAAAAATTGAGCTCAAAATATAGGAAATACAAGAAAAAATTATTAACGCGAACTGAGAATATTTTTATCTTTATTCCTTTAAATATTTTGTTTTGAATGTTTGTGTAAAAAATCATTAATCGTTTGAGCTACTTTAATTTTTAGTTTCTTATAAATTTATTTTTCTAGAACTTTTTATAGCTTTATTTTTTATTTTTTTTTATTTAAACACTTGTTTTTCATGTTCTGAGTATGTTCAGAATTTTAGCTGCCATCTGCTAAATAAAAAGTAGTGATAAGACGCTCAAGTTTTCGTCCGCTTGCTACGAATAATGAAATAATAGCTATTCTTGTATTGAAGATCATGGTTTCATTCTTATTTCTTACTAGTTTCAAGGTGAGTTTAGGGATAACTTTTTCCTAAACAAGGAAAGAGGCTCGTTTCATGCTAATTCTAGTCTATGATACTCGGGTATGGGTGCAGGTACGTATTTAAGTATAGAATTTTTATTTTTAAAATGTGGAATATTAATTACTAAAGTTTCAAATTCTTAATAAAAATAATTAACAAGCAATATAATACAATAAATTTATTATACGTCTCAGTAATTAAGAACTCATTTAGTTTGTGTTTTAATTTTAATTTTCAATTTCATGGTTTCTGGGTCTATTTTAAAATTGTTAAAAATACGTTTGATTTGTCATTTTGAAAAATTATTTATCAAAACATAAAACTAGAAAATATGTTTGGACTGAATTTTCAAAAAAATGTTTTGTAACATTTTATTCTATTCAATTTATTTATTCAGTAAAATAGAATAATTTTATATTCTTATATTATCAGGTAATGTATATGTTTTAAAGTTGACAAATCTTACAATATTTTTCCTGGCAACAAAAGTAAATAAAAATTGAGCTCAAAATATAGGAAATACAAGAAAAAATTATTAACGTGAACTGAGAATATTTTTATCTTTATTCCTTTAAATATTTTGTTTTGAATGTTTGTGTAAATAATCATTAATCGTTTGAGCTACTTTAATTTTTAGTTTCGTATAAATTTATTTTTCTAGAACTTTTTATAGCTTTATTTTTTATTTTTTTTTATTTAAACACTTGTTTTTCATGTTCTGAGTATGTTCAGAATTTTAGCTGCCATCTGCTAAATAAAAAGTAGTGATAAGACGCTCAAGTTTTCGTCCGCTTGCTACGAATAATGAAATAATAGCTATTCTTGTCTTGAAGATCATGGTTTCATTCTTATTTCTCACTAGTTTCAAGGTGAGTTTAGGGATAACTTTTTTCCTAAACAAGGAAAGAGGCTCGTTTCATGCTAATTCTAGTCTATGATACTCGGGTATGGGTGCAGGTACGTATTTAAGTATAGAATCTTTTATTTTTAAAATGTGGAATAGGGAGACATGGCTAAAAAAGTCCAAATTTCATACACGGGTACATGAGTATGTTTTTCAGATTTTATTTACTTTGATATTGCCCTTTTTTAATTAAAAATGATGAATTGGAAAAAAAAAATTATTAATTGTATTGTTTGAATATTTTATTAAACTAAAATATGTGTGAAGTAAAAACAATTACATTATTAGCCACTTATATTCACATTAAAAATGGCCCAAACACCAATTAAATCCATCCATGTCCATATTATTAAGCCCATCCACATTCATATTATTAGCCCAATATAAATGGCCCAAACTTCAATTAAATCCAATCATATCCATATTATTAAGCCAATCCACATCCATATTATTAGCCCAAAAAAATGGCTCAACTCCAATTAAACTCAAATCTCTTCTTTCATTCATGTTGTCATCGTCATCGTCATCGTCGTCTTCCTTTTTCTTCTTCTTCACGATTTTAAGGTTCCAAGTGAAGATAACCAACAGATTTATTTTAGACCAAAGATCGTCGGCGCCAACCTTCTATTTCTTTACACACATCTTCCATCTCCATCCAAACTGCCGCTAAGGTAAATTTTCAATATTTCTAAAGATTTCTTGTCGGATCCGATTGAAACTTGAAAAATCAGACATGCATTTCGTACCGATACCCATGTCGTGTCGACATGGGTACTTGGGATGGAGAGTTCGAGCATCACAAATTCTAGTAATATAATGGGTAAGTTTCAATTGGTGTCCTCATCCTGGGATAATTGTTACAATGTGGTTCCTAACCCTCCATTCGTAGATCTAGGTCCCCAACCTAAGGAAAGTGTGTGTGTGTTCATCATTCCCAACTAGGGCAGGACAAAACTCTCAAATTGAACCTAACAATTCTTCTTAATTTAAATATTCGAATAGGTAGTTGAATTAAGAACCGGTGGATTTGGTTCGGTTCTCGATTCTAGACGAAGAATCGAAAAACTTAATAAGAACCGAATCTCCTTAATTTTTTTGTCTTAAATATGCCAAATTATTTTATTTTTTTCTAAACAAATTTGCTAACTAGTTAGTTTAGCCCAAACCCAAAATATCATTTTCTTATTTCTAAATTTCAGCCCAAATTCAATTTAATTAAATTGACTTAAATTTTACTCAATTCTCTTATTTTACCATAGTGTCGTTTATGTCGCTATGGAGAAATCGAATTAGAAGTTCGGTTGCGCCTCTCTTCATTATTGTGAGCTCACTATCTTCCTCTTCTTGTGATTTTAATAGTCAAATCTATGAAAAACTCAATAAAGAAAGGTGCAAAAAATATTATAAGATTGAACTACGTTATTTTGTAAGAGCTAAAATTGAACATGTTGAAAGCCCAAGAATAACTAACCAAGAGGGGGGGGGGGGTGAATTGGATATTAAAACTTTTTCGAATGTTAACTTACGTTTTAATGTAAAATCCAATGAAACAATTAAACAAATATGCAAAAGTACAAAACCAATTAAGAACAAGTAATGAACACAATGTAAATGCGGTAAATTAATCTAAATTCAAGCAAGTAAAAACTAAATAGATTAATTTAAATAATAAGTCCAAATATAAAAGCGATAAGTAAAAGGGAGAGAGGATGCAAACGATATAATTATGGAGGTTTGATCCAATGCAATGATCTACGTCCCTCATTACCAAGTTCTCCGGCACGAGCAATGCCTTTTTCACTATGTTGATTGACTTATGGTGCAATCCAACCCTTTACAATGTTTTCGGTGACTTACAAATAAGGAGCACCGATCCTTATACAATGTTGAGTTTTACGGGACTTCAACACGACCCACACTATTGAGCTTTACGGGACCTCAATATGACCCACACTTTATCAAAATGATTTCACAATGCAATTCCTCTCTCGATAAATAATACAATCAAGTTAAGTACTAACATAGGCTAACACTTCAATGAATAGTAATAAATGATAGCTCAAATGCTAGATGAAAAACTTTGATGAATATGATAATTAAAAATTAGATTCAATCAATCAAAATATTTCAATGAGAAGATGATGAAGATATAAATCAAATGTAAATTCAAAGAATCTTCTCAATATATCTCTTTCTTTTAATGAATGATTGTAATAAATTAAGCACTAAGAGAGAAATGAAAAACTTTGATAAATATGATGATTTTACAAGTTTGATTCAATCAATCAAAGTTTCACAATGAGAAGATTAAGATGAAATATATACTATGTAAGTTCAAAAAGATCTTCTCAAGTAATATCTCTATTTTCTAATTGATATAAATAAGTTAAGAACAAGGAGATATGAAAAGCTTTTATAAGAGAAGTTGATTTAAAATCAAAGTTTTCAATATGAAGAAGTAGAAAGATTTATACAATATAAGTGCAAATACATTCTTCAAGAATATATCTCTCTTTGAAGATTGATATAAAAAGGTTAAGTACAAAGAGATATGGAAGAACTTTGATGAAAGAAATGAATAAAGAAATTTAATTTAATAATCAAAGTTTTTGTTATGAAGAAATAAATGAAATGAATATATAGATGTAGACTCAAACAAAAATTTTCACTCACATATTTCACAAGAAAACTCTCCTCAAGTTGTTAGAATGAATGTAAAGTGAAATGATATTTATAGTTAAAAAATCATCCAAAAATTTTGTCATGTCGGTTGACTAGTCCGGTCGATCGCCTCATTTTCGGTCGACCAAAATGACCGTTTGTACAGGAAAAATCAGAATTCAGAACGGTCAAAATTTGGACCGTTGAAATTTCTGGTCGACCGCCACCCGGCCGGTCAATCGTTGACCGTAGACTTTTTTTTTTTTTTTTTTTGAAAAATGTAAACTTATAAATGATGTTTTCATTTTGAAAATCAATATTACTTTTAATTAAAACATTTTATGCACATGATAATGAAAATAACTTTTCGTGCGCAAATTGATTTTTGAGCTATTGTCATTCATTATTAAAGATCAAAGTGTTATACCTTTACATATGAACTAGAATGCATAGTCTTTGATCTTGTTTCGAAGTTTCTTTCATGTTTAGCTCTTGACTTTTGAACTTCTCGTCTTGATCTTTCTTTGATTCGTCTCTCATGCTCTTGATCTTGATTTTTTTGGCGTTTATCTTTCAAACTCTCGTCTCGAATGATTTGACTTGAATGCTTAACTTCACTTTGATCTTTATTTCGAGTCCGATTTATAATGCTTGATTAATTTTAATATTGAATTATCATCACTCAAAATCAATTGTTAGAAACAATATTAATCTTGTTTGTTATGATCAAAACATTAAGGATGAAGTCAATCATAGGTCAACAATTTCCCCCTTTTTGATTATGACAAACAAGATTATTTGCAATGTAAGATTAAACAATTGATTAGGGAATATACATTTATAAATTTATCATGTAATTCATATTCCCCCTAACTTTTACAAATCAATAACCATTTGTTCAATGCCAAATCAAAGCATGCATAATCATCTCACTTCATTTCCCCCTTTTGACATAAGCAAAAAAGATATAGCTTTTAAGATCAAAACACGATCATAGGAGACAACGAAAGATTTCCCCCTATCGTTTTCACTTATATTCTCCCTATCAACATACATGTAACTTATATATTCATTCTTTCAATATTCCCCCTTTCATGCATAATCATCTATATATCTTCCCTTTTTAGCGTAAACAAAAATGTAGCACATATGAGAGAAATAATATGGCATATAAGATCAAAACTTTAAGTCAACCATAGTAGTATATTCCCCCTCAATTAAGCACAAGACGACATATATATGCAAGTTTCAATAAGAGGATAATCATCACATTTATAGAAAAATAATAATCAAAGCATAAGTGATGAAATTATGAAAGCATAATCATTTGGACAAAATTTGTATACATTTCAACCAATTATGCACATGGAATCTATCATACGCGAATATTTAGTATAAATTCAATTTGGCAACATACTTCAAATTCATTGATAATTCCCAAATTTTAGCATTTGAAACCAAAATATTTTCATTTAGAATAGTTTTAGTCATTTTTTGCGATGTGTGATTCTTCCTTTCTACAACACCATTTTGTTGAGGAGTTCTAGGAGCCAAGAAATAAGGTTCACAACAAAAATCACCAAAATCAATATTATCAAATTCTTCATCATGATCACTTCAAGCATATAATTTAGGCTCCAAAATAGGACTTAAGTGAATCAAGAAAAGTAATCAACGAGTTTGAGCTTATGATTCGATATGATCCAAAATAATTCATGTGAAGAAGTTGAGCATGTTTTGTAGTCGAGGAGTATTGCTTAACTTAGAAAGAACTCTTCACTTGTTTTTCCAAATTCACATTCATCACAAATTTTCTTAAATTTCAAAAGTGGTATATCTTTAACAATTTTGAAAGTATTTGCAAGTATGTTCATGCGAACATGATCTAATTTTCTATGTCACAATTAAGTATCTTTCAAATGTGAAGACATTTTTCTTCACTTCAACCTCAATGTTTATGACATAAACGTCCTTATTTTGGCTTCCTATAAACATCACTCATTTTGATGTAGCATTCTTAATACGGAAGAATCAAATTAGTTATGATACCATTTATCACATAATTGACTAAATACCAATAATTTCAATGATTTTTCTTTTGGCACTATTTTTAAAAGTACCAATGATTAACATCATTAGTTTGAAAAAAGATTGAACAATGGATATCATAGCATAATAGACTACAACAAATTTCATAGCACATTTCAAAAACATAAAACTAGTTTCATGCACAATTGAGCATAAAATTTGATTATGGAGGCATAATGCAACACATAAGCACATTAGTCACAAATTTCAATTTCATCTAGAGTATCCAAACCTCTTTAAATATGTGAAAGTCTATCAAGATCTAGACGCTTAGTAGACCCATTTGGCCAATCGATTTTTGTATGGCTAATAAATTAAGGTGGGTGCCTTCGAATGCCAAATGTCTAATGTCTTAGTGTCACTAAGATATCAAAAATTCGTTTCATGGCATGAAGGTGTGATTCTTGAGTATTGGATAGTATTCTAGCACATATCACACACTAAACATAAAATCGGGTCAAATGGTGGTTAAGTAAAAATAAGAGATTCGACCATACCTCGATATTTTGTTATGCTTACGAATATACCTTGATCATCCAATTTGATTGATGAATACTTTGGAGTGTTCATTAGTTTCAATCCTTTCATTTTTAACTCCATTATTTCTTTTTGATAGTAGAGCTTTGTTTCCCGGTCATGTGCTCAAACATCCACTATCTCAAGCCCGTTTGCTATTTGTTTTCTATGGTACCTATAAAAGTAATTTAATTTTGTTCTTTGGTACCTATACAACTTTGGGTCCTTGATTGTTAGTATTTGTGGACTTTGGAATCCACTTGTATTTGCTCTCAAAGTAAAACCTCTTTTTGATTGAACAATTAAAGAAAACATATCCATTTTTATTGCAAAAATTACATGCGACATTTGTAATGGGGGAAGCAGAGGCTTTAACAAATAAATTTTCAAGAGACTTTTGTTTTAAAAATAGTTTGTATCCAATTCCTCCTTTATCAAAAACACATTTTTGTTCACCAAGCATTAAATCAAAAATTTTCTTGCCTTGTGTAAATTTGTGAACAATTTGAGTTAAATCTAAAATCTTATCTTGTAAAGAGGAATTCTCCTCAATTAAAGAATCATAATTGACTTTTTCTTTTTCAAAATCATTTTGAGTTTTCAAAAGTTTCTTTACCTCATTTTCCAAAAACAAATTCTTCTTTTTAAGCATCGAATGATTTAAAGCAAGATTTTCAAATTTTTCAAGAATTTCATCATAAGAGATAGATAATTCATCATATGAACAATTTTTATTTGAATTTACATCATCACCAATAGCTATGAAACACATGTTGGCAATTTTCTCTTGACTTCCATATTCTTTATGGTCTTCATCATCACTTTCATCATATGTTGATTGAAGTGCATTCCTTTTGATAAATCTATTCTTCTCTTCGCACTTTTCTTCTTTCTTTTGTAATTGGTGATTAGTGCAAAAGCCCCTCCAATTTTTGACAAGAAGAACTAGGTCATCAAGTTCTTCATCATTCACATTTTTGCTTGAAGTGCTTTAATCTATTTCCATCTTAAAAGCAATTTGACGTTTTTCTTCTTCTATGCTTTTCATTGTTTTCTCCTTTTTCTCGGTGCGATTTAGCTCATATGTCATCAATGTTCCATAGAACTCCTCCAATGGATGTGTTGATATCTTTGGTGTTTTCTATCAATATTCTCAATGGGCTCTATTCTTCCGAGAGTGACCTAAGCACTTTACTCACAAGTTCACTGTTAGTAAATTTTCGATCAAATCCTTTGAGACCATTAACAATATCGGTAAAACGAGTGATCATGTCAACAATCAGTTCATTCTCTTTCATAAAGAAATTTTCAAAATCTTTAACTAAGATATTTATCTTTGTTTCTTTCACTTTACTAGTTCCAACATGAGTAATTTCTAAAGCTTGTCAAATATCATAAGCGGAATTACATGAAATAATACGATTAAATTCATTTCTATCTAAAGCACAATAAAGTATATTTTTGGCTCTAGCATTTAAAGATAATTTTCTTTTATCTTCTTCATTATATTCCTCTCTAGGTTTGGGAATAATTCGATCCGACTTTCCATCAACTTTAATAATCTTTGTAGGCACATAGGGACCACATTCAATAACTTCCCAAATATTATAATCTATTAATTGAATAAATATTGTCATTCTAGTATTCCAATAGTTATAATTTGTACCATCAAATAGAGGAGGACGATTTGTAAACATCCCTCAAGATTTTGAAAAATGTGGTTAGCCATTGCTCAAAATTGTAGAATCTTAATTTCAAAATGAGCACCTTGCTCTGATACCAATTGAAAATCCAAGAATAGCTAACCAAGAGGAGGGGTGAATTGGTTATTAAAACTTTTTCGAAAGTTAACTCACGTTTTAATGTAATATCCAATGAAACAATTAAACAAATACGCACACAAGTACAAAACCAATTAAGAACAAGTAATGAACACAATGTAAATGCGGTAAATTAATCTAAATTCAAGCAAGTAAAAACTAAATAGATTAATTTAAATAAGAAGCTCAAATATAAAAGCGATAAGTAAAAGGGAGAGAGGATGCAAACGATATAATTATGGAGGTTCGATCCAATGCAATGATCTACGTCCCCCGTTACCAAGCTCTCCGGCATGAGCAAGGCCTTTTTCACTATGTTGATTGACTTATGGTGCAATCCAACCCTTTACAATGCTTCCGGTGACTTACAAACAAAGAGCACCATTCCTTATACAATGTTGAGCTTTACGGGACCTCAACACGACCCACACTATTGAGCTTTACGGGACTTCAATATGACCCACACTTTATCAAAATGATTTTACAATGCAATTCCTCTCTCGATAAATAATACAATCAAGTTAAGTACTAACATATGTTAACACTTCAATGAATAGTAATAAATGATAGTTCAAGTGCTAGATGAAATTTTTTGATGAATATGATAATTAAAAATTAGATTCAATCAATCAAAGTATTTTAATGAGAAGATGATGAAGATATAAATCAAATGTAAGTTCAAAGAAACTCCTCAATATATATCTCTCTTTTAATGAATGATTGTAATAAATTAAGTACTAAGAGATAAATGAAAAACTTTGATAAATATGATGATTTTACAAGTTTGATTCAATCAATCAAAGTTTCACAATGAGAATATTAAGATGAAATATATACTATGTAAGTTCAAAAAGATCTTCTCAAATAATATCTCTCTTTTCAAATTGATATAAATAAGTTAAGAACAATGAGATAAAAAAAGCTTTTATAAGAGAAGTTGATTAAAAAAATTTGATTTGAAATCAAAGTTTCCAATATGAAGAAGTGGAAAGATTTATACAATATAAGTGCAAATACCTTCTTTAAGAATATATCTCTCTTTGAAGATTGATATAAAAAGGTTAAGCACAAAGAGATATGGAAGAACTTTGATGAAAGAAATGAATCAAAGAATTTGATTTAATAATTAAAGTTTTTGTTATGAAGAAATAAATGAAATGAATGTAAAGATGTAGACTCAAACAAAATTTTTCACTCACATATTTCACAAGAAAGCTCTCTTCAAGTTGTTAGAATGAATGTAAAGTGAAATGATATTTATAGTTAAAAAACCATCCAAAAATTCTGTCAAGCCGGTTGACTAGTCCAGTCGACAGCCTCATTTCCGGTCGACCAAAATGACCATTTGTACAGGAAAAATCAGAATTCAGAATGGTCAAAATTTGGACTGTTGGAATTTTGGTCGACCGACGTCGGTTGACCGCCACCTGGCCGGTCAACCGTTGACCATTGACTTTTTTTCTTTCTTTTTTTTTGAAAAATGTAAACTTATAAATGATGTTTTCATTTTGAAAATCAATCTTACTTTTAATTAAAACATTTTATGTAAATGATAATGAAAATAACTTTTCGTGCGCAAATTGATTTTTGAGCTATTGTCATTCATTACTAAAGATCAAAGTGTTATACCTTTACATATGAACTAGAATG
The DNA here is from genome assembly GCA_019395295.1 of Osmanthus fragrans. Lineage (NCBI taxonomy): Eukaryota > Viridiplantae > Streptophyta > Magnoliopsida > Lamiales > Oleaceae > Osmanthus > Osmanthus fragrans. The sequence continues at coordinate 11,643,214 of CM033353.1, forward strand.
CATAGTCTTTGATCTTGCTTCGAAGTTTTTTTTCATGTTTGGCTCTTGGCTTTTGCACTTCTTGTCTTGATCTTTCTTTGGTTCGTCTCTCATGCTCTTGCTCTTGATCTTGATTTTTCTTGGCGTTTATCATTCAAGCTCTCGTCTCGAATGATTTGACTTGATTGCTTAACTTCACTTTGATCTTTATTTCGAGTCCGATTTATAATGTTTGATTGATTTTAACATTGAACTATCATCACTCAAAATCAATTGTTAGAAACATTATTAATTTTGTTTGTTATGATCAAAACATTAATCAACCATAGGTCAACACATGTAATTAGTTTAATTAATGTAGTGTTGTTGTAAATATTAAAAAATTAATTATTGTACGAAATTCGAAAATTGAATGGAATCGAACAGAACCAGATCCGAATGGTTCCATAATTACATTTGGACACAACGGTTCCGTTTGCTAAAATCGAACCTGATAATGTCCAACCCTATTCCCAACTGACAGAAAAAGAAATTATCAAAGCCAACAAATTAGCGTGCAACACTAGTGTGATGCCTGCTAAAAGGGTAAAAATGTCTAAACTCATTTTTTATTACTTTATTTCCGAAGCTCAACACCCTTATGACCCCAACTGGAATTTACTCTAAAATAATTAAAATAAATAAGATTTCCCAATGCTTGCAGAAAAAACCATTCATTGTCAACTATTTAACACGAATTTATCGAGTATCTAAGATCCATGGAATTATCAATCAATTGCTACACAAAATAACTTGAGAGTTGGGCTAATTCGTATAATATACTAATAAGAATATCAACCAAATTGACATTAAAACCAATTATCATTGTATGAACCATAACATTTAATAAATTATATATTTCAATAGCAACATCTAATTCATGTTACAATTCCATTCCTTTACCAAATTCTTCAATAGTCTTGGTCGCAAGTTTAAGAACATCAACAAAAGCACTATATGATGCACGAAGAAATCTTGCTTCAACTGCCTCAAAATGCCTGCACATAAACGAGGAAGAGTTGGAGAAATCATGGTTCAAAATTCTTAAAACATAGGAGAAAGTTGCAATATGCCAAAGAAATTACTGAAAAATATTAAGCCTGCAGCCATAAGGTTTATTTTTAAGGTCTTGATGAAAACACATACAATCACCTAACAAACTTTTTATTTATGTTGAATCCTAAGAATACTATAATAACTAATTGATTTCAAAGAATATGGAGAATTGGAGAAAATCGAAAAACTATCTAATCCAAAAAAACCCACAAGTGCAATAATCTAAACGAAAGATGATAAATAAAAAAATTACCATAAAATAATAAAAACAACAAAAAACACTCAAGTAATGGAACTCTACAATTGTGTTTAAGACTAGTTTATTTGAAAACTCGTTCTTGAGAGATTTGGAGCTGGACTTATCTACAGTGGCCAGTTGGTCGAGTCATGTGAATGGGAGAAAAAAATGTTTTAACCCGATTGTATCCTTGTGAAATAATAGTCTTTTGACAGTTGGGTCCAAATCTGGTGTGGGTGTTCAAGCATGGAGAAAATCAAACCGGTAATCACTACTTTGAGCGGTGATATTAAGTGATTCCAGTAATGCATATGCAAATTAAAAGTAAGTCAACTCTCCTTAATGGTCCAAAAAGCTAACAATAATTTCTCAGAATACGCTGAAAGTACATATAAAACGGGAGTAAAACAGAAGGACTGCTCACACTGAAAGCTTCCCGTCGGAGACTGTCATCTGTCTTTTCACCTTGTCTGGCTGCAACTGTCATTGAAATCGAAGTATAATTTCAGGACAATCGAATTCAACAGAAGTACAAACCAGGGATGGCATATTATGTTTACCTCCTTATCAACGGCCAAAGCCGAATACACCATGCAAGCTTTTTCCTCGGACTCATAATCTACTTCCAAGTCACTGCAGATATCATTTTAGGTTTACTAACAGCAATCATATAATGGCAATAAAACATCATAATCGACAAAAAAAATCAGCTCGTACTATTTTACGTACACCCAAGGATATATGTAGTCACTTGAATACATCAAGAGAAGAACATATTCATTCGGATTTTTGTCCTAATATACTATCTAATTGGCATATGTGTGCCGAAATATTGGCCTTATATCAGTCGATGTTGATCTACAGCATGACTAGTCATACTTTCTTTCTGAAAATGGAAATGCAATCATTCAGTGTATTTAGACCATTTGATGCAAAATTCAAAATGTGACCTAGGAGAAATAGGATTAAAATTAGAGTTTGAATTAGACTAGGTATGATTAACTAGGATTTTAAAATCTGATAAGCTTCTAACATATTAGAATTTAGAAGTTTCCTTTAATTTAACTTTTGTACAATTTTAAAATGGGGACTAGAGCATCAATTTGTACAGTCTAGTAGACTATTTATGATTGATTATTGAGTTATATACAATTTTTCCTTTCTCCCCTCTCTTCTCCTATATTTCCTCTCTCATGTTTCTTCTCTTCTCCTCTGTCTTCTTCTATTTCTCTTTCCATTCTTCCCCACAATTGTTCATAGATTGGGTGTAAAATTCCTTGGGGATTGGTTACAATTAAGCTCCTTAGGGGACCTTAAGATAGAATAACGAAAATGGTAATCAATGAAGTTGCAAACTCAATAACGGTAAACAAAGTAGAATAATATTAATAGTTTTACAGATTATAATTTTTTTTTTTTTTTAAAAATCCCAATTCTCAAATAATTTGGTTACATGGTTTTTCTGCCAACCCTTCTCTTGTCCAATATACGAATGCAAGCAAATCCAAATTGTGAGCTTTAACTGGGGAAAAAAAGAAGCCCAAAGATTCATTAAAAACTTTTGAACAAATGGTCAATTTGCAACTTAAATCTGCAGAAGCCAATATCAAGCACTTAGTTACAGGGGTGGATCATGCAGTACAAAGCAAGGGCAGAGGACATAAAATGCAAGTTCAATGAAGCACAATTAAGATTTATTACATAAATTTTCTACATTTTACTTTCAACTATGAAAGTACAAGCCCAATAATTCATACAAAGGGGGCATCACTCAGTCGAATCCGAATTTAAGAGAAGGTTTCAAAGATGAGAATATAATCAAGAATTATGAAACAATAAAGCTTTCTGTTGACTATTAGACAGAAATCTCCAAAATACGGTTCAAGGCTTCAGCAGCAAAAATGAAAATCAGAAAACATAATCAGAAACTTTCGGCAATAACAAAATCACCTTTAAGAAGAACTCTTCGATTACGCCAGAAGTTAATTCTTGTGAATTGAATCGTCTATTCCTATCCAATATTTCACGATAAACATGCCTTTTATATCAAACAGTCTTTTCTATAATACAGGTTCCACTAGTACATATTAATTTCCTTACATGTTCGTTCGAAAACTATATATAGTTACCTAAAAGCAATAATTCTCATAAATCGAGAAAAAAAAACAACAAAATGTTGATTCAAGTAAGTAAATATTACAGCAAAAACTGGACAGAATCTAAAAACAGTGAAGGCAAACATTATTTTCCACTTGTAATCTTGATTAATTATCCATAATATACGCAATATGTATATACAAAGAAATAAACACAAACATGGAGAGATACCAGCTGAAATCCCATTTGGTTGTGATGTCCGTTGTTATGTGAGAAGCAGCCGTTTCCATTTCTCTTTCAGCAAATTTTAACTGCACACCTAAATGATTTTTGTAATATAGAAGATGAGGAGGTTTTATTCTAGGACCTCTACAGTTAGGGTAATATACTCGGTCTCCGGTTCGGTTCAACCGGACGAGAATGAACCCGGATTTATTTCTGTATTGTTTTATTTTTATTTTTTATATTTTTTTGGGAGTCTTACATTCAGGTATATTTGATTGCATTTATTTTCAATAAAAAATATTAATTTTCCACCCAAATTTGTATTTGATTGCTATTTTTTTTTCCATTGAAAGTATTTTTCAACTTTTGAAAATATACATAATTTTCCTTGTTTTTAAGGAATATATTTTCTTTGGGGGGATTAAGTTTTCGTTTTCCTCAAAACAAGGAAAATATTTTCTTTTTTAGGTGATATTTTCCATATCAATCAAACACACTATTAGACATCCAACCCGTTAAAATTGACCGAATCCACAAGTTGTGGACAATTTGAATATCTTTTCACTAATAATCAGGATAGTAATATAACTAGGTTTATCAACAACAATACCCTCTTTCTCAAATTGCAATACACGGGAAAAAAATTACACTCATTCCTGTTTTCTTCTATTTCAAAAATCAAATTTTAAATTTATTCTTTCAAAATATAGGTATATACTATAAAAGTTCTAGATTCGCTAGATTAGTTCGACTTTACGTACGGATGTGACTAATTAAAGGAACTCGTCAATTTTAATTAGTTTTCTAGATTATTATACATACAAATCCAATTATCCTAAATTTGAATGTCGCAATAATAATAATATGGAAAGCAGTAAAAATACAAGATTTGTTGACAAAGAATTGTCAACTTACACTAGTTCTAGCTATTTAATTCATGTAATCTCTAAGATCTTTTATCAATATTCCAATTTCACGATCTACTGTCGTAAATACTATCTAGCCATTATACTAGACGTCCCGATCTACCTCATGCAACCTCCAAGATCTGCTGTTTTCTTCTAGCCTCTCGATCTTATATCAATTGCCTTTTCCAAGTGAAATTTCAAGAACCTCCTGCTCTTGTGCTTTTCATGCGCTTGAAATTCAATGAGAGAATTCATTCCTCAAAGAGTTAAGGAAGTCAGGTGTTTTGGATTACACAAATTTAATGTTCTCCCAAAACTTGATTGTTGGATCTCAAGAATGAATTATTAATTCCACCAGTTGAATTGTGTTCTCGGATTTCTCAAAGACAATATGAAAGTGTTTATCAGTGATAGAACAATGTAGGAACCTTGTTAATATTCGTCCATGACTTATGTATTTATAGTTGGGGACGAATAGGTATCATGGGCCGTGTAAAATTCTCCAAATCGTGACCTAGGGTTTGGCCACATAACATTGTCACTTGAGCAATGAAGTGGCGAAAAACGAGCGACAATTGTTCTGCTTTTGTCACTCGAGTAGCTTCTTGATGAGCAGCTAGCGAAAATTCGGCGAGTCTTTTACCTTGTTCCAAACTCAAACTCTAGCCTAAATCATCTATACAAATGGCAATTCAAATCCTTGACTTTTTATACATGATCAATTATGTCATTTTTGTTCACAAAATTGAACCTAACATACTACACCCTACTACATCTTATATCATTCCACCTATTATTTAATCCATTTTCCCCAAATTTTCAGATTCAAAATTTGCCTTCCACCTTCACCCTTCACCCACCATATCCGTAAAAAAATGCACATCTCCATCTCTATAATTTCTCTATTTACTCTCTCTTTTTTTTCCTTAACACCTCCCATTTTGTCCATTAATGTCACCTATTTGTTAACCTCGTACACCGATCTCTCAGACTTCAAATTATTTGAACTTTATAATATTTAATGAAAATCAATATTTTTCAATCTGAACCCTTATTTCTTCCACATTAGTATAAATTTCCCTTTTCCGCCAATCAATTTTTCATAACTTTGCTCAAGAGACATCAATTCTATCTGTTCGGTTTGGATGAATAATTATTTATGTGTAACTCTAAATTTGTATATTAAAAATTAAAGAAAGTAAAAAAGTCAACAACTTTAAAACCAGCCTATGGAGTAGATTGCCCTCTCTCATTTCTTCCTATTGTATTCACATTGTGCACACTCATTTTATCTTTTGTTCTAAATTGCGTCACACAGGTAGAGGTAGCAAAAGGGTCGACTAGCTGGTTGGCTCTTCAAGACTCGGCCTATGAGTGGTCGGGCTCATTATAATTATTTTTATATAACTCTATAAATATTTAATAATTTCAATCCATTTTTACACAAACTATCTACTCACTACTCTATTCTACATTCTCTCTAACAAATTACTATCAATCAATTCAAATCTCAATTCATTTTATAAATTCTACATCTTTATACATTTCATATATATACAATTCAAATCTCAATTTTATTCTCTACACTACATTCTACATTATTTAATTTATACTTTCTCATCTTCATTCAAATTACATTCTTTACTATAATTCTATTTCATCTTTATACATTTCTATTATATTACATATACATGGATCATAATGTTTTTGTTGAGAGGTTGTTCGGTGGCCACTCATCTATGGCGCTACAATCTCAATTTCACAATGAATTTTTCGATCTTAACAGCATCTACATTTCCTATGATTTTTGTTGAATTTGGGAGTTGACGATTCTCACGAAAGTAATAATCCAAGAGATTTGGATAACATTGATGAAAATGCTATCGAATCGATACTAGAAATTTCTAATGCAATAAGGAAGCCAAAGAGTACAAAAATACTGTAAAGTGGTGGGAACACTTTAATTGATTTTAAGGGGTCGTACAGTCGACGAAGTTCAATAGTATAAAGAAGTATATAAATATTGTCAAATACGATTGACATGGTAAAAGAGAATCGATACGACGTACCTTAACTATCACTATCTCAAATGTACGGCCAAAAATAGACTTGTTGCTGGATCTCAAACACAACTACAATTTGGTACTTGTTCTTCTGGTATCAGTTCTATAACACTTAACACATGGATGCATTTGAAGGAAAATACTAGTCAATGAATAGTGATAATAGTAGAGCGCCCAACTCTCTGCTATTTTTCCTCCTTTTCTTGGCGCCCATATGTTCCCTTCGTTTTTGGCCTCGTTTTCTACTTTATTTTTCTCTCCTTTCATCTTCCCTCCAGACTCACTTCCATGATCAACAATTTAACTCCATTCCAAACTCCAAAATACGCCATTTTTGCCACGTTATTTAAACTACAAAACAACACGAATAAACCCATCAAAAAGCTCAAAAGTGCTCAAGAACAAACCAAGAACTATGCTTTGGAGGTGTTAATTCAATCGGTGAAATATACTCATCAAATACCCCTACACTTAATTATTTACTTGTCCTCAAGCAAACACAAAACAACACAATAAAATAACACACACACACACACACAATTAAAACACAAATAAAGGACTCACTTCACACGATTTAGTTCAGAAAGGAAAACATGATATCTAATTCATGAACTACTTCAAGATTATAATGCATAAGCCAAATCCTTATCTTTCCAATACAAAATTGGTGTGTGTGTGTGTGTGTGTGTGAAAAATCAAATACAACGATGTATAATCATAAGTTAATTCAATTTCCGACTTTAAAAGTCAGATATTTCATTTATCCGATCGTCGAGTTCACACACCCCCAAACTTAATTTATTTTCATCATCTTCCCAATGGTATATTTTAAGGTAATTCTTCGTTTCACTACTCCTTACCCTTTCCAATTTGATCAAGTTTTTACCCATTGGAGTTTAACACATTAATAAATGAGGATCCTCCTTAATTTCAATTGCTTTAACCCCTAGGAATCAACCAAGCTACTAACCCTTTATCAAATGCATAATTCTCTAAAACAAGTGCTTGAGGATTAATCAATGCATATAGTGCTTCTTCTGTTTCATGCACCTGCTTTATATATATTAATTATTAATCTTATGCATTGTCGTCTCTTTTATTAAGCATTTTAAATGACCCCTGTAGCGAATTTTTGACCGATAACTTTCAAGTCAGATGACTTTAAGGTATCAGATTTTAAATTCTTGTGGACTTAGTCACTCGAGTCATAAAGGCTATGAATGAATGCTTCACAAATAGATTATTATAGTTGTCCTAATTGGGATCTTTTAGGATAGTTTCACAGCAAGACAATTTTTTCTTATTAAACAATGATTAGTGCAATACTCTTATTAAACACTCATTCTCGAGAATCGACCCCTAGCTTTAGGATTTCACCCAATTTTCATTCTATAGGTTTCAGACAGTCTACACAAAATTTAGCATACAAGAAATCCACATTTATATCCATGTCTCCCTACAATAGTTCAACCGCCCAAACTATCTTAAAGTCAGTTAAATGATTCAGATTTTAGTTTAGTGATTGTTTTTATTCAACTTCTAGGGTTGCTAATTCAATCTTATCATTTATGAATCAACCAATTCGTGTCCAATGTTATACTCAATTCACATGCATTTGTATCACGTTTTGCAAAGGTAAGTAAAACTTCAGTTCGAGCATATAATCAAGTCATAATTCACAAATAATTTATATCTCCAAGTATATGCATCATTGCCAATAATGCTGTCCAACTCACACAAGCATGCAATTATATATATATATATATATATATTAAATAGCACACAAAATAAAAAAAAAAATTAAGATAATTGGACGATTTATGTTTCACTCCTGAACTTAAACTAAACATTGTCTCCAATATAAAATTAAAGGAAAATGATGGAAACTTCCATGAATTGTTTACATTGCCAACAACGTCATAGTGCTATGGTGCTGGATTTGATGGATTCTTCTTCTATATTCTCCGCCAAACTTGAGATTTCCTACATAAAAAAAAATAAACTCATTACTAACTAAAATTTGACTCTAATGTCAAAAACTAAGAGGTATAGAAATAGAAAATTTGGATTGCGTTCCAAGAAGCATTTCTTTAAAATCATTAGCTTGACATTACTGGAATTACGCACTCATCCCTTCATGTTTCCACAATTTTTCCTTGACTTTGTGTTTTCCTTTGGAATAGCATGGCTACTAGGATTTTATGCGGTGGCTTCAACTCCGGTATAGCCTTCAAAACCTCTTTTGATTTCATAATGTTGGGGGGTTTCAATGGTTCTACAATGTAGTTCTTCTTTCTATCGTATGGATTGGCTTCTTGAGCTAAGATGAAATCTACCACTTCTTTGATCCCTACGTAGCTTCCAGTAATAGCTGAATCAATCTTTGAGTAACTGATTGCCATGTACTACTCTAAAGGGTCATATAATAATTTTCTTTTGAAATGTTTACTCTCTACTACGTCAATTGATTGTACCATGTGGTAAGTGTTGACTCTTTCTGAGGATTTCTTCGTTTGATAAATGTTGAACATGACTTGCTCTTCATTAACGCGTAGCAATTTTCCTCCTTGGACATCAACCAGAGCTCTCCTAGTTGCCAAGAAAGGCCGACCTCTTATCAATTATAATTCTTGATCATCTTTCATGTCTGACACCACAAAGTCCTCTAGAAAGATGAACTTGTCTACATTCATTAATACATCTTCAATAATACGTCTTGGGTATGTGATGGATATGTCAGCTAGTTGTAAAGTGATGGTGGTCAGCTTCACTTCTCAATTCCTAATTTCTTGAATAAGGAGAGATGCATTAGATTGATGCTAGCCCCTATATCACACAATGCCTTGTCAATTGTAGACTCGCCAATTGTGCATGGAATTGTAAAGCTACATGAGTCTTTTAGTTTTTTAGGGAGCTTCTTCTGGAGAATAGCAGTACATTCTTCTGTTAATTTCACCGTCCCAAACTCCTCCAACTTCATTTTCTTTGACATCACTTCCTTCAGGAATTTAGCATGATTAGGCATTTATACCAAAGCATTTGCAAAAAGAATGTTGATGTGGATCTTTTTGAAGACTTCCAAAATTTTTGCAAATTGCTCATCAAACATTTTCTCAAGAATCTCTGTAGATATGGTAGTGTTGGCTTCAAAATTGGTGGATTGTCTTAGACTGAGATTGAGTTAGGCTTAAAAATCTTCTTTGTTGCCTCTGTCCCAACCTTATGCTCTTCAACTAGTTTTTTTTAACATGATCAGAAGCATGTATAGGAATCAAAGCCTCTGTAGGCTTGCACTCTTCAACTACCTTTCCACTCCTCAATATGATGACATTGCAGTACTCCATTAGGTTGACCTCAGTGTCACTGGGAAACTTTCTTGCTATTGGGAATTTATTACAGTTGCTAGCTGACCAATCTGTACCTCTAGAATCTTCACGGTGGCCCTCATGTTGGTCATATGAATCTTGATATTGTCAGGTCTTGACTCATCCTTGTTGAACCTCGCCCTAGTCTCTAAATTAAAGGTCCCTAAGATATCCTCCAGTGATGGCTTTCCTTCAGAAGCCTGATTATTGAATCCAAATGGTGGCTGATGCACGTTCGCATTGTTATCATAAGAGAGTTTCTCATGGTTTCATAATCCTGGATGGTACTGGTTTAGTGAGTAGTTTTCTCTTTGATTGAAGTTTTTACCATTTACTTATTGGATTTACTCATTCTATGAATCAGACTTATGGTATAAAATGGAACCAACCAGAATAGAATATGCTTTCTTCTGAGTTCCTTTTTAGATGTAAGAGCTATAATGGGATCCGCCCCATAAAGACTAGCAAATTTCATTGCATTTGAACGCTCACTTGGCCATTGATAACTGTTGTTGACTATTTCATCCAGTAGTGAATAGGTAACATCTACAGTCTTAGACATCAAAATACCCCATGCTGTAACATCTGCTACTATTCGTGTCTAACCATTCAACCCATAGTAGAAGATCTCTATCTGCATCCAATTCTGATAACCATGCCGAGGGCATCTTCTAAGTAGATTTTTTAATCTCTTCCAAGTTTCATAGAATGGTAAGTCCGCTTGTCTGAATTGAGCAATTTCACTCCTTAATTGAGCTACCTTGGAAGGAGAAAATAATTTGGTGATAAATTTCTTAGCTAATTTTGCCCAAGTTGTGATGGATCCATATGGCAATGATTGAAACCATGTTTTGGCTTTATCCTTTAAGGAGAATGAAAATAAACGGAGTTTGATGGCGTCTTCAATAACAACGTTCATCTTCATGGTATCACATATCTCATTAAAAGAATCAAGATAAGCATTTTGGATCTTTTGTTGGAAAACCCCCAAACTGGTTTTGTTGCACCATGTGTATCAATCTTAGCTTCAGTTCAAAATTATTTGCAGCCACAATTTGGCGTGCAACACTAGAGTAGTTTCCATTGACAACTGGCCTAACATAGTCTATTATAGCTCGTTGTTGATTGTTTTGATTTGTTACTTGTTCTGCCATTGCTTCGAGTTCATTTATTTTGATATCCTTAAAAATTTGAAAGTTCTTTCTAGTTCGAGATTAACGAGTAATAGTCCAACGCTCATTGATCTTTGCATAAACCTGAAACAACGACCAAGCAAACTATTTAAAAGTAAAGAAATCTAAATTAAAACAAAAATTACTTGGTAATAATATTAGTAAAAATCAAATTAAACAATCTCTAGCAACAACGCCAAAAATTTGCCACACGTTTTCTATAATATAAATATATTGCAAGTGTACGGTGTCAAATTTTGTAATATAAGATCAAGTATGGATGTTGAATCCATAGGGATCGATATTTAACTTCTACCAAGTACTATAATTTTATAGCTCTTATTTTATCTAGATGAATGAATTTTGAAACCAATGATTTTAAAGTTAATGTGATGAATGTGGTAACAAATTTAACAATTAAATGCAAGTTAAAAGAATAATCAAGATGAGAAAGCCTAGGGTTATGATTTCACCTAACCATCAAATATGATTTTCAAAAACCTATTTATCTCTAATCAATTTTTCATGTTTATAAGCAAGAATCCTAATTTAATTTTATTCCCTCTTTCGAGTGTCGAGTAAAAACTATTCCTATAATTCAATTTCAATATCTCTATTCCAAATTAAAATCAAAGAATTATCAAGTTCATGGTTCTTAAGTGACACAAGCTTCAAAGGAATTATATTTTCTCTCGAAACCTAAAAAACCTAGGTTTTGCTATTGTTGTGATCGTGCCTAAATTTCCTTCTCTTGAGTTCCAGAATTGACTAGTATTTAATCATTCAATTAGTAACCAATTAGTCGAAAACAGTAAATCAATAACACAAATAAAGGGAATGGAGAATTTCATAGAAATAACTAAAATAAAATCATAACATATTCTCAAGTGTTGGTTACATCAAACCCTGATTAGATGTCTAGTTCATGATGAAAGCCATAGAAATAATCAAATTCAAATAAACAACATAGAGAAGAAATAGAAAACTAGTTTTAGTAGATCTCCAGTCCACTTTGTGATGTTGTTCTTGATTTCTTGATGATCGCTTGCTTCTTACCTCCTTGGATTTTTGCTCTTGCCTCAGTGAATTCGCCCTTTAAAAGTCATAGTGTTTTGAAGTTTCAATACGAGTTAGGGATGGATTAGGTCAAAAACTTTCCAAAAAATCTAAATTTTTTAACTTTGGGTGACGGCGCTACACGCTGTGATGGAAATCGTGTTTGGCGGCGCAGCACTAGCCTTTCTGCTCGGCATCGCACCGCCTAAGAGCTAGCGCCACAACGCACAGTTCTCTGCTAGGTGCCCATATGTTCTCTTCGTTTTTGGCATCGTTTTCTACTTTATTTTTTTTCTCTCCTTTCATATCCACTTTATGCTCACTTCCGTGATCAACATTTTAACTCCATTCCAAGTTCCAAAATATGCCATTTTTACCAAGTTATTTAAACTACAAAACAACACGATCAAACCGTTTAAAATGCTCAAAAGTGTTCCAAGAACAGGCCGAGAACTATGCTTTGGAGGTGTTAATTCAATGAGTGAAATACACTCATCATTGTGATAAGTAGGAACACTATTCGTTCTGATACTATATATTATTTCCTCAAAACCAAGAAATAATTTATTCACGATTTATATAAAATAGGTGATTTTATATCATTTGCATTGAATTTGTGGGAAAGTATTAATAAAATTTATTATATAGATGTAACTGCACACTACATAAATCCACTTTGAGTTATGTATAAAAAATTATTACTTTAAGACAATTGAGTATCCTCATAATGCTAACAACATATTTAATACTCTTGTATAAATTATTAAAGAATATCTTTGTGAAAGTAAAATTCGTTCTTTTACTTTACATAATGCTAGTGTTAATAAACCCATTTTAGATCAGCTATGTAGAATTCGTAATCCTGATTTTGGTTTTTTTATTTATTCCATATTTGTTGTGTGGGTCATACTTTTAATTTAAGTGTTCAAATGGGATTAAAATGATTAAAGATCAAATTGACAGAATTAGGGATACACTAATATATATTATCACATCACCAAAGTAGAAAATAAGTATAAGAGGAATATTGTGCACAATTTGATCAGGATTCTAAAAAAATTGTAACTGGCTTAAGGTATAGATAAAACTCAACATACTTATTACTAAAATCATGTGAAGGATATGAACATTTAATTATTGAATTTTTATAACTCTAGATATATAAGAAATGACAATGAGTTTGTTTTTATTGATACTGATTAGGAATTAGCATGTAAAGTTAAAATATTTTTAACAAGTTCTTATGATTCTACAACCATTTATCTAGGGTATAGTACCTACCAGTTTTATAGTTCTTGAATGTATTTTTTTTTTTTCATTACAAGAACTTTTAATAAATGCAGAAAGGATAAAAATTTTACTTAAATATTATATTCTATGAAACTAAAGTTTAGAAAATGCTGAGAAGACTTATCTATATTATTTCCTTCGACATGCATAATAGACCACATGTGCAATTTAAAAGGTACTAAATATATTATTAAACAAATTATATGCACGGCGATTGATTGCAAATGTTAGTCAAACACCCTTCGTACCCCCCTTTTGCTAATTTTGAAGAAGACGATGCAGAAATGGTGAATTTATTTGAAAGCATTAGGAATGAAAGATTTGATTCAGAGAGTTCTTCTAGTATGTCTCTTGCATATAATCAGACATCAAATGCAAGTCCAATTGGAATACCTACTGAATTATTTAGCTATCGTAATCATTAAATTCTTAGGAACGTAGAACCTGTTGATGCAATACAATTTAATTTACTTCATTTTGGAGAAAGAGCAAACAAAGATATCCAATTATTTATCTGATTGCAAAAGATTAACTAATACATCAGTTAGCACTGTAGCTTCAGAGTCTATTTTTAGTGTAGGTAAGCAAACTATTTCCCTAGTCGCGAGCCAACTCAAAGAAGAAATTTCCTAAGCATTAACGTACATAAAGGATTTACAAGACGCTCAGTTTGAATACAATAGAAGTTTGTCGAAATTGCGTGTAGCAAGTTTTTTTTTTTTTTTTCTTAATAATATTTTAATTTTAAAAAAAATTACACATTACAACTTGTTCGCGTACAATTTTAACTATGCTTACTCAAAAATTAAGTAGTTGGTCCCAAGCCCAGAGAAAATATGAGGGTTTTCAAAAAAAAAAAAAAAAAAATACAAATCTAATTTCAAATTGCAATTCAATTTATTATTTATACTTTCGACTTCTATATCTTTATACATTTTATATTTATAAAATTCAATTATTCAAATCTCAAATCAATTCTTTGTTTCGGATACTTGATATATATATATATATATATATATATATATATATATATATATATATATATATATATATATTGTACACGTAAGAAGTTGCTCGTATATATTTTTGACTCCACATATTTGAAAATTAAGTAATCAATCCTCAGACCGGAGAAAAGGAGGAAGGTTTTAAGAAAAACAAAAATGGCAAGCTCATAGGCCAAGCTTGGTTTGGCCCACGAGCCCAAGCTTGGCCTCTTGAGTCTCGACTCGTTGACGACAAGCCACGAGCTTGACTCACAACTCAATTCGTTGTCATCTCTACACGCAGGTTTGATCAAGTTCGACTCGATTGAAAACATAGAAGTTAAAACTTCGGATTTGAAGAATAGTAACATAAGGAGGGACCTGAATGTTACTCACATTTACTAGTCTTAAAAATGTACAGTCTCTCAACGGTTCTCGAATTTGGAGATTTAAAGGTGGGAAAATTATAATGGTGTATGTGTCAAAGTAGTTTGGCAGTGATTATATAAGGGAAATTTTGGTGGCAGAGATACTTATTCGTTTCGCAATATTGACTTACAATAATGTAATAGGTATTTAAGCAGTTTTACAGTGATATTTGGGATAATTTTGTGTTTTGTATGTGGAGATTGTATTAATAAATCGGTTTTTGGATTGATTCGGTTATACATCCAAATTCAAATTGATTTGAATCGGTAATTAAAGAAATTGAGATGTTCAATTCTGTTATGGGTTGACCCTAAAATCAAACTAAACCGCACTATGCAACTAAGGTTCAATGCATCGGTAAACACATTTATACTAAAAGCGTGCTTGACATGCTAAACGAGTATTATAGAATAAACTGTTAAAACAGTTTCATTGTCAATCCCATTTTCTGAAAGTGGGACTGTTAGAATAAAACGTGCTATATAGTCCATCAGGAGAGCATCAGTAAGACGTCTTGCAATATTATATTTAGTTGTGCTTAAAAGTAACATAAAACTTACATTCTCTTAAAAAAATAAACTTATTGGAACACAGGACAAGAATGAAAATTAAAGAGAAATAGAAGCAACGAATGCTGTATCACTTGTAAAATTAGTAGAATTCAACAGTTGCATTTTCTGCATTATACAATCATCATGCATCATATAGTAATATCAAACACCAACCGATGTTTTAACTTGAACAACAAACTGAAAACACAAACATTGTCACACAATTGCTTGCAATTATCTAATGATATGTTACAAACTTACATGTATACATCCATATTTACATCATTGAACAATTTTACAAACCCATCAGCACCAACTGAACACATATAAGCACACCCAACATATGCACATAACAAGAGACATTCCTACCTGGAACTGCTCCACACTATATAGTCCTTTTACACTTCTGCCTTTCTATGCAATCACGTCCGGCAATATTTACATTAACCATGGTGGAAAGCAAGCCATAATATCCAAATATACCTGTCTGATTAAAAACACGGTGGACACTAATAGTTCGGCGATATTTAATGATAAACTTAAACTTCAAGTTCATCACCAATATTTTAGTGACCACCTGTGGGGTTAACCATACAGTTGTCTAGCGAACAGAGAAAAGCCACCCAATTGTCCCACCAACCAGTAAACCAGCACTGGCAAGACTCAGGCCTACTGCAAAAGCGACTGCGCACTTGCTTATGTTACAACTCTGTTTGTGGGTCCTCAATATCCTGCCTTTTCTTTTGACCCGTGGTAGAAAGCTAGTCGAATTGGGAAGATTTTTGTTCCTAAGCTGAAGGCATACTGTCTCTAGTTGCAGAATTTGGAGCCACTGCCTATAAGCAAAGAGGTAAGAAGCCTGCCTGAAAAGAAGGTCAATAATATGCTCTTTCTCATCACATGCTTCTTGTGCCAACTTCTCGGCATCCCTTGCACGTGTTTGAGAATGACAAAGTGCCTCTAAAAGCTGAGCTCTGCTAAGATCGGCAATTGCTTGTTGCTGTATATCCAATTTGGCTGCACTGGAACTATCATTACTGCTGCGAGGACAGAAAACTCACTCTGTTAATGATGATACGTAACTTGGGAAAACCAGTATCCAATAATTTTATCCTTTTTAAGTATTTATCTGTTCATTAAGAGAAAATATAAATTTTGTTCCTGCAGGCACTAGAAATAACATGTTAACCAATCTTTACTCTTGAGAAACCTCAACCATGAGTTCACAGAATTCTCAAGGTTTTACTAAAAATGGGCACAATTTCAGTACTCTAAAGACAGGTCATATCTTAATAGTAGTAAATGACTAGAAACTGGTCCACGAATTGCAAGTTGGGACAATCTAATCCATAAAGTCAGTGCATTACATCAAACCAGCTTTCCCTTCTCATAATTGAATGTCCCACTTCCGTCAGTGACCGAATTCACGTCCCATCAAGTAACCAACTATACATCTTGAAGATATATACGTTTTCTCTTAATTTAACAGTGGGCCATTCAAGATACATAACCTACTGTTATGCCTAGGGTGAAAACCTGTGAAATTATAACATCTTTACCATCAAAAACTGATCACAACAAACAGGGATCTCAAAAAATTTGAGCCGGAAATGGAAATATGTAACAAGCATATACTGAAATGAGATGATGCACAGCTTCTAAGCAAAGCAATACCTGAATGTTCCATCTGACCCTTTGGGTTCTAGCAACTCATCCGCACTTGTTGAAGCAAGATTTCCACCAGCACATTCAGCCACATCAGATTCCTTGGTCACTTCATCAGGGTTTTGTTCCTTAACTTGGTTGAAACAATTTATGCAATTTGCTGCACCCTTCTCAAAATGCTTGGACGGAGTTTTCAGAACATCAGAATTGTTAATGTGTTGGAGTGACCACTGAGAAACCATCGATGCTAATTCATCCTTACCAGCCATGTGCCACCATGGTTCAACGTTCTCAAATCCAATCCAATGTGAATCCAAATCAAGCTCGAATTCTTCTATGTTCTTGGTCATTAGCATCTTAGGCAAATTTTCATTAATTATAGGATCCAGTTTCTGCATCCAATGATCCCGATCATTTTTGACATGTGGAAGGCAGTTTTTCAGCGGTTGATCTGAACAAAAACCAGCATCACTTTTGGAATAAGATGTACAATAATCCTCAATAAGCTGGTTCTCGCCATCCAGCTTCGTATTTTCATCAGCATAACCAGCACATAAATTGATCTCTGCATCCAGTACATTTACTTGTTTATGAAAGAAACATTTCTCATGTCCGTGCTTTCGACCCAACTGTTTAGTGTCAGCTACTATGTCCAGGTGTGACAAATTAAATTCACAAGGCTTGCAATCTTGGACAAGATTACTCGACGAATATACTGCCTCACTAGGACCGCCTCCAAACTCGTACTTTGCTGAAGACATTGGGTAAAATGGCAGCCCACGTACATTATTATTCGAGAAACAACAATTAGAAGGCTTCTGTCACATAAGCCTCACTTCAGCCACAGTTCATGGCCAATATTACATGAGTTCACCAGATCTGGAAATTTTAAAGAAAAATAACATAAAAACAGTAGGTGATATGAAGCTGTGCATATATTAATTTGTCAGATTTTGTATTGATGATAGATAATAAATTGTACTGCATAAGCTTTACTTTGCATAGAAATTATGCAGTCAAGTAAAACAAATCCATAAGCTTTCTCAAATCTTGAACTACAAATGTGATCCCAAATTAAAGGCATCCACCATTAACAAGCACAAGGGTGAAACCAATTTCTGTACAGATACGATACCAAGAGAAATTCCACGAATCTTGTGAAAAAAATTCACGATCTCAAACATAGATTCTAAACAATTCAATAGGAAAACGTCAAAAAGAAATCTAATGATTACATAATAAAAAAAATTCACTCAAATCACCTTTGACTTAATCAATCAATTCATACATCTATATATTATTATGCACTAAAAATAATTATGTACTGATTATACATACATATAGATGGATAGATAGAAAATCCCTCATAAACAAGCAATTAATATATAATTTAGCAACAGGATACCGAAACTTGAAGCCTAAATACCTGACCGGCATGCTTTCGCAGTTCTAAGAATTTGGGAGTGAAGATGATTTTTTTCTTTTATTTTAATTTTTGTACGCTGTTTCTTTAGCGTATACGGTTCATTCATGTAAATTGCTAAAATCGTGCGATTTGTAAACGTGTCTGCTAGTGAAAGTCTCTCTTTCGGAACCTCTCCTTCAAATTTAAATATCTAATTGACGTGTAACACGAGGATTGTGTAATATTGTTGATTCCATTAATTTCATAGTTTTTTTCTTTTTCACCCATTGTATTTTATATTTTACGTGGAAGATGCATTAGCTATTCTTGTGTAATAAATTACTTCTAGGGCTTATCCATCAAAAGGCAAGCTCATTGTTCTCACCCGATTGACAATTTGACTTAAGATTAAAATTCATGACCTCTCGAACAACTCTAATACACGTCAAATAATTTGCAATTAACAGGTAACAGGCTAAATTGAACAAGTTATAGCCATGTACTCCAAATTTGAAGGCATTGTAACTACTGAATTCGATGAGATACCTACAAATTAAACCCATGAATATGAATAGTGATGGTTATACCCTCATTAATATTATTGTCTATTTACACTTTAAATTGATCTTATTGTTTTAATTAATTTAAATGTCAATTACATGATCATTATCAAGACTTCTTAAAAAGAAATATTGATAAAACAATGGAAATATAGATTGATGATATGCTTGTCAAAAGTCTCAGAGCTAAGATGGTGTTTGATAGGGGATTAAAATTAGATTTTTTAGTATACTATGATAGAAGTTTTTAAAATGTGTGGTTAAAAAGTTGTGGACCCATGAAAAATGTGATTAATATTGACTGTTTGACTTTGACATAGATTAAAATCATATTTTAATACAAACCAAATAGGCTCTATAGGCCACTTAAAACACTTAGAAGAAGTCTTTAATGTATTACAAAAATATATAATGAAATTCAATCCATTGAAATGCGCTTTTGAATTCAAATATGAAAAATTCCTAGTATTCATGATAAACCAGCATAGTATTGAGGCGAACTTTGATAAAATCCAAGCTCGCATTAAAATGCGGTCTCCAACAAAATAGAAGGCCGTACAAATTTTAACAAAAAAAAAAAGTCGTTGCCTTAAGCAGATTGGTATTATGAGCAACACGCAAATACTCTCACTTCTTTCAAGTTTTAAAAGAAGGAAAAAAGTTTGAATGTAGTGACGAATGTGAACATACATTTCAGGCTTTGCAAGAACACCTCAGAAAAGTGTCTCAATTAGCTAAGCGATTGAGTAGGATAAAATTACTTCCATATTTCGTGGTTTCTAACGCGGCACTAAGCTCTATGTTAGTAAAGGAAAAGGGCAACAACAACTACCAGTATATTATGTAAGCAAAGCTCTACAAGGGTGGAGGCAAGATATCCGATATAGAAAAACTTGCTCTTGCATTAGTTAGGATCGTGAAAATTGCAACCATACTTCCAAAATCATAGTATCA
Source organism: Osmanthus fragrans (assembly GCA_019395295.1). Taxonomy (NCBI): domain Eukaryota; kingdom Viridiplantae; phylum Streptophyta; class Magnoliopsida; order Lamiales; family Oleaceae; genus Osmanthus; species Osmanthus fragrans. Next base: position 11,663,252 of record CM033353.1, read on the forward strand.
AAGTACTCACCAATTTTCCACTTAAAAAAGTATTACATAAACTTGACGCAACCGGAAGACTGATAAAATTGGGACAATTTAAAATAAGTTATTAGGGGCGATCCACAATCAAAGCACAAGCATTAGAAGATATTATTGTGGAACTTTTGAATATTCTCACTCCCAAGGTGGAGCCTGAATGGTAAACGTAGAAGTTATTTGTGGAGGTCATCATGAGAAATTGGTGTCGGAGCAAGAATAATTTTGAAAAACCCGGAGCGACGCAATCGAAATTGCGCAATTTAAGAAAACCAATAATGTAACTGAATATGAAGCTTTATTAGATGGCTTATGATTGGCAAAGGAAATGCAAGCTTGAAGCATAGAAATAAAAAGTGATTTGCAACTAGTGGTAAATCAGGTAAATGTAAGGTTCATGGACAAAGATAAAATGATGGCAGCATATCTGGTAGAGGCCATGATTTTGTCACAATATTTCAACAACTTTGAGCTCTCACAAATCTCTAGAGAGGAAAATGGGTGTGCAAATGCGCTATCAAAACTAATGAGGGCTAAAGATGCAGACCTATTCAAAATCGTACTCGTAGGGTTATTACCAAAACCATCGATTAACCAGAAATAAAGAAAGCCTATGAATATACGGAAAAGCCTAGTGGATCCAAAAAATTATATCCTACCTAGAGGAAATATTCCCTAAAGATAATAAAAAAAAAAAAAAAAGCACAAAAACTACGAATAAGAGTTGCTAGATACACATTACAAGATAGCATATTATTCAAACGAGGACACATACTCACTTTTCTTAGATGCATAAATGAGGAGAAAGCGTTATATGTAATTAAATTGAATATTACGTTTATTAAAAATTATATTTAATGAACTAAAATTTTAAATTTAATGAATTGGACATGGATGTTGTAACATAGGAGGTTGCACATGCTAGTTCAAAGCAAAGGAAGTTTCCGGTTGAATATGTGGTCTAACCGACAAATATCCCAGTTTCTGTGGTTGCTCTGAGGGAGAACAGAAATTTCTGGGCCAGCTGATACTAATCCTATGGAAAAAAATTGTGGGAGTATTGGATACTAGTTAGGATGGGAAGAAGAGACTTGATTTTCCTGTGCATGGAACAACAAATTCTAATACATCTTGTTCTGGTGGTGGCAGTCCAGAGAGAGTTTGAGTTATAGCATATTGACCACTTCATAGTAAATTTTGGGCTGGCTGGGGAGAAGATTGTCGTACAATTGGCATCTGTATCTGCACACTTCAATGATCATTCAAATCTACTAGTTAGCAATGTCATGGCCCTGAAAAGAAATAATGAAAATAAAAAAAGAATTTTATGGATGAATAGAAAAACCATTTGTAAGGACACCATTCCTAGCATTTTATGGGCATGCATTCAAAGTCAAATAAAAACGTGTAAATATGGATATTGTCATCAACAGTAGATTAATACAAAATTAATAGTAGTCCGAAATCTGCATGAGTTGTGTTTGTCACACAACTGTATATTGTACAATTTGCTTCAGATAATGGTACAAAATCGGTTGAACGTAACCCATGATTTTTCATCAGTAGTTCATTATTTTGATCAGCTACAAGCAGGCAAGATATGAATTCTGAGTACCCTTTGAAATCACGCTCATGATATTGCTGTTGCAGGAGCTCATTCGAAGCGTGAAAAGTGAAAAACGTTTTCTCTAACATATATTCATTAGTGATTTTTTTCACACATGTCAATTTTGAATATTGATAAGTGTGTTTTTTGTTAGATTTAATTAAAACCATCCACGTTGAAATCATTGAGAATAATAGATGTAGAAGCGTACCTTGATCCATCGTTTGATTTACTGAATGAGTTATGATCTTCCAATTGATATGTAGTCTCCTCTTGAATTTTCTCTCTGTTGATAGGGATACAGAGATATGGAAAAACCACCTTCAATTGGGGACCATGACCCATGATAAATAAATACAGTTATTTATCTTTCAGATATTCTAAATTGGCCCCTCGTCAATATAAAATAACTCTTATGTCCTACACTTTATTCTCTTAACATTTAATACACATTAGTCCAAAATCAACTTTAGTGGATCACTTTATTGACTAAACTGTAAAGATGGCATCACAAATTATAATATATACACGTGTGGCCCTATTTCGTTGGAATTTTTTCAACAATCTCCCACTGGGCCATACATGTAATATTACAAATGTGCACAACCTTATGAGCTCAAAATTTTGCTATCATTATTGAGGGTATTTCCAAACAATCTCGTCCATCAGTTATATTGATATAGGATCAAAGCGATTTTCGTCACATTTAGCGTAACTAAATCCATCAATGGTCACATACATCCATACAACCAAATGACATAGATCAATTGATATGATTCAGGATGCGGGAGTGTCCAATGCAAGCTCAAATCGAGACCCGTTGATTATCGAAGAAGGGGCAATGACGCGATTAAGAGCAAAATGAGTCAAAGAGGCATTGGGAATGCTCATCAAAGCCACTATTGATGAAATTATGTCCGGAACGCAAAATGGGGCAAGTTTCATGTTGGGGTCGAAGCCGAGAACCAATTGGATCAACACGATACAAGCAACCGAAGAAAGATGTCAGTCGGAACCTCTAAGCGACCGTTTAGAGTAAAATGGCAAGCGGTCAACCAGCCGATACCGAAACTCAAAAGGCGTCAAACAGTCCTTCTAAGAGACCGCTTGGTTATAAAAATCGGCTGAGTTTCTGATTTTCGGCAAAAGACCTAGTTTCCTTGGAATTCTATTTCTTTCCATTTTTTTGACATTTATTGTTGCCTTATGCACGTTTTTACTAGATTTAGGGTTCTAATATAAATACTTAAATACTTTGTTATTTTACAACTTTGGACATATTGAATTAAACTGAAAGTTTTGCTTTTTTCTTTGTTTTTCATTGAACAACAAACCGAACTTCCAAGATCAATTCTTGTGTGTTCAAACATCGGTACAAGAGTTCTTCATTGTGTATTCAAGGGGTTCAAAACATCTTGCTATCGTTGGGTTTTTTGGTTCATTTCATTGGGTTTAAGTCTAAAATCGGGTTTCTTGGCGTTCTTGGGTTCCGCATCAATCTAATTATGGGTTTCGTAGTCACCGTTGCTATGGGGTTCACATCATCAATCATAGGAGTGTAACATGAAAATTACATGTTACGTGATCCAAACATGTCTATTTCCAACAAGTCCAACCTTATTTCTTAAGTGAGATCAATACTGAACTTAATAATAGAGTGAAATAAATTGAATACTTTATTTCTGTACAAAAAATATCTAAATTCACAAATGTGTCCAATACATAAAGCAATGAAAATACAAACTCCCACTAAAATATGATATCTTCATGATATACAACACCCATACGAGTAGTGTGCTCATGAAAGACCTTGGGTGTCAATCCCTTAGTAAGCGGATCCGCAATCATGGAGTTTGTCCCAATGTGCTCTATGAAAATCTGTCCACTCTGTACTATTTCCTTCACAACCAGGAACTTAATGCCAATGTGTTTTAACTTATATGAGCTCCTGTTGTTATTGGAATATAGAACTGCTGAGTTATTGTCACAATATAACTTCAATGGTCTTTCTACGCCATTCAGAATGTGTAGCCCAATGACAAAATTTCGTAGTCATATTCCATGGTTAGATGCCTCATAACATGCTACAAACTCTGATGCCATGGTAGAAAAAGCTATGAGTGTCTGCTTGGCACTCTTCTAGAAAATAGCTCTTCCAACTAGCAGATAGATATAGCCTGATGTAGATGTAGACTACTATCTTGGTATCCAGCAAAATCAGAATCGGAGTACCATATGATCTCCAACTGAACCGATCTGATGTATGTGAGCATGTAATCATTTGTTCTCTTTAAATACTTCATAACCTTTTTAGCTGTTTTCCAAAGATCCATCCCAGGGTTGCTCAAATATCTGCTTCCAACAATGAATGCTATGTTTGGACGTGTACAAACTTGAGCATACATAAGACTCCCAACAGCTGATGCATATGGAATCTTCTACATTTCCTTAACTTTAAGGTCATTTTGCGGGCATTGTGTAAGACTGAATTTGTCTCCCTTAACGACAGGGGTGTTACCTAATTTACAATCTTGTATGCCAAACATTTTAAGTACTTTATCAATATAGTTCTTTTATGACAATCCAAGAATACCTCGAGAGCGATCCCGGTGTATCTGGATTCCTAATACAAACGAGGCGTCATCAAGATCTTTCATCTCAAAATTTCTTGATAAAAATCTCTTGGTTTCGTGCAACATGCCTATATCATTAGTGGCAAGCAGTATGTCATCAACATACAAAATCAGAAAAATATGCTTACTCCCACTGATCTTGTGATACATACAATCATCAACAACATTCATCTCAAAACCAAATGAGATAATTACTTGATGAAACTTGTAGTACCATTGACGGGAAGCTTGCTTGAGCCCATAGATGGAACTCTTTAATTTGCAAACCATATTCTGTGAGTCTTTTGACACAGTTTTCTGGTTGCACCATATAGATCGTCTCATCAATGTCGCCATTGAGGAAAGCTGTCTTAACATCCATCTGATGTAGCTCAAGGTCAAAGTGCGCAACAAGTGCCATAATTGTCCTGAAAGAGTCTTTCATTGAAACTGGAGAGAGAGTCTCTTCGAAGTCAATGCCTTGTTTTTGGGTAAAGCCTTTTGCTACAAGATGAGGTTTATATCTTTCCACATTACCTTTCGAATCCCTCTTGGTTTTAAAAATCCATTTGCAACCAATGGGTTTCGCACCTTCTGGTAATGGGACAAGATCTCAAACTTTATTGTCTTGCATAAACTTATACTCCTCATTCATGACATTAATCCATGTATGGCCTGATGAAAGTTGATTAGATCATCTTCCATCACTCTATTATTTTCCTCATGTTCTTAAAAAAATACTATGAAATCATCCGAAATAGCATTTTTCCTTTCTCTCGTGGATCTCCTTAAATGTATTGGCTCTTGAGGTTGTTAAGTTTATACATCTGGAATAATCATTTCATTTTGGATGGGAGGTTCTTCAACATTGTATTGTTGAGGTTCTGGAATTACTTCTTGATCAATAACAGATATAGGAACCTGAACATTGTCAAAAGCAATAGTAAGAATCAAAACTGATCATTCCTCAACTTCTTCCTCAAAGATAATGTCTCTAACCTTATTTCTCCCCCCAAACTCAACATCCTCAAAAAATGTTGCAGTTCCCGTTTCAAAAATTGACTTAAAAGTGAGATCATAAAATTTATAGCACATTGATCGCTCAGAGTAACAAATTAAGTAGCTGCTCACTGTTTTGGAGTTCAATTTCTTTTCATATGGCCTATAAGGCCTAGCCTCAGCTGGACATCCCCAAATGTGAAAATACTTTAGACTAGGCTTTCTGACTGTCCAAAGGTCATAAGGTGTTTTTGCAGCAGCCTTAGTTGGTACTCTGTTCAGAATATAAGCTGCGATTTTTAATGCTTCTCCCTAGAGTAATTTTGGTAAGGTAGAATGACTAATCATACTCCTTACCATATCCTTAAGAGTTCTATTTCATCTTTCAGCTACACCATTCATGCTAGGAGATCCTGGCATGGTGTACTGTGGAACGATTCCACATTCCTCTAGGTATTTAGCAAATGGTCCTGAACATTATTCACCTAAACCGTCATATTTGCCGTAGTACTCACCACCACGATCAGACCTAACGCTCTTTATCCTTTTGTTGAGTTGATGCTCAACTTCAGTTTTAAAAGTTTTGAACATGTCAATTGACTTAGATTTATCATGAATAAGATATAGGTACCCATAAAGTGAGTAATCGTCTATGAATGATATAAAATATTGTTGACCATTTCAAGAAGTCGTAGGGAATGGTCCACAAATATCTGTGTGTATCAATTCTAAGACATCCAAAGTTCTGTTAGCACCTAATCTCCTTGTTTTGGTCTGGTTTCCCTTGATACAATCAATACAGATACAAGATCTGTAAAGTCAAGGGAATCCAAAATACCATATGACACAAGTCGTTCAACTCTAGCTTTTAAGATGTGACCTAAGCGCTTGTGCATAATTTTGCTGAATTTTCTTTATTTAATTTGTGTTTAGTACCACGTGATTCCACATGCAGGGTTTCGTTATATGATGCAACAATATCGAGCAAATATAGGTTGTCATATGCAAATAATAAACCAGTACCAATTACATTGAAATTTAATGAAAGACTAAACAGATTTTTCCAAATGTACAATAATAGCCTGATTTGTCCAACAAGGAAACAAAAACTAAATTCCGTCTAAAAGATGGTACAACGAAAGTGTCTTTCAAACCCAAATAATGACCAGTTTCTAATAATGACCTAAAAGTCCATTTTACATCAACTTCTACTGATTTCCCGTCACCCACATAGATGTATCTTTCACCATCATTTGACTTTCAATAGTTCAGACATCCTTGCATAGAAAACAGTTATGTAAGTAGTAGCACCAGAATCTAACCACCAAGTGTTTCTAGGTACTGAAACTAAATTAACCTCAGAACAAACCAAATTGCGATTTGAGCGATCCCATTTCTCAAAGTTCCTCTTTTCATTAGACGAACTTGCTTCCGTAAGAGGAGTGAGTTGCTCAATCCGTAGCGCAAGATCTAGATCCATGCAACAAAGAACAATTAATACGTTCTCTTTCAAATCCTTGAAATTTGTCCCATTGAGCATGAGAATAGAATTGATATTTGCAGATATTGTAGTAGCAGATGAACTAGCTGTATAGAGGAAAAAAATTGTGCTCATGTTAATATTAACATTCAATAATCAATATATTCAAATAATGGTAAGCCCCATCTCAAGATACCTAGCACATCATTAATATCAAGTTTTTGGACAGTAATATTAATTCCAAATGGTACTCTTGGTGTAGTGATCAAACATTGACAATAATTCCTGTCAAATAATAAACCCATCTTTGGATTGATTTATTATTCACATAGACACCTTATAATTGTCACACTTTTACCGCCACAAGTGTGCATGCAATTCGGCCAAATATTAACCTTCCTTTGGGCCAGTTAATATCCGCATGAACAAGCATACACACAAATTCTTTCTAATATTCTAAATTAATAAATTTTCACAAGAGAAGTTGCTTTGGCAGCAAGTTGATTCAATCAATTGACTTTGGAATATTATATATCCAAATGAGTCATTTATACCAAAATTTGAAAAACAGAATACTTAATTTTATTTATCTTGAAACTTTAGGACCTTAGGGTTAATAATTCAGAACTTTGGGGATCGAAAATTAATTATCCAGAACTTTAGGGGTTAATAATTAATTATTGAAAATTTTAGGAGTCAAAAAATAATTATCAGAAACTTTAGGGATCCAAAAATTCATTATTAGAAACTTTAGGGGCCAATTTAAATCAATTATGAACTTTTAGGGGCTTAATTACAAAATTCAGAACTTTAATGGCCCAAATTAATTAATTTTCAAACTTTATGGACTAATTTATTAAACTAGAAACTTTAAAAGGCCCAATTGGATTAATTTTAACCTTATGGGGCTGAATAACCAAAGTTTAAAACTTAAGGGACTGAATCTTTAAATTAGAAAACCTAATCCTAATTTTAAATTACAAACAGGTCCCTAAAAATATCTAATTTTGCAGCTGAACCCCTCGCCCCCAAAAAATCACCCATCCGAAATTGCCAAATCTGTAGATTGAAGTGTCCAGAATATATATACAAGGCAGCATGTAAATGTTGACTTTTCTTGATCCACAATTAAACATACAACTATAATTAAAACAAAGGAAAACTGGTAAAGAAAAAACTAAGAAGTAGGTAGCTGTAATTTTTGACCTCCACCATCAACACATTAATTAATAAAAAAACAAATGGTACAGTAAAAGCAGAATTGACCAGCCGTAATTATAAACTTTAAATCCCAATAACTGATTTCATGGTATATAATTATGGACTTTAATTATCTAAAAATACGATCGTTAATCCTTATTACCATATAATTTTGCTTGATCCATATAATAACATGCAAAGAATATCAAAATCCCAAAATTCAGAATTTTAAAACCTCAATTTCTCAAATATTCAACAATGGATTGGCTCTGATACCACATGTTAAACTTAATTAAAACCATCCACATTGAAATCATTGAGGATAATAGATGCGGAAGCATACCTAGATCCATCGTTTGATTTACTGAATAAGTTATGATCTTCCAATTGATATGTGGTCTCCTCTTGAATTTTCTCTCTGTTGATGGGGATGCAGAGATATGGAAAAACCACCTTCAATTGGGGACCATGACCCTTAATAAATAAATATAGTTATTTATCTTTCAGTTATTCTAAATTGGCCCCTCATCAATATAAAATAACTCTTATGTCTCTACACTTTATTCTCTTAACATTTAATAGCCGTTAGTCCAAAATCAACTTTAGTGGATCACTTTATTGACTAAACTTTAAAGATAGTATCACACATTATAATATATACACGTGTGGCCCTATACGTTGGAATTTTTTCAACATTTTTACACATTTATTTGATATCTAAATATGCTTATTATTGATGAAATTGGTGGAATTCTACTCATAATTAAGTAACATTTGTTTTTGTACGCCAAAAATCACCATGGAATGTGAACAAAGCAAAATGAAGGGAAAATGACTAAAAGCATACAAAATTTGTGAATTGGGGATCAAAGTGTACAAGTACAGAAGTTGAGGACCTTAGCTGCAATTTATGGAGCACAAAACTAAAAGAAAAGTTAAAATTCGAAGATCAAATTGTACAATATCATAGTTGAGGGACCTAATGTGAAAATTACTAGAGGACTTGTGTGCGAAAAAGAAAAAGAAAACAAAAAAAAAAGAATGAAAGTGGCAGAGAAGTGACGCTTGGCACCACTTTAAAAGATTAATGATCAACTTGATTCTTTCAATTAAATCCAGGGACTTGAACTGCAAATACAATTTTGCCTAGGTTTTGAAATCTGAAAAGGCAGCAGCTCATGGAGGCTTCTTCTTCCTTTTGCTTTTACTTTTCTTTTTATTTTTCTTTTCCTTTTCCTTTTCCTTTTCAATTTCTTGTTTTTGGAGCAAATCATAGAGCAAAAAGAGAATACATTGAAGGAGGTAGAGAAATTTTGGAAAATCAAGTTCAAGCCTTTAAGATCTTCAAAAATCCAACAAAAATGGTTATATCTTGAATTTTGTATTTTTCTTCATTATTATTTTCTATTTGCAATGGATTGTATAAAATATTTTCATTTTTATCATATATTTAACAAGGGCCAAATATTTGTTTTGGGATTTATGGTAGTAAGTTAACCTAACTTGGATTAATTTAAATAATTGCTTTTTAATGTTAATACTTATTTTAATGCGTTTCTACTATTGTATTTCTTACATTTTTTTTATATGGCTAATGAATGATTATGTTTAGTGATTTGTGCATCATTCGAAACATTTTAGACCAATTAGTAGAAATCCTACATTTGTGTAGGGGATAGATATAAACCGTTAACATTGGTGACCCAATGAGCTATTTTTATAAAGATTTAATGCAGTTATTTTGTTTTAATCGACATAGAGATATAGTAAGTCAAACCAATTAATTAGGGTTAATTTCGTTCGAAAGAAGTAATTAACTAAAATTGAAAGATCGGGTCTAACATTGTAAATTTGACTTGTAGAGAAATTAATTAAACGACGATTAAGCGAAACCATGAATCACAATCACGTTTTCCTCCGAAATTCTCAAGGCTTTTATATTTTCTTATTTTTTTGATTTTTTGTTGATTTTCCTTATATTCCAAAATTAAATTTTTATTCTGTATGTTGTTTCTTTTTATTTTTAGAATTAAATAAATTAGAATTGTGTAATCTAAAGTACACATTTATCGATAGATCGACAACTTGAATTCAAAAGGTTCACTTTATTACTTGAACGTGACCTGTGCACTTGTGGTTTGCACTTTCTTAGCAAACAGATTTTTGACGCCATTGCTAGGAAAATTTTTTTACTTTGATTATAACTTTAGTTAATTTTAGTTTTTAACAACTTCTTTTTATTTATTTTGTATCTTTTGGCTAACCCTCATATTATTAATCTATCTTGTGTTAGTATTACCTCATTGTATTTTTCAGCTATAGTTGCATGATTCCGATCTTGATAAAGTTACATAATTTTTGCAATGACAAATCTCTATATGGACAATCAAGATTTGCTTGGAGGATATCCAAGTTAAAATTGTTACGCGATGCATTTTACTGGGCAACATTTATTTTCATGCGTTAGTTTACACTTACACGCCAAAACTTCTGAGATTTCGAAAATATTTGATGTGTTGAAACCAAGAAATTGATAAATCTAATAAGGAGTACATGTTTGTGTGAGATTTTGTAACTAACGATTGGATTGAGAACTTCAAGCTTGTGAGCTATGGTCCTCTCCTATTGAATGAGAAGGTACTTGCAAAGTACTTTAAAGAACATACTAAGTTGGATGAAAACAACATGCTTATGGGAGATTACATGTATTGGGAAGGATTTCAATAATGTGGGTATAATCTACTTGAAGCAATCAATGGGATCGACTTCTCACTACTTGTGGATTTAGATTGTGGACATGTCATTTGACCCAAGGATATATCGACTATGGTAGAAGAGATTAAAGAGAATGGCGAATTGATCACAATGGAATCAAGTAAAGATGTGGCAATTAATGAGGATGAAATCAATATACATTCTTTTGACTATATTGATTGTTCAAAATTTGATTTTGTGATTAAACTTGATGTAGGGGTGAAAGTCTACATAGTTGAAGTTGAATCGGATGGAATATATATGTCATGTTATGTTGAAAATGGCAAGGTAGATGTTTGGAGACTAAATAAGAAGTGGAACAAACCAAAAGAAGAAAAATAGGTAAGGCATCCAAAGCCTTCTTTAGATGTCCGTAATTCAGTTGTCAAAGTCGAGCTAAAGACTGTATAAAAGCACTTGTTGGGAGGCAACCCAATTTTCTAACTTTTAAACTTTTTATTTACTTTTATGCATTTTCATATTTTTATTTGATTAGCTATCGTTTTTTGTAGGTACTTTTTGAAATCCCACATATCCATGGTTCCTAACAAGTTTGGAGGTAAATTGGTATACATGAAGGTCATTTGCCCAAGTTATTCAAGAGCATCACAAGTCCAAATTGAGCATTGGTACCTCTCACAAATGTCCAATCAGGGAAGTCTCGTTGACCTCCCTCTTACCTTTTATTTTGTTCTTCACACATTAAGGACAATGTGTGATTTAAGTTTGGGGGGGTGATTATGCTTATTTTGTTGTGATTATGTTGACATGTTAGATAGTCTTGTTGGCTTATGATTGTTTGATGTTTAAAATTGTTGTTGATTCATGAGCTATGGATGACCAAATATACTATTTGTGTCTAATTTTTTCGAAAAATTGATTATCCATTGTTAGATCCTGAATTACTTTGAGCACGATATTTATGATTAATTGTTATTTATAAATGAAAATTTTGATTGATGGAGAGATTTTTGAATTGGTAAAACTAAGTTGTGAGTTGCTTGAAAATTTATATCAATATATATCTACTTCTCTTTCACTCAACCATATTGCAAGATAAAGTTTGAGAGTGGTCAACCTAGTAAAAGATATTATCTAGAATTATGTTGATTTTATGCATGTTGAAAATATTTGTGTGAAGTGTCTTTTGCCAAGTATAAGCTAGGTAATGACCATATGCTAGGGATCTAACTCCAAAAAGAATGATATTGCACTTGTTGAATCTTCGGCAATACTTCGTAGACTTTTGGACTTGATTTATTAAGTCCGTTGGGGTATCTCAAAACCCGATACCTTTTGATCTAAAGGAGCTATCGACCTAAAACTTGCTACAAGGGTCAAAGAGAAAGTTTAAGGAAGTGAGATAAAACATGAGATTTAATTGGAATTTTTTTTGTTATTGTGCAATTATATTTGATATTTGGGTTTAGATAATTAGTGTGTTTGAATTACTTAGAATAAGCTTGAATGTGGAAGCACTCATTAATGTAGAATCATCACATAACTAGATATTAAAATTGTCGGTTAAACCCAACCGAATTAGGGAAAAAAGAGTGATTGAAGAGCAACATTTATATTTACACACCGGGAAAGAAAATGAATATCTATTTGAGGAGTATGAATTTCATGAGTGGGAAATGAAATATTTGACCACAAATGGTCGAGTTGAAGCCAGTTTGAAAAAATTTCCGCTTTGACAACTTTTCCTAGCTTAGATGATGATTGAAATCGACTTTGCATAAACACACCGAGCGAACATTGGATAAACTTGAATCATTATTTGAAGCATGTTTGTGAATTGATTATACAGTTTTACACTCTTTGATATTTTGGACAAGCTATCTAACGTGTTGATTATATCACGTTTGCTTGATTGAGTTGTAGATAATCTTGTTTGGGACAAACAAGTACTTAAATTTGGGGGTATTTGATAAGTATATTTTTACACACTTATTTAATATCTAAATATGCTTATTATTGATGAAATGAGTAAAATTCTATTCACAATTAGGTAACATTTGTTATTGTAGGTCAAAAATCACCCATGGAATGAGAACAATGCAAAATGAGGAAAAATGACTAAAATCGTACAAATTTTGTGAAATTGGGGACCAAAGTGTGTATAGAAGTGTTGGATCTTGGACTGCAATTTATGGAGGGGCAAAATTGAAAGAAAGGTCAAAATTTGATGATCAAATTGTACAATATCATAGTTGAGGGACCTAACGTGCAAATTACCAAAGGACTTGTGTGCAAAAAGAAAAAAAAATAGAAAGAGAAAAAGAAAAAAAAATGAATGAAAGTTGTAGAGAAGTAGCGCCTGGTGCCACTTTAAAAGATTAAGGATCAACTTGATTCTTTCAACTAAATCTAAGGACTTGAGCTGCAAATACTAATTTTGCCTAGTTTTGAAATCTGAAAACGACAGCATCTTCTGGAGGCTTCTTCTTCCTTTTGCTTTTCTTTTTCTTTCTTTCTTTTCTTTTTCTTTTTCTTTTCCTTTCATTTTTCTTTTCAATTTCTTGGTTTTTTTTGGAGCAAATCATAAAGCACAAGGAGAATACATTCAAGGAGGTAGAGAAATGTTTGGAAAATCAAGTTCAAGCCATTAACATCTTCAAAAAATCCAACAAAAATGGTTATATCTTGAATTTTGCATTTTCTTTATTATTATCTTCTATTAGCAATGTATTGCATAAAATATTCTCATTTTTATCATATGTTTAATATGGGCTAAATATTTGTATTGAAATTAATGGTAGTAACATAATGTAGATTGTATTAATTTTAATATTTTATTTTTAATGTTTAAATACTTATTTTAATGTGTTTCTACTATTGTATTTCTTAGATTTTCATTTATATGGCCAATGAATAATTATGTTTAGTGATTTGTACATCAATCGAGAGAAAATTATACATTTTAGACCAACTAGTAGAAACTCTAAATTTGTGTAGGGGATAAAGATATACCACTGACTCTAGGTGACCCAATGAGCTATTTTCATAAAAATTTAATGCGATTGTTTGGTTTTAATCGACATAGAAATATAGTATGTTAAACCAATAAATTCGGTTTAATTTAGCTCAAGAAATGTAATTAACTAAAATTGAAAGATCGGATACAATGAGTAATTTGTTAATTGACTTGTGGTTAAATTAATTAATCAATGGTTTAGCGAAACCATGAATCACAATAACGTTTTCCTCTAAAATTTCCAATTTTTTTTATATTTTCTTATTTTGTAGATTTTTTTTTTTTTTGGTTAAACTTTCCTTATTTTCTAAAATTAAATCTTTATCGTATGTTTATTTATTTTTATTGATATAATTAAATTAATTAGATTTATGTAATCTAAAATAAACATTCATCGAGAGATAAACAACTTGAATTCAAAATGTCCATTTTATTACTTGAACACGACCTGAGCATTTGCGATTTGCACTTTCTTAGCGAACAGACATATTCTGTAACTTTAAAAATGTACTCACTAACAGTTTTAAAGTCTTGCAAACGAATGTACATCCGCTCATAGCGGGTTTTGGAAAAAATTATAGTCCTCTGATGATTAAATATTTCAATTAAATTTTTTCAAAGAACCTATAAGTATTTCTCAGTGAGATATTCAATTTTCAATCTATCGTGAAGATGTTGACAAAGAAAGATCAGTGCTTTTGCACGATCCTATTTTGAGATTCTTTGTTTCATTTTTTTATTGTCTCTTTAAAACATTTTGAAACAAGATGGATATCAACATCAATTACACATAACAAATAGTTTTTGTCAGATATTTCAAGTATAGAGAACTCAAGTTTTGTGTTATTTTCCATTTGATTAACTACACAATGAAGGAAAATAAAATATGATTAATTTCGAAAAATATGATTAAACATTACATAATAATTAATCAAGTAATCTTCTAGAATATTAAAAATTATAATTCATACTCTTTAGAAGCAAGTAATATTATTCTAAAACATTAATTATAAAATAGTGCTACTTCAGAAGTAACAATAAACTATTATTTAGAAATATTAGCTCTTCAAGAATCATGTATTTTTTTTTTATAGAGTTTCACTTCTTCAGAAGTAACAACATGATACATTATCAATTTGTTAAATGTAAAAAAATTCAAAACAATAATAATATATACATTAAACAAATATAAAGAATGGTAATATATAAAAGTACACATCCAGAAAACAGAAGTCATATATTAAATCAATTGTTGAAAAGAAATAATTATAGCCCATGCAATTAATTTTATGTTGGGAAACGTTGGTAATTTGAATCTAGATAAATTATCAATTAACATAACTACTTTAAACATAAGTATAAGAAATATAATTCAACGATAATATAAACGTAAAAGAGAAGAATTAGAAATTCAAATGATGAGAACCACTTAGCAACGAACACTATACACCCCACAACAAGATTGAAAGATCCCAAGAAAGTCCAAAAATAACCCGATTTTGGATTTAAACCAAAGATGATGAATCAAGCAACCAAACAATACGTGATTTATTGGCCTCTTGATTATACAACCCGTGATCCGCACCCGATGTTGAATGTCACAAGAACGATCTTGATAAGTTCAAATTGTTCAAAGTAGAACAAAGATTTGAAAGCACAATAATTGCCTCTCTATTAATTCTCAAATTGTCAAAAGGTTCTTTTATAATGAAATATAAAAGCTATTTATACCAAGACATTAAACCTAATTAAAAGCGGAAATAATAACTAGAATCTTACAAAGTTTGGTAAGATTATAATTCTAATCAAATTAGGAAAAAATGCGAAAAATGAAACAACTTGACTTGACTTATAACCATGCGACCGCATGGTTATTTTCCATGAGGTCACATGGAACACTGTTTTCCCCACTTTGTTCTCGGTTACTTCATGAGCAACCCATGTGCGATCGCATGGCTTTGCGGCTCAACTCCATCTTCAGCTGCTTGTGTCTCGTTGATCCAAACGGTTTCAACTCTCGACCCCAACACAAAACTTTCTTCTTTTATTTATTTGATCGTGGTGTCGTCCATCGTTGATTACACAAGTAATCACATAACTTGATTTACCCGCTTTGCCCTTGATCGCGTCATGGATTCGCCTTCGATAATCAACGGGTCTCGTCTTGGGCTCGCTTTCGTTGGGCTTGACTCTTGGATCACATTATCCCCTTCATCTTCAAAAAGATTCGACCTTGAATCTGTACTTGTATGTTGTATCAAAGAGAGAGAGAGAGAGATCAGATACATTAAAAGTTGCTGACACGTTATACTCACTTGGAAGATCTAATTTGTATTCATTGTCATTGATCTTCTCCAGAACTTGAAACGGTCCTCCCTCGTGGTTAAATTTTCGATTTCTTTTACTCTGGAAAGCACTCATTTCTGAAATGTACCTGAACCCAATCACCAAATTCGAATGTCACATTTTTCGGCCCTTGTTTGCTTGCAATGCATAGTGTTTGTTTTTGCTCTCGATTTGCATTCTTGAGGTCGCATGGAACATTGTTTTCCCCACTTTGTTCTCAGTTACTTCATGTGCGACCCATGTACGATCGCATGGCTTTGCGGCTCAACTCCATCTTCAGCTGCTTGTATCGCGTTGATCCAAACAGTTTCAACTCTCGACCCCAACATGAAACTTTCTTCTTTTATTGAGTTGATCGTGGTGTCGTCCATCGTTGATTGCACAAATAATCACATAACTTGATTTACCCGCTTTGCCCTTGATCGTATCATGGATTCTCCTTTGATAATCAACGGGTCTTGTCTTGGGCTCGCATTCGTTGGGCTTGACTCTTGGATCACATTATCCCCTTCATCTTCAAAAGGATTCGACCTTGAAACTGTACCTGTATGCTGTATCAAAGAGAGAGAGAGAGAGAGAGATCAGATACATTAAAAGTTGCTGACACGTTATACTTACTTGGAAGATCTAATTTGTATTCATTGTCATTGATCTTCTCCAGAACTTGAAACGGTCCATCTCCTCGTGGTTACATTTTCGATTTCTTTTACTCTGGAAAGCACTCATTTCTGAAATGTACCTGAACCCAATCACCAAATTCGAATGTCACATTTTTCGGCCCTTGTTTGCTTGCGATGCATAGTATTTGTTTTTGCTCTCGATTTGCATTCTTACCTTCTCATGGAGTGACTTCACCAACTCGACATTTCTTTTGTCGTCTAAGCTACTATGTTCATTCACATGAAAATGTATTAAATTCAAAAGTGTTAGTGGATTAAAACCATAAACGATTTCGATCGGTGAAAATAAAGTAGTAGAATACATAGCCCTATTATATGCAAACTCTATAAAAGGTAAACATTTCTCCCAACTTTTCATATTCTTATTGACTACAGTACGCAACAATTGTGTCATAGTCCTAAGTGTCCCATCAAACCCCCACTATGTGTTTCTCTCACTAACAACTTCCGCATGGAACAATTAGGAACACATAACCTATTTTCTCAAAATAAATACCCATCCTGCTTAAAAGAATTTGTTTGTAGCCCCTTTATTATATGATGCCTAAATATCTGAGAAATTTAGATCACCAACATACATGTCCTTAATATATTTAAAACCTATCAATTTAGAACTACGAGAAGTTAGTAACACATACTTGTGAGACAATGCATCCCCCCTTACATTTTCCTTACCTTGCTTGTATCAGATGACATAAGAGAATGTCTCTACAAATTTCATCCATCTTGTATGTCTTTTGTTTAGCTTACCTTGACCTCGCAAATGCTTCAACGATTCATGGTTCGTGTGAATCACGAAATCTTTGGGCCATAGGTAGTGCTGACATATCTCTAAGGTTCGTACAAGTGAATACAATTTTTTGTCATAAGTGGGATAATTGAGTGTTCATCCACTCAACTTCTCACTGAAATAGGCTATCGGCCTCCTATCCTGCATTAAAACTGCTACAATCCCTATTCCTGATGTATCACACTCAATCTCGAAAGTTTTATGAAAATTAGGATTAGCACCAGTGCTTTACACAACCTATCTTTATTGGTATTGAATGCATGTTCATGTTCATCACCTCATTGAAATCTTACGCTATTTTTAACAATTTCGGTGAGTGGTGTGGTGATTGTGCTAAAATCTTTAACAAAATGACTATAAAAGCTAGCCAAGCCATGAAAACTGCGTACTTCAGTTATGCTTTTAGGTGTTGTTCATTCTTTAATATCTTTTATTTTCTCTTAATCTATTTCTACCCCATTAGCACCAACTACAAATCCAAGAAAAATAATATTTTCCATGCAAAATATACATTTCTTAAAATTGACATACATGTGTTCCTTCCTTAAAATCACAAGCATGCTCCTAATATGATCTACATGCTCATTAAGGTCTTTACTATATACTAGAATGTCATCAAAGTAAACCACAACAAATTTACCTATAAAAGCACGCAAAACATGAATCATTAATCTCATGAAAGTGCTCGGTGCATTGATGAGTCCAAACGACATTAATAACCATTCATACAAGTCATACTTAGTTTTAAAACCGATTTTCCACTCATCACCTTCCCTCATTCGAATTTGGTGGTATCTACTCTTAAGATCAATTTTACAAAATATGCATGCACCATATAGTTCATCCAACATGTCATCTAACCTAGGAATTGGATGACGATAATTTACCGTTATGTTATTGATGGCTCTGCAATCCATGCATATTCTCCAATATCCATCTTTCTTTGGCACAAAGAGCACTGAAATGTCACATGGACTCATATGCTCTCCCTTACATTCCCTTGCTTAGTAATTCTTCCACTTGTTTTTGTAGCTCATTTGTCTTTTCGAGATTATTTCGATAAGCTAGTCAGTTTGGAATGACAGCTCCAGGGACGAAGTTAATTTGGTTCTCAATACCTCGAATGGGTGGTAACCCGCTAGTCATGCCCTCCGGGAATATATCTTCAAATTCCTGCAACAAAGAGATAGCTATATTGGGGAACGGTGGGTTAGGTTCCTCAAGATTGAGGAAGGACTCCTTATAGACTAACAAGATCACATCAACTATCGCTCTCTTCAACTCACTCCCATTTGCAAAGAAATTCGCTTTCGATTTTTCTCTCCTCTTGGACGTCTCTCTTTATTTTCTCTCATGTGGCTTCACTCTTTTTTTTTCTCTATTGGCCACCTCACAATTTTCTCTCTTACTTGCCATCTCACTGTTCTCTAGCTCTTTCACTCTACTCTATTCCTAATTTTTTTAGTTTAATTTGGTCTTCATATACTTGTGCTGGTGTTAATGGCGCAAGGGTAATGGACCTCCCATCCTTAACAAAACTATAAAAAAAAAATTATACCCATCATGGATAACTTTCCTATCATATTGTCGTGGTCTCCCCAATAAAATGTGTCTCGCATGCATAAGTACTACATCACACATTATTTCATCTCGATAACTACCATTTGAGAAATTTATCAACACCCTCTGGTTCACCTTAATTTTCCCACATTCATTTAACCATTGTAGCCTATAGGGTCTAGGGTGTTTTAATAGAGTTAATCCCAATTTTTCTACAAGATTTGTGCTAGCTATATTTGTACAACTTCCCCTATCAATGATCATGCTACATACCTTATTGTTGACTTGACATCGTGTATGGAATATATTTTCTCTTTGTTGCTCCAAGTCATCTGCCTTGATTTGAGTGTTGAGAGCTTGTCTCGTAACCATTAACTCTCTAACAGCAAATTCCACTTTATCTCCATCACTAACCTCCTCCAATGTCGGCATGCCTTCATAATCATCTTCACTTTCACTCACTAACTCTCCATTGTCCTGCAAGATCATTGCCATTTTGTTTGGGAATTGAGAAGCGGTGTGTCCCGTTCCCAAAGACTTGAAGCATTTAATGGTCCTTAATGACCGTGACTCTGCTTTAGGTGTTTTTTTGCTAGCACCTTCATCTTTTCCCTTTGACACTTCAACTCTTCCTTTCGAAATAGCCCCATCTCCATGGTTGTTGTCCCACCTCGGTTTCCAAGATGAATTAGAACCCGAGATATCCAATGGTTGCCTACCTGTCTCCTTTCTCTTCAACTATTTCTCCATCTTCATGGCCACATGTAGCATGTCTTCTATTTCCACATAGTGCCGCAATCCACGACATTAGCAATGTCTTTGTTCAACCCATTCAAGAAACGAGCCAAAGTGGCTTCTTGATCCTCCTCTACATTCGCCTTGATCATCAATATTTCCATTTCTTTGTGGTAGTCCTCCACACTCCTCGACCCCTAATATAAACTTTGTAGCTTTTGATGCAGCTTCCTATAATAGTGGCTAGGCAGGAACCGCTTCCGCGTGATAGCTTTCAACTCACCCCAAGTATTGACAGGTCACTTCTTATACCTCCACCTCGATGTAAATATTTGATCTCATCAAGTTATGGCATAGTCGGTGAATTCAGAATAACTATATTTACCTATTTTCCTTCAAGTAGTTATGGTACTAAAAATCAACTCTACCTTCTTCTCCCACTCTAGATAAGCCCCCGGATCACTTTTTTTATTTGAATGGTGGAATTGACATCCTTATGTTGCCCATACTCACATCTACCTCATCTCCAATGTTATTCATACCCCTTCTTTCAAACCTAACTCCTCTATTTCTCATCCTACCCATTTCAACCTCCATGGATGATCCCTCATCCAAATCACTACCATATTTACATTCATTATACATATCCATCCTAGGCTACCACCTACCCGTTCTCCTTGCATTCGGTTGTCCCTTGTGAATATTAGTAATAGGTGTGTCAAGCCTATCAAGTTTGTCACTCATATCCCCGAGCACCCTTTCAAACCGCTGTATCACATCTTCAGCCATGTTAACTTAGTTGTTCTGCTTGCTTGAATTTGAACCTTCCCTGTCAGACATCCAAAATTTTATAGTATTTTTTGCCTCGTAAAGAAATATTCGCTCATATATCACTCAATTATTGGCTTTTACCCTTTATTGATCTCGCCACTCTGTCTTTTATCACTCAGTGTTTTCATCAAAGTACTTCAAAGAATAAGTGAACACAAGTTGGATGTTTTCTAGTGGATCCAACCGGATGTAATCAAGAATTGCGAATTTGAAGGAAAAAAATAAAAAGAAATGACTTAAAGCTAAGAAAAGAATATTGAAGAAGTATGTGTATTGGAACTAATGGAACTTCAAGAAAGTAAATTGAAATTGACTTGAATTTATTTTTTTTACTCAAAAATTGATAACTGAAAATTGCTAGGAATTCTCGGAATTTTTAATGATTTTTTTTTAAATTTTGGATTTTTTTACTCGGGAATTTAAATACAAGACCAGCGAAACAAATGAAAGTTGATTTGGATGCTAGATTAGTCTAAAAACAACTTTTGACTTTTTTTGGATCAAAGATTCAAACTTATGAATGGACTCAAAGAATGAGAAAAACAATTAAATGACTCAAAACAAAGACTAAAAAATAATGAAAACTTGAAAATATATAACCTTGATTATTTTGGAGTCGTATTATGATATCAACTGATAAGAACCACGTAACAACGAACACTACGCAACCCACAATAAGATTGAAAGATCCCAAGAAAGCCCAAAAATAACTCGATTTTGGATTCAAACCAAAGAGGATGAATCAAACAACCAAACAATACGTGATTTATTGACCTCTTGATTATACAACCCGTGATCCGCACCCGATGTTGAACGTCACAAGAACGATCTTGATAAGTTCAAATTGTTCAAAGTAGAACAATGATTTGAAAGCACAATAATTGCCTCTTTATTAATTCTCAAATTGTCAAAATGTTCTTTTACAATGAAATATAAAAAATATTTATACTAAGACATTAAACCTAGGTAAAAATGGAAATAATAACTAGAATCTTACAAAGTTTGGTAAGATTATAATTCTAAACAAATAAGGAAAAAATGCGAATAACGATACAACTTGACTCGACTTATAACCATGTGACCGCGTGGAACATTGTTTTGCCACCACTTTTTTCGGTTACTCCATGTGCGACCACATGGGTCGCAAAGCCATGCGACTGCATGACTTTGCGACTCAGCTCCATCTTCAACTGCTTGTATCACGTTGATCCAAATGGGTTCAACTCTCAATCCCAACATGAAACTTGCTTCTTTTCTTGTGTAGATCGTGGTGCCGTCTATCATTGATTGCACAAGTAATCTCATCGCTTGATTTATCGATTTGCCCTTGATCGCGTCATCGATCCGCCTTCGATAATCAACGGGTCTCGTTAGGGGTGGCAAAATGGCTTGCCGAGCCCCACCCGGCTCGTGGCTCAAGACACTGAGCCTCATTTTTTGGGCTCGGCCCGCGACAAAAAAATGTAAAAAAAATAGATTAATACTGAATTTTTTAAAAGAAAAAATTTAAAAAATAGAAAAATCCAGGCGGGCTCGGGCTCGGCTGGGAAAAAGCCCGAGTCGAAGTCTGGGCTGAGCCCCAAAATTTCCAACGGGCTTTGACTCGGCTCGGGCCCGAAAAAAGCCCGGTTCTCCGAGCCCGAGCAGAGCCTAGAATTTAGGCTCGCGAGCCGGCCCGACCCGTTTCGCTGCCATCCCTAGGTCTCGTTCTGGGCTCGCCTTCGTTGGGCTCGACTCTTAGATCACATCATCAATCCTTGGGAGTCACGTCGAAGATGTTGTCCTAAATTCGTATTTCCTTCCCTTCATGCGGGTTCTTTCGGCGCTATACGGTTCCAAGATAAAAACTCGTATGACTCACAACCGGTTCCCTATCTATGGACAAGACCACAGGGAGATAAAGAATGAACATTTATCATGTTGCCAAAATTTATAAATAGAATGTATATGGAGGATTTTGTGTATTAGAGTTGTAACTCATGTTATATATCAATTTTATGAAAATCAATCTATTTTATAGGGAAAATTTTTTAACCCGAACATAAATGAAATTAAATCCAATTTATATACAAGTTACATTATAGTATTAAGGGGTTTTAATTTTGTTAAAACCTGGAAATTAGATGGTTGAAAGATTAAAACTTAATTTTGTAAAATTATTTTACAACAATCCCCCACAAGTTTTAAACTTTCAAAATAAATAAATAGATATATAATATAGTGACAACATTATACTGTGCAATAGGTATATGTGTTTTTTGGACCTCACTTAGTGATAATAATTTTCATTTGAGAAAGCCGTAATGGACTAAGCCTTGAATTAGGTCCCTTTGGCCAAATTTCAATTGTTCCACACAGTATCGATTTAGGATCTAGTTCATAGTGGGTAGAACTCTTGATGGCCATGCACTCTAATCTTGATTCTAGTAAGAGTCTATAGGAAATAACCCAACCTCATAGCCACGGCCTCATGACAACTCTTACATAGGTGAGTCCTCCAAAGGTGCGTGTGACTTACACCTCGCGAGAATTCTCATATCGGTACTCATTTAGGGTTAAACCCTTCCTAACATCACATTATTATTAGCACTATCACCATAGGGATGAGCACAAATAATCTAGTGCTATTACAAGTCACGCAATACAGTTTGTTTCTACTACATTAAACCTTCTTCGTGGAATCTCCAATCACAAAGGTTGTGTTACTCCCGGATGTGACTTCTTATGGACTTAAAATCATCTCCCTCGATCATTTATATATATGTCCATGGACTTCAATATATTCATGCCCTTCTTGGATAATAATTTGGTACCATAATATTTACAAACTCTTATTTTCTGCTTGCACATCTACAAAATCTTCCAAAACATTTCAAAATATCAAAGTCACGTTAAGTATAATAAGATAAACACATGAAATTTAAAATTTACTTCTAGTCATATGTTTGAACATGTGCATCCATTCAACTCTTGTATTTCATCTGCATGCATCCAATTTCATTTTTAATACTTTTCAAAAGTCAGTTTTACACAAATAATGATAAATATAAAGTGTATCTTATTTGAAATTTTTAAATACCCCCACATTCCAAATATATATTTAGCTTGTAGAACCTTTTTTTTTTTTCCCACAACATTCGAAAGTGTAAGTTCCTTTTACTTATTTTCCTCACTATCCATTAAAGCATTGAGTCTATCATTCCTCAATACAAAATAATGTTGTACAACCTAAAGTTTAGCACGAGTATAAACTTAATACAACAAAATTCAAATCATAATACTTCTTTTTCAATTAACCAAAATTCTTAATACTTATTATATGCGTTAACCACCAATACACTTATTGAGATATCATAGTGTGACAAAAATTAGAAATAATAGCAATGTTTGTAAGTCAAATATCTATCAATTTCTTTCACTTTCTAAACTTGTCCTACAATAGCATATGTTTTTGTCATTTGTCACTTTGTTGCATAATTAGGCAGGGAATGACTAGAGTAGAAAAATCAATACAAATATAATTCTACACACTACATTATGGACTTGCATGTAACATCGCATTTTAATTACTTTAATATAACTAATAGCCCACACATTAAATTTGCCTTTAATTTGTAGTTCTAAATTTTATTATGAGTTAAATGTGCCCCTTTACTTTCTTACACCATATATAATCACCAATATATCTCTCCAAAAAATATAGTATACAATTTTATAACCTCAATTATTTGAGTGTCGGTTACAACATTTTATACTAATATAAAACTTCTCATTGAAACACTTACTCATAACTTTTATTACCCATTGGTCAAAATTAAATAAATAAATTTTTAAATGAATAACTATTATGTTCTAGCATAGTTTTCCAATAAGTTTCTATTTCACCTATATGCACATAGGTAATTTTAGAATATCACTAGCAAACTTATATCATGATTAATTATCTACCTAGTCATTGACAAAAAAATAATTGCAAAACTTATGTCTATTCACAAATATTAATGACTACGTAAAATCACATAATCTTACCTTCAACTTCAAGCATCATATCTTGAAAAATAAATATCCCTTTAGTGATCATCAAGTAAGCATATAGAAATTAGCATGATAATAGTATAACATGTATATTTCACACTTTTCAATTTCTTTCTAATACAATAACATATAATAATACCAATATCTATATGAGTTTAAAAAAACAATAATGTCACAATTACTTGTAGAATTTACACTTGAGCTGAAACTGCACTTATGTTGATTAATCACTTTTAAAATATCATTTAACTGTTTATTCAAAATAAAGTCAACTAATTTTCAGCTATAATGTAAGAATGATCCAACCAATTATAATGTCGTCAATTGGTGCATAGTAACAATTATCATATATTTGTTTCCTCTATTTCTTTTTCTAGAACGACTTCTTTTAGCATGGGATAGTCATGTCTTATGCCAGTGAAAGCCTACTGGCCATTTGGTGATGTATTAAGTTCTTTTCCGCTTCATTGTAGGGAGAATTACATAATTTAATTTTATATTTAAGCTAGAGTTACCATTTTTTTTAATCAATTTTCTTTTTATTTACGTGGAAGATGTTAATCGCCAAAATCAAATTTCTCATCACTATTCAAGTTTATACAACATAAATTATATTAGCAACCACAAGCATGATTGCTAATAAATAAGATAGAAGGCTATATAGTGCAAAACACACAGTTCTTTAAGTTTGTTCATGCAACTAATACATGTACTAAAGTAATTAAGTCATTTTCATTCCTTTCTAGCGATGCTATCACTACATAATTATCCTCTTCAATTGACAAGAAATTCTTAATGCCTTTTATACACATTTGGAATTTGTCTATATCTATTATCATACGTATTGAATTTCCTTCTGTGTAAATGAATACAGAGCAAATCTTTAGTAATCTACTTAAGTTTTATACAAATATCATTTAACTGAAGAAATCAAATAATGCTACAAAACACCAAACCAATTACCACCAATATCAATCCAATTTATATACAAGTTACACTATAGTATTAAGGGATTTTAATTTTGTTTAAAACTAAAAAGATTAAAACTTATTTTTTATTTTAGAACATTTTATATTAACAAATGCAGCGTTGTTACGTAAATTGCTTTGCAGCAACTTGTGTAGAAAGAGTATAATGTTAACGTGTGTAGAGAAAATCTTCTTCAAAATGTGGATTCTGGGCTCAGTTAACTTACCAATCAATCCAAAACAATCAACCCACAACACAAATTCAACTATGGTTGCTTTCTTCTTCTCTTACCCACAGGAGAACACAAAGAGGTGATGATTTTGCTAGAGCCACGAATGCAAAGAGGAACAACAAGAGGCAGTCGTTTTCTCTCAAAAAAGGGGGAAGCAAATAAATAGATGTGAAAAAGAAGAAGAATGGAAGTATATATAAGTTAGTTTAGGTTTCTAGACTTGGGCCAAAGTCCAACAAATGGGCTAACACAAAGTAAATGGGTCAAGACACAAGAAAGCCTTCCTATAGGTGAATTTGAGCCAAGGTAACATTAATACAATTAAGCTTCAACTAGTAGCTCACGTTGCTTTCGGGTCGACCATATGAATTGACTGATTAATATTTATTTCACTCATCGGTCGAAGCCTATGAAATATAATCTCACACTATTTAATATCATTACTCGGATTTATTGGGTATCAAAACCCAACATCGTGAATATCATGATAATCATGGAATCCCCAATGACACGCTTCATAAATTAGCAGCAGCAAAAATACAACTTACTTGAAATTTTTAAATTACATTCCTAGTGCAACAATTTGCGCAATTAAAGATTACAAACTAATTTAGCACGAACCCTAATTTCCTTACGTGAAATATCAAATATGCATAATTAATGGGGTAAAGGGAGGGTTAAATAGAAATCCAAAGTTGAAACTGAGATTGGTAAGTGAAATTAAAATATCATATTCAAAACCAGAGAGATTTTTTCTAATTCTGATTACAAAATTAAATTTGATACAAGTGTAAAAAGCATTCACGTGCCACCAAATTAATTTTGGTACACGTGACACGTAATTATACTTATGAAAAAACTACCACCTTCATTAGATTTTGAAGAATTAAACTTTCGTATTGATAACGTGTTATAAAAAGAGATAATAAAAGTTAATAAACTTGTATGTATTATAATGAGAACCAAAGTTTCATATTTATAGGGAGGAATTAGGGATATAATGATAATAATTTTTAGGACTGCAGAGGTTTAATTGTTATTTACTAGTAAACTTACCATTTACAACAAAACAGAAAATGTGGAATTCAGTAGGATAATTTCCTCTTTATTTATACCTCATAATATTGGTCCAACAAAAATTAGTTCATCTTAAAAGTTTACTTTTCTACCCAATTTCTAAATTTTTCTCTCCCTTAAAATTTAATTATTGTTTTGTTTTACAGAATGGCATTGCCTTAACTCACAAGTGACATTTGCATATGCCAATGATTTGTGCAATAGCTTTGCTATGGTGACGGGCTCAATGACAAATTTAAAATATGAAAACACCTGTCAACACATAATTGGATAGTTTAAAAAAATACAGCACCCAATCAATTGTTGCCACCTCGCCCTGTCACCCAATTCTCTGTCAATCCCCTGGCCGCGCAGCATTATTCTTCGTGCAAACCTCAAACACTGGTCTGATGGACCCTGCATGTTATACACTTACGACTATTACTCTCTATCTTTGCGTTGACTAATCTCAATTATGCCATCTTTCTATGTGGAATTTTTAACATCACCACCACCCACACTAGTTTGCTAAAAATTTCTAATTTTTGTCATCATTTCCAGTTATCTCAGTAAATTCTCATCGCTTGATTTTACCTTTGGTAAAAATTTAGGTTTGGACATCCGGTAGATTGCTCAATGTATTTCAATA
The DNA here is from genome assembly GCA_019395295.1 of Osmanthus fragrans. NCBI lineage: Eukaryota > Viridiplantae > Streptophyta > Magnoliopsida > Lamiales > Oleaceae > Osmanthus > Osmanthus fragrans. The sequence goes on from CM033353.1 coordinate 11,690,781, forward strand.
TTTGAAACTATCATTTTATTTTGAGTATTTCATAAATAGAATCAATAGGGTATTGGAAACAAACTCGAACCTAAACTATCGGTTCAAGTTCGATTTTATCCATAACATTTTATTTTTTTTCAGAAAAATTGTGAGCTGACAATACAATTTTTTTTTATTTTTTATTTTTCAATATCTAGCAAAAATAGAAGAAATAAATATCCCGCCAAATACATATCTCAACACTTTTTAATTCAGTGCATATGCCACCAAATAGCTTTCAATACCTAGCATAATAATAGCATCCAGTTTCAATTGTGGCTTTGCATTCGGTGCCTCAAGAAGGATTTATGGTGTGGATAGCGCGTAAAATGACTACGACCGAGAGGTGTATGATTAAATTATTCAAATGAATGAATATGACTGATTATCCACCATCCTTTTTTTTTTTAAAGAATTGGACCGGAACCTTAGATTCCGATTTGGGAGGTTTTGTTCCGATTAAAAGGCTTACCTCTATATTTGAGTTCAAATAATTTCATATGAGCGGTTTAATTTGTTTAAAAGTTCGAGTAGGCAATCAAATTTCAAAATTGATTTTCTCTAATCAGCCAACTTTTTTAGACACATGGTAATGAATAAATTTCACACACTTATAAAATACAAAAACCATAATTTATAACATGCAGCTAACCCCTGTTGCAATTGTGAACATATAATCTCAACTTGCAAAGTTGCCATTGTTGTGCTTTCTCAATGTCAAAACCGCAAACTTGTAAATTCCGAGAGTGAATTCTAGTAGAAACTCGAGAGGTCAGACACAAATATTTACCAGTACATTAGTTGTAAGCAAAGGAAAAAATATATATATTAGATCGGAACTAAATAAATAGTATTCAACCAAAAGGAAAAAAGAGGTTTAAATTTTGAGTACTCATCTGGTGACATGCAGATTCAGCTCTTGAGGATTGAGACATACAAAGCCTCCAGTGTAACATTGGTTGCCCAAATGAGCATCTCGTGATCACCAACACCAGCATCTCATTTATGTTTTGAAATGCATCAAATGCTTGGTGATGTTGGAATACTCATTTGAGCAAGAAACATTACATGGAAGAAGCAATCACCACCGACCCTTCTCCTCCCTCTCTCTCACACTATGACCGACCATCTGATTCTGAGAAGATAAGGCCCATAAATAGTAGAGAATGAATGAATGAATGAATGAGCAGAAAGTTTGATGGCACGCTGCTCCACCAACCCCATTAACTAGGTTTTGGTTGGTACAGCCATCCCCTCTACCTAAAGTATCAGTCGAGGGCAAAGGTTAGCATGACACGTGGTTTTTAGTTAAAAAGTTTTCATGATGTGATCGGCCAAGTTCGTTAATTTATTATTTTTCTGAAATTGATTAATTTAAGTCATTTTTAAATTTGTAGTAGGGAATAAAAAGAGGAGTGAGCGGCAGGTATGATTTGGAAAGCCCGTTGAGGAATGCACACCAAGGAATTTTAGTTGTCGACAGACCTGCCATTCCAACAGAAGAATGCCCACTTTTTATATTAAATAGTTATATAATTTATACTGTTGAAAGAATGAATGAATGAATGGTAGTTGATAAAGTGGTTTACACCTATGTAAAAACATCATATATACTAAATGGAGGGTATACACCAAATCAGAAGGAATAATCCACGAAAAGTCAATCTAATCAACCACTTTTCACCTCAAACTAACACCAGACTAATCCTTCCAAATGCAAGAGAGTATTTAAAAAGAAATCATGTCAAACCAAATCAAACCGCGCCCGGGCCTAAGAGTACAACATGTTAGGCTTCGCATTGGTGAAGAAATCATATCATAGATAGTGGATTTCGAGCATCTATTGGAGCAATAAACAATACCAATAGAATCATAGCCAAAAAAAAAAAAAAAACTGAAAATTATTAGTTGCGAGAAATTATAAGAATTCCACGTGGAGTGTCATGCCATATACAAAGTGAATACAATTCATTATGGCTGTAGAAATCAGAATATATTCTGAAAGTTTAAGCAAAACGGTATAGTACAACTATCTTCAGCAAATACAACTCACTTTATATATTATGGGATACTAAATGAGAAAAAGAAACAAATACCAAGAAATTGCCCAAAGATTATCGGCATCCCAAGTTAACTCTTCCTTCATCGTTGATAGTCTTATTTGTACATATTTTCTGAAGATCAATATAACCTAAGATGGTGTCCTCGAAGTCTACATCTTGGAGTTGAGCTTCCACAAACGTGGATCCAGATAGCACAGTGTTTTTAAACACAGCTCCCTGGAGGTTCGCCTTCCCAAAGTTCACTCGATCCAAAACCGCATTCGAGAAGTCTGTGCCTGGGTGTCATTACGACAACTATTCACATTAAGAACAGAACAGAGTCATATGTAGAAATTTTTGCTTCTACATTTGTTAGGGACCTAAGCCCTAATCACTTCTTACAAGAGCAATAAGAATAGAATGACACAAAAGATAATAGAAGTGGACATATAGATTTAGTGGTCCACCCTCAGTGTGAGATTTGTGTCCACTTATCGTTGTAGGTTTCAGCATAATAGAAAAGAAGAGTAAAAGGTTCTCTCAAGCCCTCAAAAATCGAACCCCTAAAATCCTTTATAGAGCAGGTATTAGGGTGACCTTTTCCTTTAAATACTAGGCTCTGCGCAATCCAAACAACAACAAAACAGATATTATCTTATCATTAAACATGATAACCATAGGTTTGTGGAATCAATTAGCAGCTTTGCTGGTAATAGTGATGGAAATTTATGGTGTAAAAACATTCTTAATATTAAATTTGATTGTGGACAAGCATATACAAGAATTAGGTCCCTCATTCTCATTCCACAAAAGAAAGGTAGAAAATCTAAAAGATGCACAACTTCAATGCATCAGAAGACTAATTGATGCATCAAAGAGTGCAAATTCATTGGTTACAAGTTACAACTGTAATCTAGTATTTAGAACTCCAATTAAACATTTCCATGGAAGAGGGTTTAATGAGGGCGAAAAAATTGCTATAAGCTGGAATAGGTGCCACTTATTTGGCTGAGCACGTAGAATGAACAAAGGAAATAAACACATTTATTCAAGAAGTTCACTGTCAATCTAATCTTTGCAAGTTCTCTTGTTCAAATATGTCAGGAAAAGGTACTATTGTGCGTGTTACACTCCATCCCCAACTGGCTCTCCATTCACTAACCAATTTTATTCTTTCAATAGCAATATAGTCCTATATGTATAGTTTACGAAACAACAGAGGAAGAATAGAATTGCATCCTTTTAGGAGAAAAATACAACATACTATTCAATTCCTAGAGGAAGTCCGATATTTTTATGACAACGCTAAATATAAGTATCAAATTTTGCATTTTGTGCAGTCTTTTGATGATTCGCGAATGACACAATTCATATTCCTGTTATATAAGAAGTATTGCATTCAATTTTGTGTTGATCTGCTCTAAAATGCATTAAACGGATCATCAGAGCCCATTTGGAAGGAGTTTTGAAAAGTCAAAATCTACTTCTGAGATTAAGAAACTATTTTTAATCATATTTTGATAAATTTCTAGATGTGTTTTATCTGATTACAAGAGCTCTAGAAGAGCTTTTAGAGAAATTTGGCCTAAGGTAACTTTTTCAAGAACCTCTTCTACAAGGCCCTCGCTCTCCTCTTGCTGAATTTCTGAATTACTTGAAATAAGGTTGCAAGAACAAATTCACATTGAGGAAAGCCGGTCATATATCCATAGCTAATAACATACAAAAGATGTGCGAGTTTAAACTATTTTACCCTTAAAACTGGCTCCAACAGCGAATGCCTTTGACATCACCACCTCAGTCATGTCTGCCCCATCAAACTTTGCATCCGACATGAGCGCTGCAGCGAGAGACTTCCCCTTAAGGTTGGATTTCTCATTAGTGTAATCACAAAAACGTAGATCAAGTGGTTTGTCATAGACTCCATTTGCTTGACCTATTGTATTGCCCACAAATGCACGTTCACATCTATTTGGCTCTGTCGACAAAGGCGGCAGCCTCTGTAAATCAAACCCTAACACATTTCAAGTAATTCCACCATTTCTTCCTTAAAAAACAAATAATAATACTTTAAATTATCTCAAATGGTAGATCATTTCAGAAACTCCGCCCATAATTTTCCATAATCCACTCATGCTAGCGTATAGTATACAGGAAGAGAGTTGCGAGAGATTAACTCTCAAAATAAACATATATCCCAATACAAATTTAAAAGTTTGTCGTTGTTGTTCGATCATTTGATAATTAAGGATTTCCAACATTTATGGCCAGTAATCACAAAGAAATTACCTCAAGTATTAATACTGTTCCCAGAATTTTTCTATCAATCGTAAAATAAAAATAAAAATTCAAAATTTGACCCCAAGAAAAGGATCCTGTATTTTGACCTGATTAGCTGCGATTACAGGCGAGGCAGCAGTGACAGCCCAAACAGCAAGAACGCCACAAGCTACACTCCTGAGCTCCTTAAATTGAGAAAAACTGTCTACAGATTTGAAACCATCCCCTATCGCTGAACCCACAAACATGCATCAAATATATGTTCTCTGTATTGTACTGGAATACAATACTCGGTTACTGCAAAATTATCTTAAAATTGTTCAATAAAATAATGAAATTAACGGAATTCTTACTGGAACACCTGATTTTGAAGGGCGAGTGGAGCTCTTGAGTAGTGGGACGACCACATTTGGCCGGAAGTTGTCGGCCGGAGAAGGCCTTTTGCAAAAGAGGAAGAGAGAGGGTCGCCATTTTTCCTGTCTATTTTGTTTGAAATTCATCAGTCGGCAAGCTTATCCGCAATTCTGCCTATCCAATTGCCATGTGTAAGGAGGTGCTTCGACCTCGACAATAATAATTTTTAAATAATATTTTTATATAGTCCTAACTTGGGTTAATAGACTAAACTAATAATTTCGATATACCTCAATGAGATAATATATTTTTTGAAAATCTTTACCCAACTCTGTCGTTCCATTCATATTGTAAATTAATAATTTTTAAAATTACAAATATAGTGAACTATGCTATTTGATTAAAATATGACTATGGTTCTTTCTTTTTTTCAGTGAAATTAATCTAGTTGAATCTCATCTTTAACTGCTCTTATTGCATCTTAGAACTTATGGTTGAATTCTCGAATTGCAGTAAGAATTTATGAAGTGTTGTTGATGTTTTAAATGCTTCCTTATGCGTAAAAAGTTCTAAAGCTATTGTATCATGCTCAGCTTCGTCATCAGGAGGAATTTCATTGATGTTAGCAATGATTTCTTCTAAACTTGAAACCTCTGAGCTTGCATCATTTTCACCAAGGTAATTTACATAAATTCTATCTCGATAACCCCAATCGTTGATTATTATCTCAAGTTCATTAATATATTTTTTATCTAAGGATTCATTTTAGTTTTTCGAGGCCATTTCAGAGAACGAATTTCGCAATGTAAAAAAAATTGCCATTGTCTTTACTTTAACATTTTGTCCAAGTTGAGGCTGCAAGATTGATTGCATTCAAAATATTTATTTTTCTAGATTGGCTTGCCCTATTTCATAACCTTCGAAAATCTTATGATAAAATCATCTATGTAATGCATCTTGAAAACTCCTATTATCCCGGCATCACATGGTTGGATTTTTATGTCATGTTGTGAGAAAAAAAGAAGCTCAACATTATCTAATCCTTCAATATTTTTAGATGGAATGGACAAATATCATCACCAAGAGACATTTTCTCCCATGCATATTTTCGTCCAACCATCGATCATTGTTGATGTCTCAAAATGATATGGTTAGTTTTGATCAACTTAATTGATGATTTGAACGAGGTAATCTACTAAAATAGTAAAAAGAAAGTGATTTGCCTCAATTGGAGTATTTGTAAAATGTGTATTTAGACTACATCGAGTTTGCTTCCTTTGGGTGTTGAGGTCGGCTAAAACAAGTCATGATGTTGTCGGGGTGGTGGATAATCATTACAGCCTCACGATTGCTTGGGATGAGGTGTTGTCATCATTGTTGCCACGTATCACTTTGAGGATGGTGGAGGTGAAGACATTATCTTTAATCACATGTGGAAAAAGTAATAATTATATATCCAATGACAGCGGTATAATGGTGAGTTGATGTATCCACCATCCTTTAAGGAAAAACCTTCCGGTCTTCTTTTCCAATTATGATGTGCCAGTCTATAGAGTGGGTTCGGACCCTAACAAACATATTCCTTAAAAAACACAAAGTCGTCCATGATCTTTTGTTAGCATGGTATTGCAAATTTATATGTTCATGTGTACATTATTGAAGTAACGTGATTTTGTATTCTTCTAGACAATCCATAGAGGAATTTTTTTCTTAGCCATCCTCATTACGACAAGCAATAATTGTAAGCTTTTCTTTCTTTTTCTTTAAGTTGCTTGCAGCAAGAAAGCCATCATGTTTAACCTATAAAATAATAAGGGTGTGTTTGGTTTACTATTTTCAAACTGTTTTCAAATTTGCAAAATAGTCAAAACGTGTTTGGTGTGGTATTTTTAAAAATTTATTTTTCGAAAACAAAATTGAATTTATACATAAAACTCAAAACGTATATTTGACATTTTGAGTGTTTTCAGTTAAAATTCTGAAACACTCAAAACATGAAAAACAACCATTAAATAAAATTTTATTTAAATAAATTTTAAAAATATATATATTTTTAAAAAAATATAATATAATATCACCCAATTCACATTTACCTGTCAATCAACGGAGTTCCCAATGGGCCATCAATATTTTAAAATTGTTGGACACAATTATTTCCCTTTATGTACACGTAAACAATTTCACCATACTAATGCCGAAAAGTCTCAACGTCGACGAATATATCAATTCATGTGTCGTCGTTCAAACACAACACTAGACATGTACATAATGTGAAGTTCCTAAAACAGTATATTGTCATTGATGTTGTGCCATATAATCGTGAAATCTGTCCCACTCACATCGCTGCATTTCAGGTGCATTCACTTCAGTATGCATTTTGCCTTTAGCGTTAGGTAGCTCCACCTCGGCTACATCATCACCCGTCTCCGCTTTCGTGAACGCCTCGTCCACAAGTCCAGAACGACGTAGAAAATTATTAATACTTATCGTAGTTATGACAACTGCAACTTTTGTTGGAAAGAGATAGCTGAGCATACGGTCAATGATTTTTCATCTCCGTTTCCACACACCAAAGGCATGTTTGATGACATTTCTGCACGAAAAGTGTCTAAAGTTAAACCTTTCATGAGCATTTCGAAACCTAGGACGATAACCTGTTCGTTCGTTGCAAAACTATTGGAGGTGGTACAATATATTTGAGCCTTTGTATGGGGACATATATCCCCTCTGATGAGCAAAAATGGAGTCAACCAGATAATACTTACCCGATGCTGACAGCAAAAAATGTATTTCTGGACTATGTATAGCACGAGCTAGTATTCGACCATCATGCATATTTCTGGTGGTGCTAGTCAGCACGAATGTGAAACATAAATTGAAATTACATGTGACTAACACATTTTGCGTCAATACTCATTTATGGCCTATGAAGTTCACACGCTCGTGAGGCGATAGCACAACTTTCACATGTGTTTTGTCAATAGCACCAATGTAGTCTTGAAATAGTAGATGTTTATTTGGGTCCAACTTGTGGGGTTCTACACCGTCGTTATAATTCAGACTCGATTGTATCAAACGTGTTGATAACAAAACGACGACACGGAGCACCTCTTTGAAGTAGTGACATACCGTTTGCAACGAATGATTGAATAACATTGTCACTTGTTGGTATTCCTTTACATGCACTAATATGCACAGGAACATTCCAACTTACTTGTAGATATCTAACTGCTAGCTACTGTGTAAGTCATTTTCGTCACGCATAATATGTGCAAAATGTTACAACATTTTAGGGTACATTCTGAATTCTTGATAGCCAATTGTCTATTCTCGTTCATTGCTTTCATCATAAACATATGTCCATTTCTAGAAAAAGGAAATCTTCGAATGCGACACATTTGTCTGCGATAATAGTTCATCGCGTCGCTAACTGCGATTCTTCAATACGTATCCATGACATTATGTTAGCTGCCAAATGGTAAAAAAAAACTCCTCTTCATTGAGATCTTCTTCCGTGTTGGAGCCCTGATAGTAGCACACAATTGAAGTTCAGATAATCCATTGTGTAATAGAAGTAGAAGAATTTTTTTCCACGCAAGAAGCTTCATCTTCGATTAAAGGAGAAAACTGTGTTAAATAACCTTGCAACTTCACATATTTTTCATCCTTTTTTGGAGCAAGAAATTTATAGAAGAGTGAGCGAAGTTGGTACATTTTTTCAATGATTGACTCTACACTACGAGGTCTCCCAATTGTTCAACTAGTGTGCTACATGGCTGTAGGCATGTCATAATATGTTTGCAAGTACTAAAATATTCCCCAAAAAAATATGTACAGCCACTGCAACAAAGTCTAATATGCATGTGAACAATATGTGGTAAAAAGGTAACCATTACATTATGAGAAAATGTTAACAATATAATCACATACAAACCGAAACATATGATGTTTAGATCATCGAAAAAGGTACAAGAAAAGGCAAATGTTCCACAAAAAACACACAAGTACTCAAATTTTGTAATCTCACTAATGGAATGATTTATTACGCTGATTAAACTGTCACTTAATCCATTCAATTTTTTCGTCTGTGTTTCTCTTGACACCAAGCATATCCCGATAACTCTTTTGCGCCAGGAGCGTACAAGCGTAAAAGTACAAAGGTGTCTGATGCTCGAGCCGTCCAGTCGCAAGCAACTCTTCGACACATGCAACTCTAGCGTTGTTGGTCAGAGCCATAATGGTGTTGATCTTTGTTGCTACTTCCTCGACAACGTTGTTGGCCCAGTCAACGGAGAACGACAACTAACGCAGAAATATTATTTTTCTTCCCCTTTTGCTTTTTTGTGGACGACTTCCTTTTCTCGTCGCTTCTGGCATTGAAAACATTCATGCTTGATTTAATTTTTTTCATAGTCTCCCTCATAACTTGAACTGCTACTCTCTCCATCGATAGAGATTGCATCCTTGTGGCCTTCGGTTGCACCGTCCTCAAACAAATTAAACTTTATTCTAAACAACTTTTGTTGGGGTTACTGCGTACATGTTTCTGACGTAACTGTCGCCAAATAATTGATGATAGCAAATGTAAATCTTACTTATATCTTTGTCTTTGAAATCCTTGAACTCTTTGTTCTCCTATAACACAAAAGATATTTACAATCCGAACACTGTAAAAAAAAAAAAAAGTTTCACTAAGCACAATTTAATGCAGTAAGCTTGTAACTGTAGCAAAAGTGTTCACATATCATAAGTGCTACTGGATGCATGGAAATTGCTAAAAAAACTCAAGCATAGAGACGGTTGTGTATTGATACCAGTAAGCACGAAAGTAGAATGTAGCTTCACAAATCAGTAGCAAAAAAATGCAAGTCATAATCCACTAAGGTTTATCATTAGCTACGATAGAAATCAAATTGTAGATTCACAGGAAGATATACCTCTATGCAGTCGAAAAGTCTACATGAAGAACATGTTACGGAGTCTTACATGAGTAAATACCATGTTTTCGTCATAACCGAATAATGCAAAAATAGCTACAAAAGCATGCAGCACTGAGGACAAAATCGTTTATGCAGAAAGACAAAATATAAATTTATATAGATGCAACCATAACATGCCGAATATAGAAATTATTACAATTTCATCGTACTAATGTTGTTCGAAAAGAAACTGGTTACCTTCATTTTTCTGGTCCACCATTCCTCGAATGTTACAATCCGGTCTGTTGAAGGGTTGTATTCGACCCCATGTGGTCTCGACGCATTGTGTCCTAGTGGTTGGAAGTTGTTGTTTGCTCTAATTGTGGCCGGATATAAAATTAAATAGCGCAATCACATGGTCCCAGACGTGTTCCCTGAAACACTTTCCATATCGATGACCTTTGGAAATGGCAGTTTCACAAGCTGCAATGAAAGTTCTGCTCACTGCTGGGTTCCACCGCTTATATATTTTGGAGACCGATTCATTTGCGTTTTTAGGTGCACTTGACGAAGCAGGGTGCGGAACGTAACCCATCTGTGTGAAGTAAGAATATACATGTAAAAAAATGTAAATAACAAAATCCTAACTGGAGAGAAGGTTTCCCGTCGGTACACCTGAGTGTGCTTTGGATCCATTTGGACAACACTATGAATAGAAGGAAGTAGGGACACCAGTGTACGATGTGCTGAAGTTTTACGAGCGTCACGCTCGACGATCAATGCAAAAATATTTCAGTGAGGTAATATTATAGCAACTTCATGCCTCAAAGAGAAAGTAAAACAAAACTGGAGATATAGGCTTATACGGTCGAGATATGTGATAAACGAGTTAAGGCTTTGGACAGGGAAATCGCCAACGAACGGTGAAAATGTTGACGCCAAACATTTTGCTGAAGCCTACACTTTTTCATAGGGCTTGAGAGATTTCGTCTTTATGGTGGGAAGATATTTTTGGGAGTGGTGAACGACAATTATGGGAAACTGAAATTTGAAAGTGTAAAATATGGTATAGTAGAAGGCAACAGTTAGAATGGCAGTGAACCAACTGTCACATATATATTCACTTCATATTTTCTTATAGTATGTTCACATTTAATTGCATAAAATATTCTTAATCTTTACTCATTATCATACTTGTGTTTAACTTTTTTTATCATATTATTATCTTCAACATTCCATTACTTAGCACATTCGTCCAAAAATTTCCACCAAGATGAAATATAAAGACTAATTTTCCTCTCGTACTTTCGAACAAACTAAAAACAACAAATACAAAGTTGCAACTAGATATTTATCCATTAAATTAAACACAACAAAAACTTTGACGAAAAAAATGTCATTAGGGACAAGATGTGTTTATTGTTGATATATTGAGGATAAAATTGCTAAAAAAAAAAAAAAAAAGTTGTAGACACGAATGTGATAATGAATAAAGTTTAAAAATTGTTAGCGCAATTAACATCGACATAATCTATTTATGTAAATATGGTGCATTTACCAAAAATTAAAAAAATGCAGTGTGAATATATTTAACATCGACATAATCTATCAATAAGGATGAATTTGCTAATTTTTAAAACTTTGGGATGAGTAGTGCCAAAAATAGAAGAAAGGGATAGATCCACAACTTTCCAAAGGTTGGGGACAAAAAGTGAGATGTATCCTTATTTTTATGGTTAAAGTTGAAGATATTTTTTAATTTGATTTATGAATCTAGATTTTTTTTTTTGTTTTTTTTGGATCCATTATGAAATTGGATTTGATAAGCAAAAATGATTTTAAATTGAAAATCCAGTAACAAAATATTTGAAAATGAAATTCCGGGGACAGCCTACCAACTATCAAGTTCCACTTTGTCTTGTTGACGCATACGAAAAAGGGTAAAATGCTTTGAAAAAACCTAATTGTCTCCTCGGATTCTCCAAATATCCCAAATCCACCCTTCAAATCTCTCTCTCAATTGATCGAATCAAAGAAAGAAAGCAATGGAGAATTCGGGTGGCGCAGTGTCTTATTACGAGAAGATGGACGGCCTTGCGCGGTGGTTCGGGACTAGCGTGGCGGCGGCGTTCTTCGCCTCCCTTGATCGTTGCTCCTGCGTCAACGTTGCCACTTACGACGACGAGGACGAGGAGGAGGCCAAGGACCGCCCACTCATGCTCACCACCCTCAACTCTTTGAGCTCCACAGCATCTTCCTTTACCAATTATAATGTCAACATTCCATCTTCCTCTGTCGAGAAACTCCCCGTCTGATCATGATCATGATTACTATCCTTCATCTGTCGATGATCGGTAACATATTTTTTTTATAAGCATAATATGTGTATGATTACAGTGTATTCTGTGGCTACTGAATTCGTGTATCATTTTTTTTTTTTTTTTCATTTGTTGTAGATTTGAATGAATTGATTATTAAGTTTGAGCTATGGTTGATTTTGAATTGATTTTATGGTCCTTATGGAAATTGGGGCATTTTATTGTGATTGAGGAAGGAAAGTTTGTGATTTTCTTTTGTGGTGAACAAGCACTGTTATGTTGGAATTTTTCTCAGCTTATGTTGTTTCTGGATATCTTGTTCGTACAAGTCTTCTTTTAGATTACATGTCTCTTTTATTGTTGAATCTATATAATCAACCAATGGGATTAGGAGATTCGGAGGAGCTCTGAAAGAGAGAATGATTTTGCATTTACATGTAAAATGTAACTGAGTTTAAGCAAAGTATAAGCTTGGTTCGAAGGTATATAAGCATTTTACACACTCACTTTACGAAAGGGTGAGTTCCACCCAATATACTTGTAACATTGACGATGCACTCTCCTAGTAATGACCTTCGATGCTGAAGAGGCTACTTGGGGAAGGATACATATTGTAGAATAATGGTGACATGAAGTCACAAAACTGGAATTATTGGTCATTTGAGATGTCAATTCTGAAAAAAAGAAATGTGAATTGTAATGATTCTATCGAGTACCTACTCCCTCATCTCTATTGTAAGCATACAAGCATTGTGGCATGCTCTCCTCACAAGCCGGTGGTGAGTTTACCCAATCTGCTTATGAGAAATATGTATTGATCGATTGGAAAATGTTTTGAAATTGAAGGTTATTTATGTCTTCGAGGCATAAATTTGCAGATTATTTAAGATTGATATGTTGAGAGAGGATGAAATTTTAGTTGCATCATTACTTCTACTGTGACTTTAGATAAATAGAGTAGCAATGACTATAAAAGAGCAAGCTTACTTTGACCTTCATGGAAAGATAATGTCTGACCACAGATGGTGTGGCTGGGAAGATCACTTGGGGGAAACTAATAGGTTTGTCCAGGGTTGTAAAGCCCAGCTCCTTGTTTCCTATATCATGCATAACCAGACGGCTGCCAATATACATACTTCCAAACCCAGGTAATTAATTAGTCAGTTATTTCCTAATTAAAGTATTGCGAAAAGAAAGGTAAGCGGTCAATTCGACCGCTGCCACCCTCTCAAAAGTTTTAGTGCTTATGGGGAAGTTGATGTTTTTTGTTTGGCTGTAACTAGTTGAAGAACCCTTAACGCACCCCCCAAACCCTTAACTACTAGACAAAAAGAAGAGATTTTATTTTAGATCTTCTTTCTCTTTAACTTGGAGAATGGTCACTACCTTACTTTTGATTTCTTGAATTCTTCCATTTGGAGAAAATATTTGGACTAAAAGAAATTATGAGGGTTATTGGCTAAAATTTAGTTGTGGTATTACCCCTTTTTTATGGTTGGTACTTGTGGACCTAATTTGGAATCTTAGGCTGATAAAGTCTATAAAGGTAAGATGCCATCAATAATGCGTGGACCATAATGATAGAATATCACTGAAGTACTTTGACGTGAACATTAAGCATAAAATGTAAATAATATTTACTGTAAGTTTTGACTGATGAACTAGGAAATACCATTCTCGTGACTTGTTAGAGATGTTATCCCTTTGGAAGGGGGGGCCCTGTATTAAGTTTGAATTTCATTAGAAAATCCTGTAACAATGCATCTTTAGCCTTGGCCAAGATAAAATATGCTCAATCTTACATAAAATTAGTATGTTGTTTATCTTTTTTCTGGGTGCTGGCGGGCTTTGCTAAATGCACCTTCTTCGACCAGTCTTATTGCTATTATAGTCATATGTTATGTAAAAATTCGAACTCCTAGAACCTCACATGTCCCAGGTGATAAAAACTTGAAATTAGAGACTATTTCTCGTATAAATTTCCAGTAAAAAACTCTCAAGTTTTCCTCTGATGGTAGCTTAATGCAGACGATCATATAAATTATGTTTTCTTAGCAGTCTAAATCTTGTATTGCTACAGTGCTATCCACAAAATGGTCCTGTATTCTGTTGATTGCCCCTTTTTCTTTTTTCTTTTTTTTGTGTGTGTGTGTGTGTGTAATCATTATCGCTGTTGTCCTTGTTTGGGTATCAACATTATTGTCTTTAAATTGTTGTCCGTTTGTCCTTGTATAATAATCCTAATGAAAACTGTGAATTAACGGTGCATTAATTGAATGCGAGTTTGCTATGTGAATAACTTCGTACTCAGAATCCGAAAAACATTTAAATTTTCAATGGTCTTTTGTGATGAAGATCAGTCTATAACTAGAATATCCGCACATGGATGCCAAGCATACTGGGTCTTTATTCTAATTCTTTTGCAGTAATATGGCCTTAAATGCTTGATTCATTTCGTATCTCAAACTCAAAAGTTATGCGTAAATTGAATCGAATGGTTGTTTCATTAGCTCACCTTTCGACTGATGAAACAACTGAAAAAGTTTAGTGCTTTTGGTTTGCTGTTTTGAGCCCATTTTTAGTTGGATAATGCTACTTGTACCAAGTTGCTTGACAAAATTTGTTGACAAAATGATGTGTCAGGCTGAGATTAAAAGGAAATGGACGGCTGAGATTAATAAACCCCACTTGTCTAACCTCACTCGCTGTTGTAAACACCCCAGCCACCCACCCCCCCAGCCACCCCACTCTTCCTCTCCACTTTCTCTCTTTTTCTGCTACATACATACAAACCGACGACATTCCCTTTCTTTTCCTTCTTTTTCTCCCAATTTCATCTTTTTCCCCAACCCTAAATATTTTTCACCCCAATTTCGATTATGCTTTCTTTCTCAATCTCATTGTTTGAAAATCCAGCCATGAGACTTGAGGCATTTGTTTCGTCTCGAATGAATTTTTAGGTTTAAGTTAAGCTGAATTTTTTTCTATTTTTGGTTGAGGTGAAGCTGAAATTTTTTCCTTCCTTCTTCAACAACAACAAGGGGAAACAAGAAGATGGTGGGTACGTTGTCAAGAGCGTGTGGCCGAGTTGGCAAAAGGGCACTGCCTGGGAAACCAGGTTTCGCTTCAACGAGGGTTCAACCTACGCTTGAGACATCCATCTTATCTTTGGGGAAGATTTACCTGGCTGGTATGGTTTGTGGGTATTGTGCCAGCCCTCAGGTTTATCCAGTGCGCACTGGTGGTCGGGCTCCGCTCTAAGAGTGGTCGGGCTCCGCCAGTAGCGGCTGCGGGTTCCTGAGTCATAAAAAAAAAAAAAAAAAAGATGGTGGGTACGCAAAATTGTTTGAATATTCAGCCACGAGACTTGAGGCGTTTGCTTAATCTCGAATGAACGAATTCATAGTTTTCAGATTCCACGAATTATAGTTACTGTTAATCAAATTTCATACATCTCAAAATTCGATTCCAAGTTTTCTCCTTTTTCGGCAATATGAAATTTCACAGGATTTTTTTTTATTTGAACAATGGATGAATTACAAGACTCGAGATTGGGAGAAAAAGATATGAATTAAGACAAAAGAAAAGAAAATGGGTCACACAAGTGGGGTTTATTAATCTCGACCATCCATTTCCTTTTAATCTCAGCCTGACACATCATTTTGTCAACAAGTTTTGTCAAGCAACTTAGTGCAAGTAGCATTATCCTTTTTAGTTTTCTAAAACACTCCAAACGTGTTTGGTATTTTATTTTCAAAATTGTGTTTTGAAAAACAAGGAAAATTTTACAAAGTAATATTGAAAATAACTTTTTAACATATGGAAACACTCGGAACAAGAAAAATGAACTTAAATTTTTCTCAAATTAAAATAAATAATAAAATCACATAAAACCTACACAAATACGAATCTCTCTCTTATTTACGGATGATTTCAATACGATTGTTAGAAATAAAACTTTAAAATTTATGTTTTTTTAATCACATATTAGCATAAATTAGATATGTTTGACTAAATGATCAAAATAATTGAAAAAAAGTAATAAAATTATTTCTAAAATTTTGAAACCAAACGCATATTCTAGCTTTTCCTTTTGAGAAAAAAAATTTCAAAATGACAAATTAAACGCGTTTTCTTCAATCTTAAAATAATTCTTCAAAATAGAAAATAAAAAAATGAATTAAAAATGAAAACAGAAAATAGAAATGCAAACAAAACGCACCCTTAACTTTAATGTTTTCTATAATTTTGCTGAAGACTAATTTAGTGCACATTTGGCAAGTTTTTAAGCTATTTAAACATGTTTTATGTGCACATTTTAAAGAACCTACGACTTATAATTCATATTTTTCGCACATTTTTTTTTACCACAGTGCTAGATTTGAGATTGAAAATCATCCCATGTCAAGTCAACATTATCTTTTAGTAAAAAGAAAAAAGAAAATGCAAATTACAATGTTACTAACTATTAAAGAGACAATACATTCTTTTTCAAAATTTAAAGAAACTTCTCCTGAGGTATACTTTTTGCCCGTCAGCAAAATTAAATATGTATTTTGCATTTTACCCCTTTACTTTATATTAATTTAAAATTCGTGTTGCAATACATGCTTATGCTTTTGACTAGATGAGATAGTTAATTTTTGTAAAAAGAAATGTCATTAGTTAACAAATGTTATAGAATAATTTATTAAAGTTAATTAATATTTCATCAAATATTTTATATTAGTAGCATTTCTCTAATTTTATTTTACATTTACACTATTAGCAAATTAAAGTAATATAGCACAAAATGCAAGTTGGCATCGAATGTTTAAAGTTTATATTTCATTTTAGTTCCTTCTCTAGAAAATGTTTTAGATCAATTTATTATCACCTAACAACAAAAATGGAAATAGAATTTGGTAGACTTTTAAATTGCAAAACCTCCTTATCTATCCACACACGTCACTTGGCAGAAAAAATGGGAAGTGTTAGGGGTAAATAATATTTTGTATATAAGGATGTCCACACTCTCACATGTGGTGGACCCTACAATATTTTATTCAAGTAGGTCTCACCTTCATGTGCGGATGTGAACACCCTTATGTACAAAATATTATGTACATTAAGCTTTATCCGAAAAAAATATATCACACGGAGAAACATAATTTGTTTAAAGTGGTTAACGGAAAAGAACCATTAAGAAATATCAAAACTCTTTCAAATTTAAAGATAAACATGGATTATATAATATAATATTATTTTCTTTTCCTAATTATTTTAAAAGGTATATTTTTAAGAATTAAAATAATACATATTAAACATGTATTTTTGAATTGACATAACTTGGGCTTAACTTATATGAATATGAGAAAATTTCATAAATCCTACTTTAAGAATAGTGTATTTCCAAAATCAGAAATTAAGTTTCAAATTTCCAAAATCAGATATTCATTTAAAAAATATTTATAATTTATTCAATTAATTATATATTTTATTAATTAAACAAATTAAGGTCACAGATTTACATAATTTGGTCACAGATTCACAGTTTAGTCACAGATCGAAATTTATTAAGTCACAACTTTTTTTCGATATCACGGATCGAAATTTATTAGGTCACAAATTTTTTTGAGGTCACAGATTGAAATTTATTAGATCACAACTTTTTTTCGAAGTCACAAATTGAAATTTATTAACTCACAGATTGTTGTCAAGGTCACGGATCGAAATTTTAACAAGTCACAATTTATTTCCAAGGTCACAGGTCAAAGAATTATTAGATCACAGATTATTTTCGAGGTCACAACTCGAAATTTGTAAGTCACAGTTAACCACATAATCTGTGACCACCGTCGCCGCCCAGTCGCTACCTCACAATCGCCACAACCACCGCCGTCGCTACTGCCATCACCTCACAAAGTGGATATGAAACTCAACACCACACAAAATCACAAAACTAACTCTCACCGCCGCTCACAAGCACCACTGCCTCACCAAAACACCACCACCACAAGCTCACCAGATCCAATCACAATCAGAACCACCGCCACTAGACAGGCATCACAACCAAACATCACCTGCCGACTGCATCGCGACTGTAGTCATCGTGACCACTGCCAAAACCACCACCTGCCGACTGCAGTCATCGACCGTCATCGCCCGTGCCACCACAGTCGCACACCACCCGCCGCACCATTTCCAAAATCGCACACACAAATCTGCCACCAAATCCACCTACCACAGTCGCGCACAACCACAGTCGTGCACCATCTCTAACGCCGCACCATCTCTTCCACCACCAGATCCACCAAGAAAGCCACCACCAAACCTACCTACAAAATCGCCACCAAACCAGAAAGAGAGGGATGGAGGCGAGAGAGCGAGAGAGAGGGGGATGCAGGCGAGAGAGCGACTGTGATTGTCCAGGGACTGTAGAGAGAGAGTGATGGAGGCGAGAGAGCGAGAGAGAGGGGGATGGAGGCGAGAGAAATTTTAGGGTTTTAGGTAACGAGATATCTGATTTTTGAATAGTTAAACTTTGAGTCTGATTTTAGAATAGTCAATTTTTAAACTAGGATTTCGTGTAATTTCCACTATGAATATATATTTTCTTAAGCCCAACATATGCTATTTAATGCGAGCTACAAAATAAGCCCAAAACTGATATATATATTTTTTCCATCTCATACGGTACTAAAATATTTAGTTCAAATAAAATAAATGGACTAAACAATCATATTATCTTATGGACTTTATTGTGCTTAACAAGGCTAAGATGTAAAATGTTTTCTGTTTTCTACAAGATCAAAGATAATATAATAAATTAAGTTGTTCTATTTTAAAACACATAACAATTTTTGAAGTGTTACAATACAGATCGAGAATAATCTCTACAGTAAAAAATAGCACTATCCTCTTCTGAATGAAGAGCCAGAACGAATGAAGGATGACGAATGAAACTACTTGATTGTCGGGTAATAGTTATTATCCAATTGACATTGAAGAAGAATGTTGGTCACCACGTGGCAATGCAGAAAACTATGGCAAATTTGATGAAAGTATTGTTCGGTATGTTGGAAAAGCGATCTGAATGCAACAAGGTACATTTGATGAGAAATTATTTAATTTAAAGATGGCTAAAGGTGCTCTAGTAGTAGATCATCTCAATAAATTGAATAAAATTATCTATAGATTGGTCTCAGTCGAGATTATATTTGATAAAGAGGTCTGTGCCCTAATCCTATTTCCATCACTACTGTATAGTTGGGACCTTATGGGTGCAGGGGTCAGCAACTCTATAAGTAATGCGAAATTGAAATTCAGTAATATTTGTGATACTATTCTTGTTGAGGAAGTCCCAATATCGAGTTCTGCCTTTAATGTCGAGAATAAGAGAAGATGTTTCGAGAAAAATTCCAATAAAGGCAATGATTGGAAGTGAAAAAATGGTAGAAGCAAGTCCAGGTCTGAAAATAATGTGGAACGCTGAAACTTTGGCAAGACTGACCACATGAAGAAGAATTTTAGAGCATCAAAAAATAATGAAGAAAATAATAACGATAGCTCTAATATTGTGTCTAAAAAGGTACAAGATGTTTTACTCTTATCAGTTGACAGTTTTATTGATTTTTGTGTGATGAACTGCTATTATGAAATACTATGTTGTTGCAAATTATGGAAATGTATATCTTACTGATGGAGAACCCTTGAATACTATTTGTTGACCACCCATCTGTGACCTCATATAAAATGTACTTAGTAGTATTCTTAAGCATCTCTAAGTTCGGTATTATTGTTTCAGTTCGGTCTTCAACTCGGGTCAATTACCGCCGTTATCTAGGGGAACATCATGATTACATGCTTTTAATACCTTGTTCAATCAAATTAGGTACACATGGAGGGGAAAGACGGCAGCACCGCCCTCATCACCCAATAAGCTACTTTGGAAACTAATCCTTAGCAAGTCATGAAAATTTGATGGAGACCGACCTCGTTGGCCAATCATAGCAAATAGCTGCGGTACATAGATCTAAGCTCGGCATAATGTTTGAAATGATTGATTAGACATTTTTCTTATCATTTTTAGCTCAACCCTCCTATAAAAGGGTCAATTCCCCTTGCTAGAAGAGGACATGAGCTCAACGCCTCAAGTGTCTTATCACTACTAAACTTGTAATCCTCAAATTATAAGGAATTAGTACAAACACATTGCCCTTTTTCTTAAATTTGGCTCAAATCAAATATTCACATATTTTGACGTCAACAGTTTGGCGCTCGAAGGAGGACCGCAATTGTGAAAAATAGCTTCTTTTCCCACAAAAGCTAGAATAATGAGTCACAACCCCACCTCGGAAAGTGGATCCCGCACTCGTCCCAATGAAACCAATACCCCACGCAATTTCCAAAGAAGGCAAGACCAAACTAATATGGATAGCCCTTAAATAATTGCTATGAGTGAAGCTATTGAAAGGCTGGAAAATACAGTCAGCAGGCTGGAAATAAATCAGGCTCCAACTTTCCCACCCAATACCTAGGTGGGATCTCCATCTAGGAGAAAAACAGGAAGACTTCCCACCAGAAGATCCCTTCACTTTTCCAAGGGGGAGTCTTCCAGAAGCCACACTGACGAAGTAAAGAGTCCGCCACCAAGAAGAGAAACCGCTACCAAAAGAACCGGTAGCGTGTTTAGTAGATTGGGCTCCCAACACTCATTGACACCTCGGACGAAACACACCAAATCAGACCTAAAGCGCCCATCAGAACCAGAAGGACCTGAAATAAGTGCTTTGAAAACGCATATTGCTAACCTGGAGGCAAAAGGCAAGGGAACATCTGAGGAATATTTTACCAAACGTCACTACCCCTTTTTAGAAGATATCCTCGCTAAACCCCTACCTGAGAAACCCTAGATGCCACAACTAACTGGGTACAAAGGGAAAGGAGATCCCCTCAGCCACTGGACAAATACACCTTCTGGATGAAGCTACAAGGTGTAGATGATGCCATCATGTGTCGAGCTTTCCGGCTGACATTAGGAGATAAAGTACAAAGGTGGTTCATAAGGCTGCATCAAAGGTCAATAAAAAATTAGAATGACCTGGCCACAACTTTTCTCGCTCAATTTACGGGCTCTAAGGCCAGGATGACACCTAAGGAAAGATTGGTAAGCATCAAACAAGGAAAAAGCGAGTCCCTGAAAAGTTACCTCGGCAGATTTAACAAACAATCTATGGAGGTTGAGAAAATCTCTGATGATGCCACTCTTATGGCAGTTCTTTCTGGGCTGAGACCCAGAACGCGATTCTGGTGGTTTGTGCATGAGGATGGACCTAGAACTTATCACGAGTTCTTAAACCGAGCTGAAAAACACATCAACGCGGAGGGAGCTACATTAGATCAAGAGGATGTCAGAACCAATCCATAGCCTATCAACCATAATAAAGAAAGGAAGCCATATAAGGGAGTCCTACATGACCAAAAGAGAGATTGGAGGACGAACGACCTATCTAAACCTCAGCCGTGCAGATTCCATAATTACCATCCGCTGACTACAACCTTGGAGGGAGTCTACATGCAATCAGGACATAGAGAAGCATTTCGCAAACCTGTGTTTCCAAAGAAAGAACCAGCTGGAAGGGGCCCAAGAAAATATTGCCGATATCACAGGTCGGCAGGACACAACACTGATGACTGTCGGGATCTGAAAGAGGAGAGATTAAATAATTAATAAGGCAAGGTCGTCTCCAAGAATTCGTGGCTAAACCCGTAGAGGCAAACCCACCACATCCTCAACAACCTCAACAGCAAGTACAGGAAAATCGAGTTCAACTGGTTATCCCTGACCGTAATCCTCCCCCCAGGGAGGAAATAAGGATGATGGTTGGTGGAAATCAATATGTAGAAGGATCCAGAAGGGAAACGCGCATGCAAGCTCGAGGTGCACGTGTATGGCAGAACTACAAAGTAAGAAACACGACACCTGATTCTGAATGGTTCGGGTTTTCAGAGAGAGATTCCCATGGAGTCCTATAGGATCAAAGTGATGCTTTGGTAATCACCATGCCCATTGCAGGGGTACAGATGCATCGCACACTTGTGGACAACGAGAGTTTGATAAATATACTGTATTCCCGGACTCTGAAGTAGCTGAAAATCTCAGAGTACTACCTCCAGCCTTACTACAAGAGGCTGCAAGGATTTTCTGGAGATCCTATTAAAGCCAAGGGGTAGATCGTCCTTATTGTAGAATTGGGCCAGTTCATCTACCAAAGAAGAATTCTGGCCGATTTCGTGGTAGTTGACCTGCCATCCAACTACAACGCAATACTGGGAAGACCCATATTGCATGAACTCAAGGCTGCCACTTCGATATATCACTATTATATAAAGTTTTTCACACCTTACAAAATTAGAACGATACATGGAAACCAAGCTGAAGCCAGGGCCTGCAACGTTGATCTGTCCCATCCCCAGGTCTGCATGATGGGAGAGGAACAAAATACTGAAAGAAGAGAAGCAATGCTAAAAAGACCTATGGTCGTCGATCTAACTGAGATCGACATCATTGCAAAACACCATAGAAAACCAATAGATGACCTACTATCATTTAACGACGCTGAAGCAGGCCCAAATCCTTATCCTGGCGTCCTGGTGGTTTCTATTCCAGTGGCCGAAGTCATTATACCCAAAATATTGGCTGATACCGAAAGTGCGCTCAACATACTCTTCACCAACACACTAAAGTGATAGGGATCCCCTTCCACTTCCTTCAATCATATCCAAATATGGTGCAAAGATTGAGTGGAACACTAGTCAAAGCAAGATGATTGATTAAGCTTACTGTTGAAGCTGGGGAAGCCCTGCGGCACTGGAGGACTAATGTTGAGTTCGTAGTCCTAGATTCCATCTCACCCTATGACGCTGTAATGGGGCAGCTTTTGTTATTCAACCTCCAAGCTGTGGTATCTTTGTTTCACTATTCACTCAAGTTCCCTACACCCCATGGTGTAGGAGAAATCAAAAGAATCAGGGAACTTGCTGAAATATGCCAAAGCACAGCCCGATCTCAGACACATTATAACAACCGACCTCCCCCAGCCACGTGCATGATGTTCAACCTTGGTCCACTGGATCCCCGTGTAAAAACCAAATGGGAAGGGCCAGTGGAAGAACTGGATACAGTATCAGTTTGTGAAAACGACCCCACCAAAGAACTCAGAATAGGAAGAGAGCTGCAACCTCCGATCCAAGGTCAGATACTGGCATTCCTTCAACAAAATCTAGATATTTTTGCATGGAGTCATGAAGATCTAGAGGGAATTGATCCAAAGATCGGTTGCCATAAGTTGAAAATCGATCCAGAAGTTTGGCCAAAACAGCAAAGGCGCCGCCGACCTTTAAACCTAGAAAGGTATGAGGCTTTCAACAATGAAATACAGAAGTTGCTCCGCAACAGATGTATTCACGAAGCTCACTATCCCGAATGGGTTGCAAACTCGGTTCTTGTGAAAAAGAATAATGAGGACTGGAGGGTATGCATTGATTTCACTAACTTGAACAAGGCGTGTCCAAAGGACAACTTTTCACTACCTAGAATAGACCAGATGGTCGATGCTACTGCTGGGTATGAGTTGTTCAGCTTTACGGATGCTTACTCGGGGTACAATCAAATACCCATGCACGAACCAGACCAAGAGCATACCTCTTTTATCACTGACTGAGGTCTCTACTGCTACCAAATGATGCCCTTTGGGTTCAAAAATATCGGAGCCACATATCAATGCTTGGTAAATTCCATGTTTGCTCAACAAATTGGAAAAAACTATGGAAGTTTATGTTGATGACATGCTAGTGAAAAGCATGAAGATCGAGGATCATCAACAACATCTTGCATAAATGTTCAAGATCCTAAGAAAATACAGAATAAAACTCAACCCAAAGAAGTGTATTTTTGGTATAAGTTCGGGTAAATTCTTGGGATACATCGTGAATAGACGAGGAATCGAAGCCAACGCTAAAAAAATACGAGCTGTTATTAACATGAAAGCGCCTACAAAGCCTAAGGAGGTTTAAAGCCTAACTGGAGGGTAGCCGCCCTTACCTGCTTCGTGTCAAAATCCACAGATCGATGTAAACCGTTCTTTGATGTACGGCGAGGTGGAAGAAAATTTGAATGGACCTCTGAGTGTCAAAACACATTTGACGAACTAAAGGAGCATTTGGCTCAACCACCGGTGTTGTCCAAACCCAAAGTATGAGAAATTTTGATGCTGTACCTTGTGGTGTCAGAACATGCCATCAGCTCTGTCCTAGCAACTGAAGAGGATGGAATACAACATCCTGTCTACTATACCAACAAGGTCGTTCATGAGGCCGAGCTCAGATGCTCACCCTTGGAAAAATTGGCATATGTAGTCATCACAGCTGCTAGAAAGTTAAGACCTTACTTCCTGGAGCATACCATTGAAATCCTAACCAATTTCCTGTTAAGACAAACCTTACAGAAACCTGATACGTCAGGATGGATGGTAAAGTGGGCAGTCGAGCAAGGACAATTCGACATCAAATACAAACCCGCTCTTCTATCAAGGGGCTGGCCCTTGCTGACTTTATGACTGAATTCAGCATGGAACCAGTGGAGAGGATTGAGTCAGACCTTCCTTGGGAGCTCTAAGTGGATGGATCTTCCATAGAAACTAGGTCCAGAGCTGGGGTAGTACTGTTTAGCCCAGATTGGCAATTGTTTTGTGAAGCCTTACCTTTTGATTTCAACACTTCCAACAATGAGGCGGAGTACGAAGCCCTGATAGCCGGAGTAAGAATGGCTCAAGAGCTGAGGATCACGAACTTGATAGTTTACAACGATTCACAACTGGTGGTTAATCAGGTCAACGATACTAACCGAGCTAAAGATGAGAGGATGAACAGTTATCTCAAAGTTATGAGAAAGGAGTTCGAAAGTTTTCAAACCATACAAATTAAACAAATCCCAAGATCACAGAATAGACATGCTAATGTTCTAGCTTGGTTAGCTACGAGTGAAGGAATTGAAGAGTTCGATAGCATCCCTGTTGGGAAGATCTCACAATTTGCATAGAAAAAGAAGTCGAGTCCATGATGATAGATCATAAGCCCACTTGGCTTGACGAAATCAACTTTTACTTAAAAATCGGGGTATGTCCCAGTATCCCTGTGGAAGCAAGGTGGCTACATATCAGGTCAGCCAAATACACCTTAGTAAACAACGCTTTTTACAAAAGAGGATACTCAACCCCCTTGCTAAGGTGTCTGAACGAAGATGAAGCCATTTATGCCCTCCAAGAAGTACATGAAGGAATGTGTGGAAATCATTCCGGTGGGCAATCCTTGGCTTACAAAATCATACACCAAGGATATTTTTGGCCTACCATAAAAAAAGACGCTCTTAAGTTTGTGAAGAAATGTGACAAGTGCTAGCGATTTGCTCCTTTCACTAAAGTTCCCCCGCAAGAGCTTAACTTTGCGGTGGTACCCTGGCCCTTTGCAAAATGGGGGGTCGATCTAATTTGCTCAATGCCTATAGGACGAGGTGGGGCTAAGTACGCCATAGTTGCAGTTGATTACTTCACCAAATGGGTTGAAGCTCAAGCTGAACCGCTTGTAAAGATTACCGAACAGAAAACCACTGACTTCTTATGGAAGTTCGACATATGCTGATTCGGAATACCTTACTCCATTGTCATCGATAATGGAAGACAGTTCGATAACACCGCATCATCAACTTCTATGAAGAACTTGGCATCAGAAAACACTTTTCCACACCAAACCATCCCAGGCCAACGGTCAGGTTGAGACTATCAATAAAATCATAATGCACACGTTGAAGGCTAAGCTTGACATCCTCAAAGGTAGATGGGTGGACTAACTTCCTAGCGTATTATGGTCCTATCGAACTACTGCAAGGACAAGCACAGGGAAAACACCATTCTCTTTAGCTTTCGGCGTTGAAGCAGTAATCCCTTTGGAGATGGGGATAACTTCATTTCGAACTGCTACTTATGACCTGATTGGAAATGAAGAGGCTTTTAGAGGAGAGTTGGATTTGTTAGAAGAAAAAAGGGATGACGCAAGACTCAGAAATGCAGTGTACAAACAAAGGAACACACGCTATTACAATCAAATGATGTTGATAAGTGTGTTTTTACACACTTATTTGGCACTTTTGGGAGCTTATTATTGACGAAATTGAGTAACTTTTTATGCATAATTGTGTAATTTTTACTTTTGCAGGCTAAAATCCCGACAAGAAGGAGAATGAAGCTAAAATGAGTAAAAAATGACTTAAAACGTACAAATTTGTGAACTTGGGGACTAAAGTACACAAGCCAGAAAGTTGAAGGACTTGAAGTGCAATTTATGAAGGACATAAATGAAAAGAAAGTCAAAATCCAAGGACCAAATTGTATGAGATTAAGAATGAGGGACCTAGCGTGCAAATATGGAAGGACTGAGCTGCCACTTGATTTTTGGATTGAGCCATGCGATCGCATGGCTCATAACCATGCGACCGCATGGCTTAACCTGAGATGTAACATTATTATTTTGGTTCTTCTATGCGGTCGCATATATTTGAACCATACGGCCGCATAGAGCAAAAATTTGATAGGCGGTTTAAATTTCGTTTAGATTTTATTTTGGCCCAACTTAATTATTTTGGGGTTGTTTATTGATAGATATTTTAGGATATTTATTTTGGTGTCTAAAAATATCCGAGAATATCTATTATAGTGGGGGATAACACACAATATATAGAATTCTCTCCCTCTCATTCTCTCATCTCTTAGCTTAGATTTTATTTCTTTTCCATTTTCCTTTCTTTTTCTCTTCTTTTTACTAGGGTTTATTCTATAACTTTGATTTCTCTTAATTATTTTGTCAATATTGAAATGTATTGTATAAAAACTCTCCTTTATTTACATCGATATAAAATGAGCTAAAGTTTATTGTGTTGGAGTTTGTGATGTAGTAACTTAATCTAAGTTTCATTAATATCTTTATATGTTGTGAATGATGCTTTGATTATCAAAATAATGGTGTATTAATTATTGTGTTGTATGGTTCATCATTTACTTGATCAATAGATGATGTGTTTAAGTGGTTAGGGCAATTATTGAAAAATTGTTGCAATTACTAGACCAAAATAATTAATACCCTGGGTTGTATAGTGATATCTATCCGCGTTTTGGTATATAGACATATATACTTGCCCCAGGTGACCTTTTGAGTATTTTCACAATAATTTAATGCGGTTGTTTGGTTTTGAACGACATAGAAATATGTTAACGCCAATCAATTAGGGTTAATGTCACTCGACATAGGCTATTAACTAAAATTGGAGAATCGGGTCTAATTATGTATTTTGGTAATTTGCATCTGCGCATAATTGGTTTGATCTTAATTAAATAAAGGTTAACCGAAATCATAAATTCCAACCACGTTTTTCATCCAAAAATATCCAAGCGTTTATATTTTATTAGTTTGTAGATTTTTAGTTAATTTCCGAAATCATATGTTTATTGTGTATTTTTTCTATTTGTTATTAGAATTAAAATGATTAAAGTAGTGTAATTAAAAGTATACATTCCTCGTGGGATCGATATTCGGATTCTAAAAGTTCACTGTATTACTTGTTCACGACCAGTGTGCTTGCGGTGTAATTTCAGCGAACAAGTTTTTGGCGCCGTTGCCGGGGAATGTTTTTACTTTGATTACCACTTTAGTTAATTTTAGTTTTAACAATTTATTTTTATTTATTTTTAATTTTTATTTATTTTGTCTATCTTGGCTAATCTCAGTATTACTAATCTATCTGGTGTATTTTTATTTTCTCCCTGTACTTTCCTGATATTTGTAGGATTCTGACTTTGGTATAGTAACAAAATGTTTGCAAAGAAAAATCTCTACGTGGACAATGAAGATATGCTTGGAGGACATCCAAGCTGTGATAAGTATTACACGGTGCATTGTACTGTGCCATGCTTGTTCTCTTAAACACACGCCGAAGCTTCTGAGATTTTGAAAATATTTGATGTGTAGGAAACAAGCCATTGACAAATTAGATGAGGAGTACATGCTCGTGGCAGATGCCGTACCTGACGATTGAGATGAGGACATCAAACTTGTCGGAGATGGTCCTCCCATATTGAGCGAGAAGGTACTTGCCAAGTATTTCAACAATGGGGGTATGATCCACTTGAGAGAGTTATTGAGACCGACTTCTCACTGCCCGTAGATCTAAATTGTGGATCGATCATTCATTCTGAAGAGATATCAATAGTTGTAGAGGAGCTTGAAATGAATAACAATTTAATCACAAGTGAACTGTTTGAAGATGTAGGAATCAATGAAGACGAAATCAACGTACATTCGTCTAACTTCATTGATTGCATAGGAGTTGATTTTGTGATTAAGTTCGATGAGGAGGTGGAACTCTACATTGTTGAGTTTGAATCGGAGGGGATGGATAGGTCCTACTACGTTGAAGAGGGCAATGTTGAGTTTTGGCGATCTAATGAGAAGTGGATGAAAGACAAAAGAGTAAAAATGGACAGGGCATCAAAAGCCTTCTTTTGGTGCCCATAACCACTGCCATAGTCGAGCTAAAAACTATAAAAAAAAAGCGCTTGTTGGGAGGCAACCCAACTTTCCTTTCTTTTTGAGCTTTTTATTTATTTATTTTTATGTATTTCCCTGCTTTTTATTTTGTTTAACTATCATCTTTTGTAGGTAATATTTTTGAAGTCCCCTTTTATCCATGGTTCCTCACAAGTTTGGGGGTCAATTGATGTACAAGAAGGTCGCTTGCCTAAGCTATACATTGAAAGCATTGCAAATCCAAATGGAGCATTGGTACCTCTTCACAAATAGCTATTTAGGGAAGTTTCTTTTTCCTCTTTGCCTTCTCTTATAATTTACACATTGAGGATAATGTGTGAATTAAGTTTGGGGGTGAACCTTGTTGGCTTTTGATGTTATTGATTAGATGTTATGAGCCTTGTCGGCTGTAGATATTGTGCTTATATTGGTGATTTTGTATCGACATGTTAGGTGAGCCTTGCCGGTTTAGGAATGCTTGATGTTGAAATTGTTATTGATTCATAAGCTACGCATGACCAGATATGCTATTGGTGCCTAATTTTTTTTATTATTTTTTTTTTTTTTCGAAAAGTTGCTTGTCCAAAGGAGATTTTGATTTACCTTGAGCACATAGTCATGATTGATTGTCATTTAGATGTGGAAATATCTATTTTATAGGAAATTTTTTGAATTGGTAAGAACTTAAGTTGTGAGTTGCTTGAAAAATTATATCAACCTATGTTTATTCTCTTTCACTTACCATATTGCGAGAAATGTTGAATCAACTAGTTAGTTATTTTCATTGAAGATGGTAGTAACTGAATAGTGTGAACACAAAAGCTGGTGAGACTTTGAGCCTATAGACTGACACATTTATTGCAATCTCATTACTTCTTTCATGTGTGACACTCTTCCATGATTGTGCTTCTCTAGAACTTGCGTTGATTCTCTTCAATATCACATTGACACATGTATACATGAATATGATTAAGGCCATCTTTTGTTCATAAGCTTTACCACATTAGCCAAATAGCTTACCATATCATTAATTGTTCCTTTGATAACCCATGTTGATCCTATTTGCCTTTTCTTTGGTTTACCTACATTACAAGCTTTCATATCCAGAAAAACAATATCTTTACCCAATCCTCAAAGCTAGTGGAGTGTTGTTTAATACTATAAATGTTGGGTGAGCAAGAAGGATACGTTTGGGGGTATCAATATCTCAGGTGAAGCTGTGTTTGGTAAAGTTTATTAAAAAAAAATAAAAATGTTTGACAGGGAAAAATATGTGGAGGAGACTGATTTTTATGGATATATTCATAATTTCTCCTGAAATTTGAAAGAAAAAGGGTGATTGTGCTTAATTGATGATGAGTGAGAAGTCATTGTTTGGAGGGATAGGGTTGTGTACAGATCCTATCTATATTAAGCTAAGTTGATATTTTTACTCCATTGATTTACATTTGAGACTTCTTAGTCACTTATCTAAATGTTTCCACACCTTAACCTTTAGCCACAGTTCAACCCTGAAAAGACCTTATGATTTGTATTGTACATGTGATCTAAATGGTGGTGATTGAGAAAATATGCAAGCTTGTGGTAGAACATTTTCACTGGAATGATTTTGAGCGAAACAGTACCCAATCTTAAACACTTGAGAGTGGAGCGATCATACTATCTGTGAGGTTTTACATGTTTAGTTACTCTACCTTCATCTGAAAATGCATACTAGTTGAATATTTTTGAGTGGAAAAAGAAATGAGTGATTCAGAACAACTTTGAGATTTACACCTTGGGATAGAAATGAAATATCTATTTTAGTGTATGAATATCACGAGCGGGAAAAGACATATTTGACCACACAGGGTCGGGTTGAAACCAATTTAAAGATTTTATTCCGTCTTGATAGCATTTTCCTAGTTTAGATGATAATTAAAAATGGCTATGCACACACACTGATCGAACATTGGATAAACTTAATTTGTTTGTGATAGCATTATTTGGATGCATGACTGTAAATTGATATACAATTTTGAACTCACTTATATTTTTGGCAAGGTATCTAGTATGCTGATCATTATTGCAGTTGCATGATTATGTTAGAAGTAATCTTGCTCGAGACGAGCAAGAGCTAAAGTTTGGGGGTGTGATAAGTGTATTTTTACACACTTATTTGACACTTTTTGAGAACTTATTATTGACGAAATTGAGTAAATTTCTATGCATAATTGTGTAATTTTTACCTTTGTAGGCTAAAACCCTGACAAGAAGGAGAACGAAGCTAAAAGAAGTAAAAAATGACTTAAAACGTACAATTTTTTGAAGTTGGGGACTAAGGTGCACAAGCCAGAAAGTTGAAGGACTTGAAGTGCAATTTATCAAGGGCATAAATGAAAAGAAAGTCAAAAGCCAAGGACCAAATTGTACGAGATTAAGAATGAGGGACCTAGCGTGCAAATATGGAAGGACTGAGCTGCTGCCACTTGATTTTTGGATTGAGCCATGCGATCGCATGGCTTATAACCATGCGCCGCATGGCTTAACCTGAGACGTAACATTATTATTTTGGTTCTTCTATGCGGCAGCATATATTTGAACCATGCGGCCGCATAGAACAAAAATTTGATAGGCGGTTTAAATTTCGTCTAGATTTTATTTTGGCCCAACTTGCATTATTTTGGGGTTGTTTATTGATAGAAATTTTAGGATATTTATTTTGGTGTCTAAAAATATCCGAGAATATCTATTATAGTGGGTGATAACACACAATATATAGAATTCTCTCCTTCTCATTCTCTCCTGTCTCAGCTTAGATTTTATTTCTTTTTCATTTTCCTTGCTTTTTCTCTTCTTTTTACTTAGTAAAATCTTGGTAATTTTTGGGGATTAATCTAAGAGCAACAAAGGAGATTCAACTAAAGGAGTTGGAGAAATATTTGGGAGATTCAAAACCGAGCCAAACTAGGGTTTATTCTATAACTTTGATATCTCTTAATTATTTTGCCAATATTGAAATGTGTTGTATAAAAATTCTTTGACGCAAACCTGGTTAGCACGAACGCTATCGAACCCACAGGAGAATGAACCGGATCCCAAGAACGCCCAAATACGACCAAAGTTTAGGATTTAACCTCTAAACGTTGAACCAAGCAACCGAAGGTATATTAAACCAGCGACCTCTTGATCACAAAGCCTCGAAATCTCACCCGGATAGTTTTGGATTTTGAACCCAATAAGATGAAACAAGTAACCCAAAAATAACGATGATGCAATGAACCCCTTGCTCACAAATTGAAGAACCCACGACCTGATGTTTTGAATGCCACAAAGATTACTTATCTTTGATAAGTTCGATAAGGATTGTCCATGGAAGAACAAAGGAGAAAAACAAAAGCTTTATTTTAATTCATATCAAAAGGTTCTTTTTTTACAATGAAGAATATAAATCTTATTTATACTAAAACAATAAATCCTAAGAAATATGGAAAATACCATATCAAAGAGTCCTAAAATAACAAACTTGCCAAAAATAAGAATTCTAGCCAAAATAAAATACTTTATGAGAAAAAGGAAAGTTTCTTCTAATTATGGCATGTGTCAGATCATATCATCCCCTCTCTTTTCGAAAGGATTCGTCCTCGAATCCAAGCCTTGAATGCTCAAATTGTAGCCCTTGCCTCCAATCAACTCAAGCACATGGAATGATCCATCTCCCCTTGGATGCAATTTTGACCTCCTTTGACCTCGAATACGCCGTCTCCGATTGTAAACCCAATCCCCATCGCATTGATCAAAGTGCTCTCGCCTTAACTGCTTAATTCTGCAAGTTTGAAATGCTCCAAGAACAACTTCATTTGATGAATATCCATGCATCTTCCTTGCATTACTTAGCTCATGCACTTGTTTTAGTATCACGTCCAATGTGTCATTGTTACCATTCTGATCATCTCCTTCACTAAGCTCTTTGCATATAAGATTCATCCAGTGCCTTTGAAACTCCATCTTCTTCTCGGGAATAAAAAATTCAATCTTTGGTAGATAAGAGAAATTCAACCCATTGCACAAGAAATCCTTCCAATGCCCCTGAAATTTCGTTGTCTCCTCGGGAATCACAAAGTCAATCTCTGATATTGAAGAGATTTCCAACTGTTGTGACACCAACTGATGAACATTGCCTGGAACGGGTGGTAAGTCAACATGATTGTTTGCTGGGACCAAGTGGTAGTATTGTTGGTGAGTTTCTTCCACATGTTGCAACTGATGCTCCATCCCTGGGTCGGTCGGTGTTTTAATGGAATTGAATCATTGTTGACCTGCAAAACAGAATTATTCAAAATAGGAAGGGAATTGTTAGTATTCACCACGGCCTCCTCAACTTCAGGCTCTTTTTCATTTAAGCTCACTTCCAACTCCTTCTTTCCCTCCGAAGATTCTTCTTCAATTTCGTTTTGCACCTCCACCTTTCTTTTCTAATTTTCACTCTCTTGTGGCATCTCTCTTTTTTTCTCACAACCAACCATCTTACTATGTTCTCTCAAGCTCTTTTGTTTATCCCTCTGACTAATTGAGTCACGAAACTCTGAGAGCTTACGCTCATAATCCCACCTAGTCCTTTTACTTGACGTACTACAAACATGCCCCACAAACGGTACTTTTTCTTCCCTCAAATACCTAACTCCACTATATTTTCTAGGCTCATCCCGACATTCCCGATCACGCCGATCCCTCCTACAAAAATGATTAGGCGCATAACGCTTCCTCTAATACTCCTCAACTCATCCCAAGTTTCAATACTCCTCTCACCACACCTTCGCATAAATGTTGTTAATTGATCCCACCAAATCACAGCATAGTCTACGAATGAGCTCACAACCAACTCCAACTTTTTCTTCTCGGAGTAATTATAGCGCTTAAATAGTACTTTAATCTTTTCTTCCCACGCCATGTACACATCTGGATCACTTCTACCCTTAAATTTTGGAGTTGTCATTTCTCTACCCCTATCAACACCATATCCATAACAATTTGTATCCCTTCTTCCAGACTTATCACCTTTATTTTTCATTCCCCGTATCGCAGCCTTAATCCACGCATCCTCATCACTATCACCACAATAGACATATGCATCACACATTTTAATCCTAGGCTCCAACCTATTCAATGTTCTCCTCATATCCACCGACATCCTAACCATTCGATCTATCCTATTATTCATTTTGACTCAAAGATTCAAAGGATTTGAATTGGACAACTTTGATTGAATTTTATAAATTCAAGAAAGTGGTTCTTGAATTGGAGTTTGGATTTTTATAGATTCAAGAAAGTGGTTCTAGAATTGGATTTGGATTTGATTGAACACAAAGCGATTTTGAATTTTAGAAAAGATGGTAGAATATTGGACAGTTCCCAAGAACAAAAAAAAACAATTTTTTTTGGACGTGAACAGTACCCGTGAACAGTAATTTTTTTTTTTTTTTACAACTCAAGAATTTGACTACGAGAACGACAAAGAAAACAGAAGTTGATTTGGACTCAAATTGAGTACAAAAACAACTTTTGAAGATTTTTTTGGGATTTTTTGGATCAAATACTCTAAAATTTTACTGGATACAAGAACACGAAAAACAATGAAAAAAAGAAAAAAAAACATAAGACTCAAAAGCAATAACAGATATAACCTTGATCTTGAGGCCTAAGCTCTGATGCCAACTGACGCGAACCCAGTTAGCACGAATGCTATCGAACCCACAGGAGAATGAACCGGATCCCAAGAACGCCCAAATATGACCAAGGTTTAGGATTTAACATCTAAACATTGAATGAAGCAACCGAATGTATATTAAACCAGCGACCTCTTGAGCACAAAGCCTCGAAATCTCACCCGGATAGTTTTGGGTTTTGAACCTAACAAGATGAAACAAGTAACCCAAAAATAACGATGATGCAATGAACCCCTTGCTCATAAATTGAAGAACCCACGACCTGATGTTTTGAACGCCACAAAGATTACTCATTTTTGATAAGTTCGATAAGGATTGTCCATGGAAGAACAAAGGAAAAAAGCAAAAACTTATTTTAATTCATATCAATAGGTTCTTTTTTACAATGAAGAATATAAATCCTATTTATACTAAAATAATAAACCCTAAGAAATATGGAAAATACCATATCAAAGAGTCCTAAAATAACGAACTTGCCAAAAATAAGAATTCTAACCAAAATAAAATAGTTTATGAAAAAAATGAAAGTTTCTTCTAATTATGGCATGTGCCAGATCATATCATTCTCCTTTGTTTACATCTATATAAAATGGGCTAAAGTTTATTGTGTTGGAGTTTATGATGTAGTAACTTAATCTAAGTTTCATTAATTTCTTTATATGTTGTGAATGGTGCTTTGATTATCAAAATAATGGTGTATTAATTATGGTGTTGTATGGTTCATCATTTACTTGATCAATGGATGATGTGTTTAAGTGGTTAGGGAAATTATTGAGAAATTATTGCAATTACTAGACCAAAATAATTAATACCCTGGGTTGTATAGTGATATCTATGCGCGTTTAGGTATATAGACATGTATACCTACCCCAGGTGACCCTTTGAGTATTTTCACAATAATTTAATGCGGTTGTTTGGTTTTGAACGACATAGAAATATGTTAATACCAATCAATTAGGGTTCATGTCGCTCGACAGAGGCTATTAACTAAAATTGGAGAATTGGCTCTAACTATGTATTTTGATAATTTGCATCTGCGCATAATTGGTTTGATCTTAATTAAATAAAGGTTAACCGAAATCATAAATTCCAACCACGTTTTTCATCCAAAAATATCCAAGCATTTATATTTTATTAGTTTGTAGATTTTTAGTTAATTTCTGAAATCATA
Source organism: Osmanthus fragrans (assembly GCA_019395295.1). Taxonomy (NCBI): domain Eukaryota; kingdom Viridiplantae; phylum Streptophyta; class Magnoliopsida; order Lamiales; family Oleaceae; genus Osmanthus; species Osmanthus fragrans. The sequence continues at coordinate 11,726,208 of CM033353.1, forward strand.
TGTTTATTGTGTATTTTTTCTATTTATTGTTAGAATTAAAATTGATTAAAGTAGTGTAATTAAAAGTATACATTCCTCGTGGGATCGATATTCGGACTCTTAAAAGTCCACTGCATTACTTATTCACGACCTGTGCGCTTGCGATGTAATTTTCAACGAAGAGATGCGAAAAAGAGAATTTGAGGTTGAGTTTTTGGTCCTGTGAAAGATTTTTATTGCCATAAGGGAGGTCGCATCAGGAAGTCTTGGTCCTAACTGGGAAGGACCTTATATCGTAACAAAAATATTACCAAAAGGAGCTTACGAATTGAAAGACAGGGAAGAGAAGCCTCTGCCACATCCTTGGAACACCGAACATCTGCACCAGTACTATCAATAAAATAGGAGTCCTGAAAACATTTGTAAGAGGAATGTATCACCAATAAAAGATGTTTCTTCATTCCTACATACTTGTCGATAATCAAAGCCTCACTTCCTTAAGTGAGCCGAGCTAAGGTTGCATATTCTGGAACACTTAGACAGATTTCCTATCAAGGAAATATCAAAGCCTCACTTCCTTAAGTGAACCAAGCTAAGGTTGCATGTGCTGCAACACTTAAGACAGATTTCCTATCAAGGAATTATCAAAACCTCACTTCCTTAAGTGAACCGAGCTAAGGTTGCATGTGCTGCAACACTTAGACAGATTTTCTATCAGGGAAATATCAAAGCCTCAATTCCTTAAGTGGGCTGAGCTAAGGTTGCATATGCTGCAACATTTAGACAAATTTCCTATCAAGGAAATATCAAAGCCTCACTTCCTTAAGTGAGTCGACCTAAGGTTGCATGTGCTGCAACACTTACAAACAGATTTCCTATTAAGGAATTATCAAAACCTCACTTCCTTAAGTGAACCGAGCCAAGGTTGCATGTGCTGCAATACTTAGACAGATTTTCTATCAGGGAAATATCAAAGCCTCAATTCCTTAAGTGGGCTGAGCTAAGGTTGCATATGCTGCAACATTTAGACAAATTTCCTATCAAGGAAATATCAAAGCCTCACTTCCTTAAGTGAGTCGACCTAAGGTTGCATGTGCTGCAACACTTACAAACAGATTTCCTATCAGGGAAATATCAAAGCCTCACTTCATTAAGTAAGCCGAGCTAATTTTGCATATGCTGCAACACTTGGACCGATTTCCTATCAAGGAAACATTGATGTTTCACAAGAAATTCGAACTCACTTTTTGAAATACTTGAAATTATTATTCAACAAAGTAAAGCACTAAAACAAAACAAAAAGTTCCAAAGAACATCGGATTTCAATAAATTCAAAAGTTCAAAATGAGAAGGGAATTATCAAATGTATGAAATATAAAGGTAACTACGGGGCTGGGGGGTCCTGGGGAGCTGGGAGATCATCTTCTGAATCTTCATCGATAGGGATCCCTGCTGCCAAAGATAGCTTCCTCAACTCTTCTTTCTATGCCTTTAGAACATCATCCAGGAAAGCATTATCGAAGTCCGGATTCTCCTTTCTGATGTGCTGGACCAGCTCTTCCACTGCCACTACATAGGCGTCCTGAGCCAAGGCATCGAACTCAGAGAATTTCTTCCAATTTTCTACTGCCCCCCAGCCTTAGCTTCTATCTCTGCAACCCTCTTCTCCGCCTCCTCCAACCCCCTCTCAGCAGCATCAGCCGGAGCTCTTTCCTCTTCAGCTCGAGCCCTCTCTTCATTAGCGCGAGCTCCCTCCTCCTCAGCTCTCTTATTCTCAATGGCAGCTTGCTTCTAGGCCTTCTCTCCCCAAACCCTCAGAGTCGTTACCTCATCCAGCAAATTCAGCTCGAAAGTGCCCTTCGCGGTCAGCTTTACCCCCATCTTGTTGAGGCGATCCTCATACTCTTTCTCCATTTAGGCGAACTTTTCCCTTTTAGCCTCTATATTCTCGTGAAGGCACATGGCTTGGTCTTTCACCTCCAGCATATTATCAAGCTCGGCCTTCACCTGGGGCAAACACAAAACATGAAGTCAGAAACTGAATTATAAAAAGAAACTAAGTACAGAAAGGTCGATTTTTATCTTCTCCATGATTGTTGTCATGAAGAGAAATGTCCTATGGCAGCGAATCTGAACTGATATTACAGCCTCCCCAACAGGCATTTCAACAAGGAAAATCTGCTCCCTCTCATTCCAACTTCGGGTCAATATGTTGGTAGCTTTACGGAGAGGAGAAGGGAAAGCGGCTGTAAGCTCCCTTACAGGTGATGGAGTTCACAAAAAATCAAGGAGGACCTTCGGCCTATGTCATAGTAGACCATCCAAGCTCGATCTTTGTAGGTCGGGGCATCTATCTAAAGAATAGGCCGAGCTAGCTACTGTTGCAGCCCGAAAAGCGGGAGGGGATGGTGGCATCATAGCCTCAAGAACTGGTACCGATGTCTGCCCCACTGGCGAGGTAGAAGCAGGAGTCCTCGCTACTGGCACCTCAACACGCGTCCTCTTCAGTGGAGAAACCTCTTTTTCCTCCACCTCCTCTGGAACATGGCAGAAGACCTCAACCTGAGGCCTCTTCTTCTTTCCCTTCTTGGTAGCCTTGTATCCCCTCGTAATTGGATCTTGAGCTGCGCATGCACAAAATATAGAATTAGGATTTTAACGAATAAAACATTAGCTAAACTATATAAACCTGATTTGTGCCTGAGGTAGTAGGGAGAGAGAGATATCCTGGCAGCTGATAATCTCGGAGGCATAGATTGGAGTAAAATAGCTCGGTGCAGATTTTCGTCCAAAATCACAAACTTGTATGATCTCCTTTTGTTGGGCAAGGCACGTACTGTTTCAAATAGCCCCCTTGTCTCAGAGGTCAAGTTCGCCTTCTTATGATCTGCAAAGGACACGAAATGATTAGTATAAAATCGTCGGTCGGTTCGGAAAGTAGCAAAAAACTTTTACTTACATAAGGAGTGATAGAGAGTAGGGACGACATCCTCCCTATCCACTTCGGTAGGGTGAAATTGCCAGTCTCCCATAACATAGAAGAACTCCTCCTTCCATCTATTGATTGAGGACGGAGTATCTAAAACCAAGGGCCCCCTAATCCTAGGTCTGACACTGGCATAGTACCACCCCGAGTCCTTCCCATCCTCCTTAAAAGTAAAAAGAGAGTTGAATTGCTCCACCGTGAGGTCGAAAAAACCTAATTGAATCCACAGGATCAAGGTGGCTATCAACGTCCACCACCCATTGGGGCACAACTAAGTGGGAGCTATATCCCAGAAGGAGAGAAATTTCCTAATGATCCTAGGGAAAGGGAGTCTCAGGCCGGCATTCAGAATTGTCGAATTTAAAGCTACACAACCTAATGGGGGAGCACTAGCTCGGTCATTTGGTTCAGGAATTATTAATCCCACTGAGTTAAGAATTTCATACTTCACCCTCCATCTCGCTAGCATATCACCCGTTATAACCGACCTAAATGAGCTTACCTTCTACTCTTCCGAGCTATTTTCCTCTTTTTCCCCCCTCAGTTCAATTTCATTTCCCCTAGATTCTTCTATGTTCTCAGGGCATTCCAGGTTAGTTGGGTTGATAGAAGAAATGGGGACAGGGGGTAAGAACTTCTTGGCAATCAGAAGATGAACTAGAGGAAGACCCAGACGAAGGGATTGATTCTTCCTGATTATTGCCCCAGGAACGAACTGTGGACTCGTCCGAACTCATTTTTTAGAGATTCTAGGAAAAAAAAGGAAAAAAAATGACTTTGGACAAAGAAATACCCGAGGAAGGCGATGTGACGACCTCACTTGAATGCATACAAAATTATGTTGGAAAACGAGTCTCGACCTCACGAAAAGATACTTAGAAAATATAAGAGTAGAGAAATGAAAGGGACATGTGCTTTTAAATGGGGAGAAGACCAACATGCGACCCTTGGACAACCGGATGAGAGGAGAGAGAAAAAGAAATTAAAGGGTCATATTCTTCCTAGTCAAAATGATGTAGTTTTGATGAAGCTTCTAAAAGAAGCCTCCTCCAATTCCTGACAGCTCACCCATACAGATGCCTAACACGTGGCAAACTCTAAAAAAATGAACGATTAATATATTTCTAAGAGAAAATTTATTGTCGAGTTTTAAGGTCAGTTCATCCCTAAAGGAAGCCCTGACCTGGGGGTAACTATTGACCACTGATTGCCGACCTCATATAAAATGTACTTAGTAGTATTCCTAAGCATCTCTAAGTTCAGTATTACTGTTTCAGTTCGGTCTTCAACTCGAGATCGGTCAATTACCACCGTTATCTAGGGGAACATCATGATTACAGGCTTTTAATACCCTATTCAATCAAATCAGGTACACTTGGAGGGAAAAGACGGCAACACTGCCCTCATCGTCCAATAAGCTACTTTGGAAACTAATCCCCATGTAAGTCATGATTACTTGATAAAAAATAGAATTATGAAGATTTGATGGAGACCGACCTCGTTGGCCAATCATAGAAAATAGCTGTGGCACACAGATCTAAGCTCGACATAATGTTTGAAGTGATTGATTAGACATTTTTCTTATCATTTTTAGCTCAACCTCCCTATAAAAGGGCCAATTCCCCTTGCTAGAAGGGGACATGAGCTCAACGCCTCAAGTGTCTTATCACTACTAAACTTGTAATCCTTATATTATAAGGAATTAGTACAAACACATTGCCCTTTTTCTTAAAGTTGGCTCAAATAAAGTATTCACATCTTTTGACGTCAACACTATTGGTATTGGTGATATTAGTTTGAGGATGTCAAACGGGTCTGTATGAAAAAATTATAAGGTGAAGCATGTACATAAACTAATGTGTAATCTAATCTCAGTTGGACAACTTGATGATGGAGGTTATAATGTGTAATATCCCGAATTTCACTTCACATTTGGCCAATATGATTCATGCATGCTATTTATAATGTCATTTGCATCCATTTTCCTAATTGCATTTTTTTTTTAAAAAAAGTTATACATTTGATTATTTAGAGCATGAGATCCTTATATGTTGTTAGCCTTCGACTCCTCGACCTAGGTGATGAATTCTATATTGAGCGATGATAGAGAAACTAGGTTAATCTAGATGTGGAAGATTGACTTGTTAAGCGATTGGAACATTGAAAGGTTGGGATTAGTATCGATAGCGGTTATAGCTTTCCATTCGGTTGATCAAGGCCACCGTAAACTCTAAATCGATAATTGACCTATTTGGGACATGAAGCATGAAGTGACATGATCACTACACGATAATATGGGTTTTATATGACTTTATAAATGTTGAAGTGCGAATTGGTGAAATTGATCGAAAATCGGGTATCAATCAGGTAAGTGGTTAAATAAACGGTTAAGGAAGTAATGCTATAAAATATTTTGGGATCTTAGGGCAGGTAAGATGAATTGTAGAGACATTAAAATGAGCCAAGGATGCTGGGTTTTTACCTGCAAAGATAGGTACAAAATCAGATCTTAGCTCCAAGAGACACCTCATGCTTAGTACACCTCCTACTAGTTGATTTGTCTTTGTAATGTTAAATTCCTTCACTCTTAAGCATTAGCCACGTCCATCACCTATTTAAGACTTCAAATATGTGGCATATCATCCCAAATTGCATGCAAACCGTCCAAGGATTGGCACAAGATCAGAATGTAACTAGAGGAAGACACATCCTACTTAGCATGTGATGAGTTGTCAATTTAGCATTTAATTTCCTTCAACCTTAAGGCTTCTATCACGTCTTCTAAAGCCTTATCACCTTATATTGGATAGATATATATCTTATAAGTCTCATAAGGGTCCAAATATGCGAAAGGAAGAGTCAAGTATGGCTGCAATAATCCACATCATGCTTGGACACCTCATGCTTGGAGATACTTGTCCTTTAACCACCAATTTCTTCATGGTTAAGTATCAAGCACGACCCCAGCCCTCAAGACTCTATATATAGCCCCTAAATAGGACACTTAACCTCAAATATTTCCTCAAGTTATCCCCAAGTGAAAGATAGAGCAAGAGAGCTAAGGAAAGATAGAAAACTGAGAACTAAGGAAATTTGAAGTTCTGGGCAGCTGAATTAGTACATTCCTTGAGGTATTCTTTATTGTTTTTGAGAGTTTTACAACCTCTTGAACTTCTGTACTTGATTAAGATTATGTTGGGTGTGTTTTGACGATTTATGGTGGCAAATGGTAGGGGCAACTAATTAAAAGAACTTGAGAGAAAATAACCTGGACAGAATTGGGGATTGATAGATTTGAAGGGTTTGACCTTTGATTTTAAGTAATCCCTTAGGTATAACCTATATTTGTCGATATGAACGTTGTTATGCAAGACCTAGAAGGATAGAAATGATCTTTAATAGGTTATAATCTAAATTTTTGGAAGTCTTGTTCAAGTGGAACTCAAAATAGTCACGAGGAAAAATGTTCGATTTGATGTCTGTAAAAAGGAATGCCTTCAGAGCTGTAAATCCTTCATTTATGACCAATTTATGGCATGATTACTTTTACCTATGTGTTATAGAAGTGTGGTAAAAATTTGGGAATTTTTGGATAAAGTTAAGGGGGTGAAAAATGATTGGAAAAATACTTCGACAGCAATGGAAACCTGAAAACAGATTCTGTCCATTTGTATCTTTAACTTAGATTCAGCCTTTATATGTCCATTAATTATATCTTAGGTATGGAAAATACATTTCAAGGAGTGCTAGGTGGTTAAACAAAATTTGGATGACGTTGACATTCATAATTGGCCTTGAGAAGTAGTGTGATTTACAGGACTAGTTTGTGATACAATCGGCAACTTAAATTTTTAATGTCACCTAAAGTATTTGGGCATGAATGGACGTAGTACGGGATTGTGTGTGTGTTAAGAATATCAAATTGAGGATTGTGCTTAATATTAGATGGTAATACAGGTGATTTGCTGACTTTAAGTGGGAAAGAGAATTGAGTTACACCTCGTAGAAGCTCACACACACAAGAGCAAAAAGGTAAGTGAAAATCCATTTGCAACTACAATGCAAGAATATAGTATTTGTGATATAGTAATCTTGAAATATTTCCATAACTATGATAAGGAGCTCATCGTATATCATATAATGGTTATGATCATTGAGTATATGGTTTTGGAACATATTGATATCGATTTTCATTAAATATGTCATTCTCGAGCATTTTCATGTGCACACACGACATACATCCATGCTTGAAAATCTAGCATGCAAAACATGATTGTAGAGTTGAGTTTTCATCATAAAATATTTTATTGACCACTACTAGAGCACCGAGGCATGTGAGGCATGCTTATGTGATATGTTTTGGCATCGCGGGTTATACTTCCTGGGTGATTACAAAGGTAGATAGGAGATGGGCCTTTGGTGATAACGGGAGGGTGGACCACTTGACTGTGCCTTTGTGATGTTATGATTATTGGCGCTGTCGGGTGGGATACTTTTTAGGTGATCATAGGGGCAGTTAGGGAATGGGCCTCTAGTGGTCACGAGGGGATGGTCCACTCGCCAGTGTCGATGTCATATTGGCCATTTGATTATTGATATTGATATTGTTCAGAGCTCTATCCGGTGCATAGTATGCGAGTCAAGGGCACGATGAAAGATTTCAAATGAGATTGTTTCGAGTCGACTTTGATGAATATCTGAGCATGATATATCTTTATCATGATTTTTAAAGTAAATTGCATAGTGTCCTATACTTTTACTACTCATACTCATGGCATGCATACTTTTTGTTTACTGAGCAATTGGCTCATGTAGTTCTTGCATTGTAGGTGAGTATGGAACTTCCTAGGCAGCATGGCTGGCTGTGGAGCTCTTACAGGATTCCAAAGTTCTGTGTACATGGATGACGACCTGTAGGGTTATTTTGTGGACTCCAGTTGTATTATTTTTGGGATCCTATATGACTTTTGAAGTAGTATGTAAATACTTTTATAATCGCAGGATAATATGTTGGGTTATGATCTCTAGTTTCGGATATACTTTCAGAGACACCTTTATTTTAGTAACGAAAAAAAAATGTGGGTGAATTTGGATGTCGAGGTCAAGTCATCGAAAGTATTTCCACAATAGTTAATATAATTTTGTAGACTGTCCATGTACATGATCTCGAAGTACGAAAGAGCACAGCTAAGCTAGTAAAATTTTATTTTGTTGCAATCATTTTGCATGCATCATGAATAATATTGGCCAATCTTTATTAAGACTATTTTATAAGTAGACATCGTAGTCATGGTAAAAACTAGAAGTGAAGCAGTTGGGAAAATATTTAGAAAATTAAATCCTCCAATATTTGAGGATGCATTAGACCCAATAGCGGCGGAGGATTGGTTGAGAACCTTAGAAAACATGTTTAAATACAGTAAAGTCTCAGAAATGGTGAAAGTGGTTTATGTATCCTTTATGTTACGAGGTAGTGCTCGATATTGGTGGAAAACGATGAGTACCATTGAAGATGTGAATTCCATGACTTGGGATAGATTTAAAGAGTTATTTTGTAATAAATATTTTACAGCACCAGTTCAAGCCATGAAGATGAACTAATTTATACAATTGAGATAAGGATGAATGATAGTGGGAGAGTATATTCGTAAATTTGAACAATTATCTAGATTTGCAGCACATATGGTTCAGCATCTTGTCCCAGATGTGGTTGACATCATATGTGAGCATGCCCTACAAATACTAGGACATGTTATGTTATGGAAAAGTGGGACATCTTGCTAGAGCATGCTCAGGTAATCCAAATCCCATGGAGAATCAAAAGGTGCGAGCTAAGGTGTTTACTATCACCAGAGCCGATGCTGAGATAAATCCATTGGTTGTAACAAGTAAATTCTCTACCTTTGGTAGTCTAGCACTTGTACTTTTTGACTCTGGAGCTACGCATTCATTTGTATCTATGGAGTATGTGAGCAGATTGGGTAGGAAACCTGATATACAAGAGGTTAATTATTGTATCACTATTCCACCTGGAGAGGTCCAACAAACTAATTTTATTTTAAGGGCATGTATGATCCTTATAGAAAATCAAGAACTCTATACAGATCTAATTGTATTGGATATGAGGGATTATGATATTATTTTGGGATGGATTGGTTGTCAAAATATCAAGCTACTGTAGATTGTAAGCAGAAGTCAGTAACCTTTCAACTTTTAGAGGACGAACCATTCACATTCAATGCGATTGGAAAGGGTTTCAGGTTCCCAATTGTATCGGCATTGAAAGTGCAAAGGTTATTAAATAGTAGGTGTGAGGGTTACTTGCAGGTGTCATGGCGATTGAAGCACAACATAATCCGAATCTTAGTGATATACCTGTAGCCCAAGAGTTTCCGGAGGTATTTCCCAAATACCTGGGTACTGCCAGATCGTGAGATAGAGTTTGTGATCGATTGAATTCAAGAAACATCTCCAATTTCCAAAGCCCTATATAGACTAGCCCAGCTGAATTGAAGGAGTTGAAGTTACAATTACAAGAGTTGTTGGACAAGGGTTTTATCAGGCCTAACTTTTCACCATAGGGTACACCAATATTATTTGTTCAGAAGAAGAATTGTACAATGAGGTTGTGTATAGATTATCGAGAATTGAATAAAGTAACAAATAAGAATAAATATCTATTATCGAGGATTAATGATTTGTTTGACCAGCTTCAGGGTGCAGCTATATTCTCGAAAATTGATTTGCGATTTGGATACCATCAATTGAAGATAAAGGAGGATGACATCCCTAAGACAGCATTTAGTACGAGATATGGTCATTATGAGTTTTTAATGATGCCATTTGGGTTAACAAATGCCCCAGCAACTTTTATGGATTTGATGAATCGGGTATTTAAGGATTTTCTCAACAAGTTTGTCGTTGTATTTATTGATGACATCCTTATTTATTCCCGTACTAGGAAAGAACATACTGAACAGTTAAGAATAGTACTTCAGGTGTTAAAGGACAAACAGCTATATGCTAAGTTCGAGAAATGTGAAATTCGGGGTATTACATAATGTGACTTTCGACGCTGATGCTTGGAAAGTTATTAAGGGGACCATGGTGGTTGTTTGAGGAAATAAATTTTGAACTCTTTACTTCACTTCCAATTGTAGATATATGACTGTAGTTACTGATTCAGCTATTAGTTCTAACATGTGGCATTGTAGGCTGGGATACTGAGTGAAATTATTTCAGTCTAATGGGAATCTACCATGGTTAGAATTTGTTGAACACAATTTGTGTAAAGGCTGTATTTTTGGCAAGTAGACAAGGGTTAGTTTCTCTAAAATTGAAAGGGGGCCAAAGCTACAAAATTGGAGTTGATTCATACGAATAGATGGAGCCCTTCAATTGTCACTTCCCTTGGAGATTCCAATCATTATGTTACATTATTGATGACTTGAGTAGGAAAGTATGAGTCTATTTTTTGAAGAATAAATCTGATATTTTTTTATGCCTTCAAGAAATGGAAAGCAATAGTCGAAAATGATAAAGATTTAAAGGTGAAATGTTCGTAGTTAGATAATGGAGGGAATATGTAGTTGGTGATTTTAAAAAGTATTGTGCTCATAATGTAATCAAGATGAAGAGGATCATTCCAAGAACACCTCAATCACTGGAAGATCTTTTAATGGAATCACCACGAATTTCTTAATTTTGGGACATGAGTCTCCAGTTTCTATTCCCAACCTATCCTTATACAAGACATTTTAATTAAAGATCACGTCATAGCTCATGATAACCTTTCGAGTTAGATAATCCTATAAATGAAGCTGTAAAGTTTGATGAATTAATCAAATGAGAGGTAGCCATAAGGGATGAGCTGGACTCATTACTGTCCAATCAGATATGACAATTGACAGAGTTACTAAACAAAAATAAGGCTTTGTAGAATAATAAATGAGTTTATTAGTTAAAAAAAGAACATGATGGAAGCAAATGATATAAAGCAAGACTAATTGTAAAGGAATTTCAACACAAAGAAATCATTAACTACACAGAGATTTGCTTTCCTATGTTGAAATTAACCACAGTTAGAGCAGTGCTTGGATTAATGGTAAATGAAGACTTGTACCTAGAGCAATTGGATGTAAAGACATCATTTCTTTATGGTGATTTGGAGGAAGAAATTTACGTGATACTACCATAAGGTTATAAAATTCAAAAAAATGAGAAAATAGTGTGTAGACTCCAAAAGAGTTTAAATGGTCTTAAACAAGCTTCAAGATAGTCGTATAAGAAGTTTGATAGTTTTACGAGTATTAACAGCTTCAAAAGGTATCAGGGGGATCATTGCTGTTTTGTAAAAAATCTTGGTAACTCTTATATTATTTTGTTGATGACATGTTGATTGCAAGTGCTTGCAAGAAAGAAATAGATGATTTGAAAAATGAGTTATTTAAGGAGTTTGCAATGAAATACTTTAGGTATTGTAAAAAAAAATCCTTGGGATGAGTATTACTAGGGACAACGACGTCTTGCAATTGTCATAGGAAGAGTATGTGAATAAATTCCTAAGCAGGTTCACGATGGATGATACAAAATTTGTTAGTACTTCTTTGGAAAGTCACTTCAGGTTATCAAATAGCAGTCACCCTCTACATAACATGAGCTAGACAAATGGCTAAGGTGCTTTATGCCTTTGCTAATGGCAATTTTACATATGTCATGGTGTGTACAAGATCGTATATAGTAATCCAAGAAAATAGTACTGGGAGGCAGTAAAGTGAATTCTCAAATAATTGAAACGTGCTTCAGTTTTAGCCTTATGTTTCAGAAAAAAAGATTTGGGATTATAGGGATATGTAGACATTGACATGGCAGGAAATATTGATTATAGGAAGAGTATTACTGGATATGTATACATTTTTGGTAATATAACAATTAGTTGGTTATCTAAGTTGCAGTAGATAGTTGTTCTTTCCACTACTAAGGTAGGGTATGTTGCTGTAACTGAAGCTAGCAAAGAGATGATATGATAGAATTTTTTTTTTTTGATAGGATTTGGTCACAAGAATGGGAAAAATTTGTTGTATTGTGATAGTCAAAGCGCTATTTACTTAGCAAAGAATCCTATTGATCAGGCAAGGACAAAACATATACAGGTCTATTATTATTTCATCAGATAGCCTTTGGAAGATAGAATCTTAACACTTGAGAAGATTCATGGGAGTTAAAATGTAGTTGACATATTGATACAGACTGTTTTGATCGAGAAAATGAAGCTTTAGCTGGATTTATCATTTGATAAATGAGTAGTTGTTGCTGCTACAGAGGAGTCTTTGATGGTAATTAGTCTCCATCTCCAAATGAGAGATTGTTAAGTTGTAGAGCCTAAATATTTTCGATCCTAATTTTTACCACTTCATAGAGCTAGTCGCGAATCGACCTTTTGGTGAGGTTGCCATAAAGATTGAAAGGAAAATGGCATAGTCTCACATTGGGGTAAATCTCTATTAATATTGCTTATTCTTGAGTGTTTATTTTTCTTTCTTCAAATTGATTGCTCTCGGTAGAATAGAATTAGGGTTTATAAATCTTAACATTCAGGATGCCAATTGATAGAAAATTTCATGGTAACCTATAATTGTGCCAAAATTAGCTTTCTATGCCAGCATAACTTGTAATGGATTTGCAAGATGCACCTCATTGCCTTGTCTTAAATGGAGATTGGTAACCATAATTGTAGAATTATATGATTTGTCCATCCCAACATCCAGTAACTATCACTAGACATGTGATATATGATCCGGGCTACGCTAGAAACCATCAAGAACCCGAAGCTTGTTGGAAAGAGACTAGAGTCAAGTCCGAGACTTCAAAGAGCTAATAAAGGCAGTCATTTACATGTTCGAGCGACGGAGTCCATAATGTTGAAGATGACAAGCCAAAGAACAAGTTTCATGTTTGGGTCGAGACCGAAAATCAATTGGATCAATGTGTTAGAAGCAGCCGAAGAAGAAAGCAACCGGGATACCCAAGCGACCGCTTAGTTATCCAGTGAAGCAGTCACTTAGTCATCTACCGAAAATTGAAGGAGCAAAACTGACCTTCTAAGCGATCGCTTAGAAACAACCAAGCGACAGCTTAGAACAAAACTGAAGCCGAATTTTCTAATTTTGGCGAGATTGTTTAGTTTGACTATAATTCTTATATTTGGTAATTTCTATATTTTAGGACTCCTAATATTTCGTTATTTCCATATTTCCTAGGTTTAGTATAAATAGGATTTTTGTTCTCATTGTATTAACAACTTTGATATTGAATTAAATTGAAAGGCTTTTGCTTTCTCCTTTGTTCTTCCATGAACAAATTTATCGAACTTATCAAAGATGAATAATCTTTGTAGCATTCAATATCGGTATGAGAGTTCTTCATTTGTATAATCAAGGGGTTCAACGCATCTTGCTATCATTGGATTTTTTGGTTCACTTTGTCGGGTTTAAGTCCAACCCGGGTTTTATTGGCGTTCTTGGGTTCCGCATCAATCTAGTTGTGGGTTTTATTTTTTTGATTTCTTGAAAATCGTCCAATATCCTATCATCTATCTTAATTCCAAAATCCATTTGTGTTCAATCCAATCCAAATTCAAGAACCACTTTCTTGAATTTATATATTCCAGTCTGAAGTTGTCCAGTTCAAATCCTTTTTGAGTCCTAGAGTCAATATGAGTAATAGGATGGATCGATTGGAAAGGATGTTGATGGATATGGGGAAAGTGCTGGATAGGTGGGATGAGGAATTGAATAGAACTCATAGGAATCAATGCGATGATGTGTTTAATGTGAGTAGTTGGGAGAGACAGGAATGTAGGGATTTGGGTTAAGTTGGTGTTAATAGGAGGATGGGGGTGTAAAAATAACAATTCCATAATTTAAGGATAGGAATGATCCCGAGGCATACGTGACATGGGAAAAAATGTAGAATTGAGGTTTGAGTGCCATGATTATTTTGGGGAGAGAAAATTGAGGTTGATTGTGAGCTCATTCGTAGATTATGCATTAATTTGGTGGGATGAGTTGACAGGATCTAAGCGGAGGAATGGTAAGAGGTGTATTAAAGCTTGGGATGAATTGAGTGCGATTATAAGGAGAAGATATGCACCTATTCATTTTTGTAGAAGGGATCGACGTGATTGGGGATCTAGAGAGGAACCTAGAAGATATAGTGGAGTTGGATATTCAAGAGCGGAGAAAACACCAAGTGTGGAACATGTTGGCAATACATCAAGTAGAAAGACTGGGTTTGATTATAAACTTGAGTTCTCAACAATTCGTGACTTGATCAACTCACAGAATAATCATAAGGAGCAAAAGAGTAAGAGAAAAAAGTGTGAGGTGGTTAGTTGTGAAGAAAAAAAAAGAGAGCTATGAGAGAATAAAAGGGAAATTGAGAGTGAACATCTAGAAGGAAGGTGGAGTTGCAAAAAGAAATTGAAGAATAATCTTCGGAGGGGAAGAAGGAGTTGGAAGTGAGCTTAAATGAAAAAGAGCCTGAAGTTGAGGAGGCTGTGGTGAAAACTAACAATTCCCTCCCTATTTTGAATATTTCTGTTTTGTAGGTTATTGAAGATTTGATTTCAGAACACACTCCTACTGGAATATCGCCCGATCCAGAAATTAAGCTTCAATTAGATTTTGTTTATTTGGAGATAATTGACTTTTTTATTCCCGAGGAGATGACGAAGTGTCAAAGGTACTGGAGGAACTTCATATGTAGGGGGTCGAATGAAATTGTTGATCTGAAGGGCGACGTAGGAGCATTAGGTTTGAAATTCTTTCATGTGCTTAGGCCAGGTAAAACAAGAAGGATACATAGACAGTCATCAAATGGAGCTGTTATTGGAGCACTCCACATTTGCAAGATCAAGCAGTCAAGGCGAACAAATTTTGATCTATGTGAAGGTTACTGGGAGTTCATGCCGCAACATCTATGGTTGATTGAGGTTGTCCTACAATACATCCATACCTGTAAAATGGATAGGTACCATGTATTGATCCTATGCCATGCGAGGAACAATTTTCCATTTGATCTAGGTGGTGCAGTGATAAGACTTGTAGCATGTTGATTATTCTCTACGTAATCACAAGGCATAGATTCGAGGATGAATCCTTTCGAAGAGGGAGAATGATATCATCCAGGCTACGCTAGAAACCATCAAGAACCCGAAGCTTGTTGGAAAGAGACTAGAGTCAAGTCCAAGATTTCAAAGAGCTAATAAAGGTAGTCATTTACATGTTCGAGCGACGGAGTCCATAATATTGAAGATGACAAGCCAAAGAACAAGTTTCATTTTTAGATCGAGATCGAAAATCAATTGGATCAATGTGTTAGAAGCAGTCGAAGAAGGAAGCAACCGGGATAACCGAGCGACCGCTTAGTTATCTAATGAAGCGGTCGCTCAATTGTCTACAGAAAATTGAAGGAGCAAAATTGACCTTCTAAGCGACCACTTAGAAACATACCAAGCGATCGCTTAGAACAAAATTGAAGCCGAATTTTCTAATTTTGGCGAGATTGTTTAGTTTGACTATAATTCTTATATTTGGTAATTTCTATATTTTAGGACTCTTAATATTTCATTATTTCCATATTTCCTAGGTTTAGTATAAATAGGATTTTTATTCTTATTGTATTAACAACTTTGATATTGAATTAAATTGAAAGGCTTTTGCTTTCTCTTTTGTTTTTCCATGAACAAATTTATCGAACTTATTAAAGATGAATAATCTTTGTGGCATTCAACATCGGTACGAGAGTTCTTTATTTGTGTAATCTAGGAGTTCAGTGCATCTTACTATCGTTGGGTTTTTTTGTTCACTTTATTGGGTTTAAGTCCAACCCAGGTTTTATTGGCGTTTTTGGGTTCCACATCAATCTAGTTGTGGGTTTCGTAGTCACCGTTGCTACGGGGTTTACATCAACATGTGAAGCTTTTACTCTGGCCAAGTTGCAGACTCTTTAGGTTTGACACCGATGAGAACTCATAACCCAAAAAGAATCGAGCGGACATTGAGAAAAGGCAATAAATTAATTAAACTTTTTGTTGGAGAAAATGAGTAAATGGCTGATTTTGGCGTGAATTTTAAGTAGGACCCATTTGGCCATTTTGGAATATCAAGGTTGATTTGTGTTCTCCTTCGTTAGTACATCGAAATCATAGATTTACTTTTCAAAAATGATGCTCGGGTGAATGAGAAATTGGAGTTCAAAGTGTGTCAAATGAATGGAGTTTATGTTGGAAGGAAAACTATATCAATGTTTGTCCCACATAGGAAGTTATTGAAAACAAAAACCACTTTATATAGGATTACACTTTAGAAATGTGTAATCATGTGTAGCATAGAGGCTCTCTCCATGTGCACGCGCAGGGAGCTCAAATCACGGACCGAAATGTGCTCCGGACTTTGAACTTGTGTGCGAGCGCGACCTGCGTACAAGAATGTCGGACTGAAATGAACAAAATTGGCCCCTTAGGAGTGTCCACGTTTTGCTACATTTTTTTGTTTTCTTCAAGTGACTTTTCAATTTTGAAACTGTTGAAATTCCTACTTTAATTGCCACTAAGTGAATGGGCAAGTTACACTCAAGAGACAAGTTTATAAACTGACTCGTTTTTCACCTTTCAACACACACGAATTCATCTGAAAAATCATCTACATACTGCATAACGAAACACTGTCTGTCTGCATATTTGTTTCTGGTCTTGTTGTGGTGGTGATATTGTTCAAACACTAAATCAGTTCACCAGAGTAGTATCTATGGTGCTTAGAAACTACTGGTTCTACCGTTGTATCCTAGAAAATAGACGCTCGATTTAAACCTCAAGCACAAACGGTGAGGGAGCGAATCTGTTTTAAGAAAATTGTGTGTAACATAGGCCTCGAGTTAAAAGTTTCCTGTTTAGTTAGTTTCTATAATTATTTATTTTATTATCCGATTAGCAGATTTACATTTTGCAGTTTAATTTACAGTTTTATTACTTGTTCTGCAGATTTAAATTTGTAGTTTTACTTAAATTACTTGTTATATTTTACTGTAATTTGACAAATTATTGAATCTGCTAGACTATTAGATATGTTATATATAATTGAATCTGTTGTATTCAAAGTTATATGCAAAAAGGGTATGTGAAAATCCAGTGTTTAAATTCACTGCATATACGGTATGTTCAAACCTGTATATGCAAATATGGTGTTTAAACTTACTGCATATACAGTATGAATAGAACCGGTATATGCATATACAATATCTAAGCCTATTGCAAATACGATAAGTGGCATATATGGTATCTAAGTGGCAGATACGATATGCGCAAATCCGGTTAGCTGCATATATGGTATGCGCCAATCCAGTATGCTATAAATACGATGTCCAAACTGTAAATCCGATATTCAATGTATAAATCCGGTATCCAGTGCTGAAAAACTTGTCCAACACTTTTATCAAGTTTGCTTGATATAAACATATTCTCGGGATTCCAAATCTGGACCATAGTATTGCAATAGATGTATCAGAGAAAAAAAAATACTCAAATGATCTGATGTTTTTTGGCTGCCAAGTAGAAGACGCTAACTTATCAATCAGTTCACATGTAAACATTTGATTCCTCAAATGCCGATACAATATGTTTTCCATCTGAAGTGAATGAAGTAGAAATTTTGTTCCCTAAATTTTGAAATCCTAGTCAGTCTAATAGTTTGAAAGATAAATAAAACCCTTTTACTTCCCAATCACATTCATCCCATTAAGGATTCTGACTTATGAATCAACACATACAACCAATACTTTGCCAGGGGCTTGTTGAGAGAACTGCATTAACAGAATATCAAGATCACGACAAACTTTCCAATAGATACAAGGTAACAAATATTAGAAGTGAAAAATAGAAGTTAACTTGGAAGCTAGTTATCCATTTGCAAGGTGATTTCTTAGTGGAAAATTAATGAAAATATTCAAATCTATACTCGTCAATCGATATGTCTACAATTGTGATATATAATAGAAATGGCCAAATCTGACACCAAAATATCCATTATACCCTCACTATAAAAAATTTATTTGGATGCGTCATACATCTCAAGGAAATGAAGTTGTTTCCCTGAGAAGCTAAAATAACGTGCAAGTTATTACCCAATGGTTCCATTTCTTGCATTATCTAGTAAGTAATACCCAATTGAAGATTGAAAAAAATGACACACTATTGCATTGTGAAAATCAATGCACTAACAAAGAAGAAAATCATATAATTTCATTTTAAGAAAATAAAAGAATGAATTTGCGAGTTGATTTGACTCTTCACAAATTTTGGTAGAAGGTAATGTTTTTAAAATATTGTTTGCATTGATAAGTTGTTTTGAATAGTTATTGTTATATATGTGATTGAAATGGATTGAATGATCACAAATAGATAGTCAAAATAAGTTGTAAGATTTTGGAGTATTCTAAACAAAATCTAGTTGATTGTGATGTGTACTCACAAATTGTTTCTTAAATAACTTCGATAGCAAGGAATAAAAGGTAATTATGTATTGACCATGTCATTAATAGTGAGAATGAGATCTTTGCAATAATGGTGGTTGAAGAAGATGATCAATGCATGTGGTAAGGTGTAATGTCAACATATCATTCTCGACAGCATCTAATTGCTGAGAATGGTATTCTAAATTTTATCCGGGACATATTTCAATGTCAAGAATCATAGTAAAAAATAGCAAAGCTAGGGAACTGTATGTTTAGCATTTCCATATGTTGCGTGTGGGTAGCATGTTCTTTTGGGTATTAGTGTGTAAGCTCACTCTAGTTGTGTTGATGGCATGTAAGTATGGGGAATACAATGAGATTTATTGTCTTGCAGGGTGGTACTCTCATCAATGTGGATGACAATTGGAAGTGGTTTAGGAACCAAACTACGCAATTGTAGTTCGAAGCGACATTCGATATAAGTTTGTCCGTAAATTATTCAAGAAGCTAAATATTGATAGAATGTAGTTTCTAATAAAATTGAAATTCAAAGTTCCAAACATGAGCATACATCTGTGATGTAGTCGACGACAAGGATTTTCTATGGTACATTTTTTGTTTATACATAGGCAGCCTTTTGCACTATTGTGGATCAATTGGAGGCCGAAGAGTATGAGGTGATTGTAGGAGTTGAGCCTCTATCACCTATAGAAAATACATTGTCTGGGCATTAAGAAAAGGGCATAGGCATAGGCATGGGTATGGGCGTGGGCATGGACTAAGCATAGGCGACTTGATTGCATAACTATATTTAGAATGAGGTGATCCAAGTAGATTCGATGAACAAGAAAAGCCATGAATGAGTTCGGCTAAGGTGGTAGGTCTAGGTGAAGAAAATTTGTATATTAAAAATGCACTATAGTTGGAAAAACAAGGAAAAATAACTCATAATCTAATATTTTTCAGCAAAAAATAGGTGTACACAACGTTTTGACCAATGGCATTGATTGAAAAGTTCAATTTAAGGTTAAAAAGTCGAATCCTAAAACTCTTATGGTATGTTCGGTCAATAGCACATGACATTGGCTATTGCAGACTTCGAAGATCAAAAGTTCACACATATTTAAGGTTTAGAGGTACATGCATAGGCAAACATGTTCTTTAGATGTTCAACAGAATGCACAAATGTATGCAGCGAGTTCCCTAATTGGGCAGCACATCATATGGCGATTAGATTATGTAAGCCAACCATACGTTCCCACAGGTATTATCGGATAGAGTTGCACAAAAAAAAAATTGCGGAACCGCTAATCGAACAAAACTCGTTGGTTTAAAATTGTTGGTTCGAGTCCATGTGGGCCCGCAATTTTTTTTCCTCAAAACGAACAAAATGATTTTAAAATGGTTTGATTTAAGTTTTCATTTTAAAAATCGTACAAAATTGAACCGAGCCTTTTTTTAACTTTTTAAAAAAATAATTTTATAGTTTTCACTTAAAAAAATAAATCAATTTAGTAAATTACAACCAGTGTAGAAACCTGAAAATTTAATTGAAGTAGGCTTGTAATAATTTTTTATAAAGAGTTTAGGCCCAACCCACATAAGGAAATGAAGCCCAATAAATGGTCCAATATGTTTACAAGTCATGAAAGTTCAAATTTGCAATTATTTGACAAATACCGTTTTTGGCATTTAACGTAGGTTCGGTTTACCGGTTGGTCGGTTCGGTCGACCTTCCGTTAGTCGAAAGTTCCTGCAGCTAATTGGTTTCGAACCTGCTGAGGTTCGGTCGATCGTAGATGCGATCCGGTCGACCGAAGTTGCCTGAAAATGAAGAATTCTCGTTTTCTTTCTAAAATTTAGGCTTCTACTCTCTTCAATTACCCTCTTAAATGTCCAAAGGGTGGCCACCCACGTTTTGGAGAGTTAAACCCCACCATTTGGTGCATTTAACCACCTAAATTACTCCTACAAACATAATTCCAAGAAAGTGAAAAGGCTTCACCTTTAAGAGTGCATTTAGTGACCCCAACCTACATTGTCCTATATAAAATGGAGGTAATTTCCTAGTTCACTACACCATTTCACACAAGAAGATCTTTCAAAAGAGAGAAGAAAGAAAGTGAGAGAAAAGATAGAAAGAAAGAGAGAAAAGAAAGAGAGAAAAGAGAGGGAGAAAAACTAGTTTTTCCTAGAAGTTTTGGTGCTATCAAGAAGTGTTTCTATGCTTAATTTCTCTACGATTTTCAAACATCAAAGAAGTGCATTTTTCAACAAGTTTCAAAGTATCAATCAAGGTAGGTGGATATGTAAAGTTGTTAATTCGTGTTAGGTTGTAAATTTCTTGCAAATGATGTTTCCATGTCAAATGGTGTCTTCGGGTACGACATGATCTATGTTAATGTTTGTATGTCAAATGATACCTTCGGTACGGCATACCCTTCCATGTCAAATGGTGCCTTCGGGTATAGCATGAATGTCCGGTCGAGGCGTCGTGTTAAGTCATGACTGTACGTGGTTGAGCTCTACTGGAAATCCTCTATGAAAAGGTTTTAAAGTTACAAGTTTTGAAATTTATAGCTTAATCACGAATGCACCAATGACATTTATTGAGTTTTCAACTCACAGGTTTAATCCCTTCTCTACAAATTGAAAGGTTGCCACCTTGGGCATGGATGAAGGAGAAGATGGAGAGTGATGCAACGAGCCCATGGAAACCGGTGAACAAGTTATTTTAGGTTTAATTTTATGAAACGTTTCCAATGTTATATTTTTAAAATATTTGAATAACGCTGAATGCAAGAACGTTATATCTTCTTCAAATAAACTCCATTTCGAAGTTTTAGAAAATTATTGAGTATGCATTTTAAGTATTGTTTTTGAAATTATTATTATAAGATTTAAGCTTTCGCTAAAAAAACGTGTACACTTGTTACTGAATCACCGATTAATGAAGTAAAGTAAGTAGCGTTCTGATCCACTAGAGGTCGGGGCGTTACAACCAACCCATTACAAATTACAAATTGATTAGTAATTATCTCCAAATATCTAAACCTAAATTACCAACCCTGCAGTCTCCAACGTCCGCTTGGTGCACACTGTTGTCCAAGAAACGTCTCCTCTGGCTTTTTCTCTCTTTACTTGGTTCAATTTTTATTTGAAAGCTCTATCTTTTTTTCTGGGTATCCAAATGTTGTTAAGTTGAATTTGCTCTTTAGTTTTTACATTTTATATTGCTTGTTATTATCTTTTCTAGAGATTATTGTTACTTCTTTAGAGATTTAATTTTTAAATAAAGGGTTATAATCCCTATGTATGGCTTGGATAACACTAGTCCTAACTTATGTTGATTGTACATTATTTTTGTGTAATTTGAATGATGAAATTCCATTTGTAAAGATTAACATACTTTTATATGGGTCCATGTGAATTGATAAGTTTGCGAACATATAACGAAGTATATGATTTTTGTTTCATTGCTATATTGTTTGAAGAAGAGGTCGAGATATTGTGATATGAATCATATTACAGTTAGGCTTCATGAGGATCTAGTGGTTCGTTAGACTGATTAGCAATTTGGTTTACTAAGCCCCCGTTTGAGAGTGATTACAATTAGATTTTTAGTAAATTTTGATAAAGTGCGTGATTGAAAAGTTGTGAGTCTCATAGAATGTGTGGTTAAAATTAATTGTTGACTTTAACATAGATTAAAATCTGTATTTTAATTTCTACCAAACAGGGACTAAATGTGATTTAATGCGTAATACCTATATTCTGAATTTCAAGTAACTTTTGTTTAATTTGTATAGTGCACCGCATTTTATGTTACTTTTGAGTTGCATCTTAGATAAAAGAGTAAATAAAGAAACTTTTTCATCTCCAGACTTCTGTTAGGCTATTGAATGTTCTTAATTGATATATGAGTATCTGGAATCAAACCCTATTTTCAAGTGCTTACTCTACATTTGCTTATACAATTATGCTTAGAATAAAAGTTTCAAAGCTTTTACTATGTGAATTGTTCAACTCTTTTGTTTATTCGAGTTCATTTAGTTTATCAATTTTTAATTTAAAATTATTATAATAGATGCAAGTAATTGTTACTTTAAGCACATGGTTAGATAAAAAAAATATGGATATTATTATTATAACATCTGGAAGTAATTGTTACTCAAAGGTTTCCTCCGTTGTTTCTTTTTTCTTTTTTACAGATATTGATCCAATTCTAGAAGAAGTCGATGATGCAATTCCAATAGAGGATGACACTGAAGATATGCAAATGGATGGGAAAGGCAAAAAAGGAAACAAAAGGTCTAATGTATGGGATCATTTTAAAATTCGCAGAGATGAGAAGGCAAAATGAAGTTATTGTGGACAAACATATAAGCATTATGCTAAAAAATGCTGAACTAGCACATTATGGAATCATCTCACATAGTTGTGCAATAAGTATCCATATAGGGTTCAAAATAAAAAAGCAAAAGAGAATGATTGGCTATAGTATGTATAAAACAGGTGACCTTTCTAAGGGTATTAACAATCGTGAAAAGCCTGCCAAGTTTGTTCAGAAGGAGGTTAGAGAATAGATTACAAAGTAGTTTATATTATCTGAGTTACCTTTTCGACGTGTGGAAGATGAAGGTTTTTAGGGTTATATGAGGAATTTTTTTTCCCCAAAATTTGTATGTATTTCAAGGATGACAGAGGCAAGGATCGATATATAATTTGTTCCTAAATAAGAAGACAAAATTGAAGAAAAAGTTGGTCAACAGAGTTTCTTTGACTACTGATTGTTGGACGTCGATATAGAATGTTAATTATTTATGTTTAACTGCTTATTGGATTGATAATGATTGTATACTTCAAAAAAGGATTATAAGTTTCATTTAAGTCCCAAGCCATAAGGGATATATACTTGGAAATGAGTTCATTTTTTTATCTTAAAGATTGGGGAATCAATAAGATATTTTGTATGACTGTTTATAATGCCTCCCCCAATAATGTAGCATTACTGAATGGAGAAAGCTTGTCTTAAGGATTGGGAAATCAATGATAAGAACAAAATATTTATGAAGCCCGAAGGGGTGCTGCTACTTCTATATCATTGCTTGTAAAAGTTTGAGTGTTCGTTGATGGAAGTCATTTGAAGGGCTAGTAGAAAGGCACACTATTAGTAGTCGTAGCTTAGGATGCCAACATGTAAATATAGTCTATTATTTAGGGTATTGTTGAAGCAAAGACATTTTTTTTTTATGGTTTTGGTTTTTCTCGAAATATGTCCATCGGTATGACGTATTTGGAATGTGCTGATACATCTACCATGTTGTGGGTACTCTTTGGGAGGAATCAATATAACATTATAACAAACAATAGTGTGGAGTCCCTGAATTCAGTTCTCAGGTGGCAACGAAGTTTTTCTATGACTTTTTTGGTTGAAAACATTATATCCATGATGCAGCAATGGTTCTTCGAGAGGACAGACATATTCATAATTGACCTTGTTGGTAACACATGCTCATGTCGAAAGTTTCAACTATGGAAGCTTCCGTGCACCTATGCATCCCGAGCTGCTTGTGCGAAAGGTAAATCACTGTATGAATTATGTTCCCTTACTATACCATGAAGACCTGGAGAGCTACAAACAACAAATTCATTTATCGTGTGAAAAAGAGAGCTCGATTGGATTTTTCCACATTTATAGTCCCCAAACTTATGTAGAGCAATCGGATGACCGCTTACCCAACATAAACATTCAACATCTTAAAGGTTGACAAACACGCAAAGATAGAGTCAACCGAGCATTTTGAACACAACGGGTAGTAATTCGGCACTATTGAGTACCATATGTATTTGAAACCTATGTCTTTTAATGCTAACAATTGATTTGTCATTTTATTTATACCTCTTATTCTAAAAAATTGACTATTTAACTCTCCATATAGGCATGTCGATGTTGGCCTGCTACAAATGACTATAAAATTGAAATTTAGATTACAAAACAACAAACATAGAGTTCATGACTTAGACAACACTCTAACACAAATAACATTGCAGAAGCAGCACATAACAACATTCTAAAAACCGAATGGGATGACAACTACAAAAAGCAATCAAACATACCATATTATTCTCGAACATAAGTACTTACGGATAGTTACTTCTAGTCATCCTCAACGACGAACATAATGGACTCCTTACCTCATCATTGGAGCTTATCACTATCACTTCTTTTATGAAGATGGGTTGTGGTCTTCATTCGTAACTCAACTCATCAAAATAAGCAGCGCTAAACATGACATTGTCTTCTTTCGGGTGGACATCATCAATACAAACTTCATAACATCAATGGGGATGACATGTGATATTGTATGTGACACAACTTTATAAACCAAATTGGGTAATAGAATGAGATGGAGGCTCACTTACGACGATAGTACACTGGTTGTTGGACGAATGGAAGAACAAAATATTTTCTTCGAGTAGATGAATATTTATTTTTCATCATCTTTAGGGTCTAGGCCAATTAGGTTATTATCCGAAGCCTCGGGTGTGGAGCTGTTCTCCAGATCACTTCAAGGAGTTTGTTCTCGAAACACATAGTAGAAGAACAATGTTTACTATAACAACCTTTGCTGACGAAGTATATGTGATCAATCTTCCATCCTTTGCAATATTTATAAGGAGGGAAAATGTGTTATAAATTGCACAAATGACTATCCACCAACTCCCTCTAATTGCCATTATTTTTTGGATTGACATCCTAGATTTGTGAAGTAGTTATTGTCACCTTAATGTACTTCTTTAGGTATTTCCCACATCATAGGATTGTCAATTAATGACAAAAGTATAAGTTCTATACAATTCAGAAATGAAAAATACTGTCATAAATCTAATGATATATAAATTTATTGCAAACACTACATCTACTATCATGCATCTCTTATTTGTGTACATGAACCAGGACCACTAGGGGTGATTGGTTTTCATTTTCTCCCCATTTCATCTGCGAAATCTGTCTCACTATGCAATGCATCTTTTGTATTGTCACCAACACTCTTGTTCAGCACTTGGTGTGTCTCTATTTGCTCGATCTCTTTAGAGACATAATCAACATGACCAACTTGTACTTCATTTTTCTACAATTGATCGTCATCCACTACATCATTAGGCACCAAACTGTCATCATAACCATCAATCAGGGATAAATCTACTCTATCATCGACATCACCAAAAGGCCAAAAGGACCAATAGGATGTCTATCTCCTAGTATAACAGTCGCCAAACTTCAATTCTCAGCCTCATTTTCCTTGTCTGCTCTGATTTGTATAGACACTTCATCTAACCTACCACTAATCACATTGATCTCCTTTGATGCATTCTGTATTATATCGCACACATGATCCCCAAGTTATTTACCTATACAAACCTCAAGCTAATTTTCCCCTTCACCTCACCCAGTTGGCTCTCCATTACCTCGATGTATACGGATACGAGAACTTTAATCTCATCCAAAGTCATGTTTATAAATGGTGATGAGGGTCCATTGTAGAACTAGATGGGAAGTCGAAGATTGGATCGTCATGCCCTTCTTCTTCCCGTACTTCATTAATACATTTCTCATCTCTCAGTCCAAGTCCCAATTTAGCATTTTTTCAAGCTTTCTTACCTCGATTGTTATTATCTTTGTTGCTTACCACATCTTCTTCCGGCTGGGCATCTTGTATTTTAATTGTTTCTATAACAACTACATCTAGGATGAGGTCTTCTTCTTCCTCCAGAGGCACCAACTCCATGTAGTATGTCTATAGTACTTGTTTTAGTAGGCCGTAGCGTTTCCCACACATGTAGCTACGGTGGAAAATAGCAACATCCAAATAGTGAACTAGGAGATAGAGCTTAAAATAAATGATGATGAACTACGCAAGAACAACAATTAAAAAAATGATGAAGCTTTTAAGTTAAAGATATCACTAAGTCCATGTTTAATTTAGAGATGCATAATAAATAATAATTTAGAAAAATGATTGAACAATTAGATCACTCACATGGGTTTTCTTAAAGAAATTTGTATAAGATCTAGATTGTGTAGTGGTGGCAATTGGGCCGAGCCGGCTCGCCGTTCGTCTTCTCCGCTCATCAAAATTCAGCTCGTGAGCTGCTCGGGCTCATAAAATAACGAGCCCGAGCTGAGCACAAGTTTTGCCCAATGAGCCGAGATCTTGGGCTCGTAAAAAAATTGGACAAATTTTGACCAAAAAGTTTGAAAAATCTTCAAAAAAAAATTTTTTAAAAAAAAAGAGCTCGTGTGCTTGGCTCGTGAGTTTACGAGCTCGCCCCTGAGTACGAGCTCGAGGATAGATGGGTCGGGCTGGCTCGGCTTGGCCCATTGCCATCCCTAAGATTATAGTTGTCTCATGCCAGTCCACCTAAAAATCCTCGACTTGTCCTCCCAGTCTTGTTGTAAAATCGAGCTCCCAATTCCAGTATAACCGACAACTATATGTCAATCATAATACTTATTAGAAAGGAAGTGAAACCTGTATCAATAATCAAACCATTTAAATAATAGAATAGCGGATACAATTGTACCTGAATAGCAAGAGAAAAGCCATACATGGTGTACACCATCCTGTCCGATTTGGTGACCTTCGCCATGTTTGCGTTTCTCCCTTACCCATGATGCAGTGATTTCATTAACACTTTGAAACAAATTTTTCCCCAAGAGTAGGCGTAGAAGATCTCTAAGTCAGCAACAACAAAAAAGGTCTAAGGATATGTTGACCTCAAAAAATGGACTTTCGAGCCACCAACAGATAATTCTTCTAGTCCACTCCTTCCTGCGCTCAATAGCAAGTCGTTAGTCACTCGAGCCCCCTTTTTCCCGGCGGAGATGGTGGCGGCCGCGAGCACTCCTACGGTCAAGTCAGTTTTCAGTTTGAATATATGGGTCATCGATGGGAAGATGATCACCGGAGACGTGAAGAGATAATATGGAGTGAATAAAGTGCGTATGTTAGGAGAGAATAACTTATGCTCTTTAAAATGGTAGAAAAGCGAATCCTTCTTCTGGGACAAGGAGGTTGTATTTATACTAAGGGTGGAAGGAGGAGAGCCGTTGGATGAGAAGACACGTGGCCTTGAATCCTTCCACCCTGTTCCATCCTAGACGTCAATCTGTCCATCAATAGGTTGGCGGATCTTTATTGTTCTGACTTATGCGGCTGAATTACCGTTTGAACCCTGCCACACGTCCCATCAGTCAGTCAAAGATTTAACGTTGGAGATTTGTACAAAAGGACTTCGGCTAGAGAGAGGTGGGGCAGTTCAGCGAAGCGTCGTTGCGGAGTACGGGCCTTTGCATCCGCTGAAAGGTGCGGATGAGTTCGATTATGTTTATTAAGGCACTTCAGTTCGGTCCCCACACCAAATCAGTTCGCCTATGCGTGGGGCTTTTCCTGCTTGACACGTGTTGGGTCTTTTTGGACCCTAACAATAGTCCCTCAAGTCCATGTATGGATTATTTATATAATGCGTGGACTTTCTGGAGTCGATATGCTTGCAGGGGTGTTCGGGAGATGCGTGTGGTTCTTTGACTGTGCGCGAGACGAGGAATATCGTAGCGTCGAACGGCGGGGCTTTCGACCCTCGTAATCATAATTTCTCAAGCCGTATTGTGCATTAACTAGAGGCGACAGCTTTTGAAGTAGGGCGCTCCGAGAGCTGGTGACCCTGAGTATGAGTTTTCCGAAGCGATTACAGTGGGGAGCTCTTAGGAAAACTGTTGCAACTCTATATGAGTTGGCCGAAGTGATTGCAGTTGGCAGCTCTTAGGAGAACTGTTGCAATTCTGCAGTATGAGTTGGCCGAAGTGATTGCAGTTGACAGCTCTTAGGAGAACTGTTGCAACTCTGCACTATGAGTTGGCCGAAGTGATTGCAGTTGGCAGCTCTTAGGAGAACTGTTGCAATTTTACAGTATGAGTTGGCCGAAGTGATTGCAGTTGGCAGCTCTTAGGAGAACTGTTGCAACTCTGCAATATGAGTTGACCGAAGTGATTGCAGTTGGTAGCTCTTAGAAGAACTGTTGCAATACTGCAGTATGAGTTGGTCGAAGTGATTGCAGTTGGCAGCTCTTAGGAGAACTGTTGCAACTCTACAATATGAGTTGGCCAAAGTGATTGCAGTTGGCAGCTCTTAGGAGAACTGTTGCAATTCTGCAGTATGAATTGGCCAAAGTGATTGCAGTTGGCAGCTCTTAGGAGAACTGTTACAACTCTGCAATATGAGTGGCCGAAGTGGCGGCGCTGAATAGACGGTCTTGGGTTGTGTGCATGACTCGAAAGTTTCTCGCGTTTTTTCAAGGTAATAATGAGGGGGGCGTTGTTTTCTTCTAGGACACGCTCCCCCTTTATCCTAGGAGATAATTATGGCAATGGCTCCCCAGCATTCAAGGCGACGCGCTTGGCCTTTGCGTAAGTTCCACGGCTTTATCAGGGCCCTTGATTCAAATGCCTTTTGGTTTGGACGGTGATGATCAGCTTTAGATTTAGATGGCCACGATCTGCTTTGGGAAGATCTAACGGCTGGGGTGATTCTTGGGTTTCTATATAAGCCCCTTCCTCCGCCATTTGAAGGTTTACTTTGTCCAAAAAATCAGAAAATGCTCCCAAACTCTGTCGAATCTTCTTCTCCAGAGAACAAGTAATTCCAACAAGCACATTGGTAATCCCGGCGACCGACGAATCTTCTTCGACCTTAGGTAAATCGATTTTCCTACTTTTTTTTCACCTTTTTCCTTTGAATTTGAGACCTTTCTGGAAAAATGGCTGCTGAGGGCGATTCTAGAATTTCTGTAAGGGGGGAGGGGCGAGGTGTTGAGAGTGCCGAACTGAGGGAGCCCATCTTGATCACTTCAGATGAGTTGGGTAGAGCCATTAGGGCTGGGGAGAACGTTTGGAGGCATCCAAACTCTCTAGTAGACACTTCAGTTCGATGGGGGGCTTCCAACTACCCTTCAAAGGCCACTCCGGCCATGATATAAAAATGTAGGACTGTTTGTAGGGTCCTAGATTCCATCCAGCTGCTTTTACCAAGGCCGGATGAAAGGGCTTGTTATCCGAGGTCGGGGTGTATGGCAGTAAGTGAAAGCCTATTCCGGGCTGGTCTTAGGCTTCCTTTCCACGCATTCTTTAGGTTGGTTCTGCGATCATATGGGTTGGCCCCGACCCAACTAAATCCGAACTCATGGTCCCAACTGGTGGGGTCGTGGATGCTGTGGAGGCAGGTCAGCATTGGAGTTGACATGCCTTTCAGTGTCTTCCACTCCATTTACCTTCCGAAGTGCGTAGCTGGGGAGGGGAATAAGTGGTGGTATTATCTGTCTCCCTGGGGTCCCATTCCCCCTTTGTGACCGACCTGCCCTCTTCAGTGAAAGGGTGGAAAGATTCGTGGTTCTGGGCAACTGAGAGGTGTGACACAATGAAGAATGACCCCATGGCGCCTCTGACAGTTCCCACCACTTACTCCACTCATAGTAAGTTTTGTTTCCGAAGTGACTTCACTCGATATATTCCCTCATGTACTTAATATTTTTATTGTTTGTAGGTCCCAAGCCGAGGTGTGAAATTTTCGAGGAGGAGTGGGGTATCATTAGTGACATCTACCACCTCGACCCCCGAGAGAAGAGCTTCAACAAGCTTATCTGCTTGAACGTTGACCTCATTCACCACAGTCTGATGTCTACCCAGCGTAAGTTTCACTTCGTTATTTACTCTCTTCTAGTATGATTCATTGAGTACTTAACTTTATTTTCATCTTGCAGAGGATTTTGTGAAGAAGAGGCCCCTCAAACCTGACTTTGCTACCATAAGGCGTAGCGTTACTGAGGCCAGGGCTCTTCGCACCAGCATGGCTGAATACAAGAAGCAGGCGGAGAGGCTGCACTCCTTGAGCAAGACCCAGAAGGTCGTCGAGGAGGAAACTGCTGAGGAGGGGGCTCCTCTAGTGCGGACTAAGAGGAAGGGTTCGGCAGCAACTTCCACTTCTGCTCCTGCTACTTCTGCGAGCCCTCCGGTGATCTCTCCCAATGTCTCAGCCGAAGTGACCGTTGCTGTCCTGGCTGAAGCCCAAGTCGTTGTGCCCATCACTTCCTTCCCAGGTGGGGGCCCTTCAAAGAAGAGGTTGAAGAAGTCAGCAACCGCTGAGACCCAGTGAAAAACTCCTGACCTCATTGGGAGTAAAGATGAGGAATTGTCAGAGGCGGTGCTGGAGATGCTTCTGCCTGAGATCGCCTCGGCTGCAAGGGTCCACAACAAATATTGGACTCAGGCGTGGCAGGACCATATTGCTTCTTGTAAGGTGGAGGACATCTTGGCTGCCAACAGTGCCTATGTGGCCAGAGCTTTAACCCTCAGCTCGGCAGCTGACGATCTGGTTCGGGGCCTCCGGAAGAAGATTGACGATCTGGAGAGAATGGTGGAGGCCTCTGCTGCCTGGGAGGAGGAGGTAGAGAAGGCGAAGAACAGGGCTGATGACTTCGAAGCGAGGTGGGTTGAGGCCACGACAAAGCTGGATTCTTCTGAGGTGCAAGTAAAGCACCTCAGAAATGAATTGCATGAGGTCGTCTCCCAGGTGGCTGCGCTCACAAAGAGGGTCGACCAGTCAATGAACATCAGGGCCTCGCCTCTGAAGCCCTTAAGACGGCGAACAAAGAGAGGGCTGAGCTAAGAACGTTATCGGGGGCCCAGGCTGAGGAGATAGCCTCGTTAGAGGCCGAAGCGAAGCTAACAGAAGAGGTGGCAGTTCGGAAGTACAAGGATAACTTTACAGAAATTCCTGAGTACGATGATTTCGCCAACTACTGGGCTTCGTAAGTGCCCGAGAGATTATATCTCGCCTGCGTAAGAAGCACCCAGAGCTGGACATTGGGTTCATAGAGGTAGAGTTCGGCGATCCTACTGGGGGGCGACCTGAAGCAGAGGAAGAGGAAGAAGTGCCCAAGGAGTAGGTGCAGATCTGCTTTTGTAATGGCTTCGGCCTAATTTTGTAATGGCTTCGGCCCAATTTTGTAAATGGCTTCGGCCCAATTTATACTTAATGAAATTTTTTATTCTTCCACGTTGGCTCTTGATTTTGCCACTTCCCTGTGATTGTGCTAGCCCACTTCGATACGAATATAATGATGAGGTTCGGCAAAGACTTAACCATTTAAGACAATCACTTGAGAAAATGATAAGTCAATTGACTCATGTGTGATCAGTTCGGTAAAGACTTAACCATTTAAGAAAATGATAAGTTAATTGACTCCCGTGTGATCAGTTCGGTTAGGTTCGATGTGTGAGAACGCTTGTCACTTCGTCAAAGATGGCACCCGAACCACCTCTGACTAGGCTTTATCCTTAGAGGTGATTGATGGTGGATTTGCACCTCGGCTAGGATGTTTGGTGCGTGAGAGTGCTTGTGGCTTCGTCAAAGATGGCACCCGCACCACCTCTGACTGGGTTTTATCCTTGGAGGTGATCCCCGGTGGATTTGCACCTTGTCTAGGATGTTTGATGCGTGAGAGCACTTGTGGCTTTGTCAAAGATGGCACCCGCACCACCTCTGACTGGGCTTTATCCTTGGAGGTGATCCCTGGTGGATTTGCACCTCGGCTAGGATGTCTGGTGCGTGAGAGCGCTTGTGGCTTTGTCAAAGATGGTACCCGCACCACCTCTGACTGGGCTTTATCCTTGGAGGTGATCCCTGGTGGATTTGTACCTC
The DNA here is from genome assembly GCA_019395295.1 of Osmanthus fragrans. NCBI lineage: Eukaryota > Viridiplantae > Streptophyta > Magnoliopsida > Lamiales > Oleaceae > Osmanthus > Osmanthus fragrans. The sequence continues at coordinate 11,758,443 of CM033353.1, forward strand.
GGCTAGGATGGCTGATGTGTGAAAACTATAATACCCCAAAATTTTATGCTCGTTAAATTAATTTGCTCACTTCTTTTTAAAATAACAATTAAACTTTCAAAATTCTATTGCCAAAGTTATTAATGGTTGCCAATTTTGCATTGGTCGATTTATTGAAGGTTTGCATTTTTGATTGATTAAAAGTTTACCATGATTAGTTAATTAGGGGTTTGGGATAATTGTTAAATTTTACACCTATTTTCCTACTTGTATTTCTCTTGGCCGAAATGGGGGGGGGAGTACCACCTTTGTAGGAGATTAATGCATGAGATGTTTACCATTTTTTAATCAAGCATGAGGTGGTTATTGCTGGACATGCAAGACTAATGACTAAGCTAAAACAAGTTGGAGGTGGAATGATGCCATGAAAGGAGGATTTATGCAAACACACGTGGCCTACCAATTCTATTAATTATCATTTGCATTGCTTTGCTTCTATATATATATAACCAAGGGATGAGCAGCCTATATCTTTGCAAAACTAGAGTTTAGTTAGAGATAAAAAAAGGTGCAAGAAGAAAGAAAAAAAAAATAAAGGAAAGAGAAAAGGAAGCAAAGTCTAACACTCTCAATTCATCTATCAACCGAAGTTTCTTCAAGTGTTTCTGTAAGATACTTTCTTTGCTTAAGTGGTAGGATTTCATGGTAATATTTATGCTTAAGTTATGTATGAAAACCATAACATGAAAGATGTGGACAAGTCCACAAAGTTAGATATCTATGCCTTAGGACAAGTCTGAAGGGCACCGGCAAGCTGGAATGTGCAAGTATGTGTTTGTATGCTTTCTTTTGCGTAGTATTAACATGTTAAATCCAAGCATAGTATCTTACTGAGTATCCTTTATACTCATAGTATCCTATAATAAATTTTCAGATCCATAGATGTGACGTTGGTGGAAGTCAGTCGGCGTAGTCGATGATGAGTTAAGGACAAGGTTACTTCGCATCGAAGTTTTGTTTTTGCATGTTTTGTTCGACTGCTTCATATATGTTTTTCTTATGGTATTGTATAAAAACATGTATAAGACATGATGTAATATGGTACCGGAAGTAAATTATGTAATTATATCTTCCATGTTATGTTAAGAAACATATTGTTTAGACTTATTTTCTTGAATGACAAAAGAGGCAGAATCCGGGCAGATTCTAGGTCATTTTCAAAACGATATTTCCAAATCTGTAGGCATCCGTTTGAGATTCTAAAAATACTACTGCGTTCCTATTTGAGTTTTCTATATATGGGCGTAAAAATCACTCAATTTGGATGTCTATGGCCTGAGATATGAAATTTTAAACATTGAAGGGTCAATCTGGAATTTTCTGTGCAACACTACACTGTTTTCAATAAAACGTCCATACTATATGAACTCGAAAATTTTTCATGTTTTAACCTAGAAAACTACTTGAAATTATCTTTCCAATGCCATAGATTTCATAGAAAACGGAGTTGGGATGAATTTTATAAAAATAGTTGAACTTACTGCCCTAACTTACCGTGGCTGCACCAAATCCATTTTTGTAAAGTATAATTTTTGTCGACATGCGCTTCTGCTGGCCATTATTTTTTTACGAGAGACATTTTACAAAATTGAAAATAAGTTTCTAACATGTAATACATTTTTTTTAGAGTATTTACATGTACCAAAGGCAGAACCTATTATGATTAGTACGTGACCCTTGAAGTTTAAGTTCGGGGTGTCATAAAAAGGCTTTTGTGAAATGACATTAAGAGTGAAGTAATTGAAAACAGCTCTTTTATTGATAGAGTTTACAAGGGTTCTACTGGAAATACTTCCTCAAATGTTCGGTGTTCCAGGGGTGGGGCATGATTTTTCCTTCAAGATCTTCAATTCGGTAAGTACCAGGTCGCACTTCTTCATAGATCCGATACGGACCTTTCCAGGTGGGATGAAGGAAAAACTTTGCGAAGTACCAGGTCATCGATGCGTAGGATTCTCTTCTTCACTTTGGCATTGTAATATCGCATCATTTTTCACTGGTAAGAGGTGAGATTGATCTGGGAGTCATCTCTCGTTTCTTCAAGGAGGTCCAGATCAAATTTCCTCAGATCGTCATTTGTTATCTCGTTGAAATGAATGCGACGAGGCGAGGGGACACCAACCTCTATGGGGCTCATAGCCTCAGCTTCGTATGCCATGGAGAATGGAGTCTCCCCAGTTGGCGTTTTGCAGGTGGTTCTTATAGCCCAGAGCACTTGCGGGAGCTCGTCCACCCAGACCCCTTTGGAAGTTTCCAACTTTTTCTTCAATGTGAGTTTGATGGTCTTATTGACAACTTCGACCTGGCCATTTGCTTGTGGGTGATGGGGTGAGGAGCTCTGCACCTGCATGAGGAGCTCTTGCATGGAGGTGTTTTGAGCTGCTATATTCCTCATGTCTGCAGCCGTGCGAGCCACTTCGGCAGTTAGCATTGCAGCGGTTCTCGTACCTCTGCGATGCCGATGGTGGGGCCTTTGATGCGTCACATTGGTTCGAATGATCTTTTCTTCAGAGACATTCCTAGCCCTAGTAACTTCCACGTCGTCTTCTAAGCTCATGATCCGAAGTGGCGGGGATAATGCACAGCTCTTAGTTCTTTTTCAAGAATTAAGTTCCTTTTCCAATGGAGAAAATCAACCGGGTATCCAAGCAAGCTTTTTGGTAGAAAACTCGTGGTTTAAGCAAGTTTCCCACAGACGGTGCCAATCTGTTGACCTCAAAAAATGGACCTTCGAGCCGCCAACAGATAATTCTTCTAGTCCACTCCTTCATGTGCTCAATAGCAAGTCGTTAGTCACTCGAGCCCCCTTTTTCCCGACGGGGATGGTGGCGACCGCGAGCACTCCAACGGTCAAGTCAATTTTCAGTATGAATGTATGGGTCACCGGTGGGTAGATGATCACCGGAGACGTGAAGAGATAATATGGAGTGAATAAAGTGTGTATGTCAGGAGAGAATAACTTATGCTCTTTAAATTGGTAGAAAAGCGAATCCTTCTTCTGGGACAAGGAGGTTGTATTTATACTAATGGTGGAAGGAGGAGAGCCGTTGGATGAGAAGACACGTGGCCTCGAATCCTTCCACCCTGTTCCATCCTAGACGTCAATCTGTCCATCAATAGGTTGGCGGATCTTTATTGTTCTGACTTATGCGGCTGAATTGACCGTTTGAACCTTGCCACACATCCCATCAGTCAGTCAAAGATTTAACGTTGGAGATTTGTACAAAAAGACTTCGGCTGAGAGAGGTGGGGCAGTTCAGCGAAGCGTCGTTGAGGAGTACAGGCCTTTGCATCCGCTGAGAGGTGCGGATGAGTTCGGTTCTGGTTATTAAGACACTTCAGTTCGGACCCCACACCAAATCAGTTCACCTATGCGTGGGGCTTCTCCTGCTTGACACGTGTCGGGTCCTTTTGGACCCGTAACAGGATATATTCCCAAATTTCGGTCTCGTGCATTGAAAATTCCCTCCATGAGTAATGCTATCCCGAGCTTGTACCTGTTATTCCTATTAGGGGCATTTATAAAAAAAAAAAACCTCTACAAGTTGCTATGTGTGACCCTATCGCTCTTGTCGAACATTTTCTCAAAGAGCCATTTTTTAGCCAAGATCTTTTCTCTAGTTGGTACCTTGATTTAATTTAAGTCATTTAAAAGAAAGGCCATGCGTTCAAATCTCGAAGATATGATAAAAATTTGTGAAAGATAAAATGGGCTAGGTTTTCTCATAGCGGATAATACGTAAGTTAACGGCTTGGTCACAGAAGTCGGATTGTTACATATACACCATTTGTTGTATTATCTGTGCCAAAAGTTTCAACTCCGACATTTTCGATATGTGCCCTAGGCAGCTATCTTCAAATAGCTTCTTTTGTTGCACATCGAAGTAGTCCAATTTTAACATATAATGTGTTTCTAACTTGGGATATTTGTGAAGTAGCTTGCTCTTCCTCTGGAACTTGATATCTATACGAGCGCTTTTTCTACAAAGACATAACAAAATAGTCAAGCTAAAGTTAGATCAAGTACTGATCAAGAATGACATAATCTTAAACTATCAAGAAAAACATGCCACAAGTAATAAGAATGACAAATCAAGTATCGACAATAAATGGATGTATAATTACTTTGAAAGGTCTATCAACTTGCACTAAATTAAATTACACATGTTTGCTTCTGAGCTGACTAAAATGACTAACGAGCAACCAAAACTCTTAAGCACATAACCCAGCACTGGAACAAATCAACTTGACAACCACTGCTTGAATTTTGACACTAAATTTAACAAAATAATATTTGTTAGGTTTTAACTGTTTTAATGCAAATACAATTGTAAAGATTCGAATCCACGCTTTTCCTTTGAATTATACAAAACTTAGCAACAATATCATTTGATGAGTCCGATTTATTTTTATAACAAAATTATATATGTTCATTTTGAACAAAATAATTGTTATATTTAGACTTTAGGCCTTGTTTGATTCCCATTTTTTCTTTCTTTTTTTCAACCACACATTCTTCAATAAACTAATATTACACGCAAATTCAAAAAATTTATTTATTTTTAGTCACACATTCTCCATCAAATTACTATTTCAAAATGCATTTTTTGCAAAAATGAGTATCAAATGGGCTCTTAATATTTTCTTGTGACCGACAGTAGACAGTCAATGATCGCCCGTGCTGACTCAAACTTCTATATTCGCCCATGAGTGTCAGTGCTCTATTGGTTGAGCAATACTAATTTTACTAGTATTAAGATTATGTTTTCAAACAATATTCATCTGGCAAAGAGAGTCATGGGTTTACATGACAAATTGGAAAACAAAATGCAAGGACCATTTCCCAATCTCGGATAGAAAGAAACAATCTCTTATGTGTACTATATAAAAGAATTCTTGTTCTTAGGTCAACGTACCTCAAAACACCCTCGACGCATTCATCAATAAAAGGTGAAAGATCGTGTTTGCAAACCATCTCCCTGTAAGTGTTATGCCCTAGGTCCAATCGATTTAGGTTGTAAACACTTTTTTAATATGTTTAATGCATTTATTTTGGCAAGATCTATTGTTTATTTAAATTGATATTCTGTTGAATGATATTAAATAATAGAGTCCGTAGATTCAAGTTTCAGTAGTTTGTTAATCACAAGGAGTTGTGATTGTGAGATACAAATTACGTTTGATTGAATCTTAAATAATCCATGGTCATATGTAATAACGAGATACGGATATCGTTATTACGGATAGACCATCACGTGTGGCTTTTCTTACTTGTGAAGTAAGTAGCTGATCTCACGAGCTAAAGTGTAGTGACACTTAAATGAACACGTGAATGTTTTGTTATAGAACAAAACGTTGGAGACCCGCTGGGGAGATTCCACATGGATAGCTATCTAAGTGTCAGTGGTTAATCTCCAATGTTCGGTGGTGGAATTGATCCTTCGACTTGAGGTCATCATAGTATCTTATATGGGGACAGTCATACTTTAGTGATGCTGGAAGTTGCTCTAACAAGGGCCGCTAATACGGCGTCGTTCGGGTATGTCAAGAATCATATGAAGGTTGTGAATGACCAATAGAGGATTCGTCACTCTTAGATAGTAAGAGTTTGTGATCTACATTTCATCCAATTAAGTTGATAATGAAATCCTTGGCCAAGGTGTACACATAAGTCGGAAAGGAGTTTTCGACTTACGTTGACTTAATAGTGGAATGAAAGATATGATCGATAATCGAGATTAACACATATCCATATCTCGTAATTGATCGGATCATATTGACGAAGGGATTATAGTTTCACGATAAACGAACGAGTTTGGTTTTGTCATACCACGTGACATTTCCCATCGCATGTATTGCCCTGACACATTGCTAGATTCAATCTGGGACGACGGATGTGAATTACTATTAAATCGAAAGAGTATTTTGTTTTATCGATTTTGATTAGATCAAAATAATAATTCACGTCGTTAGGTATCGTGATTGGAAACCTAATGGGTCACACACAAAATGAGAATTGGAAGATTGAGAGTTACCAATTAATTAATTGACAATCGTTGGATAATTAATTAATTGGGTTACTTATTAATAGGCCCGACTTAATTAATAAGATTAATTAATTCATGGACCGGATTTAATTAATTGGATTAATTAAATACTGGACCGGGTTAACTTTAAGGGACGGGCCAAGCCCGTTTGGGCTTATATATAAGTTGCTAGGGTTTCTGGGTTTGTAGAGAATTCATTCATTATTCTTGCTAGCACAAGAAATAAAAACCCTGGTTTTCTCTCTACATTGTTCTCTGTGTGGATACTATTGGAGGCTGGATAATTGGACAGCTGTGGGAGGCAGATTGGGATTGCTGAAGCAGAAGGAATAGCAAAAGAGTTTGCAGATTTCACAAAAAGGTAAAATCTATATCACAATTTCTATCTAAACGCAAAGTAGATCCTTGGTGGGAATCGAAAATTGTTATATTTTCGCTGTGCATGTTTAAGTAGATTCCCAACAGTGGTATCAGAACCTACTTTGTATTTGTTAGAAATTGTTTTACATATTACTACAATCAAAAGTTGATTATTCATGTTATTCTTGAATCTAGCAATTAGAAAATAATTTTTTCTTTTATTCAAAATCTGTTTTGAAAAAAAAAAAAAAAAAAAAAAAAAAAAAGTCTAATTGGATCGAAGTGGCGGCGGCGGCAGCCAGCCGGCCGGCTGCTACAGCAACAACGCCCGGCGCTGTCTGCAGTAGCAGCCACGCCGGGCGCTGCTTGCAGCGGCAGCACCGGCTGCTGCTGCTGCGTGTTAAGCAGCAGCGCCGGGCGCTGCTGCAGCGGTGGGAAGCCACCGCTCAAGGCGGCTCCCACCGCATCCCCTAAGGGGCGGCGACGATCGCCGCCCCTGAAAGAAAAAAAAAAAAAATTTTTTTTTTTTTTTTGCAGAGGAAGAAACGGGTGGAGGCAGGGGCCTCCAATGCAATTTGTGAAATTGCAGGCCCCCGCATGCAATTAGGTTTAGGGTTGTTTTGCAATTTTAAATGGAGGACCTGTCATGCAAATTCCGAAATTGAAGGACTTGCCTTTTTAATTTTAATCTTGGGCCAAATTGTAATTTTCGAAATTGGTTTTAAAAACTAATTCTAAAATATTTTAAAATTGTATTTTAAATGGGTTTGACCCACCTTTTAACTTTGACCCAAAATTAAATTTTTATTTAAAATTGACGACTTTTATATTTCTGTTAAAATTAGATTTTAACCTAAATATTTATTTTCAACCCTAAATTGGATTTTATTTTGTTTAGAAGCTTTTCTAAATTAAAATATAAATTCATTTTCAATTAGAGTTGGACTCTAATTTTATGTTTAATTAAAATTTGATTTTAATTAAATTATTCACCCTAGTATATTCTTAAGATTAGAGTTAGACTCTAATTTAATATTTAATTAGAATATGATTTTAGTTAAATAGTTTTGCCCTATAATTATGGAATTGGAGTTTGACTCCAATTCGGTATTTAATTAAAATTTGATTTTAATTAAATAAGCCCGCTAATTAAATTAATTGATTAATTCGATTAATTAATTATTTAATTTTTCCGATCCATATGTTTAAATGGTTTAGACGACTTTAATTGCTAGATTCTTGAAACATGCTTGCATATAATATTAGATATTATATAGGAACATTTATGTGATGAATGTTTATTAGTGGATGATTATGGACTCGACCATGTGGATGTGTTGAATGAATGGTTTAATTCTTTTTGTTTTATGGGCCTGCGAGCTCTTAATTGTTTTGGGCCTACGTGCCTATTAATATTGTTGTTATTATGGGCCTGCGAGCTCTTAATTGTCTTGGACCTGCGAGTTCGTTGCTATTATGATATATATATGGGCCTGCGAGTCCAATTTCATTTAGGCCTGCGTGCCAACTAGTATAGGATACAGGTTCTGGCCTAATTGAAGACACAGGAATAGGAGGATACCATGGAGATGGTGCATTGACAATGATTCAATGCAATACCCCCTAAGAATTGACCAACTAGTCTTCCTTTTGGCTCAGGAAGACTAGATAGAATTAGTCCATAATCATCCACACTATTATATGTATGTTTATTTGCATAATTGATGCATGTTTAAATAAATATATATATATACACATTGATGAGACCTATGCATGATAAATCCCTCACCAAAATATTAAGTCAATTTTATTATTAGCCTTCCATCATTATAGTGAAAAACGAGAGTCCTAAATCGATTTCAGCTTGTTGAGTACACTCAAGGCTGGTCTATTAGGGATATGTTTGACACTATGAAACATTAGATGTTTCTGAATGATGGGTTTGACTTAACTAAAATTTATCTTTTGTTGAGTACACTCAAGGAGATAAAATTTAGAGGCGTGTTAGGCTAACACATAAGATGTGTGAAGATAAGGAGTTATCGGCTTAATGATCTGGGAGTTGTATAGAGATACAATTGATAATAATACCTACCTAAATGTTTTATCAAGATTTGTTGAGTACACTCAAGGTTTTGACATAACAGATGGGATCTCAGCCCACTGAGAATCAAATGTTGATTCTAATAATTTATGTGTGAGGGTCATAAATTTATTTTAAACAGTGGGAGCAAATTTAATTGAAGTCCATATTAAATTTGTGCAATGCATTTTAATACATATTAATTCTTTACTTTTCGTCATTTACAGTTTTTGAATCATGAGTAATCATATGAATTTGAGAGGCATACTTGATGCCAACAAACTGACCGGACCAAATTTTCTCGATTGGCACCGTAATTTGAGAATTGTTCTCAGGCATGAGAAAATTGGGTATGTCCTTGAGCAGCCCTTTCCAAGGGTACCTACTGAAAACTCTACTGAAGAAGAGGTGGCTGCTTACAACAAACACAGTGATGACGATAATACTGCAGCATGTGTGATGCTTGCAGCCATGTCACCTGAGTTGCAAAAGCAACATGATGGTATGGATGCTCACACTATGATTTTTCGTCTCAAGGAGTTGTATGATGAACAATCACGTGAGGAAAGATATGATACTTCCAAGCAACTGTACCGGTGCAAAATGACAGAGGGATCTTCAGTCAGTGCTCATGTGCTGAAGATGATTGGCTTTATTGAAAAATTGAGTCAATTGGGTTTCATAATGGACCACGAGCTAAGTGTTGACTTAGTTCTACAATCTCTGCCAGATAGTTATTCACAGTTCATCATGAACTTTAATATGAATAAGATCGAGTGCACACTCCCTGAGTTGCTTAATATGCTTAAGACTGTTGAGCTCAATGTCAAAGCGAATGCTGGGCATGTGTTAGCCATTCAATCCTCTAAGGGCACTAAGAGGAAGATTAAAGGAAGTTTTAAGAAAACATCCAAGAAGGCTAAGGGTACTATCAAAATGGTTAAAGCAAACAAGGACAATACCAAGTCTGATGACCCGTGCTATCACTGTGGAGTGAAAGGTCATTGGAAGAGGAACTGCAAGGCTTACCTCGCAAGCTTGAAGTCAAAGAAGTCTTCTGAAACTTCTACTTCAGGTAATTTTGTTATCGAGGTTAATATGTCTACTTCATTAGCTTCTTGGGTATTAGATACCGGATGTGGATCTCATATTTGTATAAATATGCAGGGACTAAAGAAAAGTAGATCACTGCAGAAAAGAGAAGTTGACCTGCGTGTGGGAAATGGATCAAGAGTTGCTGCATTAGCTGTAGGGACATACTTCTTACCATTGCCTTCGGGTTTAGTATTAGAATTAGAGAATTGCTATTTTGTTCCTGCCATTACTAAAAACATTATTTCTATTTCATGTTTGGACATGAATAATTTTTCAATTATTGTTAAGAACAATCGTTGTTCATTTTATAAAGATGAGATCTTTTATGGTTATGGCATATTACAAAATGGCATTTATATTCTTGATACTGAATCGTCTATTATGAGTATAGAAAATAAAAGGCATAAATGTGATAATCTAAATAATACTTATCTCTGGCATTGTAGACTAGGTCACATCAATGAGAAACGCATTTCCAAGTTACATAAAGATGGATTCTTGGGGTCAACTGATTTTGAATCATTTGACAAGTGCGAATCGTGCCTATTAGGCAAGATGACCAAATTTCCTTTTACTGGAAAAGGAGAAAGAGCTGCACAATTACTGGGTCTAATACATACTGATGTATGTGGACCCATGTCAATAACTGCTAGAGGTGGTTTCTCTTACTTCATCACATTTACTGATGATCATTCTAGATATGATTATGTATATTTGATGAAGTTCAAGCATGAAGCACTTGAAAAGTTCAAGGAATTCAAACTTGAAGTAGAGAAACAAACAGGTAAAAATATTCTCACACTAAGATCAGATCGAGGTGGAGAATATCTGAAAGGAGAATTTTTAGATTATCTAAAAGAGAATGGGATTCTCTCGCAGTGGACTCCACCATATACACCGCAACATAATGGTGTATCTGAACGGAGGAACCGCACACTATTAGATATGGTGCGATCAATGATGAGCCATGCAAACCTCCCAAAATCGTTTTGGGGTCATGCACTAATTACCGCGTGCTACACACTAAATCGTGTCCCATCTAAATCGATCGAAAAAACTCCATACGAGTTATGGAAGGGAAAAAGACCCAACTTATCTCATATGAAAATATGGGGCTGTGACGCTTATGTGAAGCGTACTGAATCGGATAAGCTTGAGACTAAGTCCGATAAATACATATTTGTGGGGTATCCTAAAGAAACAATTGGATACCAGTTCTACAATCCCGTTGAGAAGAAGGTGTTCGTCTCAAGACATGCCATATTCCTAGAGAAAGAGTTTATTCTAGGAGAGGGCAGTGGGAGCAAGTTAGAACTTGAAGAAGTTCACGAATCCACAGATGTTGTTGACCGATTAGATGACCCTGAGTCTGATCCCACACCTGTTGAAGGATTGACTCCTAATCAGGATATAGAGATACCTGAGGACACTCTGGCTCAGCGTAAATCAAGTAGGACCATTCGACCTCCCAAAAGGTACAAATTCACGATTACTAATCAAGTATTGTTAATCGAGGATGATGAGCCTACTAATTACGCAGAAGCAAAGTCAAATGTTGACTCAAAGAGATGGCAAGAGGCTATGGAATCCGAAATGAACTCAATGTATGAAAACAAGGTTTGGACCTTGGTCGACCCTCCTGATGGGATAAAACCCATAGGTTGTAAATGGGTTTACAAGAAAAAGGTCGACATTGATGGGAATATCCATACATACAAAGCAAGGCTAGTAGCGAAAGGTTACACACAAAGACAAGGTGTTGACTTTGATGAAACTTTTTCGCCTGTAGCCATGCTGAAGTCCATTCGGATTTTGCTTGCAATTGTTGCATACCACGATTATGAGATATGGCAAATGGATGTCAAAATCGCTTTCCTTAATGGAAACCTACAAGAGGAAGTGTACATGACACAACCTGAAGGTTTTGAGTCCAAAGAAGTCAACAAGGTATGTAAGCTTAATCGATCCATTTATGGATTGAAGCAAGCCTCTAGGAGCTGGAATCTTCGTTTTGATGAGACAATCAAAGAGTTTGATTTTATCAAAAATGAAGATGAACCGTGTGTTTATAAGAAGACAAGTGGGAGCGCTGTCGTATTCCTTATACTATATGTAGATGACATATTATTAATGGGAAACGACATCCCAATGCTTCAATCAGTAAAATTGTGGTTGTCAAAGAATTTCTCCATGAAAGATATGGAAGAAGCAGCATATATCTTGGGAATTAAGATCTATAGAGATAGATCTAAAATATTGCTTGGCTTATCTCAATCTTCGTACATAGATAAAATCTTGAGAAGATTTAACATGGAAGAGTCCAAAAAGGGGTTGTGTCCCATGTCACATGGGATTCATCTCTCAAAAGATATGTGTCCTAAAACACATGATGAAAGGAGTCGCATGGATAAGATTCCTTATGCCTCAGCGATAGGATCTATCATGTATGCGATGCTATGTACGAGACCAGATGTTTCATACGCTCTAAGTGTTACGAGCAGGTTTCAAGCAAACCCTGGTGAGAAACATTGGATAGCAGTTAAGAACATTCTTAAGTACTTAAGAAGAACTAAAGATGTGTTCTTGATATATGGAGGAGATGAACTGAAGGTTCATGGATATACTGATGCTAGCTTCCAAACTGACAAGGATGATAGCAAATCTCAATCTGGATATATGTTTACTCTCAACAACGGAGCGGTTAGTTGGAAAAGTTCCAAACAGGAGACAACCGCTGATTCAACAACGGAAGCCGAGTACATTGCTGCTTCTGAAGCAGCGAAGGAAGCTGTCTGGATCAAGAAGTTCGTTAATGAACTGGGAGTTGTTCCTAGCATTGTTGATCCCATACCTTTGTATTGTGATAACAATGGAGCCATCGCGCAAGCGAAGGAACAGAGGTCTCATCAACGATCCAAACATGTGCTAAGGCGATATCATCTCATCAGGGAGATTATACAAAGAAATGACGTGAAGATAGAGCGAGTTCCCATAGATGATAATATTGCAGATCCATTGACAAAGCCGTTGTCACAGCATAAGCATGATCGTCATGTAGAGACTTATGGTATTAGATACATGAGTGATTGGATCTAGTGCAAGTGGGAGTTTGTAAGTGTTATGCCCTAGGTCCAATCGATTTAGGTTGTAAACACTTTTTTAATATGTTTAATGCATTTATTTTGGCAAGATCTATTGTTTATTTAAATTGATATTCTGTTGAATGATATTAAATAATAGAGTCCGTAGATTCAAGTTTCAGTAGTTTGTTAATCACAAGGAGTTGTGATTGTGAGATACAAATTACGTTTGATTGAATCTTAAATAATCCATGGTCATATGTAATAACGAGATACGGATATCGTTATTACGGATAGACCATCACGTGTGGCTTTTCTTACTTGTGAAGTAAGTAGCTGATCTCACGAGTTAAAGTGTAGTGACACTTAAATGAACACGTGAATGTTTTGTTATAGAACAAAACGTTGGAGACCCGCTGGGGAGATTCCACATGGATAGCTATCTGAGTGTCAGTGGTTAATCTCCAATGTTCGGTGGTGGAATTGATCCTTCGACTTGAGGTCATCATAGTATCTTATATGGGGACAGTCATACTTTGGTGATGCTGGAAGTTGCTCTAACAAGGGCCGCTAATACGGCGTCGTTCGGGTATGTCAAGAATCATATGAAGGTTGTGAATGACCAATAGAGGATTCGTCACTCTTAGATAGTAAGAGTTTGTGATCTACATTTCATCCAATTAAGTTGATAATGAAATCCTTGGCCAAGGTGCAAACATAAGTCGGAAAGGAGTTTTCGACTTATATTGACTTAATAGTGGAATGAAAGATATGATCGATAATCGAGATTGACACATATCCATATCTCGTAATTGATCGGATCATATTGACGAAGGGATTATAGTTTCACGATAAACGAACGAGTTTGATTTTGTCATACCACGTGACATTTCCCATCGCATGTATTGCCCTGACACATTGCTAGATGTCAATCTGGGACGACGGATGTGAATTAGTATTAAATCAAAAGAGTATTTTGTTTTATCAATTTTGATTAGATCAAAATAATAATTCACGTCGTTAGGCATCGTGATTGGAAACCTAATGGGTCACACACAAAATGAGAATTGGAAGATTAAGAGTTACCAATTAATTAATTGACAATCGTTGGATAATTAATTAATTGGGTTACTTATTAATATGCCCGAATTAATTAATAAGATTAATTAATTCATGGACCGGATTTAATTAATTGGATTAATTAAATACTGGACCGGGTTAACTTTAAGGGACGGGCCAAGCCCGTTTGGGCTTATATATAAGTTGCTAGGGTTTCTGGGTTTGTAGAGAATTCATTCATTATTCTTGCTAGCACAAGAAATAAAAACCCTGGTTTTCTCTCTACATTGTTCTCTATGTGGATACTATTGGAGGCTGGACAATTGGACAGCTGTGGGAGGCAGATCGGGATTGCTGAAGCAGAAGGAATAGCAAAAGAGTTTGCAGATTTCACAAAAAGGTAAAATCTATATCACAATTTCTATCTAAACGCAAAGTAGATCCTTGGTGGGAATCGAAAATTGTTATATTTCCGCTGTGCATGTTTAAGTAGATTCCCAACACTCCCCGCATGTCAAATTTATCCATGGACATGAGGGCTTTCCTACAGAAGGCAGTAGACGCCTTTTCCCTCTCACCTGCATCTCCCCGCATCTCAAATTTATCCATGGACATAAGGGCTTTCCTACAGAAGGCAGTAGACGCCTTTTCCCTCTCACCTGCATCAATTTATGAGAAAGACTGACAAATTAAAGAGAAGACTCTGCAAACTCAGAAAGAGAGAGAGAGAGAGAGAGACACTACAACTCATTTCACTGTATCTTCAAGTTTACCCTTCCATGTCCCAAATGGACCATAAATATTATGGAATCTTCCAATTCGGCATTCAATTCCGAAATCCTTGTTGTAGTGTTTACAGAGTTCATCTGTTGCTAGCTTCCCCATAAGCATCTTGAGGCTAAAAATGAGAACAATATAAAATCTCATTGATAATGTTAGAAATCTGAAATTTTAATACAAGAATTTTATGAGTACAAGGAAAAAAAACCTCAGCAGGCCAAGCATCAAAATCTTTAAAGCTCACGTTGGTATCCAACTGCTTAAATTCAGGATAGATACAAGCACTGGAGGCGTAGAAAAACCTGAATTCAAATTGGAGAAATCAATATTCAGTTTCTCACATCTAAATAAGTGTCTGAATTAATTTATTTTAAAGAAAAACTCAGTATTTTTAACAAAAAGTAATTTTGATCTCAGATTCGAATGCAGCTATCGACGCATGTGATGGCATGAAAAATATCAACTGCTTGTCGAAATATACATCCATTGAGAAAAAGGCATCCAATAATTGATTCTTCACCCCTTCCTAAGAAACTTTTCTTAATTTAGTAATCTAACACAAAATGGTCTTACTCTCAGATCCCGAATGATAAAAACAGAGTCGAAAAATATCTTCGAAACAATTTGTAATATTAATATAGTGTATTTAGTTGATACAATAGCTCTGTTATTCATCAACTGAAGAAAACCAACATTACCTTCTCATAATTTTCAAGTTAATGAATGCTCTTGTAGTGACTAAATTATAGATGTAAAGCTATTTAATCGTATAATTGCTTGTATAAATTATCAGTGTTCTACTATAAACCCAAATGTTGAATCAAGAAGATGAAAGAAACTGAACCTCTCGACTCCATTAATCACGGCAACTGATCATTGTATTGTTATACATGAGGATAAAGTGATTTGATTGAATAAAGCCCGTCCCTCCCATATCCGTAACGAGATTGAACACGTGATCAACTCCGATGGGTAACTTTTAAGCAGTTATCCATCACTCTCAAATCAACAAGATGGAATTCATGACAGAACATATCCTCCGTCATGTGCTCATTTTTCTTCCAGTCAGAAGCAATAATGTAATGACCTTCTGTCTTTAGATGCCTGGCAATGTGCGAGGCAATGAATCATCAGCTCCAATAATGGAAATCTGAAGCTTTTCCATTAGCCAATAGGGTTCCCTCTCGAAGTTTTCATAGGTGTACGATCCGTAGTTGGTTTCAACTGTGGTTCCCATTCTGCAGTAAATGCCAAGGGGCCTTCCACGCCAAAAAATGCATGTTTTCTAAGCTTTCCAGTGCGCCTTTGTGTAAATCAAGCCCTAAAATCTAATTGAGTACATATAAGATTTACATTAAATCGAAATCATTTAGATACAAATTCAAACTAAAGTTCAACTATCGAAAAAATCAAATTATAATTTCTTAATCATCCATGTTTCTCTGCTGCTAAGTGGGTGTAAGTAGGGATGGGCGCGGGTTTGGTTGGGTCTTTTTTTCCGGTTCAAACCCAACCTAACATGGTCGGTTTGATCGAAAATCAACTCAATCCAACCCAATTATTGATTCAAACTCAACCTAACCCAAACTGATCTTGATCAGTTTATGTTGGGTTGGGTTGGTCGGTTTGGACTTTGGTTCAATTAAAGTTGGATCCGATTTATTTGTTAATTTTGGATAATTTTTTAGAGTTTAAAATTACTTGAAAACCTCCATTTTTTAAATACACATATAAGGAATTCTTTTTAAAAATAATGTATAAATAAATTTAAAAATTTATGAAGCATTTTTTTACAATTTTTTGAAATTCATTCATTTTATCATCATATCTTTAATTTTTACTTTATCGTCAAATAACATTGCATTTGTACATAGTGTTCAAGTGAATCGGTCTATGTGAAGAAGATTGACGTTTATATATTATAAGCTATTCACTTATCTTTACTATTATATCTATTTAATTTTGTTTTAATCTTAGATATTATTTTTTTAATTCATCGAGTTGTCTTGATTTTAATTCATAACCCGAAACTCAATCCAACCTAATCTCAATTTCAATTTTTCAACTCAATCCAATTCAATTGAACTAAAAAAATCGACCTAAATCGATCGATTTGATTTGAATTGGTCGGGTTGAGCAATTTGTGTTGAATTTTGTCCTGCCCTAAGTGTAAGAGAGAGAGATTGAGATTTTAGGTTTGTTGTCGAACACAAAAGTAAGAGGGTTAAAGGAAGTGGAAGAAAATATATGATGTTTTGAGAATTAAATCTTAGCCTTTTGGGTTTCTTTAGGTTCACTTGTTGAGAGAAAAAAATGACATTAGGGTTAGACGAAAAAGAGAAAAAAAAAAAAAACAAAAAAGATGTTGACGATTGAAAATATTGACACTTGTTCTTCATGAAAAAGTAGTCAAAGTTAGCCTCTTTTATATATGTAGGAATGAGAAATGAAAATATGCTTCATCAGAGAGAAAAAGGAACAACGAAGTTCGACAAAGACATAGAATTGTGTGAGCCAAAAAAACTCATTGTGAAAATTTTAATAACATTTTTGCATTATTTTTTATTTTACTTATTTAAAAATACAAGTGGTCCTGTTTATTTATCTTTTCCTATATTGAATCTAGGCTTTTAAATGAATACTTCTTTTACTAGACTTTTTAAATTAAAATTTCCCAATTATACGAGAATATAACCTTCTTCTGGAGAGGGGGGCGCTCTACTGTTTCTCTGGCAATTAACGAGGCTACTCTCCTTCCGCAAAGAGGGGACGCTTTACTATTTCGGTGGTTCCATCAGAAAGGAATCAATCAATCAAAACCATCGTTTCCTTATAGCTTAAATTTCGGAAAAGAAGAATGGAGGACGCTTACCGGATGTATAACGAAAGCAGGCAGCAGGCAGTGGCTCTTACTGCTTTAGCCGCCAAACGGCCTCGTTCCGGATATGGTACTGTTGTCTTCTGTATATTTACCTCCTAAAGCATGCATCTTTATGTGTATCTGATGATTTTTTTTTTTTATCGTTGTGGGTTTTTGTTTTGTTTTGGAGAATTAGGGTTTGATTTAGTCTTTTTTGAAACTTTGTATGAGGCTTTGTGTTTGGCGTTTTAAGGAGGTAGGGATTTGAAAGAATGCTGCACGGAGAAAAAGTGGTAAAAGTTTTTATCTTTGAATTTGTTTATTTTATTAGTATTTATGGAGCCCTGGGCAGTAGTCGTATCAAGGCCGTGGCATCTTCATTGTAGAATTTAAGCTTTTGATGTCTGAATAATCTGAAACACCAAATGATTTATTTGAATCAGTTACCCAAATATAGGTGGGTCAAGTTGTAAAGAAATGTGTAAAGAAGGTGAAGGAAAGGAAGTTTTTGTGCTGTAGTCTATTAACTAATTCACTTGGATGCTTGTTTAAATTAGTGGGAGGTTTAAAAGGGTTAATATTTTTATTTCAACTAGTTTACTATATTGTGCAGAAATGCCCGTTAGTCATGACATGTCACACTTATATGCTCGTGAGGATGGAAGGGGAGGACTTCGAGTCATAAGAGAGAGTGATTCCATTAATGAATCATATGACCGCTACTTGCAAACTGGGGTAATTGCTTCTGCTCATGGTTATGCAATTAATTTTTTTTACCCACTCATATATTTTGTATGTGAAGGTATAACTCACTCTTACAATGTGCCAGCAGATGTCATCTTATATTGGTGGTGAGGCTGGAAGGTCCATGAGTGGTGGACTTGGTGGGCATCATATTGTTGATGATCCTCGTCTCGTAGCTATAGGGTTTTCAGACACAGTGGTGGCTGCGAAAAGAAGGTCCGTTGGAGTGGGAGGAGGGAGGCCCGAGACTCCCGCTGGAGTGGGAGGAGGAAGACCTGAAATTACGCTCCCTCCAGATGCTAGTAGCACACTGTTTGTGGAAGGCTTGCCTGCGAATTGTACTCGCAGGGAAGTTTCTCGTATCCTTTCTATATTCTAATAATTGCTCTTTACTTTGCTTCTATTTTTCAATTCTACTTCTGTTCCTTTACTTGGATTTGCAGATATATTTCGCCCTTTTGTAGGCTACAAAGAAGCAAGACTTGTGACGAAAGAATCGAGACGTGTATGTATTTGTTTGATTGTAAGTTAGTAATGCATTGTAACCATCTTGTATGCTTTTTGATACTACCATTTGAAATTGACCCATGCAGTCTGGAGGTGATGCACTGGTGCTTTGTTTCGTTGATTTTGTGAGTCCAGCTCATGCAGCCACTGCAATGGATGCCTTACAAGGTGATATTGATTTGTGTGCTAATCATACTCTGAATATAAAATCCTTCAGTACTCTGATTAACCATTTGTCTACGCATCTCGTTTCTCTTTTGTGATTGGTCCACATTATTTTCTTAATGCCGAGTGTTTGTAGAAAGGTAACTAGAAGAGTAATACTAATATCTAATAGGCAAACAGTTCTGGGTGTTGGACCTGGAAACTACATTCTGTTTGACATGACTACTAAGGATTGGCCAGGCAAGATCTTTTTATATCCTTATATCATCTGTGAATGGGGATGAGGGTGGTGTAAAACGTACCTCGAACAACTTTCCATTAGGAAGCACTTCAGTGCAGGCAATATTACAATTTTATTGCTGGTCTTATTTTTTGGCCTATCTCCTTCAATTGCCGAGAACCTGTAATTTTCACCACTTACTACATTAAACTACCTTATTCAATAAATTTTCCGCTGCAGATCAGACTCACCATATACGTCTATCTGGAATTGCTTGGGTTATATCATGTGTGAACGTCTTACAACCTCTAATGCAAAATATATCACAGAATCTGCTGATGCAAAAATTTAGTCCAAGTTGGAAGCATAAGTTCACGTGATTGTCGCTACCAGAATAGTAAATGATGCAGAGATGAGCCTTTCTCTATCGCCCCCATTGTATTTCTATTCATATTTTTGCCAATCCTGTGATTTTGATAGGTGTTCCGATATGTAGGTTAACTTGATTAAAATATTGTCAGAGAGGGAAAGTTCCAAGTTATTAAAATGTTTAAAAGTCTGAGCCTCCATAGATTTCTTGGGCCACATGTTGGCGTTATTAAGTAATGTGGGTATGTTAGTTTCAGCATGGTGATTCCACACTAAAACATTGAGCAAACAATCTTCTCCAGAATGTACATTGTTTAGCCTATTGGATAATCTAGAGGAATCCAGGTTACCTGGTGTCAGTGGATTGGCTGAGGAATCTAGATCACCAGGCAAAATGGTCGATGTGGGTGTCATGACGCCATTCATATCTCTGCCTTTATTCTTTGCCTGTGGGTTTGCTCTTTTATACATCCAATATTTAGCTTTTCTTGTGAGAGGTGGATCTTATACTATTTTTGTGTGTGTTATGAGTTGCTTTATGTTCAAGCATTAGATGCAAAGAACAAAAGTTGATTGCACATTTCTATAAAAGAAACTGGTGTTGGGAAAAATTTATTTACCTTCCTATTTGCCAATGCCATTAATCTACTGTCTTGATGGACACAAATATGATTGTAGACTAGGTATAGATATGGCTAAGAAATGCTGATACACGTTCACCATGAGTAATTTATGAAAGTACCATTAAGAATTCATTTTTCTGACTCAACATTTACTTATTATGTATTATAGGACATTTATGGTTTCAGAGTGTAAATGCAGCTATTTGTTTAACAATGTATACGAGAGAGTTGATGTGAATTATTATATATTCAAGTAGCATACAAATTTTGTCTGGAAGGAAAAATCCAGGCATATGTATAATATATCGCTCACAGATAGGTTGTATTATCTCTTAAAATCCATTTACTTTGTATTATACTCCTATAGTAATACGAAATGCTATATGTCTATTTACAATTCTCAATGTGTCCCCCTTCTGGTAAAATCATATTTTCTTATTATCTCCTATAAAAATCGCATTATGTCTTATAAAATTCACCAATCAATCCGTATTATAACTACTTAGCATCTTAAGTGGAAATTTTTGATGAGGAGAATTAATACTGCGGCGACAATCTAAAATCATTACATTACTTACCTGGTTTGTTGGTTGTCATTCAAAGCGACATCAGTTGGTACCATGAAATAGTCAAACTAAATCTTGCAGGTTATAGGTTCGATGAGCATGACCGGGACTCGGCCCACTTAACGCTGCAATTTGCTCGCTATCCTGGTGCAAGGTCAGGAGGTGGGCATCGTGGGAGACGTTAATTTCTGCAGGTGAAATATGCCATCTATACGCTGGACCCCTGTATTACTGACTAGCCATTAGGTTTTGCTGAAAATCCAGAATGGACACTTAAATCACACTGAATTGTGAAAAAATCTTCTGTGTAGGACCCAATCCGTTAAGGTGATTTACGATTATGAGTATCACAGCTTTGGAGTTCTATGGAAAGGTCAACGATGATTAGGATCGGCTTGGAATATGTTGGTTTCCATTAATCGGAGAGACAACTCTCGTGTCTAAGGCGTGTTAGCCTTGACGTTTTTCCTTTTCACTTTAGTTCTGTCTCTCATATTTCCTAGACTACACAGATGCTATGTTTTATTAGTAGAAGCATATTCAAAGGATGCTTCGTTTGTCTTGGGATTAAAATTTCACCATTTAGATATTTTGTAATAATCAGATTTATGGATGCTACCTTCTTATACTGCCTATTAATTAATGTCAATTTGTTATGGTGCATTATGGATTGGTCCTTGGTCTTCAAATGTCTTCCTTACTCGCTAGCACTTCTTCTCCAAGTTGATGGTAACACATGGTAGGAATTCCTGCACAGTGTTGATGTGTTTGTTTTAATGTTTCCCAAGAATATCTACGTACTTGGAAGTCTGTTTGAGCATTGCCGCTTTAGTATTTTTGGGCATTGATTATGTTTGGTATATCTGGGGAAGTTTACATCTGAATCTATATGTTTGCTTTGGGTGCTTCTTTTTCAAGGGAGAATGTGAATAATCATTACTTTTTTTACCTTACCCTTGGTTCGAAAGTTCTTTAGTTTTTGCTAACCACTTTGGGTTTGTTTGAGCCCTATTTTTTAGGAGAATAGGTTTTGTAATAGTGATTTTTGGAGAATGTGTGGTTAAGAAGTAGGAAAAGTTTTACATTTACGTGTAAAATTAATTTATTGGGAGAATGTGCGGTTAAAAATGAATTTGGGGAAATATGAGTTTTTATAGAATGGGGCTCAGACAAGGGCTTAATATGCTTGACTTATGACCGAGAGACATTATTTGGATGGCTTTGATCTTACTTAGGACTATGTTGTTTCAATACTAGTATGGAATATCAAAGCAAATATTTTCTTTCACCATTAACATATGGTATTTGTTTTGCTTGGAAATCATTTTGTGAACATGTAAATACTCTTTCTTTTTTAATTATGTTAATGTAAAAATGACAAAAAATGGACCAAAAATTTCGAGGAATTCATGGTATTTATTCTTAAAATGAAATACCACGACCAACTTTGGTCAAGGCAACTACTCGGGACATAAAGGTAGTGGAATTAATTTTCATTCTGGCCATTGAATATTATCATGTCCCTTATTTGCAAACCTACATGTCTTTTTCCAATTTAGAGTCTCACTGAGAATTTGTTTACTTGGTTTGCTCATAAACTAAATACTTCATCTATCTCAATAAATTTCATTTTCTGTTATCGATGTACCAAATTATTGTCATTTTTCCTAAAATGAATGTATCCTATCAATTCCCTTCTCAGGTTACTTGTGATATGTTAATCTTATTTCTGTAGCCATTTTCAAGGTTCTTAAAAACATAGAGCATGAATGTATCACTGATACTAACATGATTTCTTGTTGTTTTCTAACGGTGAAGCCATGCAAGTATGCTAAATTCTGCGTCTCACTTTACTGTGATGGAAAATAGGGCCTCATTAGCATTTTTAGCTGAAAGAATGGAAAAAGAGAGCAAATTGTAGAGCTGTTGAAAGTGTTTAGTTTGAGAAGCACTTACGGTTTTTTCCCTCATTTAATTATGCTCCACATGGCAAGGTAGTAGTTGAACTTCATCTTACTGAAAAAGAATTTATCTTCAAAGATTAAACTTGTAGGAGCTCCCTACATTGCATTTCCTAATGTTGCTTGACAGCTACTGAGAATTCTATTTTTCCTCCTAGGTTTAGTAACATATCAAGTACTTCCAGTAACAGGACAGCTAGCCTAGGATGCGATTAGCCAACTTCCATTTTTCATTGGATTGTTTGGTTTGCTTTCAGGTGCCCTAGATTAACATTATATCTTTCCATAATAATGACTCGATGATTGAGAAAAATTAGCTGAACTCCTAAGATGTGTTGCTCCAATAGGTGAAATGGGTTATTTGGGATTTCACATGTCCTGAGCTACTTGAATTAAATTAGTAACACTTTTGGATCCTCGTCTTTTGCTGGATAGGTCATTGTTGGTCCTTCCACCAATGATTTTATCCATTTTCTTTTAGTTGTTGTGCAAACTCATGAAGGACTGCACTTCCTATTGCTATTGCTGAAGCGAACAGTTTATCAACATACAGGAACATGGTACAGGGGAGCTTATTATCCTTGGTGGTAACACGTTGATAGGATCCACTTTTTTATGTTTTGATGTCCCTGCATGGTTGAGGGGGTGGAATATGAAAGAGTGGGATGGGATTATAATCTTTTTATTTTTATTTTTTTAATGGTAGGATAGGATTCTCTTGCTTTTGGCATGGTTTATTATTGACTTGTCAGAATTTGTTAGCATTTTGAGATGGCCTGGATTGGAAAATGTAGCAACAAACATCTTTACCAAAATGACTTTTGGATTGTGTTACTCTCGTAAACAATGTGAAGTCACAGGCAAGAAAACTTGGCCTTTCACTTGAGAGAGAGTTGAACTGATGTTCTTAATGCCTCTGAGGATGGTGAACATACTAGGGATATAAGTTGCACGTGTACATTATTATCTGTGATTATGAGTCACCATTTTTTGGAGATAAATCACTTAACATTCATGACTGAACTGCTCAGGTCGGTGGCGTTAGTGACTTTGCTATCCCCCAATTGTAAAGGTAAAGTATGCTGTCTCTTGGTTCAGGTTTTGTGGAATGTGGCTTCCTTCCCATCAAGTATTTGAATGCACCTACTAACTCCTTGTGATGGTGATCAACCCCCATCGCAGTCTGACACGAGGCAGAGTAGTTGTGAGAAATAAGGTATTGATAGTGGCAACAGGAACTCTATTGATAATGTTTGAAAATGAAGCTGAAAGGATGTACCTGGCATTTGTTTGTGCAATTGTAAGTGAATCTCTATTCTGAATCCAATCTTAGATTTTTTGTAGCCTTGTTTGGTAGATGGTGAATGTACTCTCTCTCTTTTTTACTTGACACATGCGTGTTTTATATACACACACACACACCAAGGCACTGTAATAAACATCTGAATTAACTACATATTCAGGCCTCACAACTAAAGCAGAAAGTTGGGCTATCAATGGAGCACCAATGACAGCAATAAAGGGAAAGTTATCGGCTAAAAGATGGAAGAAATGCATATACCAGTCCATAAAAGGTAAAACTGGCCTGGACTGGACTGGACGGTGGCCAGAGTGGGTAGCAAAGGAGACAGAGGAACCTGTTTGTTCCTCGGCGTTACATTTTTCACAACTTCTTGTTAATCTATGGTAAGTGCCTGCCTAATGCTGATATGATAAATAGTACTAACACATACTTCTGTATTTTTAACTACGTCTTGTAAATCTCGAAAAGGGCCCCGTAATATAAAGAATTTATATAGAATAAAGTAGTCAATGGTGGTTCGTAATTAATTGACTTGATTTGAACTATACAGTTGGAAAATGTGTTTTTATTGTTATATAAATTATTTTTCATGAACAATAAATTGGTATTACGTCATTAACCTTTTTCCATAGATTGGTATGTGATTCAATAAATTATCTTTAAATTATTGTCGATAACTTGGAACAATTTTTATTTTTTTATTCTTTTTAAGCTTGTAATTTAATCTAAATTGTAATTTGTATTTACATTAATTAATGTAATTGTTTGATTTACTTTATGTAATATATCGACATAGTAATATACATATGAAATAATTAAATTAAATAAATATATAGAACTCTCTTGTATGCTATTAATTCAGCCTACTTGCATTCTTTTTGTTAGAAAAAATAAATAAAAAATATCCACGGTATTTTGTACCAACCAGTAGTTAAATTTTGAGATACAATTGTTAATCAACACTTTAATGACACTAAGAATATTATGAATAATGCTAAATAAACATAATGCTTGACACAACGGTTGACATCTTCCTCACATGGGTGTGTAGATTTCACTTGAATAAAATAACATTTTTCCCTCATGTCTGAAGAGGGTGTCAATCGTTATGTCAAACATTATGTTCGTGTAGCATTTTTCAAATATTATTCAAGTAACCTTTTATAAAAAAAAAAAAAGGAATGCGTGCAAATGGTTGTTAACTTACAAGGTGAGTGTGTAAATCATAACTTATAAATCTCGATGCGGACATTCTTAACCTTACACTCAATGGGTAGAATTGTCCTTTTGGAGGGTTTCCATTCAATTGATCATAAAAAAAAAAAAATGGATAATTATAGGATTGAACATTTTTTCCCGAAATCGGTGGAATCGGATCGGAACTGTTTAGAACCCGTCGATTAGGTTCCGGATCTTCTGAAAAATAATTTAAGTTCAGGAAAATTTATTAAGAATCAATTGGTTTCCGATTTTAGTATGGGAACCGCGGGGAACCGGACGGTTCTCATAGTATTATTTATTTATTCATTTTTTTGATAAAATATATGACTCAATCTTCAATCACTTTTATAAAAAATAATTGGGTTTCTTATTCATTTTAGACTCTAGCACTTTCCTTCTTCTCTTTGATTATTTCATTCTCTCTTCTTTTAATTATTTGATTAATTGATTCCCAAACCAAATTAGAATATTTGATAAATTTATACCTAAATAAATTTATTTACAATATATAATTTTATTTCTAAGATGCGAAATTTTTATTTTGTTCTTACTTTGATTACATAGTTGTTAATCCGATCGAAACTTTTTGTTTAGATTTCTACAAATTATAATCGACAAAATCAGAAGTTACAATAAATTTTAAAGGAGTGTCCAATTCAATATAGGATTTTGATTTTTATGGACGTTTGTTTAATTATTGGAGTACTATGAAATTTATATAAGTTGATGATTGATTGATGATGGTAACTTATATTATTTGGATATTGTTTTTTAAATTTGCATACTCAATTTTCTTTTAATCTTTGAATAGTATGTTCGGTTCTTTTATATTTTATTAAAAGTATCACGTTGGTAGCATCTTTAGATTTTTCATTAGTTAACATTTTATTTTGACATTTTCAATGTAAAGAACCAGAATGGACCGAATCGGAACCAATTAGTTTAGTTCCGGTTCGATTCCATAGCTAACTATGGAACCAATGGTTCCATTTCTAAAATCTCCATTGACATTCGGTTCGGTTCAGTTCCCTTTGAAAACGGATCGAATCGAACCACGCACACCCCTTATATTCACACCATATTTTAATTATACTTAAAATAATTATACTTAAAATTTTCAATCTTTACTCATATAACATTTATGTTCCTAACGATTTTTCATGACATTCTTATATTCAAACCTTTTATTAGTTAACACATTTTATATTCAAAAAATTCGTTGAAATAATGTATAACAACTTACTTTTCCATCATATTTAAAAAAAAAAACTACAAATAAATAACTTTTTCTCATTTCAAAGCCTGAAAATAAAATATTTTAACATAAATCATCATTAAGGATGAGATGTACTAATTAATGGAAAGTTAAAGATAATAATTTGACGGAAATAATTAAGAAAATAATTGTTACAACGAGGAAAGATTGAAAAGTTTAACTTCAATTAAAATGTGGTGTAACAAATAAAAATTATGATGACAATATAACTACCTTTAAAAAGATCAATTTTTTAATAAAAAGAATTAAAATATACCTATATTTAGTTAAATAAGTATAATAAAAATAATAATATAAAAGTGGATAATAAAGTTAAAGAATATGATAAAAAGAAAAGTCAATTCATCCTACCAACCAATCCCCATGAGAGCGTCTCAAATGCAATAGTTGAATTCTTAATATTTGTGCAATATAAGTAAAATAGAATGTACTTCAAAAAAAAACTACTGCTCTCCAGTGCAACTTTAATAAGGACACAATCAAAATGATGTAGGGAATAAAATGTATTTTTTTTAATGATCCGTCTAGATTCAAAACATCCGTTAAAAAAATGCAAACTTAGCAAAATTTATATTTATGTTGTAAAAGGAAAGTTTATTAGGGTTTGTAATGAATGACAATTATATCCCTGTAGTCCTAGAAATTATTATCTTTGTATCCCTGATTCTTACCTATAAATATAGGGTTTTGGTCATTAATAAAATACACACAAGGTATTGATTCTAAATCTCTCTCTTCTTCTTCTCTATTTTATAACACGTTATCAGCACGATAACTTAAATTTTTTTTCAAAGTTTAGAGAGGTGATAATTTTTTTTTAAAACATAATCATCTATCATGTGTACCAAAATTAATTTGGTAACACGTGATTTACATATTCATATGCCGAAATCGGAATACGTGATTTTAATTTGTTTCTTGATTACGTCCAATCCGCCACTACCACAATTGATAGGTTGAAAACTGTAATGATTACATATTTTGCTAAAACTCAATTTCTCTTAATTATATATACACGTTTACCAGACATTTTGATTCTATTGCCACAATTATTAAGTGGACGGTGTACCCATATATTTTTTTATTATGCTTTAATGAATTGTACTTTAATTTTTGCTAATTAATCATGCTTTTTACATTCTGAACGAATCTTTGCTGTAGTGGTAATATTCAATCATGCTTTAAATCGTGATCCTTTCATGCTTTCCGAATACTTCTTTTATTATTTATTTCATTAATATTTTTTTTGTATAAACTTTAAAGTATATATTGTTGTTCCTCCTGAAGTAGCACAACATAATAATTAATATTGTTGAAGAATATTGATATATTGCTCTTGAAGAACAATAATAAAATACAATGTGCTCCCGAAGTAGCACGTGTTTCGAAGAACATATTATTTTAAATTAGTGTTATTCCCTGAAGGAAAACACGTAATTTATGTTGATATCACTTAATTAACTATTTTGCATTCTTCGAAACTAATTGTATTTTTACCTATTTTATTGTGTAGTTAATCAAATGGCAAATATCACAAAATTTGAGTTTGCTGCACTTAACATATCTGGCAAAAATTATCTGTCATGGGTGCTCGATGCTGATATCCACCTTGTCTTAAAAGGTTTGGGAGAGACAATAAAAGAATGAAACAAAGAATCTCTACAGGATCGTGCAAAAGCACTCATCTTCCTTCGCCATCATCTTCACGATGGATTGAAAATTGAATATCTCACTGAGAAAGATCCACATGCTCTTTGAAAAAAATTGACTGAAAGATTTGATCATCAGAGGACTATAGTCCTCCCTAAAGCCCGCTATGAGTGGATGCACATTCGTTTGCAAGATTTCAAAACTGTAAGTGAGTACAATTCTGAACTCTTTAGAATATCTTCAAAATTGATCGTGTGGAGAAAAAATCACTGATGAAGATATGTTGGAGAAAACTTTCTCTACCTTTCACGCCTCAAATGTGCTCTTGCAGCAGCAATATCGTGAGCGTGATTTCAAAAAGTACTCAGAACTTATATCTTGCTTACTTATTGTTGAACAAAATAATGAACTTCTAATGAAAAATCATGGGTTACGTCCAACTGGTTCTGTACCATTGCCTGAAGCAAATGGTACTGCATTTCCTGAAGCAAATGCAATATCAAGACAAGGACGTGGACGTGGACGTGGACACGGATTTGGACGTGGACGCGGACGTGCACGTGGAATAAATCATGGACGAAATAATCAACAAAGTTATCATCAGCAAGGCAACAATTTCAAAAGGCACAAAGCAAACGAAAGTAGCACACCTAAAAAGGTGCATGAAGAAAATTGTTTTAGATGTGGAATGAAAGGGCATTGGACACGTACCTGTCGTACGGTAAAACACCTTGTAGATTTTTATCAAAAATCAATCAAGGGAAAAGGAAAAGTTGAGACAAATTTCGCTAATTATGATGGTCCGATTGATGTGACTCATTTGGATGTCTCTGACTTCTTTGCCGATCCAAATGGAAATATTGACCACTTGATTGGGGGTGGTGTGATGAAAAATATAGATTAATTTATTTTCTATGCTTCTAGTATTTCACTTTATTTTAGAAATTTAGTTAGAAATATGTTTTTATTTTTCATAAAAAAAAAAAAGGAAAACTTTATTATGTATCGTCAATTTCATATTATTAAATCATGTTTACTTCTTTAAATTTATAAATTCAAATCTTTATTAAAACATGTGTATTTTATTGTATTTATAGATAGATGATGGATTGTCAAGATACTTGTTTGATAGATAGTGCAACTACACATACAATTCTTCAAGACAAAAAATATTTTTTGGACTTAACATTAGCAAAAAATAATGTTAATACAATATCTGGTGCATCGAATATCGTTGAAGGCTCCGGAAGAGCTTGTATTATTTTACCAAATAATACTAAATTATATATTGACGATGCACTTTACTCTAGCAAATCCAGAAGAAATTTGCTTAGTTTTAAAGATATCCGCTGCAATGGGTATCACATTGAGACGATGCAAGAAAATAGTGTTGAATATCTTTGCATAATTTTCTTTATATCTGGCAAGAAGCAGATAAAAGAAAAATTTCATGCACTCCCATCTGGCATGTACTATACATTTATAAAAATGGTTGAATCAAATAATGTCACGAACCAGAAGTTCGTTGACTCAAAAAGTTTTATACTTTGGCATGATAGACTTGGACATCCATGAGCTATAATGATGCGTCGAATAATAAACAACTCACATGGACATCCTTTAAAGAACCAGAAGATTATTTTACCTAATGATTATCCATGTGTAGCTTGTTCACAAGGCAAGTTAGTCATTAGACCTTCAACTACAAAGGTCAATGTTGAATCTCCAACTTTCTTGGAAAGAATTCATGGAGACATATGTGGGCCAATACACCCACCATGTGGACCATTTCGTTATTTTATGGTATTAATTGATTCTTCTACTAGATGGTCACATGTTTGCCTACTTTTCACTAGGAATGTAGCATTTGCTAGACTACTTGCTCAAATCATAAAATTACGAGCACAATTCCTCGATTACTCAATCAAGACTATTCGTCTTGACAATGCTGGTGAATTCAGATCACAAGCATTCGATGATTATTGTATGTCAATTGGGATTACTATTGAACATTCGGTTGCGCATGTCCATACACAAAATGGTTTAGCAGAGTCGTTTATTAAACGTCTACAACTTATAGCTAGACCATTACTTATGAAAACAAAGCTACCAACTTCTGTTTAGGGACATACCATATTACATGCTGCATCATTGGTTCGTGTTAGACCAACTGCCTATTATCAATATTCACCCTTACAACTTGCATTTGGTCATGAACCTGATATTTCTCACCTAAGGGTTTTTGGTTGTGCTGTCCAAGTCCCTATTTCACCCCCACAACGTACTAAAATGGGTCCCCAACGAAGACTTGGGATTTATCTGGAACCTTTAACGGGTGATCTATTTACTGCACGTTTTGCAGACTGTCATTTTGATGAAATGACTTTCCCAATTTTGGGAGGGGAAAAACTACATTCTAAAAGACAAGGTACAATTTCTTGGAATGAAATAACTCTATCTCACTTTGATCCTTGCAGTAATCAATGTGAGCAAGAGATTGAAAAAATTATTCATTTGCAAAGAGTTGCAAATCAATTACCTGATATATTTGTTGACACAAAAAGAGTGACAAAGTCATATATACCAGCAGAAAATATTCCAGCAAAAATTGATGTCCCTGCAGGACAATCTGCTGTAGCAAACGAATCTAACATACGCCAGAAGCGTGGTCGACCAGTTGGTTCAAAAGACTCTGTACCTCGAAAAAGAAAAGTACAAGAGAAAAACCAACCAAAAATTTTGGAAGAAGTAACATTAGAAAAGATTGATCAATCAAATATTGAAAATATGGTTCCTGAAGAATCACAAGTGTCTGAAAATAATGAGATTTCAATAAATTATATGTTATCTCATAAATTATGGGAACGTAAAAATGTTGTTATAGACAATATTTTCGCCTTTAATGTGGCTCTTGATATTATGCAAAATGAGGATCCTGAACCACAGTCAGTTAAAGACTGTCAAAATAGAAATGATTGACCAAAATGGAAAGAAGCCATACAGGTGGAATTGAATTCCTTAGAGAAACGAAAAGTGTTTGGACCTATAGTTCGAACACCTGAAAATGTAATCCCTGTAGGATACAAATGAATTTTTGTACGAAAGAGAAATGAAAATAATGAAATTACAAGGTATAAAGTCCGATTGGTAGCTCAAGGTTTCTCACAAAGACCAGGAATTGACTACGAGGAAACATATTCTCCCGTAATGGACACCATCACTTTTAGATTTTTGATTAGTTTGACTGTGTCACAAAAACTTGATATGCGCCTTATGGATGTAGTAACTGCATATTTATATGGTTCACTTGATAGTGACATATATATGAAAGTCCCCGAAGGACTTAAAGTGCCAGAAACAAACAATACATGCCCGAGAACCATGTTCTCAATTAAATTGCAAAGATCATTATATGGATTGAAACAATCCGGACGCATGTGGTATAATCGTCTTAGCGAATATTTGTTGAAGGAGGGTTATAAAAATGACGATGTCTGCCCATGTGTTTTCATAAAGAAAACAAATATTGGATTTGCAATTGTTGCAGTTTATGTTGATGATCTAAACTTAATTGGAACTCCTGAAGAGCTCAACAAAACTGCTAATTATTTGAAAAATGAATTTGAGATGAAGGATTTAGGAAAAATCAAATTTTGTCTCGGGTTACAAATTGAACACTTCCCAGAAGGATTATTTGTTCATCAATCTACATTACAGAAAAAGTTTTAAAACGATTTTATATGGATAATGCACATCCATTGGCATCACCTATGATTGTTCGATCACTTGATGTGAAAAAGGACCCATTTCGTCCACTTGAAGATGGAGAAAAGGTTCTTGATCCTGAAGTACCATATCTTAGTGCAATTGGAGTATTAACATATCTTGTAAATTGCACTCGACCCGACATAGCTTTTTCTGTAAATCTCCTTGCAAGATATAGCTCTACACCAAGTCAAAGACATTGGAATGGTGTTAAACACATTTTTCGTTACCTAAAGGGTACGATTGATTTGAGATTATTTTACTCTCAAAAGTCGGGATCTACTTTAGTGGGATATGCAGATGCAGGTTATTTATCTGACCCACATAAAGCTAAATCACAAACAGGATATGTGTTTACACATAGAGGAACAGCTATATTATGGAGATCTGTGAAGCAATCCTTGACAGCAACATCCTCAAATCATTCTGAAATTATTGCAATCCATGAAGCAGGGCGAGAATGTGTATGGTTGAGGAACATGACCCATCATATCCAAGCATCATGTGGGTTAACTTCAACAAAAAATAGTCCAACAATTTTGTATGAAGACAATGCAGCTTGTATTGCATAACTCAAAGGAGGCTATATCAAAGGCGACAGGACGAAGCATATTTCTCCAAAATTCTTTCATACACACGAGTTTCAGAAGAATGGCGACATCGATGTTCAACAAATTCGCTCAAGTGACAATTTGGCCGATTTATTCACAAAAGCACTGCCAACATCTACATTCAAGAAGTTAGTCCATGGGATTAGAATGCGTCGACTCAAAGATTTTTAGTGATCAACATCAGGGGGAGTCGCTGTACTCTTTTTCCTTCGCATAGGTTTTATCCCACTGGATTTTCCTAACAAGGTTTTAATGAGGCAGCATTTATTTTTAATACTCCAAAATAACTGTACTCTTTTTCCTTCGTTTGATTTTTTTGTCCTATTAGGTTTTTATCAAACAAGGTTTTAACGAGGCAGATATTTTGTAATATGTCATTCAAGGGGGAGTGTTGTAAAAGGAAAGTTTATTAGGGTTTGTAATGAATGACAATTATACCCCTGTAGCCCTAGAAATTATTACCTTTGTATCCCTGATTCTTACCTATAAATATAGGGCTTTGGTCATTAATAAAATACACACAAGGTATTGATTCTAATTCTCTCTTCTTCTTCTTCTTCTTCTTCTTCTTCTTCTCTATTTTATAACAATTTCATATGCGAATTTAATGTGAATTTATTATTATTTTCAAAAAACAAAAGATACATCAATAGCAATCTATAGAATGCATAAAAAATCAATTTTGGACTTGAGTGTATATCATGTAGATTGAAAGTCTTTTAGCATTTAGCCCTTATTTGATGTTAGTTAAGAAAGTGTAAATCGCAAGTGCATGGATCGCATTCAAGTAATATAGTGGACTTTTTTGGGTCCAGAATGTTGATCACTCAATGAATATTTATTTTTTATTACACAATTGTGATCAATTTAATACTAACAAAGAAAAACACACAATTTAAGATTTTGATGTGAAAATAAGAAAAAATAAACTAAAACTCTATAAACTAAGAAAACGTAAACACTTGGAAATTTAGGAATAAAACGTGGTTGAGATTCATGGTCTTATATAACCGTCGCCTAATTAATTTCTTCACAAGCAAATCAATAAATTACTCAATTACGATGACAGACCCGATTTTTCAAGATTAATTAATTATCTCCATTGAGCAAAATTAACACTAATTGATTTGTTTAACACATTATATCTCTATGTCGATTATAATCGAACAACCACATTATATCTTCGTGAAAATGGCTCTATAGGTCACTTAGGGTTATGAGTATGTCTCTATTCCCTACAAGAACCTAAGATTTTTACTATTTACTGAAATGCACAATTTTCTCTCGAACGATGTACAAATCACTAAAAACACAATCATCTATTGACCGAATAAATAAAAATGCAATAATAATAGTAGTAAAAACACACTAACATAAGAAATTTCAATACAAAGAGCAAGTATAAAATTAATTAAAACTAGGTCAAGCTACTACCATAAATCACAATACAAATAACTTGCCCATTTTATATAAATAATGAAAAAGAGAATATTTCGTATAAAACATTGTAAAGAGGAGGATAATAATGAAGAAAAATACAAGATTAAAGATACAATAATTTTTGTTGGATATTTGAAGATGTTAATGATTTGAACTTAATTTTTTTCAAAATCTCTCTACCTTCTTAGGTTGATTCTCTTTATGCCCTTGATTTTGCCCCCAAAATGTCGAGAATTTGTGGAAAGAAAAAGAAGAGAAAATGAAAGGAAAAGAAAGAAAAAAAAAAAAAAAAAAAAAAAAAAAAAAACAAAACAAAACCAGAAAGGAGACCCTTTTAGTGGCTGACCGTCATTTATTGATAAAACCTTAGAAACATTGCAGTCAAGTCCTTAGGTTTTGAAAAAATAATAAAAATGATCCCCAAGTTTTTAAAGTGGCGCCTAGGCGGCCCCTAGGTGCCAATTATCCGTTAAACACATAACAATTTGTTTCATTTTGCAGCCAAGCCTCCTAGATAATTGTGTGTTAGGTCCCTCAACTTTGATTATGTACAATTTGATCCTCAAATTTTGACTTTTCTTTCAATTATGCCCTTCATAAATTGTATACAAAAGGTCCTTCAACTTTTTGACTTGTTCATTTTAGTCCCCAATTTCACAAATTTGCACACTTTAAGTTCCTTTTTTTTTTTTTTTAATTTTATCATTTTGCATTGTTTCCATTTCCTTGGGAGATTTTGACATACAAAAGCAAATACTATCCAATTGTGAGTAGAATTTTATCAATTCCATCAACAATAGCTCGAACTAACTTGTCAATAAGTGTGTAGAAATACACTTATCATTTGATCCCCTTATTTTCAAAATACATTCTTCTCTCTTCTTTTTAATCACATATTTTTCAATAAAATAATAATATTACACGCAAATTGAAATTTTTTTTTCTTTACTGTTAACCGCAGAATCTCCATCAATCTACTATTCTAAAATGCATTCTTAAAAAAAAAAAAAAAAAAGGCTCAAACAAGCTTTTAGTTTTTTTCTCTCCATGCATCATTTGGAGGGAGTTTATAACAGCTTGCATTAGAGATGAATTTTTTAAATACCTCATATTTTGCTTATATGGACAATTATTAAAGAAATTCATGTTAATAACACCGTATCAACAACCACCACTAAGGCGTCGTAACTTTATGCAGACTTGTCAACTCTCCTTTTTGAGAAGGATCTAACCTTTAGCCACTTCAGATGGGCCTTAGGAATCCTAGGCACTTGACAACCAATATCCCGACATCTTGTGCAATCTGGTAATCTGACAAGTTGAGCTAAATGAAATTTGATTGATACGAAGTATTTACAGAGGTGATTAGGTGTCGAATACCTCTCTCACCTAGGATAATGTATGGGAGGTTACATGCCTATGATGGCTATAATATGAGGTCATGATGTTTAACTTGTGAGCCATTGGATTGAAGCTACGTGTCAAACATTTGAAAGACTTTAATTTCATACATTTGCATTTTAAATACTCTTACTTGATGTTACTTGCAAATTGGTAAATCTCATTCTAAAAATATAAAATGTATTCTCTCATTTCTCATTCCTTCGTGATTCTCGCACACCTAAATTTATGTCACATATTTGAATTAGTGTTGAAGTGCTTAGGATCGCGACCTCCAACCTCATACATAAGGGACAATTGAAGAGGCTCGGGTACAAGGATTAGATGTTGAAAGGTCAGACCTCCAACCTCAGGAGATAACAGTGAAGAAAACCAATTTTTATCCTCGAAGGCAACATTTCCAGAGTATAAATGATCAGTTGAAGCAAGTGAATGGAGCTTTAAAAGAATTTTTGTACCATAACATGTATGTCACTTGGAAGCACAATGACATGGTGGGGATCGATCCTTTTCCATATGCCCAAGATTTATCTCAAGGTCCACTAACATAGGAAGAAGTGGAGACTGTTAGATTTATTAATTAAAACCATCCACGTTGAAATCAATGAGAATACTAGATGCGGAAGTGTACTTTGATCCATTGTTTGATTGATTGCTTTGGGTTATGATCTTCCAATTGATATGTGGTCTCTTCTTGATTTTCTCTCTATTGATGAGGATGCAGAGATATGAAAAATCACTTTCAATTGAGGACCATGACCCATGATAAATAAATACAGTTATTTATCTTTCAGTTATTCTAAATTGGCCCCTCGTCAATTTAAAATAACTCTTGTCTCTACACTTTATTCTCATAACACTTAATACCCATTAGTCCAAAATCAACTTTAGTAGATCACTTTATTGATTGGGCCGAATACGAATGCCGCAAGCGTACGGATCAAATAGTATAATGGACATTTTTAAGTCCGAGTGGATCCCACGAGAAGTGTTTATCCAATTACAAGTTTATGTACTTCAAATTAACGATGGACACACACATTTAAAAATTGATTTTAAAAACGAGAAAATAAAACAAAAGACTTGATTTAATTTTAAAAAGATAAAGTAAATTACGAAAAGGGTTTTTGATTTGGAAAATGTTGGAATTTATGCTTTTACTTAACCATTGTTTAATTAGTATTAAAACCGATGAAATAAAGATGCTAGTGTTACCAAAGTATCAGATTAGACCCGATTCTCCAATTTTAGTTAACAATCTCTCCCGAGTGAAATTAACCCTAATTGATTAACTCATCCACTATATCTCTATGTGGATACAACTTAACCAATCGCATTAAATTGTTATGAGAATACTCTAAGGGTCACCTAGGGTAGATGTATATCCCTATAACTCCTAAACGAGTATAATCGAAACTATACAAACCTAAGATTTTAATTATTTTGATCTAACTAGTACAACAATTTCTCAATAATTGCACCAATCATTTAACCATATCATATATTGATCAAGTACATGATAGTCAATAAAACACAATAATTAAAAAACATCTAAAACTTGGTAACACATGCATCTTACCATACAAAACAATATACTAATGAAACTTTTGGTTAAGCTAATACATAAATTCTAACATAAAACTATTTAGCTCATTGTAAAAGTAGTGTAACAAAGAGATTTTTGTTCCATTACCATACAATCAAAGAAACTAAAGGAAGAAATTCAAAATGATAGATAAAACCCTTGTAGAACAACTTTGAACTCTTCCATTTGTTCTCCAAGTTCTTCTTTGATCACCTCCCTTTGTTCCACTACCTTGAACCCTTAATTTAACCTACAAAACTTAACAAAAACAAATTAAAACTAAAGCTAAAGAAAGAAACCAGAGAGTTTTTCGGAAGAGAAGAGAGAAAGGAGCTTGAGAGAAGTGATAAAGATGATACCAAATGAATTAATTCTATCTCTTATCCCTTTATCTTACTTCTCCACTAAGTTTTCATAAGATAAACATAAGATAAATTAGTATTTTAATAAGTATAATATATTATAATAGATATAGATAAGTTTTAGGTAGTAAACAATTAAAAGACGGTCAAAAGTTTTGGCTAAAACTTCGAGAAAAATGCAAAATCAACCGCCTCTAAAAATTCCTTCTATGCGACCGCATAGGCAAAATCC
Source organism: Osmanthus fragrans (assembly GCA_019395295.1). Classification (NCBI taxonomy): domain Eukaryota; kingdom Viridiplantae; phylum Streptophyta; class Magnoliopsida; order Lamiales; family Oleaceae; genus Osmanthus; species Osmanthus fragrans. Next base: position 11,795,847 of record CM033353.1, read on the forward strand.
ATGCGGTCGCATAGACAAACCAATTACGGTACTGGGATTTCTGGTGGCCACTTCGCGGCCGCATAGGTAAAACCTATGCGGTCGCATGGTTCATCCAATTTTTGCTGCGCAAGTCCTTGAATATTCTGACCATTTGCAATATGACCCCTCATCTTTGGAATGGTGCATTTCAGTCCTCAGATTTTGAACTTTATTACATTTAGGTCCTTACTAATTTGCGATCAAAGTCCTCCATCTTTTGGTCAAGTGCATTTCAGTCCTTAACTACACTTTTAGTCCTTTTTCTCCTCTTTAGCTCGTTTCTTCGTCTGATCGGGGTTTTTGCCTATAAAATCAAATAATACACAATTATGCATAGAATATGCTCAATTTCATCAATAATTATAAACCAATAAGTGTCCAATAAGTGTGTAAACGCACACTTATCACACTCCCAAACTTGAGCTCTTACTCGTCTCGAGCAAGATTAACTTCTAACACACAATCATGCAAATGTGAAAATGATCAACATATGAGATGACTTGCCAGATATATAAAAGAGTTTTAAAATTGTCTATCAATTCACAACCATGCACCAAATAATGCTAACTAAAATAAGTTTAGTTTGTCCAATGTTCGATCAGTGTATGTGCATAGTCACTTTCAATCAGCATCTAAAATAGGAAACAATCATCAAGACAGAAAAGGAATCAGATTAGCTCAATCCCGACCCTTAATGGTCAACTATATCCTTTCCCGCTCGTGAGATTCACACCTCCAAATATATGTTGCATTCTCACACCCCGGTGTACATTTATAGGTTGTTCTCAATCACTTTTTTCTTTTGAGTTCACACAGGTCAACTAGCAAGTATTTCAAATGAAGATAGAGTAACTGAACATGTAAGACCTCACAGAATAATATAAACACTCAACTCTCATGTGTTTAGGATTGGATAACTGTTTCGCTTAATATCATTCCAATGAAAGAGTTCTGCCATAAGCTTGCATATTTTCTCATTCGCCACCACTTAGATCACATGTACAACACAAATCATAAGGTCTTTCCAGGGTTAAAATGTAGAAAATATTTAGATAAGTGACTAAGAAGCCTCATATATCAATCAGTGGAGTAAAAGTATTCAACTCAGCTTAAAATAGATAGGATCTGTACACAATCCTATCCCTCCAAACAACGACTTCTCACTCATCATCAATTTAGTACAATCACCCTTTTTCTTTTGAATATCAGGAGGAATCATACATTTAGACATACAAATCAGCCTCCTCCACACATTTTTTCTCTTGTCCAATTTTTTATTTTTATTTTTGTAACACAAAACTATTTACACCAACTATAGCACCACCTTCAATATTGATACCCCCAAACTTATTTTTCTCGCTCACCCAACATTCAATATAATCAACAATACTCCACTAGCTTTAAGGGCTGGATAAAGATATTGTTTTTCTGGTTATAAGCTTGTAATGTGGGTAAATCAAAGAAAATGTCAACAAAGTACAACGGGGTTGATCGAAGGAAAAATTAATTCAGAGTAGGCTCTTTAGCTAACGTGGTTATAACAAAAATGGCCTTAATCATATTCATGCCTGCATGTGTCAATGTGGTCTTGAAGAGAATCAATGCAAGTTCTAGAGAAGCACAATCATGGAAGAATGTCACACAAGAAGAAGCAATGAGACTGTAATGAATGTGTCAGTCTGTAGGCTCAAAGTCTCACCAAGTTTTGTGTCTACACCGTCCAGTTACTACATCTTCAATGAAACTACTCAACTAGTAAATACTTGGTTTACATACACAGTCAGATAGAGTGACAGAGAAAATTAATGTCCCAATCATTTCCATATCTAGATGACAATGAAACATGACTATTGTGCTCATTGAAACTCAAAATCTCACATGGACAAGCAATTTTCGAAATTTTTTAGCCTAAATAGCATATTTGATTTACGCGCATACATAGTTTATGAATCCATAACAATTTCAAACTCACACATTCCTATGCCGGTAAGGCCATCTAATATATCAACACACAATCACCAGTTCACGCACAAACACACAAACACCCCCAAACTTAAAATTCACATTGTCCTCAATGTGAAAGAAAACAAGATAAAGAGGGTAGGGATAACAAAACTTCCCTGAGTTGTATCTGTGAAGTGTACCCATTCTTATATTGGACTTGTGATGGAGGTGAGTGACTGAATCAAAGACTTGGTCCAGAACCTGAAACATCCAGAAGTGGCTGGGATATCAACAATTCCCTACAAAAATAGTTATATTAGTTCAGCAATATAATAATTAAAAGCATTAAACACATAGAATAACAAAAAGTTAAACAGTAAGAAAGTTGGGTTGCCTCCCAACAAGCGCTTGGTTATAATCGTTAGCTTGACTATAGGGCTTCTTTACTCCGTTTTAGCAAAAAGAACGGAGGATTTTTCTTTCAAAAAGTCACCTCCCAGATATGGTTTTAATCTTTGCCCATTGACTATGAAGTTCCCCTTCCCTTCATGATGAAGCTCGATCGCTCCGTTTGAAAGAATTTTAACGATGGTGTACGGACCCGACCATCTAGAGCGAAACTTTTCGGGGAACAACCGGAGTCTAGAATTATAAAGTAGAACTTGTTGCCCAACACTGAACTCCCGTTTCAGAATATGTTGATCATGCCATCTCTTCGTCTTCTCTTTATAGATTCTGGCACTCTCATATGAATCAAAGCGGAGTTCATCAAACTCGTTTAATTGGAGCAGTCTTCTTTCACCAGCTAATTTCATATCGAAATTTAAAGCTTTGATTGCCCAATAAGCTCGGTGTCTAGTTCTACTGGGAGATGACAAGCTTTTCCAAATAGGAGTCGATATGGGTACATACCAATTGGTGTTTTAAATGCAGTACGGTATGCCCATAATACATCGTCCAATTTCCTAGACCAATCTTTTCTCGATGCATTAACCGTCAACTCGAGAATTCTTTTCAACTCCCTATTTGAAATCTCAACTTGGCCACTAGTTTGTGAATGATATGGAGTGGCCACACGATGTTTCATCCCATACTTGGCCATGAGTGAGGCGAAAAGACGGTTGCAGAAATGCGAACCACCATCACTAATGATAGCTCTGGGTGTGCCATAATGATAAAAAATATTTTTCTTCAAGAAATTTACCACCACCCTAGCGTCATTAGTAGGTAGAGCTACCGCTTCAACCCACTTTGATACATAATCAACCGCCATCAAAATGTATTGATTGGAATATGACGACGGGAAAGGCCCTATAAAATCAATACCCCACACATCAAAAATCTCCACCTCCAAAATAGAGTTCAATGGCATTTCATTGCGATTAGAAATATTACCAGTACGTTGGCATTTATCGCATTTAGAGACAACCGTGTAGACATCTTTGAATAATGTGGGCCAATAAAATCCCGCTTGCAATACTTTTGATGCGATTTGGCAGCACCAAAGTGACCACCATATGGGGACGAGTGACATCGGTCAAGTATTTGTTCCATTTCCTCTTCTGGAACACATCTTCGGATAATCTGATCCGGTCCCCACTTAAATAACAAAGGGTCTTCCCAAAAATAGTACTTGATATCAGAGAAGAACATCTTCCTTTGTTGATACGAAAGATCTAGGGGAATAATGCCACTTACAAGAAAATTCACATGGTCTGCATACCATGGTGTATGAGTGACATGTAACAGCTGCACAATTTGCATTAATTGCTCGTCGGGAAATACCTCATTGATTTCCCCTTCTACCACCTCCTTGGCCTGTTCAAGTCGCGACAAATGATCGGCGACAACATTTTCGGTTCCCTTTTTATCGCGAATTTCTAAATCAAATTCTTGCAAAAGGAGAACCCACCGAATCAATCTTGACTTGGCATCTTTCTTTGCCAACAAGTATTTGATAGCCGAGTGGTCAGTATAGACGATGACTTTTGACCCAATGAGGTATGACCGAAATTTATCAAATGCAAATACTACTGCGAGCATTTCTTTCTCAGTAGTAGCGTAGTTCAATTGTGCATCTGTCAGAGTTCTACTTGCGTAATAAATTACATGCAGGATTTTATTTCTTCGTTGCCCTAAAACTGCACCAACGGCATAGTCACTAGCATCGCACATTAGCTCGAATGGAAGATTCCAATCTGGAGCTACACTGATAGGAGCCGTAATGAGTTTCTCCTTAATTATGTTGAAAGCATCCAAGCATTCCTTGGAGAAATTAAATGCAGTGTTCTTTTCAAGTAGGGAGCAAAGAAGTTTCGAAATTTTGGAAAAATCTTTAATAAACCTTCTGTAAAATCCAGCATGTCCCAAGAAACTCCTAATTCCTCTCACGGTGGTTGGTGGCGGCAATTTTTCAATCACTTGAATTTTTGCTTTATCAACCTCAATACCTGCCAGCGAAATACGATGACCAAGCACTATACCTTCCTGGACCATGAAATGGCATTTTTCCCAATTCAAGACCAAGTTGGTCTCTTTACATCTTTTCAGTACCTTATCGAGATTTTTCAAACATCCATCGAATGAACTCCCAAATACTGAGAAATCATCCATAAAGATCTCGATGCAGTGCTCGACCATATCGGAGAATATAGCCATCTACATCGTTGGAAAGTAGCCGGTGCATTGCAAAGGCCAAAGGGCATTCTTCTATACGCGAAAGTTCCATATGGGCATGTAAAGGTAGTCTTTTCTTGATCCTCAGGGGCTATTGGAATTTGATGATAGCCCGAATACCCATCTAGAAAGCAATAGTACGAATACCCTGCCAATCGCTCAACCATCTGATCAACGAAAGGAAGAGGGAAGTGATCCTTTCTAGTCGCATTGTTGAGTTTGCGATAATCTATGCACACTCTCCAACCTGTCACAGGTCTGGTAGGTATGAGTTCATTACTTTCATTTTCCACCACTGTGATACCACCTTTCTTTGGTATGACTTGTACAGGGCTTACCTATGGACTATCAGAAATTGAATAGATTATGCCTACATCAAGCCATTTCACGACTTCCGCTCTCACCACCTCCTTCATATTCGGGTTTAATCGCCTCTGATGCTCAACTGATGGCTTATAGTTATTCTCCATCAGTGTTTTATGCATGCATACAGATGGGCTGATTCCCCGAATATCTGCAATCATCCATCCTATAGCTTCTTTGTGTTCTCTTAGTACCCGAAGTAATTTCTCTGTTTCTACCTCACTAAAGGAATTAGAAATAATAACTGGGAGTGTAGATGATTCTCCCAAATAAAAATATCTCAAGTGAGGAGGAAGAGCCTTTCATTCAAGTGTGGGGGCCTTTTGACAGGATGGAAGCGGTAGTGAGAAAGTCTTTTGTAACTCCTCAAAATATGGTGTCCTTCGGGAAGGGTGGTGTTCAACTAATATGCCATGTGAGCAATTTTTGGGTCTTCATCATCGATATGTGAAGAACGTACTAGGCATGTCTCAAAAGGATCCTCAGAACGCCCAAAAAGTGATCCAGCAATCAATTGATCAACAACATCAACCCGAAGACAAGTATTGGGTTGAGAAGGGTACTTGAGGGTTTTGAAAATGTTGAACGTGACTTGTTCATCATGCACTCTCAAAATGAGTTTTCCCTCTTGTACATCGATCAATGCCCGACCAGTGGCAAGAAACGACCGTCCCAAAATTATTGGGATATCTTCATCTTCCTCCATGTCTAGAACAATGAAGTCCGCAGGGAAGATGAACTTATCCACTTTGATCAATACATCCTCAACAATACCCCGAGGATGTGTAATCAACCGATTAGCCAATTGTAACGATATCGTGGTGGGCTTTTCTTCCCCTATTCCCAATTTTCTAAAAATTTGCAGTGGCAACAAATTAATGCTCGCTCTAAGATCACACAGGGCTTTACTAAGGTTTACATCGCCAATGACACATGGAACAATAAAACTACCTGGATCCTTGATTTTGGGTGGTAACTTGTTCTGAAGGATAGCGCTATATTCTTCCGTTAGCATCACCGTCTAATGATCTTCCAATTTCCTTTTGTTAGAAAGGATATCCTCCATGAATTTGGCATAGCTCGGCATTTGAGCTAGTGCATCAGCAAACGGGATGTTTATGTGTAGCTTCTTAAATACCTCCAAAAACTTTCCAAATTGAGCGTCCATTTTCTTTTTTTGAAGCCTTTGTAGAAAGGGAATAGGTGGTACATAAGCTTTGACCATAGGTGGAGCCTTCGATGTTGATGCCTCCTGGTCATGCTCCTTGGATTCCTCAAGACCTGATTGAGGTTCCTGTACTACCTCTTCTTCTTCGATTGGCACCTTATCAGTTTGGATTTTTGGGGGTACTACTGTAGGTGTAGGTAATTGACGCCCACTCCTAGTAGTAATTGCCTGAACATTCTCTCTAGGGTTTGTTTTGGTGTTGCTAGGCAATGCCCCTCGTGGCCTTTCAGAGAGAAGTTTAGCAATTTGGCCCACTTGCCGCTCCAAATTTTTCAACGAGGCATCATTGCGTTCTTGATACTGTAATTGTTGATTTGCCAATTTGGCAATGGCCTCTTCCCACCCCTCATTCTCTTGTGGTTTTGGGTTTAACACATTTTGATTGTTCCCATACGAGAAGTTAGGGTGATTACGCCATCCAGGGTTATAAGTTTGAGCATACGGATTGTACCCTAGACGTTGAAAGTTTTGAGCATATGCCAGTTGCTCGGTGGATCCCGAACTACTGGCTATTAACGGATAGCTTGAACTCGCATGGTTAGCTCCGCACATCTCACAGGGCAGTGAGGATTGGACCATATGAGCTGAACGAGAGCCAGATGTGGTTGGAGATGTAGAAAGACCTTCTATTTTTCGGGCTAGAGAGTCGATCTTTGATAACATAAGATTGTATGCTTCACTCTCTCTAGCTCCACCAACTCCCCTTTGTACACCTCTATCAGGCCACATGGCACTCTCCTTGCTCATGACCTCTAGTAAATCATATGCTGCTCCCATACTTCTATTAAGGAATGACCCATTTGAGGATGAATCCACATTGGACCGGTAAGGTTGATTCAAACCAAAATAGAAAATTTGGACTTGTTCTCCTAAAGTAATCCCATGATTAGGGTACTTTCTGAGCATATCTTTGAATCGCTCCCACGCCTCGTGAAAAAGTTCCGTATCATGTTGACGGAAGGTGGTGATATCGTGTTTGAGCTTCACCACACGAGCGGGTGGGAAAAACTTAGTTGTGAATTTTTGTATCAACTCTACCCAGCTCGTGATACTCCCTGAAGGTAGAGTGTCAAGCTACTCTCTTGCCTTATCTTTCAGAGTATGGACAAACATCCTCATCCGAATAGCCTCCATATCCACACCCTCATAAGTGAAATTACTCACCATTTCCATGAATCGTGCGATGCGATTATGTGAATTTTCATCTAATCTCCCATAAAATGATATGTTGCTGGAGAATAGATTAATAACATCCGGGCGAAGTTGAAAGTTCGGATGTCCATACGAAGGGTAAATGATACCACCTTGATTTTCAACCACGGGTCGGTTTAGGTAATCCCTGAATAACATGTCTTCCTCATTTATACCTGGATTTTGAACCCTACCCGCTTGGTGATCAAAACCAGGCGGTATACCTTCCCGAGGTGCTGGTTCATGTCGAATTATAGGTTCAAGATGTCCTTCTTGACGCTCCATTTGTTGTTACTGTCTTCTTAACTCATTCTGTTCCCTAAGCCTTCTGCGAAAAGTCTCTTCGATTTCAGGATCAAATTGAAGAAGATTGAGACTTCGCGATCGATTCATAAACAGTAAATGATTTAGAAATTTGATAACAACGAAAACAAAGTGACTTTTGGATTTAAAGGTAAAATAAAATAAAAATTCAAAAGTTCGTTAAAGTGAAAAACATTTAACTAGTAATCAAATTTACACTCCCCGGCAACGGCGCCAAAAACTTGATCGGGCCGAATACGAATGCCGCAAGCGTACGGATCAAGTAGTATAATGGACCTTTTTAAGTCCGAGTCGATCCCACGAGAAGTGTTTATCCAATTACAAGTTTATGTGCTTCAAATTAACGATGGACACACACATTTAAAAATTGATTTTAAAAATGAGAAAATAAAACAAAAGAATTGATTTAATTTTAAAAAGATAAAGTAAATTACGAAAAGGGTTTTTGATTTGGAAAATGTTGGAATTTATGCTTTCACTTAACCATTGTTTTATTAGTATTAAAACCGATGAAATAAAGACGCTACTGTAACCAAAGTATCATATTAGACCCGATTCTCCAATTTTAGCTAACAACCTCTCCCGAGTGAAATTAACCCTAATTGATTAACTCATCCACTATATCTCTATGTGGATACAACTTAACCAATTGCATTAAATTGTTGTGAGAATACTCTAAGGGTCACCTACGGTAGATGTATATCCCTATAACACCTAAACGAGTATAGTCGAAACTATACAAACCTAGTGTTAATTATTTTGATCTAACTAGTACAACAATTTCTCAATAATTGCACCAACTATTTAACCATATCATATATTGATCAAGTACATGATAGTCAATAAAACACAATAATAAAACATCTAAAACTTGGTAACACATGCATCTTACCATACAAAACAACATACTAATGAAACTGTTGGTTAAGTTAATACATAAATTCCAACATAAAACTATTTAACTCATTATAAAAGTAGTGTAACAAAGAGATTTTTGTTCCATTACCATACAAACAAGGAAACTAAAGGAAGAAATTCAAAATGATAGATAAAACCCCTGTAGAACAACTTTGAACTCTTCCATTTGTTCTCCAAGTTCTTCTTTGATCATCTCCCTTTGTTCCACTACCTTGAACCCTTAATTTAACCTACAAAACTTAACAAAAACAAATTAAAACTAAAGCTAAAGAAAGAAACCAGAGAGATTTTCGGGAGAGAAGAGAGAAAGGAGCTTGAGAGAAGTGATAAAGATGATACCAAATGAATTAATTCTATCTCTTATCCCTTTCTCTTACTTCTCCACTAAGTTTTCATAAGATAAACATAAGACAAATTAGTATTTTAATAAGTATAATATATTATAATAGATATAGATAAGTTTTAGGTAGTAAACAATTAAAAGACGGTCAAAAGTTTTGGCTAAAACTTCGAGAAAAATGCAAAATCAACCGCCTCTGAAAATTCATTCTATGCGACCGCATAGGCAAAATCCATGCGGTCGCATAGACAAACCAATTACGGTACTGGGATTTCTGGTGGCCACTTCGCGGCCGCATAGGCAAAACCTATGCGGTCGCATGGTTCATCCAATTTTTGCTGCGCAAGTCCTTGAATATTCTGACCATTTGCAATATGACCCCTCATCTTTGGAATGGTGCATTTCAGTCCTCAGATTTTGAACTTTATTACATTTAGGTCCTTACTAATTTGCGATCGAAGCCCTCCATCTTTTGGTCAAGTGCATTTCAGTCCTTAACTACACTTTTAGTCCTTTTTCTCCTCTTTAGCTCGTTTCTTCGTCTGATCGGGGTTTTTGCCTATAAAATCAAATAATACACAATTATGCATAGAATATGCTCAATTTCATCAATAATTATAAACCAATAAGTGTCCAATAAGTGTGTAAACGCACACTTATCATTTATTGACTAAACTTTAAAGATAGCATCACACAATTGAATATATACAAGTGTGGTCCCATACGTTAGAATTTTTTCAACAATCTCCCACTGGGCCATACATATAATATTAAAAATATGCACAACCTTATGAGCTCAAAATTTTGCTCTCGTTATTAAGGGTATTTCCAAACAATCTCGTCCATCAGTTATATTAATATAGGATCAAAGTGATTTTCATCACATTTAGCGTAACTAAATCCATCAATGGTCACGTATACCCATACAACCAAATGGCATAGATCAATCATAGGAGTGTAGCATGGAAATTACATGTTATGTGATCCAAACATGTCTATTTCTAACTGGTCCAATCTTATTTCTTTAGTGAGATCAATACTGAACTTAACGACAGAGTGAAATGAACTGAATACTTTATTTCTGTACAGAAAATTATCCAAATACACAAATGTGTCCAATACATAAAGCAATAAAAATAAAAACTCCCACTAAAATATGATATCCTCATGTTATACAATACTCATACGAGCAGTGTGCTCATGAAAGACCCTGGGTGTCAATCCCTTAGTAAGCCGGTCCGCAATTACGGAGTTTGTCTCAATGTGCTCTATGAAAGTCTGTTCACTCTGTACTATTTTCTTCACAACCAGGAACTTAATGTCAATGTGTTTTGACTTAGATGAGTTCTTGTTGTTATTGGAATATAAAACTGCTAAATTATTGTCACAATATAATTTTAGAGGTCTTTCTACGCCATTAGAATGCACAGCCCGGTGACAAAATCTCGCAGTCATATTCCATGGTTAGATGTTTCATTGCATGCTATAAACTCTACTGCCATGGTAGGGATCTACTACCGTATTGGCATCCAACAAAATCAGAATCGGATTACCCTATGATCTCTAACTGATCTGATCTGATGTATGTGAGCATGTAATCATTTGTTTTCTTTAAATACCTCATAACCCTTTTAGCTGCTTTTCAATGATCCATCACAGGGTTGCTCAAATATCTACCCAGCATTCAAACAATGAATGTTATATCTAGACGTGTACAAACTTGAGCATACATAAGAATCCCAACAGCTGATGCATATGGAATCTTCTGCATTTCCTTAATTTCAAGGTTATTTTACAGGCATTGTATGATACTAAATTTGTCTCCCTTAGTGACAGGGGTGTCACTTGATTTACAGTCTTGCATGCCAAATCTCTTAAGTACTTTAACGATATAGCTCTTTTATGACAATCCAAGAATACCTCGAGAGCGATCCTGATGTATCTAAATTCCTAATACAAAAGAAGCGTCACCAAGATCTTTCATTTCAAATTTCCTTGATAAAAAAAATCTCTTGGTTTCGTGCAACATGCCTATATCATTAATGGCAAGCAATATGTCATCAACATACAAAATCAGGAAAATATACTTACTCCCACTGAACTTGTGATACACACAATCACCAACATTATTCATCTCAAAACCAAATGAGATAATTACTTGATGAAACTTGTAGTACCATTGACAGGAAGCTTGCTTGAGCCCATAGATGAATTTCTTTAATTTGCAAACCATATTCTTCGAGTATTTTGACACAAAATTTTCTGATTGCACCATATAGATCGTCTCATCAATGTTGCAATTGAGAAATGCCATCTTAACATCCATCTGATGTAACTCAAGATCAAAGTGCGCAACAAGTGTCATAATTGTCCTGAAAGAGTCTTTCGTTGAAACTGGAGAGAAAGTCTCTTTGAAGTCGATGCCTTCCTTTTAGGTAAAGCCTTTAGCTACAAGACAAGCCTTATATCTTTCCACATTACCTTTCGAATCCCTCTTGATTTTAAAAATTCATTTGCAACCAATGGGTTTCGCACTTTCTGGTAATGGGACAAAATCCCAAACTTTATTGTCATGCATAGACTTATACTCCTCATTCATGGAATCAATCCACTGTTGAGATTTAGAACCTTGCATGGCCTGATGGAAGTTGATTGGATCATCTTCCATCACTCCATTATTTTCCTCATGTTCTTGGAGAAATACTATGAAATCATCCGAAATAACATTTTTCCTTTCTCTTGTGGATCTCCTTAAAGATATTGGTTCTTGAGGTTGTTGAGTTTGTGCATCTGGAGTAATTACTTCATTTTGGATGGGAGGTTCTTCAACATTGTCTTGTTGAGCTTTTGGAATTGCTTCTCAATCAATAACAGATATAGGAACCTACACATTGTCAAAAGCAATAGTAGGAATTGAAACCGATCATTCCTCAACTTCTTCCTCAAAGACAATGTCTTTAATCTTATTTCTCTCCCAAACTCAACATCTTAAAAAAATGTTGCAGTTCCCGTTTCAAAAATTGACTAAAGTGTGGGATCATAAAATTTATAGCCCCTTGATCGCTCAGAGTAACCAATAAAGTAGTTGCTCACTGTTTTTTAGTCCAATTTCTTTCATGTGGCCTATAAGGCCTAGCCTTAGCTGGACATCCCCAAATGTGAAAATGGTTTCGACTAGGCCTTCTGCCTGTCCAAAGCTCATAAGGTGTTTTGACAGCAACCTTAGTTGGTACTTTTTTCAGAACATAAGTGCTTATGTCATAATTTTGCTAAATTTTCTTTATTTAATTTGCATTCAGTACCACGTGATTCCACATGTAGAGTTTCAATATATGATGCAACAGTATAGAACAAATATATGTTATCATATGCAGATAATAAACCAGTACCAGTAACATTTGAATTTAATGAAAGACTAAATTGATTATTTCCAAATGAACAATAATATCCATATTTGTCCAACAAAGAAACAGAAAGCAAATTTCGTCTAAAAGATGGTACAACGAATGTGTCTTTCAAATCCAAATAATAACTAGTTTCTAATAATAACCTAAAAGTGCATATTACATCAACTTCCACCGATTTGCCATTACCCACATAGATCTATCTTTCACCATCATTTGACTTTCGATAGCTCAGATATCCCTGCATAGAAACACTTATGTGAGTAATAGCACCAGAATGTAACCATCAAGTGTTCTAGGTTACTGAAGTTAAATTAACCTCAGAACAGACCAAAATAGGATTTGTACCTTTCTTTGCACGTCAGACGTGATATTTTGTACAGTCCTTCTTCACATGTCCAGTTTTGTTGCAAAAGAAACAAATTCCTTTGTCCTCTTGTTGTTTCCATTGTATTGGACCTTTAGGAGTAGCTTCATATTCATTCTTTCTTTTCTTACCCTTATCCTTAGAAGTGCTAGCCAAGTGAGCGCTTTCAATTATTTCTTGCTTCAACCTTTCTTCCTCTTGCACACAATATGAAATGAGCTTATTTAGAGACCATTTCTCCTTCTGGCAGTTATAACTTACCTAAAATTGACTGAATTGTGCAGGAAGATAAATCAATACCAAATGCACAGTAAGTCATCAGACAGCTCGAACTTTAGTCCCTTAAGTTTGGAAGCAATTTGAGACATCTCCATGATGTACTCCCTTATGTTTCCCTTGCATTTATACTTCATTGAAATCAAGCTTGGCAAAAGCGTGCTTATTTCAACCTTATCATTTTTCGCAAAACGTTTCTCAATTTCAGCAGGGAAATCCTTGGCATTAGTTACTTCTTCAGACACTGCGCCTCTAAAGGCTTCCGAAATGCCGCGCTATAATCATTAGACTCATGCGATTTGAGCGATCCCACTTCTTTCCTCCTTTCATCAGAAGAACATGCTTCCGTAAAAGGAGTGAGTTGTTCAATCTGGAGCGCAAGATCTAGATTCATGCAGCTAAGAACAATTAATGTGTTCTCTTTCCAATCCTTGAAGTTGGTCCCATTGAGCATGAGAATAGAATTGATATTCATAGATATTATAGTAACAGATGAACTAGCTACATAGAGGAAATGAAAAATCATGCTCATGTTAATATTAATTTCAATAATCAACAAATTCAAATAATGGTATGCCTCATCTCAAGATACCTAGCACATCATTAATATCAAGTCTTTGGACAGTAATATTAATTGTAAGTGGTACTCTTGGTGTAATGATTCCTCTTTGGATTGATTTATTATTCACATGGAAACCTTATAATTGTCACACATTTACCACCACAAGTGTGCAAGTAATTCGGCCAATTATTAACCTTCCTTGGGGGCCGGCTAATATCCGCATGAACAAGCATACATACAAATTTCTTCTAATATTCTAAGTTAATTAATTGCCACAAGAGATGTTAATTAATTGCCACAAGAGATGCTGCTTTAGCAACATATTGTTTCAATCAATTGACTTTAGAATGTTATATATTCAAATGAGTCATTTATACCAAAATTTGAAAAGCATAATACTTAATTTTATTTATCTTGAAACTTTAGGGACCTTAGGGTTAATAATTAAGAACTTTGGGGATTGAAAATTAATTATCTAGAACTTTAGGGGTTAATAATTAATTATTGAAAACTTTAGGATCCAAAAATTGATTATTAGAAACTTTAGGGACCAATTTAAACCAATTATGAACTTTCATAAGCTTAATTACAAAATTCAGAACTTTAATGGCCCAAATTAATTAATTTTCAAACTTTAGGGACAGAATTATTAAACCCGAAACTTTAAAAGACCCAATTGGATGAATATTTACCTTAGGGGCGGAATTGTCAAAGTTTAAAACTTAAGGGGCTGAATCTATAAAATTAGAAAACCTAACCCTAATTTTAAATTGCATGTAAGTCCCTGGAATAACCTAATTTGTACCTCAAGCTCCCGCCCCCAAGATCATCCAAAACTAAAAAAAATTCAAACCCAATCTTAAAAAAAAAAACCCAGATTTGGGCGTTCACCCAAGGGGGCAAAAAATTAGAATTAAAAAAACATTTATTTCTCAAAGATTCAACAATGGATTGGCTCTGATACCACTTGTTAGATTTATTAATGAAAATCATCCACGTTGAAATCAATGAGAATACTAGATGCGAAAGCGTACCTTGATCCATTGTTTGATTGATTGCTTTGGGTTATCATCTTCCAATTGATATGTGGCCTCCTTTTTATTTTCTCTATGTTGATGGGGATGCAGAGATATGAAAAAACACCTTCAATTAGGGACCATGACCCATGATAAATAAATACAGTTATTTATCTTTCAGTTATTTTAAATTGGCCTCTCATCAATTTAAAATAACTTTTATGTCTCTACACTTTATTCACATAACACTTAATACCCATTAGTCCAAAATCAACTTTAGTAGATCATTTTATTGACTAAACTTTAAAAATAGCATCATACATTTGAATATATACACGTGTGGCCCTATACGTTGGAATTTTTCCAACAAAGACCTCTTAACCCTGAAAAATATGAAGTTTTGAAAGAAGATGTGGGTAATCGATTGAGAACAACTTCATTAGAGATGAGTACAATTTGAGTTAGGTTTCCAAACTAGTGTTAGCTAAATCAAGCATATGCTAAAGATATTTTTCTGTTGCCTTAGATACATCACCAGTGAATGCAATAGATAGAAACTTCTAAGCTACAGAGGCGTATTTCAACTATAATCAGATCTGTTGTACCCTCCAGATAAGGAACACACGTTCTTTTTCACGGATGGAGGCCTTTACTACTACAAAGTTATACCCATAGGGTTGAAAAATTATGGAAATACTTAACAAGAGGCTCTCTAAAAATAATTTTTTTAGTAAATCAGCGGACCATGGAGGTCTACTTGGATTATATGCTTTCCAAGAGTCTAGAGGCTAAGGACCATATAAAAGACTTGGTAAAAAATTTCTACATCTTGAGGGGTATAGAATGATACTAAACCTTTTGAAGTGTGCCTTTAGTGTCACCTTCGATAGTTTCTAGGATTCATGGTCAACAAAAGAGGTATTGAGGTCAATTCGAAAAAGATAAAGGCTCGGGTAGAGATACAGTCACCTTGGAAGCCAAGAGATTGCAAAGTCTCACTAGGTGAGTAGCAGCCCATAACGGCTTTCTATTTAGATCTACCAAAAAGTGCCTCCTCTTCTTAAAAGTACTTAAATGGGAGAAAAATTTCGAATGGATAGAGGAATGCAAGGTCACTTTCTAGGCCTTGAAGGATTACATCGGCTAGATGCCTCTTCTCTCAAAATCCAAGGTTGGAGAAGCCTTATTCTTGTATCTGACTGCTTTAAAAAGGCCAACAATGCCGTACTCATTAGAGAGGAGGAAAACCAACAATTTTCCTTATACTATGTGAGCAAGGCACTGTAAGATGCATCTTACTGAAAAAGAGATGTGTCAAAAAAATTGGTCGTAGCCTCACAAAAATTGAGGTCATACTTCCAATCCCATAGATCAATGAGTTAATAAAATTTTCGTTTAAGCAAGTGCTACAAAAGCTAGATGCCTTACGAAAACTGTTTAAGTAGGCTATAAAGTTGAACCAGTTTGATATAAGTTCAAATCAAGAACCGCTATCATGGTGAAAGCCCTTTCATATTTTTGTAGCAGAGTTTACGAAGATAGCGAAATAGAGGTGGTAACCATGGAAGCTCTTAAGCATCCCATCTGGCACCTTTATATGCATTTGAAAAAGGATGGAAGAAAATGGAGGAAATCTAAAGTTTGGAGACTAAAGTGCAAATATTCAATAGTTGATTTGGACCACAAAATGATGATTGAAGATCACATAGGAACAATTAGATGGAATTGGAAGTCAAAGAAGTAAATTATTGGCAAAGAATTTTCATAAATCAATTTTTAACCTAAGGATGGCAAAAAAATCCATCAAACCCGAAACCCGTGGGCCTCACCCCGTTCACCTACTTAATCGGGTACTGGAGACAGGGACGAGGCGGGAAATTTCACCACAGGGCGAGTACGAGTAACAAAGGCCTCGTCCCATTTATTTTTATAATTTTTTTGAAAATTCAATACTTTAAATGATAAAGTTCACGAAATTTCATTAATTCCAATAGAAGATATCAACAA
This sequence comes from Osmanthus fragrans, assembly GCA_019395295.1. Classification (NCBI taxonomy): domain Eukaryota; kingdom Viridiplantae; phylum Streptophyta; class Magnoliopsida; order Lamiales; family Oleaceae; genus Osmanthus; species Osmanthus fragrans. The sequence goes on from CM033353.1 coordinate 11,812,484, forward strand.
AGATTATTTAAGGAATATGATAAACAATAAAAACCTTAGTTTATCAATTATGTTTGAATAATTGAACTTTTAAAAATAAATAAACTAATTTAAAAAATTAATAACTACATTATTGTCTCACTTTAATGAATGTGGGCAATAAAATGACTTATAAAAAACTTTAAAAAAATAAAATATTAAAGGAGTACAAAATGGGGCAAAGGCCCGCCTCGTCTTAAACGGGTAATGGGGCGGAAAATTACCCGATGGGGCGGGGAGCTTGCCCCTACCCGAACCCACCCCGTTGTCATCTCTAGCCGTCCAAGTTATGCTCCATATTTTCTGCCTCAGATTGAAACTCATTTTTGGCATATCAAACGTTTAAACTGGAAATATTTCAAGAAGAATTGAGCTCTTTGAGTTAACTATCAAATGCAATTTGAATCAACTCAATTCGATATCAGGAGAAAAAGTTACAATAAAACAAAATACTAAAATGCAGTTTCGAAAACTTGGAGTGTACTAGGATACCGCCCAGTTATTCAAGGTGAGCAATCACGCCATCTCTCAAACCATCAATAGGGGCTAAAATCTTGGCCTGTGCGACCACCCTAGCCAATTCGTAAACGAAGTTTTCCTTTTTTTAGTTTTTCACTTCTACGAAGAAACATCTTCTTGGGCTTTTATTTGGACGACTTTTGGGGACACTTCTAAAAAGCATAAATACAACTTGTTAACTCCAAATTAGGGTTGAACTATTGAGTGCTTGGAGAGGCGAAGAACAAAGGCGAATTTGAATCAAAGAGCTCCGGATGATGAATTATTTTACCTTATTTTGTTTAATTTCCACTAGCATGTCAAGCTATGTATTCTTTGTGCTAGAATTACAATGAATCTTATATCGTTAACCTTTTACTTTTGATTTTATTTCTTTTTGACATTCAAAGCATGTTTTAAATCTTGAATAACTGATATAGGTTTATTTTTCTCTATAATCATAGTGCAATGGTTGTATGAGTATTACTGCTTATTTTACCTTTGAAATATTGAAAATAAGTTAGACATAGTGTCAATTATCGTAAAGTCTGATAGATGATAAAAATATACCGCTATACTCTATGTAATCTTTAAGCATTCACCAATCCATAATGCATTCTTGTATGTTTGCATTCTTCGTAGAGATGTAATCGGGTCATATGTAAGAATAAGTTTAATTCTATTCGAAAGAGATTGTTAAAGAAATTAGGAGGAATATTGGTCTTCATAATTGAATCGTGTTGTCAAACTCAAATGTTCGGGTTAAAGGGAAATGATGAAAAAGGATTCAAAATCCTAGGACACTCATCATCATATTCTCACACATTTGTATTAATCACAACTTTACATTGATTTCAGCTAATTTGGGTGACGCATTATATATATATATATATATATATATATATATATATATATATATATATGTGTGTGTGTGTGTGTGTGTGTGTTATTTACTATTTAGTTTTAGAAAAATCAATTTCAATAGTTTTGATTAATGTTCAGTTAATTCGAACTTAAACTTGTACAATCTCTATGGGTACAACACTTGGACTCAAAAATTCGTTTTACTACTTGTTAACGAATTGTGCACTTACGTTATTCATTAATCGATCATATGAGAAGGTGGGTTCGATATAAGTGTTGTTACAGTCATTTATGAAGGCCAGAAGCTTTATAGTACAGTGAGTTTCAACTTGAAAGCCTCAAACAATGTTGACAAATATGAGTCCTTTTTGGTTGGAATGAAACTTGTAAAAGATGCAGGTGAAGAGACTATCTATTAATAGTGACCCCCAATTGGTGATGAATCTAGTGAATGTAACTTCACGGCTAGGGAAAAGAACATGGCTGCATACTAGAGGCGAGTGATGTTGAAATGAAACTTGTAAAAGATGCAGGTAAAGAGACTATCCATTAATAATGACTCCCAATTGGTGGTGAATCTAGTGAATGGTAACTTCAAGGCTAGAGAAAAGAACATGGCTGCATACTTGAGGCAAGTGATGAACATTTTACTTTTCTTTGAGAAATTTCAGTTCATTTAGATCCTCAAGCCAACAATACCAATGTAGATTCTTTATCCAAGTTAGCAAGCATCAAAGACTCCAAGCTCTTAAAGATTATGCCTATTGAGTACTTGCTAAAGCTTTTTATTGAAGCCAAAAAGGGGATGATATAGATAAAGAAGGCTCATGGATGGATGAATCCAATGATTGCATACCTGAAAGATCAAACCCTTCTTGAGGATAAAAAGAAGCTCATAGGCCATGAAAAGAGTCATCCACTTTATGTCTTTATATTTCGAGATGATATGCTCTACAAATGGAGCTTTTACATGCCTCTCATTCGATGCATAGAGGATGAACAAGTAGATATGTCTTAAGAGAGATCCATGACAGGATTGGTAGGATCGACATGGGGGTCAAACAATGACCCAAAAGGTCCTGAAGTAAGGATATTATTGTCCTACAAAGAAGAAAAATAATATGTACCATGTGAGAAGATGCAACAAGTGCCATGCTTTATCACGATCTATAGGCAACTACCTCAAGAGCTGATAGTGGTTGCCAACCCTTGGCCATTTTCCAAGTAGGAATTTGATTTTATCGGCACTTTCTAAGATAAAGAAGTAATGTATGTCATATCATTGTCATCGTCGACTATTCCACCAAGTGGGTTGAGCCCGAGCTCGAGCCTTTAATGAACATTATTGGGGGTAACACATCCAAATTTATCTAGAAGAATGTCATTTGTCAATTTGATATTACACTCGTAGGTCTCCTCAATGGCAAACAATTTGACTGCATTAATATCAGATTTCTTTGTAAAGAGCTCAAAATTAAGCACTTCTCCTCCCCACACAACCCTAAAGCCAACTATCAGTTTAGGACTGTAAAAAAATCATCAAGTATATGATGCGTCCCACATCGGTTGCAGAATGTCTTTTGGGCTGGTTAATAAGGCAGGGTCCAACCCTTTTTCCTTTGAGCGCGCTTTTGGGGAAAGTTAGGGGTTCTCGTCCTTATCATTTGGTATCAGAGCTACCACTCTGTTGGCCACTTAGGGTTCGATGGATCATCGACCGAGTGTCGCTTATCGGTTGGATTGGCTAGAGGTGGGGTCCAACCCTTTCCCTTTGAGTGGGGCTTTTGGGGAAAGTTAGGGGTTCTCGTCCTTATCATTTGGTATCAGAGCTACCACTCTGTTGGCCAGTGTCGCTTAGGATTCGACGGATCGTCGACCGAGGTGGTCGGGTCTTAAGGGAGTGGGGATGATGTGTCCCATATCGGTTGCAGAATGTCTTCTGGGCTGGTTAATATGACAATGTCCAACCATTTTCCTTTGAGCGCGCTTTTGGGGAAAGTTAGGGGTTCTCGTCCTTATCATTTGGTTGAGCCCGAGCTCGAGCCTTTAATGAACATTATTGAGGGTAACACATCCAAATTTATCTAGAAGAATGTCATTTGTCAATTTAATATTACACTAGTGGGTCTCCTCAATGGCAAACAATTTGACTGCATTAATATCAGAAGTCTTTGTAAAGTGCTCAAAATTAAGCACTTCTCCTCCCCACACAACCCTAAAGCCAACAATCAGTTTAGGACTGTAAAAATAATCGTACATTATTCATCACATAATCGTACATTATTATCCTCAATCTAATGGAATTGCAAAATTCAAGAATCGAGAATTGAAAGAGATGATGAATGCTACGTTGACTATGATTATAAGTTCAAAATTATCGCAAAACTCGTGGGAGAAAGCTCTGCTCTTTGTCAATTAAATTTTCATAAAATTGTCACATAAAAAAGCACACAAGATAAGTAACACCCCGACCCCTAGTGGATCGGAACGCTACTTAGTTTACTTCATTAACCGGTAGTTCAATAACAAGTATACTCGTTCTCTTAGCGGAAGCTTAAATCTCACAATGATAATATAAAAACAATACCTTAAATACTTTAAACGAAACACTGAATAATTTTCTAAACCTTCGAAATGTAATTTATTTGGAAAAGATATATCGTGTTCTCGCATTCAGCATTATTCAAAACATAGCATTGGAAACGTTTCATAAAACTAAACCTAAATAACTTGTTCACCGGTTTCCATGGGCTCGTTGCATCACTCTCCATCTCCTCCATCCATGCCCAAGGTAGCAATCTTTCAATCTGTAAAGAAGGGATTAAACCTGTGAGTCGAAAACTCAATAGATGTCATTGGTGCATTCGTGATTAAGCTATACATTTCAAAAACTTGTAACTTTAAAACCATTTCATAGTAGGATTTTCGGTAGAATCCTAATCACGTAGAGTCATGACTTAATACGATGCCTCGACCGGACATTCATGTCGTACCTGAAGGCACCATTTGACATGGAAGGGTATGCCGTACCGAAGGTACCATTTGACATACAAACATTAACATAGATCATGTCGTACCCGAAGACTCCATTTGATATGAAAAAATCATTTGTAGGAAATGTACAACCAAACACGAATCAACAACTTTGCTCCTCCACCTACCTTGATTGAATACTTTGAAATTTGTTGAAAAATGTACTCCTTTGATGTTTGAAAACCCTTGAGGATTGATGCTTGAAAACACTTCTCAAAACTTTTAGGAAAAACTAGTTTTTCTCCCTCTCTTTTCTCTCTTGAAAACTCTCTCTTTTATGCTTAGAAGCTTTTGTTTTTGGTGTGAGGAAAATGAGTGTGAAATGGGGTCTATTTATAGGTGCATTTCTCATAGCTTAAGGAATATGAAGGGTCAAACTCTCATTTAAGATGAGAGAACATGGGGTGCCATTATGTGAGAGTTTTAAGACATTAACATGCTAGAAAATCATGTGTTAAATTTCATGGCTTTTCACATTCCGCGTACTTTGGTTAATGTTGCACAACTTTCAGTATTTCGATCATAACTTTTCTCTCGATATCCGATTGAGGTGATTCAAAGTGCGTTGGAAAGCTAACTCAAAGAGTTACAACTTTTCTTTGGATATCATTTTTTCAATTCGAATGTTTTCTATGTCAAAAATGGGTCTCAAATGAGACTAAAAAATCTGAAGTATACTTTAGCCACCCAATATTCATGTCTTAGTGCCATTAAGGAGTCTAAAATAAATCGGGGTTCTACAAGATACCTTAGGAATTATAAAAAAAGTCACAAACCCAACTAAAAATACTTAAAGGTTTGACTTGGTTAAGATAGTGTTCCTAAACCTTAAAATGTTAAGACATGACCTAAAATAATTGATTTTGTATTCATTGGTTATACCTACCATAGTAGTACGTGCAAATTTATTGTACATCAAGTCTAAAATTTTCAATGTGCATGTTAATATGATTACTGAATGAAGGGATACTATATATTTCGAAAAATAATTTTCCGTATAACATGCAACGTGAACCAAATTCACTAGAAAGACTTTAAGATACTATCACTAGTAATAATTAAGAGGTTATAGATCAAGAATTTATAATGAGGACGAATCTTGGCACAATAAGAGATCTAGAAGGACAACCTCCTTTAGTAGACCTTTTTTGCTAGACAATAAGCCACTGAGGTGTAAATAGATCTCCAAAAGAAAAATAAAGGAAATTGGATTAATTGAGATATATAAAGAAAGATTTGTTGCTAAAGCCTACAAGAAAAAGAAGGTCTAGATTATTTCAATACAAATGCACATATTATAAAAGTAACTTCCATTCGAATGGTTATTGTGATAGAAACATTAGATAGGTTAGATACATCAAATGAATCTCAAAACTATATCTTGGATGGTGAATTAGATGAAAAGATTTATATGAAGTAACCTGAAGGATTTATTGCCTCAAGATAAGAAAAAAAAAAAGTATGTTGAGTTGTTAAATAACATGATGGGTTAAAGCAAGCTCCAAAATATGGCATGAAAATTTGTCTTAATTATGGTGTCAAATGGTTTCAAAATTAGCGAGTGTGGCAAATATAAACTATATGAAGAGCACTCAAAATGGATATGTTGTGGTTTGTTTATACATTGATGAAATGCTAATTATGGGCAATAATGATATCATAACTCAAACTACAAAGAGATTGTAAACGAGTAAGTTCAAACTGAAGGTTCTTGGTTTTTATATTAAGAATTAAAATTTATATAACATCTTATGGGTCTCATATTGTCTCAATTGCATTACATTGAGAAGATTCTTGATAAGATAAAAAATATGATATTATTCCTATGAATACACCAATTGATATTAGTATGCATCTTGTTTTAAACATTGGTGAACTTGTGTCTTAGCTAGAATATTCTTGTATTATTGATAGTTTAATATATGTCATGAATTGCACACAACCTGATATTGATAATTCTATAAATAGGCTAAGTTGGTATACGAGTAACTGAGCACTAAGCATTAAAAGATATTTGTCATAGTTTTAGGGTATTTAGAACATACTGAAAGCTTTGACTTGCACTTTTCTAAATATCCAGTAGTACTTAAAGAATATTAAGATGCTAATTAAATATCCTATACTAAAGACTCCAAGTTCATAAGTAGATATGTCTTTACACTTGGAGTGTAGCTGTATCTTAGAAATCATTAGAACAAACTTAGATAGATAGATCAACATTGAAATTTGAATTTATTATGTTTGATAAAGTTGGAGAAGAAGCTGAATAGCTAAGAAAATCTCTAGTAAATACTCTATGCTAGATGAAACATGTGCCTGCTATATATACCTATTGTGATAGTCAACCAACAATTGGAACGGTACAAAATGCTATATATAATGATAAATCTTTATATATATATATATATATATATATATATATATGTCATTGATAATATTGTTAGACAATTTCTGTAACACCAAAATTTTCATAAACCATGTAGTGTTACCAAAAATTCAATCATCTCCATGTTAAAAGCAAAACTATAAAAATAAAATTTATTCCTTATTTTCAACAAAAAAATATCAATTAAAATACGAAATTTTTATTTCTTTTAAAAAATATATTTAATCATGTAACTAATTTATAAACAGGCATTAAACAAATAAAAAATAACTAATAAATTGGAAGATAGAAAAAACTTAGGCCCTGTTCTCTTTGCCGTTTTCTGTTTTCGATTTTCGAAATGGTGAAAATATGTTCTCTTTCCCTTTTTCAAAAATGCATTTTCGAAAACAAGAAAAAAAATTGTAAAGAAAACATAAAACGACATTTTTCGTTTTGAGAATTTTCAGAAGAAAACACGGGAAACGCCCTCATCTTAAATCTAACTGTGCATCAGAGAAGAACCAATTCCTTCTTCCTCAACAAATTGTTACCACCACCTGCCGCCTACTCCACCTGAATCGAGTGCTGTTCGAACCCCCTAACCTCATTCTTCAACTCTTGTCATCACCAAGCCCTCATCTTAAATCTAAATGTGCACGAGAGAAGAACCAATTCCTTCTTCCTCGACAAATTGTTACCACCACCCGCTGCCTACTCCACCTGAATCAAGTGTCGTTCAAACCTCCTAACCTCCTTCTTCAACTCTTGTTATCACCAGGCCATGGCGTTGCTGGAACCAGCCCTAATCGCCACCCAAAATCGCGTGACTTGAAGAGATGAAGAGATGAAGAAATTCTGAGAATGAATGAGGGAGAAATTGGCGGGAAAAATTGTTGTATTTCTCTTGCTTTTCAACTGAACCATGTACAGCATATATATAGACAATACAGATGAGGACTCACGTGAATTGAATGAATTGAACTATATACAATTACCTAATTGACCCCTACTGAAATATAGTGCAATACTCCCCCTCAAGATGTGGAGTATATGTTTAATACTCCCATCTTGCATAATAAAGTTTTGAACTGAGTTCCACCCAATGCCTTTGTCAACAAATCAGCAACCTGATCATGTGAGGCTGTGTACAACATTTTTACCTCTCCGGCTTGGACCTTGTCTCTAACAAGATGACAATCTATCTCTATGTGCTTAGTTCTTTCATGGAATACTGGATTATTTGCTATGTGAATTGCAGACTGATTATCACAAAATAACAAGGCTGCCTTGGGTTGCACAACACCTAAATCAAGTAATAAATTCTTCAACCAACTTAGTTCACAAACAGCTGCTGCCATAGATCTATACTCAGCTTCAGCTGATGATCTTGATACAGTATGTTGCTTTTTAGATTTCCACGAAATCAAAGAATTGCCTAGAAATATACAGTATCCCGTAACAGACCTCCTGGTATCACAGCAAGCAGCCCAATCTGCATCACAATAACCCTTAAGGTGGAGATCCAACTTTCTCTCGAAATACAGTCCTTATCCTGATGTCCCTTTCAAGTACCTCAGAACATGGTATGCTGCATCCAAATGAGGCTGCTTGGGAGATTGTAGGAACTGACTGAGTAGCTGAACGGCATATGATAGGTCAGGCCTTGTTATAGTTAGATAAAGAATTCTTCCTACCAATCTCCTGTATTCACTTGCATCTGGGACATCTTTTCCTTCCTCTTTGCTCAATTTCAGATTGTAAGGCAAAGGGTTAGCTACTGATTTAGCACCTAGATAGCCTGCATCTGATAGAACTTCCAGTGCATACTTCCTTTGGCATATAGAAATGCCTTTCGAAGTTCTAGCTATTTCCAGCCCAAGGAAATACTTAAGAATTCCCAAATCCCTTAGCTTGAACTGGTCATTCAGATCCCTTTTGAACTGAGTAATGTATAGTAAATTATTATCACCAATAATTATGTCGTCCACATAAACCAATAAAATGGTGGTTGAGCAGCCATCATTCCACTTCTCTCATCCAGGCGCATCCAGTATCACCATGGGCACCTGCAATTTTGGTCCAGAATCAAGTGAGCTTGTGGAAGCAGTCAACTGTGTTTTGTAAATTCTTCTGTTCATTCTCCAGGTAACTTGTTCATTGTACACCATTTAAGTTCAATTGCTTTTGAGTTGACAAAGTAATAGCCATCATTGTATAACTTGGTGATGTTAAATTTTGGGTCATATTATTTGTTCATTAGTTCATCAAATTTTCACGGCCAAGTGTGAGGCGACTCTGTTTTGGTTTGATTTTGAACTTCAGGAATTTTGTTGACCAAAAGAAAAACAAGAATTCATATGGGTTTTTAATTTGAAATTTATCTTTGTATGAAAACACAAATGTCACAAACTCCTCTAGTTGTTCTCTTTAGTTTCACATGATTATGAATCATTTCTAGAAGCTGGATGACATCGAGTAGTTGTTCAGTGTTGGCTTTCTTTGTAATATTGGTGGCAGAGATGAAAACTCTATTACAGTTGATTTAGTACTAAATGGCTAGATGGGACAAGGAAATGACACTTATTACAAGATTAAGCTAATTGCTAATGTAGAAATGGAATTGATTACGCATCCCTTACTCGAGCAAATTTTTCTCTGTTTTCTAATATATTTTTCAGCTGCAGAAGGCCAAAGACAGTTTCTGCTATCTAATTCTATGAACTGGTATTAACTAGAATTGGTATTTGCATGTAGATATTTGTTGTAGAAAACAACAAAGGCTCGAGAATTGCAAGTCTACTGATTAGAGATCAAGATCAGGCAATGCTTTATGCTTCTAGACTTCTAGTGGGTTAAACGTTTTGAAAGTTTATCTGATTAAGGAAGAATATCAGTGTGGATGAGAGGTGGACTTATGCCTTGACGCTTGAGTTCTATATATCCTACTGCTAAGAGTATTCTGAATTCAACATATAGCATCGCTAATCATAACATTTTGATATAAGACAATTCACAAAAGCATGCTGGAAGGAGAAATTACGCAATCTAGTTAGCAAATAAGCAGTGAAGTCCTGGTGGGATAGGAGGAGGGGAACAAGAAAAAAGCTTGATCATGTAATAAACTAATCCAACACAGTAGTAGGAATAAATGAGGGTAGTTGTACAACATGAAATTGAAGTCACCGAGCTAGAAAAATAGTTCAATGATGATGATGAAGATGGAAAGAGGTGACTGAAGAAATTTGGGATAGGAGTGCAATTGCATGAATGCACATGGATGTGCTTTTTGGTGAACTTCAAGGCATTTGGCGGAATAGGTGGGCGGATTTGGTTCCTCTAATGCTCTCGGTTCATCTTGGAAGTTTAACTCCGTGGGAATTTTGAGTGCTGATGTTGGTTCACTTGTCATTCAATTTCCTTTCACTTCTTCGTTCAAAACTTTGAAGATTGATTTTAACGGACTTTTAAGGCCTCTTCATTGTCGTTGATCACTTAGAACTATTGGCTGAGGTTATTTTCTACAATCAGGTTCCCATCAGATGGAATTAGTTGCTAAAGAACGAACCTATAGAAGATAAGAATCGCTATAGTGTGTTTGGAAGGGAGGATTAGACTGTATGAAGATAGAAAACGCAATAAAAAAAACTTGTTCATTATGTTGTCTAGTCTAGTAGTGTGTATGAAACATGCATTTAGTCTTTATGTTGCAATGATCTCCAATGGTTATTGTTCATAACACCCCCAATCCAACAGCAGAACCCCCTTCACTTGATGGCTGCATCATTATGCCATTCCTATTTTATATTAATAAAATGTTCATTTCTCATCTCTTTGCTAATGCTAATAATCCCCTACTACATTGATGATGAATTTTTTGATTGACAGATTGTGCAAAAAAGATTTCACCTAGTTGGATGTCGATTAGTATGCCATTTCTTGTTTCAAGGGGTGTTCATTCTCAGACTGTTTCAGATTTCTTACCCATTTGGTAGAATATCACAATCTAAGAGAGTTGATCCTTGACGAACAACCAGACACCAATGTATACAGACACATTTAACACCCCCAACTCCATTTTGCTAGATTTGAGAGTTACTGTTGTTTGCTATAATTTATTCAAAGCAGAAGTTTCTCATTTAATGAATAAAAACTCAAATTCTAGTATGTATTGTAGTTGAACTGTTAAACTTTTGTTATCAGTTAAACATATGTGGGCTATCCAATTTTTAGGGGACGAACATAACCTTTTAGACTGTACAGTGCAAAGCTCTTGAAATATGATGGTAACCGTAATATTTGCAAACATGTAAGGATGTTTCATTTTGCCGCCTTCATTTTTGTTAACATCACAACCACCTCCCAACACTCTTCTTGGTGCGTTTGGTATGCTATTTGGACAGTGCTAGACAGAATTAAGAAATGACGCACTTGTTTAGTTTAATTTTGTTGAGTTCAGTATAGTTCAATGTATCGAATATGACATGAGATAAATATCCAACGGGATCATTCACATGTTAACTTTCTGAATTTAATTTGATGTTGAACAAAAGCGATTATTGAACAAAGCTGTGGCCAAAATAAGTGCACTATAAAGCATAAACATGTACTAATAAGTTGCTTTCATTTGCAAGGTTTCAGAATTCTTGAGGATTTCGGACTTTTATTTGGTTTTATTGTGTACTTTAATTTTCAACCAACAGTAAGTTGTTCCGTTATGTTACCATTTTCAAATAAGTGAACTGGTTTGTTATGTTACCATTTTTTAGTTTAAATTGCACAAAAAAGTGGAAAATAACTTCTTTGTTTGAAATCAAATAGCTCGAAAAATCTGTTATCTTTGTATGAAAAATGTGATGATGACAACATATGCATTTTTTTAGATAAAACATAAAAATAAAATAAAACATTTGAATTAGACGAGATGATTTTTTAACAACACTACCTCATTAATTTTTTTTTATCAATCGAATGACATTAAACTATTAAAATTTATTGAATAATCAAATTTATTGAATAAAATATTATCAAAATTTATATGTTATTTTAATATTTGAAAAAATATTTCAAGATTCAAAAATATTTCAAATTTATATGTTATTTAATACTATATTAACATTAAACTATTAAAATTAATTGAATAATCAAATTTTTTGAATAAACTATTATAAAAAAAAGATGCTCAAAATTGCAAAGAAAACGCGTTTTTCAGTTTTCATGTTTTGAAAAACAGTTTTTCAAAATGACAAAAATAACATATTTTCAGCAATTTCAAAACGGACACTCAAAACACAAAACGAATTTAAAACTCAAAACACAAAATTGAAATACGAAGAGAACGACCCCTTAATGCCTATATTTCTTCAATCATTTTGATAGCCCGCATCACCATCCTACCATAATTTCAATCAATTCGATCTAACCTGTAAATTATTATAAGAGTGGATATTTAAAAATACCTAGTAAGATATATGAAATTTTCATACACAATTATATAACAATAAAATTTATACTGCATACCACTCTTCTCTTATTGAGTGTGTTGGTGATCAAGCGAAAAACCCATCGTTAGCCAATTTAAATTCTTGAAAGAGTTCATATTTTGTTATAAAAAACCTAATAGAGTTCACATTTCATTAGATCAAATCTGAAGGTCCACTAACTATTCATGTATATTAATTAACAACCATACTATAAGTACAACATTGGTTGACAATCACTCACATGGGAGGGGGGCCCACGATGAATAAAAAAATCTTGGACCTCCCTTCATGTGAGATGATTGTCAATCATTATTGTCAACCAATGTTGTACAAGTAGCAAAATTCATTAATTAAATATATAAAAGTATAAGGAAACAAACCACTTGCATGTTATATATCTTACTTCGTTAGATCGACGAATTTTTGAAAGAAAAACAGTGATTTCACGTTCCGAACCCTTTTCTCTACTTTAGTGAATATGAGTGCGTGTAATGCTTTGAAATAATTTCAATGAATGCAAATTGGCTTCAACTTTGGGGTATAAATAGGTGAGATTTGAGATTTCTTTTTGAAAGTAGGATTCTAGTTGCTTAATTGAACTAAACATGTAATCAATGAAAATCTAATAAAAGTTCGTCCAAATCCGAAATAAAAGATTAATTCCTAAAAATCTACATACACGTGGCCACCAATTTATAAAGATTAACCAATTAAATATGGTTTAAAAAAAAAAAAATTTGGTTTGTATTCTATTAATGGTTTCCTAGTAAAACATCACACTTAAATATAATGAAAATGAGATTGAGTTAGGATTACAATGAACCTTTTTAGCATTTATCAAAACCAAAATATGATTACAATTAACGAATAAATATTTATCAAAATATGATAACAACTTATCCTATACGTAGGCTGCCACAAAAATTAAATCTTATACCAACTTAATTAATTACACATTAAAGATAACTTCTTTGAATGTTAATAACTTGGACTTGCTTATTCTAATTATTTTTTTCTCAAGTCCATGACACATAATTTAATACAAACTACAAAATGAGCCCAATATAAATATACTAATTATCAATACATCAATAATTAATTATTTAACCCAAAATAATATTAGATTCAATAACTATTTCACTTTAGTCCCCAACTTTTCAAAATCATTAATAGGAATCTAGGTCAAAATCGTTATCAACAAATAATCTTATTCTACAAAATTTCGGAATGTTACAGTTTCTCCCTATTGGAATTTTCTCTATAGATTATATGAAATCAAAAGAGAATACAACAAATCACCTAACTAAAGGTTTGATAAGATATCAAGTAGAAAGTTCATCGAAGTGGATGAGGGTTAAACCTATAAAGTAACAAAGAGTTTCCATGGTAATAACCCAACCTAGTTAATTGGAAATCTCAAGATTTAGGTTCAATGAGACAACTGAACTGTGAAAAAAACTCAGTATTCACTAGGAGATTCATTACTCTTATTCATTCCTAAAATGAGATAGTGTCTAATTGTCAAGATGGCTTTTAATGATCTCTATATCTTGATTGTTCAAGTGAGGTATAACAAAATAAGCTTTATAGAGACCACCTATGTAGGTGAGAAGCGAGTACTTCTATGAGAATTGTGTGATGGTGAATTGGCTAAAAACATTCATGAACCAATTGATTCAAGGCCAAAAAGACAAAACATGAAGATCAATTGAATTCGAGGGAAACTGTGTGACTTCTATTGTTTAGGTTTACACGAACGGCTAAATATTCAAAGCATCTTGCTACCAATAAATCCGAAAAAAAATTCTAAGTAAAGTTCAAAGTCTTTGGGTACTTATCCCTGTGTAGTCTCTCTTTCTTTGTACTTGACATTTGTTCATGTTGTGCATTTTTTTTTTTAAAAGACAAATTTTAAGTCGTGGGAGATTGTCGAAAATGATTTTAATTGAGCTACGTTAGACTCAAATTTAAGTGAAATTCGAACCTTGAAATTAAATAAATGAAGTATATTTATATTATACTTCCTGAGATAAGTAACATGATATATGTATTTGTAGACAAACCATCAAGTATTGATGAAACATTTGGATCAAAGTCACCCACTTGAAACTTGAATTGGTGAACATTTGTCCGACATATAAAAATTAATGAAATAATAGTTGGTTTAAAATGTACAAGTTTAGCATTTGGGATTGGACGACACCAATTTTGTGGAAAGAGAGGACCGAGATACTATTGGGTTCAAACCACTCTCTCACTAGTAGATGTCGTTCAGCTTGGCATGGTATAGCACAAGCACAAGCACAAGCACAAGCACAAGCCCGATTTTATGCTAGTATCGGGTTCGGGTTCGGGTTCGGGTTCGGGTCTCTCATATATTATATTTGAGAAATTTATTTAAAGTTTTTATTTAAATTTTCAAGGCTAAATCTTAATGAATCAAATTCTTTGGTATTGGATAACCATTGGTTGTTTCATGATTTTTTTTATTTTTTTTAGGTGTGATCAGAGTCTTTTTTTTTTTGTAATTGTCTATGACCAACTGTAATGGACATCTGTGATAGACTGACTAGATAGATGCATTTGTTCATTTTAAAGATTGTCTAAATAGTCACCTCCGTTCTTGAATACATTTTTAGGCTACTCGAATGGCCAAGAACAATCTATAAATGACCTACCTTTCTCTTAGAAGAATTACACCATTCAAATGCAATAGTTCCTGCATTGAATTTTCCTTCTCTATATATTATACGTCTGTTTTAGAGTATTACTAATTGTTGTACTGCTTCCATAAGAGATTAAATGCGTTCAATTCTGGAAGAAGATTGTTGATTGCCTTAAAACATCATTGAAGGGAGCAAATTCGTTTTAAAGACATATCATGAATTCAGTGGGCTTGGATAATAATTCTATTCCAATTGCAATTATGTTTGAGTTCAGCCCCATTACTATTATTATAATCTGAAAGAGTAAGTGTTCATATTGTTTAAAGCAGAAATTGATAGTCTAGAAGTAACATCCTCAATTCATATATGATTCTCATTCTTTATATCATCACATCTTCACAAGAATAGCAAGAGAAAACATATTAAAGAAAAATATTCAAAACCCGCAATCAAGAATCAAGAACAAGCAATCAAGATCAAGAAGCTGTCATCAAGAACACACAATTCAAGATCCAATATTCAATACCAATTCCCAATGGATCAAGGTATGTTCTGTATTTAATTATTTTTTTGGTGATTTGACATAGTGGATCTTTGCAATAAAGTAAAATTTTTCAAGTTCTTGAGATTCAAAATTTTAAATCTAATACAAACATGTTAGTAATGATTAAACATTGTGAAAGCTAAATGAATATCATTTTCCAAGTGGGAAACTTATTTCATTCGTAATATAGACAAGAGCTGCATGGTGGTTATGAAAACCATTCCCCGCCTTTGTGATACAAACTTGTTACCATCTGATTGCCCATGGAAGTGCTGATGCGAACCCCGTACCAACGATGACTACGAAACCCACAACTAGATTGATGCGGAACCCAAGAATGTCAATGAAAACCTGGTTTTGGACTTGAACCCAACGAAATCCAACGATAACAAAGATGCGTTGAACCCCTTGATTACATAATGAAGAACCCTTGATCCGATGTTTGAACACACAAGAATTAGATCTTGAAAGTTCGATTTGTTGTTCAATGAAGAACAAGGTAGAAAGCAAAAGGCTTTTCAATTAATTCAATGTCCAAAGTTCTTGAAGTAACAAAAGGGTTAAATATTTATAATAGAGCCATAAACCTAGTAAAAAACGTGCCTAAGACAACAAATAATGTCAAAATATGGAAAGAAATAGAATTCTAGTAAAAAGGAAACAAAATCGCATAAAAATTGGTCGTACCGGACAACCCTTCTGGACGTCCGGTAAGTGCGTTCGAATGGATAGAAATTTTCTGCTGGACATCCAGTAGAGTGCATCTGGTTGAGCGGTGCGCATCTGGATTGGTAGAGATTTCAGAACTTAGGATACCGGTAGTCGCGTTCGGTAGACCCTTTTTGCTTCCGGTTAGCCAGAACTTTATTCGGCCAGCTTTATCACGTTGATCGAAGTCCTTTCAGCCTTCAACCCCAATATGAAACTTGCTCCATTTTGCGTCCCGAACATGGTTTCATCAATAGTGGCTTTGACGAGCATCCCCAATGCCTCTTTGACTCATTTTGCTCTCGATCGCGTCATTGCACCTTCTTCGATAATCAACGGGTCTCGATTTGGTCTTGCGTTCATGACTCTTGCATCCTGGATCATATCATCCCCTCCCTCTTCAAAAGAATTCGTCCTCGAATCTGAATCTGCATCAAATAGAGAGAGATCGGCAACATTAATTGTAGCTGAAACATTATACTCACCTAACAGGTCTTCTTTGTATGCATTGTCATTGATCTTCTTGATGACTTGGAATGGACCATCTCCACGTGGCTGCAACTTAGACTTCATCTACTCCGAAAAACGCTCCTTTCTGAGATGCACCCAGACCCAATCTCCTAGTTCAATGTTACGCACCTCCTTCCTTTATTCGTCTTTTCTGCAATGAGCTTACCTTTCTTTTCAATTTGCATTTTGACCTTCTCATGCAGTGACTTGACAAATTCAACTTTCATTTTACCATCCAAACTACCCTATTCATTTACAGGTTACAGTAACAAATCTAAAGGTGTTAGAAAAAAAAATTTGATAACAAAATTCAATAATGAGATCACACATTTAGTTTAAAAATCTTTTAGAATTGATTATTTCTTATATACGTTGATTATGCTCTTTCTGCAATTATGTTAAAGTTGGAACAATTTCAAAATATGAAAATATTTTTGGATTTTGTTTGATTCTTAAAAAAAAATAAAAAATTAGAAGACTGATATGAAAGTTCTTAGTAAGTGTTGATGTAACGGGACGGATCTTCCTACTCATAAATTTGACATACTTATTTGACAAATAATCGTGACTTTTAATTTAAGTCAATCCAACGCTCAGTATGTATTTCACTAAGATAATGAGAGAGTTGGTTATAACTATTTGAGATCCATAAAATATTGAACGTTGAATTAATTTAAATTAAAGGTCATGATTATTTGTCAAATAAGTGTGTCAAAATTATAAGTAGGAGGATCTGTCCCGTTGTTGTAATAAGTTTGAAAAAATTTGAAGTACAACAAAAATTTTGATATTACGAGCAAGAGTTATTTTTTGAGTTGTAAACTTGAGAAATTGCTCATCAAAAGAGACTAAAAAGACGATTGAGTGCTAGAGTACGTTAAAATGATGGATTGCAATTTTTCAATTGTGCGGATTGCTTATAGAATATTATTGATTATACTAATTATAATTGCATCTGCCAAGAATAACTTCTTATAGTAAAGTTGATAAAATCCTACATTTGGTTAACAATGTCATAAGAAAGGTTAAATGGATTGGTGATGGTGTCTATTAGAAAAGAAGTTCTAAATAAACTCATTTTAATAGTATAATTGTTGATTTTCTATCAAAAAATTTAGGAGTAAATTTAATTTAGACATTTGAAAGTTTTAGATTTTTATTTTTATAATTTTGACTATTTTTATTTAATAAAAAAATATTATTTATTGCTATTACATATATTTTTATATATTGATAAAGTTGGATATTTGAAGATGGCCTAAGACCTCTAAAATCTAAGGAACTGGCCTTCTTGTCCTGTTGTTCAGTAGTGCAACTTTTTATGCCCTTTTTTCTTTCAACATTATGAACCCTGTTTCATTTTAGAATGCTTGTGAATTTTTCTTTTTCGTGTGGATATGATGATTGAACCTATGTTGCTATTTTTTCAAGATTATTTCAATTTGTTTTGACTATTATCCACTATATCTAGCAGTGTCTAATAAAGAGACCATCTAATGTTAACCACCCTTAAATTTATTTTGAACGATGCTTAGTGATAAGTGTATTTTATACACATCTGTACCTTTAAATGTAGACATTCAAGAGTTACTTTTGATAAATTATAGCTTAATTTTGTGTATTTATTGTTCATTAGATAAAACACAATGATTGAAAGTGAAATTGAAATAAATAAACGAAAATCGACAAAAAAAAAAGGATTTTCAAAGTTTATGGACCAAAGTACAAATATTGAAAAGTTGATTCAGACCATGAAATAATGATTCAAGATCATACGGAATCAATTGGAAGACAAATAACTAAAGTTGCTCGAAGAAAGGACCAATATGAATAAGGGAGCAAAATCAGGGACTAAAATGCAATTTGCTCAAAATTTCTATGATGCGATTGCACCACCTCATTTCCAACAACCTGTGGCCAAATTAATTTGCCTGTGCGATCGCTTCTTGCTCTACCATGTGAGCGCATGGTTGATTTTCGGCTTACAATTTTCCTTATTCGATTTACCTCTTTTGGAACCCAATTTGAACACATTTCTTTACCTAATTTGACATCTATAAATGTAGAACAATAGAAGCAACCTTTGAGAGGCTCGTCGTACCATAGCATATCACATCATAACATAGAGATCGAGTCTAGCAAAGATGTAATGAAGGCAATTTACATCAATAATTGAAGATCGAAAACTCATAATTGACAATCAAGAACAAAAAATTGATCCCAAATCAGAGTTATTGTAATCATATATATTTCTGTGATATCTTTTCATATTTATGATTGTAATATCATAGAAATCATGCTAGGCAAAATTCTTGATATTATTGGATGATGATAAAACCTTTATATTGATTATTTTTAACTCATAAGACTAGTAGTTTAATGTATTCTTGATTTTCTGGATTAATCTTACATGAACATTGCGTTACTCGATTGAATGGCTACCAATTAGGTAATTAATTATTTGTTCTAGTGTTGGAAGACTCACAATAAATTTAGAACACTGCAATGTTAACACACGAACAGTAGATGTTGAGATTTAGAACACTGCAATGTTAACACACGAACAGTAGATGTTGAGAATAACATATAGGGTATGTGAATCATTTAGATAATCGTGTAACTAAACTGTTACTTTGCATATGAATTCAGAATAGAACTATGACCAAACCGTGCTTAGAGCTTGTTAAACTTAACTCGTAAAAGATAGTTAAATATAATTGAATTATCGATTGTTAAAACAAATAAATCACACTAAATTACTAGGTAGAGAATTGAAAATATGATAACAATAGTCAATAGGTGTATTCATGAGTCCAATAAGTCATAAAAACAATCTTTAGATAAATCGAAAATAAGTTAGATAATAACGTCTCTTTTGTATTATAAACAATCGAATTTGCTACAAAATTAGTACAACTCATTTGGGATTTATTCCTATGAAATGATACTTCGCTCATCTCGTTATTACTTGTCAACGATTTTGGGAGCTTGCGAATTTCACACGAACACTTTGTTTTTACTCATTATTGTTTAATATTACAGAAGAAAGGCTGAGCAAGATCGTGACAATCTCAACCACTAGATAGTGTCCAATCTAAACAATTGTGATCTAACTTCTAGATTCAAAAGATGGTGAGTGCACAAAAAATTGCTCCCATTCGATCCAAGCATCACAAATCAAATCAAGAAAATTACTTGAGTTTACTATTATTTCCTAGCAATCAAGTGCTCATGCCCATTCCCCAGTCAAGTTCGTATTAATGTTGAAAAAAGTATCATATCTATAGGAATAAACACCCGTTCTGTTAGCAACAATAAATGAAACGTAGGAGATCACTGTTTCTCTCCTAAAAATACTAGATTTCATATTTTATATTCTATTTATTTTCCAACAGACTATGCAACTAATAACGAAACATTTAGGGGGCGTTCTCTTTGCTATTTTCGGACCGTTTTCTGTTTTCAATTTTTCAAAACATTGAAAACGCGTTCTCTTTCCCATTTTCGAAAACGAGTTTTTGAAAAGGGCTAAAAAATTTGTGAAGAAAACAGAAAACAACTTTTTTTACGTTTTGATTATTTTCTTCACAAATCTGCCAAAACTCAAAAAACACGGATTGAGAAATATTTTTTCAAAACGACAAAAAGAATGAATTTTCAACAATCTCAGAATAGACACCCAAAACACAAAACACAAAACACAAAACGAATTCAAAACTCAAAACACAAAACTGAAACACGAAGAGAACGACTCCTTACATTTTCACTAAATTTGTTCATGTAAATAATTAAATATGTACCCTCATTTCAATATCACAATCAAAAAAATGAAGACTGTTCATGAAGTACATTCAACTGAGAAAGAATTTTGGCAGCCAAAGATTTTGCATTACTTGTTCCTCTCTGAGTGATATCCACTAATGACATCTTAGCAGAATTCCCATATTTTTGTTTAAATTCAGCAATTCTAAAAATTCTCTGTAAAACCTCCAAAGATTTTTCCTGCAATCTGGTGCAGGATGAATTCAACAGCTTAATAATGGGAACCAAACCATTGGCCTCCTCAACAACTTTAACGCCATTCAGAAGTTTTTCACCATCCATTAAGGTTAAAATTGCATCCAATGAAGCTTCACAGGGACCAGAATCTGGCTCCCCAAGAACCATCACAAGGGGTTTAACAGCATTAGCCTCCAAAAGACAAAATGACGACTCAACAGTACAGATACCGTGGTGTATGGGGCAGCCAGATTCTGGAGGCTTAAAGCAACAGCTGAATGTCCCTGTGTTTTTCACCGGCTTGCTTAAGTTGCTAGAACTTTCTGAAAACTGCTTAAGTGAAACGGCTACATTTTGCTTAGTCAATGAAGTTCCAGAGGCTAGTAAACTCACCAGAACTGGAATAGTGCCTCCTCCAGCTACTTTCTTTCTTCTGCCAATCGGGCTTTGTAGAGACGGTGAACCGGGAAAGGGCTTGAGCAGCATTCTCAATGACTTCTTTTTTATATGAAGCATGAGTATTTCTACAAGTGAGGCAATCAAAGATGATTTCAAGTGCACCAAGATCTAAAAGTTGCTGAGACATCTGAAAATCTGGAGGAAGATTCGAGATTATGCCCATGGCTGCAACAATCTCGTCCTCGTCATGGGAAGTTCTAACAATCCTTACCAATGTCTCAATACATCTCGTGTTCACGTGCTCTGAGAAGGTGCTGTGATCACCATCTTCTGTAAGATAATGGAACAATTTCACCGCACGTACCCTCACAACATTGTCGTCAAGTTCGCATAACTGGACCAATACTTTAACGGCAGAGATCTGGTGAATAACATAAAATTAGCACTACATGATAATTTTACTATATAACTCTGATTTTTGATGGGTGAAATTAAAAAGATGATGAATCAGACTGAAAATGCACGGCAAAGTGGTCCAAATATTTTGAATAATGAGGTTTGCATTAGCTCTGAAATACAGGAGAGGGAAAGAGAAGAAATGTCCGATAAATTTAAGGAATCCTATTAATAGTTTCTCCAATTCTTTTAGCTTGGTACAGAACAAAGAGAAGAAAGAAACAAAATGATAAATTTAAGAAATCCTATTAATAGTTTCTCCAGTGTTTTTTCTTTTAGCTTGGTACGGAACAAATAGAAGAAAAAAACGAAATAATAAATATGAAGTGGAAGTTCCACTTTATGCTTTCTATATTTTGCGGTATACAGTCAAATTCTAGTAATGGAGTATTCACCTATGAAATTATATTTAACATGCACCTGAATTTAAATAAGAAAGATGCTTACCTGTCTCAAGGTAGTCCTGATATTAAAACCGGAAGGAGATTTGCATATTTCAAGGAAGATGCTGAGGATTGTTTGTTGCATATTAGGTCCAGACAATGAAATAAGCGAAAATAGTTTGAAAACATCCTCCTCAGTTTCTAAAAGCAAAACCCGATCCTCAGAAGCCTCTTGGACAGTGGTCGATATAGATAGGTGCATGATAATTATTGCTATCCGTTCACGCAATTTTGGTAATGATAAGGTATGACAAAAGAGAAGTTCAAACAGTGGCTGTGTAGCCCCTTCTCTAATAATCTGCAAACCATTTTCTGCTACACTCGAGAGGTTCTCAAGAGCTTTAACTGCTACTGCCTTGTACTCTTCAGCATCATGGATGAGCATTTGAAGGAGTGGCTTCAGTGCCCCATTTCTAAAGAGATCGAGCTTGTTGTGATCCGTCAGCTCCATATCAGCCAAGGTTTCTGCCATGATCATCTGTGTACTAATGGGTCCTGTGCCAATTATGTAGTCTGTTAAAAAGTCGAAATAACATCTTTCGGATAGCAGTCACAGTTTATAGTCAGTTATTCGGTACACTTCATAAGCTAATTAGGTAAACATCGTGAGCTGAAAATTATAGATTTCACCTGATAACAGGACATTGTTGAAGATATTACCTTTGCAAAGACGCTGCAATAGAGGTCCAAAATATTTTGCGTTCGCCATTTGTATAACATTCTGATCTAGGAATGCAAGATTATCCAAAACCTCCTGAGCATATTTTGCAGCTTGTGTGTCATCGCTATTCGCTGAAGTTACAAGTAGAAGTATGCAGCCCTGAACATTCCCGATGAAGTTCATAACCTCACTGCTTCTTGATAATTCCAAAAGCAATTTAAGTGCCATCGTGCTTTCTTCAATTTTACGTGCAAGTGACCGAACAATATATTTGATCCCATCATCTACTTTTGCAATTCTTTCCTGAGACGAAATCAGAGTTCTGGTGTAATAGACATATATTAATATAGATTAGGAACAAGTAAAGAAAATTTACCTTGTTATCATCAGCATCCTTCGCAAGGCAGTAAAGGATAGTTAAAGCAAGAAGTCTTATTTCATGACTTTTTGTACAGAGAAGACCTGTGATATTGGTATATAATCCTCCATTACTATCCATTCTCGGTGCAACTCACTTCCTATGCAAAAGTCATGCAGCTTCTCCAAACAATAAAGTACTTCTTGCTCATTGCTCGACTGGATTTCGGGTTTCATGGAAGCAATGCTAATCATGGTGTTTCGATTTCTCCACTCTTCGATGGATTGGTGAAGAGTTCGGTTGGGCCGCAGCGACAATTTGTTCAAGGGAGTCTTAGTTAGTGGGCAGAGGTAATTCCCGTCTTCTAACCACTTCTGAATTGCTGTTCGCTCGAAAGAATGGCCAGAGGAAGTCTCAACTGGATCCACCATGACATCCCCGGTTATTGGACAATAAAATGATTGAAGAGGTTCCAACAGCTGCCGACCCAAAGAGTTACGTTTGTTAAAGTACTTCATCTCTTTTTCTTCATGAGTCATAACCATGTCTGCCTTACCAAGCAATAGTATGATCTGTTCCATCCGTAAATCCTCTGTCCAATCGGACCTTAATTCATTGTTCTCCATTTCATTCTTAAAATTTTCAAATTCTGCCTTAATTTCAAATTGCTCCCTTGAGATTCCAACAGAGTCAGCAATACAAATGAGCAAATTATTCGAGTAAGATCGATCAACGTTTCTCTCTTCTATTCCTCTTTCAATCTTCTGCAAAATTTCTTCCTCTATAGCAGCTGGTTGGTATTCATCATCTAACATATTCTTGCACAGTGTCCTTAACTGTTCAATTATTTCTGATGAAACATTCAAAGATTCCGGAGTAAAGAGGCTCATGAGCCTACTTATATTCTTTGTACTTTTCTCTATTTCATCTTTGATTTTCTGGCTATTTAAGAAGAGATAAAATTTGTTCCGGTTTCTGCATTCAGAAGCTAGTTGCTTAGCGACTTTTATCTCCAGATTAAGATCATCAATGACACCATGTAATCTCTCAAAATCATTTAGTTCAAACGTGGAGAATTCTTTAAGGAAAAAAGCAGTCCTTTCCAAGTGGAATGAGAGAATCTCTCAAAATTCTCCTTCTGAACGACAACTTGTCTGGCAGCATCTACTGTTTCAAATATGAATTTAGTAGTAACAAGAAGAATGTCGGAAGTCACACTGGGGGAGGCATCAACTACATTGCTTGCCATGTTTAATACAGACAAATGAGAAATAAAATTCCTCAATTTCTAATCATTGGTTTATCAACTGCTCAACTTTACAATCCGGCAAAAAGTCCGTATTCTGGTCATCTATACTCTAATAACAAAGTAAGAGAATAGGAAAAAATGAGAAGAAAGCATAGTAAACATCAAGTGCATATTTGGTATAAATAGATGATATTTTAACTACTACAATTATGCAGTCTTTTATACTCCGCATTACCAAACATGCGACAAGAGTTTCCCTTTGTGATGAACATTGATAATCAGTAACAACAAATCAATGATCATCGCAATTACCAAGACTTAAGATCCACCCTATATTTCACTTTTTGCCCTTAATTATCATTGGCCAGTTTGTTCATCCAGGAATCATAATAAGTACAATGGATGCCACTGAAGCCATTGAATCAAATTCAAAGAACCATATTTAGTCTTGGATTTCATCTTAGAAGCTCAAAAACAGTAGCCTGAGCCTCTCGATTATCGTTTTTACTTTTCATATTTAACCGATTTGAGATTTTACATCAACGAACCCAACATAGAAACCTAATGAAGAAAGAAATCTAACGAGACTCGCTAACATCATCAAAATTCATGCAGCTATTTGCATGAAATTTCATACTTTTTCAACTAGAAGATAATTTAAACCATAGCAATGGCAACAAGTACCTGTTTTGATAAGCCCTCTGCATCTTGTCTTAGTTTTGTTAGATTCTCTGGGTAATTGCAATTAGAGCTGGCCAAGCTTAATAAAAGTTACCTTTGAGAAAAAGCTTCTGAAACGTACACAAACATGCTTATGGAGTTAGAATCACGCGGTTTTCTCGGTGGACTGGAATTGCTTGGTCCTTGCAATTATTTGGACCGTCTTAGAGAGTCAACGATCAAGTAAACGGATACGTCACTAGAATGCGCGTATGACTGGTAGTTGCCCAAGGGTTGTTTCGATGTGTCTGTGACTGTATATATATGCTCACATTTTCATTCTAATAATAATGATATTCACGTTGTTATCTTGATATAAGATTGTTGGTCAATCGGGTGTTTTTCTTAAATTTATTTTTCTTTATTAATTGCTCCAGGTAAACGGCTTATTTCTTTTAAGAGTAATTGGCGTAAAATGTTCCTACCTTTCAAGGTTTGTGTGAAAAACGTCCCTACCTTTCAACTTCTTGATGCAAAACGTCATTTTTCACAAATTTTTAACATAAAATGACAAATATGCCCCGTTATTTAAATAAAACAAAAGAAAAGAAAAGAAAAATAATGAACAAATTATAACTATAGGCCCAATTTTTTTAAAAAATGTAAATAATCCACCAAACTTCACCTTCTTCCCTCACCTCACCCTAGCTACACCATCGCCAGCCGACCATTTTTCTGTAAGGCATTATTAAATAAATTCCAGCCACCAAACAAATTCAGTAGGGAATGCCTTCTGATTTGGCTGAAGAAGTGGGCCAAATATGAAATACAAAGCAAGGATTCACCACTACCAAGTCACGCCATTTTCGTTTGCAAATTTCCACGCGGCCTCCTCAGCCAATGTTTTTGAAAAGGGATACCATAGCTGAAAGTAGCAGTAGATTTTTTTTTTTTTTTTTAACAATATTGAAAAACTAGAGACTACACAAATCCTTAATATATATAACATCGGGACTTTTGTGGATCTAAGAAATATGTTTCAGGATCTGAGAAACTACACCTCTTTTTCCTTGCAAATTTCTGGATCTGAGAAATATGTTTCGTCAATTATAAGCCAGCTTTTGAGCTCCAGAATAAGCCCCTATTCGTGACGTTTTCTTCTTGCTCGCTGCTGTTCCTTGAGCAATCCGCATGTGGTTGTTTCCTTCGTGACTTGTGGGTATTTTCTTCATGGTTTGGAGTGAGATTCTTGGTCCAATTTGTGTGGAGTTGCTTTGTGTTTCAGGGCTTATGAAATATGATTTGGGCAAAATGGTGGAGGATTCTTGTGAAGCCTTCGGTTGTTGGTGGTTGTGGTTTTGGTGCGATGGGGATAGGAGGAGGTTTCTCCTGTTGTGTGTGAAAGTTACGGGATAGCGCTAGACCGTTACTAATTACCCATTTTTAATTTGTCCTTATGTGCAGAATTAATCTAATCAAAGCAACAAGTCACTTTAATTAGTTTCTAGATGATTAATCAATCAAGTCCAATTCATCCTATGCTTGAATGCCACAAACAGTTAATAAGAAAAGCAGTAAAGAACACCAATTTGTTGACGGAGAAACCCAACAATGGAAAAACTCCGGGACCAAGCCAATTACCTCCACTATAGACAATATGAATTACAGTGTGATTCCAGACTAGCAATTTTACTCGTTTTAGCTGTTGTAATTCCTGCAATCTCCAATATCTGCTGTTCTTTCCAATCTCACGATTTGCCACCATAGATACTATTTAACCAATCTGCTAGACTTCCTAATCTACCTCCTGTAGCTTCCTGATCTGCTGTCGCCTTCCAGCTTCCTGATCTCCTTCTATTGTCTCTTCCAAATAGAGTTCCAAGAACCTCCTGTTCTTGTGCTATTCCTGTGCTTGTAGTCCACCTCTTCCAAATCCCAAAGGAAGAGTAAGTTTCTTAAAAGATTAAGCACGCCAAATGTTTTGGATTATGGAACCTTTGATGTTTTCTAAAATCGGGTTGCTGGATCTCAAGAATTGAATGGATGAATCTCTCAATCAAATATGTTCTTGGATCTCTCAAATCATATAGAATGTTTCTCTCTTGAAGAATAATGAGGCAACCTCTGATTAATTCATACATCTTGCCTCTACTTATATGTAGGGCAAAACCAATCTTTTGAACCGAGTAAAACTTTCCAAAATCACAAATGCGCACAGTGCGAAAAAGATTGTCACTCGAGCGAGGGAGGATGTCGCTCGAGCAATGGGTCCGTAGCTCGAGCAAGGGTCAGCTAGAGCTGAGCGGTTATCAGTATTTGAATCATAACTTTCTCTATCGATGTCCGATTGAGGTGATTCAAAGTGATTTGAAAAGATAACGCAAACGGCTATAATTCATATAGAATAGCCTTGTCCAAATTCCAATGTCTTCGATATGTAAAATCCATTGTAAGTTACGACTGAGAATTTGGAACATAACTTGTGCGGCTCTTTGATATCCTTTAGACTTCTGATTGCATTTTCTTGATCATAAGTGATCTTCTTGGATATCTTGACCTCCTTCAATGACTATACTACAAACTCAAAAATATTCCTTGACTTTTTACAAATGATCAATTATGCTCTATTTGTCCACAGAATTGCCAACATACAATCTAAAACCTAACAAACTCCCCCTTTGGCATTCTGTGACAAAACTATACAAATAAGTCAATGTAGGAAAAATAAACAAAAAAAACTAAGCTACTCAGGCTCTGTCTTTTGTATTCTTTGTTAAAGGGTAATTGGCGCAAAACGTCCCTACCTTTGCATGTTTCTGTGCAAAACGTCCCCACCTTTCGTTTTTTGGTGTAAAATGTCCCTACCTTTCACTTTCTTGGCGCAAAACGCCCTTTTGACCAATTTTTAACTTAAAATGACCAATATACCCTTCCTTTTAAATAGAAAAAAAGAAAAGAAAATGAAAATAAAGAACAAATTTCAAATACAGGTCCAAACGTTTTAAAAAGTGCAAATAACCCTCCAAACTTCAAATTCTTCCCCCACCTTACCCCCACCCTGTCGTCGCCTGCCAGCCCACCTACAGCCGTCAAAGTCGCCGGACTTGGACACCGGTCGATAGCCCTTAACTTTCTCTTCAACTCCCATCCAACCTCTCCCAACTTCATCAAGTATTTTGGCAGAAATTAATGCTCAAACTTCGCTGCCAAAAATTTTGAAAATCTCCGGAAACATCATCTCCGGCCGCCCCCCACAATCGCATTTGACCCTGACCCATGGTTGGGCTAGGTGCGCCAGGTGAAGGCGAACCCAGCTCAGGTGGTCTGCCACCATGGGTCATCTGGAGGGCATCGAAATCTGGCCGTTTCTGTGGCATTTTCGCGAGCGCATCGATTGGATTTTTTTTGCTTTGAAATTGGTGATTGTTGGTTGCTTGTTGGAGGAAATTGTTTTCATAGGTAGCTTCGACTTGATGAGGGGAGTCCACCAGTAGTGGATTCCGGCCGGTTGGGTGGCCAGACGGCGAGTTGTGGGTGTTTGACCGATTTTCAGGCTGTAATTTTTGAATTTGATTTCAGGCCAAATTACAATGAGTTATGGGGATTTCTTGGGATGTAGTTGTAGAGGGTAATGAGGAGAACATGTTGGGACCAACTGTTAAAAGTTTGGGCGGCCGGAAGTCGCCGGAAAATGAGCTCATGCATTCGGCTGAAAAGGGGCAAGAGATTTTTTTTTTTGTTCTTCATATTTTTAAGTTTTGGATTGATTTGCATTTTTTAGAAAGTTTAGGAGTAAGATTGCAACTTATTCTTGATTTTCCTTTTCTTTTTTTTTTTTGTTCTATTTAAAAGGAAGGGTATATTGGTCATTTTAAATTAAAAATTGGTCAAAAGGGCGTTTTGCGCCAAGAAAGTGAAAGGTAAGGACGTTTTACACCAAAAAACGAAAGGTGGGGACGTTTTGCACAGAAACATGCAAAGGTAGGGACGTTTCGCGCCAATTACCCTTTGTTAAACATGTTTCCTGAAATCAAAACTCAAATACCTAGTGTAAAAACACGTGATACAGGAAATCAAAACTTCATCAAATATGCTAGTTTGAGATGTGATACTAATGTCAATCAAAATACCAACCAAAACATTAACACAACAAAACATCAAAACTCAAACAGCTATGCATAAAGTGCAATACAAATGCAATGAAATAACATGCTCCATATCAGTGCATGATAAGTAATGCACAAGTTCTCCCTTACCACAAACTCTTTATGATTTTATGCAGTAAGCCAACGACCCCAAAAGACATGTACAATATATATATATAATGAAAGCACAGTAATGTCTTAAACACAGTATCTATGTCTCTCCCAAACGACCCCAAACGACATAAGACATAAGTATAAATGTCATATCAATGAAAATCAAGTTAAATGTCAAATAATATCTCTGTCTCTCCCCAACGACCCTAACAGACATATATCAAAAGCATGCATATGAATAAGTAACTAATTATCTATGTCTCACCCCCAACGACCCCAACAGACAAGCATGCAAATGACAATGTAGTTGCTCAAAGACATAAGCCAAAATATTGTAAATCTCCCACTCACTATCAAATCTCTCCCCCTTTTGTCACAAATGCTGAAGGGAAAAGACAGAGGCAACGCAATGGGAGATAACAACCAATCAAATATGTAGTTGATAGCATGCAAGAGCAGAATTAACAAGTAATAGACCTCCCCACATACTTAGAATAAGTCAGAATGGAGTAAATAATATAAGTGACTCATGTGTGTAAAGTGTCACTAATCCAAGGTAATTAGGACTCCAAACCTTAATTTTGTGAGAAGGGACATGCGAAACATCACTGCCAATTAGTGTATTCTCTTACTAATAAAAGTCAAACCTTGAAGATCAGTATGACCTTTCATAGGAAGCTCATTTTGCATATATCTTTCAAAATTTTCTTTTTACTCCCCCTTACTTTGAGCATATATGTTTTCATATTTCAATTTTGTACTTAGCTCAACATATTTTTATTTTCTTTTCAATAGCTCATAATTTTTTTCATCTTGAGTGCAGGTTCTAATTCATTGAGCAACTAATATGACCCCTGTAGCGAGTTTTAGGTCCGTTAACCCAAGTCAGATAACCATAGGCACCAGATTTTGAAATACCCTTAAGACTTAATTGTTCGAGTCAAATAACATCGAAGAAGAACATTAAAATATGAGTTTTTTTTATCATAAGGGAGCATATTTAAGCTTAGTTCTACTAATGATGGTCAATTCATGTTCAAAGTCAACTCATCAACAAGTGACTGCCATCCCAAATCTCACGCATGCGGTTAAGTCCAATTTACAATCTCATAGTGTGTGCAGTGCAGATGGTACATGAAGACACATATACTAAATACTCCAAATCAACCTAAGCAAGTAATGAAAACAATGCTATAGCTAATCAATTATACCCAAACATGATCACAGCATACACGTTCAAATATGTTATACTTCATACAGCATTAAACTTTCCATTCCCAATTTTTGTTTTTCAATATTTCAATCAATTTTTTTTGGTGTTTTTCATTTTCCAAAACAAACAAGAACGCATCACACACAAATAAAAACAAACTAATCAAGCACACAAAAATAAAACAAAGCGTGCATGTGCCAAAACAAATATAAGAAAAATGCACATGCATGAAACTACATCCTAAAAAGCAAAAAAAAAAAACATGTGATGCATGCAGAAGTCAACATCATATTATCATTAAGCACAAACATACATCAAAAATATCTAATCAGATAGATACATGAATGCTCTTACCTCTAAGAGTACGGTGATCTAATCAAAGTTATTCAGATCACTCTTCTTTACCAAAACTTGTCTAGTGATATAATGATTTTCAGACAATTGTGTCACCAACTTGGTCAACTGACTCATTTGTGTAGTAAGGAATCCTATCTGACCAACAACCTCCTGATTTCTATTCCTACTAAAGCTCATGTGTCTATAACTGTTCAGAACTTGATGACATCTAGGGCGTGTGTGTCCTAACTCACCACTGTGAAAACATGTCAGGACAAACCTAGGAACAATGTTATGAGGACGCTGACGTCTATTCCTAGGTCGACGGGTCCTACGCTGTCTAGTAGGCCTCTGTCTAACAAATTTCTTATCCTTAGGCTCAGGGTTAGACACATGTTTAGGCTGGTCAGTTGCAGGGACAAATGTGGACTTAGAAGTGCTAGCATTGTTCTCCTTAAAACCTAGACCTTCCTTAATACCAGCAGGCTTGCCCATTCCTAGAATGTTATCTAGCTTTTCAGAACTGCTAGAGAAGGGAAGCAACTGAAACTTAGAATATTCTAGTTCACTCGGAAGGTTTTTAACCTAGATCTCTAAAGTCTATCTCTCTCCATGGTCAACTCACTCACTTTCCTAGCGGACCTCTCAAACTCACTGAAGAGTTTCTTAACTTGAGTTTCTAAAGTTTCATTCATTGTTTTCATTTCACTCAGGATTGAGGTGAATTCCTTAAAGTGCGCTCTCAACTTCTCATTTTCCAAATTAAGTTTCTCATTTTTTGCACTCAATGCATCTTGCTAAGAATCTTAAGACTCTCCTTATACATTTTATCATAGGCCTCATAAATATCTACATCACTCTCATCATCTTCACTAGATTCCTCATAGCTATTTACATCTTCATCCTTTTTACTTCCTTGGTCAGATCCACTCTTAACTCTAGCAACAAGGGTAACAATTTTTCCACTCTCCTCACCGGTGGATTTCTCACTTCGATTATCCGAGTCAGACTCGTCATCAATGAGAGTAGCATTCATAGTCTTCTCCTGAGATCTCTTCCTACTAGAACACTCATTCCTCATATGACCAAACCCTTGACACTTATGACATCTCACACCTCTAGATCTTCTCCTAGATTCACTCGAGGCATCTCTGTGTTTCTCTTAAGATTTGTTTTTATTCCTAAACATCGTTTGGAATTTTTTAACAAAGTATGTCAACTCCTCATCATTAGGTGAGTCAGAATCAGAAGACTCATTCTAGTTGGTCCTAGTAGTTTTCAAAACTATAGACTTACTTTCCTCAATGGTTGTTACTTTCGACCTAAAACGCTCAGGTAAGGACCTAAAGATTTTTCTCACTATCTTAGGTTCAAGGATCCTCTCACATAGGTTGAAGCTCGAGTTCACAATGTCATTTAAGCTCGCATAGAAGGAATCAAAGCACTCATTTTCACTCATTCTAATTTTCTCGAACCTCGTGGTCAACAATTAGAACTTAGAATTTTTAACAGCCTGTGTTCCCTCGTGTGTGATCTCTAGAATATCCCAAATCTCTTTGGCTACCTCACACATAGGCACTCTTCCAAACTCATCAGGAGAAACAGACCTAAACTGGGCATGTAGGGCTTTGCTATTCCAGTTACATTCATCTAAATCAGCCTTAGACGAATTTTCGATGGGAGTGAGAGTGACAACATCACCTACTTTTGTACTAGGAGAACTCCAACCCTTCACAACACTAAACCAGATTTTCTCATCCATAGATTTTAAAAAAACTCTCATCCTCACTTTCCAGTAAGCATAATTGCTGCCATCAAAATATGGCGGGACATGCGAAGAACTACTCATCTAGACAAAATTAAGGTCAGGACACACAATTAAGCTTTGATACCACATGAAAGTTACGGGATAGTGCTAGACCGCTACTAATTACCCATTTTTAATTTGACCTTATGTGCGGAATTAATCTAACCAAAGCAACAAGTCATTTTAATTAGTTTCTAGATGATTAATCAATCAAGTCTAATTAATCCTATGTTTGAATGTCACAAATAGTTAATAAGGAAAGCGGTAAAGAACACTAATATGTTGACAGAGAAACCCAACAAGGGAAAAACTCCGGGACCAAGCCAGTTACCTCCACTATAGATAATATGGATTACAGTGTGATTCTAGACTAGCAACTTCACTCGTTCTAGCTGTTGTAATTCCTGCAATCTCTAAGATTTGTCGTTCCTTCCAGTCTCACGATCTGCCACCGTAGATACTATTTAACCAATCTACTAGACTTTCCGATCTACCTCCTGTAGCTTTCTGATCTGCTGTCTCCTTCCAGCTTCCTGATCTCCTTCTATTGTCTCTTCCAAGTAGAGTTCCAAGAACCTCATGTTCTTGTGCTATTCATGTGCTTGTAGTCCACCTCTTCCAAATCCCAAAGGAAGAGTAAGTTCCTTAAAAGATTAAGGACACCAAGTGTTTTGGATTATGGAACCTTTGATGTTTTTCAAAATCGGGTTGCTGGATCTCAAGAATTGAATGGATGAATCTCTCAATCAAATTTGTTCTTAAATCTCTCAAATCATATAGAATGTTTCTCTCTTGAAGAATAATGAGGCAACCTCTGATTAATTCGTACACCTTGCCTCTATTTATATGTAGGGCAAAATCAGTCTTTTGGGCCGAGTAAAACTTAATAAATCGCGAATGCGCACTGTCCCAAAAAGACTGTCACTCGAGCGAGGGATGATGTCGCTCGAGCAATGGGTCCGTAGCTCGAGTGAGGGTTAAAAGAAGGTCGAGCGAAAAGTCTCTGCAACTGTCGCTTGAGGGAAGGTCGAGCGAGAGCTGAGCAGTTATCAGTATTTGAATCATAACTTTCTCTATCAATGTCCGATTGAGGTGATTCAAAATGATTTGGAAATCTAACTTAAAGGGATATAATTCTTGTAGAAATAGACTTGTCCAAATTCCAATGTCTTAGATATGTAAAATCCATTGTAATTTACGACTAAGAATTTGGAACATAACTTGTGCGGCTCTTTGATATCCTTTAGACTTCTGATTGCATTTCGTTGATCATAAGTGATATTCTTGGACATCCTGACCTCCTTCAATGACTATACTACCAACTCCAAAAGATTTCTTGACTTTTTACAAATTATCAATTATGTCATATTTGTCCATAGAATTGCCAACATACAATATAAAACCTAACAGTGTGGGCAGGCTTATACCTTGGCTGAGTTACAGACTTTGGCGATGGGGTAGGTTCGTGTGGGGGCTTTGAACCAATGGCTAGGTTTGTTTGGTGGCCTGAATTTGTTTAATAATGCCTTACAAAAAAATGGCTGGTAGGCGATGGTGCGGCGGGGTGAGGTTTGGGAAGAAGGTGAAGTTTGGTGGGTTATTTGCACTTTTTAAAAATTTTGGGCCTATAGTTACAATTTGTTCATTATTTTTCTTTCCTTTTCTCTTGTTTTATTTAAATAACAGGGCATATTGGTCATTTTATGTTAAAAATTTGTGAAAATAACGTTTTGCACTAAGAAATTATAAGGTAAGGACGTTTTGTACCAAAAAATGAAAGGTATGGATATTTTCCACACAAACCTTGAAAGGTAGGGATGTTTTGCGTCAATTATCCTTCTTTTAATCCATAACAATGCTGTTCATTGGTTCTTAAAATGTTCCATCTATGTGCCATCATACAAGCGGTCTTTTTTTGTTTGGAAAAAAATCATAAGTCAGTGATTAAGTATTCACCAAATTAATTTGTAGACATTAAATTTAAAAATGCAAAAGTTAGATGTTAATTCAATATTTTAATTCAAATAATAATATTATCAAATTAAATTACTCTACTCACACCCACCCAACAAAAAACCATCCCTACTCTTGTGCACTTGCTCGTTGCCATCCCCTCTCATAGTCGTCAGCATTCACCCGTCGTCAGCTTTCACCTGCCGACATCCACCCCGCTGACGACTTCTTCAACAGCGAATTGATCGTCACTCAGTGGTGAATGAGCATTTTCAGCTCAGATAGTAGAGAGAGAGAGAGAGAGAGAGAGAGATAAACAGAGTGATCGTTCAAGGACATCGACTGAGCATTGCCAGCAACTGATTATAATCTTCAACGACAACTTAACAGTGCTGGTATAATTTAAAACTATTTTTTAAAAAATGAATTGAAAAAATAGCACCTGATGAAATTTACAGAGTACTCACCGAAGCAAATAACTTCAATGCTCTCTGAGAAATCCGATTAATTGAATTTGTGACCAATTTGGAGAATTGAGATAAGAGAAATCAATAGCATGTGACCAAAACTCTTAAATTTGTGACATGTGACATTTGCACTTTGACATATGACTTACATGTGACATAAGACCCTATGGACATTGATAAGTAATCTATGATATATATCCAATAGCCTGTAACCAATTCTTTTAGATCTATGACTTGTAGAAATTGATATGTTAACTATGCAAAATGACATGTGACTTGAACTATAACACATGACCTATGAACTATAACCTATGACATGTGAACATAAATCAGTGATAAGTGACCAATTTTATTTAATCTGTAACCTATACAATATGACATGTGACCAGTGGAGTGTGACTGTGACCAGTTCTATTTAATTTGATACATGTTTACATTTATCCGTGACCTATGCAAAATGACCTATAACTGGTAGTGTAACTTGTGACTTATCATCACCAACTATGGATTGTGATTTGTGACCTGCAAACATGATCTGTGGCCATCACCACTACCCCATTTGCAAAACCACCAATAAAACCATCAAATGTGCTATCCCCTTCAAAAGCAGAAGCATCGCCACAAGCACAATTATTTCTCACTCATAAATTACTAAATTAGTTGGTTATGACTTACTAAATATGAGTCGTGATTCCAAATTTAGTCTCAATCATACATTCTTTTAGGTCACATTATTATTTATTGGCCACAACATCCAAATAATTGATCACAAAAACTCTTTATTCCACACTCCAGTCACCCTGCCGTCGCCACCACCGCCACCATAACCAAAACACCACCCCACTGCATCACCATGACCACAACCACACATCACCACCCCCTCACTAGATCCCATCTATCATATGAGAACGTTGCAGTATATCCAAAACTAGATCCAATCGACTGTAGCCTCAATGACATCATTGTACACATCCAAAACCAAATCCAATTGATTGTAGCGTGCAGAGTGCGCCAGTGGCGTTATCTCTTCTTTCGGCACACCGCATGGAGAAGTCATAGCAGGGACAGAACCAGACGTTTGATGATGTAGGGTCAACAATTGAAATACAATTTTTTTAAAAATATCATATCATTAATGAAGATAAGTCAGTACAATATCAATCAAGCAAGCCATGTTCTTGGTTTCCAATTTATACTTGATATGTAGAAAAAACCCATATGCTCTTTTTCGGAATGCAACCAACTTATAGATGAGAACTGGCTTTAGAGGGTTTGGGTGAAAGAAAAAGACAAAAATACTGAAATCACTCGTGAACCATTTATATGTTCACCAAAAGAATCTACATAAGTGAATGTAGAACTACAAAGAAACGGTTTGAGAAAACCATCATTCAACTATTGAGTTGTAGAACCAACTTGGTCCCAGCATTTGAGAGATATGGTATCAGCATTTGCTGCAAACCAACCTTCCATTCTACATAGGTACCATTGCAACACCTTATGAGCAAGTCCCTCCAACCCGTAATGAGAAATTACTTCTTTTATTTATTTAGTCCAAAAGAAAATAAAACATATTCTATAGCATTCATGACCTCAAATCTGGTCTCCCTTCGAAAACAATTGAGATAGCACGAAATATAGACATGTCCTCGCTGAATTCTTGTCTTACTACATCTGTCTGTGGCAAATGAAGAGGAAAACAAGTTCTTTTCCATGAGAAAATTTGTAAAAGATCAATAACAGCAATACATAAATATAGGAACTAAGTTAACCACAATTGCAGAAATACAGATTTGCCCTGGACCTAATAAATTTACTCGAAAAAGCAGCACAAATGTCGAAATGAAGCACAATAGAGTTAATATACATGAACTAGAAAGTAGAAACCACTTCCGATTTTCGAAGAAGTAAGGACCGAAGCTAAAAGAACATAAACTAGAAATCAAACAAATTCTGTGCAGTGCAAATTAATTTCTATGCTGAATCGCTGATTAATTTCTATGCTAAATCCTGAATACCCTTTTAATCGAACAAATTTCTATTCAACAAAAGTACAAAACAATTCAATTAAATTACTTACTAACAATGAGCAGTCGGAGAATTGACACATTTTGATGTTCACACTGCCATGATGCCACCGGAGAGAAGGGAAGATATACAGAAACAGCGCCTTGAGGGGTTTACGGCAAACCACCAGGAGAGAAAATGGTAATGGTCTTCAACTGGACTTGCCAACTTGGTCACTTCACTTCCTGGATGGAATATTGGAGTTGGACCGGACAAATTAAGGACCAGGGCCAGGGACGGACTTCATACAAATTGGGCTTAGGCTTATACATAAAATTTAAAAAAAAAAAAAAAAAAAGATAGAAAAAATTGTGAGGTCAATTGACACCACATGACCTCATGTCGGTCCGTCCCTGAGTCATAGTATTGTCGTGAGACGTATTCCACCAACGTTTTCTCTTCTTTCAATGGCATTTTCAGTCCTAGGCAGAGGCTGCGTAGCACTTGCCAGAGGTCGCATGAACCGGTCTCGTAGTTGACACCGCTCACCCGATCCTCTTCCTGCGACGTCGATCCTCTTGAAGCATTGCCAATCTTGCATCAACATTGAAATATAGATGGTGTGTCGGTAGGGAGAAGATAGAGAGAGGAAAGAGGTAGGGAAATAAATTATTGTTTGAGAGTGAAATTAGGTTGGGGTAGGTGGGTATATTATTATTATTATTATTATTATTATTCAATTAATACCTAATTTTTGTTTAAATAAATCTCACACCTGATTTTTTAATTGAAAAGTTTAAATACATGTTTAAATAATATCATCTTTCTGTTTTCTATTAATGGCCAATAATTAAAGATATCAAGTTTTTGTGTTCAGCTCAGAGACAGAGGCTGGACCACCTGTGGCCTTTGGACCCAGACCCAATCTTTTTACATAAATTTTTTTTAAATATTGGTCTTCTCCTTGAGTTCTCTAATATCTGGTCTTTTGTCTTGAATATCATCTAATCTTATGAACTTCCGAATCAATTCAAGCTTCTCTTTCCTACTTGCTACAATTTAAAATCTTCATATGTGCCGGCTACTCTGGGATTGGGTGGCCTAGCCCTAATTTACATCAATAGTAATGGGATTAAATCTTTAATCAGTGTATCATAGCAGACCAAAATAGCCATCTTTCATCTTATCTCTATTGCAAATTTATTCGCTTCTGTTCCAAGAATCCAGTCTTTTGCCCTTAATGAAAAAAGCAAAACTTAGTGACTTGAAAAGTATTGAAACTTAGTTACGGTAATTATAAAAGTGTTGGGCTTAATTGTAATTACAATAAAGTTTTGTACTTAGCTGCAATCACCGTGAAAGTTGTAAACTTAATTATTATTGAAATTGAAATTCTAGGAGTACACATCTAATTAAATGTAAACTAATTGAATCTAAACTTTAATTAAACCTATTACTTGAATTTTAATTAAAACTTCTATTTGATTGTGGAATTATTGAAACTATTACATCTCTATAACTAGAGATAAGATGGAACATAGACATCCTATGAGATTGTACACAAAATCATAATACATAATTTCATAGTGTTCAAATTTGGAGAGAGAAAAAAGAAAGAGAAAATAATTATTTTCTCATATTTTTCAATTGTTCAATTCAAGAATTATATTCTTAAAAGGTTGAACCCCAATTTTGAGGGTCTCTCGTCACCCCCGCCCCTAGAGCATTGTGGAAGAGGTAAATCGCGGGATGTGCCTCAACAGACCAGAGTATAAGAGCTATCATACTGGTACCCATAAAGAGTCCAATTTCATATATTGTAAGAGGAAGAAATCAAACCCTCACACTACGGCTGTCAACTCAATTGAGATTACCTTACTCCTGTCATTTGCACCACAGAACTATGCCCCGAGGGCTCAAGAATTAGATTCTTGATTTAATTAAAGGAAGGTGCACACCCATTGGTTTAGTCTTAACTTTGGAGAATACCATAGAAAATTTGGAGGTTTGAAGCCTCAAGTTCTTGCAATTAAAGCTGGAAGTTCGTGATCCAAAAAGCTGAAAGTTCATGATTCAGAATTAATTCAAGATTTGACCATCGAATTTAAATAAAAATTTGAATAATTTATTCTTGATATAACATGCACATGAACATGTAGACAATATTGTTTATTTAATTACAGAAATTTTTTAATTTCCAGATAGTTTCGCTTCTCCATTCCAACGGATTCAACAACACAAAAATATCTTGAAATTCATCATTTGAAGTAAGAATTCTTGACTCTGGACCATTTCAACAGATAAAAACATAAAACTCACTCTTAAAGTAAATTATGCTTTCGGCTGTTTTAATATTACAAGAAAAATAATTCTGCAATCAGACAAATTAATGGTAGACTAACTGTGAGTTGAAACGGAGTTAGTACAACGTATTCAAGATGGTAGGTAATGTATTTTCACTTTGTTTTGGCCATCTGTTTCGTGTATATAGAATGCCGCCGGGCCAATATGTTTGTACTCCAAGACTATTTCTTTGGTAATGCTTTCATTTTCACTATCTGTGGGATTTTTCTGTTTTATGCTTCTAAAAGTCTTCCGCACAAAATGACAGAAACTATGCAGCAAGAATTTTGTGAGAAAGCTTTTAGGCGTTGCAAATAGCGTGGTTTATTTCAGCTTTGATATCATGTCGAACCAACTTTTAGAGAGGGTCTCATATTAAATTAATTATGACTCCAACATAATGTCAGTTGCAGATAATATTCATTTTTTCAGTAAGGCCCGGTAAATTCAATTTCTTGAACTCGAGACCTCCTGCTCAGATCAACATCGTCTAGAAGCTTAAACCGTCTATATGGTTGGAAGCACTCACTTAATTCTCCACAACTGTTATATTTCTTGTTCTTTTATTCTGGCTTTGTGTGTCCACGTCGATTCTCATCTTGTAACCACTTTATACTACGAACGGATCAAAGCAACCTTCATAAGCTACAACCTGCTCAACTTTTGTCACCAAAGAATTCAGAGAAGGATGGCATATTTATCATGCGAATATATAAAATATCGTTGAATCTGAAAAAACCAAAGTACACTTTTCAAGAAATTATGGGTCTACACAAGTCTGAAACCATTGATAAGAAAGAAAATATCCGAGAGAGTGAAACTGTTTACATAACCTGAGGCTTGCTGATTTGATGCAAAGAAGCATACAAGAGTGATATTGATTCGGCTCATCGCCCAACTGTTCATGCAAATTCAACAGAAAGTGCTGAGCCAAAAGCAATATCACGCCATGTCTACTCCTCGGAATAAATATGAAAACATAGGACTGGAGCAAGGGTAAAATCCCTGCTCCCCTGATGGAGAAGTTTCTTGTATAAAAAGAACGGTGCAACACCTCCTTATATAGCAAAAGCCAACAAGGTTAAGGTTTCAAAATCGAGATTGGTTCCTCCAAACAAGGAATAAGAATGGAATAAATAATTATGATATGGAACAAGGATTAATCTATAAGTACAAAATGCATTATTAAATGGATTACTTACTATTCACATGGCATCCGGACTCCACGTGAATAAAATAATCCGACAATGTGGTCCACACCCCTTATTGTGAGTAGTAAGTAAATCATGTAGTAAATGAGTGTGAGTTCATCTAGTACTATCCAAATGGAACAATTTGTATTTTGTCAGAGTCAAGATCGATCTAAGAATCCATAAACTATGCTATTTATATGTTTATAGGACCGGAGGATTATTGTTTTTCAATGACATGTGAATCTGTACGACGTATATCGAGCCCAACAGATTTGAAGAAAAGATTATCTTTTTCTTTCTTTAATCATGTGAAGAAACAGTAATATCAATATATGTATTTCAAATGATTTCTTGTTGACACATTCAATGAAACAAGAGATAATATCTTCAATCATGCTATACGTACATAATGCATCATCAAATGCATTACAACCCCGTTACATGGAGGGCCCACACACAATAAAATATTCGAGGGCCCCTCTCCATATGAGAGGGGTGTAAGCTA
The DNA here is from genome assembly GCA_019395295.1 of Osmanthus fragrans. NCBI lineage: Eukaryota > Viridiplantae > Streptophyta > Magnoliopsida > Lamiales > Oleaceae > Osmanthus > Osmanthus fragrans. The sequence goes on from CM033353.1 coordinate 11,853,481, forward strand.
TTGTGTACACCTCATGGTGTACACATAGCTTTATTCGAATATTTTTGGCTCTTGTTTGAGCATCTTTTCTTATTATATATTTTTTTCTCTCTTCTACTTTCAACAATACAATCTTCCATAAAATAATACTATACATAAATCGAAAATTTTTCTTTCTTTTTCAACCACACATTCTATTAAAAAAACACTATTACAATACTATTTTGAAAAAAAAAAAAAAAAAAAAAAAAAAGGGCTCAAACAATAGTTAGGAGAAAGAGCTAATTAATTTGGACGTAAATTATCTCCTACCCATTGTGGGTAGGAGTTATCTTGACATGGGTTTAGAATTTTTGACAATTCAACGTTAAATCGTCAAAAATTGTAAACTTAACCGCTGCCACCAATGGTGGATCCAGCACCCAGCAAGGGGGCTCGACCGTGCGAGCTAGATCCGACGAAATTTACAGGATGGATGCCACCGTTGATTCACCACCAGGAAGAAAGCTGAACGGATAGGGAAAGAGGAAGAAAGGTAAGTTTGGACTTGGGCCATTTTTCTGTTTTTTTTTTTTTTTAATTTTTGGCCTTTTATTTATTTTATTTTTGGTTTTTGGTTTTTAAGTTAGTTGTTGTTTTGTATTGTAACCCAGCTCCCCATACCGTACAACAAATTGAATTTTGTAGAAGACATACAAAAATGAAAGGCGCAAAACCAAACCCTATATGCTATATCTCTAACTCACTCTCGTTGAGTAGCTGGCAGACCCAACGCCGTCGTCGAGCCTTCAACCTTATGAGTGGATTGGTAATTTTGTAGTGGATCTTTTGAATATCTTTATTTGGGTAATTTTGATTTCCAGTTCTGAAATACAAATTGTTTTTTAGGAGCTCCTTTGGGTGTGATGTTGTTTGAAATGATTTTACTTTAAAATTTACAAACTGGAGAAGGAGTTGCCATGAAGCTAGTTAGTGTGAAAGTTCTGTAATTTTGTGAATTTAAGTTCTTATTTGAAATAAATTTTTTAATTGTTCATTTATTAGTGTTTAATCAACAACTTTATTTTATATTGTTTTCCTATTGGGAATTAATATTTGTATTTACTAAGCTAGTTTATTTATCAAGTTTTAGCTATTAACGAGACCTGCTAGGCTGCTAACAAATCTCTCTAGTTCAAGCAACGGATATACTTCTTTGATATCGATATGCGCATTGATTTGTTTCATGTTTCATTTTGTGCACCATTTCTTTATTTTGTAGCATAGTTTTCTCTTGAAGCAATATAATTTTTTTTATTTCTAATAATCTATTAAAACCAAGCATCTTTAGACTTCAACCGTTAGAGTCACTGGGTTTTTTATTGGGGAATGATTTATAAATCATGACTGTGAGCCTGATCTTTGCTACTGATGTTTATGATTTATGAAAATTGGGAAATTAGTGAATATGTGATATACATGGACTGTGATTTGTGATAAATGATAATGTAGGGAATTTGTGATTTGTGATAAATGATAGATTGAAGAATTGTGATTTTTGTTTTTAGAGCATTTACATATAGATTAAAAAAAATTTAATATTATTTAATTAAATATTAACAAACGACCTCACTATTGTGATCATTGATTGTCGTCGGTCAACAGTCAACGATCAACAACCACTGTAAACTGTTGATGTTCAATGATCGCCCTAGCTGAGGTTCATTGCTGGCTTCGTCCCTGACCACCACGTCAGCAGTGGACATGTTATCCACCATGAGTAGATCATTTCTATTAATTTTGATTATGCATAACAAATTTGTGTTGGAGTGCATTTAATATTTCTACTACACAAGTAGCTGGTTTTTTGTTTGCTAGTTTAAGAGGCGTTGAGATTCCTTTGTGCAGAAAACTCACCATGGTGAAGTGGTGTAACTTGATGTGAACCCGATCAAGAACATGCTTGGGAACCCACGAACAAGATGAAACAAACCCAAGAAAGCTAGAAATCACGCAGCGCAAAACTTCAACCTGACCCGTTGTTCGACCCGTATCAAGAACCGAGATTGCACGTAAGAAATCTGACTCGTTGATTACCCGAAACAAGAATCGTGCAGTGAGAACGCCACAAAAGGACTGCGATCTCCTTTTGATAAATTCAAGTTAAGAATTTAAGCCACCAAAATCCATGGAGGAATAAATCTCACAATTTGTAAAACTCAAATATTCATAATGTCAAAAGGTCCTTAAACAATGAAAAAGAACTCCTATTTATACTAAACATGGTAAAAACCCTAAAAGTCTCGAAATTAGAGTCCAAATATGCTAAAAGATACTAAAAAGGTAGTAATTTAATAAAATAAGGAAACTCGCGGAAAATAGAAAATTCCGTCCAGAATTACTACTATGCGGCCACATAGTAGACTTGTGGCTGCATCCGACTCTCTGATGTTATCCATGCGGTCGCATGGTCGTAGAACCATGCGGCCGCATGGTTCTTCCGGCTGGCCTCCATATTGGTCTCTTGGTTCGACAACTTTCCAAACCTTTTTGGCCCTCGACCCTAATATCAAACTTGTTCTTTGGCATATTGTCTTCAAACTTTTCGTTGCTTGAACATGTAAATGTATGACTTTTATCAACTCTTTGAAGTCTCGACTTGGCTATACTCTCCCCTCCAACATGCCTCGGGTTCTTGTTAGTTCGCGGTGCATTCTGGATCATATCATCCCCTTTCTCTTCGAAATGTTTCTTCCTCGAATCCATGCCTTGTGATCGCGTGAGGGATAACCAACTTGCTATCCAGCTCATCACTGCACCACCTGGATCAAATGGAAAAAATTTCATTACATGGCATAAGATCAATACACGGTACCCATCCATCTCGCAGATATGGTTGTATTGCAGCACAAACTTAATCACCCATTGTTGTTGCATGAACTCTCTCGTACAATATACAGCCTGAAGGAAAGACTTAAGCAAAACACAGTTGAAACTGTTAATTCCAAAAACAAAATATGGGTCCTCGTACTCATGATGTATCGTCTCCACCACATCATGCTTAACGATGAAACTTTGCTCTTCACTCCCCACAATATTTTCAACCATTTGTTCAACACACTCTTCTAGTTTCTCACCCTCATACTGAACAACCTCATCTACTTTCTCCTCAATGTCAACTGCATTTTTCAATTCATCATCCTCCATCTCAACATTCCTATCTCTAGGTCTCTCTTGCAATTCAACCCCGTTGCTCTCTTTCAGTGTGGTCATCTCACTCTCTTGCTTTTTTCTTTCCACTTCAACCCTCACCTTACATTGGTCTGCATGAGACTGTGCTAGTGTCAAACCCACCAGAGTGATGTATTTTCCATCCTGAAGAAATCTATGCGTGTTCCTCCCCATATCATACACAGCTTTCCTCTCATGTCTCCAAAGTTTCCCAAACAAAATATGAAAGAATTTTAATGGAACTACATCACACCACACCTTATCACTATATCCCCAAATAGTGACATTTACCAAAACCTGTTTGATCACATTTACCTTCCCAGACTTTTTCAACCAAGTTAACCTATAAGACCTAGGGTGTTGTTGTAAAGGTAATCCCAATTTTTTCACCATAGTGATACTGACCAAATTAAATATATGCTCCCTATCAATGGCCAAATTGCACACCGTATCACCCACAAAGCACCGAGTTTGAAAAACAAATCCTCAATCATAATCCATCCTTAAATTTTTTTTTGACTCAAAAACTAAAAACTGCTGAAATTTCCCGGAATTTATAATAATAATTTTTTTTAACTCGGGAATTCAACTACAAATCCAGCTGAACAAACGAAAATTAATTTGGACTCTTAAATAGCACGAAAAACAACTTTTCACTCTTTGGAATTTTTTGGATTGAAACTTAAAAATAATTACTGAACACATGAACATGAAGAACACAAAAGAAAGCAAACAAAAACAAAGACTCAAAGAAATTAAAAAAAAGAAGATAGATGACCTGAATTCTAGCACTGTGCTCTGATACCAACTGATGTAAACCCGACCAAAAACATGCTTGGGAACCCACGAATAAGATGAAACAAAGCTTCAACCCGACCCGTTGTTCGACTCGTACCAAGAACCGAGATTACACGTAAGAAATTCGACCTATTGATTACCCGGAACAAGAATCGTGCAGTGAGAACGTCACAAAAGGACTGCGATCTCCTTTTGATAAGTTCAAGTTAAGAATTTAAGCCACTAAAATTCATGGAGGAATAAATCTCACAATTTGTAAAACTCAAATATTCATAATGTCAAAAAGTCCTTAAACAATGAAAAAAAACTCTTATTTATACTAAACATGGTAAAAATCCAAAAAGTCTCGAAATTAGAGTCCAAATATGCTAAAAGATACTAAAAAGGTAGTAATTTAATAAAATAAGAAAACTCGCGGAAAATATAAAATTTCGTCCAGAATTACTACTATGCAACCGCATTGTAGTGTTAGATGCGACCGCATAGTAGACTTGTGGCTGCATCTGACTTCTTTGATATTATCCATGCGGTCGCATGGTTCTTCCGGTTGGCCTCCATTTTGGTCTTTTGATTCGACAACCTTCCAAATCTTTTTGGCTTTCGACCCCAACATCAAACTTGTTCCTTGGCATGTTGTCTTCAATATTATGAATTTCGTTGCTTGAACATGTAAATGTATGACTTTTATCAACTCTTTGAAATCTCGACTTGACTCTACTCTCTCCTCCAACATGCCTCAGGCTCTTGTTAGTTCACGACGCATCCTGGATCATATCATAACCTCTAACATTGAGTAAAACACAATTATAAATTTGTGTGCATATTTTATTGTTTTCTAACTATATTTTGAATCTCTCTTAAATAGGGATAAGATTTTGGAAATTAATTATTTTTACATTAATCTTCCACTCATAATATTGAACTGATTAAAAGTCATTAGAAATAAGGGTCCGTTTGATTGCGATGATGGAATTTGGATGGAAAGAAAACGAATTGTAGAGAATTGAATTGCCTAAAATTTGTTTTAGAGAAATTGTAATTAATGATGTTTGATTAGTATAATTTTTCACCTAACCCCTTGGCTTTATTTTTCATGCAAGTTTTTATTTTTCGGATAAATTGTTTTACAATTTGTATTAAAATTTGTTTGGATTGCAAAAAAGTGTTAGAAAAAAAAATTCATAAATTTTTGACATTCGTTTAGTTTTGTTTTTCATGCAAATTGTCAATTAAAGGGATAAATTTGTTTACCATTAAGTTTAGAATTTGTTCCAAAAAAAAAAAATAATAATAATAATAAACTGAATTGATTGTGGGAAACCAATTCCACACCAAATTTTGTCAATCAAACAAATAAAATTGTCTAAAAATGGAATTCATTTTCCTTTTCCATGGAATTACAATCCAATCAAACAGGTCCTAAGTGCTATATTATGAACAAAATATTACTACAGTATGAAAAGCTGAGAGATAAACCAAAAAGAGATGCTTTATGGATTCTCCACTTGCATCTATAAAACAACGGATGAAATTGTTTTAGAATTCTGCTACATTAATAGAAGATGGGTGTACAAAATACACACAATATAGGGGGGTCCACCATTTTTTTGGAAAAAAATATTCACACTGGTCCCACTTTTTTATGAGAATCTGTCAACCCCTATGTCACTTTTTTTCTGACAAAAAAGTTTTATCCATTGTTTTATATTTCTATGGTACATAGTAATTAATAATTCAGTGGTTAAGAATATCATGTGCTTAAATATTTCTTATTATTTTACAGGCAAAATGGATTATTTTAATCCAGTCGACAGCTACAATGGATTCAAATATAACTTTTTTGCAAGATAATAGAATCTTTTCCCACCAACAGAAAATCAAGATTTATTTAATTTTCCTTATCTTAATCAAGTGAAGATTTATGGTAGAAAAGAATGTGGTTTGGACTTCATTCCTATGATTAATTGGTCAGATTATAATTGTCAATTAAGTGAAACATTATTCTACAGTCTTTATGAGAAAACAAGGCCTTGTACAGATTCTTATTTATGTCTTTTATTAAGATAAAGTGACAGTCTCGTCAGTGTAGCTTTTTTTTATTATTTATTTATATAGCTATGGGCGACCATGAGACCATTATTATAAACTTTAGGAAAAAGGATAAGTTTAATTATTTATATTATATTGATGTTGGGATGACAATTGTGTATAGTATTTAATCATAAAGATTAAAAAATATTCGACGGCAATAACATATTACCATCACAATTTTTGAAATGCTATGTAACATTAAGAGTGCTAAATATTAGTTTACATGGGAACATAGGTTTCGTTAGTATGTGGCTAACCACTTCCTAAGGCAAAGTATGAGGTTGAACTTGCATGGCTCACACTAACTACATGTTTTGTTTAGCATAAAATGAAATTGCCCACACGATCTCGGCTCGTGCTTAAGGGTTGAACCAAGCTTGCCTACGAGTAAATTTTTTTTTTTTTTTTTTAATTTTAAAAATTATCCAATTCTTTCTAAGCTTGGGATTGACTCCTTAATTTTTAAGAAGATAGAATTAAAATTGTACATGATCAACTTGTTGCGTGTACAATTTTAAAAAAAAAAAAAAAATTTGAATATTATTAAGAAAATAACAAAGTATGATAAACTTAAATATCATTTACTTGATCAGATGTAATTTGGGCATGTTAATTTTGGACCCAGTACTAAACGTCTTGTCATTCATTCATACACATTAAAACTTTCCAATATATCTTCTTTGAGTAGTGATTTGAACTCGAACAAAACTCGACGACTTGCACTAAAAGTAGAATTTGATGCTACAGTGCTAATTGGAGACATTAATTAGTAAATCACGTGCCATAACAAAAACAATGATATATTGACATTCTTGACTTCTCCAAAAATCAAGTAAGTCTGTCGTAATTGCATCAACTGGTTCTACGATTTTAAGCATATATAATGAGAAAAAGGTCTAATTAATTGTGCAAGTATTTTACCTGTACTTGGGTCCAGTATTCTTTGATTATAAGGAGATATACTAGAAATTACATTAAAAATATTTCATCCCTAATATCATTAAATAATCGTTGTTGTGTTAACTCATAATTAGCGTTGGAGGGGGTTGATGAAAATTCATACCCAGTCTTAGTGCATAAAATTCATCAATTTTAGTTAAATTACTCTCTAAATTAGAATATCTAATTGGAGCATCAAAATTCAATATATTTGAAATTTTTGTATGACAATTTTTATATCTCTTAAATTATATCTAGGATCCATTACACAAGTTAAAGGAAATAACATAGGTAAGTCTGCCTAATATTTTCTAAATTTTTTTCCATCGCATATAATAATTTACCAAAATCAGGATTAATTTTATATTTATTGAAAGTTAATGAAAGATGATAAAGATGTTCAAGAACTTTAGGATTGGTAGGGTGATATACCCCTGATAATACATTTGTACAATCATAGAAAACTGTCAAAAATATTCTAAATTTAAAAGAAATTCTCAATCATAATCTTGCAAATTATCGTCTGGATCATGTGTATGTCTAGAATTATAAAATTTAGTAATAAGTGGTTTGTATCGTTCACAAGATTTTAGGAATAGATAAGTCGAGTTCCACATATGATCTACGTCAATTACAAATTTTCTAGATTCTATTGAATGTTGAGCACAAAACTTTTCGAAAGCTTGTTTTCTACTAGGTGATATTGTAATATATATTGGTATGTCCCTAATTCTACTAATCTATACGCTAATATGTTCCATTTCATATTGTACAATTAAATTAAATATATGATATACACAATGAACATGAAATAGAAAATCATCGAAATTTGAAATAAGAGCCCGACATAGTTTATCTACCACATGTTTATTAACAGATGCATTAAAACTACAAATTTTAGTTTTACAATGGTATTCTTTAATAATTGTTAGAATAGCATTAAATATGTATTAGTATTATGAGGAAACTCAATTATTGTAAAAGTAATTATATTTTATGCATTATCCATAGTGGATCCTATGTAGTGATCAGTTGCAGCTATGTAATATTTTTTATTAATACCTTCACATAATTTAGATATGAAAGATATGACACCATTATATTTTTGTGAATCACATATTAGCATTTTAAGCAATCAGAACGAAAATTGTTTCTATTTACTAGAACTTACCTTAGTTGAAGACAAACTTGCACGAATTTCTTGAAATGTTTGTTGTTTACCATGCTTAGCGGAAACTAAGCACTTGTTAGTTGCTATGAACTTTGACCATTCCGTCATGGCATCTTTCACCTGATTGCATCTATGTGCTAAGTGTAATAGAACTAGAACTCGAAAAATGAGTACTAAAAAATGAGTACTAAAATGAAGTTGTATTCGTATTAGACAAATAATATCATGTTTAGCTGAACATTTCTTTTAATGCTAGTTGAGGTAGATAGTTTTGATACCCTTTTTTCCATGCCAATTTCGTTTGATGATATTTAATTTGAATTCTTGTTTTCCGTCTACTAGTCGACCCATAGAAATTAGTGTTCCCAACATTTTCGCACTTTGTTTGGATTTTTCCTTACCGCTTGTAGCGACTACTTTTAGTTCTTCTTCTTCACCAATAACATCCAAATCATATGGATTACTACTCCCATGCAAATCTTTGATGCCCAAATAATAAAATATTGAAACATTATTAAGATTGATGAAATCAATATCGAACATAGGAGAAGTGGATTGTGATCTCATTGGTATGTTACTGCCAACAAGCATATCCTCGACATAGTTTACTAGGATCTATTTATATAAAAAAATAATAATAATAATAATAAAAATTGATAGGTATAAATAGAAGGCTAATTAGTACAAAACGTCTTTATTTTTGGAGGGAATTGTGGATACCGTCTCTACCTTTCATTTCTTGACATTTATGTCCTTACCTTCAACATTTTGTGCGCCGAACGTCCTTTTCACTATTTTTTAACGATTTTATCCTCCATTCAATTGAAACAAAAAGAAAAAAAAAAAAAAAAAAAAAAAAAACAATCTAACAAATTGCAACTATATGCCCAAATTTTTTAAAAAGTACAAATAACCCCACCTTCCCACAACTCACCCTCACTCCACCGCCGCCTGACAGCCATTTTCAGGCCACGTGACCACCGGATTTTTACACCAACACCATCTCCTCATCAACCCCTAACATACCTACACAAATACCAAAAATGATTATCCTAGTATATACGGGTTCTGATTCTAAATCGCTGATTTGCTAAAATTGAACAATGCCCACTCTACAGTATAAAACCGAGAAAACAACATTAATGATTATTTCCCTCAATAAATGTAAATCTGGTGGAGGGTGATAGAGAACAAACCCAGAAGAGCAAAGGAAGAAAGGCAGTGTAGAAAGGAACAGAAACTACACAAGACAGCCCAGAAAATAACGCATCCAAATATCTATGCTCGTATTTCTGCAGGACCCAACAAAGTTAAATCAAGATCATTCAAAAAACCTCACAAAAACCCAATCTTTTAATACATATTCTTCAGATTAACAAAGCCCTCAAATACAAACCTGGATCTTGAGAGAACAATGGAAGTACCAGACATTACATAGTGAGAGACCCATGGCTGTGTAAGAGATCTGAGTTTCTGGGTCACATTGAGAATTGAAGAAAACAAAATCCATGTTGCTATTCCCCCTAGAAAAATTACTTGCCAGCCCGGTATGCTTTCCATTCTAAATTCTTGTTCTTTATGATTTTTCTCTTATTTCCCCTCTCTGTTTCTCTGTTCCCGTGTCTCTGAGAAAGAGGGACGTTGAAAAAGAAGATGATTCCAAAAATTTAAATATTGAATTGTGGAAAACTATGAATAGGACTTGGACGACTCTGGCTCTCCAGATGGAAACAGAGAGGATGCTCTGATACATGGTTCTAACTTTTAAAATGCTATTACAAATTTACAGTGTTCAATTTTAGCAAATTAGCGATTTAGAAATCAGAAGTTGGGGTGGGGTGAGTTGTGGGAAGAAGGTGGGGGGTTATTTGTACTTTTTAAAAAGTTTGGGCTATAGTTGCAATTTATTAGATTGTTTTTCTTTTCTTTTTGTTTCAATTGAATGAAGGGTAAAATCGTCAAAAAAATAGTGAAAATGACGTTCAGCGCACAAAATGTTGATGGTAGGGACATAAATATCAAGAAATAAAAGATAGGGACGGTATCTACAATACCCTCCAAAGATAAGAACGTTTTGTGCTAATTAGCCTCAATAGAAAATAGAAAATAATAGTGGAAGATTTGAGCTGAACTTGAAGGGAGAAAATATGAAATTAAAACTCAACAATTGTGCAACTTATGTTTATATGAGTAATATTGAATTGAATAATAAGGAATTGGGTTGAGAATTGAAAATTTTAGGTTGTAAAATATGCAGACGAAATTAATTATAAAGAAGTGGTGTGAAAAATGGATTAAAATGGTGGATATATATATATATATATATATATATATATATATATTAAAAGCTGAAAATGTAACCAAATGATCACATCAAGTCCACACAAGCTAAGCGGACGAGATGCTCGGTCCAATTGTCACCCCTAAACGTATAATTAAAATGTTGATAAAAATTATAAAATTCTATAAAATGTGTGATTGAAAGTAAGTTTAAAAAAATGGAGTCCAAACAAGACTAAATTTTATAACGAGATCATTACAAATGAATTTTTGGTACTGTTACTTGCACCAGGCGCCAACATTATACATCAATATCAACAACTTTTAGATAACCAAATTTGCTATAAATGCAGGAATCAAATTCCTGTAGTACAATATTTATATTTTATCAAATTTATCGAGTCAACCTTTTTCTTTTTATTGCTTGGTTAGGCCATATTGCAAAGTAAGACTGTGCAAAAAATCGCAAATTGAATCGAAATCGTCGATTTGAAACCGTTGGTTAGGATCCATGTGGACCCGCAGTTTTTTTTTTCTTCTTTCCTTTAAATCGTTTCAAAATAGTTTGGTTTATGTTTTGATTTTCAAAAATCACACAAAATCGAACCGTACCGTTTTAAAGTTTTTAATTAAAACATTAATTTTATTAACTTATAAATTTTACAGTTCTCACTTTTCAGAAAAAAAAAAAAAATATCAATTTAGCAGTACAAATTATAACCATCCCATTGAAATAATCATAGAAAGTATATTAGGTTCATCATTATTGGCTCAAAACTAAATTAAAATTATTTCCAAATCATATGAGATGGGAAAAAAATCATATATTTTCGACAATTCAAATCATAATTCGACAAAACTACAAAAGCAAATCACGTTCAATGTTTCAGAAGCCGTAACATAAATTCTCATTTCTCAAACATTTTATGCTTGTCCGCTACTGCTGAATGAATCATCAGTCGCCTTTTGCCTATTCGTCTTCTAATTTCTACTTGAGTCGCCTCTTTCTCTTCTCTCTTAGTAAGTCTCAAATTTTCATTTAGCCATTTTTCATTGTTATTTCTTTTATTTGTTATTTTTGAACTTATTACATACTTGTGAGTTATAGTTTGGATATAAAAATGACTATTTGTGTGTCTAGATGATTAAAAAAGTTGTTTGTGGTTTGGAAGAAATGAAGGATGAAGCGTATTGATTGTGTGAAAATGTTAAAATTCATAACTAGTACTACCACATTCTACTTTCAAAAAGTAGTTTGAGAATGAAATTCCTCTACATCTCACTAGTAAGACAAAATGAGTTTTAATCAAACTATAATAGCAAAATGTGATTCTACATTTACCAACCGCTATGTGACAATATGAAAGACATATAAGAAAAGGTAAATAAAAATGAAAAAAGATATATTTGTTCTATTAGCATTTTTTAACAACCAACTTCTAAAATAATTTATTCATGAATTTCATGGTAAATATGAATGTAATTTAACATTTAATATTATTAGTTATTGTTTAAACTTATATGTTAACATGATTTAAATATATTACTATAATGTCGATAGGTAAATCAAAGATTAAAACGAACCAAACTGCAAATTATAGTTTTGATTGGTTTGATTCGAAAAATAAAACGAAAAAAATTTCAAACCACATGAAATGATTTGAATTGAAAATATAATACAAACCGTCCAAATCGAACCTTTTTTACCCCTATTGCAAAGATAAGAACACATGAAACAAAAAACATAACACGTGACTTCCTTAAAAAGTAAAAACGAACATGTCTCTTTAAAAATTTAAATTTATATATTATATTTTTATTTTTCAACTTTTTAATCGAGAACAGACATGCCATGTAGAACGCTAGTCCAAATACAATCCCTAAAGTAACCTTTCAGGTCAGAAATTTAAAAAATAAGAGATCCATCCATCCATCATAGACCTAACAAGCTTATAGATGATGCCTTGTGATGTTTGTGTCCTTTCATACAAAAACACAGCAACTCAAATACAGCATCAAGTTCAAAAAGTGATGAGAATCCGGATAGCTTAGAACTATTAAACCCACGTCGTTTGTTGAAGAACGCAAGAAAATCCAATTAAATCTTGGTTTGAAGATTTGATTTAAAATATGAATCGAAAACAACTAACGATCCGAAAGAAACGCTGACCCCTTTTGAATCCAATATTAAGAACATCACCCAATGGATTGAACGCCACAAGATCGATTCTTGATAAGTTCAGAGTTTGCCCAATTAAGAACAAAGGAATTGAAGCCAATTAATTCTCTCAATAATAGTGTTTAAAAATAATAATGTCAATAATGATAAATATTTATACTTATCCCAAAAACCTAGCCAAAAAACGTGCAAACCCTAAAACCCTGCCAAAATATGAAAAGAAAATAAATTCTAGTCAAAATATGAAAAATCCCGAAATTGTTCCAAAAAACAACCATGCGGTCGCATAGTTGTATTATATGCGGCCGCATGGTTCATGCGGTCGCCTCTTCTGGGGGTGCTGACCATTGGATGAGGCCGCACCATGGTTTCTTCTATGCGGCCGCATAGAAGTGATTTTCACCTTCGTCTTCGGCTGCTTCCAACACGTTGATCCACGTTGATTCGGACTTCGACCCCAACATGGAACTTGCCTCTTTTTGCGTGTAGCTCATGACGTCGTCCACCGTTGCTTGTGCAAGTAATCCCATAGCTTGTTTTACTCGATTTGCCCTTAATCGTGTCATTGGTCCATCTTCAACAATCAACGGATCCTTCCAACAGGTATAGGCATTGGAGCAGTCTTGATGCAGGATAAAAGGTCGATTGCATATTTCAGTGAAAAGCTTAGTGGAGCGGCGCTAAACTACCCTACATATGACAAGGAGCTCTATTCATTGGTTCGAGCATTGGAAACATGGCAGCACTACCTATGGCCAAGGGATTTCGTGATTCACATCGATCATGAATCATTGAAGCATTTGAGAGGTCAAGGTAAGTTAAATAAGCGGCATGCTCGATGGGTGGAATTCATAGAGACATTTCCCTACGTCATCCAGTACAAACAAGGTAAAGAAAATGTGGTTGCGGATGCGTTATCTCGAAGGTATGTGCTTCTAACTTCCTTAAGTGCGAAGTTGCTTGGTTTTGAGTTTACTAAGGGCATGTATGAGAATGATTTAGATTTTTTCAGCATATATACATCATGTGATAAGGGAGCGGTGGATAAGTTCTTTAAACATGACGGGTATTTGTTTAGGGCAAATAAATTGTGTGTGCCTAATTGTTCTATGCGTGATTTGCTAGTTAAGGAAGCACATAGTGGGGGATTAATGGGACACTTTGGGGTTGCTAAGACTTTGGGGATGTTAGGTGAACATTTTTATTGGCCTAAAATGAAAGTTGATGTCGGAAAAACTTGTGAAAGATGCTTAACTTGTAAACAGGCTAAGTCTAAGGTCTTACCTCATGGGTTGTATACACCTTTACTCGTTCCTAGTGAACCTTGGGTCGACATATCTATGGATTCTGTGTTAAGTTTGCCTAGAACTAAAAAGGGACGAGATTCTATCTTTGTAGTGGTAGATAGATTTTCTAAAATGGCACACTTCATTCCATGTCACAAAACCGATGATGCCACTAACATTGCTGATCTGTTTTTCAAAGAGATAGTGCGTTTATACGGGATACCTAAGAGTATAATGTCGGATAGAGACGTTAAATTTCTTAGTCACTTTTGGCGAGTTTTGTGGGGAAAGTTGAGCACAAAATTGTTATTTTCTACTACTTGTCATCCACAGACCGATGGGCAGACCGAAGTAGTTAATAGGACCATGATACAGTTGTTGCGCACTATTGTTAATAAAAATTTGAAAAGTTGGGAGGAGTGTTTACCTTTCATCGAATTTGCATACAATAGAGCTGTACACTCCACTATTTCACATTCACAATTTGAGATTGTTTATGGTTTTAATCCGCTAACCCCACTGGATTTAATTCCTTTACCTGTGAATGAACGAGATAATTTAGATGGACAAAAGAAGGCTGACTTGATAAAGGCACTCCACGAGAAGGTGAAATTGCAAATAGAAAGCAAAAACAAGCATTATGCAGCACAGACGAACAAGGGCAGGAAAAGTGTTACGTTTGAACCCGATGATTGGGTTTGGGTACACTTGCGAAATGAGCGATTCCCAGAGTTGAGAAAATCCAAGTTGCAACCGCGGGATGATGGACCGTTTCAAGTGGTTGAAAGGATCCATGACAATGCATATAAATGTCAAAAACAAAACTAGGGTACTATGGATACTTGAGGCAAGCAAAGCATAGATTAGGGAAATGAAGTAGTATTAAAATTACGAAGAACACTGATAATCCTAAGAGCAAAGGCCTGCACATAAAATGCCAATATTTTTCCAACTGACATAATCAGAGACAAAAAAAACAACTCTAGCAGCGTTCTTTCGAGCCTATTTTCTTCATTGCTCCGTGGCCAAACAACTTTTTTACAATTTTTTTGAACGCTATCGAATTGAATTTATCTGAGACTATATGCAATTGAGATGGCAGATTATGGCTATAAAAAACGGTCGTTAAGGACCTCCAAAATTGGTTTTGCACTCCAAACCGCTGGGATTAAGGAACATTCAATGGCTCCGCCTCAGCATCTCTTTCCTTCATCATAGCCCAATCTTCTGTCTCTGTCACAAAAATAAATAAATAAATGAATAAAAGAAACAACATTAAGAAAATAGAAGTTAGTTCATAGATCTAATTGCGACCAGTACAATGAAAAAATTGTTGGCGTCGCACTAAAAAAAGTTCATATAACGACAAAAAACTCACTTGGCTTATCTCCAATTGCTGCAAGCCGTCTCTGTAAAATGGATGCAACAAAGAGGAAGATCGAACACATTCCAAACATGACCGTGATGGGGAATGCATTTACCTTCAAACACAATCCAAAACAATTAACAACTGGCAATAGCATGTTCATAATGCGATAACTTTAATCACATTATGGATCAGTTAAGAAAGATCCTGGAGATTTTGATTTTAATGAGACCTAAATGTTTGGATTTTTCTAAGATAAAGGATTCAAAAATGAAAAATAAGAATTCAAGGAAAAACTGTACACAGGAAGTTTCTACTGCCACGAGTTGAAGCCTCTAGAGCTATTGACATGGGATAAAATATATAGCTGAAGCCATATAACATAAAGAGATCAGGTAACGTACGTTATATAGAACAATGCAAACAAAGATGTTTAAGGGGATGCGGAAGAAGTTCATGATGGTACTTCGAGCCTCTTCAGGGATGTATTGGGATCTCATCTTCATAATGGATGGCCAGAAAATCCCTACACAAGCCTCAAAAATACAGAAGCCAAAAAGTTGGAGACAACCAGCAAAAGTGATGCCACCCCCTTTCACCTTTGAAGGAGTTACCAAGAACTGCCACAAGTAAGAAGCACTTAGACATAATCCAATGAGAGGGTCAAACAAAACAAACAAGTGTATTTCTGGACGTACATTTGTCAATAGGGGAAGCAGAAGGGAGGCAGAAGAAATAACAAAAACAATTTGCATGTAGATCTCTACTCTAGTTGAGTTGCGGGCCAATAGACGAGATGCAATAGAGCTTCCCAACATTGAAGCCAACATGAAAGTTGCAAAAATAAAACCATGGGGAATATCTTCATCATTTGGACTCAGTGCGGGTGTCCAGAGAAATACAAATGTATACATTGAACCTTCAAATAGAGACTGTATTGCACCCAGCAAAGCAATCTTCTCATCTGTCCAACATAAATCATTATACTAAGCTCCATGAAATTGGGAAAATATCAATAGTTTCATTTATCAAACCAAAAAGAGTCGGGTAGCAGAACAAAACTTAAAAAGATACTAAGCTGGATCCACCACTTAAAAGTATTTAGAGAGGAAAATTGCACCCTATTATTTGTTAGTCTATTTTTTTTTTTTTTTTTTTTATGTGATTGGTGAGTAGATGGGGATCCAAAACTATGACATATGACTCCATGGACTGTAATGACTCCATGAAAGCTCTTAAAAATTTAAAGTAAAGTAAATGGCAAGAGTAATATCTGGAAATCTACCTGAAGCAATTGCTACAGCAGCACCCTTGAACTGAGTAAGCAAGTCCTTGTTCTCCGAAGGGTCCCCATAGTTCTCAGTCCATGATGATAATATAATAGTCATTCCAATTGCTAGAAAAATGGAAGCAGCATCAAAGGGTGATACAGGCCCAAGATTTAAGGTATCAACTAGCAGATTTCCAAATAACCCAGCGAGAATTGCAACAAGACCATTGCCAAGGAATACTGCCTTAGAGAAAGTTAATGAGAGCCACTGCTGATCGAAACCCCTCTAGAAAAAAATATATTGAAACAAAATTGCAATCAGTAATCAACTAATGAAGTAGTTTCCACAGTTCATGAGTAGTTCCATGAACTTCGCTTTTGTTTCAGATACTAAAAGAACAGGCTTTCACTCAAAGAACTAAATATTACATCTTGAAGCTGTTAAGAGTCATAAAGGACAGATATCAATCATTTGCCTATAGAAAAGGTCTTTTTGTTTAAAACAAAATCCACATGCCCATCCATCTTACGCGCATCTCACTTGTGATTTGAGTTCACGAGTCATGTCTACAAAGATCAAGAGTAAATAAAATCCAGATTGAAACATTTTTCAGCAAATTTGTTATGAAATAAGATTTGACTTTGGGGGGTTGCATAATTCACAGTTACTGAATGACATATACGTAGTAATAAATACAGTTAGACTACACACGTTAACTTTCCCCATTATATCCAAGATCCCTCACCTTGAAGTGTTCTGCCACGAGCCACGATTCAAATGCTGAAAACAGGAGAGAGGTGGCAATACCACCCAAAACACGTCCTACCATCAGAACTTTATACTGAGGAGAATGCTTAGTGATGCAGCTCAGTATATACGTGATGCAGTAAGTCACACATGCTCTCTTCCGTCCCCTGAAATTTCATTATATAACTCAATCGGGAATTTAGCATAGCAGTATAAAATTTAATTAACATGATTTCAAGAGGATATCTCACTGTTTATCTGCTAGAGATCCAACAATGGTTCCAAATAACATGGAAGATCCAAATCCTGCGATAAATAGCTGCCCAATTTCCCCCTTCCCGAAGCCATAAGTTGTGTAAAGGTAGTAAACATAAGGACCTTGCAACCAGTCACCGGCTGTTGCCATAAAGACCAACCATCAGCAAAAACAAAGACTATTATTTTCAAAAATTTCTTAATACCAAAACAATTTGCAAAAGCTATTACCAGAAGCCAAGTATAAACATAAGCAAGAGCAACCGACAATAGGATTTCATATTACTGGATGTCAGATGCAGTTGGTACCATAGGAAAAATAAAGTATGCATATAAATTGCATCAACTTAAGATTGATCTCCCTACGATACTAGATTTAATGGTGGTAAATGAAAAATAAGAAATATGATTTAAGAAAGATGGAAAATTAAACCGATGTTCTCTCTCTGCCAAGTGAGAAAATTATAGATAGCAATTTGCAAAATATTTCTAATTTAGTAAAAAATCAAGAGTAACGGAAAGCAGATATTATATTTATAAGCATAATAACTCAAATAACTGAACGAATCAGTATTGAGAGATGATATATGGAATAACTCAAATAACTAGTGACGTGAATAAAGAAGTCCTATGAGCAAAATCCAACCCATTTTGAAATAGAGACTATCGACAGCTCTATGCAAAACAAGAGTGGATCTACATGCAGAACAACATAGGACTCGCATCACAACTTAGATTCAGTTAGCAGAGTGCATTCTATAGAAGAAAATTCAACTTTAAATTAAAAAATACAAAATAATCAAATTGGGCACAATTTAACTAAAACGTTGAAGCTTTCCTAGTCTCTCTATGCCAAATCATAATGTCGACGAATTCAATCATCTTCATCCTCCTACATTACCTTGGGTAAAGAATAAAAATACAAACCCGCTGAGATCCAGACCCAACAAAAGAATACAAAAAACTCAAAAGCATACGCTCAATGCATCAAATCCATAATCATTCACTCTTTCAGCATATCAGATCACTTACTGTAGATACAAAATCGCGAACAATTGAATAAAGCGACACCCCCTTCCTTAAAATCATTCCATGCTAAAGAAGTATGTAAATTAAGAAAATTAGAAACTAGAAAGGCCCAGATCTGGGGTGTATTATTTACATACCCATCATGAGTGAGTAAACGAGAAGGTAATTATTCTTGAAGGAATTGAAAGCTGCAGAAGTATTAACCCTATCCTTGTTACTTTTACTCAGCTCCAGTGTTGCCACCACTGCCCCCAAAGCCCCAAACACCATATAGTAAAACAACTCCATTTTTTTTCCCTCACAATTTGATGTCAAATTCTCAAAATTGGAACAAAGAAGAAGAGTGAAAATGTAAGCTCTCGCTCTTAGATAATGTGTACAAGAACATCTCTACACAGATATATATATATATAAGCAGCGGAATGGAACGCGTTTTGCTTGTGCTTGACAGGGAAGTATCATTAATTTTTTCATTTTTGTTCGCCGGAGATCCAACCTTTCATGATCGTAGCATTTCAATGTATCAATCTGACACCATATCCCAACCTTTCTAAGTTCACGCGCTATGCAAATATGTGTGACAAAAGCAGCTTGTTTTGGATTAAAATCTGATTTTAATTTGGGTCAAAATTACATAATCAATATCAATTGAATCCCACAACTTTCTAATCACACATTTCAAAAACTTCTATTACAATCTACTAAAAAACTGATTTTAATCCTCTAAATTGATAAAATCGTGCGAATAAGAATTCTTCTATATCTTTTTCAATAATTCTATCTTTTCAGGACAACTTGACAAAATATCACGTGACTTTTCACTAAAATCGTAATTTCAGTCAATTTTGTGTTTCGTACTTCGAATTTTTAAGCATTGAATCAAGTTGGAAAACAAAATTTGGAAATATGAGGATCGCTTACTATTAACAAAGATTTTAGACCTTGCAATTAAAATGAGATATTATTTCAATGTTTCCAATTTTGTCAGATTATGGGTGGTTTAGTTGACGATGACAAGTAAAAGCACGTGGTTTGTGGATTGGTGTCGGTAGTTAGACTTTAGCAAATGGGATCTTGATCTTGCAATCCAATTGGACAGGTTTGAAATATCGAAAATTGCCTACTGTTCGTCCTCAATTTATGAACCTAGGAGTAGGAGTCCATGCCCATTTTTTTTGGCATTAATTCCTTGTGTATCAGGTTGAATGGAGGTTTTCCTACTTGGGATTAAAAAAAATATTGGTAGTAAAACGGATTAATTTCATAAACGGTCATTGAAATTACGTCAAAAATACAAAATGATCACTGAAATTTAAAACTTCCAGAAACGATCACTGAAATTTCATGCGCTTTCACAAACAGTCACTGAAATTTCATGCGCTTTCACAAATGGTCATTGAAGGGCCTTTATGATTTAAATTCAAATTTAAAGGATCAAAACACGTGAACATAGAACTGTAAGGACCTAGAGTGCAAATTTCATATAAAATCCAAAATCATTCCCTTGTTAACCCGTCATTTTTGGACCACCATAACTCCAATCTCCAGCCAACAACCAGCCAACAAAACCACCGGACCAACACACCAACTTGAAGCCTTCGCTGCCCTCTACGCAACCCACCCAAGAATTACCCCTAAAGTGGCCGAAATTTCGTCCCAAAGTTGTCCTCTCGCACAGGACAACACTGCCAGGCGCCACTTTTCGGCCACTTTAGGGGCGATTCTTGGGTGGGTTGCGTAGAGGGCAGCGAGAGCTTCAAGTTTGATTTTGGTTCGGTGATTTTGACAAGGGAATGATTTTGGATTTTATATGAAATTTGCACCTGAGGTCCTCACGGTTCTATGTTCATGTGTTTTGGTCCTTTAAGTTTGAATTTAAACCATAAAGGCCCTTTAGTGACCATTTGCGAAAGCGCATGAAATTTCAATGATCGTTTCTACAAGTTTTGAACTTCAGTGATCATTTTGTATTTTTGACGTAACTTCAGTGACCGTTTGTGAAATTAACCCTTAGTAAAACATATCAATTCTTCTCGAATTTATAAAAAGAAGAAAAAAATTATAGGTAATTAAACCCTTTTTATTTTAGACTTGATGTGCACATGAAGCGATTGCAAATTGAAAATATGTTGATAAATTTTTCAAATCAGTGCCCAATTAGTCAACTTTAGTGTGAAAGTGTACCGACACTATTTATTCTTTCCCCAAAGGAAATACAATAATGTCTTAAAGTAATGAGTTGCATGAAAATGAACAAACAAGAGTTTTGCTATTTGTACATCCGAAATTTACTACTTCAAATGACAGCGTCATTCGGGATTTAATCCAGAATGGTAAAAATAGCAAAATTGAACAAACAATTGAGACCTATTTAAGCAGTTCTTTTTTGTCAAGTCTTTGTTTGGTACTGATTAAAATTTTAATTTTAATTTGAGTTAATAAATTTTATAGGATACGTAACTTTTCGATCACAAATTTCGTCATTTTTTATTAAATTCTACTAAAAAATTAATTTAAATAATAAAAAATTTCTAAAAGATTTTCTCTCACTTTTTGTAGGTTTCGTTCAATGATTCACAAGCACGTCGACTACCGCATAAAAAGTCAAGAAACTCTAGATTGGTTTTGAGCAACATGCATTATTATACGGATAAATCTGCATTAAATATTCACAATTGGGTTTCGAAGTGGGAAAAAGAAATTAATAAATATAAATGCTTGTGATTCTTAAAAATAAAAGGAATGTATATCAATCTGGCTCTCGAGCCCAAGCCTTTGGACCGAGTTGAGTCAAGCCAAGTCAAAGTTCGATCAAAAAATCAAGGCATGACTTGGGCCTTATCGAATCGAGCCAACTCGTTTTATATATGTGTGTCTGTATTAGGCAACTGATGACTTGTAATGCGAGTCATTTTTGGCCTGCAACTCGGGCTCGAGTCGTCGCTGGAAAATGAAGCTCGGGCCGAGCCACAAATAGAGCCGGCTTGAACTTTTCACGAGTTGGGCCATTAGCTGTTCGAGTCAACAAATCAGATTGACATCCCCATATAAATCTCAAAAAGCTTGGTTGGTTGTATTGACATAATTAAGCCCCAATTTGATGGTAATTATTGACAAAAAAAAATGATACTTTAAATATTATGGAGAATTTGTGGTTAGAAACTAAGAAAAAGTTTTATATTTAGATGTAAAATATTTTATTATGTGAATATGTGGTTAAAAATGAGTGAGAATTAATTATAGTTTGACTCCCTTTAAAATATTAGAATTTATTTTTCATACTTATTTTCAACCACATATTTACAAAATAAAATATTTTGCATGTAAACTTAAATTTTTTCCACTTTTTATTCACACATTCTCTAAAAATAACTATTTAAAACATTATTTTTACATAATAATAGGCATCAAATAGGGATTTAAAAGAATTTTATTTTAAAGGGAGACAAACGGAGATTAAATACAGTAACATGAAACAAATTTGACTTTAGTAGTGGATTCCCAAAATATTGATTATACTCTCCGATCAATTAACTTTTGTTTTCCAATATGATTAATTAATTACTCGTATTCAAGAATGCCTTGCACGCATCGCAAGGACTAAAATAGGAATAAAGTTATGTTCAATTGAGATTGGAATACATTAGAATTTGATTTATTTATTGCTTGTTTGGAAGATTTATTTTTTTATTCAAGTAAAAAAAATGTTTTTAAAGAATTTGTGGTAAAAAGTAAGGAAATGCTATGAATCACATAAAATTAACAATTGTTACGGATAAAATTATTGTCAAGGTTGAAGTTTGAGGATTCAAATGCAAGCAATAAAAAAACAAAAAAAAACTTAGAGATCCAAGCCCAAAAATTGTAAAATGTGCCACTATATTTTCCATCTTAATGAGATTTCTTTCCTCTTACTAGTGAGACGCACATGTATAGTGTAGTTGACTATGTAATAGTATAGATATAAAAAAAAAAATTATTTGTATCAAGTATTAATAACATCAAACTTAAACATATATTTCTAAATGTTTAATCCTTTCCGCATTGGAAATTTTTTGTCAAATCTCACGTGACAGGGAAATGTAAATATAGAGAAGAGATTTTAGAATGTGTCTCCAGGAGTGACAATTTGCGTTACTCCATGTCGAATGACAATTCGCAATACTTTATGTTGAATGAAAGATGTTCAAAAAGAACAGCATTTGTAGGTAAAATTAACATATCTACAACATATCTATTTTTAATATCCTACACATAAATTTGACATCAGAGTGTGAGCATAAGCTAGATTCTTAAAAATCTGACATCACTAAACAGTACCTTAAAGTAGGAGACATCAAAATCCCACAAGTAGACCAGTCGTTAAATTCGGAATTACTGTTGAACACATTAATAATCTAACAATCGGATGCACAGGAATAAACTTACCACACCATTCAACCAGGGACGAAGTCAGATTTTAGAATGTGTCTCCAGGAGTGACAATTTGCGTTACTCTATGTCGAATGACAATTCGCAATACTTTATGTTGAATGAAAGATGTTCAAAAAGTATTGCATTTGTAGGTAAAATTAACATATCTACAGCATATCTATTTTTAATATCCTACACATAAATTTGACATCAGAGTGTGAGCATAAGCTAGATTCTTAAAAATCTGACATCACTAAACAGTACCTTAAAGTAGGAGACATCAAAATTCCACAAGTAGACCAGTCGTTAAATTCGGAATTACTGTTGAACACATTAATAATCTAACAATCGGATGCACAGGAATAAACTTACCACACCATTCAACTAGGGACGAAGTCAGACGTTTAGTTGTGAGGTCAAAAATTGAAATACAATTTATTTATTTTTAAATGAAGATATCATTAATGAACTCAAGCACATGAACAAAATTCATTCCATTGCCACCTCTTAAAAGAACATACACCAGTCACGCCACCACAATAAGAAATCATTTGTGAGTTGTGAACCAATTAAAATTCGATTTAATTGCTGGTAAATTCCATCTACAGTCCAACGTAAAATCAAAATGGGCAAAGTTCAAAATTTCATCTAAATTGCTAAAAAGCCTAAAATCAACGACAAATATAAAGATACAATCCCAAATATTACTAGAACCATGGTAATCAAGAAGACGAGAAGTTTTGTAAATCAGTAAATGTACGAAAAAAAATCGAAAATGATGAAAAAAATGAAATCTTTGACAATGGGCCAAACCTCAAGTCTCAAGGCAATGCAATTTGCAGCGATATATCATTCTTTTCAAACTCTTTGAAGAGTATCAATGATGAAACAATGCTCAGTTCTCACTTCTCAAAAACTTGGCGTGCTTATCGTTAGTGAGGTGTGAGAGTTTTCAGTTTAGGGCAAACTGACAGCAAAGGGAAATAATGAGAATTGAGAGAAAATGGTAAGGTTTAAGGTTTTGTGTAATTGAGTTTGTTAATAATGGGCTTGTGCAAGATTCATTTACATATTAAAAAAAAAGGGTTTGGGCCATTTGGCAACAGGTTTGTTTGAAAAAAAACAAACAATAAAATAAAATTGCGGGGTCAATTGAGCCCACATGACTCCATGTGGGTCCGTCCATGCATTTAACTACATTATTCACCTCATTAGGAGAACTGTAAGTCTTGAACCAAAACCCCCTTAATCTTTCGTTGCTCGCTGAAGAAGTTTTGAAGATTTAGATTCTCAACTCCCCAAGAACCGTTTCCAACGAACTCTGTTTTTATTATCAAAACTTGTCCCTGATCCTCCCTTGGTCCTCCGAATGAAAATTTTTCCCTCTTCGGAAGTGGAAGTCCACCATTCACTTTCAATTGTCTGCCTTCAAATTCCTGATAAACAAAGCAATTCTTGAATTTTATATTCAGTTTCAATAAATAAACTCGAGACACTTGATGCACATTATTGATGCACAAGTAGCATAATGGGTATGATTCTCACAATTTAATTTAAAATTTACAATGTATATACAACTTCATATGTATACAATCTATAGAAGCCTATGCATTATTGTACCCTTAAGTTGCATAAATGCTGGAAACTTAAATATCCATTGAACTGTTGAGCAACACTTTGCAACTTCCTCAGCGGTACACATTGTAATGAAACCAAACCTTTACTTCTTTCAATAAACTTGTCATTGATAACCTGCAAATTTTCCTACAACAATCCATCATCATAAAAAGAAAAGAAGCAATTTTTTTGTCACTATAGGTTAACAGATGAACCAGTAAAATAAGTACCCTTGCAGTGAAATATAAGAAAATTTATATACATAGTGCACATAACCTATTCCATACACAACCACATGGCCTTCAATAAGCATACATCTAACCCATTAATATACAAAGAAACTGAAAAATCTACACAGATGCGAAGTAAGAAAATAAATTGCTCGGCATGAACAAAATCCCAATTCCTGAAATCCTATCCCTAAAATAACATTATTTAGAGTTTTTTTCACAAACAAATACAGAAGCGTTAAAACACAAATGTTATCCATATAGCGACCACCAAATCAAACAAAGGAGATTAAAGATAATTGCAGAAGAAGATTGATACCAGTGTAATTGCTATTTGACTACAAGTCATTGTAATCAAAGAAGAAACCTGTTTTGCAACTTCAAAAAGTTAATTTGACATCGAAGTAAAGAAATCTTAATAGTACTTTGAAAATTAACCCAAATTAGACTAATAGTAGATAAAATTGGGGAATGCAATAAGCCTTATGATGTAGCATCAATGGAGAATTGGTGCAGTGCAGTTGAAGAATTCCAACAAGGAACTTGGCCACTGAAAAGAGCAAAAAGGAGAGAAGAAGAAGAAGCAATAGGACCAGAGGAGAAGAAGGAACAGCAGAAACAGAGGGAGGAAAGAAACGTTAGTGATGGCAAAAAACCCCCGCACCGATGGGAATCAGACCCGAATGGAGCGACAAAAATTCACCCCGACGAGTTGGCGGGCAGAGCGGAGATGCCCCACCCCAAACCCGCTCCATGAAAAAAAAAAATTATACTAGAATTTTTATAATTTGTTAGTTGTAAAATATTGTTGAATCTATTTACAATTTTATATCATGTTTCTAATCCAATAATTATATTATACAATTGTCAATTTAAAATTTTACCTAACTAACGATTGTTTTATATAATTTATAAATCTGGTCATCCAATCCTTTTTATTATAATTAAATTATATAATGAAAGCCAATTTATAATATCTTGATCGAAAAAATTAAAAAAAAATTAGAATATATGGAATAACCTTTAGGTTTTGGGTTAAGGGCTGAACTTTGAATAATAGTGTAACTCAAAATTTTGGATTTGTATTTTATTCTCTAATAATAACATAAATCAAAATTTTGAAAATGTAAAATAATTATAATAATCGGCGTAATAACCGGGCAAACTCCCGTAATGGGGCGGGCGTGGTGTGTCCTGTCTCGAACTCGTCCCATTGTCATCCCTAAAAAACGTATTCAACAAGCATAATTTCATTTCATCAATCTGTTCATCTAAAATAACATCAATTTTATCTTTGTATGTTGTAACATGTGAATTGGAGTATACATATAGCAAAAGATTCAGTGTGGGAACTCCAAGGTGGCGATAGAAAGGGATTAAAGTAGCATTTGTAAGCAATGAAGTCCTTAATAGTTAAAATAGAGTGGTGGCCAAATATGAGGAAAGGTCAATGACAAATGTAATTGGACCAACATGCTTTAAAAATTTTAAAGGACCAATACTATATACTTGCAATCTAACATAATTTCCAATATTAAATTTAATATGTCGTTTATGCCAATCAGCTCAAAGTTTATATGATGCATTACTTGTTTCAAGTTGTTTATTGATCTCAATATGCAAGTCATGAAGATGTGGTACAACTGCCTTAGTGGAGATCGAGTGTAGAGGCCCGAATCTTTTCAATAAAACTAGGCCCATAATTGTGTGATTAACTTCACATTAGGCCCAATAAAGGAAATATAAACACAAAAGATAGTCCAATACATGTTTAAAGATAAAATGATGTTTATAAAGTATTTTCTTAAAAACGATTTGATGAAGATTAGACGGAATGTAAAGTATTTCATTTTATGGCTAAAGTATACTTCAAATATTTTTAGTCTCATTTGAGACCCATTTTCGATATAGAAAATATTCGAATTTGAAAATGATATCTGAATAAAAGTTGTAGAGCTTTGAGTTATCTTTCCAACTCACTTTGAATCACCTCAATCGGATATCGAGAGAAAAAGTTATGATAGAAATACCGTGGGCTGTGCAGTGTCAACCGGACAACCGGTCGACCGAAAAAGAAGAAACCCACGTTTTTTTGAGAATTAATGGCCACTACTTGCACAACTTAATTACCCTATTTAATATAACCTTTCACCCACCCCAAACCTCACCTATAAATATCCTCTTCACTCATTTGATTTTTCACACCAAAAGCACTTTCAATTTGCTTTCAAAGTTGAGAGAAAAATAGAGAGTTTGGGAGAGAAAATGAAGGTGGTTTTCAAAGTATTTTCTAGAAGTTTTAAGTGTGGATAAAAATATTCTGCAATAAGGTTTTTGTGATTTCAAAAGGTGTTTTCAAACAACAAAGGAAGGTCCAAACATCCAAGTTTCGTCAAAGTTTTTGAAGTTCATCGAAGTTTTTTTCAAAGTTCATCAAGCATCAAATCGAGGTAGGTGGAGGTGCATAAAGTTGTTATACGTGTTTAAGTTATAATTTCTAGCAAGTAATGTTCTATGTAAAAGGCTAATATTGTGTGTCAAATGGTATCGTCGGTTCGACATGTGCCTTTCATGTCAAATGGTTCCGTCGGTGCGGCATGCATTTAAAGGTTAATGTTGTGTGTCAAATGGTATCTTTGGTTCGGCCCGCACCTTTCATGTCAAATGGTTCCGTTGGTACGGCATACATTTTCATGTCAAATGGTACCTCCGGGTACGACATGTTCTATGAAAGTTCTAATGTTAATTGTTATGA
The DNA here is from genome assembly GCA_019395295.1 of Osmanthus fragrans. NCBI lineage: Eukaryota > Viridiplantae > Streptophyta > Magnoliopsida > Lamiales > Oleaceae > Osmanthus > Osmanthus fragrans. The sequence goes on from CM033353.1 coordinate 11,881,097, forward strand.
AATGCTTAGCTTAATCACGATTGCACCTATGACGCCTATTGAGTTTTCAACTCACGGGTTTCTACCCTATATCTACAGATTAAATGTTGATGCACCGGGTTGGATGATGGAAGAGATGGAAGGAGATGCGATAAGCCTATGAGAACTCGGTGAACAAGTGATTTTGATTTAAAGTCTTTAACGTTTCAAATGTTATTTTCAACATTATTTCTTTTGAGTATCTTGAACAAGTCATGATTTCATCAAATAAATTATATTTCGTTATTTTGGAAAGTTATAAAGTGTTTTAATTCAATATCCTTCAAAAAGAATGTTTGTTAAGATTTAAGCTTCCGCTAAGATATGTACACTTGTTACTAAACCACCGGTTAAGTTAAGTAAAGTAAGTAGCATCCCGATCCACTAGGGGTTGGGGCGTTACATCAAGACACTAGCATGTGGGGACATATGAATAAGGTCTAAAGGCCTACTAGGCTTACAATCATAAATAACTTCAAAGAGACTTATACCTAAAGATCGATTCACGAAATTGATATATGCAATTTGAGTTGCGAGGATCAAATCAAATTCCTAAGATTTTCCTTTCAAATGGTACGATTACGCAAATCCTTAGCACATTTGGATTGGTTAAGGGTACGACATACAACACTTAATTGAGAGGTATTAGGAACAAGGGGTATAATACCTAGACTCATAGGAAAAGTCTGGATGTTACCTACTGAGGTGTCATCACTATCATCCAAGTCATCAAATTCTTCAAGTTTAGATTCATAGACTTGATCTTCTAACCACTTATCTATTACATCATTTCACTCCTCAATGAACAAGACTCGACTAAAACATTTGGAAGCAATGTAGCCAAAGTTCTTACAATTGAAGTACTGCAAGTGAGAAGAAGTCATTGGAATTTCAAGACATTTATCCGTATTTTCGCAGACGGGAAGAACAATAGACGGGAAATGTAACGCCCCGGGTTCCGCGAATCCGGAGTGCTACGTCGTCGTCTTTTTGCCCTAATTTAACTGAAAAAGTTTGGCGGAATAACTAATTTTTAAAAAATATCACATTTAAAATTTGTGAACTTTAACGGCAATAAATTTCATTTGAATTAACTTAAGGAAAATTGATTAAACTTTAAACTTAAGTTTGAAATAGCGGAAATGACAAGGTAAGTTCATAATGTTCAAATGAGTGAAATTTAAAAGTAAATTAAAAACAGTTAACTACATTTATTTATTCATGCCACCACTGCCCATCAAAATCGGCCGTCTCCAAAATCTGCAATATTGTTAAAATAATGGAATGAGCATTTCGAAGAAATACTTAGTAGACTCATCGCCAGTAATTAATTTACAGAATAATTGAACACATAACTATACAATCTATACAGTGACATCTTCATAGGCTTATTTTCTTTGAAAAATCATAGGCTCTTTAAAATCATAGGGTGTGGGTAGTTTGTCTCATGCATTTAAGCAAGTAAGTTATGCATAACATCATCTTATCTCATAAGAGATTCTCTTTCTTCTCATACAATTAAGCATATAAGTTATGACAAGCATAACAACATAATCTATCTCATAAGCGATCTCGTCTTATGCATTAAAGTATATAAATCACATAAAGTCACATAATACATACAATTATAATTTAAACTAATTAACGGGGGCGAGTATACCTCAATCTATCTCGATTCGCGTGAAAAGTGGAGCGAGAAGAAATCTCAATCTCTCAATCGTTCGTACGTTTCGTCTAGCCAAAAATAGGAAATAAATTTTGAATTAGTGTTTCAAAATTTTTAAAGATTAAAAATGATAAAAATAAAGTTTATGGACTAAATTGAAAATTTATTAAAACTGAAAATAACAGTTTAAGGGCTAAAATTGAACTTTTCTAAAATAAGGACTTAATTGAAAATTTTTTAAAACTGAAAATAAGAATTTAGGGACTGAAATGGACTTTTTCAGAATCTGTGGGTTGATTCATTTTAAAACATAAATTCTGGGACTGTTTTCTTTAAAAATCGAACTTTGGGACTGAAATAAATAACTTTAAAATTTGGGGGACTGAAATAAACTAACTCCTAAACTTTGGACTAAAATCATAATTTTCCAAAAATCAATTTATTAAAACACTTCACACTCTCTCTTCCTCTCGTTCGAAGGCAGAGAGGCGAATGAGAGAGAGAGAGAGCGACGGGGAAGGGAAGGGCTTTGCCCTTTCCGTCGTTTCGGGCCGGCGACGCCAACGCTGGTATTGTGTGGTGACGTCGGTGGTGTAGGGGTGATGATTGGGTGGTTTTGGCGTACGGGCCAAGAGAAACCGAGGCTTGGAGGTTCGGTTTTCTTGGATTTTCCGACGGCGAACCTGCTAGAAAGTGGGTCGGGAATGAGGTAAGTTGTGGGTCTTCTTATTTCTTGGTTTTGGTTTTGATTTGGGGTTCGATTTTGGGTTGAAGGGGGCTACCGATTGGTGGTGTGTGGCTGCTTGAAAACGGGAATGGCAGGTGGATTTGGGTGTTCTTGTGGTGGCGTTTTGGGATGGTGGAGCTGGTGTGGTGGCTTGCAGGAGGTGTTGGTGTTGCTTGAGCTAAGGGAGTGGTGGTTCTGGGTTTCGACTGTAGTGTTGGGCGGTGGTTTGGGCTGTCTGTGAGGGGGTTGCAGGTGGTGGTTCTGGGTTGTGGGATGGATGGCTGCAATTTGTGTGTGTGCAGTCGGTGTTGGTGGTGTTTGTGGGTTGGAGGTGGTGGTGTTGATGCTAGAAATTGGTTTTCTAGCATCACACGTGAGTCTCCAAAATTATTGATGCTAGAAATGGGTGTTCTAGCATCAGTTGTGAGCTGGAGGTTTTCCAGTGTGAATTTCAGCTGGGTTGGAGGTGGTGGCTGGTTTGATTGTACTTCATGTCATTGGTGCTAGAAACTGATTCTAGCACCATCGTGATCTCCCAGTTGATGCTAGAAATTGATTTTCTAGCATCAATTGTAAGTTTCCAATTTAGGAAGGTGGCTGGAACTCACTGCATTGAGTGAAAAATTTGGAGAATGTGACATTTTCTTACCCCAGCTGCTTGGAGACGTGAGTGTGAGGGGAGGAGAAATGGGTGTTACATGAACAGTAAAAAGAATCTAGGGCACAAATCCCTAGGCTTAAATGGGCCAGAAAATTGGCTGGAGAATCTTTCTATATGGACTTAAGGTGAATTGGGCTAAAATGAACCTATTTGGACTAATGAAATTTTGGACCCGAAATAATAATATATCGTATTAAATTTCGGATTTAAAACGATAATGAATTTGATACATAAAAATATTCGAAATTGGACTTGATTCTAATAAATTTAAATTTGTTTAACAACAGCTAGACGAACACGCTTTTATTTTTTTTAAACTCGGGGTTAGGACTTAGCGACACGTTTTTCAAGAAAAATAAATTAAAATTCTCGATCGCTACAGGAAAGGTCCTAGAAGAGACTTAACGGGAAGAAGTGGGGCCAATGAAAAGGAATGATGATTGTAAATATACCTTCTATATGAAGAAGAAGAAGAAGAATGCTTGAAATATAATGACCTTTACACTTATTTTCCCAAATGGGAAAACATTATACGGGGAAGGCTCTATGATAGACTTATGATGAGGTGATGCTAATGAGATGGGTAAATGATGGTGATCGCGCTCATCATATGGAGTACTAATAAATAAGTCATAGCCCTTGTTTGAAACCAATTAAATTATATTTCATTTTTCTCTTTCCTATTTTTAACCACACAATCTTTCATAAAATAATATTACACGTAAATCGAAAAAATTTCCTTTTTTTTCAACAACTCATTTTTAAAAAAAAAATACTATTCTACTCGTTTTTATTCACAAAAAATGGAGGCCAAACGAGGGCATAATCTCGAGCTAAAGAGTAAGTATGATCCAGAGCAGTGATACTTCAAAGGAAAAGCTCATGCCTAAGATCCTATCCAAACTTACTTAAATTTAAGGCCTCATCCTTAATGACATGACATTTCATTCGGAATTCTTCAAATTGAGCAATGTACTCAGTCACTAGCCAATTCCCTTGTGTAAGGATATTCCATTCGGTTAGAGTTTTAAGATCTAAACAACCATCGAAACTAAGAGTATCTAATTCAATGTCTCTAATGAAACTCTCATTATGACGAGGAAGAGAATGAGTACCGTGACAGTCATACCCTCGTTCGTGCTTATGACCCCGATCCCTATCCTTATAGTGTCGAAATTATTTTTGATCACATTGTCAACGACGATATTGTCTATTATGGGGCACTTCCAAATTAACATCGTCAGTAGAGTGAGGGATTTGCTTAAAATTGTTCAAACTAGCAGCTAGACATCTACCCTCTTCAAGTTTTGCCGTTATTTGAATTTGGATAGCCGCTATTTGTTGTGTGAGTGCATCAAATTGTGAGGGGTTCATGGTTAAGATATTGAAACTAGAAGTGATAAAACGATCACTATGCAATTGCATGCAATGTATTTAGCAACTAAATGATGTGCAATGAGGAGATCAATGAATAATAAGTGCAAGCAATGAAAAATACCAACTTGAGTTTTTTTTTTAATATAAATTTTGGGATTAAATAAATCTAATTATGGCAATCTAATACTGTTGAGCTATGTAAAATAACAAAGCAAGAGTCAATTACTAGTCAAAATTTAATCACGTAAAATAAGTTGGGTAAAGCAGTGTTAACAAGGATTTGATCATGCGATTTTAGGTAAAATACTTAGAATAACAGCAGCACATAAAATTAATTGATGCGATTTAAAGTTAACAGTAATATAAATCAAAGATAGATAAAAAAAATGACTCCCATTTCGTTCGCTGAAGTAACTGAGAGATCAACAGAACAAAAAAAGGTACCTTCAAAATAATGTTAGAAAATACGTTTTTCCCTTTTTTTTCACCTTTTTAAAAAAAATAAAATCAAACTAAACTTTTATGTCAATATCAGGCCCAAAATACTAACTAAGGTAGAGCCCAAATTGAAAGTCAAATAATCTGGCACACAACACAAAGCCCAGAATACTAAGGCACGCCCCAATTTGAAAAGCCCAAATTGAAAATCAAATAGGGAAAAATTCACATATCAGGTGTCTAATATACACCAAATCATAGTTCCGGTATATAGTTACAAAATGCAAAAAATCGGTATTTCAAAGAATCTCTCTCTCTCTCTCTCTCATATATATATATATATATATATGTATATATATGTACATATATATATATATATATATATATGGAAATAGATTGCGTTGCATCCGTTTCCTATATTTTAGCTTAGTTTCCTTCTATAAACAGGATTCCCAAACATTACAGAATTGCGACTCCGCAAATTTGATTCTGGTAACAAATTGAACCGTTTCATTCGAGGAAAAGAGAATTTCACGTCACAAATCGCCGGTGAATACAATCCAAGTAAATACCCCATGTACTTTTCGCCGATTCAAATTTGAAATACCAAATTGAATGCTGTAATCGTGAATATGTACTGGTAGTCACATGAGGTTGCAAAGTTAATTTGAAATTTCGAATTGAATGCTGTAATCCTGAATTTGTTTTGCACAATATCACTGCACTAATTGCGATCAATGTGATCTTGCTCTGACATGATTTGGAAGACACATATGTACAGATGTTTTTCGAATATGTGACATGCATTATCAATTTGTGACCAATATCATACTCGTTATAGTATGTTGTGTGACCATTTTTAAAAACATCTGTACGTTATCGCCATATGCTGTGTCCTGAATTGGATAATACCTGTGTGAATTGGATAATATCTGTGTGGTCTGTGACCTACGTGCAACTCGTGATATGACTCTGGGGCCTACATTTGTCCCATTTTGATATCCTCCATTACCAATTTTTGAAATGAGGCGCCTGTGACCTGAATTTGGTGGTTTATATGTTACTGTGACAAAACTGTGACCCGTATTATATTGATGTGGCCATTTTCGGATGATACACATGTGACCTGTATTATCTTGCCGTGAGATTTCAATTTGGGTTATGTGACCTGTCATAGGTGATCAATGTCATACCTAAATTGACAAATGTGTCCTGTATTCGTTTCCTGTTTTACATTACTTTCATCAAATTGCCCAGCATTGACATTGGTTATGATTTGCAGAAATGGTGTTCTTTCACGTTTGTTTATTGTACGGATCTCAGACGTCATTGGCTTTGCTAGATCGCAACTGCAGTTACATTAACATTGTGGACACAGTTATGACTGAGTCTGATCTGGACCCCACAAAGGTATCAGTCGCTTTGAACTATGTACTCAAAGAGGACTTGGCACCAATCAGGATTAAAAATGACAATAATTTGCTATTCTACATTTTGCTGAAGGATATGCACCGTGATCCTGCTAGATATCCTTTACTCGTTGATGCTGCTGATGCTGAAAGCCCTAATACATCTATCCAGATTTCATTTAATGCACAATCTATTGGTGAGCTGTGTACGTTGCAGGACACGGCCTTGGCCATATGCTAATCATCAGTAGAAAAGAGGGGTCGCATATGTGATACAGAAGTCACAGTAGTGTCTGTTGCAGGTGAAAGAGAGGTAGAAGAAGGTAGGTTCTTCCGTAATAAGGAAATTTTGAAAATGAGCCTGTCACAATTTGCCATACGAAACATGTTTGAGTTCATGATAGAATGGTCTGACAAGAAGGAATATATTGTGAGGTGCTCATATGATGGATGTGGTTAGCTATTTAGATTATCAAAATAGGGCAAAACGGACCTATTTAAGATTTGAAAAATTGGTAGTCACACATGTGCATTGAATGTTATGTTGGGGGTCACACAGACAAGTATCATCTGCAGTTGTGTCATCTACCATTAAGTACAAGTGCATGTCTTCCCGTACAGTATATACTCCGAAGGATATATGCAGTGATATGTTGCATACTTATGAGGTTCATTTAAATTACTCTAAAGCTTGGAGGTCTCGCGAGCAAACTTTAAAAATGATTAGGGGTGACCCAACCGACTCATTTGGTAAGATACCAAGCTTCTTCTATGTGCTCAGAGAAAAGAACCCTGGTACGGTCACAAAATTAGGGGTTGATAGTCATAGCAGGTTCAAATATTGCTTTATGGCATTTGATGCATTAATGCGAGGCTGGAAGCATTGTCGACCTGTTGTTGTGGTTGATGGTACTTACTTGAATGGCCATTATAGTGGTACCCTTTTCACAGCATGTACACAAGATGCAAGTAATAGCATATATTCTTGCTTTCGGAATTAGCGATAACGAGAACGACAAATCATGGAGATGGTTTTTCGAGCAATTTAAGAAAGCATATAGCTACAGAGAAGGACTGTGTTTTGCATCAGATCATCACACTAGTATAAAGAATGCAATAGAAATTGTTTAACCAGGGAATTATCATGGTATTTGTTCCTATCATTTGTTGCAAAACTTGAAATCATATTATGGCAAATTAGGACAAAATATTACACGTCTTCAATTTAGCTATTCGCGCCTATACATTAGAAGAGTTTGAATATAATATGCGGCTATTGGACACAATGAATGAGAAAATTAGTAGATACCTGGTAGTTCACTAAAATAGAATATTTTTTGCAGTACATATATGCGGTTACATATCTTATTTATATGATATAAATTGATGTGATATGCCTCTGCAGGATGAGGTTGGACCCGAAAAGTGGTCACAGATTCATATGTCAACGAACAGGTATTCTACGATGACATCAGACATCGTCGAATCAGTCAATGTTGTCACAAAAGCAGCCAAGAATTATCCTATTGTATCCTTGCTGGAGTTATTGCGGTAAACTATACAATCCTGGTTTGTTAACATAGGAACGACGCACATGGAACATTTACGAAGTTGTCGAGCAAGTACGAGAAAGAGTTGAGGAGGATGGGTGTAGATTTAAGGAACATGAGGGTAACATTACTTAGTTTGACTGAAGATGCACGTCTTCCTCCATTTTTTTATTTGAAATGACCTGAAGCGTAACAGACCTGCATATATACGCTTTTTATGTTTACATGACCTGACCTGAAGCATATGTGACCTTCATATAAAGGCATGTGATCTGAAATGTGACCTTTTTTTTGTTTATGTGGCTTGACCTGAATTGTGACCTGAACCATAAGAGCATCATGTGACCAGTTGTTGTTTATGTGACCTGACCTGAAGTGTAACAGACATTATGTGACCACTTTTTGTTTATGTGACCTGGATTGTGAATCGGTTACAGAGTGTGATTATGTTCTGGACATTAGAATTGTGACATAATGGTTACATGTTTCACTTGCAGGTATCTGCTTCCAACTAGTTGGTGTTTACTATCGGCGATGACCAATCCACTTTTGTTGTTGACATTGAGCAGCATACATGCACGTGCAAAGTTCTACAGGTTGATTTGTTACCGTGTCCACATGCATTGGCTGCAATTACTAGTACAAAGAAGGATCGATATGAGTATTGCTCCTATTATTACACTAGATATGCATACTTGAATGCATACCAGGATTCGATATATTCGGTGTGAAATCTAAACGAATGGACAGTATGTGATGAAGTGCAATGCAAAATTGTATTACCTCCTAACCAGAAGCGTAGTTCTGGAAGACCTACTGGGAAGAGGAAGTGGGCGTCAAGAGAAGGGAAAGTAACAGTGAAATGTGGACGTTGTGGAAGACGTGGTCACAACCGTAGGAGATGCTCCAGTTTGGTCTCGTTAGGCTAGTAGAAAATAAATAGAATACAGAGACATCATAGGCGTATTATATTCTTTTATTTGAAACATTCATTTGAAGAACACAAATAAAAAAATCTGTGCCCATTGTTTTTACATTTGTGCAATTGCGCTGCATCCTCTACATAATTGTGAACTAAATGAGTTATTTCACAATAACATTTGACCCCAGTTTGAATTCTAATGTTAATATCATAGGTATCTGTATTCTCCGTCTATATTTGTGACCAATATTAAAATGTGACTACTTGTCATAATATGTGACCAATCTGTATACACAAGATGTGAACAATCTTATACTGTGTCTACACAGGATGCAAATATTGAGTAATAATGAAATGTGACTACTTTACATATTATGTGACCTAGATGTGACCAATCGTATTCTCTGTCTACACAAGATGCAAATATTGAGTAATAATGAAATGTGACTACTTGATATAATATGTGACCAATCTGTCTATACAAGATGTGATCAATCAAATTCTCTGTCAACACAAGATGCAAATATTGAGTAATGATGAAATGTGACTTCTTGCCATAATATGTGACCAATCTGCCACTCAAATGTAATACAAAATTCAGGCAAGTCAAGCAACAAAAAACGCAATATGCAGTCATTTTGTGGAATACTTTAACAATTGTACAAGTTAGCTCCAACTTCTTATACAAATTTAATTTCAAATTTCACTCTATAATAATCCTCGCCTCTGTAGTAGTCGGCTTCGTCCTCTTCACGTATGTCTCCCAGTATTTGTAGAGCAGTGTGGCAATCTCTAGTCTGTACTTGCTAGCATCAAGATTTTGAGGTATTGACTGTCTGCCATCCCAGAGGAAATATAACGCGTATAAGATGATGAAGATCCTGCAATCATGGCTGTTGAAGATCAGAAAATAGATTGTTATTAGTAATATATTTTTTGGGATCTCATGCATGAGTTAATCTAATAACAAACTTACCCGTTTGTCTGCTGTGGTAGTGTGTCATCAACGTAAACCTTCAATTCCTTGCACTCATGTTCATTAAAATTAGGATCCTTTTTTGATATTCCCAAAATTTTCATTAAAGCAGGCAACATGTTCACGTATGGCTCAATACCCTTTAGAACCTTCCATTCACGATAACTTTTCCTGGCTGAGTTGAACACTGTCAAGGTATGACTTCTAAATTGTAGCACATCGAGCAACCAATGTGCTTTGTTCATGGGCAGTAATAGCATGAACAAATAGTCAACGTCAGCCCATGGAGTGCTTATTGAAAGGCTGTGACCTGTTACAACATTGATCAGGCTGGACTCGGACATGAGAACATTAGGGTCCTTCCAGAAAGCAGGATAGATCTCTTTAAGCTTATTTTGGAACCAAGAGTTTGTAGTGGTAGCCCTTAATGTTACTTTCTTTGCAAGTTTTGCAACTTGACGAATGTAGTGGAAGCAAGCATCCATGTGCTGTTTCAACAAAGAATGAGTGCACTAATTATGACGTGAAACATGATCAGGACAAAAGTAGTCTGTAACTTCGTTGTAGACAAAAATATGACATGCTGTGACCCTTATTCGTGTTGATCTATGACTGAATATAGTATACAATATGTAGTCCGTGACTTCGTTCTAGATAGGAATATGACATACTGTGACCCTTACATATGTTGATCTGTGACTGAGTAATAGTGAATCGTGACATATATTAGTAGAGAGAGTGAAGTCATACTGTGCTGCTGAGTCAAGAATCTAGATCTATAAGCTCATAGAACCAGATCTTATGGCCTACTGGGTATGAACCAATAAGAAAAGCGGGGTTAACACGATCATCCTCCTTGCTAAACTTTTTCCTGTGACGGATACTGAACATTATCTTAATGAGGAGTTATACAGTAACGAATACAGATAGATTGGAAAACGCATTTACCTATTTTTTGGTTTGTACCCTCTGTGGAACTAGGCCATGAATGCCGATATGTCCACATATTCTACTTGCGCTTTGTAGTTTTCAAAAATAACGTTGTCAACACGCTTGAATAACTGCCCTTCTCCAGCGACAAATGGAGACTTCAATGTCTTTGCAGGCCTTGATACCATTTTCGGTGGTAATTCAGAAGTTGGTGATTCCTGATAAGGATCTATTCAAATGTTAGTTAATGTATGTTGTAAATTGTTTGCAATACTTGAATTATCTATAACCTACATTCATGGTCACAAATGTGACCATAAATGTTTTTAGTTTGAATGAAAGATTCGTGAATACCTCAGATTCAACATTTGTGGTTGTAGTTACCACATCAGCTATGATGGAATCCATACGCTTTCCAATGTCTTCAGATTGTGAGATATCGGGTTGTGTCAGTCCGAATCCCAAATCAAAGGACAGTGGTTCAAGGGTATATGGGATAGCAAAAACATCACTGGGATCCATTTTTTCCTTCCCCTTTCTATCCACTATTGCTTCAAAATTTGTCACATGCATATGCATTATGGGAATTAAGGTAACTGTCGAATGCAAGTACAGTCGTATACCGAATGTTACGATATCATGTTCCTATCTCTTGAGCTGTAGAAGATCGTCCAACAACTTGGTGTTCTTTGTCTACAACTCCCGTCGCACTTGTTTTCTCACCAAACTTTCACAACATCTCATCCATGGTACTAGAAATCATTGCAGCCACCGATTCGGAAAGAAATTGCATGTTCGTCCTCAGCTGCATCATGTCACTTTTTATCTCTCTTTGCGTATGGACCATGTAGTTCATCTTCGTTGTCTACTCGGCCATCGTCGATGAAATCTGTGACTTCAAGTCCTCGACCTCTGCAGATAGGAGGTTGTTGCTTGACTTAAGAACGGCTATTTGAGTACTCAATTGCTCGAACGCCTGAAAAATGGAAAACAAATTATTAATGTTAATCACATGTAACCAATAGTAAGATGTTTCGTGACTAATAGTAATTATATTTTACAGGTGATTGACATAACAACTTACATCACCCCAATGAGCCCCATGGGAATGAGTATCCTTTGGAGAGTTGTGATTTGCTGACGGGCCGTCGTTGGACTGTGATTTTTGGGGGGAAGATGCCTCCTGTCATCTTGGTGGAGGATCAATAAAATAGTCGTTTGGATCGGTAGTCTGTCCAGATCTGCTGTCAGTTAACAGAAGCATGGAAGGTACGAACTTCCTACTTGTACCGGCACCGTTAGCTGGCCTTGGCGTGCTGCTCTTATGTCTGCAGCCTTCATGTGTAGACCGTGGTCGTTTGGGCTTGATGTACTCAACAACAATCATGTATGGCATGGCCATTTCAGCGGCGGACGGTTCCAGGTCACATATTTCAATCTATAGAGGAAATGTAGGTTAGAAATATGTAATATCAACACTTATCTATCATGCACATAACATCTAAACAAAAACTTTACATTCGAGTTTCCGAAGCAGTCTGCCCCATCCAACTTAGTAATAGATGATAGCTCATCTGCAAACTAATTCTTGATCTGGGGGTGCGTTCTCGTTATTCGAGTGACCAAAATTTCATCAAGACTCGAAAATGTCTCATATATCCATATTTGAAAGGCTACCAACATACCCCGTAGCCTGTAGTAGGGGGTCCTCCTGCTTAGACCATCTTTCAGTGCACCCAATGAAATTTCATAAAGTAACTTGCCCCATGGAAAACTATTCATTGCATTAAAGTCCTCGACAATGGCAAACAAGAAGTAGTCCATAACCTTCTTGTAGTCTCTAGGAAATAGATAAGCAGTGATAAAATACAAGGCACCAATCGTAGCGACATCTTTATCCGGGAGGGTTTCTATAAGGTCCAAGCCGACATTTGGCATGCAGATATAAATGTGGACTTGACATCCTTATGCGTGATAGTGTCCACTTTAGAGAAGTATTTTGACTTCCACTCTGATGGTCGATTTTCAAAAACTTTAGTATCTGTATTTCCGGTACATAGAAGTCCTGTCACTGAACAAAACTCAGGTAGAGAGAATCTGACATATCGGCCACAACATAAAACCACATTTCTTCGTGGTTAGGATGATGAACCTGCCGAAGAAGGAAGTAGTGAATCAATTGAGGCTGAATCACAATTTCTTGGCATTCCAGAAAGTGTGCAAAGCATGTGCCCTTCAGTATAGCCTTCTGTCGTTAACTTAAACTTTTTTGCAGAGATGTAAAAACGCCCTTGTACACAGATGTGGTGATCTTCCTTGGAAACCTCCTTTGTTCTGGAATTCTGAATTCCCAAGCATACATTGAAATCGTATAGCATTGTAGTAAGTTGAAATGGTCACATATGCATGGTCAAGTTTCACGTAGGTCACGTATCTAGGTTTATGTGAGTATAAGATCAAAGTAACTGGGTCACAGACATAGAAACAGTGGTCACAGACATATGTGAATAAAGAAAATTTGTAGAACCTTGGTAGCATTCAAATGTTATGGTCACATAAGGACATATGGTCACATATGCATTCAATAAACATGTTCATATGGTCACATATGTAGGCACACAACTCAAAATTATACCGAGTGTGGTGCACTGAAGTCACGCGATCACATATACACATCATGGTCACATTTGGCCTGTTGGATGTTGCAACACATGGTAATCAGAAAAATAAAAAAGAAAACTCCATTTCGATAACAAATTTGATTCAAAAATCGAAACCATAGGCCTTTCCAATTAGGTCACATATGTATAGTACATTAGCCACAAATCGCATATGATGAGAGACAATTGTTCACTGCAATAAAAATGGAAAACCCTAACCTACGCAAATCGGGCAAAGATTCAATGTAAAAATAGGGCACATTTGCAAATCATCACAAATGCTCAATGTAACTTCAATTCATCTTGCCTATATACTTTTGCACACATATCAATTACATTTAACAAAAACCCCAAAAAAATGGCGGAATCACCTTAATAGATGGCCCTTTACGCGACGGTACGGACGATGCGGGCTTCTTCTGTGGTGTTCTCTTGGGGCTCTTTTCATTCTTCTTCTTCCGTGTTAATTGCGGCGTCTCTAGGTTTATTACCAGTTCTGAGCACTTACGTTTCGCCATTAATCTCCGCTTGAATATTGAGTTTTCATTGTAAGTTTTGCAACCTTAATGATAGGAATTTTGAAGAAAGGAATGGAGTTTTTGTAGTAATGTGTAGAAGAGAAGAGAAGACGGAGATTCTGTTGTGGGTTTAGTGTGGTCGAAACAGTAGGCTGTGTGGTGGGAGTAATGTTTGGGTTTGTGTTGTAGCGGTTGAAATAAAGGCGGAGAAGGCGGCGGGGACTGGGAAGAGAGGCACAATGAGTAGTGATTGTTGGAAGTTAGAGGAATGGTTACTGCTAGGTACACGTTTTGGGTTTGGAATTGCTAAGTGTTTTGGGATGCAAATTGATCACGTCAGGTTAGTGGAAGATTGGTGTAATGACGATATGGAATGCAGCTTTCTGATATTGTGAAGATGATGACGAGAGTTGCAGAAGATCGGTTTGTGTGTACGGATTGATTGTGTAGTAGAAGTCTTACCCAAGTTTATCTCCGATACCAAATTAATTTAAGGGTCAATTTGATACAGACGAATTCCATGGAACTAGCAATTGAATTCCAGTTTTTTTCCAAAATTTTGGTGTTTGATACACCAAAATTCCATGGAATTGAATTTCAACCGTTTTCTAGGTACAACCCATCAATGCACGTTTTGCTTGGAAATGGTTTCCCACCTATTAGGTGGTAATTGAATTCCATCTTTTTTTTTGGCAATGGAAACAAATTATAGACTCAATGGTAAAAAAAATTTCATTTAATTGACAATTTACATGAAAAACGAAGCCAAACGAACACCAAAAAAAGTTCAAAATTTTTTTAACTTTTTGGCAATCCAAACAAATTTTAATACAGATTGTAAAAAAATTTATCTCAAAAAATAAAAATTTGCATAAAAAATAAAGTCAAACGTATTAGGTGAAAAATTATAACAATAAAACACAATTAATTGACAATTTTCAGTAAAACAATTCTACGCAATTCAATTCCCTAGAATTCATTTCTTTTCCACCCAAATTTCACTCTTACAATCAAACGAACCCTAACTAATGTTAGAGAAATGACATGTGTTGGAGTATTCGCAATAATGATATTCATATCTCATTATCACTTATGACTACGAATAGAGGTGTCAAAACGGGTGGGTCGGGTCGAACCGGCCCGCATTACCTTAAGCCCGGACCGGCCCGTTTTTAAAAAAAGCCCATCCATAGCGGGCTTCCGGGCCGGATCGGCCCGGACCTTAAAAAATTTTATGCAACCCGGCCCCCTCGAAAAGCAGCCGGTTAACCGCGGCCCGCTCGCTAAAAATCGGCTCGATCCGTTTAATTTTTTTAAAAAAACCTTAATAACATTAAAAAAATTTTATTTTTTATTTTTCTTTTAAAAAAAGGGCCGGCCCGTGGTTAACCGCGGCCCGCTTGGTTTGAACCGGTCCGGCCCGGTTCGCAAAAAAAATTAGGCCCGTAATTCGGCCCGTGTGGTTCACGGGCCGATTCGCGGGCCGGGCTTTCTCCGTGCGGGCCTCGTGCGGGCCTGGCAGCCCACCCATCTTGACACCACTAACTACGAATAATTTAAGCCTTGTTTGATTTCCATTTTGGAAGAAAGAATGCATTTTAAATAGTTGATTGATGAAAAATATGTGGTTACAAATTACGGAAAAGTTTTGAATTTGTGTGTAATATTATTTTATTGAAAAATGTGTGATTGAAAAGAAGAGAGAAAAAAATGAATTTTTGAAAAAATGTAAATCAAATAGGGGCTTAATATTTAGTGACATCTAACTTGTATAACTCCTTGCGATTAATAAGTTGACAAGACCCGAATCTACGAAATCTATTAATTTAATTTATCAAAATAATAACTCAATCAAATGATAGATCTTCCATGAATAATAATGCACCAATCATCATATTAAAAGTATTCACGTATAAAATCGAATGGGCCTAAGGCACGATACTTACAAACTCTCAATTACACTAAACCCAATCACTTATGTATTTAATACCATAAAAGTCTATATGAAAATCATGTTTATGTTGTAATATCTGCATATCATTTTTTTATATAATCTTCCTAATGAAATAATACCACATTAGCACATATTTGGATAATTGTTGAGACCTTAGTTCATTTGCTTAAAATAGTTCCACTGTTATCTTAATATCGAGGTATAGGATCAACAATATTAAGAACTACTCAAAAATTTGTTAACGGATTTCTTGATTAGGACCACAACCTTTTATCTGTTTCTGAAATTGCAATGTATTATTAGACTTCCATTATGGAATTAGTGTTTGTTACCCATTTGGAATCTTTCCAACTAACTGCTCCACTATTTATAGTAAATATACATATCTAGATCGAGACTATGTAAAATTCCTCAATGAGTTAAGGAGGTGGACATCGATAGGTCCTCGGCTCCCTCAACTTCATTAGATGACTTCAATGTCATAGACTCATTTAAGCTGCATTCACTAATGTCATTAGATGACTTCAATGTCATAGACTCATTTAAGCTGCATTCACTAATGTAAGTAATGATGGATTCAATTCGGTGTAGAAGTATTAAACTTACAGGGATTGCTTTATACCATGTTTATGACACTATCAAATCATTTCTTAAACTTTTTCCATACTTCATGGAAACTCTCTAAATCAACATGCTGAAATGTAGGTGTGGGCAAAAAATCGAACGAACCCGAAAAATCGGCCGAACAGACCCAAACCGACCGGTTTAGGTCGATTTTTTGCTTTTTTTGGACGGGTTTCGGATTGGTTAGTCGGGTTGGGTTATAGGTTAACAGCCTAAACCCGACCCAATCTAACCCAACTCGATTTTTTTTTTTTTTAAAAAAAAAAGGCAAAAAGAAGTTAAATTGAAAAACAAAACTCTAACCTAATTTTAAGTATATTATAGGTATAAAATCTAGCACAGAGCTTATTATTATAATTATTTATTTTTTATAGCCTTCATAACACGTTAATACATATTCTAAGGTTTGTTTATAAACGTCCGTTTATAAATTTTAGGAACCAAACACGAGATCTAACATTATTAATTTTATCTAGAGTACTATTTACTTTGGTGCCCAAATATATCTTTAACTCAAATTAAAATAGTAAAATTAAATAGAAATTTTAATATGGCATAGATGCATGTATAAATATTAATATAATTTTTTCATGCATATAGAATGAGTTTAAGTGTATTTGTATAGACTATTTATTGCATTTTATTATTTCTAATTCTGTTATGTATCAGAAAACTAAAAATTTATATACAATAAAAAATTCGTTAACAGTAATATTTAAATTCATATGTAAACATATACACATCATATATAATTCTCGTGTCGAAATAAAATCTTGCCAATAACATTTAAGTCCTAAGAAAACTAAATATAGCAGTTCTGACGTTTTTTTTTTGCAACTGAATACATCTAATGGGACATTAAAACATATTTAAATTTAAAATTAATCACACAAAATAAAAACACAAAATCCATTTATTTAGTTATCTTTAAATCAATTTTTGTTTGGGTGGTTGTACCTTGTATTAAATATTAATCGTATTTTAGTTATTTGGATGACGTGTAACGTGTTGGTTTTGTTTGAATATATGATAATAAATTATATGTTGTCCAAACTGACCAAACCAACCCAACCCAATCCAATCCAACCCGACCGACATTTGATTGGGTTGGGTTTTAACATTTACATGGGTGGAGTTGGTTTGATTTTATATCAAATCGACAATGTTGAATTGGGTTTGGGTTGATGCAAAACCCAACCCAATCCACGCCCACGCCTACTGAAATGTGTAGACATCATGTTTTGATTTAGTTACCTTCGACTATAGAAAGTAATTTTTGAAAAACTTATGTATAGATCATCTAAAGTCTTAATGCTTCTCCAGTAGGGAATCCAATCATTCTCTTATTCCATCACGAAATATATATATGGGAAGAATCACAATTTGATTGCTTCATTGGACACTCCATTAAAATTTTAGTTTTGATAGATGTCCAAGAAGATTGAGACATGATTATGTGGATTTTCATGAGACATCCCATAGAAAGATAATCCATTATGAAATAGGATAATGATATTGTATGCACTTGAAAGTTTAATTGCCCGAATATGATACAAAATATTTGGTTGATTTGAAGCAACATGCGGAATGATGAATTACCTGAGTGCAAATTATCATCAATTTCAACCGATTGCTTAGCATGTGTCGAATGCACAACTATTTCTTGTTCTGCCATTTAGATTCCCTTATTGCTTAATCCTCTAATTTTTTTATGATACCCAAGTTTTCCAGCTTACGTCAGACTATATCCTGGACCACCAGTCATCGGCCCCTCAGTAACTGGCGGAAGTAAATCGCGGGTTATGCCCAAATTGACCAGGGTCCGTACTCCTGACCCCAAAGAAACCTCCTCCATGATTATTACATCACCAACCTGCTCAAACCAAAAATGGTTATTACATCACTCAGCTGCTTGCTTAATCCTCTATTTGAAACTTCTTTTGATTTTCGAATTGATTGGTAAGATATTATTATCCCTAGAACTTCGTATGTAAGGAAACCTAAAAAAAGAAATTAGAAATAAAATTTAAATTGAGTCTAGAATTAATAACAAAAATCAAAGTAAATAAATTAGTTCCCGACAACGGTGTCAAAAATTTGGTTGCGTAATTTAGTAAGTGTATGGATCGTGACAAATAATAAAGTGAATTACAAATTTGAATATTGTTCCCACAAAGACTAAGTATTTTCAATAAATTTTTATCCTAAATCTAGATTCAATCTAAATTAATGGCGTAGTCTAGTAACAAAACAAGGTAACTGAACTATACTAAACTAATTTAAATTAACCTAAGTAATCTAATTTGCGAAGATCTTTTGAGATTAAGTGGTTAGAAATTCTAATTTGAGCCCATATCCACCACCATCCACCAAGAAGTCGTCGCACAACGCATAGCCACAGCCACAGCCACAACCACAATCACAACCACAGCCATCACAAAACTACAAATCTCAAACAGCAACACAAATAATATCATACAATTTCAAAACCACAACCTCAAACATAATGAAAAATGAAAACCCATCAAAGAAACCCTTTCATTTTTCATTTGCAACCTCTTTAGTAGCCGCAGACAAGAAACGTCGTCGAATCTTTTCAATTGGCAACTTGCGATGTTGAAACCTTCAACAAACAGTTGGGCTTCGACATCGAAACCCGGGTTCCACCCACAGCTACCCATAACACCACATAGAGTTGATTGTGGGGAACCAGAAATTCACCGTCCTTGTGAAAACGTTGAAACCCCTAATAAAAGCATCCTTTTTTTTTTCGAAAACTAAAAATCAAGAAAAAAATTTAAAAGGAAATATATACATTTTTTCCCTACCATCCTCTTTTCGTTTAATGGGTTTTCACTGAAATTTGACTCTGAAAGTTGCATTGAATTCGAACCCAAGAAGTTTCAAATTTGAATCTTTAGCAAAAATCCAATTATCTATAGCCAGTCAATGAATTTGGACGAATTAAGAAGCATCGTCACAACCATAAAATTGGGAAACCCAAATATAGTACACAAACTACAAAGTGGTGGGTTGGCGGTGGCTAATGGGTAGCGTGAGGTGAAGAGGTGTTAGAAATTTACTTATCATGCACAGCGGAAAATTAAATAGATTTCAATTCCCACCAAGAATCTGCTTTGTGTTTAGATAGAAACCGTGATAGGAATTATACCTTTATTCAGATCTGCAAACTCCTTTGCTATTCTTGTAGTTCCAGCAATCCCGATCTGCCTCCCACAGCTGTCCAATCGTCCAGCCTCCAATAGAATCCACACATGGAACAAGATTGAGAGAGAGAACTAGGGTTTACTTTTCTTGTGCTAGCAAGAACAATGAAAATTCATTATTTTTTTTACAAACCCTAGTAGCTTATTTATATAGCTGTAACGCCCCGAGTTCCGCGAACCCGAAATGCTACGTCATCAACTTTTTGCCCTAATTTAACCGAAAAGTTTGGCGGAATAACTAACTTTTAAAAAAACATCACATTTAAAATTTGTGAACGTTAACGGTAATAAACCTCATTAGAATTAACTTAAAGAAAATTGATTAAACTTTAAACTCAAGTTTGAAATAGCGGAAACGACAAGGTAAGTTTATAACGTTCAAATGAGTGAAATTTAAAAGTAAATTAAAAACAGTTAACTACTATTATTCGTTCCTGCCACCATTGCCCATCAGATTCGACCGTCTCCAAAATCTGCAATATTGTTAAAAATAGTGGAATGAGCATTTCGAAGAAATACTCAGTAGACTCATCGCCAGTAATTAATTTATAGAATAATTGAACATATAACTATGTAATCTATACAGTGATATTCTCATGGGCTTATTTTCTTTGAAAAATTATAGGCTCTTTAAAACATAGGTGTTGGTAGTCTGTCTGATGCATTTAAGCAAGTAAGTTATGCATAACATCATCTTATCTCATAAAAGATTCTCTTTCTTCTCATGCAATTAAGTATATAAGTTACGACAAGCATAACAACATAATCTATCTCATAAGAGATTCTCATCTTATGCATTAAAGCATATCAAATCACATAAAATCACACAATACATGCAATTATAATTTAAACTAATTAATGGGGGCGAGTCTACCTCAATCTATCTCGAGTCGTAAAAATTGGAGCGGGAAGAAATCTCAAACTCTATCGTCCGTACGTTTCGTCTAGCCAAAAATAGAAAATAAACTTTGAATTAGTGTTTCGAAATTTTTTAAAAATTAAAAACGATAAAAATAAAGTATAGGGACTTAATTGGAATTTATTAAAACTGAAAATAAAAGTATAAGGGCTAAAATTGAACTTTTCTAAAATAGGGGCTTAATTGAAAATTTATTAAAACTGAAAATAAGAATTTAAGGACTGAAATGGACTTTTTCAAAATTTGTGGGCTGATTTATTTTAAAACATAAATTCTAGGACTGTTTCCTTTAAAAATCAAAATTTTGGGATTGAAATAAATAACTTTAAAACTTGGAGGACTAAAATAAATTAACTTCTAAACTTGGGGCTTAAAAATAATTTTCAAAAAAAATTAAAATACAAAATCTCACTCTTTCTCTTTCTCTCGTTCAAACGAGAGCTGAGAGAGGAGGCGACGGGGAGACGACGGGAAGGAGCTTCGCCCCTTCCTCCGATCCTGCCGGTGCGAAGTAGCAGCGCCACCGTCGCGTGGTGGTGCCGGTAGTGTGGAGGTGGTGGTGGGATGATTTTGGTGTTCGGGTTGGAGAGAAACCGAGGCTTGGGGGTTCGATTTCTTGGACTTTCCGGCGGCGAACCGGTTGGAAAGTGAGTCGGGATAAGAGGTAAGTTTATGGGTCTCTTTATTTCTTGATTTTGGTTTCGATTTGGGGTTGATTGAGAGGCTGTCCATTTGGTGGGGTGTGTGGCTGCTCGAAATCGGGGATGGCAGGTGGATTTGGGTGTTGTTGTGGTGGTGGTGGTGTTGATGTGGTGGTTCTGGGTTGTGGGATGGACGGCTGCAGTTTGTGGGTTTGCAGTCGATGTTGGTGGTGGCTATGGGTTGGAACAGTCGGTGTTGGTGGTGTCTGTGGCCATGGACGGCTGTGGCCTGGGTTTGGAGGTGGTGGCTGGCTTGATTATGTACAAACCTCATATCACTGGTGCTAGAAACTGATTCTAGCACCATCGTGATTTTCCAGTTGATGCTAGAAATTGATTTTTTCTAGCATCAATTTGTGAGTTTCGAATTTGAGAGTGACTGGGAATTCATAGCATTGAAGAAGGAAATTTTTGGAGTTTCTTACCCTTTGGGCTGCGTGTGTGAGGTTGAGGGGGGGGGGAGATGGGGGTATATAAACAGTAGGAATAATCTAGGGCACAAATCCCTAGGGCAGTAAACGGACCAGAAATATGGCCGGAGGAATTGTCTAATTGGACTTAAAGAATTGGGCTAAAATAATCCTATTTGGACTAATGAAACGTTGGACCCGAAATAATAATATATCGTATTTAGTTTCGGATTTAAAACGATAAGGAATTTTGATAAATTAAAATATTCGAAATTGGATTCGATTCTAATAAATTTAAATTAGTTTAACAACGACTAGACGAACACACTTTTACTTTTAAAACTCGGGTTTAAGATTTAGCGACACGTTTTTCAAGAAACCTAAATTAAAATTCTCGGTCGCTACAACCTTATTCCCTTAAATTAATTTCGTCCTCGAAATTTAAACTTACTTGATCTATGATATCTGGAAACTTAGCCAGAATCTCATCTTCCTTTTCCCAGGTAGCTTCATCGATATCCTGTCTACCCCATTGGACTTTGACTAAATGAACTTTTTTGTTTCTTAAGACATGGACTTTTCTCTCCACAATGCACATAGGTGTCTCCTCATAAGACAGATTCCTCTGAATCGAAATTGTCTGAAGATTTACCACAGGGCTCGGGTCGTGGATATATTTTCTCATTAATGAAACGTGAAAAACATTGTGTACGGCCGAGAGCTCTGGTGGTAACGCCAAACGATAAGTCTCGTTACCTACTTTTTCTAAGATTTCGAACGGTCTGATAAAACGAGGTCTTAGCTTCCCTCTCTTGCCGAAACGGATAGTTCCTTTCATAGGAGCTACTTTCAAGAATACTTTCTCTCCAATCTCAAACTCCAAGTCTTTTCTCCTTTGATCGGCATAACTTTTCTGTCTATCTTAGACGGCTTTGATCTGTAGTCTGATCTTCTCAATAGCCTCAACTGTCCTCTCAATCAATTCTGGACCTAAAATTCTTCTCTCGCCTACTTTATCCCAATAAACTGGTGATCGACAACGTCGCCCATATAGTGCCTCATATGGTGCCATACCAATAGTAGCCTGAAAACTGTTATTGTAGGCAAACTCCACTAATGAAGATGAGTCTCCCAATTACCACTCAAGTCTAGCACACAAGCTCTAAGCATATCTTCCAATGTCTGAATAATGTGTTCAGACTGTCCATCTGTTTGGAGATGGTAAGCTGTACTAAAATTTAATTTAGTACCCATTGCGACATGTAAACTCTTCCAAAATCTCGAAGTGAACCTCGGGTCTCTATCGGAGACAATGGAAGCTGGTACTCTATGAAGTCGAACGATCTCTTTAACATACAATTGGGCTAATTGAAACTAATTGAGAGTCATTATGATTGGTAGGAAATGAGCTAACTTCGTAAGTCGGTCTACAATAACCCAAATAGCGTCATGATCTCTCACTGATTTTGGTAACCCTGTCACAAAATCCATGGAAATTTTCTCCCATTTCCATTCTGGTATATCCAAGGGATTTAACAACCCTGATGGTTTCTGATGCTTAGCCTTAACCTGCTGGCACGTCATGCATTGAGCGACAAACTTTGCAATGCAACCCTTCATGTTTCTCCACCAAAAGGTATTGCGCAAATCACGATACATCTTCGTCCCTCCTAGGTGGCATGTATATGGTGCTGAATGAGCTTCTGTCAAAATCTCATTCTGGATATGTTCATCCTTCGGCACACAAAGACGTCCTCTAAATATGAGCGCTTTATCAGCGGCAATCTCGAAACCTATTCTCTTCCCAGTCCTAACCTCGGATCTGATCTTTTCCAAGAATTTATCTCCGGCTTGAGCGACCACAATCTGACCTCTCAAGTCGGGTTTGACGATCAGATTTGCCAATCTATTAGATCCTTGGACTGATGGACTCGCACTTCGATTCTTAAATTCTGAAAATCTCGAATCAATTGATCTTGCGTTGTTCCTAAAGCCGATAACTGTCCAACGTTCTTTCTGCTCAAAGCGTCTGCAACCTTGTTTGCTTTACCTGGGTGGTAAAGAATTGTGCAGTCATAATCTTTCACTAGTTCTAGCCATCGTCATTGTCTCATGTTCAGTTCCTTCTGAGTGAAGAAATACTTGAGACTCTTGTGATCGGTGTAGATTTCACATTTACTCCCATACAGATAGTGTCGCCAAATCTTAAGAGCGTGCACAACAGTTGCGATCTCTAAATCATGCGTCGGGTAATTCTTTTCATGTGGCTTCAACTGTCTTGAAGCATATGTGATCACTTTGCCATTCTGCATCAATACACAACCTAAACCATGTTTGGATGCATCGCTGTAAATAACGAAACCATCGGACCCGTCTGATATAGTCAATACTGGTGCTGAGATAAGTCTGTTCTTAAGTTTCTGAAAGCTTTGTTCACATGATTCTGTCTATTGAAATTTAACTCCCTTCTTGGTCAAATGGGTCATAGGACCTGCTGTTTTAGAGAAACCCTCTATGAATCGCCGATAATATCCAGCTAATCCAAGAAAGCTTCTCACATCTCCAACATTTGCCGGTGTTGGCCAGTTCATTACAGTTTCAACTTTAGAAGGATCAACCTCGATCCCTGTAGCTGTAACAATGTGACCTAAGAAACCTATTCGCTCAAGCCAAAATTCACATTTCTTGTATTTGGCGTACAACTTTTCTGTTCTCAGTGTTTCCAACACAATCCTCAAATGTTCTTCATGTTGTGCAGAATTTCCGGAGTAGATCAGTATGTCATCGATAAAAATAATAACAAATTTATCGAGATACTGATGAAAAACTCTATTCATCAAGTCCATAAATATTGCGGGTGCGTTCGTGAGGCCGAAAGGCATTACTGTGAACTCATAATGCCCATATCGTGTCCTGAACGCTGTCTTTGGAACGTCAGTTGGCGAAACCTTTAGCTGATGGTAACCAGATCTCAAATCAATCTTGGAGAAGACAGCTGTACCTTTCAGCTGATCGAACAAGTCTTCGATCCGGGGAAGGGGATACTTATTCTTTATCGCCAACTTGTTAAGTGCTCGATAGTCGATGCACATCCTCATGCTTTCGTCCTTCTTCTTTACAAATAGAACAGGTGCTCCCCATAGGGATACACTTGACCTGATGAAACCCTTCTCTAGCAATTCCTCCAACTGCACCTTCAGTTCTTGCAACTCTTTTGGCGCCATACGGTATGGAGCTTTAGAAACAGGGGCAGCTCCTGGCACCAAATCAATGGAAAATTCCACTTGCCTATCGGGCGGAGTACCCAGTAGATCTTCTGGAAAGACATCGCTGTACTCGCATACCACTGGCACTGAATCCAGAGTAATCTCTTCTACAGGTTTATCTTGAAGACTAACCAAATAGCCATGACAATTATCCTTGGCTAATAGCTTCTCCGCTTGTAAAGCCGAGATAAGGCGAGGAAGTGCTTTGATCTTCGTCCGGTAAAACCTGAATACTTCTTCACCATCTTTGCGAAAAATAACCTCTTTCTCATGGCACATAATTGCGGCACAGTTGGTGCTGAGCCAATCCATACCCAGAATAATATCGAAATCGTTCATTTGGATAATATTCAAGTCTGCCTTCGAAACTTGGCCATCGAAATCTATTTGTACTGCTTTGACTATCTTATTGGTATCGATCGTTTCTCCTGACGGTAAACTAACCTCGAGAGTACTACCAGTTTCTTCTCCTATCAAGCTCAGTCTTCCTAAACATGCTTCAGCTATAAATGAATGCGTGGCTCCCGAGTCTATTAGAACATATACGGGAATACTAGAAATAGATAGTATACCTGCAATCACGTCAGAATCCTCAGCTGCACCCATAGCAAATACTCTTGCTTTCCCCTTTCTGTTCTGGTCTGGGTTCGTCTTCTTATTGGAACCCTGGGCAGACAGGGCACGACAATCCGATGCAAAGTGACCCGGCTGGCCACACTTGTAGCAGACACCCTTTCCAAAAAGGCACTCTCATTTATGCGGCTTCTGGCACTTAGGGCAGGATGGAGTGAAATTGGTCATCTGTCTCCCTGTTGGCCCTAGATTCAGCCTCTTGGTAAATGCTTGATTCCGGTTCTGATTCTGATTGCGATTTGGACCTTGCCACTTTCTCTTTTCCTGATACCTTTGCTCGTTTTGATTGCCTTGGTTCCCAACTCTCACACCGGCATAGGCTATTGCTTGAGCCTTCTTCACAACATCTCCGTAAGTTAGCAGTTCATGTGAACTGACAATCTGTCAGATATCAAGGCGTAGACCTCTCTCAAAACGCCGTGCCTTCTTGAACTCAGTCTCCACCAGATGTGGAGCATAACGCGACAGTTCTTTGAACTCTTCTCGTATTCAGTTATATCCATTTCACCCTGTACCAAACGTAGAAATTCGAACTCCTTGTGATCTCTGAGGGCTTATGGGAAAAATTTATCTCAGATCTCAGCTTTAAATTTGTCCCAAGTTAGAGCTGCTAGCTGCCTTTCAGTCCTTGTTCGTGATGCAGATTCCCACCAGAAACCAGCTCTTCCGATTAATATGAACTCGACACAAATTACCTTCTTATCTTCAGGGCAATATATGTGCTTGAATATCTTCTCAATGGCCTGGAGCCATTCTTCCACTGCTAGTGGACTATCTCCGCCATCGAACGTAGGTGGGCGGTATCTTTGGAACTATTTTATCACTGGTATTGTGGGGTTAACCGGCTGTGGAGCTTGTCTCATTTTTTGCACCACGTTAAGTAATTCCCGGATGACATTTCTTTGAGTTGGTGGTGCCATAACCTTCATAAAATTTTAAAAGTAGTTCATACAGGTTGAATTAAGTGTACCAACAACGTAAACGATAACGGATAACTCTAAAAAAATGAAAATTGAAACCCGAATATCATTTTATTCAAAACTCGACTTCTTTAAATGAAAATACGTGGGTAGAAAGGCATGTATGCCGAACTTTTTTTTTTACAATAACATGTCGAGCCTACTCTAATTTCTATCTCTCTATTCTCCATCGGTTACGCCTGATTCAGCGTCCGAGAACTCTCCTAGCGCTGGATCAGCGTCTTCCTCAGTTTCTTCTTCTTCTGAGTCTTCTTCGGGAGCAAATCCAAAGCGGTACTCAAAATATATGGGCCAATATGCCACAAACCTCGTACAGAAGGTGTCATACTCCATTTCTACATTCAGAAACACTAGAGCATCTACATATATGCTATTAGCTACCTCCGCATAGTCACTTCGAAAAGTCGAGAGTAAGTGACGAATCGACCGGTGATTATTGGTCACGTAGCCATGTTGTATGGCCGCTCACATATGATATTCAACTGCTCTACATGTTGGGCAATTGTCCACTCAAGTTCGGGCCTGAAACGGTCATAATCCCTAATGGCTCGTTCTGCGTCACTGAGTGCATTTCTACGAATGAGTGCCATGTCGAAAATCAATTATGCAAAATTCAATTAAGCGGGGTTATTCATCTCTCCTAGTTAAAATTACGAGAACGTAAAAATTAAAAACTCTTTCAAATTATGCTCAAATTCATTTTTCTTTCTTTCTTTCTTTCTAATTCGGATACACTTTCTTTCTCTTTCTTTATTTCTTTCTTCTAAGTCTCATAAATCATCAAAACGAGTATCCAAATTAAAAATAACATTTAAATTTCATAAACTTCTTTACCTTTGGAGTCGGTTGATCGAATGATGACAGTGGCAGCTCTCATTAATAAGAATTAAATAATGTAAAATATCTCTTTGAAATTTTTTTTTTTTGAAAATTTGTCAGTCTACAGAAACGCAGACTGGCTCTGATACCAAGCTGTAACACCCCGAGTTCCGCGAACCCGGAATGCTACATCATCATCTTTTTGCCCTAATTAAACCGAAAAGTTTGGCGGAATAACTAATTTTTAAAAAAACATCACATTTAAAATTTGTAAACGTTAACGGCAATAAACCTCATTAGAATTAACTTAAAGAAAATTGATTCAATTTTAAACTCAAGTTTGAAATAGCGGAAACGACAAGGTAAGTTTATAACGTCCAAATGAGTAAAATTGAAAAGTAAATTAAAAACAGTTAACTACTATTATTCGTTCGTGCCACCACTGCCCATCAGATTCGACCGTCTCCAAAATCTGCAATATTATTAAAAATAGTGAAATGAGCATTTCGAAGAAAGACTCTGTAGACTCATCGTCAGTAATTAATTTACAGAATAATTGAACACATAACTATGCAATCTATGCAGTGATATTCTCATGGGCTTATTTTCTTTGACAAATCATAGACTCTTTAAAATCATAGGGTGTGTCTGTCTGATGCATTTAAGCAAGTAAGTTATGCATAACATCATCTTATCTCATAAGAGATTCTCTTTCTTCTCATGCAATTAAGCATATAAGTTACGACAAGCATAACAACATAATCTATCTCATAAGAGATTCTCATCTTATGCATTAAAGCATATCAAATCACATAAAATCACACAATACATGCAATTATAATTTAAACTAATTAATGGGGGCGAGTTTACCTCAATCTATCTCGAGTCGTAAAAATTGGAGCGGGAAGAAATCTTAAACTCTATCGTCCGTACGTTTCGTCTAGCCAAAAATAGAAAATAAACTTTGAATTAGTGTTTCGAAATTTTTAAAAATTAAAAACGATAAAAATAAAGTTTAGGGACTTAATTTGAATTTATTAAAACTGAAAATAAAAGTATAAGGGCTAAAATTGAACTTTTCTAAAATAGGGGCTTAATTGAAAATTTATTAAAACTGAAAATAAGAATTTAAGGATCGAAATGGACTTTTTCAAAATCTGTGGGATGATTTATTTTAAAACACAAATTCTAGGATTGTTTCCTTTAAAAACCGAAATTTTGGGACTGAAATTAATAACTTTAAAACTTGGGGGACTAAAATAAACTAACTTCTAAACTTGGGGCTTAAAAATAATTTTCAAAAAAAGAAAAAAAACAAAATCTCACACTCTCCCTCTTTCTCTCGTTCAAACGAGAGCTGAGAGAGGAGGCGACGGGGAGGCGACGGGAAGGGGCTTCGCCCCTTCCTCCGATCCTGCCGGCGCGAAGTAGTAGCGCCACCGTCGCGTGGTGGCGCCAGTAGTGTGGAGGTGGTGGTGGGATGATTTTGACGTTCGGGTTGGAGAGAAACCGAGGCTTGGAGGTTCAATTTCTTGGACTTTCCGGCGGCGAATCGGTTGGAAAGTGGGTCGGGATAAGAGGTAAGTTTATGGGTCTCCTTATTTCCTGATTTTGGTTTCGATTTGGGGTTGATTTGGAGGCTGCCCATTTGGTGGGGTGTGTGGCTGCTCGAAATCGGGGATGGCAGGTGGATTTGGGTGTTGTTGTGGTGGTGGTGGTGTTGATGTGGTGGTTCTGGGTTGTGGGATGGACGGCTGCAGTTTGTGGGTTTGCAGTCGGTGTTGGTGGTGGCTGGGGATTGGAGCAGTCCGTGTTGGTGGTGTCTGTGGCCTAGGTTTGGAGGTGGTGGCTGGCTTGATTATGTGCAAACCTCATATCACTGGTGCTAGAAACTGATTCTAGCACCATCGTGATTTTCCAGTTGATGCTAGAAATTGATTTTTTCTAGCATCAATTTGTGAGTTTCGAATTTGAGAGTGACTGGGAATTCATAGCATTGAAGAAAGAAATTTTTGGAGTTTCTTACCCTTTGGGCTGCTGGCTGCGTGAGTGAGGTTGAAGGGGGGAGGGAGATGGGGGTATATAAACAGTAGGAATAATCTAGGGCACAAATCCCTAGGGTAGTAAACGGACCAAAAATTGGGCCGAAAGAATTGTCTAATTGGACTTAAAGAATTGGGCTAAAATAATCCTATATGGACTAATGAAACGTTGGACCCAAAATAATAATATATCGTATTTAGTTTCGGATTTAAAACGATAAGGAATTTTGATAAATTAAAATATTCGAAATTGGATTCGATTCTAATAAATTTAAATTAGTTTAACAACGGATAGACGGACACACTTTTACTTTTAAAACTCGGGTTTAAGATTTAGCGACACCTTTTTCAAGAAACCTAAATTAAAATTGTCAGTCGCTACATATAGGCCCAAAATAGTTTGGCCCGTCCTACAACTTAACCCTGTCCAATATTTAATTAATCCAATTAATTAAATCTGGTCCATTAATTAATTAATCCAATTAATTAATTCGGGCCTACTAATAAGCAATCCAATTAATTAATTATCCAACTCTTGTCAATTAATTAATTGACGGATCCCAATCTTTTAGTTCTCCTTTTGTGTGTGACCCATTAGGTTCCCAATCACGATACCTAACGACGTGAATTATTATTTCAATCTAATCAAAATCGATAAATCAAAACACCCTTTTGATTTATCACTAATTCACATTCGTCGTCCCAGATTGACATCTAGCAATGTGTCAGGGCAATACATGTGACAAGAAATGTCATGTGGTATGACAAAATCAAAATCGTTCGTTTATCGTGAAACTATAATCCCTTAGTCAATATGATCCGATCAATTACGTGATATGGATTATGTCAATCTCGATTATCGATCATATCTTTCATTCTACTTATTAAGTCAATGTAAGTCGAAAACTCCTTTTCGACTTACCGGTACACCTTGGCCAAGGATTTCGTTATCAATTTAACTGGATGAAATATAGATCATAAACTCTTACTATCTAAGAGCGACGAATCCTCTATTGATCATTCACAACTTTCATATGATTCTTGACATACCCGAACGATGCCGTATCAGCGGCTCTTGACAGAGCAACTTCCAGCATCACCAAAGCATGACTGTCCCCACATAAGGTACTATGATGATCTCAAGTCGAAGGATCAATTCCACTATCGAACGTTAGAGATTAACCACTGACACTCAGATAGTTATCCATGTGGAATCTCTCAGCGGGTCTCCAATGTTTTGTTCTATAGCAAAACATTCACGTGTTCATTTAAGTGTCACTACACTTTAACTTGTGAGATCAGTTACTTACTTAACAAATAAGGAATGCCACAAGTGATGGTCTATCCGTAATAACGATATCCGTATCTCGTTATTACTTACGACTACGGATGATTTAAGATTCAATTATATGTAATTTGTATCTCACAATCACAACTCTTTGTGATTAACAAATTATCGAGATTTGAATCTACGGACTCTATTATTTAATATCATAATAGATATTGCCAAAATAAATGCATTAAACATATATCAAAAGTACTTATACCCAAAGTTGAAAGGGCCTAGGGTATAATACTTACAAGAGGGATATCTGGTTGGGTTTTGGTTTTAGGTGGGAGTGGTAGGGATGGGTTTGTGGGAAAAAATGTGACTTTTTCTTTTGAATCATACTATAGTGACATAATCATTATATAATAGTTGATATAATGTCATTTTGGATTTTTTTACTCAATAAACTCTCAGGCTGATGTTACTTGTTGGACTTTTCAGTCAGTATTATCCAAATCACTGAATTAATATCGACATCCAAGATTAATGACCCGACTCAAATTATTTGGGACTGTTGGAAGTAGTCTAATTATTTAGAGCTGCTCATGACCTAATTTCTACACTTATTGGATGACTTAATATATTTGACCCACTTACCATATCATGTTGGGCCTGGCCCATTACTATGACCTAACTAATCCTATATATGCTATCCTTCTTTAACTTTTCATTCACGTGTGTTTTTGCTATTGTGTTGAGAAAGAGAGAAAAAATCGGCTCTTCCTCCTTGTGCTTTATGCTCCCTCTTACAGTTTCTCTTGTTCTTCTCTCATTCTCATTTAGCCTTTGTGGCTCCGCCTTTGAGGTTGCAAAACACCGTCACTTTTGTGTCCTAAGTGGGTACATGCAAAGCAACCTAAGTGTGAGATAGTTTGAAGGTATTGAGTTTTGGTTTATTGGGTGTTTGATAAGGTTGAAGATTGGTATATTGAGCCCCAAAATACACATTGGTGGCCATTATTCCGCAACATGTCACATGACACTTCATCATTAAATTATTTTAAACACAATCAATTTTTTTTTATCCAATCAAATTTTGTCAACTAACATTATGTCACTCTATTAGTAAATCACTTTATGTCAAAGTAGCATAAACCTTTAGTTTTTATTTACGTTCTCATTTTTTTTTTGTTTTTAATTTTTAATTTTAATTATTTTATCTGGAAATTATAAAGTTACAAATTTATCATTTTATATATTTGGTCAAATTCTACTATTATGTTCAATTAACGGTCATTGGTGTAAGTGTTATACCCTAAGTCCAATCAACTTTGGGTATAAGTACATTTGATATATGTTTAATGCATTTATTTTGACAAGATCTATTATGATATTAAATAATAGAGTCCGTAAATTCAAATATCAGTAATCTGTTAATCACAAGGAGTTGTGATTGTGAGATACAAATTACATATGATTGAATCTTAAATCATCTATGGTCGTAAGTAATAACGAGATACGGATATCGTTGTTACGGATAGATCATCATGTATGTCATTCCTTACTTGTGAAGTAAGTAACTGATCCCACAAACTAAAATGTGGTGACACTTAAATGAACACGTGAATATTTTGTTATAGAATAAAACATTGGAGACTCGCTGAGAGATTCTACATGGATAACTATCTGAGTGTCAGTGGTTAATCTCTAACGTTCGGTAGTAGAATTGGTCCTTCAACTTGAAATCATCATAGTACCTTATGTGGGGACAGTCATACTTTGGTGATACTGAAAGTTGCTCAGTCAAGGGCCACTAATACGGCATCGTTCGAGTATATCAAGAATCATATGAAGGTTGTGAATGATCAATAGAGGATTCGTCACTCTTAGATAGTAAGAGTTTATGATCTGCATTTCATCCAATTAAGTTGATAATGAAATCATTGATCAAGGTGTATGCATAAGTCGAAAAGGAGTTTTCGACTTACATTGACTTAATAAGTGGAATGAAAGATATGATCGATAATTGAGATTGACACTTATCCATATCTCGTGATTGATCGGATCATACTGACGAAGAGATTATAGTTTACGATAAATGAACGAGTTTGGTTTTGTCATACCACGTGACATTTTTCGTTACATGTATTACTCTGAACATTGCTAGATGTCAAATTGGAACGACGGATGTGAATTAGTGATAAATCAAAAGGGTGTTTTGATTTATCGATTTTGATTAGATCAAAATAATAATTCACGTCGTTAGACATTATGATTGGGAACCTAATGGGTCACACACAAAAGGAGAACTAGAAGATTGAGATCTGTTAATTAATTAATTGACAAGTATTGTATAATTAATTAATTGGATTGCTTATTAATATACCCGAATTAATTAATTGGATTAATTAATTCATGAATCGGATTTAATTAATTGAATTAATTAAATATTGGATCGGATTAAGTTTAAGAGATGGGGCAAGCCCGTTTGGGCTAATATAAATAAGCTGCTAGGGTTTGAAAATAGTTGATGAATTTTCATTATTCTTGCTAGCACAAGAAAAGAAACCCTAATTTTCTCTCTCAATTTGTTCTCTGTGTGGACATCATTGGAGGCTGGACAATTGAACAGTTGTGGGAGGCAGATCAGCATTGCTGGAACTACAGGGATATTAAAGAAGTTTGCAGATCTAAAGAAAGGTAGAGTTTCTATCACAGTTTCTATCTAAACACAAAGCAGATCCTTGGGTGGGAATTGAAATTTAAGTTATTTTTCGCTGTGCATGTTAAGTAAATTTCCAACAATTGACATCCCAGCTGCTAATTAATTTCTCAAAATTTTGGAACTTCCGTCGACACAAATTAAAAATTAGAGTAAAGACTGCTGAAATTCAAAGGTCAAGGATTGTTGCTCCAATTGTTCCAAATAAAATTTATATTTGCAAAAAAGGTAATTGGCGCAAAACGTCCATACCTTTGAAGGTTTCTGTGGAAAACGTCCTCACCTTTCGTTTTTTGACGCGGAACGTCCCTAACTTTACCTTTTCTTGCGCAAAATGTCTTTCCGTCCACTTTCCGTTAGAATGCACCGTTAAATCTTTGGGTAATTGGCACAAAACGTCCATACCTTCTACATTTCTTTGCGCTGAACGTCCATTTCATCCATTTTTAGCAAAAAATAACTAATATACCCTTATATTTAAATAAAATAAAAGAAAAATAAAGCACAAATTATAATAATACTCTCAAACTTTTTCAAAATGTGCAAATGAGTCCCAAACTTTTTATTAAAATTGCAAATGAGTCCAATCATTTGATCTAAGAATTAAATTTTGTTTAATATACACGATAAATTTTCTTCAGAGTAGACATTGACCATAATTTTGACTAAATTTAAAAGGATAAAATGGTAATTTTATATTTTTATAATAAAATAACTAAAATCAAATAATTAAATCAAAAACCCAACTATCTTCTCCAACCACCCCACCCTACTCTACCCTATTTTAACACAATTACACCCAAAAAAATGGTCGTCGTTTCCACAATTCACACACCTCCAGACCATAAGGGCGAGTTCACCAGTGGAGGCGTTGCAGTGGACCAAGAGACAATCACTATACTCTCTCAAACAACCCCTTGCGTTATATGAATCGACCATGGTAAGGTCAACTGCTGCATCTGGGTGGACAATTTTGTGGATATCTGTGGTTGGATGAGGCGACGACGGTCGTGGTGGTCGGAGGAGGAGGCGGTGGTAGTGGTGCCGACAGTGTGCTGGTGGTTGTGCCAGCAGTTTTGGTTTTGGATTGGGTGGGGTGGGGTGGGGTGGGGTGGGGTGGGGGTGGTTGGAGAAGATAATAGGGTTTTTGATTTAATTATTTGATTTTAGTTATTTTTATTATAAAAATGTAAAGTTATCATTTTATACTTTTAAATTTAGTCAAAATTATGGTCAATGTCAATTCTGAAGAAAAATTTATCGTGTACATTAAACAAAATTTAATTCTTAGATCAAATGATTGGACTCATTTGCAATTTTAATAAAAAGTTTGGGACTCATTTGCACATTTTGAAAAAGTTTGAGAGTATTATTATAATTTGTGTTTTATTTTTATTTTATTTTATTTAAATATAAGGGTATATTAGTTATTTTTTTGCTAAAAATGGATGAAATGGACGTTCAGCGCAAAGAAATGTGGAATGTAGGGACGTTTTGTGCCAATTACCCAAAGATTTAACGGTGCATTCCAACGGAAAGTGGACGGAAGGACGTTTTGCGCAAGAAAAGGTAAAGGTAGGAACGTTCCGCGTCAAAAAACGAAAGGTGAGGACGTTTTCCACAGAAATCTTCAAAGGTAGGGACGTTTTGCGCCAATTACCCTTGTAAAAATTGACTGTATTTTAAACACTTCACTCAATGCCAATATTCTGTAGCTGTCAAATCAACTTCGGGTGGGCCCAGATCCTCAACTTCCCCATCCCACAGGATCTGCACCGATGATATAAACTTTTTTTTTCCCCCAATTTAGATAGATTATTTTTAATTCTATTGAAGTCTCTCTGGTAAGCTTATGAGATTCGGCCTTTGTTTTATGTTTCTATTCAGATTCCCGAGTTACATATGTAAAACGGCCAGGATTGTAAATTTTACTATTTTTGAAATAATTCTGTCGTTCTTGAATTTTTAGTGTTGCGGTAAGAAAAAAAATGGCGACTGATCCGAAAGTTCACACATTTGAGGATGTTGCAAAGCATAAAAAAACCAATGATTGCTAGCTATTCATTAGTGGGAGGTCAGATTTTTTCTTCTTCTGTACTTTGCTATAATAATTTCATTTATTTCTGTTTTGAATTTGTTAGATCACAGTTTTCTGTTTTTTAATTAAACTGGACTGCGGGTAAGTGTAGCTATCCGCGATCTTTCCAATGGTGCGGTGTTATGGATGTTGGAATCAAGAAATCTCTTGATGATTATGGATTTTGAATTACGAGTGGCACATGATTATTATATTATGGGAGTATTTCGTATTACTTATTTTTCAATATTGAAATTATGGTTTTCTTGTGGTAATTCTAGAGTGTTCCAATGGATAATTTATTTTTACACGATAAATTTTGATCTCACAATTTTGGCGTTACGTAGCTGATAATCTCAATCTCACAATTTTGGCGTTATGTAGCTGATAATCTCAATCTTAGGATTGTATCCGATGACTTTACTGAAATTGAGTTCAGGGCCTAGTCATATTGCAGTGAATGTCACTGTTTATAATTGTGATTTCCTTTTGGTTCTTTTCTATTTCTTAACAACTATTTATACCTTGCCTAGATGACTGAAGGTGAACAGAGTAATGAGAATACATGCAGGATGTGTACAAGATTTTTCCATTTAAATTGTTGATGAGATCCCGGCTAGGGGATATCATGGAACTCGCAGAATTGATTTTGAAAATGTCGGAAAAGCCCAAATTCAGGTTGTAGACGATATGATCTCGACTCGGAGATTATTGAACCAAGCAAGAACGGAGTTTGAAAGATCTCTTGATCACAAAACCAATGAACTCGATTTGCGAATGCCACAAAGATTGCATAATCTTTTGATAAGTTCTAGGTTTTGGACTTGAACCTAACGAGGTGAACCAAACAACCCAACGATAACGAAGATCCGTTGAACCCCTTGATTGCACAATAAAGAACCCACGATTCGATGTTTGAACGCTACAAACATAATTAACTATTTGGTAAGTTCGATTTGTATTCTTTCAAGGACATTGTAGAGAAAAATTTCAATTTAATTTATATCAAAGTTTTTTAAAGTTTACAATGAAAAATAAATTTATTTATACTAAAACAATAAATTCTAAGAGAAATAGAATTAAAAGAGTCATAAAATAACAAAACTTGTCAAAAATTAAGAATTATAGTGAAATATGTATTCTCACGCAAAAAAAGAAATATTCTCCCAGAATTAGTGTTATTCCGAATTATATCATACCCTTTCTCTTCAAAAGGTTCGTCCTCGAATCCATGCCTTGTGATCGTGTAGAGGATAATCAACCTGCTACAAGTTTTATCACTGTACTACCTGGATCAAATGAAAAATTTTCCCTTTCCTGACAGAGGATTAATGCAAGGCAATCATCAACTTTATAGATATGAGTGTATTATAGTACAAACTCAATCAGTCACATTTGTTGTTGTAGCAATATCACTTCAAACGGATACATGTTGCTCTTCAGATCATCTTTGTTTCTCAAACCATCGCATATGAACTCCTTCCATTGCCTTTGAAACTCCTTCGTCTCCTCGACAACCACAGAGTCAACTTCCAGTAGTAAAGAGAGTTCCAAGCTAATGTAGGGTTGGTTAGCTTCTTCCACAAGTTGTTCGATATGCTTGTTTTCAAGAATCAAGTTTTCAAAATCCTGCAAGATAAAAATAGCAAAACTAGGGAGGGAATTGTTAGTTCACACTAAAGCCCTCTCATTTTCACTCTCATTTTCATGCAAGCTCACTTCCGACTTTTCTTTTCTCTCGGAAAACTCTTTTTCTTTTCCCTCTTGTGACTCCACTTCTTTATTTGTCACCTCTCCACTTTCTTTTTTTTTTTTCTCTCTCTTGTGGCTCTACTATTTTTCTCACAAATAGCCACCTCACTTTTTTCTCTCTCTTTTTCCTCCCTTGTTCATTGGTATGATCAACTTGAGAATTAATCATGCCGCAAATCTTTGAAAATTCTAGTGTATAATCTAAACCAATCAGCTTACTACTAACATGCTTCACAACAGGTGTTTTACCCCCCATTGAATTCTCAACTCCGCCATACTTACTAGGATTCTTTCGAAACCCCTTTTCACAAATATCTCTCCTATACCTATAATAGTGATTAGGTACATATTATTTCCTCATAATATTCCTCAACTCACCCCAAGATTCAATAGGTCTCTCATAATTTCTCCGCCTAGACGTTGTCAACTGATCCCACCAAATTATAGCATAATCTACAAATTGAGTTACAGCTAACTTTACATTTCTCTCCTTCGAGTAGTTATGTCCATCAAATATGAGCTCCGCCTTTTCTTTCCATGCCAAGTATGCTTCCGGATCATTCCTTCCTTTGAATGAAGGAATTGTTGTCTTACTATTGCACATACTCCTATTTACATCATCTCCAAAGTTATTCCTACCCATTTGTTCAAACCTACCACCTCTATTCCTCATTCTACCCATTTCACTTACCATTGATGCATCCTCATTTAAATCATTACCATACTCATAATCATCATGGAACTCTCTCTTAGGCTCTCTCCTACCCAGTCTCCTTGCATTTGAGTGTCCCCTATGACTATTCGACCCGACGCCTCTAACCTACCAAGCATTTCAGTCACATCCCCAAGCATCCTCTCAACCTGCCTAATTACATCTTCTCCCATGTTGATTTGATTTGGCTGGCTGATTGAATTTGAACCTTCTTTACCTAACATCCTAATTCTATACAATTTTAACCTCACAAATATTCACTCGTGTATCACTTAAATATTGGCTTTTACCCTGTATTAATCTCACCACTCTTTTCTTTTACCACTCAATACTTTCGCTCAAGTATCTTCAAAGAGCAAGGTGAACTCACAAATGTAATCACGTGTATCCAATCAAGTGTAATCACGAATTTGATAGAAGAAAAAAAAGGATGAAGAGAGACTCAACAAGAACCAAGTATATGAATTTGGAACTAAGAATTCAAGAAGTAAAAAAAAGTGCAGGAATTGAATTGAAATATTTATTTTTGACTCAAAAATTGAAAATTAATGATGATGAAAATTTTCATAATAATAATAATATTTTTTTTTTTTAACTCTTGGGAATTTGAGTAGAACATCAGCAAAATAAACGAAATTTAATTTGGACCTTTAAATATGTAGCGATCGAGAATTTTAAATTATTTTTCTTGAAAAACGTGTCGCTAAGTCCTAACCCCGAGTTTTAAAAATAAAAGCGTGTTCGTCTAGCCGTTATAAAATCAATTTAAATTCATTCAAATCGAGTTCAATCCCGAATATTTTTAAGGTATCGAATTTCTTATCATTTTAATAATTTAAGCAATTTTTAAGGTCCAATTACTTAATAGTCCAAATTTTGAATTCTTTCGGCCCAATTCAAAAAATTTCTGCAGCCCAATTCTTGGCCCACTTAACACCTAGGAATTTGTGCCCTAGAATTTTTATTGTTCATATAACCCCCCCATTTCCTCCTCCTCCTCACCATACGCAGCTGCCAAAGAGAAAAGGGTAAGAAAACTCCATCATTTGCTCTCAAATTGGAAACTCACGTTGGGTGCTAGAACCCTGAATTTCTAGCACCAACAACATGGAGTTTCACACATTGAACCAGTAGAAACCAGAGTCCACCAACGCCTCTCCACCTCCAACCCACAGGCTCCATCACACAAGCTTCACCATTTCAGCCACCACTGCAAAAACGAACCACCACCAGACCATACGAACTCCGTCCCTCACTTAGCTGAAACCCACGTTGGAAAAAACCTCCAGCTCACAACTGATGCTAGAACACCCATTTCTAGCATCAACAATGTTGGAGATTCATGTGTGATGCTAGAAAATCAATTTCTAGCATCAACTCCACCACCTCCAACTCACAGACCATTGCACACAGCCACCCCCAAACCCAAGCTACAACCGTCCATGGCCACAGCCACTGCTCCAACCCACAGACACCACCACCACTGCAGCTACCGTCGACTCCACCACACCAACACTCGAGCTACAGCCATCCATTTCCCCACGACCCAGCCAATCGAATCAACACCCCCAACGCCCACAGTCCAGCCACCGTTCGAACCACCCACCAAGAAACCGAGCGAACAACACACAACTTGCAAGCCGTAACTCAACCTTTAACCCACAGTCGAACCACCACAAGAACACACACGCCAAAACTCCAAACTCCCCCACCGAATAGGCAGCACCCATTTCGCCCCAACTCAACCCCAAATCAAAAACCAAAACCGAGAAGTAAGAAAGCCCATGAACGTAACTCTTTCCCCGACCCATCTCGTCGGAGTACCGCCGGAAAACCCAAGAAACCCGAACTTCAAGCTTCGATTTCTCTTCGACCGCACGCCAAAATCACACCCCCAATCCTCACCCCCACACCACCGGCGTCTCCACGCGACGCCGATGCTGGCGTCGCCGGCCGGAATCGGAGGAAGGGACGAAGCCCCCTTCCCCGTCGCCTCCCTTCTCTCTCTCTGCTCGAACGCGAGAAAGGAGAGAGAGAGAGAGAGAGAGAGAGAGAAAAGTTTTATAAAATTTGATTTTTGAAAATTTCGATTTTAGCCCTAAAGTTTAGAAGTTAGTTTAATTCAGTCCTCCAAGTATTAAAGTTACTTATTTCAGTCCCGAAATTTGGTTTTTAAAGAAAACAGTCCCAGACTTATGTTTTAAAAATGAACCAGTCCACAGATTCTGAAAAAAAGTCCATTTCAGTCCTTAAAGTTTTACTTTCAGTTTTAATAAATTTTTAATTAAGTCATTATTTTAGAAAAGTTCAATTTCAACCCTTAAACTTTTATTTTCAGTTTTAATAAATTTTCAATTAAGTCCTTAAATTAGAAAAGTTCAATATTAGCCATTAAACTGTTATTTTCAGTTTTAATATATTCCAATCATGTCCCTAAACTTTATTTTTATCGTTTTTTTTAAACTTTAAAAAATTTCGAAACACTAATTCAAAGTTTATTTTCTATTTTTTTTGGCTAGACGAAACGTACGAACTATTGAGGAACTGTGATTTTTCTTCCCGCTCCACTTTTCACGTAAATCGAGATAGATTGAGGTAGACTCGCCCCCATTAATTAGTTTAAATTGTAATTGCATGTATTATGTGATTTCATGTGATTTATATGCTTTAATGCATAAGATGAGAATCTCTTATGAGATAGATTATGTTGTTATGCTTGCCATAACTTATATGTTTAATTGCATGAGAAGAAAGAGAATCTCTTATGAGATAAGATGATGTTATGCATAACTTACGTGCTTAAATGTATGAGACAGACTACCCACACCCTATGGTTTTAAAGAGCCTATGAATTTTCAAAGAAAATTAGCCCATGAGAATATCACTGCATAGATTGCATAGTTATGTGTTAAATTACTCTGTAAATTAATTACTGGCGATGAGTCTACTGAGTATTTCTTCGAAATGCTCATTCTATTATTTTTAACAATATTGCAGATTTTGGAGACGGTCGAGTTTGATGGGCAGTGGTGGAATAAATGTAGTTAATTGTTTTTAATTTACTTTTGAAATTTCACTCATTTGAACATTATGAAACTTACCTTGTCGTTTCCGCTATTTTCAAACTTGAGTTTAATATTTTATCAAATTTTCCTTAAGTTAATTCGAATGAGATTTGTTACCGTTAAAGTTCACAAATTTTAAATGTGATATTTTTAAAAGTTAGTTATTCCGCCAAACTTTTCACTTAAATTAGGGCAAAGAGATGATGACGTAGCGTTCCGGGTCCGCGAAACTCGGGGCGTTACAAAATTGTCCAAAAATAATTTTTGAATTTTTTTTTTGAATTTTTTAGATCAAAGACTAAAAAATTTTACTGGATACAAGAACACGAAGAACAAAACAAAAGACTCAAAAAGAAGGAAAAAAAAGATAGAACCTGAATCTGGAGCCCGAGCTCTGGTACCATTTGATGAGGTCCCGATTAGGGGATATCATGGAACTCGCGGAATTGATTTAAAAAATGTTGGGAAAGCCCAAATTCAGGTTATAGATGGTAGGATCTCGACTCGGAGATTATTGAACCAAGCAAGAACAGAGTTTGAAAGATTTCTTGATTAGAAAACTAACGGACCTCGATTTGCGAACGCAACAAAGGTTGCCTAATCCTTTGATAAGTTCTAGGTTTTGGACTTGAACCCAACGAGGTGAACCAAATAACTCAACGATAACGAAGATGCGTTGAACCCCTTGATTACACAATGAAGAACCCACGATCCGATAATTGAACGTCACAAATATAATTAAATATTTGATAAGATCGAT
The DNA here is from genome assembly GCA_019395295.1 of Osmanthus fragrans. NCBI lineage: Eukaryota > Viridiplantae > Streptophyta > Magnoliopsida > Lamiales > Oleaceae > Osmanthus > Osmanthus fragrans. The sequence continues at coordinate 11,922,882 of CM033353.1, forward strand.
TTGTGCTCTTTCAAGAACATTGGAGAGAAAAATCTCAATTTAATTCATATCAAAGTTTTTTAAAGTTTACAATGAAAAATAAACTTATTTATACTAAAGTAATAAACTCTAAGAGAAACAGAATTAAAAGAGTCATAAAATAACAAAACTTGTCAAAATTAAGAATTATAGTGAAATATGAAAACTCGAGCAAAAAAAGGAAATATTCTCCCAGAATTAGTGCTATTTCAGATCATATCAATTATTAAAAGAAGAAAGTACAAAAGATGTTGCATTTTAAGCTTTCATTCTATGTATGTATTAAGCTAAATGACTTAGAAATTCCTCGAGAATTTTCTGTTGCTGATTTACAATTAAAAAATGTGGAGGTATAAATGAGAATTTGTTGGCATCCATTGACGATTTTCGAGGATATTTTTCACGTTGTAGACAACATTCTTTCTCGATAGATCATATTTTAAGTATTGGTGATGAATAGGTTCTGGCTCTCGAGGTTAGCTTCACACTAACAATGTAGTTAACTTTTTAAGTCCAACTTGCACATACATATTTGTTAACAAAAGTTTGGGTTGGGTACGGTCCGTTTGATCCGGTTCTAACGAGAACCTAACCGGACCTGAAATTTTCGGGAATATAGCAAGTGAAATTGTCAGGTTAATTATGGAACCGTTCGGGTTCGGTTCGGTTCGGTTCGATTCTGTTTCATTCGGTTCCAAGGTTTTGTACTTTAATTAATTTTTTTAATATTTACAAAGCTCTATAAATTTAACTAATGATATGTACAATCTTAGTTCTTACAAAATAGCGCAGTTCAATCTTCTGTGTCTTTTACGTCTCTCTTTGCTGAGTTTTTCATAGATTTGATTGTGAAAATTACAGGAAGACGATGATAGCGAGTTACAATACCTAAGAGAGACGCTGTTGAACTTCAATTCGATTTCTCCAGAAAAAAAGGCACTACGGTATAATAACATATTTAGATAAAATTTCAGTCAATTTGATTAAGTTGGGCTTGAACTGAAAATTAGGAATAGGAAAATCATATTTTTTGGTTAGCAAATTTATTTAAAAAATGATAAAATAAATTGACTTATTTAAAATAAATAGATTAAAAAATTAAGGAGATTCGGTTCTTGATTTAGAACCGAGAACCCAACTGACCTTGTTGGTTCTCAATTCAGATATCTGTTTGGGTATTTAACTTAAGAAAAATCGCTCGATTCGATTCAATTCAGTTCGGCTCAAGAGTTTTGCCCAATCCTAAAAAAGCAGCTCTAATGTGCTGGTATTTGTTGAAAATGATTTAATTCTAACATGCATCTTCGGGCCACAGGGTCTTATGCGGCATTTCCACCAACCAACCTTTGAGTTGTAGCATTTGCTAGCTGAAAGAATAGTCAAATGTTAGAAGGAGCAACTGCTTTTGGCAACAGTCTGTATACAGACAATAACAAAGTTTGATAGAATTTTTGTGTACCTTCTATACCAAGAAAATTGATAGGTGGTGGGATTTGTCAGTGGAAAAAATGTAAATCCTACGCGCTAGAATTCCAAACTAAACCATAAAACTGGGGAGATAAGTTTATCCTCAAGTTCTCCTAAGTTATTGTTGGGTATTGGTGACACTTTGTTGTCAACCAAATCAATTGTATTTTGTGGTTTCTAAGTTAAGTCTAGTTTGGTTGTGGTCCAACTAGTATTGTGATGAAAAACGTTAAAATATTAGGCATTGTACTAGCCTAAGATAAGAGGAGTATGACATGTGAGTTGGTAGTAGAATCTCTTGAGACTTGCTCTATAAATAGAGCCCTTGTATCTCGAGACACACAACCAAGAAATATAATTAAAAATACACATTTGAAACATATTAAGATGTAGTCCTTTGGGGGTTTCCCTCCTCTCCTCCGCTGGTTGAAAAAACCAGCAGAGTGAGCCTTTTATGTTTATTGTGTTTATGTTTTAATGTTGGTCGACTACTGCCCTCTTCCCCATATGAAACCACACAATTGTTGAGTTATTGAACTCATTTTGAAGAGCTTAAATCAGCTCTTTCCCAGCTCCCTTAATCGAACCACTACAGTGTTTCCCTGGCCTATGAAGATGCTCATCCTGTAGATGGGAAAACACTTTCTTCATACTTTAAGAAAATGGCATTTGCGAGTCTTCCGCTTTGCAACATAATAAAATCTTTCGATTATATTTTTATTTTTAACAGTTATCGTTGGATAACATACAAGTTAGTGATCCAATTTAAACTCTGCACATTGTTTCATCTGGTTTATGATGTAACCCCATTCATGGATTATCATCGTGGAGGTGATGAAGTTTTGCTCTCAACTGGTAATGCTGTTATGATATTAATATTGCCACTTTGACCTTCAATTACGATCTTACTTATAATAAGCAAGATTGCTATCTGAATTTTGTCTGCAATTTGCAGGAGAAGATGCAACTAATGACTTTGAGGATGTCGGCCACAGTGATTCTGCTCGAGAAATGATGGACAAATATTACATTGGGGAGATAGACATGTCAACAATTACCCTGAAACGCAATTACGTTCTACCACAATAAGACTCCTAACTTTGTGATCAAGATTTTGTAGTTTCTTGTACCTCTCTTGATCTTAGGGTTAGCCTTGCTGTCCGACACTATACAAAGAAGAAATGATCAAATAGAACTCAGTCTAAATTGTATAGGATTAATAGTGTGCTGCATCATTGTCCATTTTAGGCCTTCTGTTGAATGCTGCATGACATTTTGGCTGTCGATATTTTGCATCTTTTAGTAAATATAATTCCCAGATTTTCAGGTGCAAGTTGGTAGTATATGCCATATGTGGTATGGTGGAAAATCTATTATTTTGTAATATCTTGTAGGTAAGGTATGAAAGATATTGTGTTCTTTAAATCAATTTGTAAGTCTTTATATATGTATGAAAAAGTCTGGAGCATTGTAGCTTCTTCTTCCTTAGCTTCTTCTCTCGTTACCTAAGCTTTATTTGCACTTACCGGAATTCTACAACAAATACTGGTTTATTGGTAAACATGAACCAATATCCGATAAGCCCTTGATATACGGTAAGTGTGTTAAACCTATATACGATATGCCTTTGAAATTCGGTAAGTTGCAAGCCTAAATCCGGCAAGTTGAAAACGAATCCGGTAAGCTTAAATCCGGTATTCTCTTTGAGCCAACATTCTAACATGGTATCAGAGCTCATATGTTCTTAGAAAGGGACCGTAAGAAGAAGAACAAAAAGGAGTATAAAGAGTAGAAAAAACCAGCAGGCAAAAGTGAGTTGGAAGAATGGCATCAACAGACTTTTCAGCACCTCTACCCTCAGCCTTCATTGGTGAAAATTACAACTTCTGGGTTGCAAAGATGAAGGCCTATTTAAAGGCTTATGACCTCTGGGAGATAACTGAAACATGCATTGAATCTCCACCGTTGAGAGCAAATCCCACAGTTGCACAAATCAAACAACGTAGTGAAGATGTTGCCAAGAAGTTTAAAGCTTTTTCTTGCATACAGTCTGCTATCTCAGATGCTATTTTCACAAGAATCATGACTTGTGAAATGGCAAAAGAAGCCTGGGATAGACTCAAAGAGGAATTCCAGGGAAATGAGAGAACAAGACAGATGTAAGTGCTCAATCTGAGAAGAGAGTTTGAGACCTTGAAAATGAAGGAAACAGAGATTGTGAAGGACTTTGCAGACAAGTTGATGAAAGTTGTAAATCAGATCAGGTTATTGGGAGACGATTTGCCAACAAAAAAGGTGGTGGAGAAGGTTCTGATTAGTCTACCAGAAAAGTTTGAAGCCAAGATATCATCTCTTGAAGATTCAAGAGATCTATAAAAAATTACCTTGGCTGAACTGGTTAATGCTTTTCAAGCTACAGAGCAAAGAAGATTGATGAGAAATGAGGAACAAACAGAAGGAGCTCTGTTTGTTAAAGGGAAATACAAAGCTCAATCAAGCCTTGGTTTGAATAAACCTCTTGCAAAGAAGAAGGAGGTTGAAGACAGCAGTAGGTCAGGAAACAAAGAGGATAAGTTTGCTCCTTGTCCTAATTGTAAAATGAAGGGCTATTCACTTAAATGGTGTTGGTACAGACCTGATGTTCAATGCAGAGGTTGCAAACAATTCGGCCATATGGAGAAAGGTTTGCAAAAACAAAGGAAAACAAATTCAACAACAGGCCAAAATGGCAGAAAATCAGAATGAAATGACTGAGGAATATTAGTTCTCTGCTATCAAGGCTTGTAGCAATGTTGATACTTGGTTATTGGATAGTGGTTGCACTCACCACTTGACTGCAGACTCCAGCATCTTTGTTGTTTTAAATGAAGCCTACAAGTCCAGAGTTAAAGTGGGAAATGGAGAATTTGTTGATGTGAAAAGCATTGGAGTGATTGCTGTTCAGACTTCAACAATTATCAAACACATACCTGATGTTCTATATGTGTCTAATATCGATCAAAATTTAGTTAGTGTAGGTCAATTACTTGAAAAAGATCATGTCTTAATATTTAAAAATAAAGCCTGCACTATACTAGATGGAAATAGACAGGAGTTAATGACAGTTCAGATGAGGAATATGACTTTTCCCATAGATTGGAAAAATATCACTACACATTCATGCTTAGCTGAAGAAAATGAGTTTTTTTTATGGCATAAACGATTTGGTCATGCTAGCCTTACTTCACTTAGGCAAATGTATGACTTAAATCTTGTTGAAAGCTTGCCTGAAATTAGTGATAAAGCATGTGTTTGTGATGTTTGTCAACTTGGAAAGCAAACAAGGCTACCATTTCCTAAAAATCAGTCAAAGAGGGCCACAACTAAGCTGGAAGTGGTGCATTCAGATGTGTGTGGACCAATGAGAACTACTACTTTAAATGGTAATAGGTACTTCATCATCTTTATTGATGATTTCTCTAGAATGTCTATTTTCTAAAAGCTAAGTCTGAAGCTGCAGCTATGTTCCAAACATTCAAAAATATGGTAGAGAATGAAAGTGGTTGCAAAATCAAAGTGATAAGAACAAATAATGGAACTGAGTACAATTGCAAACAATTTGATGATTTCTGTAAAGCTGGAGGTGTTAAACATCAGTTAACTATTCCTTATACTCCTCAACAAAATGGAGTGAGTGAAAGGAAAAACAACACAATAATGGAGATGGCCAGGTGCTTATTGATAGACAAAAAAGTACCTAAAGAATTTTGGGCAGAAGCAGTTAACACAGCTGTCTATTTACTCAATCGATTGCCAACAAGGTCTTTGGAGAAAAGGACACCATATAAGGCTTGGTTTGATTCTAAACCTGAAGTTTCACATTTAAAGGTGTTTGGGAGTGTGTGCTACACTCATATTCCTGATGCAAAGAGGGATAAACTCAGTGACATAGCTGAAATTGGAGTACTGTCGGTTATTGTAACAATGCCAAAGGTTATATGGTGTTCAATCCCTTGTTGAAAAAGATCATCTCTAGCAGGAATATTAAGGTGGATGAAAGTGCCACATGGAATTGGGATGCAAATACAGTGGTCAAAATGAAAACCAGTAATGTGGTCTCACAGAATGCAGATGAATAAAGTGATGAGGGTGAAATGGAACATGATGATAATGATGATTCAGAATCAGATGATGGCAGGGTGAAAATAAGGCCTCTAGCAGATGTCTATGCTAGATGCAATGCTGCAATTGTAGAACATGCAAACTTTGTTGAAGCCTCAAAATCGTCTAAGTGGATGGCTGCAATGAAGTAGAAAATTCTGATGATAGAAAAGAATGACACCTGAGAATTGGCTGATAGACCTTAGAATAAGCAAGTGGTAACGACCTGGACCTTGCGCCCAAGTCGCTAGAACATACGTACTGTCCGCTTTGGGTGAGCCTGTGCCCACTTGGTTCCTCACGAATTTTTATCGCATTCTCCAGGATTCGAACTCAAGACCTCCATCATATGGGAGAATTAAGGGGAATCCTGGGGAACGCAATAGAAATTCGGAGCGGCCAAGTGGGCACAGGCTCACCTAAAGCGGACAGTACGTGTGTTCTAGCGGCTTGGGTGCAAAGTCCGGGTCGTTACACAAGTAATTGGGGTTAAGTGGGTGTACAAAACTAAACTGAATCCTGATGGATCAGTTAACAAGTTGAAAGCAAGGTTGGTTATCAAGGGATATGTGATAAGTGCGGGATTTACACCTATTTATACCTTTAAATTTAAATGATTGTAAGGTTTTCATTGATTGTTCGTCGCTTATTTTAGTTGTTTTTATTTTGTAGGCGAAAAATCGAGTCGAGTATTGATGTGAAGAATTTGCGCGAGAAAAGAGTTAAAATATTTAATATGCAAAAATTCCGAAGTTTGGCGATCATTATCATCACTTGTTGTTTGAAGTATTGTAGCTTGAGGGGATAATTGGGGTACAAAACTTGAGAAGATAATGAAGCTGGGTCCACAAATCTGAAATAGGTGCAACATGGATTAGCATTTCACGCCATTGCTCTTGGAAGTCAAAAAATTAAGCAGCTGGAAATGTACCAGCAGATCATTAACTTAGCTGAAGTGCAGAAAATGGTAGAACTGTGCATACGCATAGCCTATAGGCATGTGCGTACGCACGCTTGCTTGATATAGCGTGTGAAGGTAACTTGCATGTACCATGCGTACGAACAAACAAAGCCATGCGTACGCATGGTACAATTCTGGAGCAAAACCCGGGAAAAACGCGAAGTCTGATTTTAAATGTTTTCTCGGCCCATTTTGACCTGACCTGTCTCCCAACTTCTCTACAATATAAATAGGGCATGAAAATCTGGAGGGAGCCAACCTAAGAAGAGTGAAATTTCTGGGAAAAATCTACAACATAGGGGGATTCTCGGAGAAGAAGAAGAAGAAGCCCTTTTGAGATTGAAGATTCATTCATCCATGTTCACTTCAAAAAGCTTTTTCTTCTCTTTACGTTGATTTTCACATGTGTTGTAGTTGTACTTTGTTGGTCATTTGTATATCCATTATGAGTGGCTAAACTTAGATGTGATTGAAGATAATTTTCGAGCCGAGAAATGAGTTTCCAATTGTTTTGTGCTATTTAGTTCTTTTGACTAATGTGATTAATCCATTGTGTTTATTGTTTATATTGTTCTTCTCGATTATTTAGGAGCGCTACTAGATGATTGAGTAGTTTCGATATATGCTATTTTGGGATTTTTAGTACGTAATCGCTAATTTGACCAAAACCTAGTAGCAAGTATATTTTAATTGACAGTAGTATGTAATCGCTATTCAATTGAATATTTGTGGATTAACACTTAAGTTGGTAAGCCGAGCCTTCGAGTTTGCTCTTAATTCAATTCGACTCTCTTGTTTTAATGCTTTTGTTAAATTAAATCTAGCGAGTTTATCCTAGTTTGTTTAATGAATAGGGTTGAGTAATGAGCTTATCTTATTCAACTAAAATCTATGGTGAGTTCGAGGTAGTCGAGCCTTTGATTATTCTCGAATTGTTGTTAATCATTTGAACGAAAATCTTTTATGAAATTGGATTGGAAAATCATTCTCGCGGTAAAGAATTATCTCCCGATCACACACTCTCTTTTGTTGATCAATCGTCTCCATTGTTGAATTTAATTTCATTTCAAGTATCGTCATATTTTCATTTTTAATTTGTTGCTTCTTTAGTTTAACAAATCACGAACCCCATCCATTTATGTGCTCCGCCATTTATTTTCTTTTGCGCAATTAATGTAATTGAAACAATCTTCTGCGAGAAATGACCCTTACTTATCATTGTACTATTTGAACGACATTTTTAGCAAAGTAAAGAATTAATTTTCGTCGCCCCTTTGGTGGCGATCAAATTTTGGCGCCGTGTCGCCCAATTAGTTAATTGCATTTATTTTTCTTTTTGTTGCTTTTATCTGATTTTTGTTACTTCCCTTGATCTTATAGGTTGTGAATGAGAAAAAAAAAACATTACACTACAATCTAAGATCAAGAAAAGAGGCCGACACGTCGAAAAGTGAAGAAGAGGATTCTCCAACAGAACTTCTAAGGAATTTGGGTATTGATTCTTCGAGTGAATCCAAACAAGTAGAACCCGAGATGGCGGATGCAAACCGAACATTAAAGGAACTTACCGGTCCAACGGTAGTTCAACAACCTTTATGCATCCAATATCCTCCAATAGAATGAGAATTTGAGCTTAAATCCGGGATGATCCATCTTCTTCCCACCTTCCATGGATTTGCTGGCGAAGATCCCAACTAACACTTGAAAGAATTTCGTGTTGTTTGCTTAAGCATGAAATCGACGGGAGTATCAGAAGAGCAAGTTAAATTGCAAGCATTCCCTTTCTCTCTTGCAGACACCGCAAATGAATGACTCTATTATCTACCTTTCGGACTCATCACCACATGGAATGAGATGCAAAAGCTCTTCTTGGAAAGATATTTCCTGGCTTCAGAGGCTACAAATATTAGAAAGGAGATATGTAGCATTTGACAATCACGAGGGGAGAATTTATATGAATTTTGGGAAAGGTTTAAGATGCTTTGTGCTAGTTGCCCGAACTACCAAATAGTGAACAACTTCTTTTGCAATACTTCTATGAAGGGTTGCTCCCGATGGAAATAAGTATGATAGATGTGGTGAGTGGTGGAGCTTTAATGGACAAGATGCCGGCGGTTGCTAGAGAGTTGATAGCCAACATGGCCGCTAACTCTCAACAATTTGGGAGTAGAGTAGAAGTACCGGTTAAACAAGTGAATGAAGTGGGTGCAACTTCTCAACTTGAAAGACAATTGTCTGATCTTACAACCATTGTGCAACAAATGGCACGCGGGTCAATGCAACAAGCTAATGTGTGCGGGATTTGTTCTATTGCGGGTCACCACACCGATACATGCCCGACACTACAAGAGAGGACCGAGGAACAAGCAAATGCCATTGGGGAATTCCCAATGCAACAAAGGCAAAGATGTGATCCCTATTCCAACACATACAATCCTGGGTTGAGAGATCATCCCAATCTTATTTATGGAGGAAATCACTTCATAGCTCCGCAAGCTCAATTCAATCCTCCCCCGGGATTCAATCAACAAAGGCAACAACAACAAGTTCAACCTCGCCAAAAAACTCCACCTCCAAGCTCTAGTGTATCTCTCAAAGATATGGTGAAGTCCTTGGCCTCAAACACCGTGCAATTGCAACAAAATACTATGCAATTCCAACAAGAGACCAAAACTTCAATCAAATACTTGGAGACACAAGTAAGCCAATTGGCTAGTTCGATGGGCAAGATTGAGGCTCAAGGATCGGGAAAGCTTCCTTCTTAAGCTATCAACCCAAGATAAAATGCCAACGCCGTAACACTTAGAAGTGGAAAAATTCTAGAGGAGGCACCAAGGAAAATGAAGGATAATGTTTAGGAGACAATGCAAAAAGAGGACTTAGCAAATGAGAAGGTGGAACATGCGATTCCAACCATGAGATCCAAGGTAAATTCTAGAGAACTCATTTCTACTTCTGTTCCCTCTTCTCCATTTCATAGTAGATTTGCTAAATCTAAAAAAGAGGAACATGAGAAAGAAATTTTAGAGACTTTTCGCAAGGTTCAAGTGAACATACCACTTTTAGATGCCATTTATCAAGTGCCACGTTATGCTAAATTTCTTAAAGAATTGTGCACTAATAAACATAAGTTGAAAGCTAATGAAGTGGTAAGCATAGGAGAAAATGTCTCGGCGGTTTTACAAAGAAAACTCCCACCAAAATGTAAAGATCCGGGAAGTTTTACCATCCTATGCGTAATTGGTAACACTAGGGTTGAAAAAACCATGCTAGATTTAGGAGCATCTATTAATGTCATGCTATGTTCTATTTATGCTTCACTAAATCTAGGAACAGTTAAGGAAATCGGTGTTATCATTCAACTTGAGGATAGATCTAATGCTTTTCCAAAGGGTGTTTTGGAAGTTTAGGTTAATCAATTGATTTTTCCAGCCGATTTTTATGTTCTTGACATGCAAGATGCATCAACATCCTTATCGCCACCTTTACTCTTGGGAAGGCCATTTATAAGGACGGCTCGAACAAAGATCAATATACATGATGGTACTTTAACAATGGAGTTCGACGGTGAGGTTATTCACTTCAACATCTTTGAAGCGATGAGGTATCCTAGTGATGTTCATTCTTGTTTCTTAATTGATATTGTGGATCCTTTAGTGCAATTTTTTTTCGACATATCACATGAAGATGCATTGAACACCACATTGATTAAAAGCATTGATGTTCATGATCTCACCGATTTGAGCAAAGATCTACAAGTCTGTGAGAACATTGTTGAGAGTGTGACATCACTTGAGACACTACCAAGTGTTCTCACGAGGTATAATCTTTCTTATATCACTTTTTCGATTTCTAAAGAGAAACTTATACCTTCGGTAATGCAAGCCCCACTTTGGAACTCAAGCATCTCCCCAAGTATTTAAAGTATGTATACTTGGGAGAAAGGGACATATTGCCGGTAATTATTGTGAAGAATCTTACAACTCTCCAAGAGGAGAAACTTGTTCGGTACTCAAGGATCATAAATTGGCTATTGGTTGGACAATAGCCGACATCAAAGAGATAAGCTCATCCACGTGCATGTATCGGATATTGCTTGAGGATGAAGCTAAGCCATCGAGGGAACTACAACGTCGTTTGAATCCCCCTATGATGGAAGTAATAAAGAAGGAAATCTTGAAATTGCTAGATATTGGTATAATCTTTCCCATATCCGATAGCAATTGGGTAAGTTCGGTTCAAGTAGTTTGATAGGAATGTAAAATGCATCATTTTCTCCAATTATTTATTACACTCGTGTGCTAAATTAATGCCAAAATGTACTCATTATGTCCATATTGTGATTTAGGTGGCAAATCAACAGATAAAGTGTAATTTGGAAGAAAAGAGTAAAAAAAAGGACCAAAATGAAAGAACACAAAAGTTCAGGGAGAGAAATCACAAATACCCAAAAGTTTACTCAGAAGGCAAAATGAAGAATTGAAAGCTTCAAAGATCAATTGGATGAGGAAATAAGGTTTTGGAGTGAAGAAAGTTGAGAAAAGAAGTAAATAAGTGAAAAAGTGAAGGAATAGAGATGTTGAGAACCAAAACATCAAAACTGCCTAGTTTTTATAACTAAGCGGTCGCTACGCAGTTCGGGGGAAGCGGCCGCGCCCCCCAACCGAAATCCAAAGGAGGCTAAATGACTAACCTAAGCGACCGCTTGAGAATTTCGGGAAAATTACCCTATTTTTGGAAAGTGACCAATTCATCTATGAGAGGATTTTAAACGCATTTCTTGACCTAAAAACTCGACCAGAGGACGGGAATCAGATTATTCATCATCTACCTAGTCTCTTTTTCATCTTCTTTAGGTTTTAAATTGTTTTTCATCATGTGTAACTCAATCTTCAAGTCTTGATCGTGGAAAACGAAGCCTTGGAATCAATTTGATTATGAGATCCACATTATTTTCAGGTTTTAATTCATGTTTTCTGGTATTAAATGTTCTTCTGCGTATATTTCTATGGATTGAATGTTTGATTGCTAGATCTTGATAGTTTTCATATTTTCCAATCTAATGCTAGATTAATCATCAAATATGTAATTGTTCGATTGATTTAATTCATGAAGCAACTAGGAATTAATAGTTCACTACATTAGGAATTTTTAATTCTTAGAAAGAACATTTGTCATGATTAAATATAATTCTCTATGATTATATTGTTATGTTCATCCATCTCTCTCATTTCCATCGCAATTGCTGAATTAAATCTTGATGCTTGTTTAGGGTTGTTTGACAATTAGGGTTAATTGAATTTCTCGTAGTTTGATTAATTATAATTAAGGAGAAATGAGATTTTTCAACCAACAATGAATGCTTAGAATATGAATTAGTATTTTTCTCGTGGATCAATGATCAATTGTGATATTCCAATGGTGGAGTGGACCTAAATCAAGGTTAGTCTTCTAATTACCTTCATAAATCCAATTTACATTGCTTTCAATTGATTTATCTACAATCCTAGTAATTTCTCACAAAATTCCCCCCATAATTGCATGCAAAGTACAACACGTTAAATCACACACTCTTCGTGGGATCGACCTTTACGCCCACTACTCCATTAATTTTAGGAGTTAAGAAACTTATTTTTTGGTGCGCACGACAGCACGCCAAATTTTGGCGCCGTTGCCAGGGAGTGGTGCTATTTAATTCATTGTGTTTTGTTTGTTCATTTAGTTTAATTATTTCAGGAGAAAAAAAATCATCATTTTCAATCTTTTTTTTAGGTAGTATTAATTTTTTTATTACTTTTAGGTGGAATTTTTAATTGTATTCTTTAATTTGGTTTATTTCTAGCTTAGTTCTCGGATATTTTCTTTTTAAGATTCCCCTTTAATTGTGTATGCCCATAACTCGATCTACTAATCCAGGTGGTTTGAAGTTTGATCCAGAAATAAACAGGACTTTGTAGAGATTACGGGTTGACAACCAGTAGAATCTTGTAGATAACACCCCCAATCTCGATATCCCTTGTGCTAGTGATTCAGAATCAGAGGAATAAGGATCCATGGCTAACAATCGAACTCTGAAGGAGCTTGCAGCTCCAGATTTGCATCAACAACCCCTTTGCATTACTTTCCCGACTTTAGATGCAACAACTACTTTTGAACTTAAATCTGGATTAATTCATCTTCTGCCTACCTTTCATGGTCTTGCAGGTGAAGATCCACATAAGTATCTAAAGGAATTTCACGTAGTGTGCACAAGTATGAAGCCAACTGGTGTGACTGAGGAGCAAATCAAATTGAGGGCTTTCCCGTTCTCTTTGAAGGATTCCACAAAAGATTGGCTCTACTATCTACCATCAGGGAGTGTCACCACATGGGAAGAGATGAAGAAGATGTTCTTAGGAAAATATTTTTCGACTTCAAGAGCAGCTAACATTCGAAAAGAGATTTGTGGTGTCAGGTAGGACAACAAAGAGTCTTTGCATGAATATTGGGAGCGGTTCAAGAAATTGTGTGCAAGTTGCCTTCTTCATCAGATCAGTGAGCAACTTCTCATCCAATACTTCTATGAAGGCCTTCTACCCACAGAAAGGAGCATGATTGACGTTGCAAGTGGGGGAGCTTTGGTGGATAAAACTCCCGAAGGAGCGAGAAACTTGATTGCAAACATGGCAGCCAATTCTCAACAATTTGGCAATAGACTCGACACCCCAACTAAGCATGTTAACGAGGTAAATGTATCATCCCTTAAACAACAAATAGCGAGTCTAACTACTCTTGTGGGTCAAATGGCTGCAGGTAATGTGCAAATAATGAAAGCATGTGGGATTTGCTCGGTAGTAGGCCATCCAATAGGCTCATGCCAACGCTTCAAGAGGAACCCGTTGAACAAGTCAATGCTGCAGGTGGTTTCCCAAGACAACCATAGAGGAATTATGACCCCTACTCAAACACGTACAACCGAGGATGGAGGGATAATCTAAATCTCAGCTATGGGAATCGCCAGACAAACCAACCTGTGAATCAAAATCGGCAGAATTTCCAACAGTTCAAGCAACCATACCCGCCTAGACAACAATAGGGCCAATCTTCTAACTCTAGTATACCTTTAGAAGATATTGTTAAGTCTCTCACAACTAACACTTTACAATTTCAATAAGAGACGAATGCCAGCATTCAAGGTTTGGAAAATCAAATGGGACAGATGACAACCGCAATCAGCCGCTTAGAGTCACAAATTCGGGAAAACTGCCTTCTCAAACAGTGGTAAATCCAAAGGAAAATGCAAGCGCAATATTGTTGAAGAATGGCAAGGAAGTTGAAACTCCAGTGAAAACAACTCATACACCACCGAGGCCAGAAGAGAATGAGAAGAATATTGAATGTAAATCTATTGTCAATGAAAATGATGTAAGTAAGTGTAAATTTCCACCCCTCTCCAGTTATGAACTGGTATCCCATTTCCCTGAAGCCTTAGCTGAATCTAGGAAGGACGAACAAAATAAAGACTTATATGAAACCTTTCATAGATGCAAAGTTAATCTCCCTTTGTTAGATGCTATTAAACAAATACCTCGATATGCTAAGTTTTTGAAGGAACTATGCACTACTAAGTGGAAACAAAAACTGAAAGGTTGTGAGAAGGTGAGAGTTGGTAAGAATGTATCTGCAGTTCTACAAAGAAAGTTGCCTACAAAATGCAAGGACCCAGGTATGTTTACCATCTCTTGCACAATAGGGAACATGAAGTTTGAAAATGCTATGTTGGATTTAGGAGCTTCAATTAATGTCATGCCACACTCAATGTATACCTCTTTAAAACTTGGGCCTTTTGATAAAAACTGGTGTAGTAATTCAACTGGCTGATAGGTCCAATGTATATCTTGAGGGTGTAGTGGAGGATGTACTTGTACAGGTTAATGAACTAGTTTTCCCTGCTGATTTTTATGTTCTTGATATGGAAAACTGTGATCATGACACCCCTATCCTATTAGAAAGACCTTTCTTAAAAAATCAAAAACTAAGATTGACATTCACAGTGGCACACTTACTATGGAATTCGATGGTGATATTATCACATTCAATATTTATGATGCCATGAGATTCCCTAGTGATGATAACACTGTATATTCTATCGATGTGGTTGACTATTCAGTGCAGGAAATGTTTGAACTCAATGGGATAGATAACTTGGAAATCGCCATTAGCAAGCACCCCGAAAAGGATGATGAGAGATTGATCTTGAGCACTGAATTGCAGGAAACTATTGCAACGTTGAATGAACTCCCAAAGTTACAACACACAGGTAATGCTTCATTTATTTCACTACCAGTTTCTAATGAGAAACCTTTACCTTTTGTTTTGCAGGCTCCCATTCCAGATTTGAAGCCTCTTCCCGGTCACCTCAAGTATGTTTTTCTTGGAAATGAAGGGAAGCTACCTGTAATAATTTCAAGCGAACTCACTGCAGTACAGGAAGAAAAATTGGTACATGTTCTTAAGGAACATCGAACGGCGATTGGCTGGACAATTGCGGACATCAAGGGTATAAGTCCATCTACATGCATGCATCAAATTTTACTCGAGGTAGGGGGAAAGCCCACCCGCCAACCACAAAGGAGACTGAACCCACCTATGATGGATGTCGTGAAGAAGGAAATCCTCAAGCTTCTAGATGTTGGCATGATCTACCCCATATCAGATAGTAGTTAGGTCAGCCCAGTTCAAGCTGTTCCTAAAGAGACTAGGATAACTGTTAAATAGAATCAAAATAATGAATTGGTTACCACCCGTGTTCAAAATGGGTGGCGGGTTTGTATAGACTATAGGAAATTAAACACTGTAATTCGCAAGGACCACTTCCACTTACCCTTTATTGATCAAATGCTTGAAGGGTTAGCAGGTCACTCATATTATTGTTTTTTCGATGGTTACTCAGGTTATTTCCAGATTGCAATCGCTCCAGAGGATCAAGAGAAAACAACTTTCACATGTCCATTTAGGACTTTTGCCTACCGCCGCATGCCCTTTGGCCTTGGCAATGCTACAGTCACTTTTCAAAGGTGTTTAGTTAATATATTTTCAGATTACATTGAGCATATCACAGAGGTATTCATGGATGATTTCACTGTCCATGGAAATTCTTTTGAAAGTTGTCTGCATAATCTCACACTTGTCCTTCAAAGATGCATAGACACCAACCTTGTTTTGAATTCTGAAAAATGTCATTTTATGGTCGCACAAGGTATAGTTTTAGGGCACGTGGTTTCATCTAAGGGCATTGAGGTAGATAAGGCTAAAATCGATATAATTCATTCTTTGGCTTACCCCGCAAGTGTGCGGGATGTTCGCTCTTTTCTTATACACAGGTTTTTACCGTAGGTTTATCAAAGACTTCTCCAAAATTGCGTTGCCCCTACGCAAACTCTTACAAAAAGAGGTGGCTTTTGACTTTGATGAAGCATGCAAAACGGCATTTGACAAGTGAAAGGATTGTTGACCTCCGCACCAGTGATTCAACCACCTGATTAGAATTCTCCTTTTGAGATAATGTGTGATGCGAGCAACTACGCAGTGGGCGCAATCTTGGGACAACGAATTGGAAACGCAACCCATGATATCTTTTACGCTTCTAGGACCTTGAATGATGCTCAGAAAAACTACTCTACAACTGAAAAGAACTCTTGGCTATAGTTTTTGCTTTAGAAAAATTTCGTCCTTATTTGCTTGGTACTAATGTGATCATTTATTCCGATCATGCAGCTCTATGCTATCTAATGACAAAAAAGGGGGCAAAACCAAGATTGATACGGTGGATACTTCTCTTGAGCGAATTCAACTTGGAGATCAAGGACAAATGAGGGACAGAAAATAGTGTGGCGGACCATTTAAGCCGCATGATGCATGCAGAAGGCGAGCTTCAATTGCAAGAATCATTCCCCGATGAGCAATTATTTTCCACAACTACGATGTTACCATGGTATGCTCATATTGTTAATTATTTGGTTACTAATAAATTCCCTTCTGATTTGTCCAAAGCTCAAAAAAAGAAGGTCAAGAGTGATGCTAAGTACTATGTTTGGGATGACCCGTATCCGTGGAAAGATTGTATCTGTGAGATTATATCTGTTTTAACCTTCTATCACTCATACGCTTGTGGAGGTCACTTTGGGTAAGAAAGAACAGCGAGAAAGGTATTGGAGTGTGGTTTCTATTGGCCATCTCTCTTTCGAGACGTACATCTATTCTGAAAGTCTTGCGAACAATGTCAGAAAACAGGTAATATCTCCCAGCAAAATGAGATGCCATAAACTCCTATACTTGTTTGTGAAATTTTTTATGGTTGGGGCATCGATTTCATGGGACCATTTCTTACACCTTTTGGTTTTGTGTACATTCTCCTTGCTGTTGATTATGTCTCGAAATGGGTGAAAGCTAAGGCCACCCGAACTGATGATTCTAAAATGGTTGCAAGTTTTCTCAAAACTAATATATTCTCTAGATATGGGATCCCAAGGACGTTGATCAGTGATCAAGGCACTCATTTCTACAGTTGGACCATAGAAGCTTTGTTGAAAAAGAACAATGTAAGTCACAAGGTGTCAACTGCCTACCATCCACAAACTAGCGTGCAAGCAAAGGTGTCTAATCTGGAAATCAAATCCATTATTGAGAAGACAGTGTGCCCAAGTTGGAAAAATTGGAGTCTATGTTTAGATGACGGTTTATGGGCATACCAGACTGATAACCCAAGATTAACTAACCAAGAGGGGGGTGAATTGGTTTTTGAAACTTTTTCGACACTTAGTCTCAAAACACCTCAAAACACAAATAACAAATGCTAAGTGTAATACAACAAGTAAATATGCAATTTGTTAACTTAGTTCAAGTATAGATATTGCACAAAATAAATGACAATGTAAAGTAAAGTACAATAATGTAAAGATAACCACCAATTTAAAGGGGTTCGAACACAATGTGATCTATGTCCCCGTTACCAAGCTCTCCGTTACGAGCAATGCAAAATTCACTAAAGTGGTAACTTATAACAAGGAGTTCCAAATTCTTAGGTGACTTACAACAAGGAGCACCTACCCTTAAGTGACTTACAACAAGGTGCACTTAACCTTAGATGTCATTGGTGCATTCGTGATTAAGCTATACATTTTAAAAATTGTAACCTTAAATCCTTTTTATAGAGGATTTCCGGTAGAATCTCAATCACGTAGAGTTATGACTTAACACGACGCCTTGACCGGACATTCATGCCGTACCCGAAGGCACCATTTAACATCGAAGGGTATGCTATAACGAAGGTACCATTTGACATAAAACATTCACATAGATCATGTCGTACCCGAAGGTACCATTTGACATGGAAACATCATTTGCAGAAATTTACAACCTAACACGAATTAACAACTTTTCACCTCTACCTACCTTGATTGAATACTTTGAAACTTGTTGAAAAATGCACTCCTTTGATCTTTGAAAATCGATGAGAAATTAAGCTTGGAAAACACTTCTTGATGCACCAAAACTTCTAGGAAAGACTAGTATTTCTCCTTCTGTTTTCTCTCTTTCTTTCTATCTTTTCTCTTACTTTCTTTCTTCTCTCTTTTAAAAACTCTTCTTGTGTGGAATGGTGTGGTGAACCACGAAAATGCCACCTTCTTACATAGGAACATGTTGGTTGGGGTTACTAAATGCATTCTTAAAGGTTGAGCCTTTTTACTTTCTTAGAGTTATGTGTGTAGGAGTAATTTATGAGGTTAAATGCACAAATTGGTGGGGTTTAACTCTCCAAAATGTGGGTGGTCACTCCTTGGAAATTTAAGAAGTTAATTGAAGAGAGTAAATGTCTAAATTCTAGAAAGAACACGAGAATTCTTCATTTTCAGGTAACTTCGATCGACCGGATCGCATCTTCGGTCGACCGAACCTCGACAAAATACGGTAAGTAAGTGCCAAGTACGGTATTTGTCAAATAAATGCAAATTTGAACTTTCATGACTTGTAAACATATCAGACTATTTATTGGGCTTCATTTCCTTATGTGGGCTGGGCCTAAACTCTTCATAAAAAATATTATAAGCCTACTTTAATTAAATCTTCGGGCTTCTACATCTCCCACAACTTAAATAAAATTTTGTCCTCGAAATTTACTTTATGATTGGGCAAGAAGTGTTGGATATTTGTCTTTAACTTCCTCTTCTCTTTCCCAAGTAGCTTCCTCCACTCCATGATTATTCCATTTTACTTTGATCGGATGAACTTCTTTGTTCCGTAATTTATATACCTTTCGATCCAGTATCTGAATTGGTAACTCCTCATAAGACAAGTCTTTTTGCACTTCCAAGGATTGATAGTTTACCATATGCTTTAGATCATGTATGTACTTCTTGATCATCGATATGTAGAACACGTTGTGCACTATCGATAGTTCCGGCATCAACGCCAATCAATAAGCCACATTTCCAACCTTGTGAAGTACTTCGAAAGGTTCAATATAGCGAGGTCGTAGTTTACCTTTCTTTCCAAACCTAAGCACTCCTTTCATTGGTGCCACCTTTAGAAAAACTTTATCTCCAACTTGAAATTCCAAGTCCATTCTTCTTGTATCGGCATAGTGTTTCTGTCCATCCCGTGCTGCCTTTATCCTAGCACGGATTTAGTCAATTGCCTCGACTGTCCTTTCAACAATTTCTGGTCCCAAAACTCTCTTTTCTCCAACTTCATCCCAGTGTACGGGTGATCTACATCTTCTACCGTAGAGAGCTTCATATGGTGCCATTCCAATGGTTGCTTGGAAGCTATTATTATATGAAAATTCTACCAATGGTAGTTATGATTTCCAGCTTCCACCTAAATCCAAAACACATGCTCTTAACATATCTTCCAAACTTTGGATGGCCATTTCAAACTGACCATCGGACTGAGGGTGATATGCCGTGCTGAAGTTCAACTTCGTTCCCATAGCTACTTGTAAAATCTTGGATCTCTATCAAACACATTAGACACAGGTACGCCATGTAATCTCACAATCTCTTTAATGTACAACTGTGCCAACTGGTCTAGACTGAATGTCATTTTCACTGGTAGAAAATGAGCTGACTTTGTTAGTCGATTTACTATTACCCATATGGCATTGTGTCCTCTTGCTGACTTCGAAAAACCTACTACGAAGTCCATTGCTATGTTCTCCCACTTCCATTCGGGTATGTCCAGTGGATTTAACAATCTAGCCAGTCTTTGATGTTCCGCCTCAACTTGTTGGCAGACTATGCACTTTTCCACAAATAGTCCTATGCTCATTTTCATATTCCTCCACCAAAACGTATCTCGAAGATCTCGATACATTTTTGTACCACCGGGATGTGCAGTGTACAGGATGGAATGAGCTTCTTCCAGTATATCATTCCTTAGAACTTCATTCTTAGGCACATAAATCCTTCCTTTAAACATTAATGCCTGATCCGAAGCTATTCCAAAATCTATTCTTTTATCAGTACCAACCTTGTTCTTAATCTTTTGCAGGAATGGGTCTTTACTTTGTGCTTCAATGATCCGCTATCTAAGAGTAGGTCAAACTACCAAAGTTGCTAACCAAGCAGTAGCTTGCTCTAGTGTGGTAATTGCTTCGATTCGCAGACTTCTCAAGTCTTTGATCAACTCCATCTGAGTAGTGGATAGTTATGCCAACTGTCCTATCGATTTTCTACTTAGGGCATCGGCAACCACATTGGCCTTACTCGGATGGTAATGAATAGTACAATTATAATCGTTTACCAATTCCAACCACCGTCATTGTCTCATATTCAATTCCTTCCGTGTGACAAAATATTTTATGATCTGTGTAAATGTCACACTTTCCTCCATACAAGTAGTGTCGCCATATCTTCAAGGCGTGTACTACTACCGTTAGTTCCAAATCATGCGTCGGGTAGCTCTGCTCATGTTTCTTTAATTGTCTTGAAGCATAGACTATCACTTTTCCATTCTACATCAGCACACATCCCAATCCTTGCTTGGATGCGTCACCGTATATAACAAACCCTTCCGTTCCTTGAGGTATTGTTAACACAGGTGCTGATATCAACCTTTGTTTAAGTTCATGAAAACTTTGTTCGCATTTATCCGTCCATTGAAATTTTATTCGTTTCCTTGTTAATTGCATCATTGGTCCAGCTATCTTAGAAAATCCCTCTATAAACCTTCGATAATACCCAGCAAAACCCAGAAAACTTCAGCCTTCACCAGCATTAGTTGGTGCTTTCCAGTTGGTTACTACTTCTACCTTTGATGGATCTACTTCAATTCCTTGGGCAGTGACTACATGTCCAAGAAATCCAACTCGTTCAAGCCAAAACTTGCACTTCTTGAATTTGGCGTATAGGTTCTCCTTGCATAGTACCTCTAGGGTTATTCTTAGGTGCTCTTCATGTTTCTCTTTACTCTTGGAATATATCAGAATGTCATCGATGAAGACTATGACAAACTTATCCAAGTATTGATGAAATACACGATTCATCAGGTCCATGAACACTGTAGGTGCATTGGTTAGACCAAACGGCATCACTGTAAACTCGTAGTGTGCATAACGAGTTCTGAAAGCTGTCTTGGGTATATCCTTTGACTCTACTTTCAATCGGTGGTATCCTGATCGTAAGTCGATCTTAGAAAATACCGTAGCTCCTTTCAACTGATCTAACAGATCCTCGATTCTCGGAAGTGGGTACTTATTCTTGATGGTTAATCGATTTAACTCCCTATAATCGATGCACATCCTCATGCTTCCATCTTTTTTCTTCACAAACAACACCAGCGCACCCCATGGAGATACACTTGGCCGTATAAAGCCCATATCTAAGAGTTCTTGCAACTGCTTCTTTAACTCTTGTAGTTCCTTCGGGGCCATTTGGTATGGGGCCCTAGATACTGGTGTCGTTCCGAGAATTAGGTCTATGGTGAATTCCATTTGTCTATCTGGCGGAATACTCGATAGATCTTCTGGAAACACATCTACAAACTCCCGTACCATTGGTACGTCTTCAACCTTCATCGTCTCTTTTTTCCCTCCTGAGATATTTACTAGGTATCCTTGATATGCTCCATTTCTCAACATCTTCCCAGCTTGTAAAGCTGATACTAGTCGAATAAGAGGTTTTATTGTCATTCCAAGGAAAGAAAATGGTTCCTCTCCTGGTTTCTGAAATACTACCTCTTTTTCCTTACATCGGATGGTGGCGTAATTACAACCCAACCAATCCATGCCTAGTATTACATCAAAATCATTCATCTCTATCATGAATAGGTTAGCTTCCAATGGTTTTCCCTCAACTTCGATACTTACTGATTTGGCTATTCTATCAGTACTCAAAGGGTTACCTGTAGGAATGCTAACTTCTAATGTTCCTTCTGACTTATCACAGGTAATACTAGATTTAGCCATAAAAGTTGTTGATACAAAGGAGTGTGTAGCTCTTGATCAAGTAATACATAAGCAGGTGTATTGGCTATCAATAGTATACCTGCTATGACATTCGAGTTTTCTTCTGTATCTTTCTGTGTCAATGCAAAAACTCGTGCTTTTCCCTTCTGGTTTCGGACATTGTTATCATCCTTCTTGGGATCAATGTAGTACAATCCCTCGAAATATGCCCTGACTTACCACATCGAAAATAGGCATTCTTCCCTTGCAAACACACGCCACGATGCATCTTTCCACACGTAGGACATGGCTCTATAACTGGCATAATGCTCTTGTTGGCATAGGCTCCGCCATTAGTTTTCTTGTTCTGCCACTTGCCCTTTCCCTTGTCCTGGACATTTCACTTTCTTTTACCCATATTACTACTGTCCGGTTGCTTGACCAGTTGACTATGTTGCTTGGCGTTAGTCTTCTAATACCAGATGGCATGACCTCTTTCCAGCATTTCATGGTAGGAGGCGAAATGATGGGACATAAGTATCTTGCTTATATCTGGGTTCTACCCTTGTTCAAACCTCTTGACTTTCTTGTCCTCCGTATCCACCAGATGGGGAACATATCTTGAACGTTGGTCGAACTTCCTTTTATACTCAGTCCGGGACATAGTCCTTTGCTTGAGTTGGAGGAATTCACTTTCTTTGTAATCCCTCAAAGACTGTAGGAAGTACTTATCCATTACTTTCTCTTTAAATGACTCCCAAGTCAATGCCATTTGTTGCTCTGGGTCCTCGTCCTTGACATCGATTCCTACCAGTGACTTGCATCACCGGAGAACATGAACTCAGCGCATTGGACCTTCTGGGTGTCCGTGCTCCCTATTAATCGGAATATTTTCTCCAACTTGCGAAGCCATTCTTCGGCTGCAAGTGGATCAGCTGCTCCATTGAAAGTAGGGGGCTTGTGCCATCTAAATTGCTCGACCACTGAAGCATGAGTTGGAAGAGCATTAAGAGGTAATGGTAGGGGTTGAGCTTGGTTCGAGTTCTGCCTATTAAGGTCTTGAACCGCTCAGAGGAGATTTCTTGTCAAGTTGGTTTGGTTTGCGCGGGCCATTTTCCTTTAGACAAAACGTATGGTTCTTATTAGTTTCACATTTCGAATACCAACAAAGAAGATAATTTTTTTATTTCTTGACATAAGGAAACTATTACAAGGATTTAAATCTAATCCTTATAAGTTCTACGGATCTTCTTTGGTGGAGCCTCATCTCTAGAGGAGTCTTCCGCCTCAGGTCCAGACTCTATGTTCACCTCAACCTGTGGCTCGGGCTCAGAATCATTCTTTTCTTCACGCTCTTCCTCTTCATTGAGTTCAATTATTACCTCCGGTTGGGGTTCTAAGTTTTCCCTCCATAGGTCTAGGAGTGAATGGCAATATACTTCAAACACGAATAAATTTGGGTGCTCCTCTAGCATTGTATCCTTAACCACGACTCCCATAACTCCCCATTGAGGTGGGAGGTAGTGTATGAGGTTATCTATAGCCTCCGCATGCGTGATCTCCATTCTAGCATTCATCACTACCATGCATCTCTCATAGATGTCATGTACGTGTTCGTCGAGTGGACGAAGTGGATCAATCACATAGTTTTGGTAAGATTGTATAGCAGTTCTTAGTTTTAATGCTGCTTTATAAGCCCTAGCAGTTCCACGAGCCGTGGTCTTTCTAGCAGTTTGATAAGTCCTAACCATATCTGCTACATAAAGCCTAATTATGCATTTTCATGTCATATCGTACAATTCTTTTGCCCTTAATTACTATCTTTTTTCTCTTTCTTTCTATCTTCCCTTTTATTTTCTTTCTTCTCTATTTTGAAAGCTCTTCTTGTGTGGAATGGTGTGGTGAACCATGAAAATGCCTCCCTCTTATATATGAACATGTTGGTTGGGGTCACTAAATGCATTCTTAAAGGTTGAGTCTTTTCACTTTCTTAGAGTTATGTGTGTAGGTGTAATTTAGGAGGTTAAATGCACAAATTGGTGGGGTTTAACTCTCCAAAATGTGGGTGGTCTCTCCTTGGACATTTAAGAAGGTAATTGAAGAGAGTAAATGTCTAAATTCTAGAAAGAACCCGAGAATTCTTCATTTTCAGGTAACTTCGGTCGACTGGATCGCATCTTCAGTCGATCGAACCTCTGCAGGTTCGAAACCAATTAGCTGTAGGAGCTTTCAGCTGAAGGAGGGTCGATCGAACTGACCAATCGATCGACTAGACTGTGGAGTCGGTCGATCGAACCTCGGTGAAATACGGTAATTAAGTGCCAAGTACGGTATTTTTCAAATAAATGCAAATTTGAACTTTCATGACTTGTGAACATATTGGACTATTTATTGGGCTTCCTTTCCTTATGTGGGCTGGGCCTGAACTTTTCATGAAAAATATTATAAGCCTACTTCAATTAAATCTTCGGGCTTCTACAATAACCATAAGCCACGTTACAACCTTGAAAAGACCTTATGATTTATATAGAGCATGTGGTCTTAATGGTGGCGAATGAGAAGATATGCAAGCTTATGGTAGAACATTTTCATTGGAATGATTTTGAGCGAAACACTCACCCTATTTTAAACACATGAGACTGGAGTGGTCATATTATATTTGTGAGGTTCTACTTGTTTGGTTTACTACATCTTCATTTGGGAATGCTTGCTAGTTGATTATGGGTTGTGGGAAAATTTACTCATGAAACGTTATGCATCTTTGAATAACACAATTTGGTTATTTTTGGAAAATTGAAAATTTGAGTTTTGCCCGAGGACGAGCAAAAGCTAAGTGTGGGAGAATTTGATAGATATGTAAAATGTATGATTTTCTCCCATTATTTATTACGCTTGTGTGTTAAATTAATATCAAAATGTACTTATTATGTCCATATTGTGATTTAGGTGGCAAATCAATGGATAAAGCGTAATTTGAAAGAAAAGAGTCAAAAAAGGACCAAAATGAAAGAAGACAAAAGTTCAGGGACCAAATCGCAAATATCCAAAAGTTGACTCGGAAGTAAAATGAAGAATTGAAAGCTTCAAAGATTAATTGGATGAGGAAATAAAGTTTTGGAGTGAAGAAAGTCGAGAAAAGAAGTAAAGAAGTGAAAAAGTGAAGGAATCGAGAAGTTGAGAACCAAAATATCACAACTGCTTAGTTTTTATAACTAAGTGTTCGCTAGGCAGTTCGGGGGAAGTGGTCGCACCTCCCCAACCGAAATCCAAAGGAGGCTAAATGACTAACCTAAGCGACCGCTTGAGTTAAGCCTAAGCGGTCGCTTCAGCAAAATTTCGGGAAAATTACCCTATTTTTGGAAAGAGACAATCCATCTATGGAAGGATTCTAAACACGTTTCTTGACCTAAAAACTCAACCAGAGGACGGGAATCAGATTATTCATCATCTACCTAGTCTCCTCTTCATCTTCTTTAGGTTTTAAATTGTTTTTCATCATGTGTAACTCAATCTCCAAGTCTTGATCGTGGAAAACGAAGCTTTGGAATCAATTTGATTGTGAGATCCACATTATTTTTAGGTTTTAATTCATGTTTTCTGGTATTAAATGTTCTTCTGCGTATATTTCCATGGATTGAATGTTTGATTGCTAGATCTTGATGGTTTTCATATTTTCCAATCTATTGCTAGATTAATCACCAAATCCGTAATTGTTTGCTTGATGTAATTTGTAAAGCAACTAGAAATTAATAGTTCACTACGTTAGGAATTGTTAATTCTTAGGAAGAACATTTGTCATGATTAAATATAATTCTATATGATTATATTGTTGTGTTCATCGATTTCTCTCATTTTCATTGCAATTGTTGAATTAAATCTTGATGCTTGTTTAGAGTAGTTTGACAATTAGGTTTAATTGAATTGCTGGTAGTTTGATTAATTATAATTAAGGAGAAATAAGATTTTCAACCAACGATGAATGCTTAGAATATGAATTAGTATTTTTATCGTGGATCAATGATCAATTGTGATATTCCAATGGTGGAGTGGACCTAGATCTAGGTTAGTCTTCTAATTATTTTCATAAATCCAATTTACATTTCTTTCAATTGATTTCTTTACAATCCTAGTAATTTCTCACAAAATTCCCCCCATAATTGCATGCAAATCACAACACGTTAAAGCATACACTCTTCGTGGGATCGACCCTTACTCCCACTACTACATTTATTTTAGGAGTTAAGGAACTTATTTTTGAGTGCGTATGACAGCACGCCATAGTCCTAAAGAAATTCGGAATCACGGTGGTAGCTAATGAGGAGAATGAGCTTATATCAACCCGGGTCCAAATGGGTTGGAGGGTTTGTGTTGATTATCGAAAACTTAATTGTGCAACCCAAAAAGACCACTTCCCCTTGCCCTTTATTGATCAAATGTTGGAAAGGTTGGTGGGTCATTCTCATTATTGTTTTCTTGATAGTTATTCAGGTTATAACCAAATTGTGATTAAGCCTGAGGACCAAGAAAGGACGACGTTCACTTAGGGATGGCAATGAGGCGGGTTCGGGACGGGGCACCTCCATCCTGCCCCGCCCTGTCTCCCTCCAACTTCGCCCTGCCCCCATTTCCTGCCCCTCCTTAAACGGGGCGGGGCGGGACGGGATGGGGTGTAGGGCGTATCCGGGGCGGGGACGGGGCAAGAATTTGCCCCGTTTGTTGCCCCATTTTATTTAATTTTTTGTTTTTTTTACATTTTCAAAAATTCGAGTTATGCTATTATTTAAAGTTCAAACCTTAACCCAAAATTTAAAGGTCATTTCATATATTTTAAAAAAATATTTCATAACTATCATGATCCATAATTTCAGATTATATAATTTAATTATAATAAAAAGATTGAATGATCGAATTTATAAATTATATAAACAATTATTAGGTATGTAAAATTTTAAATTAACAATTGTATAATATAATTGTTGGATTAGAAACATGTTAAAAAATTGTAAATACATTCAACAATATTTCAAAACTAACCATTTATTAAAATTCTATTTTTAATTATTTTTTCATGGGGAGGGTTCGGGGCGGGGCGGTGACCCGCCACGGGGCGATCGTTTACACCTCGCCCCGCCCCATCAACCCATCGGGACGGATTTTTTAGGTCCCGTTAGGGGCGAGGTCCCGTCGGGTCAGGGCGAGTTAAATTGTCATCCCTACGTTCATTTGCCCATTTGGAACATTTTCCTATTGCCGCATGCCATTTGGTCTTTGCAATACTCCGACGACATTTCAACGATGCATGATAAGTAGATTTTCTGATTACATTGAAAGCATCACTGAAGTGTTTATGGATGATTTTAGTGTTTATAGTAATACCTTTGATAATTGCTTGCAAAATCTCACACTTGTGCTTAATAGATGTATAGGTGCTAACCTAGTACTTAATTGGGAAAAATGTCATTTTATGGTTGATCAAGGAATAGTATTAGGTCATGTCATTTCATCTAAGGGGATAGAAGTTGATAAATCTAAAATTGATTTAATTCATTCTCTAACCCCTCCAACTAGTGTGAGGGAGATTCGATCCTTTCTTGGTCATGCAGGGTTTTATCGAAGATTTATCAAGGACTTCTCATAGTGTGCTAGACCACTGTGCAGGCTATTGCAAAAAGAGGTGACATTTCACTTCGATGAGGATTGTAAGATGGCATTTGAAAGTTTGAAGGAACTCTTGACTTCGGCACCCATCATACAACCACCAGATTGGAGTAGGCCATTCGAGTTAATGTGCGACGCAAGTGACTTTGCATTGGGGGCAGTTTTAGGACAACGAGTTGGGAAAGCACCACATGTTATTTATTATGCGTCAAGAACTCTGAATGACGCCCAACTCAATTACTACACCATGGAGAAAGAGCTTTTAGTAGTTATTTTTGCCTTAAAAAAATTTCGCTCCTATCTTATTGGCACTAAAGTAACTGTATTTTCTGATCATGCAGCTCTCAAGTACTTGCTTGCCAAGAAAGAGTCAAAATCGAGGCTAATCCGGTGGATACTCATTTTGCAAGAACTTGACCTTGAAATCAAGGACAAGAAGGGGAGTGAAAACTCTGTAGCCGACTATCTTAGTCGCCTTGTTCATGATAAAGAAAGCCTTCCATTGTAAGAGAGCTTCCCTGATGAACAATTGTTCCAAGTTACAGACACACTACCTTGGTTTGCGGACAGGTCAATTACTTGGCCACGAAGAAGATCCCAAGTGACTTGACCGATGCTTGAAGGCAAAAGCTCAAGCCAAATGCTAAGCATTTTATGTGGGACAAGCCATATTTGTGGAAACATTGCCCGGATCAATTGATTAGGAGGTGCGTACCTGAAAATGAATTTCACTCTATAATTTCATTTTGTCATTTCTATGCATGTGGTGGGCATTTTGGTGCCAAGAGGACGGCTCTCAAGGTGCTTGAGAGCGGGTTTTATTTGCCCACCCTTTTTAAGGATGCCTTCATCTTTTGTAAAACATGTGATAGGTGTCAAAGAGTTGGTACGTTGGGTGCCCGAAATCAAATGCCACAAACCCCTTTACTTTTTGTTGAAATTTTTTATGTTTGGGGCATTGATTTTATGGGACCCTTCCCTTCATCATATGGTAATCTTTTCATTATTCTTGCCGTTGATTTTGTGTCAAAATGGGTGGAATCAAGGGCCACTCGAACTAACGATTCTAAAGTGGTTGTAGATTTTGTCAAATCTAACATTTTTGCATGGCACCTCGAGCTATTATTAGTGATAAAGGGACTTCATTTTTGCAACCGCTCCTTTTGGGCCCTACTCAAGAAATACAATATCACGCACAAAGTCTCTACGCCTTACCATCCGCAAACAAGTGAGCAAGTGGAAGTGTTAAATAGGGAGATCAAATCCATTCTCGAGAAAATCGTGAATCCAAATAGAAAAGATTGGAGTCTCCACCTCAACGATATGCACTTTGGGCTTATAGAACGGCGTACAAAACACCGATCGACATGTCTCCTTTTCGGTTAGTTTATGGAAAACCTTGTCATCTATCGGTGGAACTTGAGCACAAGGTATTTTGGGCGATCAAGCAATTTAACATGGACTTTGGAGGCGCGGGCGATCAAAGAAAGCTTCAAATCAGTGAACTCGAGGAAATCCGAAACGATGCTTATGAGAGTTCAACAATTTACAAGAAAAAGACTGAGGCATATCATGATAAAATGATCTCAAGAAAGAACTTTGTTGTGGGGAAAAAAGTTCTTCTCATTCACGCCTTAAGATCTTTCCAGGTAAACTACGTTGTAGATGGCTTGGCCCTTTTGTTGTGACTAATGTCATTCCTCATAGTGCAGTAGAAATTAAAAGCCTCCAAACGGAGAACAAGTTTAAAGTGAATGGGCACCGACTAAAGTCATATCTTGAACTATTCACATTGGAAAACACGGAGGAAGTGCGATTGAAAGATCTAATTGAGGAAGTGTAAAAAGGAAAAAGTCTAGCTAAAGACTATAAAGAAGCGCTGGATGGGAGGCAACCTATTGTTATTCTTTTTGACATTCTTTTGTGATCACATCTTTTTAGACATTGATTATTTTTTTTTTCCCCATGTGACAGATTCTCAATTGCCGAACCTTAACTTGGAGCGTTAATGAACGCAAAAGGGCCACAATCATTCGCACAACCATCACCGTCAAAACCAACTTTAGGGGAGTATTTGTACCTCTTGCTCTGTATATTTCTTACTTTTACATCGAGGACAATGTACCGTTTAAGTTTGGGGGTGTGGTGTTGTGATTATGCTTGTTCTTTGTGCTAAATTGTGTGCTATTTGCTACATTGTGTGTGCACTACAATTGTTTTTTCTTTTTTCGCTAAATCTTTTCATCAAAACTCAATTTCGGGCTAATTAGTTGCGTTTTATGCTTATGTGTGGAGTTTGATAGCTTTGCTAGTTTGTTTTCGAGTTAATGCATTACACGGATTTATGAAGTGTGAACATGAATGCTATTTGTTATTTTTCATATACTTATTCCATGTTGGACTCCTTATTGAACACTTGTGTCATGAGATTCATTGCATGCATTGATGGTGGCACTTGAGGTTGGTTGAGAACTTAGATAACCATGTCGATGAAAATTCTTCAATCACTACCTATAAAAGTATAAGTTTGAGGGTGGTTGAGCCGGTGAAGGAGATTATTTAGAAGTGTATTGATTCCTTGTTCAAATGATTGGATGTTGTGGAGTGCTATCTATAAAAAAAAAAATTTGTAGGAAAAAGTTGCCTACCTTAAGGAGTGTGAGTCAGCATTGAGTAATCCGCCCCTATCCATTATTATGTGTGGGAGACGATCTACCAATGAAGAAGGCTACCCTTATGGATCAGTGCGTGAACTACCTACATTGGAAAAATGAAGCAAAAAGAAAAGGAATAAGAATCCGTTGTTGTTGAGTGATTGATGATACGGCGTGATTAGCCTAATAAAAGTTTGTGGTTTTAGCACTTGAAGTTTTGGGGAATTTATACATGACATGATGATCAATTTTACCGGTTTGATCCAACCAAGCTTGAGCGGGAAAGATCGAGTGATTTGAGAACAACCTTGAGTTTGGCACCTTGGGCTAGAGAGAAAATATCAATTTTGGGAGACTGTGCTTCCTATGAGCGAGAAAGGAAAAACTTGACATCTTGAGGGTCGGGAAACCACTAACTTGTGTATTGCGATGAATTGGTTGACAACACATACACGAGTCTAGCATGGTTTGAGTTTCAAAGTGTTTTGTGGCAGCATTTTTGTAAACATTTCATAAGTTGTGTTAGTGTGATGGTTGGAGCAAAGTGGCAAGTTATCAAACTATTGGAATGTTTGTCATTATTATAGTATTGTTTGGTTTTAATTTGTGTATTTGTGTGCTTGTTTGTTTAGCTCGCACCTATTTATACCTTTAAATTTAAATGATGGTGATTACGCCCAAAGTTTACCGCGGTGTTGTAGTGTAGCTTTGGGGTGTCGTATCCACAGAGAGATGGAAAAATTATTAAAGGTTTCAAAAGTGGTGATTTGTTCTCTCAAAGTTTGCAAGAAAGTTTGGTTATTGAAAATTAAATCAATATCAAAGTTTTTGGGATGAAATTCAGTAATTAAAATAGTGAAGCTCAGAATTTCCTCATCCGGATTAGATTATTCAATGTCAATCATTCAAATTAATAACACAATTAAAGGCTTTCGTCCCGACACTTTAATCGGAAGATTTATCGTTTAAGACCAAAATAATTCATACATGTACTCTTAAATTCTAAATTCTCTTCACAATTCACGAATTTGTTTATTGAAATTAGATTACAAAACGACCATATACTTATAGCATAGGGCAGTAAATAATCTCACCAATAAATTCGTGAAACTGAAATTCAATAATTAATTCGATTAAACAATGGAGAAAACATGATTAAATCCATGAACAATCGAATAATTATTAACCCAATTTCAAGATAATTCATAAAGATGAAAATCTAGATTTAACATTTAAGATCAATTTGATTCACAATTGTACTTCTAGATTTAGGATTCCTTTCACAATTTTCACAAGCAATTATTAAAATTAGATTATAAACCAACCACATACATGTAGCATAAAGTTGTAAATAATCACATCAATAATATCAATGCAAGAAATATTCAACAAATACTTCGATCATTCAATAGAAAGAACGTGATTAATCCTATGAAAAA
The DNA here is from genome assembly GCA_019395295.1 of Osmanthus fragrans. Classification (NCBI taxonomy): domain Eukaryota; kingdom Viridiplantae; phylum Streptophyta; class Magnoliopsida; order Lamiales; family Oleaceae; genus Osmanthus; species Osmanthus fragrans. The sequence goes on from CM033353.1 coordinate 11,954,643, forward strand.
CCTAATATAAGTTAAACCAAATTCTTCATAAATTCATAAAGATAAGAATCCAGATCTACAAGTGTTTATTAAAATAAATACCAAATGTTTGAATAATCGACATGAATTCCCCAAAATTGGATGAGTTCCTTCTTTGCTTCACATAATTCTTTAGCCTTCCATGGAGTTTTCTTGTTCCCAAGGTGAAACGAATTGTTCCAAGATGAAGAATGATCGAAAATCCCTCTTCTGGTCGACTTTAGGGTGAGAAAAACGCGTCCAAAAACTTTCCATAGTTGATTTGGTTGATTTCCGGAAATAAAAGATTTTTGGCCCGGTTTATACCAATGCGACCGCATGGTATAAATCCATGCGGTCGCATGGAACAAAGTAATTCAACCCTGAAACTCTCGGGAATAGCCATGCAGCCGCATGTGTTTATAACCATGCGACCGCATGGTTTTGCCAATTTTCCGCCGGACAGCTTTCAGTGTTTTAGTCATATCTTTCTCTCTCGATATACGATTGAGGTGATTCAAAGTGCGTTGGAAAGCTGACTCGATGGGCTACAACTTTGATTCAGATGTCGACTTCCAATTCGATCTTATACCATGTGAAAATGATCTAAATACGAGGCTGAAAATCGATGTAAAACTTTTCAGCATACGTGATGACGTTTTGACTATATTTCATCCCGTCGACTTCTTTCCTCATCGAATTGATGCCGAACACCCTCAAATCTTCATATCTTCATTTTTCCTTCCGAGTTATCTTTTGGTATTTGCAATTTGGTCCTTGAACTTTTGTTTCTTCCATTTTGATCTCTTTTCACTTGTTTCTTCCATTTTTCACCTGTTTCACCCATTTGCCACCTAAACCAAGATATAGAAACATTTAGTGCATTTCGGTGTCAAATAATCATATAAATGAAAATATTAAAGGGTGAAAACGTAACAAATGTGCTATTATCACACCCCCCAACTTGCTTATTGCTAGTCCCTAGCAATTTAATGCAAAACAAAACAATCAAAGACTAGTCAACGTCGCAAGTCAAATTATCAAGTTCTAATTTACCACAATGCATGCTCTTTTCAAACTCAACACCACAAAGAAATCAATAGTGTTATGATCACCAAAATGTCAAAAATATATGCCAAATGTGTAAGTGTGTGTCAAGCCATAACCATCTTACCACTAGCCCTAACACATGCAACATCAAGTATATCTCGAGTTAAAGATTCAGCTCCATAACTCACGGGTATCAAAGTGTTTAGTACGGGATTTCTCTCTATGGAGTTGAGAATAGGATACGCTCAAATATGGAGGCCTAAATATTCATGCACAAGTAATAAGCAAACATTGATCCTCTGATAGACATACTTTCAAATGAGAATCTATCAACTTCTTACCACAGCCTACTTGGGATCCAAACGGTCAATACAAAAGGTTGGACGAAGTTTAGGTTGGGTTTTATAAGACTAAGAGGTATAAGATTCAAAGCACTTCCAAGCATGCAACCAAGTACATTATCAAGCATTTCTAATTAGCATTTCAAATTGATCACAGCTTTCATTAAGTACCATTTGTTGACATTTCAAACCTTAAAGTCAATCAAGTAGAGCATCTTCAATGATTTTTTTTTTCAATTTTTGTTTTTTTTTTCACTTGAATCCACCCCAACTCTTGTCATTCTTCTTGCTTCTATTCTTCACAAATCGCATCTAATACTTACTACACACTTGGAAGTAAAAGAAGTGGAAAAATAAGCATATATTTCGGTATGGAAAAGTATGGATAATGTATGTGCAAGAAGGGAAAGGTTATACATGTGTATATGGCTCAAAGTGGCGACTAGGGGCTGTATTTATTGCAAAGAAAACGTTTGAGAGGCTCAAATATTGATCCTAAATTGACCTTCGTCATATCCCAAGTAATCCACTATCTTACCACAGACCATGTAATGTTATTCTCACAAAAGTTTCCAATTCACAAGATCAATGGATGCTTACCACCATTTGTAGTGTGATATGACTCTCAATTCTCACCAATTCTCACATAAAGAAACTTCAACGAGAGACTCCTCTAGCCACATGTGTTAAACAACCATCTTACCACAAGGCTTGTGTGCATAAAAATAATTCAACAAGTGTCTTGGCAACTAGACTTTCATAACAAAATTAACTCCTAGTGGCATATTTTGTCATTCAAGGGCACAACATGCAGCAAATCAGAGACTTAAGAGAAAAAAATTTAAACCAATCATAACAAATTCAACAAGAGTACATGATAATCATGGTAGAATCCAAAGTAACTCTCCCCCCAACTAAATATTGCATTGTCCTCAATGCATAAACATGAATACTAAATAGGGAAGGAAAGATATCACCTGGAGACGGATGTGAGTCAACATAAGCACGAAGAAAGGTGAACCTGGAAGTTCTCAATGGGATGGTAATGCAAGAAAAAGAACAAAAATAACTAAAATATGAATGCAAAAACAAAAAGAAATGAAATGAATAAACTTCCCATGGGTTGCCTCCCAAGCAGCGCCTTTGTTTATCGTCGTTGGCTCGACCCAATGTTCCCATTTTTAGCCCGCATCTAGCTAGGGCGATCTCAAGTTTCCTTGCAGTGCATTAAACTCATTGCCCAAAACCATCGGTGCAGCTCCTCTGCCTCCATCTAATACATGTGTGGGGTCACTAGGAGTGGGCTCAAAATTTGTCGTGGGGGCCTGCAACATAAAAGGTAGAGTCCTCTTGTTAGAAACTGGTGATATAAAATAAGGACTATTACCTGTCTCGTGATCTGTTTTCTCCACGATGTCCAAACCATCTGGTTCTGGAAATTCCTGTGCTGGTCCAAGGAACATATTATCTGCTACCTCTTGTGTGAGTGTGTCAATCATGTGAGTTTGTTGACACTCATCATCTTCCTTTGGCTGTCTGGTGATATGAAAAATGTTGACTTCTAGAGTCATATTCCCAAAGGATAATTTCATGAGACCATTTCTACAATTAATCAAAGCATTAGCAGTAGCGAGGAATGGTCTACCAAGAATGATAGGAATTTTAGAAGCAACACTCACATTAGCTTTTACATCCACGACTAAGAAATCAACGGGATAGTAAAATTTATCAATTTGAACCAAGACATCTTCAATTACTCCCCTAGGTTTAATAGTGGACCTATCAGCTAATTGTAGGGCAACAGAGGTAGGCTTTATCTCACCTAATCCTAGCTGCGAGTAAATAGCATAAGGCATGAGATTGACACTAGCCCCTAGATCAAGAAGAGCTTGTCCAATCTCATGGTTTCCGATGATGCAAGAGACAGTAGGACAACCAGGGTCCTTATACTTTGGTGGTGTCCTTTGTTCAATGACAGCACTCACATGTTCAATCAAAAAGGCAGTTTTCTTGACATGATGTTTCCTTTTGACAGTGCATAAGTCCTTAAGGACTTTAGCATAAGCAGGAACCTGTGAAATCACATACAAGAAAGGCAGATTAATTTTCACTTGCTTTAGGTGCTCCAAAATCTCGCTATGATGGCCAGCAGATTTCGAGGTGGACTTTAGAGCTTGAGGGAAAGGTACTCTCACTGAATGTTCCACTACCTCCTCACTAGGGCTGTTCTCATTCGATTCACTAGACTCTTTTTCTGTTTCCCTAGGTTTGGAAGTTGGCTCTAAGACTTTCCCTAAATGTGTGGTTATGGCATTCACTTCCCTAAGATTGGTCTCATGTGGTCCTGAAGTTTGTGCCATGTGTTGCCCCCTAGGATTTGGTTGCGCTTGGGCAGGAAATTTTCCATGCTCTACTACAGCTAAGGCATTGATCAGTTTAGACATGACTTTTCATTTCTTTGTTTTCCTCAACAATTTGAGTAATCACAGTCTCAAACTTTTGGTTTGTTTTACTTTGTGCCTCGATGAATGCATGTAGAGTGTCTTCTAAGGAATTCCTAGACGATACGGGTTGATGTGAGGGTGCAGTGTAAGCTCTATTGAATTGGGAAGGTTGCTGGTTTTTAGATTTCCAGCTGAAATTAGGATGATTTTCCCACCGAGTTATAGGTCTCAGAGTAAGGGGTATGGGGTTTTTGATATACACCTAAAGTATTACAGTGTGCCTCATAAAGTCCCCTCATCTCAGCATAAGTAGCGCATTCTTGCACAGGGTGGTCACTTCCTCCACACACAAAACAATTACCACTGGACTCAACACGGGATGCACTATGTACAGATTTCGAGTCTCTAGCACGTAAGGTCTCAAGTTCTTTAGTTAGGGCTTCTACCTTTGCTCTAAGGCTATCTTCCTCCCTAAGGTGATATATACCTGTACTAGTGGGATAACTTGCGGGTCGTGACCTATTAGTACTCTCAGTGGCACTAGGTCCGGTCCTTGTATGAGCTTTCTCAGCTAGTTCATCTAGGTATTCCATGGCTTCGTCAGGATCCTTTCGTAAAAATTCACCATTGCACATCATTTCTACGAATTGGCGCTCCCTAGGTGATAATCCCTCATAGAAGAAACTCACTATACGCCAACTCTCATAAACATGGTGGGGACAAAGGCTTTGTAGTTCTTTAAATCTTTCCCAGGTCTGATATAGGGTCTCACTATCCTTTTGACTAAACATAGAAATTTGTTTTTTAAGTGCGTTAGTCTTATGGTGGGGAAAGTATTTATTAAAGAAGGCTTGAGTCATTTCATCCCAGGTGCCAATCGAACGTGGTCTCAATGAATACAACCAGCTTTTTGCCCTTTCCTTAAGGGAGAATGGAAAGAACTTAAGCCTAATTGCATCCACTATACCATGTTGATTGTGGAAGGTTGCTACTGCCTCCTCAAATTCCCTAATATGCACATACGGGTTTTCATTTTCAAGTCCATGGAAATTTGGGAGAAGTTGAATCATTCCAGGATTAAAATCTACACGTGGCATATTGGGTGGGAACATAATACATGATGGTGTAGATGTGCGTGTGGGGTGAAGATAATCATGCAAAGTTCTGTAAGGTGCATCATGCTCACTATCAGACATTGTGTTACGTGATGTGGTGGTCGTGGCAATAGATGTAGTGTCAAAAATAGGGTTAGGAAGAGATTCAAACACTGGACGAAGTCTTTCGGTAGAGCTTCCTATATCACCTCGATCCCCTTTTGCTAGAAGATCCTTCAATTTGTTGTACCGTCTCCCCGGCAACGGCGCCAAAATTTGATTACGCCCAAAGTTTACCGCGGTGTTGTAGTGTAGCTTTGGGGTGTCGTATCCACAGAGAGATGGAAAAATTATTAAAGGTTTCAAAAGTGGTGATTTGTTCTCTCAAAGTTTGCAAGAAAGTTTGGTTATTGAAAATTAAATCAATATCAAAGTTTTTGGGATGAAATTCAGTAATTAAAATAGTGAAGCTCAGAATTCCCTCATCCGGATTAGATTATTCAATGTCAATCATTCAAATTAATAACACAATTAAAGGCTTTCGTCCCGACACTTTAATCGGAAGATTTATCGTTTAAGACCAAAATAATTCATACATGTACTCTTAAATTCTAAATTCTCTTCACAATTCACGAATTTGTTTATTGAAATTAGATTACAAAATGACCATATACTTATAGCATAGGGCAGTAAATAATCACACCAATAAATTCGTGAAACTGAAATTCAATAATTAATTCGATTAAACAATGGAGAAAACATGATTAAATCCATGAACAATCGAATAATTATTAACCCAATTTCAAGATAATTCATAAAGATGAAAATCTAGATTTAACATTTAAGATCAATTTGATTCACAATTGTACTTCTAGATTTAGGATTCCTTTCACAATTTTCACAAGCAATTATTAAAATTAGATTAGAAACCAACCACATACATGTAGCATAAAGTTGTAAATAATCACATCAATAATATCAATGCAAGAAAGATTCAACAAATACTTCGATCATTCAATAGAAAGAACGTGATTAATCCTATGAAAAACCTAATATAAGTTAAACCAAATTCTTCATAAATTCATAAAGATAAGAATCCAGATCTACAAGTGTTTATTAAAATAAATACCAAATGTTTGAATAATCGACATGAATTCCCCAAAATTGGATGAGTTCCTTCTTTGCTTCACATGATTCTTTAGCCTTCCATGGAGTTTTCTTGTTCCCAAGGTGAAAAGAATTGTTCCAAGATGAAGAATGGTCGAAAATCCCTCTTCTGGTCGACTTTAGGGTGAGAAAAACGCGTCCAAAAACTTTCCATAGTTGATTTGGTTGATTTCCGGAAATAAAAGATTTTTGGCCCGGTTTATACCAATGCGACCGCATGGTATAAATACATGCGGTCGCATGGAACAAAGTAATTCAACCCTGAAGCTCTCGGGAATATCCATGCGGCCGCATGGATTTGCCAATTTTCTGCCGGATAGCTTTCAGTGTTTTAGTCATATCTTTCTCTCTCGATATCCGATTGAGGTGATTCAAAGTGCGTTGGAAAGCCGACTCGATGGGCTACAACTTTGATTCAGATGTCGACTTCCAATTCAATCTTATACCATGTGAAAATGATCTAAATACGAGGCTGAAAATCGATGCAAAACTTTTCAGCATACGTGATGACGTTTTAACTATATTTCATCCCGTCGACTTCTTTCCTCATCCAATTGATGTCGAACACCCTCAAATCTTCATATCTTCATTTTTCCTTCCGAGTTGTCTTTTGGTATTTGCAATTTGGTCCTTGAACTTTTGTTTCTTCCATTTTGATCTCTTTTCACTTGTTTCTTCCATTTTTCACCTGTTTCACCCATTTGCCACCTAAACCAAGATATAGAAACATTTAGTGCATTTCGTTGTCAAATAATCATATAAATGAAAATATTAAAGGGTGAAAACGTAACAAATGTGCTATTATCAGATGGTAAGGTTTTCATTGATTATTCATCGCTTATTTTAGTTATTTTTATTTTTTAGGTGAAAAAACCGAGTCGAGTATTGATGTGAAGAATTTGCGCGAGAAAAGAGTCAAAAGATTTAATATGTAAAGATTCTGAAGTTTGGCGATAATTACCATCACTTGTTCTTTGAAGTATTGTGGCTTGAGGGGATGAATTCGGGTGCAAAACTTGAGAAGATAATGAAGTTGGGTCCACAAATCTTAAATAGGTGCAACATAGATTAGCATTTCACGCCATTACGCTTGGAAGTCAGAAAATTAGGCAGCTGGAAATGTACTAGCAGATTATTAACTCAGCTGAAGTGCAGAAAATGGTAGAACTGTGCGTACGCACGCTTGCTTGATACAGCGTTTGAAGGTAACTTGCATGTACCATGCGTACACACAGACAAAGCCATGCGTACGCATGGACAATTCTAAAGCAAAACCCGGGAAAAACGCGAAGTCTGATTTCAAATGTTTTCTCGGCCCATTTCGACCCGACTCGTCTCCCAACTTCTCTACAATATAAATACCACTTATGAGACCACTTCTAGGGCACGAAAATCTAGAGGGAGCCAACCGAAGAAGAGTGAAATTTTTGGGAAAATCTGCAACATAGGGGGATTCTTGGAGAAGAAGAAGAAGAAGAAGAAGAGGCCCTTTTGAGATTGAAGATTCATTCATCCATCTTCACTTCAATAAGCTTTTTCTTCTCTTTACTTTGATTTTCACATATGTGTTGTAGTTGTATACATTATGAGTGGCTAAACCTAGATGTGACTGGGGATAATTTTCGACCCGAGAAATGAGTCTCCAATTGTTTTGTATTATTTAGTTCTTTTGACTAATGTGATTAATCAATTGTGTTTATTGTTTATATTGTTCTTCTCGATTATTTAGGAGTGCTACTAGATTTTTGAGTAGTTTCAATATATGCTATTTTGAGATTTTTAGTACGTAATCGCTAATTTGACCAAAACCTAGTAGCAAGTATATTTTAATTGACGGTAGTACGTAATCACTATTCAATTGAATATACGTGGATTAACACTTAAGTTAGTAAATCGAGCCTTCGAGTTTGCACTTAATTCAATTCGACTCTATCGTTTTAATGCTTTTGTAAAATTAAATCTAGCGAGCTTATCGTAGGTTGTTTAATGAATAGGGTAGGGTAACGAGTTTATCTTATTCAACTAAAATATAAGGTGAGTTCGAGGTAGTCAAGACTTTGATTATTTTCGAATTGTTGTTAATCGTGTGAATGAAAATCTTTTGTGAAATTGGATTGAAAAATCATTCTCGCAGTAAAGAATTATCCCTCGATCACACACTCTCTTTTGTTGATCAATCGCCTCCGTTGTTGAATTTAATTTCATTCCATGTATCATCCCATTTCCATTTTTAATTTGTTGTTTCTTTAGTTTAACAAATCACGAACCTCCTCCATTTATGTGCTTCGCCATTTATTTTCTTTTCCACAATTAATATAATTGAAACAATCTTCTGCGGGAAATGACCTTTACTTATCATTGTACTGTTTGAACGACATATTTTGCAAAGTAAGGAATTAATTTTTGACACCCCTTTAGTATGGATAATTTTAAACCGATAGCAACTCCTTTGATTCAAAATGTAAGTCTGATGAAGAATGATGATGCCAAGAAAATTGATGCTAAGGTATATAGAAGCATTGTTGGATGTCTGCTCTACCTCACAGCAGCTAGACCTGACTTGACTTATGCTGCAAATATCCTTTCCAGATTCAGAGAAAAGCCTAGTGAATTGCATTTTCAGGCAGCTAAAAGAGTCTTTAGATATGTTAAAGGAACAGAGGACTTTGGAATCTGTTTTAAAAGGTCAGAAGATTGGAAGTTAAGTGGCTATACAGATAGTGATTGGGCTGGAAGTCCAGATGATATGAAGAGCACATTAGGATACATATTTTATGTTGGATCTAGCATCATTTGTTGGAATTCATCAAAGCAAAAAACAGTGGCTCAGTGGACTCCAGAAGCTGAATACATTGCTGCATCAGAAGCCACCAATCAAGCTGTGTGGTTAAGAAAAGTACTGGAAGACTTGAAGTGTAAATCAGATGAAGCTTCCATCATATTTTGTGACAATCAGAGTGCAGCAGCTATGGTTAGGAATCCTGCGTTCCATGGCCGAACTAAGCATATCAAGATCAAATATCATTCAATTAGGCAGGCTGGATAGATAGCACTTTCTGTGAATGGAAGGGCACCAGGTGCCTTACCAAGTAATACTGAAGTGAATCCCAGGGAACAATGTCAAGTCATTACTACAAGAAGTGAGGTTCAGTTACCAGAGATCAATGTGAAGAAAATGGCTCAGACAAGAAAAGGTACTGACCTCTGATGAGGAGCATGTGGAACAAACTGAACAAACAACAGGAAAAATAACAAACCAGAGTTCAGGTACACCAAAGGTTAAGGCAACCGCTCCTATCAACCCTTATGAGCCTCCTATTCCATTTTTCTAGAGGTTGAAACAGCATAAGTAGGAGTAACAATACAAGAAATTCCTCAAAGTCTTCACGAAAGTCCATATAAACATCCCATTCGCAGAAACACTATTCAAAATGTCTAGCTACGCCAAATTCCTGAAAGACATTCTATCAAATAAACGAAAGTTAGAGGAACATGAAACAATGATGCTAACTGAGGAGTGCAGTGCTAAAATTCAGAAAATGCTCCCAAAACTGAAAGATCTAGGGAGTTTTACTATACCTTGCACTATTAGGAAATGCTACTTTGATAAAGCTCTATGTGATCTTGATACAAGTGTTAATCTAATGCCTCTTTCTGTTTTCAAGAAACTCGAATTGGGTGAAGCCAAAGCAACTACAGTGAAGCTGCAATTAGCTGATCGATCTTTGACACATCCAAGGGGGTAATTGAAGACGTGCTAATCAAGGTGGAAAAAAATCATATTTCCTATCAATTTTCTCATTCTAAATATGGAAGAAGACAATGATGTACCACTTATCTTGGGCAGACCATTCCTAGCTACCAACAGAGCTCTAATGATGTTCAGAATGGACAATTAAATCTGAAACTTGGCGAGGAACATATCACTTTCAACGTGTTCAAAGCTATGAACTTTCATGCTGAGTTAGATAGGTGCTTTCAAATTGATGTGGTGCAAGACACATTTATGTTTCAGAACTTTTCAAACACTTCTGAGGATTGTAGTGTACATTCTCATCCCAAACAAAATCATGAGAAACAAGAAGCTACATTGTTGAGTTCGAGGCAGATGATGATGAAAAATCAAATGACGTAGATAAGGGTAGGGTTAAAACTTGGAGGAAAGCTGCAGTAAGAAAACAATTATCATTGAAGAAGCTAATCAGGACCTATAAGGCTATTTTCAACGTGCCTTAACAAACTAACATGGTGAAGTCGAGCAATCATTTATAAAAAAGCCCTGGTTGAGAGGTAACCTAACATCTCTACCCTTTTATTTATTTCACTTTATGCATTAGCATAGGAACTTTTCATGATTGTGTACACTTTTGGTAGTTTTAGGTCATCGATCACCTATTTAGTTCACAAAGAGTCTATGCATGGTTCATACGAGTTTTAAATGCGTTATGCACGAATTATGAGGTGTTGAAATCATGTTTGGGATATTTGGGGTCGAAGTCATGCATTTCGAGGCAACAAGAAATTTTCTAAGTTTTTCGGAACAATATTTACTTTCAGGTTTAAAAGTGATTTTGAAAATGATATCATGGTACACACGTACCCGATATGGTTTAAAATGTGTTTTGATAAGTTTTGAGGGTGGTGGATGGTCGAATGGAATCATAGATGAAAAATCGGGAAGTTAGGGAAAATTAACTTAAAAGTAATTCTTTGAAGAGTTCAATGTGTTTTGAATTTTTTTTCACATTGCACACTCATTACACTCAATTTACCTTGTTAGGCACGAAAATAATGTTTTGATGGTTAAGTGTGAAAATCATGTATCTCGAGAGCAAAAAAATCGTGATTTTGTAGAAATTTGGCCAAAATCGAGTTTATGTCGTATTGATTGCATTTTCCAAGTTTTTCATACCACAAACATTCAACTTATGCAAATAACTTGTCTAGCACGAGAATCGAGGTTTCGGGTGTCGGGATGTGTCGAGAGTTGAAATTTTTTAAAATAGGCAAACTACCCCTTTCTGGTAGTCCATGCCATGCGGTCGCACGAACCATTACTGAGCCAAACTGGCTACAACATCCTTACTCCATGCGACCTCATGGAGTTACTCTATACGGTCACATGGAGTTAATTTTAAGACAACTAGTCCATTTTTTTTAACTATTAAACACGCCACTCACAACACTCATCTCACGGCTGCCCATCTTCTCTCACAGTGTCTCTCGAGTTCCTCCTTCTACTCTATGCACACGAAGCATCAACAACGCATAAATTCACACACGGGTTTATCTTTCCATCCCATACAGACGAGTTCAACCCTACATTCAATTCATCTCCCTCGAGACTTCAAGGTAATTTCTTTACTTCTCCTCTCAATTATTTAAAGTTTTAGTTGGTTCAATTGAAGGAGTTTGGGATAGGTAGATTGTTTGTTTTAGATGTGTAATTGTTGTGTGACAAAAAAATTGGTTTAATTCAATATCCAATGCCTTGGGACCCTTTAAGAAAATCTAGTGCGTGCAATGTGTTTGATGACTTGCCTAGGTGTACATTTTTGTGAATATCGAATTTCTCCTAGTTGCTATGAACTTTGAATTGCTTATTGTGTCAAAATTTATTGACAATTACATGGAAGAACACCAAACCTAAATGTGGTACACATAGGCACATCATATCTAGGCACATGGAGCTTCACGTCACCTATTTTGCCCATTGGTTATGTCTAAATGACCTAAATATTGAATATACGCTAGAGTAACATAAGTATTTTCATATGCCCGAACATCGCTCGAGGAAATTTCCACTTTTCTCGATGATTCCCGGAGATGAAAGTCCTCGGTTGGACTTGCATGACTTTGAGAAATTTGACAATTTAGGTTTGTAAGTCACGAATTCGCCTTTATATGCTCATAACCATGTTGTGTTGCACATTCCATCGACCTTGGCTAAGTCATGTCACCTCATGCCACCTCGTGTCACGTCGCGTTACCCTAAGTCACCTACTTCACACCTCATTTTGCCAACCCAAATGACGTCCAAATTGCATGAATTTTGGATATGTGTTAGAGTAATATGAACAATTTCATATGCCTAGAGATCGCTCAGGAAAAATTTGGTTGTTCTCGAAGATGACCGGGGTTGAAAGTCCTTGGTCGATCACAGGTAAAAATTGGAAAATTGCGTAACTTAAGTTCATTTCGGGTTTGTGAGCCATACTTTGGTTATCTTTAAGAATATACCTCACCTCTTCACTCATTTCATTATGCATGGCATAGTTACATCGCTTTATATCTCGTTTGGCCTACTTACTTAATGTCTTTCAATGCTAACACGGTTTCCATGCGTTTTGAAGCAAGTTTGGGAGATTTGTGCATTGATTCACCTTCTTTCATACCTTATACCCATCTTTTGTGCTGTGACGTCTAATTATCATGCTTTGCATTTTCGCAGGATGCCACCAAAGAGGACTTCAAAGGGAAAGGAGAAAGTGGGTTCTACATCCAACAGTAAGCGTATGAGGAAAACTGACAGGATAAGGAGTTCTTAACTCCAGAAGTCGTCTCCTGATATTCAAAGATCATTAGCTACTGGGCTTTACTTGACGAAAGGCCGGTAAAACTTGCAGATTTTCTAGGTTTTGAGTTGATCACCCTCATTCATAATTGTAGCTGGGAAAAAGTGGTAGAGAGACTACACCCCGTATATGAGAGCTTGGCTCAGGAGTTCTACGCAAACTTTAATAGTGAAATTGACACACTAGGATCAGAGCATCTACACCAGACATGGGTCTGGGAGAAATTGATCATGTTCTCGCCCAAGGTGAGACATGATTACTATTAGCTCTCTTGGGACAATGTGGTCCCCATCCCTAGGAATTTCCATTGGCCTGAAGTGGCTGAGGTATTATTGAGGCGTGAAAATGTATGGCCACTATAGACTGCTGTGTGGCATCAGATTGAGCTCACATCATCCATAACCATTCTATGGCTATTCATGTGCTAAAATGTTAAACCGACCACACACCGTACTACATTCACCAATCATACAACAAGCTTTATCTACCATCTGGTTCGGGGCCAGAAGATTTATCTTGCCACATTCATTTATAAGCAGATACATACACTAGGTACTTGGGGAGATCGATGTTGCTCACTAATATTTCCCAGTTTGATCAGTGGCATTGCAGAGCTGCAAGCATTACCATCCCATTCGGGGAGCTTCCAGAGCGATCGAGCCCATTTATCAAGCACACTACATGGGAAGCTCAGGAGCGAGCTTGGGTGAGGCACCGAAAGACAGTAGCAGGCTATCCCTGGACATGAGACAATTGAGGATGTTGACATGCCTCAGGTAGCATCACCGCCACAACCGCCTGTTGGTGTTGATACACAACATTTGAGGTAGATTTTCACCACCATGACCAGTTTTAGCTGGGATATTCAGAGCCTCCAGCAAGCCTTTGGCACTTTGAGCACCGACATGCAAATTGTGCTACGAGACTTGTAGCACACAAATCAGAGGAGTTTTCCTATCCCCTCATTTTGTTTTGTATCAATTATTGTCCTTCAAATTTTGTATTAAACTTTCACATTATGCACATTGGGACAATACTATATGTAAGTTTGGGGATGGTAGAATTTGCATGACTTTTTGTTACTCATCGATCATTGGTATATGATTTACTGTTTTTGTGTGTTTGTATGCTTATACGTTTAAATAAAGAATAAAAATGAAACTGATTTTTGCTTATTTGTTTTATTTTGTGTACTTGTGTGGGTTTTATAGCCGTGCCGGCAATGATGTGAATACTGGAATAGGTATGAAGTACGGATAGTGGAAATTGTGCATGTCTAGATTAACCAATATTTTTCTATGTTAAACTTGACATTTCTTGCGCACATCACTCATGTTAAGTTGATGATTGATTTCATTATTTATAGAAGATCTCAACATAATAGGTTGAACCGAAAAAATATCTATATTACTTATTGAAAATCCATTGTTTTAGTAGTTTGGAGATGATTTAGCTATTGCGAGAAAACATTGAGATGAGTAGGGACTGATGAGAACCACGTAGCAATGATCATTACGCAACCGTGCAAAAGATTGAAAATCCCAAGAAAGCCCAAAAGATAATCCGGTTTAGAGTTTGAACCAAGAACAATGAACAAGCAACCAAACAAAAATGAAGTTTGAATGACCTCTTGATTACACAACTCGTGAACCACACCCTATGTTGAACACCACAAGAAAATCTTGATAAGTTCACGATGTTCAATGAAGAATAAGATTGAAAGCACAAATGCCTCTCTAGTTTAATTGTCAAATTGTCAAAAGTTCCCATACAATGAAATTGAGAAAGTATTTATACTAACACAAGAAAACCTAATGAAAAATAGAAAATAAGCTTAGAATCTTGCAAAGTTGGAAAGAAAATAGAATTCTAGTCAAATTTGGTAATTCCCGGAAATTGGCAAAAATTTCCTAAAATTTCCTCTATGCGACCGCACCGTTGTTTGGCTTGCGGTTGCATGGTTCATGACCTAGCTGTCCCTTTAGTCCCTGCCAGTGTCTGTACAACCGCACAGGATTTATTCCTTGTGGTCGCATGGCTTTGATGCGAGCCGCCTTCTTCCGTTGCTTCTAACACATTGGTCTAAGATGTTTCAGAACTCGACCCCAACATGAAATTAGCTTATTTTCTCGTATAGGTCATGACGTCGTCCACCATTGCTTGCACAAGTAATCCCATTGCTTGATTTACCCATTTTGACCTTGATCGCATCATCGGTCCTCCTTCGATAATCAACAGGTCTCGTCTTGGGCTCGGCTTCTGGATCATATCATCTTATCCCTTTTCAAAAGAATTCGATCTCGAATCTGTACTTGCATCAAAGAGAGAGATCGAAAACATTAAAAGTTACTGAAACATTATACTCACCTGGAAGATCCAATTTATATTCATTGTCGTTGATCTTCTCCACAAGTTGAAATGGATCATCCCCTCATGGTTGCAACTTTGATTTCCTCTGCTCTGAAAAGTGCTCATTTCTGAAATGTACCCAGACCCAATCTCCAGGTTCAAATGTCACACTTCTCCGACCCTTGTTTGCTTGTGATGCGAAGTGTTTGTTTTTATTCTCAATTTGCAACCTTATATTTTCATAGAGTGACTTCACCAACTCAGCCTTTCTTTTACCATCTAAACTACCTCGTTCATTGATAGGTAAGGGCATTAAATCCAAAGGTATTAGTGGATTAAAACCATAAACAATTTCAAATAGTGAAAAAAAATGTAGTAGAATGGGTGACCCTATTATATGCAAACTCTATGAAAGGTAGACACTCCTCCCAACTTTTCAAATTCTTATTAACTATAGTACGCAATAGTTGTGTCATGGTCCTATTCACTACCTCAGTCTGACCATCGGTCTGTGGATGACAAGTTGTTGAAAAAGAAAGTTTAGTGCCTAATTTACCCCACAAAACCCGCCAAAAATTACTCAAAAATTTCACATCTCGATCAGAAACTATTCTCGTAGGTACCCCATGTAAATGCACTACTTCCTTAAAGAATAACTCCGCAATGTTAGTAGCATCATCGGTCTTATGATACCGTATGAAATGTGCCATCTTACTAAACCTATCTACCACTATGAAAATTGAATCTCGTCCCTTCTTAGTCCTAGGTAAACCCAAAACAAAATCCATAGAAATATCAACCCATGGTTCACTAGGTGTAGGTAACGGTGTATACAAACTTTGAAGTAAAACCTTAGACTTAGCCATTTTACAAGTTAAGCATGGACTATATATTCTCTTGACATCACTTTTCATTCTAGGCCAATAAAAAGGATTCCCCAACATATCTAAAGTTTTTTTAACCCCAAAATGTCTCATCAATCCACCACTATGTGCTTATCTTACTAACAACTCTCGCATTGAACAATTTGGAACACACAACCTATTTTCCTTAAACAATATCCATCATGCTTAAAGAATTTATCTATAGCCCCTTTGTTACATGATGAATAAATATCAGAAAAATCTAGATCACTAGCATACATGTCCTTAATATATTCAAAATCAAGAAATTTAGAGTTAAGAGAAGTCAATATTGCATACCTTCGAGACAATGCATCCACCACCACATTTTTCTTACCTTGCTTGTACCGAATGACATATGGGAATGTCTCTATGAACTCCATCCATCTTGCATGCCTTTTGTTCAACTTACCTTGATTTCGCAAATGCTTCAATATTTCATGGTCCGTGTGAATGACGAACTCCTTAGGCCACAGGTAATGTCACCAAGTCTCCAAGACTCGAACAACAGAATACAACTCTTTGTCATAGGTAGGATAATTGAACGTTGCTCCACTTAGCTTTTTACTGAAATAGGCTATCGGTCTTTTCTCCTACATTAAAACTGATCCAATCCATATTCCTGATGCATCATACTCAATTTCAAAAGTTTTATCAAAGTTAAGAAGTGGTAAAATCGGTGTCTTACACAACCTATCATTAATTGTATTGAATGTATGCTCTTGTTCATCACCCCAATGAAATCTCACACTATTCTTAACAATTTATGTGACTAGTGTAGTGATTGTGCTAAAATCTTTCACAAATCGCCTATAAAAACTAGTCAGACCATGAAAACTCCCAACTTCAATTATGCTTTTAGGTGTTGGCCATTCTTTAATAGCCTTTATCTTCTCTTCATCTACTTCTACCCCTAGGAAAATAACCTTCTCCATGCAAAACGTACATTTCTTAAAATTATCATACAGTTGTTTCTTTCTCAATATCACAAGCACACACCTAAGATGCTCTACATGCTCATTAAGGTATTGCTATAACATGATTCATCAATCGTATAAAAGTGCTCAGTGCATTAGTGAGTCCAAACCGCATTACTAACCATTCATACAAGTCATATTTAGTTTTAAAAGCAGTTTTCCACCCATCACCTTCTCTCATTCAAATTTGGTGGCATCCACTTTTAAGGTCACTTTTACTAAATATGCAAGCACCATACAATTCATCCAACATATCATCTAATCTAGGAATAGGATGATGATACTTTACCATTATGTTGTTGATGGCTCTTAAATCCATGTATATCCTCCAAGTCCCATCTTTCTTTGGCACAAGTAGTACTGGAATGGTACATGGACTAATGCTCTCCCTCACATATCCCTTCCTCATCAATTCCTTCAGTTGCCTTTGATATTCCTTTGTCTCCTCGGGGTTACTACAATAAGCTAGTCGATTTTGAATGACAGCTCCAGGAACAAAGTCAATCTAGTGTTCAATCCTCGAATAGGTGGTAACCTACCAGGCATGTCCTTCGAGAAAATATCATCAAATTCCTGTAATAAAGAGATATCTAAACTAGGGAGGGACAGGTTAGGCTCCTCAAGATTGAAGAATGACTCCTTATAGACTAACAATATCACTTGTTGCCTCTCAAATATCGCTCTTTTCAACTCACTCCCTTTTGCAAAGAAATTTACTTTCGACTTTTCTCTCCACTCGGACATCCCTCTTTCTTTTCTCTCATATGGCTCCACTCTCTTTTGCTCTCTACTATCCACCTCAACATTTTCTCTAATACTCCCCATCTCACTATTTTCTCTCATTTTCTCTAACTCTTTCACTCTCCTTTATTCTTCATTTTTCAATTTGATTTGGTCTTTATACACTTGTGCTGGTGTTAATGGCGCAAGGGTAATGGACCTCCCATCCTTAACAAAACTATATCGATTCTTGTACCCATCATGAATACCCTTTCGATCATATTGCCATGGTCTACCCAATAAAATATGTCCGCATGCACAGGTACTACATCACACGTGATCTCATCCCGATAACTACCAATAGAAAAATTAACCAAGACCCTCATATTCACCTTAACTTTACCAGATTCATTTAACCATTGGAACCTATAGGGTCTAGGGTGTCTTAATATAGTTAATCCCATTTTTTCTATAAAATTTGTGCTAGCCACATTAGTACAGCTCACACCATCAATGATCATGCTACATACTTGATTGTTAACGTGATATCATGTATGGAATATGTTTTCTCTTTGCTGCTCCAAGTCATCTGTCTTGATTTGAGTATTGAGAGCTTGCCTCGTCACCAGTAACTCTCCAACAGCAAACTCCAATTTGTCCCCATCACTAATCTCTTCCAACGCTGGCATGCCTTCATAATCTTCTTCACTATCAGTCACCAACTCTTCATTGCGAAAGATCCATTGTCCTTTTGTTTGGACATTGAGAAGCGATATGTCCTGGCCCCAAGCACCTGAAGCACTTAATATCCCAATTCCTAGCTGGCTGTACCTCTATTTTAGGTGTTGTTCTGCTAGCACTCTCATCTTTCTCCCTTGGCATTTTAGTCATTCCTTTTAAAACAACTCCATCTCATTTGTTATCCCACCTCGATTTCCAATTGGAATTAGACCCCGAAGTACCCAATGGTAGCCTAGTTGTCCCTTTCATCTTCAACTTTTTCTCCACCTTCATGGCCACATGCAACATGTCTTCGATCTCCACATAGTGCTGCAACTCCACAATATTAGCAATGTCTTTGCTCAACCCATTTAAGAAATGAGTCATAGTGGCTTCCCGATCCTCTTCCACATTCGCCCTAATCATCAAAATTTTCATTTCTTTATGGTAGTCTTCCACACTCTTTGAACCCTGATACAAACCTTGCAATTTCTGATGCAGCTCCATGTATTAGTGACTAGGCACGAACCGCTTCCGCATGATAGTCTTCAAGTCATTCCAAGTACTAACTGCTCGCTCTTGATTCCTCCTCCTTGATGTAACCACTTGATCCCACCAAGCTATGGCTTAGTCAACAAACTCAAGAACTGATATTTTCACCTTCTTCTCCTCCGAATAATTATGGCACTCAAATATCAACTCTACCTTCTTCTCCCACTCTAGATAAGCCTTTGGATTGCTCATTCCCTTAAACGGTAGAATTGACATTTTAATATTCCTCATATTTCCATCTACTTCACCTCTATAATTGTTCTTACCCTTTCTTTCAAACCTACCTCATCTATTTCTCATCCTACACATATCACCCACCATCGATGCATCCTCATCCATGTCACTACCAAACTCATATTCATCATGCATTTCCATCATAGGCTCTCTTCTACCCGGTCTACTTGCATTTTGTAGTCTCCTATGAAGATTTTCCATCGATGTATCTAACCTATCAAGCCTTTCAGTCACATTCCCAAGCACACTCTCAAACCACCTTATTATATCATCTGTCATGTTGTTTTGATTCAGCTACCTGATTGAATTGGAACCCTCTCTGTCTGATATCCGAATTCTATAGTATTTTTGCCTCACAAAATGATCACTCAGTTAAGGGATTTTTCCTCTATTCATCTCACCACTCTGTTTTTTTCCACTTAGTGCTCTCGTCCAAGTGCTCCAAAGAACAAAGTAAACTCAATCAAATATGTATTTCCGTGGATTCGAAATGACTCAAAAAAGACAAGAATTGAAGAACTGTACGAGGTAAAACAATGACTTATTGCAAAACAAAATAAATGGAATTGAATTTGAAATATTTATATATATATATATATATTTTTTATTCAAAAAATGGAAATAGAAAACTGCTTAAAATTTTCGAAATGTATAATAATTTTTTTTACTTGGGAATTCAACTACAAGTCCAGCAAAACAAACGAAAATTAATTTAGACTTTTAAATAGCCCAAAAAACAACTTTAACTCTCTTTTTTTGTATTTTTTAGACCAAAACTCAAAAATACCAACTGATGAGAGCCACGTAGCAATGATCACTATGCAATCTCGCAAAAGATTGGCGATCCCAAGAAAGCCCAAAATATAATCCAATTTAGAGTTTGAACTAAGTAACCAATCAAAAATGAAGTTTGAATGACCCCTTGTGATGAGATCCTGGGTAAGGAAATCGCATGAAACTCGCGGAATGAATTGAAAGCACCGGGAAAGCCCAAATTCAGGTTGTAGATGATATGATCTCGACTTGTAAATTATTGAACCAAGCAACCAAATAAAAATGAAATTTGAATGACCTCTTGATTATAAAACCAACAAATCTCGATTTACGAATGGTACAAAGTGTGCCTAATCCTTTGATAAGTTCTAAAGGTTTGAACGCCACAAATATAACAATATATTTGATAAGCTTGAAAAGTTCATTAAGAACCATTGGAGAGAAAATTCTCAATTTTTATTCATAATCAAAAGCTTGTCCAATACAATGAAATAATAAACTATTTATATGAAAAACCTATAAACTAATTAAAAACAGAATGAAGTCCTAAAATATGGAAAGTACCAAAATATAAGAATTCTAGGCTAAACAAAACTCTCGCGAAAATAGAAAATAATCGTTCAAAAATAACTCTATGCCAGATCATATCATCCCCTCTTTTCGAAAGGATTTGACCTCAAATTTGAACCCAAGTTATAGCATTTACTCCCAATCATGTCAAGAACATGGAAATGCCCATCTTCTATTGGATGCAATTTGGACCTCCTCTGAATTCAGACCCGCCTCTTTTATAAGAACTTCCAATAACCAACACGTAGATCAAAGTGTGCTCGTCCCAATGGCTTCATTTTGCAAGTTTGAGATGCTTCAAAGACTGAGTAACTGTGCTTCCTCCATGTTTTACCCTGCTTAGGTGATTGTAGCAATGTTACTGCAAATTGACTCATCTCTCCCTTCACTTTATGTCACACCTTTTTTTTTAATAACACAAAAGTATGTTCATGTACATCTCTCCAGATTACCTATGACTTTCATACAGTATTGCGAAATCAAAGATCATAAAACCATAGTCAAACATATTTAGTTGAGGTTATAAACGTATCTACATGTCATTTCAAAAGTCATACAGGATCCCCGAAATATATTACAACTGAAGCCCATCAGATAACCGTACAGGTCGTCATCCATGTACATTGAACCTCGAAATCCCGTAAGAGCTCCATAGCTAGCCATGTCATCTAAAAAGTTCCATGCTCACCTACAATGCAAGAACTACATATGCTAATGCTTAGTAAGCAAAATCATGCATGTCATAAGTATGAGTAATAATAGTATATGACACAATGCCATTTACTTTGAACAGCATGCTAAAGATATGTCATGTTCAAATATTTGTCAAGTCAACTCAAAATAATCTCGTTTGAAATCTTTTATACCTACTATGCACCAGATAGAGCTCTGAACAATATCAATATCAATAATCAAATGACCAATATGACATCGACACTAGCGAGTGGACCATTCCCTTGTGACTACTAGAGGCTCATCCCCTAACTGCCCCTATGATCACCCAAGAAGTATCCCACTCGGTAGCGCCAATAATCACAACATCGTAAAAGCATAGTTGAGTGGTCCACCCTCCCATGATCACCAAAGGACCATCCCATATCTACCTTTGCAATCACCCAGGAATTATCACCCGCGATGCCAAAACATATCAAATAAGCATGCCTCATATACCTCGGTGCTCTAGTAGTGGTCAATAAAACATTTTGTGATGAAAACTCAACTCTACAATCATGTTTTGCATGCTAGATTTTCAACCATATATGTATATCGTGAGTGCACATGAAAATGCTTGAAAATGACATATTTAATCAAAATTGATGTAAATATGTTCCGAAACCATAAACTTAATGATCATAACTGTAACGCCACGACCCCTAGTGGACCGGAACGCTACTTACTTTACTTAACTTAACCGGTGGTTTAGTAACAAGTGTACATATCTTAGCGGAAGCTTAGATCTTAACAAACATTCTTTTTGAAAGATATTGGATTAAATAACTTTATAACTTTCCAAAATCACGAAATATAATTTATTTGATGAAATCATGACTTGTTCAAGATACTCAAAAGAATAACGTTGGAAATAACATTTGAAACATTAAAGACTTTAAATCTAAATCACTTGTTCACCGGGTTCCCATAGGCTTATTGCATCTCCTTCCATCTTTTCTATCATCCAACCCGGTGCATCAACATTTAATCTGTAGATATAGGGTAGAAACCCGTGAGTTGAAAACTCAATAGGCGTCATAGGTGCAATCGTGATTAAGCTAAGCATTTCATAACAATTAACATTAGAACTTCCATAAAACATGCCGTACCCGGAGGTACCATTTGACATGAAAATGTATGTCGTACCAACGGAACCATTTGACATGAAAGGTGCATGCCGAACCGAAGATACCATTTGACACACAACATTAACCTTTAAATGTATGCCGCACCGACGGAACCATTTGACATGAAAGGCACATGCCGAACCGACGATACCATTTGACACACAACATTAGCCTTTAACATAGAACATTACTTGCTAAAAATTATAACTTAAACACGTATAACAACTTTATGCACCTCTACCTACCTCGATTTGATGCTTGATGAACTTTGAAAAACTTTGGATGAACTTCAAAACTTTGACGAAGATTGGACGTTTGGGCCTTTCTTTGTTGTTTGAAAACACCTTTTGAAATCACAAAAACCATCTTACAGAATATTTTTGCCCACCCTTAAAACTTCTGGAAAACACTTTGAAAAATCACCTTCCTTTTCTCTCCCAAACTCTCTATTTTTCTCTCAACTTTTGAAAGCAAATTGAAAGTGCTTTTGGTGTGAAAAATCAAATGAGTGAAGAGGGTATTTATAGGTGAGGTTTGGGGTGGGTGAAAGGTCATATTAAATAGGGTAATTAAGTAGTGCAAGTAGTGGCCATTAATTCAAAAAAAATCGTGAGTTTTTCTGCTTTTCCGGTCGACCGGTTAGTTTCTCCGGTCGACCGGTTGTCCGGTAGTCACTGCACAGTTTTCAGTATTTTTATCATAACTTTTCCTCCTGATATCCAATTGAGGTGATTCAAATTGCGTTGGAAAGCTAACTCAAAGAGCTACAACTTTTATTCAGAAATAATTTTCAAATTCGAATGATTTCTATGTCTAAAATGGGTCTCAAAGGAGACTAAAAATATTTGAAATGTACTTTTAGCCATAAAATGAAATACTTTGCATTCCGTCCAAACTTCATCAAATTATTTTTAAGAAAATATTTTATAAACATCATTTTACCTTTAAACATGTATTGGACTATCTTTTGGGCTTATATTTCCTTTATTGGGCCTAATGTGAAATTAATCACACAATTATGGGCCTAGCTTTATAGAAAGATTTGGGCCTCTACATCCCTCCTCCCTTATATAAATTTCGTCCTCGAAATTTACCTTACAATTGGGCAAGGAGTGCGGGATACTTGACTTTAACTTCTTCTTCCTTTTCCCACGTAGCTTCTTCCCTTCCGTGGTTATTCCACTGTATCTTAACCAGTTGAATCTCTTTATTCCTTAGCTTATACACTTTTCGATCCAGTATCTTAATTGGTGATTCCTCATAAGATAAATCCTTTTGTACTTCTAGGGTCTGATAACTTATCACATGATTAGGATCGTGCACGTATTTCTTTATCATTGATACGTGGAACACATTGTGTACCGCTGACAATTCAGGTGGCAAAGCTAATCGGTAAGCCACGTTCCCAACCTTATCAAGTATCTCGAAAGGTCCAATATACCTGGGTCGTAGCTTGCCTTTCTTTCCAAATCTAAGTACACGTTTCATTGGTGCTACCTTTAGAAAGACTTTGTCTCCCACTTGAAACTCTAAATCCTTTCTTCTCGTGTCAGCATAGCTCTTCTGCCGATCCTGTGCTGCCTTTATCCTTGTTCGGATCAGATCGATCGCTTCAACTGTCCTTTCAACTATTTCTGGTCCCAAAATTCTCTTCTCCCCGACTTCGTCCCAATGAATAGGGGATCTACATCTTCTTCCATAGAGAGCTTCATACGGTGCCATTCCAATAGTTGTTTGAAAACTATTGTTATACGTAAATTCTACTAGGGGTAAGTATGACTCCCAACTACCACCTAGATCCAAAACACATGCTCTCAACATGTCCTCTAAAGTCTGGATGGTCCTTTCAGACTGTCCGTCAGACTGCGGGTGATATGCTGTACTGAAATTCAGCTTCGTTCCCATAGCTGCTTGTAGGCTTTTCCAAAATTTAGATGTAAACCTTGGGTCTCTATCAGACACAATAGACACAGGTACACCGTGTATCCTTACTATTTCTTTTATGTACAATTGTGCCAACTGGTCCATACTTAAAGTCATTTTCATTGGAAGAAAATGAGCTACCTTCGTCAATCGGTCTACTATAACCCATATAGCATTGTGTCCTTTTGCTGCCTTGGGAAATCCAACCACAAAATCCATTGTGATGTTTTCCCATTTCCATTCAGGTATCTTTAAAGGATTCAGCATTCCTGCTGGTCTTTGGTGTTCCGCCTTAACCTGCTGACATACTATGCATTTATGCACGTACAGTCCGATACTCCTTTTCATGTTTTTCCACCAGAATGTATCACGAAGGTCTCGATACATTTTCGTACCACCGGGATGTGCGGTGTACGGGGTGCAATGAGCTTCTTTTAATATCTCGTTCCTCAAATCCTCATTCTTAGGCACGCAGATTCTTCCTTTAAACATCAGTGCTTGGTCTGCGGCTATTCCAAAATCTTTCCTCTTATCTGTTCCAACTTCTTCCTTGATCTTCATCAAGAACAGGTCATTACCTTGTGCTTCTATAATTCGCTCTCGAAGAGTAGGTCGAATTGTCAAAGCTGCTAATTTCCCTGTGACTTGTCTTGGTGTGGTAACCACCTCAATCTTCATTCTTTCCAAGTCCTTGTCTAACTCCATTTGACAAGTGAGTAGTGACGTCAACTGTCCCGTCAATTTCCTACTCAAGGCGTCGGCCACCACATTTGCCTTACCTGGATGGTAGTGAATGGTACAGTCGTAATCATTCACTAACTCTAACCATCGTCTCTGTCTCATGTTTAGTTCCTTTTGTGTGAAGAAATATTTTAAGCTCTTATGATCCGTATAAATTTCACACTTACTTCTGTACAAGTAGTGTCGCCATATTTTCAATGCGTGTACTACCGCCGCAAGCTCTAAATCATGTGTCGGGTAGTTCTGCTCATGCTTCTTCAATTGCCTTGAAGCGTAGGCTACTACCTTTCCATTCTGCATCAGTGCACATCCTAGCCCTTGCTTGGACGCATCACTGTATATAACAAACCCTTCTGTTCCCTCAGGTATTGTTAACACAGGCGCAGATATCAGCCTCTGCTTAAGTTCTTGAAAACTCTTCTCACAGATATCCGTCCATTGAAATTTGACTCCCTTTCTCGTAAGTTGCGTCATTGGGCCAGCTATCTTGGAAAATCCTTCAATAAACCTTCGATAATACCCGGCCAATCCTAGAAAGCTCCGTACTTCACCAGCATTAGTCGGCGCCTTCCAGTTAGTTACTGCTTCCACTTTTGCTGGATCTACTTCAATCCCTTGGGCAGTGACTACATGTCCAAGAAATCCAACTCGTTCAAGCCAGAATTCACACTTTTTGAATTTGGCATAAAGTTTCTCCTTGCGTAGTACCTCTAGGGCTACTCTTAGATGCTCTTCATGTTGCTCCTTACTCTTGGAGTATATCAAAATGTCGTCAATAAAGACTGATAAATTGATCTAAATACTGATGAAATACTCGATTCATCAGATCCATGAATACTGCTGGTGCATTGGTTAATCCAAATGGCATCACCATAAACTCGTAGTGTCCATAACGAGTCCTGAAAGCTGTCTTAGGTATATCCTCTGTTTTCACTTTTAATTGATGGTACCCAGATCGTAAATCGATCTTGGAAAATACCTTAGCTCCTTTCAGTTGATCTAACAAATCCTCGATTCTAGGGAGTGGGTACTTATTCTTGATGGTTAATCGATTCAACTCCCTATAATCGATACACATCCTCATGCTTCCATCTTTCTTCTTCACGAACAACACTGGCGCACCCCATGGAGATACGCTGGGTCGTACGAATCCCATATCAAGGAGTTCCTGTATTTGCTTCCTTAACTCTTGTAGTTCCTTCGGAGCCATTCTATATGGGGCTTTCGACATTGGTGCCGCTCCAGGAATTAGCTCTATGGTGAATTCCACTTGCCTATCTGGTGGAATACCAGATAGCTCTTCTGGAAACACATCTTCGAACTCCCGTACTACTGGTACGTCCTCAATCTTTACTGTCTCCTGTTTTCCTCCTAGGATATTTACCAAATATCCTTGACAAGCTCCTTTTCTCAACATCTTCTCAGCTTGTAAAGCCGATACTAGTCGAATAAAAGGTTTCGTCTTGATTCCAAAGAAAGAAAATGGTTCCTCTCCTGGTTTCTGAAATAATATTTCCTTTTCCTTACATCGGATGGTGGCATAATTACTACCCAACCAATCCATGCCTAGTATTACATCGAAGTCATTCATCTCTATCATGTATAAGTCTGCTTCCATAGGTTTTCCCTCAACTTCAATACTAACAGATTTGGCTATCTTATCAGTACTCAAAGGGTTACCTGTAGGGATACTAACTTCTAATATACCTTCCGATTTATCACAGGTAATACTAGACCTAGCCATAAAAATCGTCGATGCAAAGGAGTGCGTAGCTCCTGAATCAAACAGTACATAAGCAGGCATATTGGCTATCAATAAAGTACATGCTATAACGTTCGAGTTCTCCTCTGCCTCCTTTTGAGTCAGTGCAAAAATTCGTGCTTCCCCCTTCTGATCTTGATCCTTGCTGTCATCCTTTTTCAGTGCAGACATAGGACAATCCCTGATGATATGTCCTGACTTTCCGCATCGGTAACAAACATTCTTCCCTTGCAGACATTCGCCACGATGCATCCTTCCACACTTAGCACATGGCGCAATGACTGGCACTATGCTCTTATTGGCATTGGCTCCGCCATTAGCCCTCTTGTTCTGCCATTTGCTTTTTCCTTTATCTTGGTCGTTCCACCTTCGTTTCCTGAACTGCCCTTTATCCTGTCGGTTGTCCAATTGAACCGATTTCTCCGCATTGGCCTTTTGATACCAGATTGCATGAGCTCGTTCCAACATTCCACGGTAAGACGTGAAATCGTGGGACATAAGGATCATACTCATGTCCGAGTTCAGCCCTTGCCCGAACCTTCGTATTTTCTTAGGCTCCGTATCTACCAAATGTGTAGCATACCTTGAGAGTTGGTCAAACTTCCGTTCATACTCCATCAAGGTCATGGTTCCCTGTTTGAGTTGAAGAAATTCGCCCTCCTTGAAATCCCTTAGAGATTGGGGAAAGTACTTATCCATCACTTCTTCCTTGAACTGTTCCCATGTTAGCGCCAATTGTTGCTCCGGAGTCCTAGTTCGAGACATTGATTCCCACCAGTGACTTGCATCACCGGAGAACATAAACTCAGCACACTGGACTTTTTGAGCGTCCGTGCACCTTATCAATCGGAATATTCTCTCCAACTTGCGAAGCCACTCCTCGACTGCAAGTGGATCAGTTGCTCCATTGAAAGTAGGGGGCTTGTGCCTTCGAAATTGCTCGACCACTGAAGCGTGGGTTTGAAGAGCATTAGGAGCTGGTGCTAGGGGTTGAGCTTGGTTCGGGTTCTGTCTGCCTAGGTCTTGGACTGCTTGGAGGAGATCTCTTATCAAGTTGTTCTGGTTGGCTCGCGACATTTTCCTACGGATAAGATGTAAGGTTTCTTATTAACTTCTTTTTTTTTATAAGGAAGAAAGATAAGATCTTTATTTCTCATACTTCTTGAAATCAGGATACATCATAGTTTGATAAACATAGCATGAAAGAAGACATCATAAGGAAATGGGAATATCTAGATCTCTAATCCCTATGAGTTTTACGAAGCTTCCTTGGTGGAGCTTCATCTTCGGAAGAATCTTCCGCCTCAGGCCCGGACTCTATATCTATCACCACTTGTGGTTCTAGTTCAGGCTCCTGCTCCTCCTCGGGTTCCTCTTCAGGGTCTTCTTCCTCAGCCACAGGTTCTTCCTCAGGCTCCTCATGGATTACATCATCCCATAAGTCTATCAGGGCATGGCAATATCTCTCGAACTCGAACAAGTTTGGGTTGCCTTCTAACATCTCATCTCTAACTGTGACTCCCATATCTCCCCATTGAGGTGGGAGAGAATGTATTAGGTTATTTATGGCTTCAATATGGGTGATCTCCATACCAGCATTAACCGCCCTCATGCATCGTTCATAGATGTCATGTACATGATCGCTAAGCGGTCGGTTAGGATCCGTTATATAGTTCTCATAAGCATGGATAGCAATTCTATGGTTTAAATCTGCCCCATAAGCCCTAGCCGTAGTCTTCCTTGCCGTTTGTAAATATCTAACCATTCTGTCACATAAATGCTCAATTATGCCTTTTATCACATAACATTATAACATACATTTCCTTTATGCCCATAACTTTAAGTTTTAGCCCAAGTCCAATACATATCTTTGAAACAACGTTGTTCGATGAAATCATGACTTGTTCAAGATACTCAAAAGAATAACGTTGGAAATAACATTTGAAACATTAAAGACTTTAAATCTAAATCACTTGTTCACCGGGTTCCCATAGGCTTATTGCATCTCCTTCCATCTCTTCTATCATCCAACCCGGTGCATCAACATTTAATCTGTAGATATAGGGTAGAAACCCGTGAGTTGAAAACTCAATAGGCGTCATAGGTGCAATCGTGATTAAGCTAAGCATTTCATAACAATTAACATTAGAACTTCCATAAAACATGCCGTACCCGGAGGTACCATTTGACATGAAAATGTATGCCGTACCAACGGAACCATTTGACATGAAAGGTGCATGCCGAACCGAAGATACCATTTGACACACAACATTAACCTTTAAATGTATGCCGCACCGACGGAACCATTTGACATGAAAGGCACATGCCGAACCGACGATACCATTTGACACACAACATTAGCCTTTAACATAGAACATTACTTGCTAGAAATTATAACTTAAACACGTATAACAACTTTATGCACCTCTACCTACCTCGATTTGATGCTTGATGAACTTTGAAAAACTTTGGATGAACTTCAAAACTTTGACGAAGATTGGACGTTTGGGCCTTTCTTTGTTGTTTGAAAACACCTTTTGAAATCACAAAAACCTTCTTGCAGAATATTTTTGCCCACCCTTAAAATTTCTGGAAAACACTTTGAAAAATCACCTTCCTTTTCTCTCCCAAACTCTCTATTTTTCTCTCAACTTTTGAAAGCAAATTGAAAGTGCTTTTGGTGTGAAAAATCAAATGAGTGAAGAGGGTATTTATAGGTGAGATTTGGGGTGGGTGAAAGGTCATATTAAATAGGGTAATTAAGTAGTGCAAGTAGTGGCCATTAATTCAAAAAAAATTGTGGGTTTTTCTGCTTTTCGGTCGACCGATTAGTTTCTCCGGTCGACCGGTTGTCCGGTAGTCACTGCACAGCTTTCAGTATTTTTATCATAACTTTTCCTCCTGATATCCAATTGAGGTGATTCAAATTGCGTTGGAAAGCTAACTCAAAGAGCTACAACTTTTATTCAGATATCATTTTCAAATTCGAATGATTTCTATGTCTAAAATGGGTCTCAAAGGAGACTAAAAATATTTGAAATGTACTTTTAGCCATAAAATGAAATACTTTGCATTCCGTCCAATCTTCATCAAATTATTTTTAAGAAAATATTTTATAAACATCATTTTACCTTTAAACATGTATTGGACTATCTTTTGGGCTTATATTTCCTTTATTGGGCCTAATGTGAAATTAATCACACAATTATGGGCCTAGCTTTATAGAAAGATTTGGGCCTCTACAATAACCATTATATGATATACAATAAGCTCCTTATCATAGTTATGGAATCCAAGATTACTATATCACAAATACTATATTCTTGCATCGTAGTTGCAAATGGATTTTCACTTACCTTTATGTCCTTGTGTGTGTACGCTCTACAAAGTGGAGATCAAATCTCCTTTTCACCTAACATCGAAAGGCAACCTATATTACGATCTAACATTAAATACGATTCTCAATTTGATTTCCCAAACACACATAATCAAAAATACATCCATTCAAGCCAAAATAATTTAAACGACATCCTCATTTCAAGTTACCGATAGCATTGCAAACCAATCCCATAAATCTTGCTATTTCTCGAGTCCAATTATGAACGTCAACATCACCCAATTGTTGTCAACAACCTAGTACTTCTTAGAATCTGTTTTCTAGGCCCAAGAGATCATTAATGGATATGTAAAGGTTGAAACTACATTAAATGTGTCAATGGACAGAATCTATTTCTAAGTTTCCCTCTTCGTCCAATTATTTTTCGAATTCTTTTCCACGCCCATAACTACATCTAACAACTCCCAAATTTTTACCACACTTCTATAACATGCATGTGAATATAATCATGTCATAAAATCTTGACAATAAAAGGTTTGCAGCATCCAAAAAAGTCCATTATCACATCACCAAATCAGGCAGTTTCCAGTAACTATGAAATTCCTACCCTTACTTGTTTCACTCAATATATCCCCAACAATTTCCACTTTTCTTCCATAATAACATCCCAAACATCAACCCCAACATAATATCAATTAATTTCAGAGACTCAAGAGATCATAATATCCTCAAAGACAATGAAAATAACATTTAAAATCGTGAGCTGAACTCACCTATTCTACAATCCAGATTCTAGCCTTTTGTTTCTGCTTCCTTTCGTTTCTTTTTTTTTTCTTTCACTTGGGGAATCTCTTGATGGGACAAAATGTCCTAATAAAGGGTATTTATAGAGTCTTAAAGGGTTGGGGGTCGTGAATCTTTCTTAAGGATTAAGAAAATACTTCATGCAGCTATGTTGACAAGTGTTAAGCAAGAGGTGGCTTCATGCAACAATTTTTTACTTTTCCCTCATCATACTTGGATCTATCTTCGACTTATAAGATATATATCTATCCTTTATGAAGTATCAAAGGAGTGGAGGACGTGATAGAAGCCTTAATGTTGAAGGAATTGGATGGTAGAGTGACAGGTCTCCCAAGTATGAGGTGTTCAAGCATCATGTGGCTTCTTGCAGCCATATCTGACTTTTCTTTTCTCATATATGGATCCTTATGTAGCTTATAATATATATATATATATATATATATATATATATATATATATATATATATATATATATATATATATATATATATATATATATATATCCACTATGAGGTGATAAGGCTTTAAAATTCATGAGGGAAGCCTTAAGATTGAAGAAATCATCACCAAAAGACAAGTATCTCCAAACAGGTGCTATCCAAGCAGATTGTGGCTTCTAGCAGCCATTTTTTACTTCACTCTTATCTTGCATGGAACCAAATGTGACTTAGGAGGTGTGTATCTATCCAATAAAAGTTATAAGTCTTTAGAGGACGTGGTGGAGGCCTTAGAGCTGAAGGAACTGAATGCTAAAGTGACAAGTCATCTAATGTTAAGTAGGAGCTGTCTCACTTTTGTCCAATTCTGATTTTGTACCAATCCTTGGATAGTTTACACGAATCTTAGGGATAACATGCTACATATTTGAAGTCTTAAAGGAGTGGTAGACGTGTCTAACATTCAAGGGTGAAGGAATTGACCATTACAAAGACAAATTAATAGGCATGAGGTGTTTTCTTGTGATAAAAATCTGATTTTGTCTCTACCCTTGCAGGTACAAATCAAGTATCCTTGGTTTATTTTGAGATGTTTACAATCCACTTTACTTTCCCTAAGATCCCAAAATATTTTATAGAACTAATTCCTTAACCGTTCATTTAATCGCTTACTTGATCGACATCCAATTCTCGACCGATTTCAACAATTCATACCTCAATGTTTATACCGCCATATGAGACATGTAAAATTGCATCATGATCATATCATTTCATGCCTCATGTCCCAAATATGTTAATTACAAATTTAGGGTTTGTGGTGACCTCGATCAACCGAATGGAACACTTAAAACTTTGTCGATACTAATTCTGGCTTTTGTAAAATTCTCATTTCTCAATTAATCAATCTCCAACACCTAGATCAACTTAATTTTCTTATCCTAGCTCAATGTAAAATTCTCAACCTAGGTCGAGGAGTCGAAGATTATATAAAGATCTTAAAACCCTCAATAATCGAATGCATCATTTTATGAGAAAGAAATTAAGAAGAAGTGAAGCAAATAACATTGTAAATAGCATGAAGTGCATGAATCATATTGGCCAAAAGTATAACATAAAGTTTGGGATATTACATCCTCCCCTCCTTATAAAAATTTCGTCCTCGAAATTTGCTTACCCAAAAAGTTCATGATATCTAGCCCATATTTCATCTTCTCTTTCCCAAGTGGCCTCTTCAGTTGATTGATTTCACCACAATACCTTAACCAATGAAATTTTCTTGCTCCTAAGTTTCTTTACTTCTTGTTGGAAAATCTCTATCGGTCTTTCTTCATAAGTCAAATCTAGTTTCATTTCCATCGGTTCATTTTTCAATACATGGGAAGGATTTCCAATGTATTTTTTTAGCATGGACACATGGAACACGTTGTGCACTTGAGACATTGATGAAAGAAGGTCAAGTTTGTAGGCAACATTTCCAATTCTTTCGGCAATAGGAAATGGACCAATATATCGTGGGCCTAGCTTTCCTTTCTTTCCAAACCGCATAACTCCTTTCATTGGTGATATCTTCAAAAATACTTCATCTCCTACCACAAATTCTAACATTCTTCTTCTTTGGTTTGCATAGCTTTTCTGTCGACTTTAAGTAGTTTGCATCCGCTGACGTATTTGTGTCACAACTTCAACCATTTCACGTACTATATCTGGACCTAATAGTTTCATTTCTCCAACTTCATCCCAACAAATCGGAGACCTACATTTTCTATCATATAATGCCTCATAAGGGGCCATTCCAATCGTAGCCTAATAACTGTTGTTGTATGCAAATTCCACCAATGGCAAAAATTTACCACTGGCCCTGGAAATCCAATACACAAGCCCTCAACATATCTTCTAATGTTTGTATTGTTCTTTCTGATTGTCCGTCTGTCTAAGGATGATAAACTATGCTAAAAGATAATTTTGTTCCCAAAACCTTATGTAAGCTTTTCCAAAAGAGAGATAAAAACTTAGAATCTCAATCTGAAACAATAGCTATGCACTCATGAAGTCTGACTATTTCTTATACATAAAGCTGAGCATATCAGGCCATGGGATAAGTGGAACAAACTGGAATGAAATGAGCTGATTTGGTCAACCTATCCACAATGACCCAAATACTATCGTGTCATTTAGTTGTTTTTGGTAATTTCACCACAAAGTCCATTGTGATTCTTTGCCATTTCCACTCTAGATAGGTAATGGTTGTAAGGTTCCCGCAGGCCTTTGATGTCCTGCTTTTATTTGTTGACACGTTAAACATTGCTCCACATATTTCGCTGTCTCACCTTTCATGTTCGGCCACCAATAGTTCAATTTCAAATCTCTATACATTTTAGCAGCTCCCAGATGAATAGAATATGGTGTCGCGTGTGCTTCAGACAAAATATCATCTCGGATATTTTCTGTATCAGGCACATACAATTGTCCCCAAAATTGGAAGAATTGAAAATGCCGTGAAAGCCCAAATTCAAATTGTAGACGATAGGATCTCAACCCGCAAATTATTAAACCAAGCAACTAAACAAAAACGAAGTTTGAATGACCTCTCGATTACAAAATCAACGAATCTCGATTTGCGAATGTCATAAAGGGTGCATAATCCTTTGATAAGTTCTAAGGGTTTGAACGCCACAAATAGAACAATATATTTGATAAGTTCGAAAAGTTCATCAAGAAATATTAGAGAAAAAATTCTCAATTTTTATTCATAATCAAAAGCTTGATCAATACAAAAAAATAATAAACTATTTATATGGAAAACCTATAAACTAATTAAAAACGGAATAAAGTCCTAAAATATGGAAAGTTATCAAAACATAAGAATTCTAGGCTAAATAAAACTCTCACAAAAATAAAAAATAATCGTCCAAAAATAATCCTATGTTGGATCATATCACTTGATTACACAACCCATAATCCACACCTGATGTTGAACGCCACCAGAAAATTTTGATAAGTTCACGATGTTCTATGAAGAAAAAGATTGAAAGCACAAATGCCTCTCTAGTTTAATTGTCAAATTGTCAAAAGTTCTCATACAATGAAATTAAGAAAGTATTTATACTAACACAAGAAAACCTAATGAAAAATGGAAAATAAGCTTAGAATCTTGCAAAGTTGGAAAGAAAATAGAATTCTAATCAAATTTGTTAATTCCCGAAAATTGGCAAAAATCACCTAAAATTTCCTCTATGCGACTACGTCATTGTTTAGCTTGCGGTCACATGGTTCAAGACCTAGCTGCCCCTTTAGTCCCTGCCGGTGTCTATGCAACCATATGGGATTTACTCCTTGCAGTCGCATGGCTTTGATGCTAGCCGCCTTCTTCGGTTGCTTCTAAGACATTGATCTAAGATGTTTCGGACCTCAACGTCAACATAAAACTTGCTTCTTTTCTCGCGTAGGTCATAACGTCGTTCACCGTTGCTTGCACAAGTAATCTCATTACTTGATTTACCCATTTTACCCTTGATCGCATCATCGGTCCTCCTTAGATAATCAACGGGTCTCTTCTTGGGCTTGACTCCTGGATTATATCAGGTTCCATGTATGAAATTATGTTGTGTGGATTGGTTTAGACCAATGAAACAAAGATAAGGTGGAAGTCTTAAGTTAGAGATTGATTTTTAATACTAAAATGTGTAGAGAAAAATTAGGGGCATGACATTAATCTGTGTGAGAAAAACACTCTTTCCAAAACCTTTATGACTTGAGCAAGTAAGAATGTAAAAATGAATAAAAACCTGGTGCCCTAAAATCAACTGATTTGGGAGTCATCGGTCTAAAGCTCGCTATAGGGGTTATATAGAAAGCAAGAGGGAAAGAGTTAAAAGAAAATAGAGAAAACACGTATTCTCAAGCATTTATAACTTGAGCAAGCCTATAAGGGTGAATAAAAATATGGTGCCCTAAAATCAACAGATTTGAGAGTCATGAGCCTAAAGCTCACTATAGGGGTTATATAGAAAGCAAATGAGAATATGTAAAAAGAAAAAAAATTGAGTGAGAAAACAGCTCCAAGACATTTGGTTGAAAATAATTACACCTTTGATGTAAGGCAAGTAACTCAGTTTAGTCTTAGAGGTTGAAACAATCAAAGAAATAGGAGAATCCCTGCTTGTTGAAATGTGAACTTGTGATTGCGAGATCAATCCAAACTAAGAAAGGGCAAGGATTTAAGTTAATCAAATCTCAACTCTAGAACATACCTTGGGATAATTGAATGAAAAGACTAAGTTTGGGGTGTGCATCTCTCGAGCGAGGAAATGAGAGACTTAACCACTACGGGTCGGGATCTGAACTCATCATAAGCTTGGTATGTTTACATAAGTATATACATACACACACATGTTAGGTTATGCATATGATAAGTAGAGGTTGATTTGATTCTACACTATTAACACCATTCATTATGTTGATTACCGAATTCTAATATTGAGACACAGCAGGTTGTTAAACCATGTTTTGTGTAGTGTTAAGTCACCATCTTATTTGAGGACAAGCAGTAGTTCAAGTTTGGGGAGTTTGATAAGTGCATCTTGCGCACTTATTTAGGCCACAAAACATGGACAATTGTCAATAATTATGTTGAAATATGGTTCGATATAAATTGTGTTTACAAGATAATATTGATGGATATAACGAGAAGTATATGAAAACGAGTGAAATAGGACCAAAACTGAAGAAAATAAAGTTCAGAGATCAAAGTGAAATTATCCAAAAGTTGACCCAGAAGTTGAATCGAGTATGAAAACTAGCTAAGTTACAAATTCGTGAAATCATGGGATGCTAGAATGAGGAGAATGAAGAAAACAGGTCCAAATGAGAAGGAACAAAGTTCAAGTACCAAAACGACAAGAAAATGGAAATTGTTTATACCATGCGATCGCATGGTGGTCATCAGAAATTCACAAGAGCAAAACCATTAAACCATGCGATCGCATGGTATGTTTCGGAGATAAAATTTCCAGTTTCCTTATCTGAGTTAAACTCTTATGGAAACAAATCAGTTGAGTTCCATATAACCCAAAGACACGTCCAAAAAGGGGACTACGCAGTTTTGGAGCAGAAAATGTGATTTTGGGAGTAAAACACGAGGCAACAACATGAAGAAACATCACGCAATCAAAGGAATTCATCCAAGATTGACTCGGGTGATGACGTTTCTTCAACTATTATTTTGTTTTCTTCTTTTTAGCAAATTGTGGGACTACATATTAAACAGATTATCGCATGGGATTCATAATCCTAGTGCTTTCGTCATTTATCAAATACATAAATTTTGCATCAATCATTAATTGCACTCAATTTCGTTAAGTCATTCATAAGTTCATACGGATTTTAGTTAGTCATATTTTCTCCACAAAAATATACAAATTCATTCTTGTTTCGATTAAGATCGAGATAAATAATATTAAACTACTCAATCTCTGTGGGACAATATTCGAAACTCAAAATTTCACTTTATTACTTGTAACGAACCATACACTTGCGGTGGTTTAATCTAAAACAGATTTTCGTGAATAGTTATCGACTTCACAAATAGAAGAAGTACCAGTACTCCCCACTAAGAAAGAGAATAGATATTTATCCATTCTCACCAAGTCATATAACTTTCGTAGCGGATCATGTTAAAAGATAATTTGTTTTGTCCTCTGAACCATCTGAGGCGCTTGCTAAACCTACTGTAAGAAGTAACCAGCAAATTCAAATTACTCAACTATTTCAAGAACCTAATAAACCACCTGACCCACAACAATGTACCCCCTTCTGCAAAATAAACCCCAAACCACAAAACATGTAAACCCTCATGCCCCTCCCTATACCAGACTACGCATGGCCAAAAAACACAGAAGTGTTTTCCTTGGGGACAATATTTCTATTAATTGCGCAGGAATATGAATAAAACGTGTGCATCAAAACACTCGAAAATGCCTATAGTACTGCCCCAATAAGAAGTTCGTGAGGTTGGATGGAAAGAAGCTTCTTCCCTCTCTCTTCCCCCAAAAAAAGGAGAGAGATGTCCCGTCCCTTCTTTATGCACATCCATATACATAGCCAGACACAAAGGTGTACAATCCGGACAAAATCTACAGTTATTTAAGTTCATTCACTATAGGTTCGAGTGGCGGTGGCAATTTTTTGGATAGTGTTGACGGTGGTTAGAGTAGGTGGCGGTGAGTTAAAGGATGATTAGACTAGTTAATTGGATGATTTGTGATTAATAAATATTTTGTGATATTTAAAAATATGTGATTTGTGACTAAATAGGTAAATACTAGCTCACATATTGTGTCTTCATGACTATGACATTGTGTGATTTGTGACTAATTTGTGGCCATGATCACAAGTTGTGTTTATTGCGACCATAACCCATTTGATTAAATGTATATCACAAAATTTTATCAGATATCTCTAATTGTGATCACCTAATTTTTGAAAGATTTCATCAAATATCATTTTCTCCCCCTTTTTGAACTCCAAAATTATTTAAAAGTCTAAATTGCATACAACTCTTTAATGTAAATTTTATGGACATAAAAAGTATATTTATGGGCTAAATATATTAACACTGCATGTTTTTATATAAGTACTCCACATTTTGTTGCATGATTCGTCCACAACCCTTTATTTACTATTACATTTATGTCCCCAAATTTTATTCATCGCATTCTTATCTCTAACCTTCCATTCATTAGACATAAGACAGTTTTCCTACAAAAAACTCGATCAAGAGTAAAAAGACTTATTTGATCCTCATGTTTCTATATAAGCAAAAAAAGAATAATAAATACAAAATTGTGATTTGGTATTTGTTCATCATTTTAAAGCACATGGATAGAGCTTTTGAACTAAAACTATCATCTGAGATAATATATATACTAATTGATATGAGGTTTATAATATGAATTCGATGAAAAAGGTTCGGGACTTTAAATATTAAAATATATAAAAGTTATGGCCTTTTAATGTAATAAAAACATGTTGTATTTGAGAAAATATGGTGTCAATAAATTCCACCTTTACTATGGAATTTTCAGCCAATAAGTTTTGGGAGTTTCATTTAAAAGGCTCGGTCAAAAGATAAATTAATTTATAAAGGCAAACATATATCTTGTTTAGTTAGATAACCTAAACATACAAAGAAATGGAAAATAAAATTTGGAAATTACTAAAATACCTTTGAATGTAAAAGGATATTATTGTCATAATTCCCATTTAGTCCTAATTGAATTTTGGGTTCTATTTCTTCCACAACCGACTTCGACATCTATGTGCAAGCCTTTTCATTTTCTTATCATCATCTTCTCTACTTCATGAAATCATAAAATCTACAATGACTGAACACTTATTTGGTTGAAGTGAGTAATCAAAGCTTACAACATTCTTATTAGGGATTTGGAGAAGAAGAGAAGGTATTGTTAAAGTTCAATATTTGGTCTACTTTCTTTCTCCATTTTTCGGAATCATTTCTTCAAGTTGTTGTATGTGTGTTTATGGTGTTCATTTGCCATTAATAACTTTGAAGTCATTTTATCATTGAATTAGAGCTTTGAAACGAATTGCTTTCCAACCTGTTTTCTTATTACCCATTAATTCGATTAGTAGAAGTGAAATGTACGATATTAAACAAATATTTGGATATTCTATTTATTGTTCCATTGTGAAACATAAATATGATTTTCGGGTGTATATAATGAGTTACATATTGTTTTCTACAATTCATAATGATATACATATTG
Organism: Osmanthus fragrans; assembly: GCA_019395295.1. Classification (NCBI taxonomy): domain Eukaryota; kingdom Viridiplantae; phylum Streptophyta; class Magnoliopsida; order Lamiales; family Oleaceae; genus Osmanthus; species Osmanthus fragrans. Next base: position 11,993,735 of record CM033353.1, read on the forward strand.
TTATCATTACTGTATGAAATTTAATATTTGATAAACGTTTAAAAATTTTATGTTGAATTACAATTATGAACTTCGTGGACATGGTATCAATGTTAGCTTGTCATCCAGTTGAATATGAGCAGTCGGTTGAAAGTGCGTGAAAATGGAGATATGTGGGAATGACGAAGGAAAAACAACGCCTATTCTTGTTTCGAAAACAATTTCTTACGTGGACTTGTACAATAAGTCAAAGAGGTGTTGAAGGTCAATACAATGCCATACAAAATGGAGATGTTAGCTCTTTTCCCTATAATGTCTAAGACTCTAGCTGCATCGACTATCATTGATTGTGACAACAAGGTGAAGTGGTTTGTATTTGTCTGTAGATAAACTTTTCTTGGTGTAACCATTTCAAATGAAGTTGTTAAAAACCAAGAAGATTTTGGTAATGATGGATGTTTATTGCTAATAGGGGATGGAGAACAGTTTGGAAATATGAACAGCAATGAGAAACTTGTTGGAACTGACAATTATTTTAATCATGACAATGGTGATGGAATGTTTGTAGATTGTAGTGATTTTGACGTTAGTGATGATAGTCTCTGAAGAGTAGCTGGTGAAGGTAATTCTCCTATAATAGACAACAATGATATAGAGTTAGACATGGATGAACCCTATAGTTAGAATGTAGCGAATGATAATGATGTTGATTGTAGTAAGATTGTAATTGCAACTGTAAGTTCACTCTATTGTGGAACATCAATAAGAATTCGAATAATGAAAATGTGCAAGTCAACCAGTTGTTTCCATCTAAAATAGATCTAATATCAGAATTGCAGTTTTTTATTGTAAAACATCACTTTGAGTACAAAGTTAATAAGTCAAATAAGAACACTTATACAATTGTTTGTATTAATGAAAATTCCTAGTAGCACATATAGGCAACTAAGATTGAAGAAAGTCCTATTTTCAAAATTCGAAACTACAATGGTCATCACTCTTACTCCATAAGTGTTCGTCGCAAAGACTATAGGCATGCTCCACATATGATTTTTTGAAACCATATTGCTCCTAAGTATCAAGATACCATACGAGTTCACAGACCAAAGGACATCATTAATGACATTCATTGAGAGTTTGACATAACCGTAAACTATATTAAAGCGTATATGGCTAAAACATTTGCTTACAGATTGATTCGTAAAAAACCCTGAGAGAGTTATGCGAAATTGTCAGTATAGTATCATATTTTGGAGGTGCAAACTAGTACGTTGACATTCATTCATACTACTAATGATCAGCTCTTCAACTACATTTGTATGGCGTTAGGACCAAGTATACATCGATTTCTCAACTCTATACGATGGGCAATCTCTCTGGATGGTACATACTTGACATAAAAAATGAAGGGTTCTCTAATTTTAGCAACTTGTCAGGATGCAAATTTTCAAATATTTCCACTTGCATGGGAGTAGTTGATTCGAAGAATGATGGATCCTAGACTTGGTTCTTTCAAAATTTACGATTAATAATAGGTGATACAGATGAGTTTGTGAATATATATGGTTGTGCAACATGTATTAAAAATAGCGTTATAAATGTTTTTCGATTTGCTCATCATGGAAATTGCACATATCACTTGCAAAAGAAATTGAAGACCAATTTTCCACGAAGTGATTTGTAACTTTGTTTAAGCAGCATCAAAAACTTATACTATAATAGAACTTGAGTCCAACATGACAGCTCTATGTAGTAAAAAAAAAAAAATAGGCAACAAAAGTACCCGTTAGAAGAAGATTTTTACTATTGGGCTAGAGAACATTTTACCAGGATATGTTAAAATATCATGACTACAGACAATGTGGAATCGCTAAATAGTTTGTTGAAGAGTGCTCCAGTATTTTCCATGGTTCAATTGAGTCTATCCAAGAGACACTATAAAGCTGATTTCAAGCACAAAATGTATAATCCACCTTACGCTACCTTCAAAGAAGAAGATGTACATGAAATATAATGAGTCAAATAGGTTGGAGGTAAATTAGGTATCCGAGGACATATATCAAGTTGGCGATAACTTAGAACACCACTTTGTGCACTTAGATGAAAATACATGTATGTGTAGGAAATTTGATTTGGAAAAGTTTCCATGCACAAATGCAATTGCTATCATAAGGTTTAAAGGAGCTGACGACTATAACCTATGCAACCCCCATTTTATACTATTTTTTTGTTGGAAGCAAACATATTTTGCATTTGTATACCCTTTTGCAAAATGAGGTTGAATGGCAAATTTCGAAGATGTGATGGCTAGAGAGGTATTTCTTCCATTGCCAAGAAAACAAGGTGGACGACTGCCAACAAGGAGGAAAAGATCAGTTGGAGAGACGGGCGCAGCTCGTAAGTGCAGTAGGTTTGATCATGTTCGATCCACTTGCACAGGCCAAGCAGTTGATAGTGAAAGTTAACGTTGTAATATTGTCATGACTTGTAACTTTATTATTTTGTACTTATTGAAAGCACAAGATTCATTGAATTTTGTAATCATTATGCTATTACCACTTTTGTATTACTGGAACGAAATTAAAGTCATTTTATGTTGCTGTATTTTTTTCAACATTACAGACAACGACTTTTATATCATTATAGTTGATGTAGCTATCATTTCAGCACAAAAAATGCATTGATTAACATAACGACGTTGAAATCATTACTGGGGCATAAAAAAATATTAATATCATTCCAATACGAAAAATATACTGTTTTACAATTTTTTATAATGACTTTGAAGTCGTTCCTGAGATACAAAGTGATATTGATGTCATTACAGTACGAAAATTACATCGATTCACTAACGATATTGAAATTGTTCTTGATATACAAAACAATATTAATATCGTTCCAATATGAAAATACGCACCGTTTTATTGATTTTCATAATGATATTGAAGTTGTTTTTGAGATAGAAACGATATTGAAGTTGAAGGACTTATATGCAATTGTTGCCATGAGTAGGAGACATGCGGCAATTATATATCTTTGGAGTCATTTCTCAATTGAGATAATTTTAATCATTTGTTTTTTTTTTTTTATTTCTCTCCACTTGCCGAGAATGCATCTTTGGAATGGTTTAATTTTAGTAAAGCAAGCATGAGGTGTTAAATGCATGGGGCGTTGTTTTTTCAAACAAAGCATGAGGTGTGTTAGACAAGTATGAGGTGTTTAATTAGGGTATAAGCTGATTTTAGGTATTGAATGAAATGCACCCATGCAAACCCACGTGTAATGATAATTGATAAAGGTGACCACTTATTCAATCCATGACTTTAGTATATATATACATATATACATATATCCATAACCATAACATATTTATTTCCATTTGCAAAACCAAAACGTTTATTGAGAGATAGAGAGAAAAATCGGCAGGAAGAAATAAAAAAAAAAGGAAAGAGAAAGGAAAGGAAGAAAAAAGAAGCAAAGTCTAGCACCCTCTATTCATCTATCAACCGAAATTTCTCCAAGTTTTATTGTAAGGTACTTTCTATGCTTAAGTGGTAGGATTTCATGTTAGTGTTTATGCTTAAGTTATGCATGAAAACAAACCATAATATGGAAGATGTGGACAAGTCCACAAAGTTAGATATCAACTTATGCCTTAGGACAAGTCCGAAGGGCACCGGCAAGCCAGAATGTGCAAGTATGTGTTTGAATCTTTCTTTTGCATAGTATTAACATGTTAAATTCAAGCATGGTATCTTACTGAGTATTTTTTTATACCCATAGTATCCTACACTAAATTTTCAGATCCATAGGTGTGAAGTTGGTGGAAGTCAATTGGCATAATCAATGATGGGTTAAGGACAAAGATATTTTGCATCGAAGTTTTGTTTTTGCATGTTTGTTCGACTGCTTTCCACATGTTTTTCTTATGGTATTGTATAAAAACATGTATAAGACATGGTGTAATATGGTACCGGAAGTAAATTACATAATTATATCTTCCATGTTATGTTAAGAGACATTTATAAACCTTTTTTCTCGAATGATAAAAAGAGGCAGATTCCGCACAGTTTCTGGGTCAACTTCAAAACGATATTTCCAACCCCATAAACATCCATTTGAGACCCTAAAAATATTTCTGCGTTCCTCTTTGAGTTGTCTAAGTATGGGTGCATGAATCACTCAATTTGGATATCCATGGCCTGAGTTATAAATTTTTAAACGTCAAGGGGTCAAACTGGATTTTCTGTGCAATAATACACTGTTTTAAGTAAAACATCCATACTATATGATCTTGGAAAAAATTTATATTTTAACCTAGGAAACTACTTGAAATTATATTTCTAATGCCGCAAATTTCATAGAAAACGGAGTTGAGATGAATTTTATAAAAATAGTTGAACTTGCTGCCCCATCTAACCGTGGCAGCACCAAGTCCGTTTTTGCAAAGTATAATTTCATGTCGACATGCGCTTCTGCTGGCCATTATATTTTATGAGAAATATTTTACCAAATTGAAAATAAGTTTCTAACATGTAATACTTCTGTTTAAGAGTATTTACATGTACCAAAGGCAAAGTTACTATGTTTAGAATGTGACCCTCGAAACTTGAGTTTGGGGTGTCCCAAATACCCCCCCCCCTTTCATACAAATGGTTTTGTTGTAAAATACCCCCTCACATAAATATGTTTTATGTCTTACGTCCCTCACCTTTAATTTTGTGCATTGTAGGTATGGTTTTTGAAATAAAAATAGATCTGAAATAGGCCATAACTAATCATTTTGTAATATCAAACGGGACATCAATTACGTTAAAGACAAAGGGTATAGGTCACAAACAGTATGCAAGAAGAAATCCTAGGAGTGGGTGTTGTACGTAAGCGAGTTTAAAGATGAAAACAGTTTTGTGGTGAAGACATACAATAGTGATCACAGTTGTGCAAAGGTCTACCGGAACAAGCGGCGAACTCCGAAGTACTTATTCCATAGGTATTTGTCTTCGTGGAAGGCTAAACCTAGTATGTCTGTGAGCAAATTCTTTGATAAAGTTCAAAAGGACAATTTGTGAAACATAACTAGGTGGCAGTATTATTGAACCAAAGACTTGGAAATGAAGAGATATGGAATGTGTTGTTGACCAGTACAAAATGTTGTGGGATTATTGTAAACATCTGAAACAAACAAATGTTGGTATAATTATGTGGTTTGAGGTTCTCGATGGAGACTTTATAATGGGATGCATCCTATAGTGTATGCCATAGTGGATGTTGAGAACGTTGAAAATTGGAGGTGGTTTTTGGAGTTGTTGAGAAATTATTTGGGCATAGTTAACAGGGTTTTCACATTTTATCAAAAGAAGGGTTGTTACAAGCTGCAAAACATCTATTTGAACATGACGAGCATCATACATATGTATGACTTCTTTACAATAATGTGAGCCTTTGGATCAAAATGGATGGTTGAGATTACTCTCTCTTCTCTTTTCTTTCTCTCTCTTGTTTTCTACCTTGTTCAAGAGTGTAGTGGTGAGCTTGAGGTGAGTTTTGGTTGTAGAATACCTTGGTAACTTAGGCATGAAATAGGGCTAAGTGGAGATGGTGATTCAAGAGAGTTTAGGGTCAGTTTTAGAGGGTTCTTTGCTGGTTTCTCATTCTCTCTTTTGGTGGGGCGATTTGCATTGCATGAAATCTATTCCTGAGCCTACAAATCAACCATAAACAAAGAAGAAGAAGCTTCAGATTTTCAACCACTGTTGAAGCTTCCATTTTCGATTTTTTTATGTTCTTGGTTTATGCATTAGAATGTTATTGGAAATGATGTATTTGGTAGATTAAACACTCATATTCCTAACAAACTGGTATCAGAGGAAGGTTGGGGTGTTTTTCGGCCAAAAACATACCAGAAAACCTACAGAAATCGCCTGAAAACGAAGCAGAAAATCGGAGGTGAAGCTGTCCAAAAATCTGTTGAAAAATCAGACCTTCAAACGCAATTTTCGGCCAAACTACAGATCTGGTGGAAATTCTGAGACTACTGGTGTGCTCTGCAGACCGAGGAGAACTTGACTGGGTGGTGCGTCTGACCGACTGCGGTGCGTGGACGGCACGTGCGACGATTTTCGGTGACGGTCTCTTCTGGCAGAATCCTTATTTTGATGTCCTGAACGTATTGATGTGTTTAGTTTTGTGTTTCAGGTTATACAGAAAAAGTTGAACGATTTTGCCCCTGACTTGACGTCTTCGACGATTTAGTTGTGGAACTTGGTGGTATATTTACTGTTTTTCAACAGTAGTTTGGTAAGATTATTTCAAACTCTCCGTTAGGTTAGGTTTAGTATTCTTACCGGTTTATGCATGATTGTTTAGTTGCTTATTTGTGAATTCCGTTGATTGAATCCTTGTAATTAATTCGTAACCTGAAAATATATTTAATTGCATTATACCTGTGTTTCATCATTGTGCTTCATTTCTGGATATTTCTTTTAATTCCAACAGAGAGTTGCTTTCGATGATCCTGCTACATTTTCTGATGAGTTAAAGGCTAAACCACATGAAATTGAAAACATGAATGAAATTGCTTACAGTTCTATAATTTTTCATTTATCTGATAACATTGTTAGACAAGTTGATAATGTCAAAACTGCTAGAACTTTGTGGACTGAATTAGATGCCATGTTTTTAACTAAAACTTTACCTAACAAGATATATCTGTTGGAAAAGCTGTTTAGTTTTAAGATGGATCCCGGGAAGGATGTCGAGGAGAATTTGAGTGACTTTAGCATAATTGTTAAGAGTCTAGCATATAATGATAAAAAATTTGTCGATGAGGATTTAGCTGTCATATTACTAAACTCTTTGCCCGAATCTTACAAAGAAATGAAAAATACCATAAGATATGGTACGGATACTCTCACTCAAGCTATTGTCACAGATGCTTTAAAATCATGAGAACTTGAATTAAAAAGAGACAATAGAACTCATTCTCAAAAAGAAAGCTTATTTGTTAGGAGAAGGTCAGAAAAGAAAGAATATAACTTCCATAACAAGAAAGGGAGACGAAAATCCAAAATGAGATCAAAATCCAAAGATAAAAACAGTAAGAAATGTTATCACTGTGGAAAGTTAGGACATTTCAAAAAAGACTACTTTGAATGGAAAAGAAAACAAAAAGACCCAAAACAATTCTGATCTAGATAATGTTTCCATTGTTTTTAAATTTGATAGTTTACATGTTCTAAATGTGTCTGAAGAAGAATTTGACAAAAATTGGATCTTAGACACCGGGTGCACCTTTCACATGTGCCCTGAAAGGTCTTGGTTCTATAACTATAGAGAGACTAAACCTAGGAAGGTCTACATGGGAGACAATAATTCTCAGAATGTGGTTGGAGTTGGTGACATAGCCATGGGGCCATCACGCAGCTCAGAAATGTGACATACGTTCCTAATTTAAAAAGGAACCTCATTTCCTTAGGTTCTCTTGAAGATGAGGGATATACCTTCAAGTCTGGAAATAAAATTTTGAAAATTATGAGGGGTTCTCTAGTAGTTATGAAAGGGCCTAAGAGGAATGGACTGTACTATCTTGAGGGTAGAACTGAAATATCATTTGATTCTAGCCTTCTTACTGTGAGTAAAGACAAAACTGAACTTTGGCATAACAGAATGGGTCACATTGGGTTTAAAGGGCTAAAAGCTTTAAATAATCAGAAATTGGTTGGAAAGGATGATATTAAAGTTATGGATTTCTGTGAAACATGTGTTTTGGGTAAGTCCCATAAGGTGAGCTTTGAAGTTAGCTCTCATAGGACCAGTAGACCATTGGACTATGTCTATGCTGATCTATGGGGCCCAGAGAAGCACTCCACATTTGGTGGAAGCAAGTACTTCTTGTCCTTAGTGGATGATTATTCAAGAAAAGTTTAGATTTACCCTTTGAAGGTTAAGTCGAAAACTTTTAAAAAATTCAGAATTTGGTTGAAGTCTATTGAGAATAAGCTAGATAAGAAGCTTAAAACTTTGAGAACTGATAATGGGCTTAAATTCTGTAATTTTGAATTTGACAACTTCTATAAGCAGAAAAGAATAACAAGATACAGAACTGTTAAATACACACCAGAACAGAATAGGGTCGCTGAGAGAATGAACAGGACCATAATGAACAAAGTTAGGCGTATGTTGATTAGCTTTGGCCTTGCGAAACATTTTTGGGTTGGAGCTGCTAGTACTACATCTTGTTTTATTAATAGGTCTCCTTCCAGCAGTATAGGGTTTGAGACCCTACAGGAGTAGTGTACGGGAAAGCCTCCAAATCTAGAACACTTGAGGGTGTTTGGATGTGCTGCATATGCACACCAATCTGAAGGAAAACTTGAGCCGATGGTGGTCAAGTGTGTGATGTTAGGGTATCCCGAGGGTGTGACGGGCTATAGGTTGTGGGTTTTAGGGGTTCAAGGCATTAAGATTATTGATAGCAGGAATGTAGTCTTTAATGAATCTGAGATGCCATGCCTAAAATAGAAAACTGATGAAACTAACAAATCTAAAACTGAGAAGAGTATTCAGACTGAGGTGAAGCTGACTAAGCTTGATTCACCTACACCTGGGAATGAAGTTAATGACCCTATATATCAAGAACCTGAAAATGAAAATGAAACTGAAACTGAACTTGAACCAGAAAGAGGTGACTGAACTTCAAGATAACATTTAACCAGTTGAAGTTGAACATTTTAATGATCAGCCACCTAATCAAGATTATCAACTTACTAGGGATAGGGGGAGGAGGCAGATCAGGCCAAATCCTAGATATGAATCCCTAAACATGATTGATTTTGCCTTAGTTTTAGGTGAAGCCCTTGAACATATCGAACCTGATAGTTTTGAAGAAGCTGTGAATCGAAAATATTCCGAAAATTGGTTAAAAACTTTGCAGGAAGAAATGAAATCTTTGAGTGATAACAGAACCTGGAAACTCATTAAAAAACCAAAGATCAGAAATTGGTTCCATGTAAGTGGATTTACAAGTTAAAGGAGGGTTTGAGCCCTACTGATCTGGCGAGGTTTAAGGCAAGGTTAGTGGCTAAGGGTTATACTCAAAGGGAGGGTGTGGATTATAATGAAATATTTTCACCCGTGATTAAGTACAAGACAATCAGATTAATGTTGGCTCATATGGTTCAATTCAATTGGGAACTTGAACAACTTGATGTAAAAACTGCTTTTCTACATGAGGAGTTGGAAGAGGATATCTTCATAAGCCAACCACAAGGTTTTGTGGCTAAAGGAAATTTGATTATGTGTGCAAGTTAGAGAAATCTTTGTACGGGCTGAAACAGAGCCCAAGACAATGGTACAAGAGATTTGATGCTTATGTGCTAAAGATAGGGTTTAAAAGAAGTTAATTTGATGCTTGCTTGTATTTTAATGACATAAAGAGCGGTTGTAAAGTTTACTTGCTGCTTTTTGTGGATGATATGCTGTTAGCTGGACCTAGCAAGTCTCAAATTAATAAACTGAAAGATCTTTTGAAATCTGAATTTGACATGAAAGATTTAGGGAATGCTAGAAAGATTCTAGGAATGGAGATAACAAGGGATGTGGCTAAGAATAGGTTAACTATTTCACAGGAAACTTACTTGAACAAAGTTGTGACAAAATTTGGTATGAAAGACAGTAAAATTGTGAATGTGCCTCTTGCCAGTCATATGAATTTATCACATGCTCATTCGCCTAAATCTGAGTCTGAAGTTTAAAGAGATGGAAAATGTGTCGTATGCTAATGCTATAGGTTCTGTCATATTTTCTATGATTACTACCAGACCTGATCTTGCTTTTTCCATCAGTCTCCTAAGTAGATTTATGTCCAATCCTGGTAAACCGCATTGGGCTGGTTTGAAATGGCTATAGAGGTATTTGGTTGGGACTTTAAACCTGGGCTTAGTGTATGAGAAAAGATCTGAGAGGTTAACTTTAAAAGGCTATGTTGATGCTGACTTTGCTGGTGATAAAAACAGTAGGAAATCAACTACAGCATACTTCTTTACCCTAGGTGATAATTGCATAACATGGAAATCATAGTTGCAGCCTTTAGTTACTTTGTTTAGTACTGAAGCAGAGTATGTTGCCATAATCGAAGCGGTTAAGGATTGTATCTGGTTAAAATGAATCTTAAAATAATTGAATTTCATGCATGATACACATATTATGTTTACTGATAGTCAAAGTACTTTATTGCTTTGTAAAAATCCTATTTATCATGAAAAATCAAAACATATTGAGGTGAAGTATCATTTTATTCGTGAGAAATTGTCTCAAGATGAAGTTAATCTTGTTAAGATTCATACTGACAGGAATCCCTCTGATATGGGAACTAAAATTCTACTTGCAGGTAAATTTAAATTATGCTTATCTTTGTTACATATTGATACGGGTTAATTTTTCTTGCAGGTAGTGGGCGATGATAATGAACAGTTCTTCCATGTGCAAATTCGCAACCAAGAGAGTGTGTTATGAGAACCAAGGTGAAGAATGTGAGAAATGGTTCTCTTAACCTTGTATTAATGTGAGCCCTTGGATCAAAATGGATGGTTGAGATTGGTTGGTAGATATTTTATCTAGCTTGCTTGAGAAGCTTCAAACTCTACACATTTGAAATCTATATACCAACCCTCACTCTCTCTCCCACGTGAGTGAAGCTAGGGCAAGAAATGTAAGACCATACCTTCTCCAAAAAGACTCTCTCTTCTCCTCTCTTTCTCTCTCTCATTTTCTACCTTGTTCAAGAGTGTAGTGGTGAGCTTGAGGTGAGTTTTGGTTGTAGAATACCTTGGTAACTTAGGCATGAAATAGGGCTAAGTGGAGGTGGTAATTCAAGAGAGTTTAGGGTCGATTTTGGAGGGTTCTTTGCCAGGTTCTCATTCTCTCTTTTGGTGGGACGATTTGCATTGTATGGAAGCTGTTCCTAAGCCTACAAATCAACCATAAACAAAGAAGAAGAGGCTCCAAATTTTCGACCATTGTTGAAGCTTCCATTTTCGATTTTTTTATGTTCTTGGTTTATGCATTAGAATGTTATTGGAAATGATGTATTTGGTAGATTAAACACCCATATTCCCAACAGACAGGATATATATCTAAGTGATGTGTGTGTGAAAAGAGAGAGAATAGTGATAGGAGAGGAGGCGGGTGGTAGTGTGTATTTTGTGGAGTGAGGATTTTGAAGTGAATATAATATTCGATAGTGGCCTTGGTGAGTGTGTGTCCAAAATTGTATAATTCCAATTCATATATAAAATTTTACTTTGACTGTTCAAATTCAACAATTTGGTATCATAGTTCAACAATTTAGTATCAGAGCTAGATGGTCAGCGAAGGATTTTTGAGCTTCTTGAGTTCGTGCATAAAAGGAGATTGTGAAACTTTCATAATGCTTACTTGATTACGAAGAGGTATGATAAGTGTATTTTACAAATTTATTTATGCCACAAAACATGGATAATTGTTGGAAAAATATAGTGGAATATGACTTAATTCTATATAAATTATGTTTTACAGGACAACATTGATTAATATGGTGGAATTTAGGAAAAACAATCGAAAATTGGCTAAAATAGAAGAAAATCAAAGTTCAAGGACCAAAATGCAAATAGTCGAAAGACGACCCGGAAGAAGAAAAGAATATGTGAAATAGTAGTAATCAATTGAGTGAAGGAATGAAGTTTTGAAAGAAGAAGAAATGAGAAAAGATGTCAAGAAACAAGAAAACGGAGTTTGAGGACCAAAATGCAAAGAATGAATTTTCACTTAAACTATGCTATAGCATAGTTATATACACCATGCGATCGCACGGCCATTTTCTGCAAGTTCCAAGGCCAAAATCCGTTAAACTATGCTACAGCATTTTATTTGTACTATGGCATAGTACAATTTCGGCGAAACAATTCTAGTTTCTTTATATAATTGAAATTCGTATGGAAATAAATATTGGGATGTCTTTTAAAACCCTAGGGCCGTCCATAAGTGTTTAAGGTCGCATTCCAACACATTCATAGAGGTTTGAGGGCACAAAAAGAGGCAAGAAACGCGAAGATTAACTCCAAAACCCAAAGATTCATGTCAATATTTAATTGGATGATGTCGATTCTTCAATATTTATTTTGTTTTCTTATTTCTAACATCCTAGGCTAGATTTATTTGTACTAGGAGAATGATAAACCATGTAGTATGAATCTTTAATCTTGAGTTTTACGTGCTCGACATCAAAAAAAAAGGTTTTCGGATGTTGAATAGTTCATATGAATTTTTTTTTCTCCATGATTATTGTGTAAATATGGTGCCTTATTTTGTGCATTCAGAAAAATGAAAATATGTTCGACATGATATAAATTGTCATAAGGTCCGATAGGGAATAAAAATATATCACTATACCTTATGTAAATCTTTAAATGTTTATAAAAATTCATGAATTCTTATATCTTTACATCCGTCATATAAATATAGTCGGATCATATATGATAATAGGTTTAATATTACTCGAGAGAGATTGTTGAATATAATAGGAACATTGATTCTTCAATATTCAATCGTATTGTCAAAGTGTAAAACTAAGGTTAAAAAGGATTATTGCATTAGAATTTGGGATCCTAGTGCCTTTGTCATTTATTAAACGCATCAATTCGCATCAAGCATAACTTGCATTTACTTTAGTTAACTCATTCATAATTGCATACGTAATTTATTTTAGTATAATTTCATTTCACCCAAAATACATCTCATTATTCTTATTTCAGTTAAGGTCATGGTAATTCAACTTAAACTAAATCAATCTCTATTGGACGATATTTGGACTCAAAAGCTACTTTATTACTTGTTAACGAACCATACACTTGCGGTGTGTTTAATTCGAAAAATATTTTCATAAACAAGATAATTCAAGTCACGATGGGCGACCTACAAATAGTAAGCAGAGTAAAGAAGCTTAATAATCAAAATTATATTACATGGCGAACTTGCATGGAGTCATATCTCCAAGGGCAAGACCTGTGGGAGATGGTTGGCGGAAGTGATGTGACACTGCCAGAGGAAGCCGCAACTCTGAAGAAGTGGATAATCAAAGCAAGTAAGGCTTTATTCGTAATAAAGACAACAATCGAGGATGAATTGTTGGAGCATATAAGAGATAAGACTACACCAAATGAAGTATGGGACACGTTGGCCTCACTATTCTCGAAGAAAAATGACTTGAGGTTGCAATTGCTAGAAAACGAGTTGCTCTCGATTCCTGAAGGAGAATTAATGGTAAGCCAATATTTTAATAAAGTTAAATCTATTTGTCATGAAATTCTGGCTTAGATGCTTTAAGTAAAATTTCAGAGTCCAGAATTAGAAGAATAATTTTACATGGTTTGAGACCCGAATTTAGAAGTTTCACTGTCGCAATACAAGGCTAGCCAGAGTAGCCTTCATTAGTTAATCTTGAAAATTTGTTGGCTAACCAAGAAGCATTGATCAGACAAATGTTAGGGGTCTCAATAAAGAAAGAAGAGGAAGAATCACTATATAGTTATAAAAGAAGAGGTCGACCTCGTCAATAAAATAATAAATAATTAAAAGAAAATAAATATAAAAAAGCTTCTATGATAAGGGGAGCCAAACAAAATCATGATAAAAGATGCCAGATGTTCAAGGAATATCAACGAACTAATGGCTCGTGTTTTGTATGCAAAAAATGAGGTCATTATGCTAGAGACTGTTGGTTTAAAAAAGAATCAACAGAAAGTAAGATAGCAACCTCCAACAAGGATGATAAATGTAATACTCTGAAATTCTATACTCGTTTAATTTGCTCATTTAATTTTTAGGATAACAATTTAACCTTTCAATATTTTTATATGGCCAAATTATTAGTGGTTATAAAATTTTACACTTATTTTTCTTCTTATTATTCACTTGACCGAAAATGGGGAGAAAGTATCACCCTTGTTGGGGATTAATGCAAGAAGTAATTAACTAATGCATGCATGAGGTGTGTTGAACAAGTAGGAGGTGTTAAATGGTGGCACAAGCTGGTTTTTGGTGTTGAAATGCATGCATGAATGGGGTTCAATTCAGCACACGTGGAGACACAATTTTTGATTAGTCATCTTTTGGTTTATCCCTTAATTTCTTGCCTTTATATAGTGATGTTTCCCTGCGTGTTATTTCTCCCAAAAGTTAGCAAACTTTCGTGTAAAAGAAGAAGGAAAGGAAGCAAATACGTAAAGGAAAAAAAAAATAAAAAAAAAAAAGCAAAGTCTAGCACTCTCAATTCATCTTTTAAGCGAAATTTCTTCAAATTTTATTGTAAGATACTTTCTATGCTTAAGTGGTAGGATTTCATGGTAATACTTATACTTAAGCTATACATGAAAAACCATAATATGAAAGATGTGGACAAGTCCACAAAGTTAGATATCTATTTATGCCTTAGGACAAGTCCGAGGGACACCGGCAAACCGGAATGTGCAAGTATGTATTTGATTGCATTCTTTTGTGTAGTATTAACATGTTAAATCCAAACATGTTATCTTACTGAGTATTCTTTATACTCATAGTATTTTATACTAAATTTTTCAGATCCATGATCGTTGAGTTGATGAAAGTCAGTTGGCATAATCGATGATGGGTTAAGGACAAAGGTTATTTTTGCATCAAAGTTTCCTTTTGTATGTTTTGTTCGACTGCTTTCCATAGGTTTTCTTATGGTAATGTATGAAAACATGTATAAGACATGATGTAATATGGTACCGGAAATAAATTATATAGTTATATCTTTCATGTTACGTTAAAAGACATTTTTATTAAACTTTTTCTGGCAAGTGGTAAAAAGGCAGAAATGAGACAGTTTTTAGGTCAATTTCAAAATGTTATTTCTAACACCATAAATGTCTCTTTGAGACTCGAAAAATATTACTGCGTTCCTCTTTGAGTTTCTTAATATGGACGCAAGAATCACTCAATTTGGATATCCGTGGTCAGAGATATGAAATTTTAAGCATTGAAGGGTCAATCTGAATTTTTTGTGCAATACCTCACTGTTTTCAGTAAAACGCCCAAATCATATGATTTTTTAAATTCTTCATATTTTAACCTAGAAAACTACTTGAAAATATCTTTCTAATGCCGCAAATTTCATAGAAAACGGAGTTGGGATGAATTTTATAAAAAAAGTTAAATTTGCTGCCCCAACTAACCGTGGCAGTGCCGAGTCTATTTTGGTAATGTATAATCTCATGTTGACATGCACTTCTGCTGGCCATTATATTTTATGAGAGATATTTTACCAAGTTGAAAATAAGTTTCTAACATGTAATAATTTTACTTAAGAGTATTTACATGTAGTGAAGGCAGAAGTTATTATGTTTAGTACGTGACACTCGAAACTTAAGTTTGGGGCGTCACAGCGTTGTATCAGAGCAGTTATACTTTTTTCTAGACTTTTTTTAAAAAAAAAAAAAAAAAAGTTGTTGTCCTTCATCATCGAGTAAGCTAGCAATTGACTTTCAACCGACGATCAAGGTAAAAACGTTTTTTTCAAAGTTTATGAGTTTTCTTATGCAATGGACTACTATATTTATTGTTGGATATAGGAATACCTTGAATCAAGTCATGTTTGAGATTATGTAGTCATTAACACTTATATGAGCCTTATAGACTAACATAATCAATTTTTGTCCTAGTTATGGCACGAATAGTAAGAACCCCCACAAGGACAGAAGCTTGTGGTTTTGCGAAGAAGCGGGACATATTATTGACATTTTATTATAATTATTGTATGCATCCGCTTCATAACCTCGAACAACATCTTGATCTACTAGACTGCATTATTGAGATGTTATAGGAGATACACAATAGCTTAAGTGATAAGGTGAAGATACGGAGGTTATATGAAACTGTTCCAGAACATTGGGCTTCAGTCATAAATGAGATTGTGCTATGGTCTGATGATGACCTTTCATATAAGGACCTTACATATTTACTTCAAGAAAGTTATGAAACTAGCCGCGATTTACAGCGAAACTTTAAGAAGTATAACCTTATCCCTGAATACTAGCTTATGAGCTACCAATTCTAGGCTAGATAAGGGACCGTTGGCTAAGTGCTTTTGGAGAGTTCTAGAAGAAAGTTTTCCCATACCATTGCCAGATAGTTCGGAGCAAAGTATGTTAGAGGAAGAACCAGAGGAAGACCCAGATGAAGATCCTGAGGAGAACCCAGAAGAAATGGAAGATTAGACACCATCTTATCTAGCTATCTTTGTTTTTGGAATAGAATAGGACGTAATACGTACATCTACTTTTGAATGTATGTACCGTACTGCAATATGACTTTTGTTTGTAAAAAAAAATAGTAATGTATATATATGAAGGAAAGTTGTTTTGGCCTTTGGATTTCTCTAAGTTAGTATTACGTTCTGAAGTAATTCTAACTTGATGAATATTTTTCATTCAAAGGAAATGCCTCCAAAGCGCAACCACGGTAGTGCACTAAATTCCAATATGAACATAGGCGGCGGCAATGCTAATGCTAGTTCTAGTGGTGGCGAAGTTAATGTAGCAAACTTTGCACGAGAACTGCTTGTCGTAATGTGGGAGTCGGGACAGCAATAGCAGGCACCACCTTTGACTGGGCAACAAACACTAAATCAACAAGTACCAACTGAGCATCAGGAGCCCAACCAACAAGTTGTTCAACCTCAAATAGTACCCAACCCGAGGGATCGAACTGCGATGATAGAGCAGTTTTGTAAAATGAACCCTCCATCGTTAGAGGGGAGTGTGGATCCCTTAGCAATTGAAGACTGGTTACGAGAACTAGAACGTATCTTTAATTTTATAAGATGCGAAGAGGCTGAAAAGGTGACATTTTCAGTGTTTATGTTAAAGAAAAGGGCTAGCCATTGGTGGGACATGATTACCAGGTCATTAACATCTGCTGAAGAACAGGCTATAACTTGGGTGAGGTTTAAAGAACTCGTAGAAGAAAAATTCTTCCCGGCAGCTGTGAAAGATCAAAAGGAGATGGAGTTCCTCAGACTCCAGCAAGGAACCATGACCCTCGTGGAATATGAATGCAAATTTGAGGAGTTATCAAGGTTCGCTCCACATCTAGTGGATACGGAGGAAAAGCGGGCTAGAAGGTTTGAACGTGGGCTTCAACCTTATATTCGTGACATAGTGTCAGTTCTCGAGCTGAACACTTATCGAGAAGTCCTGAAGCGAGCACAGACTATTTCTAATCAAAGAACTCAAAACGTTGGAAATTCTTACCAAGTTCAAAATTTCTCCGGTAAGAGGAAGTGGAATTTTGATAAACAGAATAACGGTAAAGGAAAAGGGAATAATGCACCAAAGAAAGGAAAGACGGAGATAGTAGGAGTTGGTGATGATAAGCGTTGTCCTAAGTGCGATAGACCTCACAAAGGAGAATGTCTATTGGGAAAAAATATTTTTTTCAAGTGTGGGAAATCAGGACATTTCGCTAAAGAATGCCCTCGAAATCAGACACAAAAAGCTGGAGATGACCAGAAAGAAAAGGCAAGAGTTTTCTCCTTATCTAGGCAAGAAGCAGAGCGAGACCCTAATGTCCTCGCAGGTATCATCTCTGTTTCCAATATGCTTGCATTTATACTTATAGATTCTGGAGCTACACATTTGTTCATTTCTTCTTTTTTTGTCGCAAAGTCTAAAGTAGAATGTGAATTCCTTCCGTATACCTTAGAAATCTCTCTTCCATCTGGAAAGATACTTGTTGCTGACCAAATAGCTAGAAATCTTATGATGGAAATTGATGGTAGATGTATAGCGGCAGATCTAATTCTATTAATGATAAAAAAAAAAAAAAAAACTTTGATGTTATCCTTAGTATGGACTGGTTGTCAAAAAACTACACAACTATTTATTGTACTGAGAGAATGGTGATTTTTCGAAGATCGGGCGAGAAAGAGTTTCGTTTTGTGGGAACTAAGGCAAATACCGCGTCTCGTATAGTGTCAACAACTCAGGTTGAAAGGACATCGAGAAAGGAATTAAGTCAAAGATTTCTAGTATCGATGACCAACATTAAACAAGATAAGTTGTCAGTTGAAGATGTTCGAATAGTTCGACACTATAAAGATGTTTTTCCAGAAGACCTTCTAGGTGTACCACCAGACAGGCAATTAGAGTTTACCCTCGATTTGGTACCAGGAGCAACACCTATTTCAAAGGCTCCATATCGTATGGCACCGTTGGAACTACAAGAGTTGAAGGTACAGTTGAATGAGCTTTTTGATAAGGGTTTCATTAGACCAAGTGTATCACCTTGGGGTGTACCTGTGTTATTTGTGAAAAAGAAGGATGGAACAATGAGGTTGTACATTGACTATCGAGAATTGAATCGTCTCACTATCAAAAACAAATATCCACTTCCAAGAATAGAAGATTTGTTTGACCAACTCAAGGGGGCTACAGTATTTTCAAAGATCGATCTAAGATCAGGATATCACCAATTGAAAATTAAGTTAGATGATATCCCTAAGATGGCTTTTAGGACGCGTTATGGGCATTATGAATTTTTGGTAATGCCTTTTGGATTAACTAATGCCCCGGCAGTATTTATGGATCTAATGAATAGAGTATTCCATGAATACTTAGATCAATTTGTCATAACTTTTATTGATGACATCTTAATCTATTCAAAGAATAATGAGAAGCACGAGAAGCATCTCACGATTGTCTTGGAAACTCTAAGAAAAGAGAAGTTTTATGCCAAATTTAAGAAATGTGAATTCTGATTGGATAAAATAGGTTTTTTGGGGCACGTAATCACAACACAAGGAATTGAAGTAGACCCAACTAAAAAGAAGCAGTAAATAATTGGATAAAACCAACCAATGTTAGAGAAATACGCAGCTTCTTGGGATTGACTGGTTACTATAGAAGATTTATTGGAGGATTTTCTAAAATAGCAGGACCATTGACCCAGTTGACTCGAAATGGGATAAAATTTCAATGGACAGAGATGTGAACAGAGCTTCCAAGAGCTGAAATGAAGATTAGTCACAACTCGAGTGTTAACAATACCGGATGGACCAGAAGGATTCGTTTATACAGTGATGCGTCGAAACAAGGTATAGGTTGTGTTCTGATGCAGAAAGGAAAGGTAATAGCTTATGCTTCCAAACAATTGAAACAATATGAACCAAACTACCCAACACATGATCTAGAATTGGCTGCGGTAGTTCATGCCCTTAAGATATGGCGTCACTACTTATATGGAAGTAAGTGTGACATTTATACTGATCATAAGAGTTTGAAGTACTTTTTCACCCAAAAGGAATTAAATATGAGGCAGAGGAGATGGCTAAAGCTAGGTAAGGATATGATTGCACTATCCTTTACCATCCTGGTAAAGATAATGTAGTAGCAGATGCTCTTAACAGAAAGGCGATTGGGCAATTAGCAGTACTAATTACTATGCAGGACCAGTTGTTAAAGGATTTCGAAAACTTACTTCTAGAAGTAATTGCTCCACCAACCCAAACTACCACCAGAAAATGGCTCTAATGATTCGACCAAGTTTAGAGATCGAATAAGAGTAGCATAGGATGGTGACTCTTTCCTGAAAAAGATTAAATCCAAAGTTGGTACTAGCAAGCGAAAGGATTTTGAATTAGGCAGTGATAAAGCCTTACTCTTTAAGGGAATGTTGTGTGTGCCGAAAGATGAGGGATTGAGGAAAGAAATTCTTGAAGAAGCACACTTAACTCCATATGCTGCTCATCCAGGAGGTACGAAAATGTATTGTGACCTAAGAAATGTGTTTTGGTGGAGAAATATGAAACGGTGTATAGGTCTTTTTGTCGGGAGGTGCATGACTTGTCAACAAGTGAAAGCTGAACATCAAAGGTCATCTGGATTGTTGGAACCATTAACAATTCCACAATGGAAATGGGAGCATATAAATATGGGTTTTCCAAAATCAGATAGGGGAAATGATGCTATGTGGGTTATAGTGGATCGGTTAACAAAGTCAGCCCATTTTCTACCTGTAATAATGAATTTTAGTATGGATCAATACGCACGATTGTACATCAAAGAGGTCATCCGTTTGCATGGTATCCCAGCCTCTATTGTATCGGATAGAGATCCAAGATTTACCTCAAAATTTTGGAAAAGTTTGCAAGGAGCCATGGGAACCAAGTTAAACTTTAGCACAACTTTTCATCCACAAATTGATGGACAATCAGAGAGGACTATACAGACTTTGGAGGATATGCTGCGCGCATGCGTCCTTGATTTAGGGGGCAGTTGGGAAAGTTATGTACCATTGGTAGAGTTTGCCTATAATATAGCTATCAAGTTACGATAAAGATGGCACCTTATGAAGCTCTCTATGGCAGAAGATGTAGAGCTCATCTTTATTGGGATGAAGTAGGTGAACGAAAAGTTTTAGGACCCGAAATAATTGAGGAAACTAGTCGAGCGGTTGATAAAATAAGAGCTAGGATCAAGGCAATCCAGGATCGACAAAAAAGTTATGCTGATAAGAGGAGAAAAGATTTGGCATGTAATGTGGGTGATAAAGTTTTCTTAAAAGTGGCACTGATGAAGGGAGTTCTTCGCTTTGGAAAGAAGGGAAAACTTTGACCAAGATTCGTAGGTCCTTTTGAAACTTTGCAGAAAGTTGGAAATGCAGCCTATCGAATTGCTCTACCACCAAATTTGTCAGCAATTTATGATGTGTTCCACGTGTCAATGCTTCGACAATATGTGCCAGATCAAAGTCATGTGGTTAGTTATCAACCATTGGATATCAAACAAAACATGACTTATGAGGAAAAATCAATAGCAATATTGGATCGCAGAATCCAACAACTGAGAACGAAAGCAATTCCATTACTGAGAGTTCAATGGAGAAATCATGGTGTCGAAGAATCAACTTGAGAAAGAGGAGAGGAAATCAAAACCAAGTATCCAGAACTTTTCAACTAAGTTCGAGGTAATTTCGAGGACGAAATTTTTTAAGGAAGGAGTGATGTAATACTTCGAAATTTTATGCTCGTTTAATTTGCTCATTTAATTTTTAGGATAGCAATTTAACATTTCAATATTTTTATATGGCCAAATTATTAGTGGTTATAAAATTTTACACCTATTTTTCTTCTTATTATTCACTTGGCCGAAAATGGGGGGAAAGTATCACCTTTGTTGGGCATTAATGCAAGAAGTAATTAACTAATGCATGCATGAAGTGTGTTGAGCAAGTAGGAGGTGTTAAATGGTGGCACAAGCTGGTTTTTGGTGTTGAAATGCATGCATGAATGAGGTTCAATTCAGCACACGTGGAGACAATTTTTTATTAGTCATCTTTTGGTTTATCCCTTAATTTCTTGCCTTTATATAGTGATGTTTCCCTGCATGTTATTTCTTCCAAAAGTCAGCAAACTTTCGTGTAAAAGAAGAAGGAAAGGAAGCTAATACGTAAAAAAAAAAAAAAAAAAGCAAAGTCTAGCACTCTCAATTCATCTTTCAACCGAAATTTCTTCAAGTTTTATTGTAAGATACTTTCTATGCTTAAGTGGTAGGATTTCATGGTAATACTTATACTTAAGTTATGCATGAAAAACCATAATATGAATATAAGTCCACAAAGTTAGATATCTATTTATGCCTTAGGACAAGTCTGAAGGGCCGGCAAGTCGGAATGTGCAAGTATATGTTTGATTGCATTCTTTTGTGTAGTATTAACATGTTAAATCCAAGCATGGTATCTTACTGAGTATTCTTTATACTCATAGTATTTTATACTAAATTTTCAGATCCATGACCGTAGAGTTGATGAAAGTCAGTTGGCATAATCGATGATGGGTTAAGGACAAAGGTTATTTTTGCATCAAAGTTTCCTTTTGTATGTTTTGTTCGACTGCTTTCCATAGGTTTTCTTATGGTATTGTATGAAAACATGTATAAGACATGATACAATATGGTACCGGAAGTAAATTATGTAGTTATATCTTCCATGTTACGTTAAAAGACATTTTTATTAGACTTTTTCTTGCAAGTGGTAAAAAGGCAGAAACGAGACAGTTTTTAGGTCAATTTCAAAATATTATTTCTAACTCCATAAACGTCTAATTGAGACTCGAAAAATATTTCTACTTTCCTCTTTGAGTTGTCTTAATATGGGCATAAGAATCACTCAATTTGGATATCCGTGGCCAGATATATGAATTTTTAAGCATTAAAGGGTCAATCTGAATTTTCTGTGCAATACCTTACTGTTTTCCGTAAAACGCCAATATCATATGATCTTGGAAATTCTTCATATTTTAACCTAGAAAACTACTTGAAAATATCATTCTAATACCGTAAATTTCATAGAAAATGGAGTTGGGATGAAGTTTATAAAAATAGTTAAACTTGCTACCCCAACTAACTGTGGCAGTGCCGAGTCCGTTTTGGTAAAGTATAATCTCATGTTGACATGCACTTCTGTTGGCCATTATATTTTATGAGAGATATTTTACCAAATTGAAAATAAGTTTCTAACATGTAATACTTTTACTTAAGAGTATTTACATGTAGCGAAAGCAGAAGTTATTATGTTTAGTACGTGACACTTGAAACTTAAGTTCGGGATGTCACAATAAATTCAATAGTAAAGAAGAATGAGAAGTTGAGGCATCCACAACAATAATTGAGCGGGTTGAAGAGAAGAAAATCAATCTAAATATAAAGGACGAATCAATGCTAGTGATAGTCTTGCCTGAGCAAATAGATTATGAAAATGATTGGATCAATGACTCGAGAGAGGACATCGTGTTTAATGAAGAGTCTTCTTGGTGGACTCCACAGAGGGAAGAACTACTAGACTCGAAAGAAGTGTTTGAAGATGCATCTTGACAGACGCCTCAGAGGATAGAACTGCTAGATTCAAAGAAAATGGATGACAAGTCGAAGGAGGAGGTGTCAAAACAAATCAATGAAGTAAGATAGAAGCTCAAGAAAATACAAGATGTAATGGAAATAATCAATGAATGAGAGCATGCAAAGATGAGTATGCATCAGATAACAACATCAGAGGAGATAAAGCCAAGTCAACCAGAAGAGATTAAGTGGCATACAAATTTACAATCATGAATAAGAAAATCGAGAGGACATGAGAAATCAAATACCAAGTATCCTAATCTAAAAATCGATGAAAAGGAAAGCATGGAAAAGCCAAATATATTTGAAGTTTCCAATGTGTTGAATAAAGGATCAAATGATTCGAAATTGATCGAGTTTGAGGCAAAGCTCGACATGACGTAAAAGAAAAGAGTTAAAATAAAAAGTCGGTGCTGAAGGGGAGAACTGAAGATCATCACCGACTTTGGGAAAATTCTAGATTTTTGTGGGTTAATCTCATTATTGGACCTTCTTTAAGAAAACTAAAGAAAAATCTAAAATTGAAGACCACCACCATTCTAGATAAATCGTTGACCACCATACTGGAAAAAGCTAGAAAGAAGCCACCGACTTTTGTGTAGAAGAAGTCACTGACCTTGCAAGTTATATGTATGTGTTGAATATATGCACGTGTGATGAGAGAAGAAGAGAGACAGGAGATATATATATATCTAAGTGATGTGTGTGTGGTGTTTTTTGAAAAGAGCGAGAATAGTGATAGGAGGTGGAGTGTATTTTGCGGAGTGAGGATTTTTGAATGAATATAATATTAGATAGTGGGTTTGGAGAGTATTCAAAATTGTATAATTCTATTTCATATATAAAATCTTACTTTGAGTGTTCAAATTCAATAATTTGGTGTCAGAGCTCAACAGAACATGGATAGAAATCCCCTTAATTAGGGTGATCGTGGTGATATAGAGGCGACGATTGGGTGGCAATGGTAGAGTGCACATGTGGGGGAAGAAAGTGAATAAATATTATTTTCCCTTTTTTGATTATTATTTTTTATTTAATTATTCAATGTGTAAAATATAAATTTATCATTTTACCACTTTTATAATTGACCATCGTCAACTAATGAATTTTCAACGTAAATTGTCCAGTGGATGAAAAGCATCCAAAATCCTTCCATCACACGTTTAAAAGGTTTGGTTTGAATAAAATTTACAATAATTCAAAAGATTTGAAATCGTAACTATAATTATCCCACAAATAGACCCCCTAAATGTTAAAAGTTGGTCATTTGATAACCAACGTACCTATAATTTCGTGAAAAAGATTCGGAATTTAAGTATTTGGAAACTTTGCTAAGACTAAAATCGAGACTTACCATAACGTTATTGCTCGTCATCCATTCGATCAAAATAAGAAGAATCGATGGGTACACTTATATATAACTTAACTTTGTTACTTCTCTCAGTGCGTTTCAAGTCTTTGCACAAAGAGACTTGACAATCTCTAATATTTAAGCAACTTGGAATAATCAACAGTGAACCAGAATAAATGAACTGAACTTTTATAAACCTTACAAGGAAGTCTCGATCTTGTCATGGAGAGACACAACCAAGTTGTGTGCGTCGTCTAAGAGCTTCCATACATCGAGATGACCGGCCATCGAATTGCACTCCCGTAAAATTTCGTCCATGCTACTATACTTCTCTATTATTTGTTTCCTTCTTTGTAATACAGAAGCTGCAATTGCATAAAGCAACAGATCTTCTGTTGGAGGTATTCGTTGCCTTATCCTGATCCATGCAAATTTCCCAATCCCAGCCCTGATGGCCGCCTGATCTGCCCACATGACCTCCCAAAGGCACAGAGTTTGTTCAAATGTTAATTCCCTTCTGAAGAGAACCACCACCATTCTATACACGAAAAAGCAATCTTCAGCCTGGAGTTTCTGCAGGTGCTCGTAAAGACGTGAATCCTTGTACTTGATGATTTTGGAAACAGTGTTCAGCTGCCTTCTGATTCCCACTTCATCCAATCGGAAATTATGCCGAGCCTTCTTCATGAAACCCACGAAACACCAGAAAGCTTCGTGGTCCTCTGTCACAACTGAAATTATAGGAGAGAGTAAATCACTCATCCCCTGGCAATATCCAATTTCAGGGTCATAAAGTGCATATGCTTCGAGAATGGCAACTAAACGGGCAGCATGGAAGATTCTGCATGGCTCAAGGTGTTCATAATCCTTCAATCCGACCGCCTCAGCAGAATGCCTTGCTTTGGTATCAGACACTGCAGCCTGAACTGGGGAATATGCTGTCCACTCTCCATTAGCACGAACAGCATCAAGGCGGATAATTCTCAGCCAGGTGACAAAATCTTCTGCTTTATGGAGTTTTGACTGGACTTCCACCTTTAAAGGAGAAGGATCCTCCTTCGGGGTCATCCCACAAGTGACATAATCTTCTGCATCACGGCGTTTTGACTGGACTTCCACCTTCGAAGGAGAAGCGTCCTCCTTTGAAGGCATTCCAGGACCATTCTCCTCACTGCTTTCTGCGAAATTTAATGTTTGACTCACTTCAGGGTCTTCCGAAGAGTCTGAGTCTGACGACTCAGAGACAGAGACGACATCAGGATCTGCAACTTGTCTAGAATCTGCACATTCATCCATCACTGTGCCAATTGATAGGTCCACTTCCTTATTAACTGAAAACCTTTCCTCACTACAGGGGAGTTCCCGGCTGCTCGCAACTTCAAAATCAGGAGACTCTCTGTCTTCAACGTGACTTTCACAATCCCCACTGCTTGTTTGACCAGTTTCATTTGACGAACCGAGTTCATCATCATGTTTAAGAAGTTGGTGACACTGTCTCCGTAGTTTCTCATATTCCTTCCTGCATCCATTAACCAGATTGCTAGCGGAAGTAATTATAGAATATATTAAACCCAAATATCACCTAATCTACCCTTAAATGAAAAATAGGAGTCCATAAATTAATATTTAGACTAGGAAGCAGAGACAGAGAATTAAAGTAGGCAATGCACCTTTTCTCAGTTCTTATGGCATCTCTTTCTATTTTGGAACTGGATAGGTCATAGCTGCAAAACACAACTAAAAGTCTTAATATTTTTCTACATGGCAAGGGCACACAACGAAAAATACATAACAAGTGTAGACGTGGGATTGAAGCAACTGAAAACAACTGATCTAGAAACTGACTTGATTAGGAGGTGCTGTTCTCTTTTATTTTATAGTTCTTTTATTTTATTTTATTTTTGTTTAGCAGGCAGGTAAGCTTTTTCTGTTATGTTTTCTTGTTGAAAGGGAAGGAGCAAGGTTCAACTCCTTGTACAGTAAGGTATACCGAAATAATTTTAAGGCACTCATTTGATGTTTTCCGAGTATATCGCCTCTTATTCTTCAAAATCACTTGCTATGTAAAGTCCCGAAAATTTTAGAATAAAATTTAATTGTTCTATATGCTATATTTCTATATTTTGAAAAGTTAAATGACTAAAGCGAAATATGTTTTAAATCCTTATATTTTTGGGGTCAAATAATTAGATTTTGATAAAAAGAGATTTAGAATATCAATATTGGACTCTTTTTTAAACTTGTAATTAATTAGAAGTCTTTGACTCGAGGAAAAGTTAATTCAAATAAGCTACGCCAAAGATATTGAAGTCCCAAGAAGTTACATTTAAATGGTAATTCTAATCCTATTTTTTATTGTGATAAATGTTGACTTAATCCTTTTGCAAACCATTTACACGTGATTGGTAAGATATTATTATTTGAACACAATTCTTACTCTATAAAGTACAACCTATTCTTACCTAAAGTCTACTTTGATACCAATTTTAATTCAATTTCTAGCAATACGTGGTTCCCTACTTTACACACAACTCTATATAGGCTAAGTCATGATTACCTATATATAGAACATGATGGTAAAACTTTTGCACACAAATTTATTATATGCATACATGGCAGTAGACAGAGTTAAGGCGGAGAGAGAGAAGCATAAAAAAAAAAGGATTTCACATGTATTATTTTACATTCCTTCATAACTTTCAATCTATAAAGGTAAGATACTTTGGTGCAAGCGGTTTGTTTTTGTATACTTTTATATTCAGTAACTTATGCATGAATTGTTAGTGGACCTTCGAGTTCGACCTAACAAAATGTGAAATCTATTGAGTTCTTTATAACGAAATGTGAAATCCTTCGGGAATTTAAAATACAACTTATGGGTGTCTCACTTAATCATCGATATACTCCATAAGAAATGCGGTATGAAGTATTTATTTTATTATTATATAATTGTCTACAAAAACTGCATGTATCTTACTAGGTATTTTTAAATACTCTTAAAATAATTTTACAGGTTAGTTCGAATCGATTAGATTCATGGCATAATATTGATGCTGACTGCCAATGGATTGAAGGAAAATAAACATTAAGTTTTTCGATCATTCAATTTATTAGTTAGTTTAATTTATTCTAAGACATGTTATTTAATTAGTTAGGTGATCATTTTTTTTATATATATACAATTTCCATGTTTTGGTTTAAATTTGAGGATATTCCAGTTAGTTTTATTGAAGAATTTTATTTCATCGTTCCACCTTTAATACAAAGAAAAATGAGTTTTTGGTAACACTTCAAGATTTATGAAAATTTGGGGTGTTACATGTTAGATCAGAATATCAACATTAAATAGATCTCCTTCTAATTATACTCAAAATGATTTAGGTTCCATTAAGAACACTAAAAAATGAAAAACCAGATCAAGAAGACCACAACAACAAGGACTAAAAGTAGGTATTAAAAGTCTAAAGGGAACTTACACTAAAGCATACTTAGAGAACATGAATATAATAAATTTCATAATGAATCATACAATAATGTGATTGTGCTTTCTTCTTTTATACAAATATTAGAATATTACTTCAAGAATGCAGTCATTTTTTTGAGAACACAGTTCGGGGGATAATAGATTGAAAAGGGTGAATTACAGCTACTCTGAAACAAATTTAATCGTTAAATCACTTTTTCTCCCCCCTATTTTAACGCCTTCCCCCAGGCAACTTGTTCCACAAACATGGTTGAGTATACTTTCAGGCATTAACACGGCCAAATTTAGCTAATAAAGGACACTTCTACAGATAATTCAGATTAACTAGCAATGCAACTAATTATATGTGAAAAAGCCCAAGCGACTTACACTCCAAGAAGAAATGGCCAGGCCTCTGCCCTAATACTTGGATCAACACCCTGCATAAAGCAGTCAAGATATTGAAATTTAAACAATATTGCCAAGAATAACCTTTTTTACAAGTACATACTTTTAGGATAAAGAAAACTTCTAAGCTACGAGAGAGAGAACTCACTCCACTGCGAACTTGCTTCAGAAATTTGACTCCACCATCCAGAAGTTTTCCATCTGGTGTAAATAAGCTTCTCCATTGCTGAGGTGAGAGTGCGTATTTTCTTTTTCCGCGAGACCATGGTGACTTGAGACGACCCCTTGAAAAAAACAATAGACAATAGTATTAATAATATGGCGTATCAGATTTCCAAAGATAAGCTGTCAATCATAACATTTAGAATAGAAGTTTTCCAAGTGAGAAGTCAATTATTTTAGTGGAAGCACATAGGACAGCAACACAACTACAACTTTCCAAAATACTTCGCAGGGTATTAATATCAAAGTGAAACGAGGGGCAAGAAAGATAAAATTGATAACTTCCAAATTATTTTCGAAATTTAGAAGAACACGAAAAATCCCACTGCAATCATATACCATCTCAAATCTCAGCATGCCAAATCAATATTTGACGCGAGATAGAAAAGAAAGACCGGTCAGAAAGCACAACTGAGTTCACCTTATTTTTTCAGGATATTAAGCCACATGGTCGAATCCCTGATGAAAAATCCAGTTTTAAGACTTTCGAAGCTATTCTAGCAACCACAAGGTAGAAGGCTTCTCTTAACAAAGGGAGGGAAAACAATGATGGACCTAAACAAGAAGATTCAGTTACTAAATAATCACAGGTCTTCCTCTTCACTCTAGCACTCAATAATTTCATATTACAGGATCTACTTAATTTCAAACAAAGGTAGTCTATTGATTTTCAATAAGGTAGATACTACATTACATATTTCATATACAGGAGTAACTGGCCAATGCTTCGGATGCAAGGTCATTTCTTGAAAAGATATGATCTCTTTGTTTTAACCATAATAAATCGTAATGAAGATACAGCTTTTCTGAAAACAACGTATGCTAGCACACACTCATTTTTCAAACTAAACTATCAGCAGGACAAACAATTGAACTGGAGATTATACTTTTATGTACGAGGCCTGAGGAGATCACGGCCACCAGTTCACAGCATTGAGCAGGTCATGGTTATCTTTTGAAAATGCATTGTCTTGTTTCAAAGACATTAGATAATCATTTGGCAGATTCAGCTTCTTTCAAAAAAGCGTAAAGTAGCATGCACTTAAATTTTAAACTGAACTATCAGGGCAAAATACTTGAAATTTTCCATGAGATGATCAACTCTCTATAAAGACATTAGACAAAATCGTACTGCAGATACAGCTTCTCTGAAAATAATTGTGAATCTTAGCTATAGAAGAACAAACATTTAACTGGAGATTGACATTTAAACTGGAGATTATAATGTTCTATTAGTCTTAAGAAGGTGAAAGGATCTGTTTCTAGCCGTGAAGGTCATAGAATGAAGACACAATACAATATTAGACCAGAAATGAGCACATTTCTGTACAAATATTGACTTGAATATACTTTATAATCTGAGGCTCAGAATGAATTCAGTTACATTCGACAATTTAATCTTAACCAAACTAAATTATTGCCATGGAATAAGTACGCTAACACCATTAACAGATGTCACATTACTTACCAAGTAAAACTGAAACCTAAACACCAAATGTTGGCATAATAACACAAGCAAACTCATGTAACATGCAGCCACATTGTAAGATCTACTATCAATGATTTGCCAAAATTGGAAATCACTTGTTACTAAAAGAATCCTGATCTCGATACATCTTTGAGTGCCTCGTGCAACAAATAAAAGTCATGAAGACTTCAAACATTAACCTGGAGCACAGCAAAAGCAGGTTGAGGCAAAATGTGCCAAAACTAAGGTAGTCCTCGTAGCTATAGGACAACCATCTCAATCACTATTTCAACATATTAAGCTTGGAATAGAAAAGAATATCTAGACAAATAGACTTTTATGAAAAAATTTGGTATGAAATAGGTAAAAGCAACGGTGAGAAATTGCTAATCTTTCTTACACAATCATTATTTCATTGTACGAGTCACAATATGACCTGAATAAGCTTTTCAACCCCCAACTTTCTAATAATTTCCAAGAAAATCAACTAATAATTTCCACCCACTTTGTAATAATTTACAAGGGAAATTTTCTTTCACTACATTTCCTCATATAACATATAAGCGGTTATAAATTCAAAAACCGTCTATTGCTCACTTCTGAGATGTCTTCCATTTCACAAAGTTGATTCTTAGAAGCAAACCACAATCCACACACACTATTCTTTCAAATTGAATAGATGAAACTAAATGGGTAGTCTCATTTCAATCAATCGAATATAAGATACTAGAATTATGTAAATGAAACAGTCTTTCTAGATCACTCGAGACTCAAAAAGAAAAATATACAAGTCATTTACTCGGCCTCCAAAACAAAATAACTTGTCCCGCAACAACAAAAATAAAAATGCAGCCGTGAAGCTGGACGCCTTAAAAAGGCAGTACCAGAGAAAAAGGATATTTCTTTCTAGAAATGGATTGGGCTTAAGAAGGGGGAGAAAAGTAATTTTGGCGAATTAAAAATCTCTAAACTGATTTTAAAAAAGAAAAAAAAAAACACTGAAGAGAGTAGAAGAATAAGGTGGTGAGGGCGAGGCTGCTACGAATCGAACCGATCTCAGTGAATCTAAGAAGATGGCGTATTGGAATATTTTGCGGGTTACCAAACATTTGATGATGAAAAGTTTGATGCCCATGGCTCTCATCTATGAGCTATAAGAATAAATAAGTGAATCTACTGAACTTCCTAGGGTTTCAATGCCTGGTTTCAAAATTATTCGATCATAATTTTGCATATTTTTCTTTACCTAGAGGTGTAAAATACGACAGCTACCAAGACGACGCCGGCCAATGCCGTGAAGGCGATGGTTGCTCCGGTATTGGAAGCCGCCGCCATGTTTTTCCGAAATTCGCCGCCGACAAACACTCGCTGACTGATGGCTACAACCACATCAACCGCCGCGCCGGAGCGCCTAGATGGAGGTCTGGAATGACGATTTTACCCTTCAGATTCTGCAGCACGCTTAGTGGATGGATTTTCCACCATTAACCAACTAAAACCCCACCGTGGTATTCTTTCTTCTTCGTCTTTCCCTTTTTCTTTCTAAAAGTCTGGGAAGTTCCGTGTGAAACGACGTCGTGTTCAGGCCATTTGATTTGACCAAAAGTTATCGTTGATTGGAATAGTGAAATTTGAGTGAAAAGAAAATAATTTAAAGAAAATTAAGATCCCGTTTGATTCATATTATTATTCTCATTCTCATTTTTCTACTCATTTTTAATCATATATTTTTCAATAAAATAATATTTTCTATCACATTAATAACTTTTCCTTCTTTTTCAACCACACATTTCCATCATATCACTATTTCAAAATTTATTTTTCTCAAATAATTTCTATCAAACACACTCTAAATTATTTAAAATTTATTTTAGAGAAAAATGTAATTAATGGTGTTTGATTGATATAATTTTTCCTTTAATATATTTGGATTTATTTATTACGTAAATTATTATTTTTTGAGATAAATTTTTTTATAATCTGTATTAAAATTTGTTTGAATTGTAAAAAATAATAATAATAATAATTTTATAAATTTTTTGTGTTGGTTTTATTTTATTTTTCGTGTAAATTGTTAATTAAAAGAATAATTTTTTTTACTATTAGATTTAAAATTTGTTTTCATTGCTAAAAATAAAAAAAATGTGGAAAATGAAAAACTACCTAAACTAAAGCTATGTTTAATAGGGTGAGATTCTCCATGAAAAATGGAAAATGAATTCATTTTCCATCTTTTTTCTTGTTTGATTGTCAAATTTGTCATGGAATTGGTTTTCCACATTTTTCCCACACACTTACATTTTCCTTGGTTTTGAAGAATTCTAATTCATTTGATTTTGGTGAAAATTGGTTATACAGCTTTTTCTTTTTCTTTTTTTAATTGACAATTTGCATGAAAAATTCAAAAGAAGACAAAAAAAATTTCGAAATTTTTTTTTTTTATTTTTTTTACTTTTTGACAATCCAAACAAATTTTAATACAGATTATAAAAAAAAATTATCCCAAAAAGTAACAATTTGCATGAAAAACAAAGTCAAATAAATTAGGTGAAAATTATATCAATCAAACACCATTAATTACAATTCTCTCTAAAACAAATTTTAAACAATTCAATTCCCTACAATTTGTTTTCTTTCCACCCACATTCCACCATTTTACTTTTTGCTTTTTTTTTTTTCTTTTCCTTGTCAATTGGCCAGGGCTTTATAAAAAAAAAAAATAAAAAAAAAAAAAAAAGATTGTGTGCATTTAATAAAAATAAATAAAATATCTTAAATAGGGTTTATTTTAAATTACTCAAAACATTAAGTCATTATAACATTAGATTACTTGAACATCAAGTCATTCATACATTATATCATCATAAAAAATAAAAAAAAATAAAGACCTGTTAATTTTGCTAAATATCAATCTCGCATTATAAGTAAATGTGATTAATTAAAGAAATCAAGAATCAAATAAAATTGTTCATCAGTATATATTTTACTTGACAAACTTGTTCAGAGAGGAAATCATTTTCTACAAATAAATCAAAATATTGGAAGATTTGTTAATAATTTGTATTCAATCTTCATCGTGAAGCAAGCACCTAATAATTATCATTCATTTATTTATGGAATATGCTACATGTACATAATGCGGTTTCCATAACAGTGTACACCCTCTCCTCAAGGGATGTACACCGTTATGGACACTCTAATATACATGTAGCATTACCTTTTATTTATTGTAAGAGCTATATTAAATGCAAAGAAACCCCTTTACAACAAAAATAACATTCATGCCATTTAGTAATTGTTGCGAATTTAATTAATCATGCACAACGAAAATAAACAAAATTTCAATTCCCACCAATAATTTGTTTTGTATTTAGATAGAAACTGTAATAGGTATTATACATTTTGTAGATTCTGCAAACTCCTTAACTGGTCTTGTAACATGAACAATCACGATCTGCAATCTACAACTGTCTAATTGTCCAGCCTCCAATGAAAATCCTTAAAGGGAACAAATTTGATAGACCAGAGTATTTACTTTTCTTGTGCTAGTAAGAATGTGAATTTTTTCTACAGTTTATCAAACCCTTAATTCAGTCCTATATTTAATTAATTCAATTAATTAAATTTGGTCCATAAATTAACTAACCCAAATAATTAATTTGGGTCATTAATAAGCAACCAAATTAATTAATTAACCAACACTTGTTAATTATTTAATTGGTAAATCTCATTCTTATAATTTTTTTTTTTTATGTGACCTATTAGGTTCTCAATCACGATATCTAGCAATGTGAATTATTATTTTGATCTAATCAAAATTGATAAATTAAAACACCCCTTTTAATTTATCACTAATTCACATTTGTCGTCCCAAATTGACATCTAGACACGACAAGATAATTGAATCTTCATTGCCGCCTGTGAGACCGCCATAGCAAACGGTTACCATAATGGAGGTGTTTCACAAAACATGGATGGAATACACTTGTCCAATTGTTCAACGCCAACTCCGATCACGATTGGAACAAGCAGCAGCTGAAGAATCATTGAGATGTTATACGATACAAGCATAAACGTTTCCAGGAGTTGTTGGATTGCACTGATGTTGAATACGACTCCGCAAGAGAACATATTGTCGCCTCTAACGAGTGGTGGGTGCGAAAGATTCAAGTACAAAGCTGCTGAAAATCATCTTTCGCATTTTTTTTTATTCGAAATTATGTTGATAATGAATACTACCCAACACATTTTGCATTTTGAATTTTATCTGAAGTGATGAGTGGATGAAAGAATGCCCATTTATTTCATGGGTTTGTAATGACACCTAGGAATATGAATGTATATCCGTTGAGAATCTGCATTCGTTTCTGTTATGTAATGACACCAATCATGTGTAGCAACATCCTTATGCGTAGAAGTCAGTGTTGTGATTGCATCTCTGCTTTTTTCCTTCTGCGTGCAGTTGGTTTTCCATTTCTTCTTTGCATAATTCAAATGCGTTATGTTGCACTTCAAGCTTCTGGTCATGTCCATTTTGAACAGGTCGTATTACGGCAATTTTTTAGTAGGCCCATGAACTTTAACTGTTATTCAGTGTCGAATTTACTCTCATGTGAATCCTATTTCACATTATATATACGATCGAGATGGAATGCCCAGTTCGAAATTGTGTGCGGAATCAACCTAAAACTTTGTTACTGCTTTCCATACTTTTTTGCAATTGCCTCACTTCGTTCCAGTTACACTTACTTTGTCTAACTGCTGAAACATTGTGAATTTCTTTTTTTTTTTCCAATCGGAATAGGAGAACAATGACTACGAAGATTTCAAAGACAGAGAGTGCATGGAGATATACACTTACAAGGTTCTGTTCGAGGACGCGTTCAATAACGAGAAGTATGTGGTCACACAGACAAAGCTATGCAAGATAGGATTCGCCATGTTAAAAAATAGTGCATACGAAGACTAGCACGACTCAACTCCGTTATGTGAGAAGAGCAACAACTCAAGTGATATGATCTGACATAAAGTTATTTTGGACGATTATTTTCTTTTTTCGCAAGAGTTTTGTTTAGCCTAGAATTCTTATATTTTGGTAACTTTCCATATTTTAGGACTTTATTCCGTTTTTAATTAGTTTCTAGGTTTTCTATATAAATAGTTTATTATTTCATTGTATTGGACAAGCTTTTGATTATGAATAAAAATTGAGATTTTTCTCTCCATGGTTCTTGATGAATTTTAAAGAACTTATCAAATATTCTTCAATACTTGCGGTGTACAAACCTAGAACTTATCAAAGGAATAGGTACATTTTGTGGTGTTCGCAAATCGAGGTTCGTTGATTTTGTAATCAAGATGTCATTCAAACTCCGTTTTTATTTGGTTGTTTGGTTCAATAATCTTCGGATCGAGATCCTATCATCTACAACCTGAATTTGGGCTTTTCCAACATTTTCAAATCAATTCCGCGAGTTACATGCGATTCCACCAATCAGGATCTCATCAAGTGGTATCAGAGTTCGGGCTCCAGATTCAGGTTCTATCTTTTTTCTTCTTTTGTTTTGTTCTTCGTGTTCTTGGGTTCAATAATAGTTTTCGAGTTTAGATCCAAAAAATTACAAAACAAAAAGTCAAAATTGTTTTTTGGGCTATTTAAAAGTTCAAATCAATTTTCGTTTGTTTCGGTAGCCTTGTAGTCGAATTCCCGAGTAAAAAATTCGGAATAAAAAATTATAAATTTCGAGAATTTTCAGCATTTTTCAATTTTCAGTTTTTGAGTAAAAAAAAATTAATTAAGCATGAATGGTGATTGAAGACATATTTTTCAATCTCGATATTTTGTGGGTAGTACAGTATGTAGTTTGACTATTGATAGTGATTATATATCAAACTTGGCTAGTATCACGATGGTTGAAAAATTGAGATTACCCAATAACACTAGTCCTTATAGGATGACTTGGTTAAAGGAATGTGGGAAGGTAGAAGTGACTAAGCAGGTTCGAGTGAATTTTACCTTTGAGAGATATAATGATGAGGTTTGGTGTGATATAGTGTCATTGAAATCATTTTCATAT
The DNA here is from genome assembly GCA_019395295.1 of Osmanthus fragrans. Lineage (NCBI taxonomy): Eukaryota > Viridiplantae > Streptophyta > Magnoliopsida > Lamiales > Oleaceae > Osmanthus > Osmanthus fragrans. Next base: position 12,029,649 of record CM033353.1, read on the forward strand.
TCTGTTTGGCAGACCTTGGAGAAAGGAGAGGAAAATTATTTATGATAAAGGGAGGAACATGTATAGGTTTTTTTGGGATGGGGAAAAGATCACTCTGGCTAGCTTGACATTAGAACAATCCCTTGCAGACAAATGGAAAGTAAGAGGTGAGGTAAAAAGGAAAAAGCACGAGAGAGAGATGACCATACCGAAAGAGAACACCGGGGTTGAATTGCGAAAGGAGCCTAGAGATAGGAAAGTTGATGTAGAGGAAGGTGATTTGAAAAATGCAGTTGACATTGAAGAGGTAATTAAAAGAAATGAGGCTCCATACGAGAGAAAGAAATAGAAAGTGAAAATGAAAATGAAAGTGGAGAGGTGGTAAAAGGAAAAGAAGAGTCACAAGAGTGAGAGAGTAAAGAAAAGTTAGAGGTGAACTTGCAAGAAGATAAAAGTGAAGTTGAGAGGGTTTTAGCGAGAACTAACAATCCCCTCCCTGGTTTTGATACTTCTATCTTGCAGGATTTTGAAGACTTGATTCCTGAAGTTGACTTTGTGATTCTCGAGATAAAAGAGTTCAAGGACAGAGGAAGGAGTTCATATGTGAGGGTTTGAGCAACAAAGATGATCTGATTGAGTTCCTATTGCAATGCATACATATCTACAAAGTTGATGGGTGCCATGCGTTGATCCTCTGGCACAAAAGGAAAATTTTTTCATTTGATCTATGTGGTATAATGATAAAATTAGTAGCAGATTGGTTATCCCCTACGCAATCACAAGACATGGATTCGAAGACGAATCATTTCGAAGAGAGAGGGGATGATATGATTCGACATAGAGTTATTTTTGGACGATTATTTTATATTTTTGCGAGAATTTTATTTAGCTACAATTCTTATATTTTGGTAACTTTCCATATTTTAGGAATTTATTCCGTTTTTAATTAGTTTATAGGTTTTTCATATAAATAGTTTATTATTTCATTATATTAGACAAACTTTTGATTATGAATAAAAATTGAGATTTTTCTCTTCATGATTCTTAATGAACTTTATAGAATGTATCAAATATTCTTCAATATTTGTAGCGTTCAAATCTAGAATTTATCAAAGGATTAGGCACCCTTTGTGGCATTCGCAAATCGAGGTTCGTTGGTTTTTAATCAAGAGGTCATTCAAACTCCCTTTTTGTTTAGTTGCTTGGTTCAATAATCTTCAGGTCAAGATCTTGTCGTCTACAACAAGAATTTGGATTTTCCATCGTTTTTAAATCAATTTTACGAGTTCCATGTGATTCTTCTACCTGGGATCTCATCATCAAGTGATGAGGCCGACAAATTAGAAAAGGCCGCATTGAGCATTGATGTGATACTCCGAAATTTTATGCTCATTCACTTTGTTCGTTTAAATTTTTTTGTAAGATAGCAATTTAACCTTTCAAATTTTAGTATGGCCAAGATTATTAATGGTTGCCAATTTTGCATTGGTCGATTTACTAAAAGTTTACCAAGATTAGTTAATTAGTGGTTGTAAAATTTTACACCTATTTTCCTACTTGTTTTTCTCTTGGCCGAAAATGGGTGGGGGGGGAGTACCACCTTTGTAGGAGATTAATGCATGAGATGTTTACCATTTTTTAATCAAGCATGAGGTGGTTATTGCTGGACATGCAAGACTAATGACTAATTTAAACCAAGTTGGAGGTGGAATGATGCCATGAAAGGAGGATTTTTGCATACACACGTGGTGGCACAATTTGTTAGTCACCTTTACTTAACCATTAAGTCCCCTTACCTATAAATAAGAAATATTGCTGCCATTTATATCCATTGCAAAATCAGATTTCTATGGTGAGATAGAGAGAGAAAAACGTGCAGGAAGCAAAAATAAATAAATAAATAAATAAAGGAAAGGAAGAAAAAGGGAAGCAAGGCCTAGCACCCTCAATTCATCTATCAACCGAAGTTTCTTCTAGTATTATTGTAAGATACTTTCCTTGCTTAAGTGGTAGGATTTCATGGTAATATTTATGCTTAAGCTATGCATGAAAACCATAATATGAAAGATGTGGACAAGTCCACAAAGTTAGATATCTATGCCTTAGGACAAGTCCGGAGGGCACCGGCAAGCCGGAATATGCAAGTATGTGTTTGAATGCTTTCTTTTGCGTAGTATTAACATGTTAAATCCAAGCATGGTATCTTACTGAGTATTCTTTATACTCATAATATTCTATACTAAATTTTTAGATCCATAAGATGTGAAGTTGGTGGAAGTCGGTCGGCATAATCGATGATGGGTTAAGGACAAAGTTAATTTGCATCGAAGTTTTGTTTTTGCATATTTTGTTCGACTGCTTCATATATGTTTTTCCTATGGTATTGTATAAAAACTTGTATAAGACATGATGTAATATGGTACCGAAAGTAAATTAAGTAGTTATGTCTTCCATGTTATGTTAAGAGACATATTTATAGACCTTTTTTCCCGAATGACCAAAAGAGGCAGAATCCGGGCAGTTTCTAGGTCAACTTCAAAATATTATTTCCAAGTCTATAAACGTCCATTTGAGACTCTAAAAATACTTCTGCGTTCCTCTTCGAGTTTCTAAAAATAGGCGTAAGAATCACTCAATTTGGATGTTTGTGGCCTGAGATATGAATTTTTAAACGTTGAAGGGTCAATCTGGATTTTTTGTGCAACACTACACTGTTTTTAGTAAAACGTCCATACTATATGATCTCGAAAAATTCTCATATTTTAACCTAGAAAACTACTTGAAATTATCTTTCTAATGCCACAAATATCATAGAAAATGGAGTTGGGTAGTATTTTATAAAAATAGTTGAACCTACTGCCCCAACCAACCGTGGCTACACCGAGTCCCCTTTTGTAAAATAAAAATTTCATGTCGGCATGCGCTTCTGCTGGCCATTATATTTTATGAGAAATATTTTACCAAATTGAAAATAAGTTTCTAACATGTAATACTTCTGTTTAAGAGTATTTACATGTACCAAAGGCTGAAGATATTATGATTAGTACGTGACCCTCGAAACTTAAGTTTGGGTGTCACAATTGATGTCTCCGACCGTAAAAGTAGTAAGAAACGTAAATCCGCCAACTGTAAGACAAAATAAAAGAGAACGAAAATGTCAACGATGGATTTACCGTACTCAGTTGACCGTGCTACAACAGCAAGTAAAAAAGTAGAGATAAAAATTGACAACTTAGTCAGTCCCAATGTGCCGGATGCGAAGAAATGCACGAAAGAGTTGTTGGCGACGACAGATTGCAGAAAAAATTGACCTCTACTTTCGGACGTGCATGTTCCTACCCATAAAGTAAAACAGAGAGATATTGGAGATGCCGGATGATGCAAATGAGAAACTGGATTGGGTGGAGTGGAACTGACAAGAGTACACGAAAGCGCAACCACGATAAAAAGTGAGTGTGCGGTAGAATAACTTTTTCCCGCTACAGCGGATCTACGTGAAAATTGTTGGTAATTTTCTATTTTTTTTTATGCTTTCGTATGTTTTGTGTACTTTATCATTTGGAGTTCTATACTATTTTAGATTTTATGCATCCATATTTGTACTATCAACTGCACCTCATTCGTATCTATCTATACGACTTTGTATTTTTCCACAACACTCCAACCACCTTGTTCCTTCGACTTATTCAACATTTTTCCAAGAATAATTGTGAAGCCCTGACAACCCCATTAGTAGACTTACCATCAATAGATACACGAATTGCTTTTCATTTTTCTCGTTTCTGAACAACATTTTTGGCAGTTGTATGATTCAAGTGTTAGGAAATTCTATAAAAGGGAACATTTTTTTTCCATATTTTGTATTCCTCAAGAAAGTTGGCCACTAATAAAGGTGACTAGCTTTCCTTCTACTTTATCTCAAAGTAGTTAGGGAATTTTGAAATTAAGTGAGGAAAGTTGAATGGCGCATTTTGATTTAATTGTTTGCTTATGCTATCTTCTGATTATAAAGATGAGATTGGGGAAAAGGAATTCATGCAATAGCTACAAGATGACGTTATCGAGTGGTTTCATTTCTGTCGAATGTCGAAAATTGATATGGCAAACTACTATCGTCAACATAGACATCGGATTAGAAGTTTTCCATTCGCGAGAAACGGGCACATGGTCATGCTTGATGCCATGAAATGTAGTCATCAACAGTGCTACGCAGAATTCAGAATGTACCCAGCCATGCTACGAAGATTCGTACATATACTATGGGACAAATACGGACTGCGCATTTGTTAGCACGTAGATGTGTATGAATAAGTTGGAAAGTTTATGTGCATATTAGTGCATAGAAAAGGATACCGACAGGTTCAGACGCTATTCAATCATTCTTTGAAAACGATTGTCACTACTTCAAGATTATGCTCCAAGCAGCTGTTGAATTTGGTGCTTGTCTAATAAGACTAGATCCAAACTACAATCAGGGTGCTAAGCATTACGTGCCGGATCCGAACAAGCATTCGTTATTTTCATATTCCATTGGCGCAATTGACAGAATGCGCGTTAGAGCTGTCTTGCCTTGGAACAGACACGTGGATTTTATCAGCCGCAAAGGAATTCTAACACAAAATATTCTTATAACAAGTGATTTCAACATGTGTTTCACATTTTGTGCTGACGGGTATGACAGGGATGATGCATGATTTATGCATATTGGTGCGTGCTATATACAGTCCCAAAATTGATTTTTCGCTACCTGATCCGAAAAAATATTATCTTGTAGACTCAAAGTTCGCCCATAGACCTGGGTACATAGCTCCATAGAAAGGATTCGATATATTGTATCATTTCCAACAATTCTATGATGGTTGCATGGGTTGGAAAAGAAGCTTTCGCAATGTGCATGATAAATTCAACTTCAGGCACTCGTCATGCAGAAACGTAATCGAACGGGCATTTGGTGTTTGGAAAAGTCAGTGGAAAATATTCGATTGTATGCCACGTTACAAATTCAAAGTGCATATTGTAGTTGTTGTAGCTATTATGGGTATTCACAACTTCATTCGACGCACAAGAATTGTCGACGGGGCACTCACAAGAGCGTAGACGGATCCTTATGCGGCAATGGTCGAACTGCTGGACGAACACGAACAGGACGTAGCCGAAATGAATGCAAATGAGTGGGATCGTTTACGTGATTGATGGGCACAAAGTCAGTGAGTGTGTGTGTGCGTATAACACCGTCTTCTTCTGTTTAAATTGTTGTTGATCGGTGTACCTATACGTGTGTGCCATACTTTAGTAGGCGAATGTTGTAACTTGAGGTAAATGGGAGAACGCGTCAAATGCAATGAATTCCAATTGTAGTTTTTTATTTGATTACTTTTATGGGTTGGTGGGCCCACAAACCACATGAATAAGGTTGAAAATGAGACACGAATAAGGTTGCACTTCATTGAAAATGGTTAAACGATGACAACCAAATTGAAAACACATGCTGACATGCATGATGGACAAAAAGGAAAAGTCATCCTTAAGTGAACTTATGCCTACAGTACACGACTTGACCTTGGGCCCCTATGATGTGACCAAAAATCCATTTTCTCCATGGACAAAATCATGCCCAGACATGCACTAAACATTTTTAAGGTAGTACACAACAACATAAGCAGTATCGAAAAGTGATGTACAAGCTAATATTAAGATGATTTGCAATAATATAAGCAATCCTAAATAGATACTATTATTGATACGAGAAAAAAAAGAGAGAAATTATATTCGTTTTTCAGAAGATTACGAAATACAACACAAACAAGGGCACGAATAATTCAACTCAACTTAAAATAAGCATAATTGAAGTTTCAAATCAGCATCCCTGTTTAAGAACCATGTCAGATCTTCGGGAGCTGACACTTCTATGAAAGGCAAGGAAATTGAACATGAAGTTAGTCCACCACCCAAGTTATTTTTACAGTTCCAGCTTGATCAACCCCGAGAATCACCATTGTGATCTATAAAGTTGAGTTGATCACACGTAATGTGAAGGTGATCCTTGATGGAGGAGGTCTGGGAGAGTTAATAATTAAGGTAACACACCGTTTATTCTCATAATGATGTTGGCGTATAGGAAATAGAGAGTCATGTTTCTAACTTGCCTCAATCAAAAAGCATAAGATAAATTATGGGAAAATCGGTAGCATCTAATATAAATATACTTTTGCTCTGGACCAAATGTTTTTGAGACGTGCTTTGTAATATGTTGAAAACATAGTTACGAATACCTTTTTTCTAGAATAACAATAAAATGCATAAAGTAAGAGGCTTACCAAAAAATCGAGACTCGTGACAGCACGATGTCTTAAAGTGAAATTGTTTTCGTTAACTACTCCGACTTCTTTGAACAATCACTAACGAGGAGAAAATGCTAGAATCACTTGTTCAGCAATAACAAGTGATTTTTCGAACTCTCTTATATACTCCAAAACGATATCATAATAAAGTACGAAGATTTCTATATATTTTTTTCAATCGAAAAGAGGCAATAGTATTGTACGATGAATTTCGTGTATTAAGATACAAAAAACTGTAACAAATTGTATTTTGATAAATAAAAGTTGATATTAATTTTCTTGTTATTTAGAACTGCAAAATCATCTGATTAATGATCTCAGAGTTTGAAGACGAGAGGCCACGTGGCTTGAATCTTGAATTTCAAGATTTGTTGGAAACTTGATTTATTGAGAACTTAACTTGTTTTGACACTTGAACTTCGAGTCTTAAATTTACATTGTGAAACTTGGACTTGAATTTGATTTAATTTAGAAAAGACTTTGATTTTCTGGACTTGTCTTGGATTTGCTTAAATTTGAAAAAGACTTTGATCTTCTTCGTATCTCTAGACTTAGGCTTAAGAGAGTTCATTCTCTTCAATCGGCTTTGAAATTTCAGTTGCACTTGTGATTTTTCTCATGCAGTTGCACTTGTGATTTTTTATAGAACTTTCGTCTTATTTAAATAGAAAATCGCAATTGCTTTTGTAACCAACCAAATTATCTTTAATTAAAAATAATAATTGGATTTTGAAAAGTAGGATTGACTTCTTTTAAGTGGGTTTCAGTGGACTTTAATTTTAATGAACTTAATTATGCTAATTATTCAAAATCAACCCAGTCCATTTATTATTATTTTTTAATGTCTACAAATGCCTCCCTTAAGATTTATTTATTTATTATTATACAAATAAATTAATAAATCTTTATTATTATTTTTTTCAAAATTCAATTTAGAATTTGATTTGAAATTGAAATTGAACTTGAACGTCCCATTACACATGAAAAAATTGAGGATAAACTATGAATTTGATTTGAAATAAAATCCTTATCCTTAAAATTTGAGAACAAAGATTTCTTTTTATGTTTTCAAGTGAATGCTATTTGAATTTTTTTTTTTTTTTATCAAATAAGAAGATAAATATAGAGTTCAATTCAACTAAAATTCCTTTTCAGTCTATCTCCTATTTTAAAAGCAATTTATATTTTGAATTTGGATGTGATATACAATTTGAGATCTAATGGATCTTCTAAGGAGATTGAATTATGTGGGGAAATTTCAAAAATGTCATTTTTTTTAAAATGCACCAAAAACTTTGATTGGCAAATGATTTGATCAAAAATGTCAATTTTTGGGTGTGAATTGTCAATTTTACCCTTAGACTCAAAATTCTTGTTGCGTTTAATGCTACTTAATGCCCATGAAGATATATTTTCATTTCCATTAATATTTGATTTGATGATTGAATTTTATATTATAAATATTAGATATTTGTATATTATATTATTAAATATGAATTTTGTTAATAAGAAAAAAATTAAAAAGAAATATTGAAATCTATCTTTCACTATATCTTCCTCATTAAGAAATTCTATCTTTCACTACATCTTCCAAATTCCTTTGATCAAGATATTGAAGTCTCCATTAATTTTGAGAGTTTAGTTTATTGATAAGCGTTTACATTTTTTTTAAATAGCTTACTATTTATGAAATGTTAAATACAACATGATCACATTTTTGTTGAAACTAATCTAACTACAAATTGCCATAATGAACAATAATTAATGATTTTCCCTTTAGTTATTATATTATTTTTTGGCAACATGTTGTAGTTGAGAATATGACAATTAATGGTTTCAACATATTCTTACAAGGTAGTAACTATTGTGTCATGTTATCTGGCTTTCTAGTGACCTGACATTGTCATCTTCTCCGGCGAGTCCTGACAGTTGAAATGTTGCACTAGACGTTTCAAAATCGTCAGGAACGACGTTTGAACTGTCGAAAATCCGACATTTAGAAACTGTCGAATTCGACAGTTGAACAATTGACAGATTTGTTGTTTCACTTTCTGCTTATGAATTTTGAAAGTTCCACTTCCATGCTATTACATATCACCATATTCATTATTTATGTTTCTTATAGTTGCAATCCCCAAATTTGAGGTATGAGCAATCACCTGAGATTCATCGTGTCGCATGGAGGTAAGTTTGTTCATGACGATGATGTATGGAAGTGGACAGGGGACAAAACCACATTCATTTTAGTGCCGAGAAGTATTAATCTAGTCGGACTTGTGTTACGGTTGAATGAAAAACTTGGTGTCGTCAATCTCCGCGTAGAAATGGAATTGAAGTTCAAAGTCCCGAACATGAACATACCACCGGCTGAAATACGCGAAGATGAAGACCTACTTTGGTACATATCAGTTCATATGGAAACTGCAATATGCGTTACTATTTCAGAAACCGAATTGCCAAGTGTTGACATACGGATTGATTGTAATCTACATGATCGTTCGTTAGCCACACCGAATGTTCAGAATAACACACAAAGTGACGAGCTCAATGTTTCGCGCAGTGTCTCACACAATAATGCGCCCGATATTCCAATTTTTGATCTGAATGTTTCACTATTAGTTGAGAACTACTGCAACCCTTTGGATGGTACAGATGCTCCAAATATTGATATCGTTGACGGGGAAACATCATCGCATTCTAGGATTCCGAATAGATGCATATTGATTGAAACTGTGAATACATCCGATATTGTCGAACAGACAATATTCTTCAACAACAAGAGTTGTACTTGAAAATTCGTTTGCTCGCTTTGCAAGATAAATTCCAATTTCAAGTCAGTAGGTCAAGCGGAAAAATGTTAACCGTTGTATGCGCGGACGACAATTGCAAATAGATGCTACGTACTTCAAGTGTGAACCAGTCTGCAATCTTCATGATATGCAAATTCAACAATGTTCACACACGTTCCGTCGAATTTCATCGTAACGCTCAAGACATGCCACGACTTTCGTTATTACCGAGCATATTTTGGGAAAATTGGATAATCCTAACCGATCGTACGATCCTACTGCTATTGCATGTGACATAGAACATGAGTTTGGTGTCAAAGTAAGTTACCAAAAAACACGTAGGGGAATGTAAGTGCTTTACATATGCTACATGGTACATCGGATGACAGTTTCCAGAAACTATTTTCATACTATCACGTCCTAGGAGAGATAAACCCGGGTACGGTAACCCACATAGGAGTAGGTTCCCGTAATAGATTTCAGTACTTCTTTCTAGCTTTCGGTGCAAGCATTCGTGGTTACAAACAATACTTGAGGCCGTTATTTGTGTTGATGGTAGTCACCTGAAAGGTCCACACAAAGGTACACTGGCAACTGCCCAAGATGGCAACAAATAGATTTATCCCTTAGCATGGGGAATCGTGGACGCCAGAACAAATAAATCTTGGATGTGGTTTTCGTCGAACTTGTAAGATCTGATAAGCGACTCAGAGGAACTTGTGTTCGTTTCGGACAGGAAAACAAGTATTGAAAAAGCTATTGCTCATCTATTTTCCATGTCTCACCATAGTTGTTGTGTATGAAATATGAGAAAGAACTTAATACAGAGGTACAACAACGCAAGCTCTATATTTCTATTCAAACGAGCTACTACAACTTATCAGGTCGAAGAGTTTGACAGACTAATGTGACAGATTCGTAGGATAAGTGAGAGATCGTATGGGTACTTGGAGCGAGCAGGTTTCTCATTTTGATCACAACAAGTTTCGTTGGAATGCTATACAACATTATGACAAACAACAATACAGAATCATTGAACTCAATGTTGAGACATGCATGTTCGTTACCTATCACGTGCTTGGTCGAACACATTCGAGGTACAATATAGAAGTGGTTTTATGAACGTCAAGTGAATGCCACCACGTACAGTACCGTGTTGTCAGCTAGGATGGAGAAAGAGTTAAGGACAACTTTCAAAGCTGGTACTAGGCTTCGCGCTCATGGATTGACAGACAACTTGACACAAGTAGGAATAGGCAATGACACCGACATTGTAGACTTCTCCGAGAACACGTGCACATGTCGAGAGTTCTAACTAAATTGCATGTCATGTGTTCATGCTACTCGTGCAACATGTATGAAAGGTACGTCCTTGTACAATATATGCTCACTGTATTACACATCGGATTACTAGAGGAGTGCCTATAGCGAAGCAATATATCCAGTGACGCGAGAAGTGGACTCGGTTGTTCTGAACGAGATTGTTAGTACTCCCATACTGCCTCCTAGTGTACGTCGTCCTCCCAGTAGATCGTCAACCCGACAAAAACGATCCAGATACAAGTCCACCACTCGACTTCAGACATGCACCCGCTGTGGTACACCCGGTCATAACCAGACTACCTGTTCTAACCCCATTAATACACACCCCGTCTAAACAATCTTCACTCAGCTAGTGGATGAATTATTATGTTTCATGGTCCGCAATGATGGGACTGCTTGTACATCCCGATCGTAATTTATATTTTTGTATTATTTGTTTTGTACAAGAACTAGAATCCATCTTCTTTTGTAACACAAGTATTTTGACGAGGCTTATGTCGGATACTGCTTCACATTGTATGTTGCATGTTTATTTTTTTGTACTAAGTTAAATGTTCCATTACAGCTAATGCATTATTCAACTTGTTCCCTTCATTGGATGAATTTTTATGTTCCAATTCCAAACTGAAGACGTTATGTGTTAATTGTTCAATTTATTACATGTGGTTTCTCATGTTCATGCCCAAAATACAGTATCTACAGACATTATCAAAATTGACACACCCAAAAGGGGGTCAAAATAATATTCCTTACTTTTCTAAAATTTGTCGTTCAGGTAGTAATGTGGTAAGTAAGGGTCATTCCCGCAGAGGATTGTTTTCAATTACGTCAATTGCAACATAGAAAATAAAATGCGAAAGCAATTAAATGGGGGGAGGGTTGGTTGAATTAAACTAAGGAAAGCATAAAATGGAAATGGAAAAGACGAGAATAAAAAGGAAACAAAAGAGGGAATATGTGATCAAGGGGTACTCCTTCACCGCTAGAATGAATTTCTTATCAATGTTCACAAAAGATTTTCGTTCTCAAGATCAACAACAATTCGAGAATAATCACAAGCTCGATTACCTCAAACTCTCCTTACATTTTAATTGAATAAAACAAGCTCTTTACCCAACCCTATTCATTAAACAACCTAGGATAAGCTCGCTAGATTTAATTTAACAAAAGCATTAATACAAGAGAGTTGAATTGAATTAAGCGCAAACTCACAAGCTCGGTTTACTAACTTAAGTGTTAATCCACAAACATTCAATTGAAAATTCTACATAATCTATTGAAATGTAGTTGCTACTAGGTTTTGGTAAAAATAGCGATTACGTACTATAAATCCCAAAATAGCATTCATTGTATCCACCTAATCATTTAGTTGTCATCCTAAATAATCAAGAAGAAGAGCAATATAAACATTTTACACAATGGATTAAACACATCAATCTCAAGAATTATAAAGCACAAACAATTAGAAAATCAACCTAGGGTTCCAAAATAACCCCCAATCACACATATGTTTAGTTACCCATGAAATATTTACAAATAACCAACAAAAACTTACAACCCATTAATGGAAAATAATTTAAAGAAAGGAAAACTTATTGATAATGAGAGAAATGGTTAGAAGTCTTCAAAATCAAATGGGTCTTCTTCTCCAAGCTATTCCACCATTGTTGAGCTCCAAGCTTTCCCACAAAAATCCCAAAGGAAACAAAAAGAAGAGAAGAAGAAGAAGAAGAAAAGAAAAAGAAAAGAATAGAAAAGAAAAGAAAAGGGGGAGAATCTAGGGTTTTTCTAAAATGAGGAATGGTCAATAAATAGATTCAAAAGTCATATAAAAGGGTCAAAAACGAGTTCAAAATAGCAAGAATAGCCAAACAGGCCCTTAAGTCCGCGTGGCACCACGGCGCCTATGGCTGAAGCTTGGGCGCAGCGACGCTACAGTAAAATATATTTTTTTTAAGAATCGAAATCCAATTCCTCTTTTTTGCACTTTTGAACTTTTCTTCATTTCTTCTTCCGTTTTCTTCTCCAAATTGGGATTTAGCATTGAAATACCTACAAAATAGAATAAACTATATTAGGTAGCAAAATCTTAATGAAAACTCACAAATATCTAAATTTAACGGCCCAAATAAGTGCGAAAATCCGCACTTATCAATCAACATGATTGTCATTCAACAACAAGTTTACAGACATTACACTACATCAAACGATGACAACCAATATCGAAGAACGTAGACAAAATACTACATCAAATCCCGATAGTTCATTTGTCGGGTACGACAGATGACCTCTGTAATTCTCGACATTTGTTTAGTCGGGCTGAAATGATACTTAGCATGATAGACAAAAAGGGACATGGTGTATGATGACATTGTGGTGATTACTTCACCAGATTCATCCCAAACAAAAAATAAAATGTGTGCGTGCCTTCTATGAGACATTTTCGCACAGTTCTTGTAAGTTCATTCGTCGGAGACACCTGAAGTTTCTCCGCGGGAGTGTCCTCCGAATCGTCCGAGCTTATCACTATTATCTCAGGAGCCGAGTCCATCTCCAAGTGGCCTTCCTCCTCGGGATCATCTTCATGCTGTCCCATGAACTCGGCTGAAGCATCGAGCACGGCTCTCGGTGACCTGGACTCTTGACTAGCAACATCGTCCAGGTTCGAAAATGGAACAACGAAAATGTCTCTTAAACCACCTCTACGATCCACTTTCTCATCGTTCGACGATATATATGGGACATAATAGGGAAGAATCGGGGACCTCATTGAGGTCGATCATTTCATTGATCCTGATAGACGATGCCATTATGATCAAATGTTGTTTGTGTGTGAAAATCTGAAATATTGAGAAGGCTATGGTCTCGCAGAGGTTCCTTTTCTTCAAAGTGTTAAGTGTTACTGGGATCACATCACATGCTATTTATAGAACAATTAAAAGAGGAAAACATTAACTATAATTCACCACCCAACCACAAAACGTAATTATAGTTTAATACATGCTTGATTGACTAATGGTGTGATTGTTTCACGTCCCATTAATAGACATAAAGTTTTATTAATGACATTTGTTTTGGCTATCGGTGACCTATAATGGCTATTATTTGGTTAATCCAATGCATATTAATTCCACTTAAGAAATGAATATTTTAGGACTTCATGCTTGCCCTAAATTAATTGGTTTATGACCATCTAGTAAGTGTCTTGACTTCATTATCTTAATTATTTGGTTATTGCCCTGACCGTCCACTACATGTCATGCCCATCTAATTTGATCAACTATGACTTCATGCGTGCCCCGTATCTATTTAGTACCATTATCGATCGCCTAGAGCAAAGTATAAAACAATTATATCGTCGATAATTAGCATCATCTTCTTTTGGAAAAATGAAAAGATAATGTTTCAGGCACTGCCTCAATTAATATACGGTCGATACATTTAATCGTGAGAAGCACATACGTTCACCAATATTCCAACATCCATAATGTACCAAAATATGAGATTCCACCGAGCACAGATGCTCCAAAACGTAAATGAACAAGTGATAGGTACGAATATAAATTGAAGTCCAACAAATGGTTTCGCATTAATTCCAGTTAACAATGACGTCCGTCATGACAACCCAAAAAAATAACAGGATTCTTGGTTATCCGATGCAGGTTCAGGATCTGTTCTGTGTCAATGCATAACAAAAATTGACCAAACGAGAATTTGTACACGTAATCATTGACTAGCCACCACTCTGTCTAACATGCTTTGTCTATCTGCAAAAGTGAAAGGGAATTATTAAGTGAATCATACAAACCGGACTACGACAATGTATTACATTTTTTATATAAATATAAGACAAATGATCAAACATTAAAAGGTTGAATATGTGTTTGTGTAAACTGGTCGCCTTCCGGAAAGAGGCTACATGTTAGTCTTGTGATACCGCATACACTTCAAGGCATAATCTGCTGTAGTGGCCCTACAAGTTGAACCACAACTCATTATTTTTAGCAGTCTGTATTTGCCTAAAAACTAGTGCCTGTATTAGTTGGACTGAGAACTGTATTTCTGGCACATCGACAAAGAAGCCAAGGCATGAGTTCATGAATTTTGCACGCTGCCGGTCATCAAAGTAGTCCAACATAGTTTTGACATATTTGAGGTTGCTCCTCTGCGAGATGTAGGTTCGCAGACGTGCATTCTCCGGAACAAAGAATTCGAATTCCATAATTTCTGCAAAATCGAAGTCCACAGGAGGAAAAATGTCAATTTGTAACGCAAGCACAACTGTGAAGATCATATGACAAAGTATGACGAATGTCGATAATGAAACCATACAACAACCACATAATACAAACTTCATGCACTTGAATGAAACAATGTGTAACCACAACCCACATCAACGATGAGCACATTCAATCAGATGCTTCATTTGTCGAGAAATACTGAAACTATATGTCGGAAACGACAGTTCATCTGTCGGTAACCACCAACTGCCGAGAACTACTAAGACTAATTGTTGGGAATGACAATTGAAATAGTAGATTCCTCAAGTCACCTGAACTATCGAGGAAATGTAGTCATGTTCTCGACTTGAATTAGTATTATTAAATAGCTACGAACTCGACTATCAAGCAGGCATACGCATTAAAACCACAAATATGCAAGTATGCATCAGTCAAATGTCGAATGAAGTGAAGATTTAGTAATTATCATGTCGACCTACAAACGAGCTAGAATGTAGACGAATGCAATGTATGTGTGTACAATGAACATGGCGTAAAAATAATGTTTTCAAAAGATTGAACATGGCACAAAAATTGTCAAACATTGAATTGCCAGGGATAGAATGCATGATTACAAATCAATTAAATATGTTAGTTTTTTAAAATAATGTTGGCAGATTCCCAATCAATTGATTGGCGGACAATATCCTGTAAATAAATAGTTGCGTATCAAACAAAAACATTGTAATGTTGTTCTGTCCACCGTAAATCTAATATCATTATGAACATTAACTATATGTATTCATTTTAGCAAATCTCATTACAGATTACATTACCAAGTTTAATATGACATGAGTAAATGTAGATTTACAAAAACGCAGTTCAAATTCACACTTAACTATAACCAAAACCAGATAACAAATAATACATATTCATCCTCAAAGTCAATTTACAAAATCTCATAACTAATAAATGCAGATTAACAAAATCCCAGATGAAAGAGCACTAAACTAAGTCCAACCTCGAACCTTGATCATCCATATTCAATCTCAGATTTGGTTGTCAAAATTCCACAATAGATTACACTTAAACCCATATAAACCGGCACATTCACCCACTCATTGACAAACACAGCCTCAAACCCGCATAGAATGCTAGAATTCCAAATCCTTGACCTAGAAGAGCAAATCGTAAAAGAATATAATGATAAATAGCCCAACAAAATCCAGAAGCTGGAAGAACAAACTGCGTTAATGTATACAGTACATATACACTTATGTAATGTTGAATATGTACTTGTGCCAGTGACCCTGCTAATGTGGAACTTGTACAGGCTAGCAAAATCATTCACTGAAGGATTCTTACGCTTCGCTGTGTGGAAATTCTACAGATGGTGTTTTGTCCTTGCTTTCCTAGTACAACCGGACCCAAAAAGCTGCTCTACAGGAGAATGCAACAGAAGTGTAGCTCCGTCCTTGTATGTATATACTTTATTCTATTAATGAAAAATTCATAATATAATATGAACGATATTAATGGGGTAGAGTACGGGAGATAAACATTTTTAACACTTGATAAAAGCAAAGCCAAATGGAAAATAATTAACTGCAGCGCAAGCTTGTGGTTAGGAATTTTCTTTGTGTGTGCATACATTTATGTGTGCATGCATGCATGCATTTAGGTAAATGTATTCAACATATGCCACTGTAGGTGTCCATGCATGCCTTTAGGTGAATGATTTCATTAAAAATGACCTCCTTTTCAATACAATGTATAATAAATGCATTTATTATCCTTTATGTAGGGCTATAAATGTTGACAAAAAGATTTCATGTACGGCTAGAAACGTCCAAAATATGATTCCTCATTCATGTGATATTATAGATTTTACCAAATTTTCACAATGTATGAAACCTATGACAAACCTCAAAAAGACATCACCAACAATTTCCAATTCTCATAGACATATATCCAATAATTTTGAAGATATAATAAACTATAATAATGTAGTTGATGTACACCATGAATAGTACTGGTGGACAATGATAAAGAATTCAACTTCTTTTTCTTCCTCAATCATAAATATATACCTTCTAATTACTACAAACCCCAAACATAAAGAAATTAACGCAATCAACAAAAACTAGCGGCCACACAGTGATGAACGCAATTTGGTGACCTTACTCGATTAAAAGAAGATACTTAAAAATTAGAAAATATTCAGAATGTGGTATCGCAGAATGATGTACATCATAGCGTTCTTATCAGAATTCATACATTTTTGGAGCCCGAAAGAACAAAAGAATTGCAAATCACTTTTCACTAATCTTCCGCCCTTCGCCTAAAAGCGGAGAAACAATCGCAGAGAAGGTTGTCTGTACCATACGTATCAGATTTGACAAGGTAACAATAAGCAGTTAAGGAGTATATCGTTGAATTTTTCGTTCATTTAGAAATCTTTCCCCCTCTTTACAGAACTATGGTCCTATTTATTTCGAACTCCCATAGGATAAACAAGCATGATTGAATCTAAATTCCATAGTACAAACTAACTTTGAATGTGAGGGGTTGAATATAAGTTCCAAAGTACAAACATGCTGTCGGTGGAGGGTCGAGTATCAACAAAATAGCATAAAAAGCACAAGAAGCTTGGTAGCAAGATACTACAATTGGCGAATATCCATTTAGAATTGTAGAAAACAAATTCATATTGTTCATTCCGTTCACAACATTCTCAACATTTTGACAAACTTTTTATTTTTCTCAATGTTTTTCCGTGCTACAAATTAATCAAAATGACACAGTTCCATCACATCAGCTAAGGATTGAAAATAAAATCCACTTAACTAAAAAAAAAATTCTTCAAATTTCCTGCGTATTGCAATACGCAATAACACATAATAGCACGAACATGCTATTACTAGGAGCCCATTTTATCATATGTCATATTTTCATGGCAAATCAAAAAATCGAACCAAATACCAAAATAAACAAACCAAAATGGGAAATAGGTAATATAACGGTGGATGAAAGCATAAGAAGGCTAACATTACCATTGTTGCAGCGAAGAGCGAGCGATTAAGTATAGACAGAAATACGCAAAAAGCCCTCTTGGAAACCCTAGCTTTAGAATGCCGTTGTTATTTATAGCTTCAGTTCGTTTATTCTTGTGGTCGTTGTCGGCAGTATACGTTATTCTGGCTGCTGGGCGGTGTGAGAGTTGCTTTTAGTAAATGTTTGGGGTTTCTTTTTGTTCCTTAAAGCAACTTTTCGTGTTTTGTTGTTTAGCTTTTTTTTTTTTTTTTTTTTTTTTAAATTTTCGAAGTTCTTGCTGACTTTACCCATTTTATACACAAACACAGCTGTCATTTTCAGATTTTCCGTACAATTGTTGGAGGATATGGATGGTATTAAAATTTCCACGAGGGATACAAATGTACAAAATTGACATTTTTGATATGCCAAAAAAAAAAGTGACATTTTTGTAATTAGATACAAGGAAATTGACACTTTTGATATGCTCAATCAACCAGAAATCTAGTGAATGAATCATTTCAAGGAAAGTTGAAGAAAGAAGAAAAATTGTTCCCTAAAAGTGAGAGAAAAATCATTGACTTTTCAAAAGTGTTTTACAACTTTGTCTTTTTCCCTTTGAACAGCAAGGAAAAAAGTAACTAAATATTGAAGTTTTAAACTATGTGCAAGAGACATCAAGAAGTAAGAAATATTTTATTTATTTTTTATGTTTTCTGCCAATGGTAAAGTCCAAAAAATTGGTTTTCGTCGGCGATTGGCTTTCGCCAATGAAAACCAATTCGAATTGGTTTTTACTTCTTTTTTTTTCGTCTTTTTTAATGAATTAATCTATGCATTGTTTAAATGAAAAGATTCAAACTAACACGTCTTTTTTTTAAGGAATTTAATCTTTGAAGCAGCTCAATATTTTGAAGTTTGAGATTTTCTTTGTGAAGAGTTTAAATTTTTGTGCTGCAGGTATTTTAGAAGTTCGAAAGATGTTCACTTAGGATTAGGATAAAAAAAATCAAACCGTTTTGTGCACATTGAGGACCAAGGATTGACACCTTTTACTATCCAAGGCACTTTGTATTAAATGACCTATTCTTTTAACCGTCCAATACGTTTTGTGTTGAGAACCAAGGACCGACTCATTTGATGGTCCAAGACATTTTGTATTAAGGACCAATGATCGACACCTACTATTTTTAAAGCATTTATGTTGAGGATCAAAGACCGACTCATTCAACTATCCAAGATACTTTGTATTGAGGACTAAGGATCGGCTCCTTTGACCGTTTGAGGCACTTTGTGTTGAGGACTAAAGACCGGCTCCTTCGATCATCCAATACACTTTATGCTGAAAATCAAGGATCGACTCCTTTGATTGTCCAAGATATTTTGTGTTAAGGACCAAGGACTGACTTCTTCGACCACTCAAGGCACTATATATTTGAGAGACTCGTGATTTTAGACAATAAATGCTTGTGAGTTTGTAACCTATCCTGGATCAGATCATCTCCTCTCCCATCGAAAGGATTCGACCTCGAATCCGAACCTGCACTAAACGAAGCAAGATTAGCAACGTCGAAAAAGTCAACATTCACAAACTTACCCAACAGAAGCGAACTGTAGCCATCAGTCTCGATCATAGCAATGGAATGGTATGGTCCGTTTCCCCTAGGATGTAATTTGGACCTCCTTTGAGTTCGTATCTGCCTCCATCGTATGTACACCCAATCGCCATCGCATGGATCAAATAGTGCACGTCTCGACCACATCCTTTTGTAATTTTTGGATGTAATAATGAAAGTATGATGTTCCTCACCTAAGCTACCACTCAAAACAATAGTTAAAGGAATCAAACCAAACAAAGTTGATGGATTAAAACCAATCACCATATCATAATACGAGTAACAAGTAGTAGACATAGTAGACTATATCGCGTTAGTTTCTAACATATCCCATCCAACCTTCCATAAATAATTCTGTGAATTAAGATTAATGAATCTCAAGTACTTATCATGCACATCTGAATTCAAACCAAAATATTCAAGGACTTCATGATTGAAATAAAGACACTCATGCCTTAAATCACCAACAATGCACCCCAATTGCCCTTCATGCTTGGCCAATCCCGTGCCACATAATAAAATACCATCATGTAACATACAACTTCTCATTTTGGCATGCACACATTGATTCTTGTAACACACTAGAATATCATAAACGAGCAAGAATTTTCCTATAGATGGGCGCAATAAATGATTGTTCAATCCAAAGCTACCACTAACACCAACAAATGAAGGTAATGAATTGAACAGCAAGATTAGCGAAGTAGAAGCACTTGCTAAATTAAAATGTGGGATGAAAGTATTAGACATTAAACACAATGCCAACACATTCCATAAATTTCGCCTACTACATTTAAGGACATCAGGATAGAAATTCAAACATGTTTGCCTACAACTCCTAATAATGTAACCTAATTGCCTAGCACATGTGATTAACTCAGCGTTGCATGCTAGAACTTCATGACGTAGCATATTCATATTATAGACAAGAATTTATCTATAAACATACGGACTGACTATACTCAAAAAATTATCAATCGCATTATCATGTTCAAGAGTACATAATCGATGTAAAAGACTAGTCCCATGAGTTGTCCCAAATCCTAACCTAGGTGTAAGGTTTTGATAAGTTACCTTGGCGTGGTTACATCCATTGTTACTGTTACTCACCAATTTCTCCATGCGTCCTACATCAATTGGATAGTCAATGTATGGTGCCCCCGCAAATCATCCCGCCATGGAACAACTCCTTGAACTCCTGCAAATGAGAAATATCCAAATTGGCGAGGGGATCGTTAGTTCTCACTAAAGTCCGCTCAAACTCGACTTTTCTCTCATATAAGCTCACCTTGGAATTTTCTCTCCTCTCTGAATCTTCTCTCACTCCTCTCATTTTTGGCTCATCTTTTCTTTCTTCTACCTCTCCGCTCTCATTTTCTTTTTCTATCTCTTTCTCACTCTCATGTTCTTTTTCACTCCTTCTTGGCTCTACTTTTTTTTCATCACACTCAACCACCTCACAATTTTCTCTCTTTTTCCTCTCTCGTTCCTTGGTATGATCAATGTGAGAATTAATCATGTTGCATAGCCTTGAGAATTGTAGTTTATATTCCAAACTAGCTAGCTTATTTGAAATATCACTACCTTGCTTCACAACAGGCGTTTTACTCCCTAGTGAACTCTCAACTCCATCACATTGCCTAAGCTTCTCTCGACATCCCCTTTCACGTATATCACTCCTACCTTGAAAAGTTGGAGTATTCAGTTTGTTGCTCTCCACTTTCCTATCAACACCTCGATCAAACCTATCTCTTATATCCTCACGAGGAACCCTTTGGGACGTCCTTTGTTTATAACTCTCAATCAAGGCTTCATGCCTAGCTACATCACCACTAATACGTTCAACCGTCAACTCCAACTGATCACACCTATGAGTCATAGCATGCATAATATTCCTAAACTCCACATAAAACCCCTTAAGCGTCGCGTTCTCCTTACATCTACTCATGTGTTTTTTTTCTTTTTCTTGGCAATAAATAGATAACAAAAATCAAATGAAAGGAATGATAAGAAAGCAAAAATAATTTACCTCACGTATTTGCACTCGTGTATCACTCGAAATTGGCTTTTACCCGATATTGAGCTCACCACTCTTACCTTTTACCGCTCGTCCTCAGTTTTCAATGACTCGAGAAACAACTGATCTCAATCAATTGGAGTACAATCCCGTAGCAATCACCACTGCAACACAAGTCCACGGATAATCAACAAAATTTTCATACAGACCAAGTAATGGGCTCAATTCAAATAAGAAAAGACAAAAAAAGACTCAACTTCAATTTCGAATTGCCTCTAAACGTTCACGAGAAATAGAGACAATTTTTTTAATGAAACTAGAGAACAATTAACTAATAAATCTAGATGCAATCAAACAATACAATTATAGGAAAGATATAATGACGCTAAAACAAAAACAATAAATCAAAAAAATAATTTTTTTTTTAAATCTGGACGTGAACAGTAACGGGTGAACAAAAGATTTTTTTTGTTGCTAAAAAAAAGAAAATTAAATAACAAAAATTAAAGATAGATGACCTGAATTCTAGATCTGTGCTCTAATACCACCTTATGTGAACCCGACCAAGAACAGATTTGGGAACCCACGAACAAGAAGAAACAAACTCAAGAAAGCTAGAAATCACGTCGCGCAAAGTTTCATCCCGATCCGTCGTTCGACCCGTACCAAGATTCCACGCAAGAAATTTGACCCGTTGATTACTCGGAACTAGAACCGTGATGTGAGAACGCCACAAAATGACTGCGACACCTTTTGATAAGTTCAAGATTATAAATCTTAAACCACCAAGAAAATTGGAGGAGAAAACTCACAAAGTATATTAAAAATCTCTCAATAATCAAAGTCTTGTTTTTACAATGAAAAATAAATCTTATTTATATGAAACATGCTAAAACCCTAAAAACCACGAAGTTGGGTCCAAAATATGCAAGAATATGGAAATAAAATAGAGTTTTAATCAAATAAGAAAACTCGCGAAAATTAAAGATCTCGTCCCAGAAAATGAACTATCCGGTCGCATCGTAGTGTGAGATGCGGCCGCATAGTAGAATCTTTGGCTGCATTTTTGGTTTCTGCTCAATGGAATGCGGCCGCATGGGTTTTCTTCTATGCGGGCGCATAGAAGCCCCGCCAGACAGCTTTCAGTATTTTGGCTATAACTTTCTTTACCCATGTCCGATTGAAGTGATTCAAAGAGCGTTGGAAAGATTACTTAAAGATATACGACTTTGTTTCAGATATAATTTTCCAATATGATCGTTTTCCATGTCAAATTGGATCTTAATATGCGATAGAAACTCCACTCCTTGATTCGAAAGACTTCCAACTCATTTCGACTCTCAACTCCAACATGAAAGTTGATCTTTGGCATGTTGTCTTCGATATGTTGTGCCCCATTCATCGAACAAGCAATTGTACGACTTTTATTGCCTCCCCGAAGACCCGAATCCGGCTTAAGACTCTCCTGCTCATTCGCCAAATCCTTGTGAGCTTGTAACGCATCTTAGATCACATCAGATAAGCTCTAATAATAAAGTACATTATAATATTCCCGAAATTGTTAAACTTAAAAATCAGGGCAAAAGTTACCTCTATTTTAAAGGTACTGATGTGAAGTATCGTTTGACCAACATATGGGGTGAACATAAACTTAATATTAATAAGGCGGCATGTCTTTCTCCTGATCTCCTTGAGCCTTTATCGAAATTATATATGCCTACCGTATGTGATTGTCACGAGAGTTTAGACATTACCAAGTCCAGTTGTTCTATCAATCACCTTTCATTTTTGTGAATTCCGCTTCATCATTCCAAAATCATGGAGTTCATCCTAATGGTATTAGTTTCTGAAAGGACTGACAATAAGGAAATACGATAGGGAAGTGAACTTGTCAACCATAGAGATATTTCTTGTCTTCCAAAGTTTTGGAACGATCTACTTGGATCCAAAAACTTCTGTTCAAGAGGAATTTTCAAAAGTTAGATTCTACAAGCAGTTTTGCTACAAAAGATTATCATTATCTAAACTCATTCTACAAAGTTCTTTGTGAGGTTTGGTACTCAGAAACCTACACTTTTGTGACTGCAAGTGATAAAATTGACATTTCTCTTTGGATCATTCGTGAGATTAGCAGACTTTCAATCATGGATTATCATTATGAAGAAGTAGACTCAAGCCTTTCAGAGTTGACAGATGATATCCCTAAGTTTTGTTTGTATCTTTTTTAATGTTTTCTCATTAATTACTAATGAGAAAGAATTTGACTGCGTTACTCATGCTGCTTGGGTTGAATTCTGGTTTTAAGAAAATAGTTGTGTCCAAAATCATTGACAAAGCAAATCTTATAAAAGTGTCATGAATTTAAATCCGTTCAAAAGGCATTAGCAAAGCGCATTAATAGAGAAAATGAGGCATGTGGTTGTAGACAAGTTGAAATATATTTCTTGTAGAGACTAAGGTCATTGGAGTCATTTGTCAATATCTTTTTCTATAGAAGAAGATGAAGAGATGAATTAGCAGCTTATCTATCTTTGTGGCTTAGTCGTTTCTTTTGCCCCTCTGGAGAGAAATGCATGAGAGTTGGGACTTTTAAATCATCTTCTAAGATGGTTACGGGGTCCATTTACAGCCTAGTTTTTCCCATATTAACAAGCATTTATAAAGGATTCATGATAAGTGTGTTTTTGCAAACTTGTTTAATATCTAAATAAGCTTAAATATTGATTAAATGAGCTAATTTCTACTCAAAATTATGTAATTATAGCTTTGGTAAGTCAAAATCCCAAAATAAAATAAAACAAGACAAAAGGAGGAAAAAAATGACCAAAAGCGGAAAAAAGTGAAGTTGGGGACCAAAGTGCACAAGTGTCTAAAGTTAAAGATCTTGGGCTGCAATTTTTGGAGAGCAAAATTGAAATGAAAATCAAAATATGAGGACCAAATTGTACAAAATAAAAGTTGAGGAACCTGACATGTAATTATCTAAGGGGACTTAACTGCAAAATGGCACAAAATCCATTTTTTTGGTCGTTGACAGAGCTATTTTTAATTCAAAAAGGACCCGGGGACTATTTTTGTTACTTTTAGAAACTTCAGGGGCTTGACTACAATTTTCCTAGGGTATATAATTAAAAAAGGTATGTTTCATGCCGGTATGCTGCTTCTTGCTTGGGGTTCTTCCTCTTTTCTTTTTCCTTCATTTTTCATTTCTTTTTTCTTCTTTCATTTTTCTTCTTTTTCTTGGTAAATTTTGAGAAAACCATAGAGCTAGGAGTGGGCAAAACCCAAATCAACCCGATAAACCGCCCGATCCGACCCAACCTGACCCGACTGATTTGGGTCATTTTTTGCTTTTTTTGGTGGATTTTGGTTATTGGGTTAAGTAGTCGAGTCGGATTATGGAATAACAAGAAAAACCCAACATGATCCAACTCAACCCGACCTGACAACATTAACATTTTTTCTTTAAAAAGGGGAAAAATAAAATTAAAATAAAAAACAAGCCCTAAACGTCCCGTTTGACCCACATTTTCATTTTCATTTTCATTCTTCTACTCATTTTTAACCACACATTCTTCAATAAAATAATATTTTTCATCACATCAATAACTTTTTTTTTTTCAACCAGTGTTTTAGATGGATCACTATTGGGGAAGAATTTATTTCTGAAATAGTGATCTAAATCTAACATGTGTGGTTGAAAAAGAAGGAAAAGTTATTGATGTGATAAAAAATATTATTTTATTGAAAAATGTGTGGTCGAAAAAAAATAGAACAATGAGAATGAGAATTAAAATGGGAATCCCTATCTGTCTCACTTCTTCACTCTCGCGCCTGAGTCACCTCAAAGCATTGCCCTAATCTGTCTCCCATCAATTTCTCTCAAATCACAGACGGCGACCTTCATTTTTTAGTCCCGATCATCGAGCGTCCACACTACAGTGCTAGGGTAAGTATATTTCCTTATTTTTGGTACCTATTTCTTCTCTTTGTCTGTCTCACCGTTAGAATCTTGGTTTGGTTTGTTTTGTTTTGTTTTGGGTACGATTCAGAATAATCGGGACCGACTAGAATGTATGTATTTTCAAACATTTTTATGTTGACATCCAGAGTTTTTGTTTTTTTTGGATTTTATAATGATGAAACATTGAAACTATTATCCTTTGATTCATTTCTTTGGTATTTCCATTAATTTATATTTTCACTGTGCACTTTTATTTGTGAATCGTAGCTATGCACAGTAAGAAGAGTGGGATTTATGTTGAATTCAGTTTTTTTCTTCTACAATATTTTATGGGTTTGTGATGGAAATGAAAATCGATTTAAAATATAGGTATGCACTGAAAGCTCAATTTTATGGGAATGGAGTGGAATCCTCGTGCATTTTCGTTTGTTTACTATAAGATTTCATCAAGTTTTCATATTTTCTGGTTTGACTGATGGTAGTTAATAGCAAAAATCAGGTGTAAGGGAAAACATATATTTAAAAGACATAGCAGCTCCTTTTTTTGTGAAACTGGTGCTAGTTTAATTTTTCAAGTTGTTTTATATTTGATTGGTGGTTTAAGAAAACAGCAATTATCCATATGTTTTTATAAGAATTTTCTGCTTGGAATTAAGAAATTCTTACATGCAGTCCATAATCTTGTGCTGCCTTAGGTTGAAGCTGTCATAGAAAAGATAGTTGAAGAGGCCAGAACTGGAGAGATTGGTAATGGAAAGCTTTTCTGTAAGATTACAATTATTGTCCTTTTCATTCGGAATAGTTTACTTCGAGATTGTATGATCCCATTTTGTATAAACTGAGACTGGTACTTTTGTCAATAGCAACAGTCAACATACCTTGGAGTAACTCTGTGCAACAAATTATTCACAGATGTAGTTTTAAAATCATTCTTCTATGTTTCAAATGCACTTGTATATTACATTTTATGTGGAATGTATTTATTAGCATTGTTATTAATTTTGGTTTTGTTTTTGTTTTTGGGAGTGGGAGGAGGCTGGTGGGGAATGGGGGATAGTATGGAATGTTCAAGACATTTTATCTGGCTGACAAAACAGAAGCATTTTGATCATTTGCCAGCTTGCAAGAGTCATTCATCTAGTCTATTGTGAGAAGGGAATTTTGGGGGTGGTGGGGGTTGGAAATACAAGTTATTACAGTGCACATTGGTTCTCAATTTAAAAACTAAAAGGCAGCATGACTTCTTATTACAAATAGAATGAAGGGGAAGGAATATTGCTACTTTAAAACCATACAAAAAATTACACTTTACCCAAACCGACCAATCCAACCCAACCCGACCGACATTTGATTGGGTTGGGTTTCAACATTTACACAAGTTAGGCTGGTATTATTTTAGATCAAATCGACCATGTTAGTTTGGGGCAAAAACCAACCCAACCCAATCCACGCCCACGCCCACGCCCACCTCTACATAGAGCACATAAAGGACATAAAATCATAAGGAAGTGGAAGAACTTTGGAGAATCAAGATTTAGCCTTCAAGAACATAATGAAATGGGGTTTTATCCTTGATCTTATATTTCATCTATTACTTTCTCTTATTTGAATTTTATTGCTATAAATCTTATCATTTTTGTTATATATTTAACATGGGCAAAAAAAATTGTGTTGAGATTTATGATATTAGTTTAACATAACTTTAATTAAATTCAATATTTTCTCTTTGATGATTACATACTTATTTTCATGTATTTTTACTATTATTATTATTGCATTTTCATTTATGTGGTCAATGAATGATTGTGTTTAGTGATTTGTACATTGTTCGAGAGAAAATTGTGCATTTTAGATTAAATAGTAGAAAACATAAGTTTGTGTAGGGGATAAAGATACTCCCCTAACCCATGGTTTAAAAAACGGAAACGGGTACCGAGGCATTTTTTCTTCACGAGGCGAGGCGTAAGACTCGAGGCGCTTTGAGGCGTAAGCCTCACCGTGAACCATTTTTTTTAATAAAAATATATAATAAAAAAATGAAATAACATAAATAAAATATTAGTCTGAAAACCATAAATTAACTTCAAGTACCAATGCAAACAAGCATAAAATAAAGTCAAATAGTCACTCAAATCCAACAGATAATAAAATGGATAAGTTTCCATGTGAATCCTATTCACTATCACTAAGATTTTGCATAAAATCTCTAGCTTCTATATCATCTTCCTCGTCACTTTCAACATTTTCCCACTCATCCTCCTCATCTTGCAATTGTATTACTTTTCCTTTGCTCTTCGCTATAAATGAAACAAAATACTATGAATAAATATAGTGAATAAATGTAGAAACCTAAAATTTAATTTCACAATTTTATAGTACCTTTTTTCTAAATCCGGAAGTTTCCTTTTACGTTGGCTTCGTGAAGTTGTAGCACCTTCATTTCCTTGTGCTCCAAAAATATCAATATCGAGATCATTGTCCTCCATATTTAGTGTGTTCGATTGATCTTCACCACTCGGTCCACTCCCATCAATGATCCATTCATCATCAGATGGCAAATCAACCATGGTTAAAGGATCTTCATCTTCTTTTAGTTGTTGTAATCTCAAGCGTCTGTCTTTGAGCTTCTTATTGTACATGACATAAACCAACGAATTCATCCTTTGTGTGGTCAAACGGTTTCTTCTCTTTGTATGTACTTGATTGAATGAGCTCCAATTACGTTCACAAGCTGAAGATGAACATGTTAAGCTTATAACTCTAATTGCAAATTTCTTCAATGCCGGGGTGCCGTCACCAAATTGAGTCCACCAATGAACTAAGAAAAATAAGAAACATAAAAAATGTCATAGACTCATATTTTATACTAATTTTCTTACAAATAGTTAATATTTAAATAATTAAATGTCAGGTAAGAAAAACTTTGAAAATAAATATATACCTGGAGAACGTTTCTTGCAAGATGTTTTCGCTTGTTCTAGACTAAAGAAACCTTTTTTGTTTCGAAATTCGTCTATTTGAAGATCCGCATCGTTCCTTTCATTTTGATTAGGAATGAGTCTCTCCATGCAACTATATAAACCCAAAGTAACTTCAGAATTACAAGAAAAGTCTTTATCATATTGAAAATGAGGATTCAAAAAATATGCAGTCGCATGTAGATGTTGGTGTAGCTGAAAGTCCCACTTATCATCAATGATACTCCATATCTCCTTATATGATGCTTCATCACCACCCAAGTTTTTTGCTATCTCCTCTTTCGCGGAATCCATTGCACCATAAATGAACCCCATAGTAATCCTTGTTGATTCTGAACAGATGCCTGCTATATCACCTAGAACACGAAATGTGGGTATGTCCTTTGTTATCCTTTATCCTTTTTTGGTTAATCTTCTTTCATTTTTTGTTAATCCTCTTTCAGATGGCAGAAATTTTGGTTTCCAAATGTTTATGAAGGACTGAATTTTCCCTTGGGTCTAAACTTTTTATAAGATCAGATTGGCGAGAATGATGAGATAATTGATGCACTTCAAGGAATAAATGGTACTTATGATTTTTCAGACCCTCATTACAAATACTCGAGCACCATTAATGAATGTACTTTGGCACTAAACATAGCTGATTTCAATAATGAAGATGAAGTGAATTCTAAGACTATGAGAGCTAATGTTTTAGAGATCAATCAAGAAGCCCGAGTTGTTTCATCTTCATTGACCTTAGTTGTTGTTCATCCTCCAAAAACAAAAAATCGTGGGACTGTGCCAATTTGTTCTTTCATGTCTGATCATCCACTTGGGATAATTCAAGATCCTTCTTACATAAACGATGCTCTATAAGAAGCCATAACTAATTATCTTCAGAAGTGTTTCAATGACGTTTTGAAGAATGACTTTTCCCATACCGAGTCTTGGTGGGATGATAATAATCTAATTCTCGAAAACATAATTACCAACTCGTTTCGCTCAGATCCAACACCTTTGATGAAACTTATGGATATATTTCTAAAGGATATTGACATTTATTTACTTAAAGAAAGCAACACTTGGAATGCCCAATTATTGAAGAAAAGACTAAGCAGTTAAAACTTTTGAATATTTAGATGAAGTAAATGATTCAGCGTGTTCTTCATTGGAAGATAAAATTAGTCATTTAACCTTTGAGTTAGATAGACTTTGTGATGAGCTATAAACCCATTTGGAATAGAAGAGTCTAGAAATTGAGAAAGTTGGATGGGAAGAATCACGAACTAGAGATATCATCAACATAGTATCCATAGCCTAAAAAATGAAGACTCTCGATGCGAGTGATCAATGGCGATTGATTTTGATAGATTAAAGACTTTGTGTGATTTTCTTTAGGATCATATTGTATGAACTAAATTCACCATCGTTTTTTATGATGAATATTTTGTTTTTTTTTGTTTTTTATGCTTCTTGTATACATAATTTTTTTTTTTTTTACTATAGAAGAAGATAAACAAATTGAATAAATTTATTGACTTTGACTAAACTTAAATTTATAATTCATCCAAGCTGCCTATATTCTCAAACTGAATCAAGTTGAATATAGTGTGATGAGATCCCGGTTGGTGAAATCGCATGAAATTCGTGGAATTAGTTTGAAAATGTCGGGAAAGCCCAAATTCAGGCTGTAGACGATAGGATCTCGATTCGATACATCTCGAACCAAGAACCTAATGTATATTAAACCTTAGACCCCTCAATTTGCGAATGCCACAAAAGTTGTCTAATCCTTTGATAAGTTCTAAGATTGAATGCCACAAATATAACAATATATTTAATAAGTTTGAAAAATGGTCATTGAAGAACAAGAGAGAAAATCTCAATTTAATTCATATCAAAAGTATTTTCCAATACAATGAAATAATAAACTATTTACATGAAAAACCTATAAACTAATTAAAAATGGAATAAAGTCCTAAAATATAGAAAGTTACCAAAATATAAGAATTCTACGCTAAATAAAACTCTCACGAAAATAGAAAATAATCGTCCAAAATAACTCTATGCCGGATCATATCATCCCCTCTCTCTTCGAAAGGATTCGTCCTAGAATTCATGCCTTGTGATCGCGTAGGGAATAACCATCACACTACTAGTTTTATCACTGTACCACCTGGATCAAATGAAAAACTTTTCCTTTCATGCCAGAGGATCAACGTATAACACCCATCAACTTTGTAGATGTGACACCCCGAACTTAAGCTTCGAGGGTCACGTACTAATCATAATAGCTTCTGCCTTTAGTATATGTAAATACTCTTAAATAGAAGTATTACATGTTAGAAACTTATTTTCAATTTGGTAAAATATTTCTCATAAAATATAATGGCCAGCAAGAGCGCATGCCGATGTGAAATTTTTATTTTAAAAAAAGGGGACTCGGTGCAGCCACAGTTAGTTGGGGTAGTAGGTTCAACTATTTTTATAAAATTCATCCTAACTCCGTTTTCTATGAAATTTGCGGCATTAGAAATATAATTTCAATTAATTTTTTATGTTAAACTATGAGAATTGTCCAAGATCATATAGTACGGACGTTTTACTGAAAACAGTGTAGTGTTGCACAGAAAATCCAGATTGACCCTTCAACGTTTAAAAATTCATATCTCAGGCCACGGACATTCAAATTGAGTGATTCTTGCGCCCATATTTAGAAAACTCGAAGAGGAACGTAGCAGTATTTTTAGAATATCAAATGGATGTCTATAAGTTGGAAATAGTATTGTGAAGTTGACCTAGAAACTGCCCGAACTCTGCCTCTTTTGGTCATTCGGGAAAAAGGGTCTATAAATATGTCTCTTAACGTAACGTGGAAGACATAACTACATAATTTACTTCCAGTATCATATTACATCATGTCTTATACAAGTTTTTAGACAATACCATAGGAAAAACATATATGAAGCAGTCGAACAAGACATGCAAAAACTTCGATGCGAAGTAACCTTGTACTTAACTCATCATCGATTATGCCGACTGAATTCCACCAACTTCACATCTATGGATCTGAAAATTTAGTATAAAATATTATGAGTATAAAGAATACTCAGTAAGATACCATGTTTGGATTTAACATGTTAATACTACGCAAAAGAAAGCATTCAAACACATACTTGCACATTCCGGTCTATCGGTGCCCTTCGGACTTGTCCTAAGGCATAGATATCTAACTTTGTGGACTTGTCCATATCTTTCATATTATGGTTTTTATGCATAGTTTAAGCATAAATATTACCATGAAATCCTACCACTTAAGCAAAGAAAGTATCTTATAATAATACTTGAAGAAACTTCGGTTGAAAAAACAAGAACTTGAGAGTGTAGGCTTTGTTTTCCTTTTTCTTCCTTTCCTTTTCTTCTTGCCGATTTTCTCTCTATCTCTCCATAAAAATTCTGATTTTGCAAAGATATATAAGCTGCTCATCTTGTGATTATATATATATATATAAGCAAAGTAAAGTGAAAGATGACTAATCAAGAATGTGTCTCAACGTGGGTTGAAATTGATCCTAATTCCATGCATGTATTCATGCATTCAATACCTAAAGCTTTTATATCATCCACCTCCTACTTGCTCAACCTCATGCATGCATAATATTAAAACACCTCATGCCTAGACTAAACACCTCATGCTTGTCCATGCATTAATTAAATCTTACTTGAATTCTTCTCTAATCTGCCGACCAGCCTTAAAAAAATGAGAGAAATGGTTTAATTTGTATCCCCACTTGTCCATGCATTAGCTAATTACATTAATCCTTTACAAGGTGGCGGCAAAATGATAGAAACAAACGGAAAATATATTAATGAAAAAGATATAGAATTTGACAATTATTTAAACCCCTAATAACTAGTCTTGGTAAACTTTTAGTAAATCGACCAATGCAAATTTGGAAACCATTAGTAATCTTGGCCATACTAAATTTTTGAAAGGTTAAATTGCCATTCTAAAAAATTTAAACGAGCAAAGTAAACGAGCATAAAATTTCGGAGTATTACAGTAGATATGTATGCATTGCAACAGGAACTCATTCAGATCATCTTTGTTTCTCAAACCCTCGCATATGAACTCCTTCCACTATCCTTGAAACTCCTTCATCTCCTCGGGAATCAAAAAATCAACTTCAGGAATCAAGTTTTCAAAATCCTGCAAGACAAAAGTAGCAAAATTAGGGAAGGAATTGTTAGTTATCACCAAAGCCCTCTCAACTCCACTCTCATTTTTCATTCAAGCTCACTTTTGAACCTTCATTTCTCTCCAAAGACTCTTCCTCTTTTGTTTGTTCTCTCTGCCCAATATCAACTATATTTTTCAAATCACCTTTTTTCATCTCAACTTTTCTATCTCTAGGCTCTTCTCGCAATTCAACCACGATGTTCTCTTTAGGTGTGGTCATCTCCCTTTCTTGCTTTTTTTTTTCTGCCTCACCTGTCACCTTCCATCGGTCTGCAAATGATTGTTCTAATGTCAAGCTAGCCAGAGTGATATTTTCTCTATCCAGAAGAAACCTATACCTGTTCCAACCCTTATCATAAATAGCCTTCCTTTCATACTTCCAAGGTTTCCAAACAAGATATGAAAAGACTTTAATGACACTACATCATACCAAACTTCATCACTATATCTCCCAATGGTGAAATTTGTTAGAATCTGTTTGGTCACATCTACCTTCCGACACTCCTTCAACCAAGTTATCCTATAAGAACTAAGATGTTGTAAAGGTAATCCCAATTTTTCAACCATGGTGATATTAGCTAAGTTTGACATGTATTACTGATTAATAGCCAGATTGCATACCGGACTACCCACAAAAAATTGAGTTTGAAAAATATGTCCCCAATCTTCATTCATGCTTAATTTTTTTGACTCAAAAATGGAAAAATGAAAACTGCTGGAAATTTTCGGAATTAAATAATAATTTTTTTGGAATATTTTTTGGATTTTTTCTACTCGGGAATTTGACTACAAGTCCAGCGAAACAAACGAAAACTGATTTGGACTCTTAAATAATCCGAAAAACAACTTTGACACGTTTTTTATTTGTAATAATTAGATCTAAACTCAAAAACCATTTTTGACCCGAAGAACACAAATAACAAAAGACTCAAAATAATAAAAAAAAGATAGAACTTGAATCTGGAGTCCAAACTTTGATACCAATTGATGAGATCCCGGTTAGTAGAATCGCATGGAACTCGCGGAATTAGTTTGAAAATGTCGAGAAAGCTCAAATTCATGTTGTAGATGATAGGATCTCGACCTGATGCTTCTCGAACCAAGAACCTAAGGTATATTAAACCTTAGACTCGTTGATGTGCGAAAACATGAACCTCGATTTGCTAACGCCACAAATGTTGCCTAATCCTTTGATAAGTTTTAAGGTTGAACGTCACAAATATAACAATATATTTGATAAGTTCAAAAAATGTTCATTCAAGAATAAGAGAGAAAATCTCAATTTAATTCATATCAAAAGTATTCTCCAATACAATGAAATAATAAACTATTTATATGGAAAACTTAGAAATTAATTAAAAATGGAATAAAGTCCTAAAATATGGAAAGTTACCAAAATAAAAGAATTCTAGGTTAAATAAAACTCTCGCGAAAATAGAAAATAATTGTCCAAAATAACTCTATGCCGGATCATATTATAGTCCATTTAAAGAACACATTTTTTTGCTTATTTGAGCCATTTACAATTTATTCTCTTGTGGGTCAGGATTAGTACATTTTATTATAATGAGAAATTTACAAAATAAAGAATTTTGATCGTAAAAAGGCT
This sequence comes from Osmanthus fragrans, assembly GCA_019395295.1. Classification (NCBI taxonomy): domain Eukaryota; kingdom Viridiplantae; phylum Streptophyta; class Magnoliopsida; order Lamiales; family Oleaceae; genus Osmanthus; species Osmanthus fragrans. The sequence goes on from CM033353.1 coordinate 12,063,740, forward strand.
TTAGGAATTTTTGTTCATAGGTCTGATTTGCATCCATCTTTGTCGAAGACTATATGTGCTCCATTAGTGAATGAATGAATAACAAGAAATGGACCATCCCATTCAGGTTGGAACTTGCCCCTTATTTTTCTTATGTTTATGATTGGCCTATGTACTGAAAGTACCAAATCTCTAACTTGAAATGATCTTGGTCGCATCTTTTTGTTGAAGGATTTCGCCATCCGAGTTTGACAACGTTTTAGGTACATCTGTACCTTTAATTTTTTCTCATTCAAAGCTTCTAGCTCTTCGAGTCAAATGAGCATTTTCTTCTGATGTTAAACCTTTTTGGATGGCGATTCGAAGTGAAAAGATTTGATATTCTAAAGGAATTTACAGTTTCCACTCTGTACACTAAAGCATAAAGAATATCTTATGTTGGAGTCCGATAAGTGGTTCAATAAGTCTACAAGACTTCATCGATTTTTTCATGTCAATCTCTTTTCGATTTGGAAACAATATTCTTTAGCACACTGCACAAAGTATTGTTGAACGCGTTTGCTAACCCGTTAGCTCCGACAATACACATGGACGAGTTTTATTGTTTGAATCCAAACTTTGCACATAAATTGTTTTATGCGGGTATTGCAGAAGGATATTCCATTATCGGTGATGATGTGTCGTGGGATCTCACATCAATAAATGATCTAAATACGAATGAACTTCGCAGCATTTGTTTTCTTTACTTCCTTCAATGGTAAAACTTCAGCCCACTTAGAAAAGTAAGCAGTCCCAACGAAGATGTATGAATGCCTGACTGAAGACATTGGAGTTATAGGTCCAATTACATCAAGATCCCATGCATCAAATGGCCAAGAAGCTACTATTGGATGTAATGGTTCCGAAGGCTTGTGATGAAATTTGCATGGACTTGGGAAGATTCACATTTCTTCGCATAATTCATGGAGTCTTGTACAATAGTTGGCACTTCCATTCTTTTTATTCGAGAATGGAGCTTGGGTTCGGACTGATGAGCACCAAAGATTCTAGAGTGCTTCTTCCACAACATTTGCTGCTTCATCATTACTTAAGTATCAAAGGAAAATCCCATCAAATGTACGTTGATAAATTATATCCTTATAAAAGACAAAGCAAGATGCATGCCTCCTACTTTCAATTCTTCATCGTGGATTATTTGAGAACTTTTGATATTGAAAAAACTTGATTATTGCCTATCTCCAATCTTTTTTTTCCTCATCATCGATTACTTCAATACTATTATTTTCTTTCAAATTATATATGGCAACAATGATGGAATTACTCATCTTTATTCGTAAGTCTTGTACTCTTTGTTCTAACAACAAGATCATCCACATAGCATTCCACATTCTTATGTAACACGTTATCGAAGATCTTTTGTATGGATCGCTTGTAGGTTGTCTAAGAATTTTTAATCCAAAAGGCAAACTATGTAGTAATGTATGCCTTAGGAGTACGAAATGATATAAGCTCCTTATCTTTTGGATTCATCGGTATTTGGTTGTATCCAGATGACCTATCAATGAAAGATAAGACTTCATACCCCATAGTTACATCCATCATTAACTTTGTTATTGGAAGTGAAAAATTGTCTTTTGGAAATGCTTGCTTCAAATCTTAAAAGTCAAACAAACTCGTAACTGCCCAATCTTTTCAGATAGAAACAATGTTCATGTTCCAAGTTGGGTACTTGACTTTACGTATGAATCCACTTCAATTTGAGGAATCAGTTCTAATCGAACACCATGTCTTATTGTACGGTGATATACTGCAACATTTGGGTTTAACCTCAACATTTCTTTTTAAGTGATGTGATCCATGGCACGAAGGCAAGTCTAGCCAAAGATCTGTTGCTCGTTGAAAAAGGTCCTATGACTAGGTCACGAGCGAAGAGGGTTAAAAAAGCAATGTGATTACTTGCTCAAACTATTGTGGATGAAACATCAATCATGGCAGGAAAAGAAACACAATGAATCAACTTGATTCAAGTAATAGACGGGGGAGGCAAACAATATAACTATGTGATCGCATAGTTATACAAGCTATGTAATCACATAGCTCTACGCAGAGATTCAGAGAGGCAATTTAAATTGCCTACACGACTGCACGAAGAAGTACTATGCGGCTGCATAGTGCATCTTGGTCACGAAAATTTCCAAATTACGTGAAATCTCCTATTTATGTTAAAACTCAATTTTTTGGTATCTTTTAGTATAATTAGACCTTAATTCCATTTTTTGTTAGGGGTTTATGAGTTTCCTTTAAATAGAACTCATTATTTACATTGTAAACTAACTTTATTCATATATACAATTAAGAGATTATTTGTGAGCATATTTTGCTTTCAATTCTTTGTTCTTCATTGAACTAATTTCGAACTTATCAAGATTTGTTTCTCGCGGCATTCAAACAATCCGTTTGAGATTCTTGAGTCTTGTGATCAAGGGGTTTGAATTAATCTTGTGTAGGTTTCATAGCTACTATTGCTACGTGAGTTCGTATCAGAGTTTAGACTCTAAAAATCAAGGTTATATCATTTTCCTTTTTGTTTGATTCTTTGTTTATTTTCTTTTCATTCTTCGCATTCTTTGGGTTCTTCACGTTCTTCGTCTTTTGAGTCTTTAATTAATAAAAAGTGCCAAAAAATTTCAAAATTTGGAGTGGAAAAATAAGATTAATATTTGATTGTCACAACTACTCGGAGCAAAAGAAGGTAAAGATTCCAGTACTTGAGTTTATCGATTATGCTATTGCTTGGTAGGATCAAGTAGTGAAATCTGCCTATTAGTACTTGGGAAGAATTGAAAGCTATCATGAGAAAGATGTTCGTGCCTAATCAATACTACATAGCACTTCAACAAAAATTGCAAAGCCTCTACCAAGGTTCTATGAGTGTGGAGGATTATCATAAGGAGATGAATATTTACATGATTAGAGCGAATGTTGAGAAAGATAGGAAAGCCATCATGGCCCAATTTTTGAAATGTTTGAATAGAGAAATAGCTAATGTAGTGAAATTGCAAAATTATGTGGAGTTGGAGGACATACTACATGCAGCTATGAAAGTGGAGAGAAAACTGGAGAGGAATAGGACAACTAGGTATTCACCGGGTTCTTCGAGTTCTAATCCATCTTGAAAATAGAAATGGGATAACAACAAAGGAAATGGGGCTATTTCGAAGAGCAGAGCTGAGCTACCGAAGTGATAGGAGAAAATTGTTAGCAAGGTTACATCCAAGGCAGAATCCCAACCATTTAGGAGTCGAGACATCAAATATTTTATGTACTTAGGTTTAGGACACATTGTTTCTCAATGTTCAAACAAGAGGGCCATGAATTTGCGAGACAAAGGGAAAGTGGTGAGTGATAATAAGGGTGACTATGATGACATGCAAGAATTGGAAGAAGCTGGTGATGGTGAGAGTATGCAGTGTGCGAACTATTGGTTACGAGACGAGCTTAGTGCTCAAATCCAAGCGGATGACTTGTATTATTTCATACGATGTACCATGTCAACAACATGTATGTAATATGATTATTGATGAGGGTAGTTGTACTAATGTGGCTGGACTACATTTGATTTGAAATTAGGGTTAACCATGTTAAAACATTCTAAGCCTTACAAACTACAATGGTTAAACGAATGTAGAGAGGTTAGGGTAAATATAAGAGTTTCGTTGAGTTTCTCAATTGGAAGCTATTATGATGAAGTGATGTGCGATATAGTTTCTATGCATGCTGGCACATTTTATTGGAGAGATCATACCAATATGATAGAAAAGTGATACATGATGGGTACAAAAATAAGTATAGCTTTATCAAGGACGGAAAATTTATTACTCTTGCACTATTAACACCAAAACAAGTGTATGATGATCAAATTAAATTGAAAAGTGAGGAAGAAAAAAGATTGAGAAATAGAGAGAAAGTAAAAGAGGAAATAGTGAAGTGGCTAGTAGTGAGTAAAAAAGAGTAGAGCCACAAGAGAGAAAATAAAAAGAGTCTTCTAAGAGGATAGAAAAGTCGAGAATGAATTTCTTTGCAGAAGTGAGTGAGTTGAAGAGGGCAGTAGTTGAGAGGTAACTAAATGATCTTGTTGGTTTATAAAGAGTCACTCCTTAATCTTGAGAAATCTAACACGCCCTCCCTAGTTTGACTACTTCTTTGTTGCAAGAGTTCAAAGACGTGTTCCCAAAGGACATGCGTAGTGGGTTACCACCCATTCGTGACATTGAACATCTAATTGATTTTGTGCATGGAGCTGTCATTATAAACAAGCCAGCTTATCGAATTAATCCCGAGAAAATCAAGGAACTTTAAAGGCAAGTGAAGGAATTGATGACAATGGGTATGTGAGGGAGAGTATGAGTCTACGTGTCGTGTCAGTGCTACTTTGCTGAAGAAAGATGGAACTTGAAGGATTTTTGTGGATTTCCAGGGCATCAACAATATAACGGTGAAGTATCTCATCCAATTCCTAGGTTAAATAACATGTTAGATGAATTCGTGGCTCGTGCATATTTAGAAAATTGATCTTAAAAGTGGTTATCATCAAATTAGGATGATGAAATGAGATGAATGAAAAACTGCTTTTAAAACAAAATATGGTTTGTATAAGCAGTTAGACATGCCATTTGCACTTACTAATGCACCCACCACGTTTATAAGATTAATGAACCAACTTTTACGTGCATTCATAGGTAAATTCGCAGTAGTATACTTCGATTATATCTTGATATATAGTAAGAAACTTAATAAGCATATTGAGCATGTAAGATGTGTGATTGTGATCTTAAGACAAAAATAATTTTATGTTAATTTTAAAAAGTATACATTTTGCATGAAAAAAGTTGTTTTTCTTGGATATGTTGTTTGTGATAGATGCAAAGGAATGATCAACACCGAAAAGCATACTGATAAGAAAAAAAAATTTAAGTTTCTACAGGCATTTTGTTAAGGACTTCAGCACAAAACGCCCACTTACCCCATACACAGCCCACTTACCCCTCACAGCTTTCTATCACGTTCCCCAGGATTCGAACTTAAGACCTTCATCATATAGGAGACTTAAGGGGAATCCTAGTACCAATTGGGCAACCCAAAGCGAACAATACGTATATTCTAACGGCTTGGGCGAGAGGTCCGGGTCGTTACAAAAAACGCGTTGTAACGCCCTGACTCCTAGTGGACCGGAACGTTACTTACTTTACTTAGCTTAACTAGTGGTTTAGTAACAAGTGTATACGTTTTAGCGGAAGCTACATCTTCGGATAATAATTTAAGTAACAATACTTCAAATACTTTTAACAAAAACACTGAATCATTTTTCAAGACAACAAAATGTAATTTATTTGAAGAAAATATAACTTGTTCTCGCATTCTGCGTTATTCAAAACTTAGAGAAATAACATTGAAAAATATTTCATAAAAATAAATTCAAAAGCCGTGAAGGGTAAGTGGGCTCTGCCCACCCAAAAGCGGACAATACGTATGTTCTAACGGTTTGGGCGAGAGGTCTGGGTCGTTACAATTTCCATCACTTATGGAAGTTATCAAGAAAAGTGAAGGATTTCAATGGGAAGTTGAGCAAGAACGTGCATTTAACACTATTAAAGATGGGTTGTGTAAGACACCGATTTTATTACTTTCTAACTTTGAGAAAACTTTTAAGATTGAATGTGATGCTTTAGAAATAGGTATTGAAGTTGTTTTAGTACAGGATAGAAGGTCAATAGCTTATTTCAATGAAAAGCTAAGTTGAGCAACTCTTAATTACCCTACATATGACAAGGAGTTATATGCACTTATTTGAGCTTTGGAGACATGACATCACTACCTATGGCCAAAGGAATTCTTGATTCACACTGACCATGAGTCCTTAAAGCATTTGAGGGGTCCAGGTAAACTAAACAAGAGGCATGCATGGTGGATGAAGTTCATTAAGACATTCTCATATGTCATTCGGTATAAACAAGATAAAGAAAATGTGGTAGCGGATGTATTGTCAAGAAGATATGTACTTCTAACTTCTTTAAGTGCTAAATTGTTGATATTTGAATATGTTAAGGACGTGTATGCTATTGAACTGAATTGTTCTAATCTATACGAATTATGTGATAAAGAAGTTGTAGATAGATTCATTAGGCATGATAGTTATTTATTTCGGGAAAACAAGTTGTGTGTTCCTAAATGTTCAATGAGAAAATTGTTAGTAAGAGAAGCACATAATGAATGTTTAATGGGTTATTTTGGGTTAAGAAGACCTTAGAGATGCTAAGTGAACATTTTTATTGGTCAAAGATGAAAATTGATGTTAATCAGGTTTGTAGTAGGTGTATCACTTGTAAAAAGGCTAAGTCTAAAGTTTTACCTCACATGTTGTGTACTCCTTTAACTGTTCCTAGTGAACCTTGGGTTCATATATCTATGGACTTTGTATTGGATTTCCCTAGGACTAAGAAATGAAGAGATTTCATTTTTGCGGTGGTAGATAGATTTAGTGAAATGACACATTTCATTCCATGTCATAAAATTGATGATGCTACCAATATTGCGGATCTATTGTTTAAAGTAGTGCTTTTACATGGGATTCCTAGGAGCATTGTATTAGATAGGGATGTTAAATTTCTTAGTTACTTTTGGAGGGTTTGTGGAACAAGTTAGGCACGGAGTTATTGTTTTCTACAACTTGTCCCCCACAAAGTGATGGACAAACTGAGGTAGTTAATATGACCATGATACAATTGTTATGCACTATTGTTAATAAAACTTTGAAGAGTTGGGAAGAGTGCTTACCATTAATTGAATTTACATACTATAGGGCCACGCATTCTACTACTTCTTGTTTGTCTTTTGAAATTATATATGGCTTTAATCTACTAACGCCTTTGGATTTAATTCATTTATCTGTTAATGAACGAGGTAGTTTTGATGGAAAGAAGAAGACCGACTTGGTGAAATCACTCTATGAAAATGTAAGATTGCCAATTAAAAAGAAGAACAAACACTATGTTTTTCAAGCAAACAAAAGGTCGGAAGGTTGGAAGAATGTTACATTTGAACCTGAGGATTGTGTTTAGGTATATTTGAGAAATGACCGTTTTCCAAAACAAAGAAAATCAAAGTTTGCAGCTGTGAGGAGATGGTTCTTTTCAAATTCTTGAAAAGATTAACGATAATGCCTACAAATTAGAATTTCCTGATGAGTATAATGTTTTCGCTACTTTTAATATTTCTAATCTTTCTCTCTTTGATGTAGGTACAGATTCGAGGTCAAAACCTTTCGAAGAGGGAGGTGATAATTTGATCTATGGCACGAAGGCAAGCCCAGACAAAGATTCGTTGCTCGTTAAAAATGTCCTGTGACTAAGTCGCGAGCGAAGAGGGTTACAGAAGCGATGTAATTACTTGTTCAAGCTACAGTGGATTGAACATCCATCATGGCGAGGAAATGAACAAATTTCATGTTGGGCTCGGGAAAAAAAACACTATGGATCAACTTAATTCAAACAATTGACAGAGAAGACAAACAATATAACTATTTGACCGCATAGTTATACGAGCTATGCGATCGCATAGCTCTCGGTAGAGATTTAGAGAGATAATTTAAATGGCCTATGTGACCGCATAGTGCATTTTGGTCGCGAAATTTTTCAATTTTCGCGAAATCTCCTATTTATGTTAAAACTCGATTTTTTGGTGTCTTCTAATTTAATCTCATTTTTTGCTAGGATTTTATGAGTTCATTATAAATAGAACTCATTGCTTATATTGTAAAACAACTCTATTCATACATATAATTGAGAGATTAATTGTGAGCATATTTTGCTTTCAATTCTTTATTTTTCATTGAACTAATTTCAAACTTATCAAGATTTGTTTCTTGTGGCATTCAAACAATCTAGTTGAGATTCTTGAGTCTTGTGATCACGAGGTCAACATATTGTTGACAATTGTGTTGGTTCTTTAATTCAATATTTTTGGGTCAAACTCTAAATGTTGATTCTTGGCTTTCTTGGGGTTGAATCAATCTCGTATGGGTTTCATAGCTACTATTGCTACATAGGTTCGCATCAGTAAGGTCATGCAAATACGTCTTTGTATTCCTAAAGTAATTGGTTGTATTCAGATTTCTCTTTTTGACTAAGGAGAGCACTTACAAACAGTAGTATTGGGTCTTTTTCGGGCCCCAAGTTCAATTGTTTCAAGACATTTACAGTAGCTTGTCCCCCATTTTTCAAATGTGGGTAGAGCTGGTTGATGATCATCTGTTATGGCGGAGTTTCATACTCGAATTTTAAGTTAGAAGCTTCTTCAAAAGTGATGTGAATAACAAAAGAATTTTTTATGAATTTGAAAAGTTCATGCATTTCTATCAATTTGAGTGTATGCAAAAAGATCTCTATTTAACCTTTGGAAGATATAAGATTTACCTTTTGCAGAAGATTCTTCTTCTAACCTTTCAAATACTTAAACTCTAGCATTTTCACGTTCAATTCGACTGAACACTAAAGGTCTCGACTCTTCTAATTTCTCCTTTGCAACTTCATATATTTAAATCATGACTGGATTTTAGGAAACCTTCTTAAATTTAATCTTTCTCAGTTGATTTAGATTATATCCCAAACCATACTTAGGTCGTGACATAAGGACCTATTAGAATCAGAAATGATATACCCATCCAAAAGGACAGTATCAAGATCACTTAATTTACGAGACTCTTATTTTCCAAATCCAACATTCTTAATTAGTTTTTTAATTTGAGGATTGTAACATCATTTGAATGTCTATTTTAACTCTTCAACTCATTTAGTATCTTGCATATCTTGTTTGGAAAAGTTAGCAATAGAGAGCTTTGATATGTTTGGAATAGATGTCGAAGCTTCTGAAGTAGACTTATGTTTTCCTGGGCTGTTATGAGTTGATCGGGAATAAATAATTCTGGAAGACTAGTTATTGGAAGATTTAACTTTTTTTTTAATACCTCAACATTTGTTGGTTCTATTTGAGGTTGTTTGCCTTTAGAGAGTCATTCATATTTATATTTTGTTTTACCTTTAATAAGTTGATGATGTGGAATAATAATAGATGTGTTGTCGTCGTCTGCATCTCCTTTAATCTGAACGTGGACAATTTTACAAAATGATATTCTTTATCCTTTATGTAAAATTTGCATCAGCAAAATGGGATTCTTTTTTAGGAATGGTTTAGACTATGCTAACACATATTTAACTTCTCTATGTCAGTTATATTTGAAGCATTGATGCCAAGTTGAAGGTACCACTCCAGTTTTATGTAGTCAAACACGTTCGAGGGGTAACTTATAGTATGTCTCTGCATCAATGATGAAGAGAACTAAGGATACCAACTCTCTTATTTGTAGCCTCAGTGGTTAGCTGGCCTTTCTTGATTCCTTGAATCATGATCTTGTTCCTGGACAAATCACCAACATTAATTCTAATATTCTTTATTGTTTTAATTGGCATAATGTTTACAGCAGGCCCACAATCAATCATCATACGATTTATCTTGGATTTTTTAATATAACTATTAACATATAGTAGTCTATTATGTAAACGAGAACCTAGTTACAAATCTTCATCGTCAAATGTGATGTGGTCATATGGTCTTGTCGGGTTGTGGATCCAATCTTTTCTAAGACCATACCTTCGCATGCTTCTAGATCAATCATTGCTGCAATTAAAGCCATTCGATCGTCGAAAGGAGGACTAAAGAACTCTGCCAAACTAGTATTTGAAGGAATGTCGTTAAGTCATGAGATAGTCTTCTTCTTCTTTGTACTCTATCTCGATATATTCTTCGTCTTACTTTTCTTATTTACATTGCTGACATTGGAGGTGCAACTTTCATTGTCAAAGAAACCCTTAGAAAAAATAATCTCCCAGGGTTGCTAGTCTATAAGAGTGCATGAAGTAGCTTTCACTTCTACTAATTAAACAGTGGCCCTTAAATTGACTTTATGCTCTCTCTTTTGGTTGTTTCCTGGCCTCCTTCTTGGTTTTGACTATTTGTCATGAACACTAGAACTTGAAAATTGTGGAGTCTTTTCACAAGAGACCATGTCCTCGATTTTCTTCTGGTATTACTTCTTCATTGGGTTGGACTTCTATACTCAATACCTCTAGTGTTGGTGTAATGACCCGAGCCTTGTGCCAAAGCCGTTATAGGAAAGGTCATGGGCTCAAAACCTGGGGATGCTATAGAAATTCATGAGGGGTAAGATGAGCTCAGGCTCTCCCATAACGGATGGTACATATGATATAATGGTTTGGGAATAAGACCCATGTCGTTTTTAAAAAATGTACATTTTTTGTAACGACCTAACCTCTATGTCCAAGCATAACTTACGTACTATCCTCTCTGGGCAGGCATCTGTTCACTTATTCCATCACTGATTTCTACTGCGTCCCAAGATTCGAACACGTGACCTTTTCATTAAGTAAGACTTAAGTTAAATCAATGTACCAATTGAACAAATACATTTTTTGTGACTACCCGGGGCTCATACCCAAGCTGTAATATCATATATACTATCTGCTCTGGTGGGTATCTATCCACTTATCCCTCACAACTTTTTGTGGTGTTCCTTAGGATTCGAACCCATGACATTTTTCCCTAAGTAAGACTTAAGAGAAATGTGGTATTTTACCTATTTTATCTAACTTTTGATATTTCTTCTTCTTACTTATAAATGTGGACTAGCCATTACCAATCGCATCTTCATCTTCAGACTCTGAATCATAATCAGAATTAGAATTCCAAACATCAAAGTCATTTATCATAATTTTGTAAAAGGTTGGACGATTGGGTGTATGTGGCTTTTCCATCCCTAGTAGATGTATGTGATGGTGACTTCTGTAAGTGTTATGCCTTAGGTCCAATCAACTTTGGGCATAAGCACTTTTGATATATGTTTAATGCATTTATTTTGACAAGATCTATTATGACATTAAATAATAAAGTCCATATATTCAAGTCTCGGTAATTTGTTAATCACAAGGAGTTGTGATTGTGAGATACAAATTACATATGATTGAATCTTAAATCATCTGTGTTCGTAAGTAATAACGAGACACGGATATCGTTATAGACTTGTGAAGTAAGTAGTTAATCTCACAAGTCAGAGTGTAGTAATACTTAAAGGAACGCGTGAATATTTTGTTATAGAACAAAACATTGGAGACCCGCTGAGAGATTCCGCATGGATAACTATCTAAGTATTAGTGGCTAATCTCTAATGTTCGATAGTGAAATTGGTCCATCGACTTGAGGTCATCATAGTGCCTTATATGAGGACAGTCATACTTTGGTGATGTTGGATGTTGCTCTGCTAATGGCCACTAATACGGCATCGTTCGAATATGTCAAGAATCATATGAAAGTTGTGAGTGATCATTAGAGGATTAGTCACTCTTAGGTAGTAAGAGATTATGATCAACATTTCATCTAGTTAAGTTGATAAGGAAATCCTTGGCCAAGGTGTATACTCATAAGTCTAAAAGGAGTTTTCGACTTACATTGACTTAATAATGGAATGAAATACATGATCGATAATTGAGATTGACACATATCCATATCTCGTAATTGATCGGATCATATTGATGAAGAGATTATAGTTTCACAATAAACGAACAACTTTGATTTTTTCATGCCACGTGACATTGTCCTGACACATTGCTAGATGTCAATTTGAGACGACGACTATGAATTAGTCATAAATCAAAAAAGGTATTTTGGTTTATCGATTTTGATTAGATCAGAATAATAATTCACGTCATTAGACATCGTGATTTGGAACCTAATGGGTCACACACAAAAGGAAAACTAGAAAAATGAGATTTACCAATTAATTAATTGACAAGTGTTTGATAATTAATTAATTGGGTTGTATATTAATATGCCCAAATTAATTGATTAGATTAATTAATTCATGGACAAGATTTAATCAATTGGATTAATTAAATATTGGACCGGATTAAGTTGTAAGACGGGTCAAGCCCGTTTTCCCTAGTTCTCTCTCAATCTTGTTCCCTGTGTGAATTTCATTGGAGGCTGGACAATTGGACAACTATGGGAGGCAGATCAGGATTGCTGGAACTACAGGAATAGCAAAAGAGTTTGCAGATCTAAAGAAAAGTACAATTTCTATCACAGTTTCTATCTAAACACAAAGCAGATCCTTGGTGTGAATTGAAACTTGTTATATTTTCCAATGCGCGTATTTAAGTAAATTTCCAACAACTTTTTCGTCTACCTCAAACTCCATCGAGGATAGCTTTTTCTGGAAGTTGAGCTACAAACTCATCCACATCGACTAAGGACTTACCTGCATCATATGTAAGAGTAAATATCTTCTCTTCCTTTATAATGAGAATTTGATCAAATGACCCAAATGAGACCATCAACCAAACAACTGTTGAATTTTCTCCGGTTTCAAGTTTGATCTTATTTTTTGTCAAAGCGAACAATAAGATCTTTTAGCATGAAATATCTCTCCACTGAATGACTAATGATTATGTGAAATTTTCAGTATTTGGGATGATCGATCTTACCAGCTTTTTCTTATCTTTTAGTGTTGGGAGCTCAATTATCTTTTGTTTGATGAGCTAATCTAGGATTCTAAAAACTTTAGGATCTGAGAATGGGTACTCATTTTATACAAGTTCTTTTAGAGTAATATGACCTCTACTTTGAACTTGTCCTTATTAAGTCTGAATTTCAATTTTAGTTTCGGATTTGAGCTAGACTTTTGAAAGGTTATCCTTGCTGGGGTGGTAGAGATTGTCATATCTTCTTTGGACTTGCCTATCTTGGTGTTCCTCTTTATTTCTTTCTTATGATCTTTCTTGCCTCATAGATCATTTGGCTATTAACTTCTATGCATTGCTATCTACAGCTCCAAATCGTGAGCACGTGTGACCAACTCTTCAAAAGAGTGGGGTATGTTTGCTTGGAGATTATAGAGTAATCCCCAATACATGCCATGTACACACATGTCGATGAAGGATACTTCACTTATACATCTTTGCAGTTAAGTACAATAATTCTCCAGCGTCCAATATACTCTACAACTGGTTCTTCTTTGCTCTGCATTGGTCGAGTAAGTTCTAGGAGGCTAACTGTTCGCATAGTGCTATAGAAATGCTTCAGGAATGCTCGTTCAAGTTTATCCCAAATATCAACTCATCAGCCGATAAGTCTGTATACCATTCAAATGCGACACCTTTGAGAGAGCGTACAAATCGCTTCACCATGGTATCACTATAAGTGCCCACATTGTTACATGTTTCAATGAAATGAGCAACATCTTATTTTGGGTTTCCTTTCCATTAAAATACTAGAACTTTAGGGATTGGTAGTTAAGTGGCATCTTCATTTCGTTTATTCAATAACTGTAGAGTTTAGCATAAACCAATGAAGATTGTGCTGAGCTACCATACTAGGTACAGATGGTGTTTGCAATCATGTGTTGGAGTTTTTGGATGAATAAAGAGCCAACAGAGAGTTGAACATTATCATACATCACATTTTAGACTACCGTTTGATTGTGCATATCTTGTTTTTGTCGGTGTTCTTGGAATTTTGGGTCCTTAGTTTTAGAAGACCCTACATTTTCTAGATTGTCTTCTACCAGCAGATTTTGTAACTCCAATCTGTGCATGGGTGTAGCAATCTGTGCAATTTTGTCATCTAGTGACTTTGTTAACTTTTCAATGGTTAAAGCCATTTGTTGGATTTGGTCATCAAATCTCGATGTTGCTTCCATGACCCTCACTAGCTTGAGTAATTCTTCAGATGAAGAGTAGTCACCTTACCTTTACGGATGAGTGGCATGAAAAGATCCAGACACGGGTTTGCCATTGGAGATAGAACCTTATTGTGAGATTTTCGCCAAACTCTTGGTCTTTTCTGTCAAACGAAAGTCCAGCTTCTTGAAAGCAAATTTCATTATACCTTTGTTGGAGAACTTTCTCAGTGGTGAGACCAATTGTATATTTCCAATTTTTATTTGGGCTCTGGTCACATGGAAGAGTTCAGCAGACGGGACATAATTTTCTTTGTTTTTTTTTTGCTTGCCATTATTAATATAGTGGTTTGAATTTGAAGATTTTGAGATCAAGAGGTGAGAGACCAAGAAGATCTCATTGGGCGTGCCAAGAAATTTGTATGACAAATTTCGTTTATTAACATATAAAAATTGTTACAAATTGTATTTTGATCAATACAAGAGGATGTTAATCTTTTTGTAACTGCAAAACTACAAAATTCTGTTATTAATGATATGAGACTTTGAAGGCAAAGGACTGCGTGTTTTGAATCCTAGACTTCAAGATTTGTTGAAAACTTGACATGTTTGACACTTGAACATCGAGGTTTGAATTTGCACTTCAGGATTTTGACTTGAATTTGGAGAAGACTTTGATCTTCTGGACTTGTCTTGGATTTGCTTGAATTTGAAGAAGACTTTGACCTTCTTCGTATTTCTAGGCTTAGACTTGAGAGAGTTTATTCTCTTCGACCGACTTTAAAAAAATTTCTGCACTTGTGGTTTTTCTCGTGTACTCTTCATTTATGAATTTTTTATGGACCTTTAATCATATTTATAGGGGAAAAAAAATAGTAACAACTTTTGTAACCACCGAAATTGTCTTTAATTGAAAAAAATAATAAGATAATTATGGATTTTGAAAAGTAGTATGGACTTCATTTAAGTGGGTTTTAGTAGATTTTAATTTTAATGAGCTTAATTGGGCAAATTATTCAAAATCGACCCAGTCCATTTATTATTAATTTTTTAATGTCTACAAGTATATATAGCCCACAAATTATAAGATTCACTATTTATTCAGGAATTAAATTGTTGGTTTTATTATTCCACTGAATCACCTAGTATATGCCTCTAACTGAATAAATTTTGTTGGTTAGTTTAATCGAACAAAGAAAATAAATCTGAAGATGGTTAAAATAAACAATGATAAAAAAATTTATTTAATCAAAGAAGCCAGGGTTCTATCATATGCTATTATATATTCACATGGTTAGTAGGGTTTGAGTTGTCAACCTCCCACATAAATTATATCATGCTCTTCACTTTCACTCATTTTTTTTATTGAAAATATATTTTTTTCTTTAAACTGAGTTTGCTTTTTCTCAAAGGGTAGGTCTTTTTCAAGGATAAGCCAAGGAAAGTACTCTTTTTCAAGGACAAATATTTCTAAATGTGGCCAATGAATATTCTCATTTTTTTCAAGGGTAATTCTTCAAGATATCACCTCTTTCTTTTTTCAAGGAATAAAGACACAAAATTGAAGGTCTCTGTAGCCTGATTTTTTCAAAGCTTTCCACTTGTTCTTTCTTTAAGAACAACATTTTGTCAACGGAAGAATGTAAGCTTTTCACTCATGGTTACAATGTGATTTTCAGAGACAACGTCAACCTATTGACTTTTGAATTCGACGAGATCCAACTGTCAACAAATTCCAACTCCTCTTCTATCCATATGCATATTACCTACACATGTGAAAACTACGTTAGAATGCACAAGATCATAGCTTTGATGGGATATGACGGTCGCATGCACTTCGATGCTCAAGTCAGACAAAGAAGAATATATTTGGGTTGGACTGAAAAAGAAAATTAACAAGATTGCAATTCAAGGTTAATATTGTCATCATCTTTGAAGAAGAGATGACCAAGTATTTATAGGTGGAAGAGGCCTATCCGGATACTTGATATGTAGCCTCATCGTAAAGGCTCACTTATCATGTTCAATTATACCAATCCATAGCCATCATAGACCTACGGCTCCTATAGCCTAAAAAGCTATGATTTGTTAGGCCATCGTTGCTTACGAAGTTGTTACATCTATGGCTCTGTCTCGTGTATTTTGATCGAGACAAGGCGTGCAATAGATTACAATCACCTCAGATATTCACTACAACAGAGATGTAAAGTATTTCCTTAGATAACAGTCATCCCAGGCGAGGTGCCTAAATGCATTACCTAACCACCTTGAAAAATGTTTGTGGAAGAGATGCGTGGCTTGTTGTTTAATTGATTACCACATGGTCCATGTGTGTACGTAACAACTGTTACATTTGTTGATACAAAATTTTAATTAGTTAGAGAAAATCATTATCTATCAAAGTATTATTTATATAAGCTTTGAATATGGTTGTATTTATGTAATTTTCAATTTACTTATTTTTATTTAACAATTTCAATAACGATTTTTTTTTTTACCACATGCAAAACCCATATTCTTAACTAATATACAAAAGAATGTTGGTTTATTATCCATTGATAATCTAAGCCCCTGTTTAGTTGGGATAAAAATGAAAATTTTAACAGATTTTAATAAAGTCAATGAAATGGCCCTTGTTTGAGCCCTATTTTTTTGGGTAATAGATTTTGAAATCGTGATTTTTTTTTTTTTTTTTGGAGAATGTGTGCTAAAAAGTAAGGAAATTTTTTGGGTGTATATATAAAATTATTTCATTAAGAAAATGTATAGTTGAAAATAAATTTTTGATAAAAATGAGTTTTTGGAAAATAAGGCTCAAACAAATATATACTCATTTTTTACCACATATTCTCTCAATAAAATATCTTTCATGTAAATCCAAAAAAAAATTCTTATATTTTAACCATACATTCTCCCAAAATTTACTATTCAAAAACCCATTATTTTCAAAAAAAAAAAAAAAAAAATACAATTGTCAAACAAATGCATAGTTAAAAAGTCAATAAATTTTGTGGATCTCATGAAACATATATTCGAAAATGGTTTAAAGAAAATGAATTTTAAAAAATGAGGGCAAAACATGGACTAAATAATTTATTTTTGTTTTGTCTAATTATTAATAGCTGAAATAAGAGCCTTGCCTTCATACTTTCATTTTACTAATACATCATCAAAACATATAGTGGCAAATTTTTTGATGTACTACTATTAGAAAGTGAATTCATGTAGTCAAATGAGTCAGGGTTAGTATTTCAATTTGTACCTCCAACTAAAAAATGTAGATCATCCAACCCACTTGAACGAACTTATTTTGTTAGTAGTACTAATAGGGAAAATAACTTTTTTAGATATTAGATTACTAGTGTCCATAATAGACTTCAACAATTATCTTAGTTCGAAGATTGATCAAAGGAGTTTAGGAAAAAAAAAAAAAAAAAAAAAAAAAAAAAGCCAATCTTACAAAAGCGAAGTTTGAAGTTGAATTTTAATATTACGGTGCGTGTTGAGCTATGGTATATTGAACTTGGAGTGGTGATACGAGACTATCATGGCATTGTTATTATTGCATGCTCAAAACAAATATCAATTTTAATATAATCCAGGATGCAAGAGTCATGATTGTAAGTCCAAATCGAGACCCATTGATTATCGAAGAAGGGGCAATAACGCGATCGAGAACAAAACGAGTCAAAGAGGCGTTGGGAATACTCGTCAAAGTCACTATTGATGAAACCATGTTCGGGACGCAAAATGGAGCAAGTTTTCATGTTGGGGTCGAATGTCGAAAAGACTTGGATCAACATGATAAAGTTGGTCGAACGAAACTTTGACAAACCGGACGCAAAAGGATCAACCGGACATGCCAACCGGACGTCTAGTAGCCCAAGACCTGAAATCTCTGCCAAACGTCAGCGAGCTGCTCAACCGGACGAGCTCTATTGGATGTCTGGTAGAGAACTTATGTGCATTCGGACGCACTTACCGGACGTCCGGAAGGGTCATCCGGTACGACCGATTTTTATGCAATTTATTTCCTTTCTTATTAGTATTCTAATTCTTTCCATATTTTGACATTATTTGTTGCCTTATGCATGTTTTTTACTAGGTTTAGGGCTCTAATATAAATACTTAACTCTTTTGTTACATTATGAACTTTCGATATTTAATTAATTGAAAAGCTATTACTTTCTCTCTTGTTCTTCTATTGAACAACAAATTGAACTTCCAATATATAATTCTTGTGTGTTCAAACATTGGATCATGGGTTCTTCATTGTGTAATCAAGGGGTTTAGCACATCTTTGTTATCGTTGGATTTTTTGGTTCACTTCGTTAGGTTCAAATCCAAAATCGGGTTATCATTGGCGTTCTTGGGTTCCGCATCAATCTAGTTGTGGGTTTCATAGTCACCGTTGCTACGGGGTTCGCATAAGTTGATATCAGAACTTTAACTCCAATTTGATCAGGTTATATCCCTTATTTTTTCTTGTTGAGTCTTTGTTTTCCTTTTCTTGTGTGGTTCGTATTCTTGTGTCCAGTAATTTGTTTTTAGTCTTATATCCACAAAAAATTTCAAAAGTTGTTTTTAGACTATTTAAAAGTCCGAAGTAAGTTTCGTTTGTTTTACTGGGTTTCTATTCAAATTCCCAAGAGTTAAAAAAATCATTATTATTGTTATAGGAATTTTCAATATTATTAATTTTCAATGCTGAAAAAAAAATCCTAAACTTTCTTACTTCTTAAGTCCTTCATTTAAAAAATTCAATTTCTATAATTCCGTTGAACCACATTCCTTCTCATATTCGATTTTTGAATTCACGAGTTTGATCCGGCAAGTTCTTTGTTAACTGTGTGAAATTATTGAGTGATAAAAGACAGAGGATGAGATTATTAGAAGGTAAAAGTCAATTGAATGATTTCGAGTGAACTTGGTGAGGCAGAAATTGAGAGAATGTCTGATATGAGAAGTTCAAACTCCAGCAGGTACGATAATCGAACCAACAAGCAGAATGATAGGATGGATCGGTTTGAGCGTTTATTGTTGGATATGGGGGAAAAGATGGAGAAATTGAGTACTTCAATCACTAATATTAGTAGGGGACAATCGGTAGATGTACTTCATGATAGGGAAATGGGTAGACGAGTTTCTAGGATGGAGGAGCATGAGATCGGTAGTGAATAGGGTGAAGATGAGTATGAAGGGGTTGAGATGGGACAGATGAAGCATAGAGGAGATAGGTTTGAACGATAGGGTAGGAATAATCATAGAGGTGAAGTTAATGGTAATTTAAGTAATGTAAAAATGTCAATTCCATAATTTAAGGGTAGAAGTAATCCCGATGCATATTTAGATTGGAAGAAGAAGTCATAGTTGATTTTTTATTACTATAACTATTCGGAGGATAAGAAGGTGAAGATTGCAGTGTTGGAATTCACTGATTACGTCATCACTTGATGAGATCAAGTGTTATTTCACGGCGTCGGAATCGGGAGAGTCCTATTAATACTTGGGATGAATTAAAGGCGGTGATGAGAAAACGGTTTGTACCTAGTCATTACTACAGGAACTTCATCAGAAACTGTAGAGTTTGTATCAAGGATCAAAGAGCGTTATCATAAGGAGATGGAGATTTTAATGATTAGAGCAAATGTAGGGGAAGATCGAGAAGCTACTATGACTAGATTCTTGAATGGGTTGTACAGTGCGATAACTAATGTGGTAGAATTGCAACATTATATGGAGTTGGAAGACATGTTGCATGTAACCATGAAGGTGGAGAAACAGTTAAAGAGGAAGAGAACAACTAGGCAACCATGAGGTAATTCGGGTTCTAACTCAAATTGGAAGTCGAGGTGGCATAACAAGAGAGATGGAGCTTATTCGAAAGGGAGAACTAAAGGGCCAAAGGGAAGTGATGAAAATACTAGCAGGGCAACACCAAAGGAAGAATTACAACCAACCAGAAATCGGGATATCCAGTGCTTTAGGTGTTTAGGGAAATGACACATCTCTTCTTAGTGTCCAAACAAAAAGACCATGATTCTACGCAATGAAGAAGTGGTGACTGACAGTGAGGATGAATTTGAAGGCATGCCGATGTTGGAAGAGGTTAGTGATCATGGAAACACGGTGGAATTTGCAGCTGTTGGGGAGATAGTACGTTTGTATGGGGTCCCTAAAAGTATAGTGTTAAATCGAGATGTTAAGTTTTTGAGTCATTTTTGGCGTGTATTGTGGAATAAGTTAGGCACTAA
Source organism: Osmanthus fragrans (assembly GCA_019395295.1). Classification (NCBI taxonomy): domain Eukaryota; kingdom Viridiplantae; phylum Streptophyta; class Magnoliopsida; order Lamiales; family Oleaceae; genus Osmanthus; species Osmanthus fragrans. Next base: position 12,083,777 of record CM033353.1, read on the forward strand.
ATTGTTATTTTCTACGAATTGCCACCCACAGACAGATGGGCAAACTGAAGTAGTCAATAGAACCATGACTCAATTGCTTCGTACGGTGATAAATAAGAACTTGAAGAGTTGGGAGGAGTGTTTGTCATTTATTGAATTTGCTTATAATAGAGTTGTACACTCTACTACTTCGTTTTCACCGTTAGAAATTATTTTTGGGTTTAATCCACTAACATATTTGGATTTGTTACCGTTGCTTGTAAATGAACAATGTAGCTTGGATAGTAAAAGGAAAGTTGAATTGGTCAAGTCACTGCATGAGAGAGTCAAGAATCAAATTGAAAAAGGCAAGTTCATTGCACAGAAAGTGAACAAAGGAAGGATATGCGTGATATTTGAACCAGGAGATTGGGTCTGGGTACATCTCAGAAAGGAGCGTTTTTCGGAGCAGATGAAGTCTAAGTTGCAGCCGTGTGGAGATGGTCTATTCCAAGTCATCAAGAAGATCAATGACAATGCATTCAAAGTGGATCTCCTAGGTGAGTATAATGTTTTAACTACATTTAATGTTGCTGATCTCCCTCTTTTTGATGCAGATACAAATTCGAGGATGAATCCTTTTAAAAAGGGAGCAGATGATATGATCCAGGATGCGGGAGTCATAATTACAAGTCCAAATCGAGACCCGTTGATTATCAAAAAAGGGACAATTGTAATACTCCGAAATTTTATGCTCGTTTACTTTGCTCATTTAAATTTTTTAGGATGGCAATTTAACCTTTCAAAAATTTAGTATAGCCAAGATTACTAATGGTTGCCAAATTTGCATTGGTCGATTTACTAAAAGTTTACCAAGACTAGTTATTATGGGTTTAGAATAATTGTCAAATTCTATATCTTTTTCATTAATATATTTTCCCTTTGTTTCTATCACTTTGCCGCCACCTTGTAAATGATTAATGTAATTAGCTAATGCATGGACAAGTAGGGATACAAATTAAACAATTTCTCTCATTTTTTTAGGGCTGGTCGGCAGATTAGAGAAGAATTCGAGTAAGATTTAATTAATGCATGGACAAGTATGAGGTGTTTAGTCTAGGCATGAGGTGTTTTAATATTATGCATGCATGAGGTTGAGCAAGTAGGAGGTGGATGATATAAAAGCTTGAGGTGTTGAATGCATGAATACGTGCATGGAATTAGGATCAATTTCAGCCCACGTAGAGACACATTCTTGATTAGTCATCTGTCACTTTACTTTGCTTGTATATATATATATAATCACAAGATGAGCAGCCTATATATCTTTGCAAAATCAGAATTTTTATGGAGAGATAGAGAGAAAATCGACAGGAAGAAAAAGGAAAACAATGCCTACACTCTCAATTCTTGTTTTTTCAACTGAAGTTTCTTCAAGTATTATTGTAAGATACTTTCTTTATTTAAGTGGTAAGATTTCATTGTAATATTTATGCTTAAGCTATGCATGAAAACCATAACATGAAAGATGTGGACAAGTCCACAAAGTTAGATATATATGCCTTAGGACAAGTCCGAAGGGCACCGGCAGGTCGGAATGTGCAAGTATGTGTTTGAATGTTTTCTTTTGCGTAGTATTAACATGTTAAATCCAAGCATGGTATCTTACCGAGTATTCTTTATACTCATAATATTCTATACTAAATTTTCAGATCCATAGATGTGAAGTTGGTGGAAGTCAGTCGGCATAATCGATGATAAGTTAAGGACAAGGTTAGTTCGCATCAAAGTTTTTGCATGTCTTGTTCGACTGCTTCATATATGTTTTTTCTATGGTATTGTATAAAAACTTGTATAAGACATGATGTAATATGGTACCGGAAGTAAATTATGTAGTTATGTCTTCCATGTTATGTTAAGAGACATATTTATAGACCATTTTTCCTGAATGACCAAAAGAGGCAGAGTCCGGGCAGTTCTAGGTCAACTTCAAAATATTATTTCCAACTCTATAGACATCCATTTGAGATTCTAAAAATACTTCTACGTTCCTCTTCGAGTTGTCTAAATATGGGCGCAAGAGTCACTCAATTTGGATGTCTGTGGCCCGAGATATGAATTTTTAAACGTTGAAGGGTCAATCTGGATTTTCTGTGCAACACTACACTGTTTTCAGTAAAACGTCCATACTATATGATCTCGGAAAATTCTCATATTTTAACCTAGAAAACTACTTGAAAATATCTTTCTAATGCCGCAAATTTCATAGAAAACGGAGTTAGGATAAATTTTATAAAAATAGTTGAACCTACTGCCCCAACTAACTGTGGCTGCACCGAGTCCCCTTTTTGTAAAATAAAAATTTCACGTCGGCATGCGCTTCTGCTGGCCATTATTTTTTTCAGAAATATTTTACCAAATTGAAAATAAGTTTCTAACATGTAATACTTCTGTTTAAGAATATTTACATGTACCAAAGGCAGAAGCTATTATGATTAGTACGTGACCCTCGAAGCTTAAGTTCGGAGTGTCACAACAATGACGTAATTGAGAGCAAAACTAGGCAAAGAGGCGTTGGAGATGCTCGTCAAAGCCACTATTGATGAAACCATGTTCGGGACGCAAAATTGAACAAGTTTCATGTTGGGTTGAAGGCCGAAAAGACTTGGATCAACGTGATAAAACTGGTCGAAGGAAACTCGGTGTATCGATATCACTGTTGAAGTTTGCATAGAACTCCCAGGCTAGGCCTTCATAAATCGGGTGTGGCCTTTCAATCAATTTTTTCCATCCACAATTCTGAATCAAGGTCACTAGCTCAATAGCAGGGAAATCTGAGAGTCTTACCGGTCTCACTGGAATGATATCAAGTAGTGGTCTCGAAATTGAGAAATCTCCTGAAACCTGTCTCAGACTCCCGTGTACCGGAGGTGCAACCAACCTTGTCTTTTCCTTTGGAAGTTCTCTTTGGCGGCATCCTACGAAAATCAAAGGCAAGAATTAGACCAAATGTGATGCAAATATAGTAGATATGGAATGATAAGCACATAGATCCCCAAACTTGCTTCAAAGCGCGTATGTAGGTAAAGAATGTACATGGTGTCAAAATTGATGTTATAATGCCATAATCTATGAGAATACGTGAAAAATGTGGGTTGCATTATTAAAATATGTCAACATATGGCTTAGAACCCAATTAGAAGTGTAATATATGCATTTCTCAAAATTTCACCCATACTCGACCAAGGACTTTCACCTACGGGCACCGTCGAGAAAAATCGAATTTTTTCTGGGCATCATTCGGGCATATGAAAGTAAGCAATCTATTCTAGCACATATCAAAAATGCAGTTCATTTGGATGTCATATGGGTATAGAAACAAATGGGCAAAGTAGGTGACATGAGTCATAAGTGACGCGAACCTAGGCACGGTATGACATGAGGTGACATGAGGTGACATGGAGTGACATGACCGAGCCACGGGTACTAAAATGTGCAACAACGCATAAGTAAGAACACATAAGGTGTAACAAGTGATGTTTAATCCATTTTGAACCGAAGTTGTCAAATTTTCAAAAATAGTGCATGTTCGACAAGGCATGTTCGACCCCAGACACCGTTGAAAAAAGTAGAAATTTTCCCCAGCATCATTCGGGAATATGAAAGTATCCAATGCGTACTACAACATATCAAAAATTTAGAGCATTCAGATGTCGTTTGGATATAGAACTCAGTGGCCAAAGTTGGTGACATGAGATGCACCGTGCCCAGTCATGGTTGGGCCTAATTGTTGCAAGTGATGTTTTTGTGATAAAGGTTCCAATTACACATAGCAAAACACACCATAAACATCACATTACGAGTAGAATGAGCCCCTAATGCAGAAATCACGATAATGTGCAAAAGAGGTCATTGTGAAATTTCATCAAACATGTTGGAGGCAATGAAAGTTCTTCAAAATGCTTAAAGGTATGGGTGAAGATTCAAAACCCAATTTGCATCACACAACCATCACACATTAACATCCAACAATCTACCTAGCCCATTCTCCTTCTACAGATTCGACCAACCTTAGTAAATAAAAAGGGAAGCCAAACTTACCTTGAATTCTTGGAAGAGGGTTGTTGGAGTGGATTCGTGTGTGCGGTGTTGGAGATGTCTCGTTTTCTAGGTAGAAATCGATGATGGAAGATGAAAATATAAAGGAGTGGCGGTCTGATTTGGCGTGATGTCGTGCGAGACTAAGAAATACCAGGAATGAGGTGTGGGTGTCCCGATTTTGTGTTTTAAAACACGACCAATTTTTTTTTTTTTTTTTTTTTACACCATGCGGCCACATGGTGCAAATCCATGCGACCGCATGGAACAAAACTGTCGAGCCAAGTGAGGCTCTGGTCAGCCCATGCGACCACATAGGATTTTAGCCCATGCAACAACATGGACTACCAGAAGTTCAAAATTTGCCTGTTTTTGATTTTTTTTTCAGCTATCAACACATCCCGATACCAAAAATCTCGTTTTTCGTGCCTAACAAGTTAAATGGGGTATGATGACTGTATACAACATGAAAACGTTTTAAAACGCACTCGACCCCTCGAAAACTTTTTTTTAGTCAATTTTTCTCAAAATTCCAACTTTTTACCAATTATACCCCTCGATCGTCCAACGTCCCTAAAATTTGTCAAAACTCATTTTAAACAACGTAAGGTGTGTGTACTCCATAAAATCACTTCCAAAACCACTTTTGAAACATGAAATTACTTGTTGGTTCGAGAGATATACTAAAAAAACTCATTTTTGCCTCGAAATGCGTGATTTTAATAATAAATCTCTCAAAACGTGATTTTTATACCTCGAGAAGCGTGCAAAACACATTTAGAACTTGTATGAACCATGCAAAGACATTTTGTGAACTACCTAGGTGATCGATGACCTAAAAGCTACCAAAATGCCAAAAAAAAAAATTATGAAAAAACCTAAATTAATGCATAAAGCATAATAAATAAAATGGAAGAAATATTGGGTTGCCTCTCAACAAGCACTAGTTTATAGTCGATAGCTCGACTTTACCGTATTGGTCTGTTTGGGTACGTTGAATCCAACCTTGGAGGTCCTGATTAGCTTCTTTAATGACAAACTTTTTCTTCCTGCAACTTTCCTCCCAACTTTAACCTTATCCTTCTCCATGTCATTTGATTTCTCCTCATCTCCTGCCTCAAACTCCACAATGTAGGCTTCTTGCTTCTCATAATTTTGAGTGAATTGAGCATGCACAATATGATCATTAGCAGTGTTTGGAGAGTCTTGAGAAACGGTATTGTCCTGCGCCGTATCCTCTACCACATCAATTTGATAGTGCTCATCTGACTCGGTATGGAAGTCCATAGCTTTGAACACATGAAAGGTATGGATGTTCTTCCATATCCAGAATGAGGAAATCGGCTGGAAAAATGAATTTGTCCACCTTGATCAGTATGTCTTCAATTATCCCCCTCGGATGTGCCAATGATCGATCAACTAATTGCAGCGTCACCGTGGTTGCTTTGGCCTCGCCTAATCCAAGTTTTCTGAAAACAAATAGAGGCATTAGATTAATACTGGCACAAAGATCACATAAAGCTTTATCAAAGTAACATTTTTCAATAGTGCAAGGTATAGTAAAACTCCTTGGATCTTTCAGTGTTGGTGGAAGCTTTTTTTCAATAAGAGCACTGCACTCCTCTGTTAGCATCACTGTCTCATGTTCCTCTAGCTTTCGTTTCTTGGAGATAATGTCCTTTAGGAATTTGGCGTAGTTAGGTATTTTGAACAGTGCTTCCGCGAATGTGATGTTGATATGGAGCTTTGTGAAAACTTCAAGAAATTTCTTGTATTGTTGCTCCCATTTATGCTTTTTCAACCTTTGAGGGAATGGAATTGGTGGCTCGTAAGGATTGACTAGGGGAGATGCTTTATTCTGTAATGTATCTGAACCTTTCATTGAAGATGTCTCTTTTGTCTATTCAACATTTTCCTTCTCTGAAGACAATAGTGTATCTTTGTTTGCACCCGGTTTCTTCACAGTGATCTCTAGTAGTTGAACCCCACTTCTTGTAGTAATGGCTTGACATTGTTCCCTGGGATTCACTTCAGTATTGCTAGGTAGAGTTTCTGGTGCCCTGCTTGTCATAGCAAGTGCATCTGCCCCATTTGAATCTCCAAATTTTTACTTGCAAACTTTTGTTCTTGGAGAGTGGCTTCTGTCTTCTTCATAAATTGATTGTTAGATTCCATGTACTGATGAGTTGTTTCTATGAATTTTCCAATCACTTCTTCCAACTGTGGCTTCTTCTCCTGTTGCTGAAACTGACCCTGTGGTATTTCTGGTTCTGATTTTGATTTTGATTACTCCACGAGAAATTTTGGTGTTTTCTCCACCCCGGATTATATGTCTCAGAATTCGAGTTGTTTTGCTGGCATTGACTCCATTGCACATAATCGACTTGTTCTACCTTCTGTGTGAGAATTGGACAATTTGAAGTATTGTGATTAGCTCCACACTCTCCACAACTTGGTTTCTTGACAGTTGCTGCATTAGCCGTCTATGACATGCTTTCAACCTTATGGAATAGTGAATCAATCTTCGCTGACAAAGCTGAATAAGTATCCACCTCGAACAAACCCGGTGCCATCTTCTGAACTGCTCGTTCTGAAGACCACATGGCTGAAGTAGTAGCCACAGTCTCAAATAGTTTCAGTGCATCATCAACTGTCCTAGTATACACCGACCCGTTAGATGAAGAATTTATATTGCTTTTGAAAGACGGAAGCAGTCCCGTGTAGAAGTATTGGACCTGGAGTCCCTTGCTGATACCGTGATGTGGACACTTCCGAAGCATGTTTTTGAACCTATTCCAAGCCTCATCAAATGATTCAGGATCCCCTTGACGGAAAATCTAGATATCATGCTTCAGTTTTGCAATCTTGGCTGTTGGAAAGAACTTGGTACAGAACTTTTGAGCAAGATCATTCCATGTGGTGATACTAGCAATTGGTTGAGAATCTAGTCATTCAAGTGCTTTGTCACGCAATGTGTGTAGAAATAGCCTCAAATGGATAGTGTCACTCTGAAGTGTTGACACATCTCCAAGAATCTAGAGACGTGTGTATGTGGGTTTTCCTCAGCTCTCCCATAAAACTGATGCTCATTCTGAAACAAGTGTATGACGTTGGTTTTCAATTGGAAATTTGGTTGCCTAAATGGTGGATACACGATGCTGGACTGACTCTGAATGATTTGGGGAATCATGAAATCCCCTACAAGCACATTTCCATCGTACATTGCTTCCTCCTCGTTAGCCGGAATTACTGGATTTTGTCGTTCGTCAGCTATTTGCTGTTGTTGTGCCATTCTAGCTTCTCTTTGCAATTGGCGAAAAGTACGCTCGATTTCTGGATCAGCTGGAATCAAGTCCCCTCCAATCAATCTTAGCATGCAAATCTGAAATAGTCAAAATTGCCCAAAAATAAGCAAAAGTCAAAATAACGAAGTTCAACAAGTATCTGACTAAACTAAGAGTGTGTTTGATAGAGATTATTTGGGAAAAATGAATTTTGAAATAGTGATATGATGGGAAATGTGTGGTTGAAAAAGAAGGAAAAGTTATTGATGTGATGGAAAATATTATTTTATTGAAGAATGTGTGGTTGAAAATGAGTAGAAGAATGAAAATGAAAATGAAAATGGGAATCAAACAGGGCCTAAAATCAAAATAATAGAAAAATGCTCAAATTAGTGTCTAAATAACTAAAATTAAACTAAAGCTCAATCCTCGGCAATGGCGACAAAAAACTTGTTCATGAAAATACCGTTCGATTTAAAACCACCGCAAGTGTACAGTTCGTTACAAGTAATAAAGCGGGCTTTTAGAGTCGATCCCACAGAGATTGAGTAGTTTAATGCTAATAATCTCGATCTTAACCAAAACTAGATAAGTTTTGTATTAAATGCTAACCAAACTAAATTATGAAAACTACTATGGATGATTTGGCTAAACTAAATGCGAATTATACTAGAATGCAATATGAATGTCGAATGCAAAGTTTCTGAAATTAATATAATAAAGCGCACTAAGATCCCAAATCACCAAACAAGTTCACTTTTAACCCCTATTTCACAAATTGATGACACGATGAATTGATTGAAGAATCAATATTTCTAACTTATCCAACAATCTCTTTCGAGTAGAATAGAACATATTCTAGTATACCATTTGACTATATTTCTATGACAAATGCAATATACAAGAATGCATAACGTTTTGTAAACACTTAAAGATTCACGCAAAGCATAGCGGTATATTTCTAAACCCTATCGGACCTTACGATGATTTATACCTTGTAAAATCTATTTCCCTTATTTCGAATGCATAAAATAGATCGCTTAAACTCACATAATCACATGCATTTAATTATGGAGACAATAAATTGTATATAAATCATTCAACATCCATCAAACGTGTTTAAATATCAAATTGCAAAATAGAAATTACAAGATCACATTGTGAGGTTCATCGTTCACTTAGTACATGAAAAACTAGTCTAACATGATAGAAGTAAGAAAACAAAATAAATATGTTGGAGAGGACATCACCCTTTTAATTCTCGAGTTAAATCTTGAATCTTGGGATGAATCTTCCTCTCCTCCCTTGTTGTCTTGCTCTCTAATGTGTAGAATATGTCAAAATAGGCGTAGCCCCCTTTTTCTGTCGAGTCTAGGGTTAAAAAGCCGTCCAAAATTTGTTTCCATAAGAGTTTAAGTTAAAAACGGAAACCAAAAATTTCGCGTCCAAAAACTACCATGCGACCACATGGAGCTCTCCGGGATTGCCATGCGACCGCATGGAAGTTTGCACCATGCGGCCACATGGTGCAATTAACTTCACAATTGTGCCGTTTTGGTCCCCGACTCCGTTCTTCCTCATTTTGACTTCTTTTCTTCATTCTCTTCCTTCTAACGCCCTTTGATTTCGTCAATCTCGTACTCAGTTCATTTTTGTTCTTGATTTGGATCTCGAGTCAACTTTTGAATAATTGCATCTTAGTCCCTGAACTTTGGCTTTCTTCCATTTTAGTCATTTCTTACTCGTTTTCACTCACTTATCGTTATTTCCATCGACATAGTCCTGCAAACACAATTTATATAGAATTAAGCCATAGTTCAACATAATTACAATCAATTGTCCATGTTTTGTGACCTAAATTAGTGCGTAAAACGCACTTATCATCGCTCATGATGGGTATAGGAACCGGTATAGCTTTGTTAAAGAGGGAAGGTCTATTACTCTTATGTAATTAACACCGACACAAGTTTATGAAGACTAAATTAGATTGAGTGGTTGGTTATGCCATTTGGTCTCACTAATGCACCGAACACTTTTATGCATTTGATGAATAATGTTTTGCGTGGTTTTATAGAAAAATTTGTTGTTGTTTATTTTGATGATATCTTAATTTGTAGCTGGAACATTTGAATTGTGTGCTTGTGGTGCTTAGGAAAGAACAATTGTATGCTAATTTCAAGAAATGTATGTTTTGCATGGAAAAACTTGTCTTTCTAGGATTTGTGGTTGGTGTTAATGGGTAGAAGTGGATGAAAAGAAAAGTAAAGCTATTAAGGATTGACCAACACCTTAGAGCATAACTAAAGTCAAGAGTGTGTGGCCAAGTTGGCAAAAGGGGGCCGCCTGAGAAATTGGGTATTCCTTCAACAAGGGTTCAACCCACACTTGAGACATCCGTCTTCTCCTTGGAGGATTTACCCGCCTGGTGTGGTTTGTGGGTATTGCATCAGGCCTCAGGTTTACCCAGTGCGCACTGGTGGTCGGGCTCCGCTTTAAGAGTGGTTGGGCTCCGCCAGTAGCGGCTGCGGGTTCCTGAGTCATCAAAAAAAAAAAGTTAGGAGTTCCCATGGATTGACTAGTTTTTATAGACAGTTTCTACACCACTAACTGAAATTATTAAGAATGGCGTAGGTTTTTATTGGGATGATGCACAAGAACGTACATTTAATACTATTAAGGATGAATTGTGTAAAACACCTGTTTTGGCATTGCCTAACTTTGACAAGACCTTCGAGATTGAGTGTGATGCATCAGAATAGGTATTGGAGCAATGTTGATGCCGGATCGCAGGCCTATAACTTACTTTAGTGAAAAGCTAAGTGGAGCTGCTTTGAACTATCCTATTTTATGACAAGGAGCTGTACTCATTTGTTCGGGCATTGAAAACTTGACAGCACTACTTGTGACCTAAGGAGTTCGTGATACACACTATTCACGGGTCGTTGAAGCACTTGCGAGGTCAAGGTAAGTTGAACAAAAGGCACGCAAGGTGGATGGAATTTATAGAATCGTTTCCCTACGTCATCCGGTATAAACAAGGTAAGGAAAATGTGGTTGCAAATGCGTTGTCACGAAGGTATGTACTTCTAAATTCCTTACATGCACGGTTACTTGGCTTTGAACACATTAAGAGCATGTATGTGAGTGATCCTGATTTCTCTGACATTTATGAAGCATGTAATAAAGGGGTTATTTATAAATTTGATAAGCATGAAGATTATTTGTTAAAAAAAATAAGTTGTGTGTTCCTAATTGCTTTATACGTGAATTGTTGATAAGGGAAGCACACATTGAGGGTCTAATGAGTCATTTTGGGGTATATAAGACTTTAGATATATTAGAGGAACATTTTTACTGGCCTAAAATGAGAAGTGATGTAGAGTAAATTTGTGGAAAATGCATAGCTTGTAAAAATGCCAAGTCTAAAGTTTTACCTCAAGGTTTGTATACTCATTTGCGTGTATATCGTGAACCTTGGGTGGATATTTCAATAGATTTCACGTTAGGTTTACCTTAGACAAAAAGGGGTCGATATTCAATATTTGTCGTGGTGGATAGGTTTAGTAAAATGAGACACTTTATACCATGTCACAAAATCGATGATGCCACCAATATTGCAGATTTGTTCTTTAGGGAGATAGTACGTTTGCATGGGGTCCTTAAAAGTATAGTGTTAGATTGAAATGTTAAGTTTTTGAGTCATTTTTGGCGTGTACTGTGGAATAAGTTAAGCACTAAATTGTTATTTTCTACGACTTGCCACCCACAGACCGATGGGCAAACTGAAGTAATCAATAGAACCATGACTCAATTGTTTCGTACGGTGATAAATAAGAACTTAAAGAGTTGGGAGGAGTGTTTATCATTTATTGAATTTGCTTATAATAGAGCTATACACTCTACTACTTCGTTTTCACCGTTTGAAATTGTTTATGGGTTTAATCAACTAACACCTTTGGATTTGTTACCGTTGCCTGTAAATGAACAAGGTAGCTTGGATGATAAAAGGAAAGCTGAATTGGTCAAGTCACTACATGAGAGAGTCAAGATGCAAACTGAAAAGAAAGGTAAGCTCGTTGCACAAAAAGCGAACAAAGGAGGAGACGCGTGACATTTGAACCAAGAGATTGGGTCTGGGTACATGTCAGAAATGAGCGTTTTTCAGAGCAGCGGAAGTCTAAGTTGCAACCGCGTGGAGATGGTCTAATCCAAGTCATCAAGAAGATCAATGACAATGCATTCAAAGTGGATCTCCTAGGTGAGTATAATATTTTAGCTACATTTAATGTTGCCGATCTCCCTCTTTTTGATGCAGATACAAATTTGAGGATGAATCCTTTTGAAAAAAGAGGAGATGATATGATCCAAGATGCGGGAGTCATAATTGCAAGTCCAAATCGAGACCCGTTGATTATCGAAGAAGGGGCAATGACGCAATTGAGAGTAAAACGAGTCAAAGAGGCGTTGGAGATACTCGTCAAAGCCACTATTGATGAAACCATGTTCGGGACGCAAAATTGAGCAAGTTTCATGTTGGGGTTGAAGGTCGAAAAGACTTGGATCAATGTGATAAAGCTGGTCGAAGGAAACCTTGACCAACCGGACGCAAATAGATCAACCGGACGCGCCAACCGGACGTCCGGTAGCCCAAGACCTGAAATCTCTATCAAACCGGACGCGAGTTGCTCAACTGAACGAGCTCTACCGGACGTCTGATAGAGAACTTCTGTGCATCTGGATGCACTTACCGGACGTCTGGTAGGGTCGTCCGGTATGACCGATTTTATGCGATTTATTTCCTTTTTTATTTGGATTATAATTCTTTTCATATTTTGACATTATTTGTTACCTTATGCACGTTTTTTTACTAGGTTTAGAGCTCTTGTATAAATACTTAACTCTTTTGTTACATTAGGAACTTTTGGCATTGAATTAACTGAAAGACTATTGTTTTCTCTCTTCTTCTTTTATTTAACAACAAATCGAATTTTCAAGATCTAATTCTTGTGTGTTCAAATATCAGATCATGGGTTCTTCATTGTGTAATCAAGAGGTTCATCGCATCTTTGTTATCGTTGGATTTTTTGGTTCACTTCGTTTGGTTCAAATCCAAAACCGAGTTATCATTGACGTTCTTGGGTTTCGCATCAGTCTAGTTGTGAGTTTCGTAGTTATCGTTGTTACGAGGTTCGCATCAAATTTGATACTCGTTAAAAGACATCAAAGAAATATGCTCGTTTTTGCGAAAGAAATTGGGTTGAAGATTGAAAATATCAAATGTAAAGATCTTCGTGTCATCCAAGGCTCAAAATTCAAAAAATTCTCATTCGAAATATATAATTATTTCTAATATCGTAGCAATCCTTCGACACGCATAGAATGACTTGTGTTACTTTAGGTGTAGAACGGAAATAAAGTGACTCGTTCACTTGCTTTTTTCGTTGCCATGTCCTAATTTATGGCATTTATTTGGTTCCTATCTCTATTATATTTTTTTCTCCTATTTTTAATTATAATTTTTCATAAAATAATATTATATGTAAATTAATAAAAAAAATTTCACTCATACATTTTTAAAAAAATACTATTCTAAATACTAAATTTGAAAAAAAAAGAAAAGAAGAGGAGGAGGAGGAGGAGGAGGAGGAGGAGGTGGTGGTGGTGGTGGTGGTGGTGGTTTAACCTTTGCTTATGGGATTACTAGTGTCTATGGAGCGCGTAGATGTCACGATTTCTTTATCATTTGCCCTATAAATGGCGGGAGCCTCTCACATCACTAGTCTCTACTGTCGTCAACGATTGTTACTTGTTTCACCATCCAGTCCCTATGAAAACCCAACATTGTAAGTGAGACCCCCTAAAAGCCAAATCTGACAAAATCAACAGCAGCAAAAGATACGAAATCCATCATTCTATTAGACTCTTTCTGTCTAACTCTAGGTTTTTTGATAAATTTTGTTGACACCATACGTTTTATCTATTTTTTGTTGGTTAGTGTATAAAGCGAAATTAGGGCTTTTTTGTTCTTTTTCGAGGGTGAGGAAATTGGAGTATTGTATTGTATATTTAAAAATGGATGCCGCGGCCGGTGTCGCCGTCGCACGCGGTGTTTCTATGCCGATGTCAACGACATCTCAGTCTTCTCGTAAGGAGTGGCGGGTTGTTACCGAGCAATCGGCTCAAAACCCCACTGATGAGGTTTATTTACTTGCATTGCTTTATTTTGATCTAAAACATCTGTTTCTTTATTTGTGTTTACAGGAAATTATTTTTGTTTTAAACGTGTTTCTAAAAGTTAGGGTTTGCTATTTTTTCTGGGTCCTTATATTTGTTTTTTTATTTGAATTTGGGCGGCCACACGTAGGAGCTTTCCAAGCTAGGCCAGTCTGATGAGAGATTGATATATGAGGTAACTGCTTTCTCTAAAAACTCTTTTCTAATTCTCTTTTTACTGGTTGCTTTCATTTTTTGAGTGAAGATGAAGGTAATTTGGAGTGTTATATTAAGGTGCAGCAGGGAAGAGAGCCCACGGATGTGGATTTCTGCTCAATGACTATTGACAGGGGTTTGGACAATGATATTTTGCAGCAAAGACTTTTAACAGTGGCGAAACAAAGAGAGGAATTGCAGCACATGGAGATTGAACTTCGGGCACAAATCATTATAAGATCTGAGATTATGGAGATGCGGAAGTCATATGATGCACAGATCAAAGAGCACGCAAATGCAAATGTCAAATTTCAGGTTTTGCTCTATTCTTTGGGACAATTACCAATGTGTATTTTTATCTATGTTAGTGTGCGTGTATTTTGGCATTCATGGGGGTTTGTTGCGAAATATTTGGTGTGAATGGTTGTTTAGGAGCAACTGCATGAAAAGGAGCAGAAGATTCACGAGCTTGAGAGAAAGATGGAAGAGAAAGAAAGGGAGTTGAATGGAATTAGATTAGATAAAGAAGCGGTTAGTTTGATATTCTTATGGCAGTTTGTTTCTCATCAATTTAGGTTATCAGCCACTAATTCTCATTTCCCTGTGACTGTTTTGCTAAATTAAAATCCACCGTAGCAGGCTTGGGCCAAAGAGGATCTTCTGAGGGAACAAAGCAAGGAGCTTCAAAGCTTCAGGTTTGCCCTGTGTTTGGATTGGAACTCATTTGCCTTTGTGTTGGCTATGTTTTACTCTTCTCTTTTGATTGTTCAAATATATGAGAAGTTCATTGTAACGAGCTTGAAGTTTTACGATTTATTTGCTTAGAACAAGTGATTTGCTATTAAGCACTTGATTCAGAATCTAAATTATTGATGTATCATATTGTTCCCAGCTCTGGCAGATCAAACTATTATTAAAGTAAACTTTTGATTTGGTTTCAAATCTTACTTCACCTCCTTAAAGTGTTCAAACCCTCATAAATTATAAATTTATAATTGAGGGAATTGCAGGAGAGAGAGGGATAGTACTGAAGCTGAAAGAGCGCTGCATATCAGACAAATCCATGATCTTCAGGAACATGTTCAAGAAAAAGAACGTCAGCTCATGGAGTTGCAGGAACAGGTATATCATTTATCGTGTCTATGATGTACATCAGGGGACTCTTTGTTGATCAAATTTTCTGAAGCTTTGATCAGGTTACTATCTCGTTTGTTTGTCTTTTATTGGTTATTTTCAAATACTTTTACAAAGGTTTAAAGGATATCCATGACATAGTAATTGCGCATTTGAGCTTATTCAGTCAGCTTAAACCACTCAATTAATGCTTACCTTATGACATGTTGTGCTTTGTGCTCTGCCCTTGCATTTCGTAAAATGATTTATCTTGACTTAAAAGTTGTCTCTTGAAATGTTAGTCACTGTGCCCTGCCTCTCTCCTGTCTAATTAAAATACTTTGAAAGGGGTATATTTTATTTTGTGGGGGTGAACTTAGACTTAATTATTGTATTTCAGCATAGGATTGCTCAAGAAACCATTGTTTTCAAAGATGAGCAATTAAGAGAGGCACAAGCTTGGATGACTCGTGCTCAGGAAATGGATGCTTTACAATCAACTACTAACCATACTTTACAGACTGAACTACGAGAACGTGCTGAGCAGTATAATCAACTATGGCTTGTTTGTCAGAGACAGGTGGTTAAGTTATCAAAGTATTTTGTCCTCAACGTTCAAATTCTAAATTTGATTTGAAATCTGTTTTCAATTAGACTCATTAGATTTATTGAATTCATTAGTTCGGTGAGATGGAGAGGCTTCATCTGCATATGCAACAACTCCAGCTTGAATTGGACGATGCTAGAGAAAAGAGTGGAAGTTACTCTCAGATTTCAAAAGATGCTTCTGAAAGTGGACAAAGCAATGGTAGCCAGCTGGAGGTGAATGGAAATGGGACACCAAGTGAAAACTCTGCTAGCCAACTAAATGGGAATGTTGAAGGTGCCTCGTCATTTGTTCCAGGAGGGAACATGCCAACACAGGTTTCTGTTTTTATTCTGGATTTTGCTCAATTCCTGTAACTTGAGCCAGATGCATGTGGGGGCGATATTAAAGTCTATGTTCATTATTATTGGATCATATACCTCCTCATTCTCTGCTATATTTTCTTTGGATGTTGATGTATTGAATAATCGTGCAGCTTTGTTTGATAATATGTTTATTGCTGTACGTGTCATTAATAAAGAATAGGTTCATCCCCCCAATCACTGATGTGATTTTTGCAACTCGGTCTGTCCTGTTATTTCTTACTTTCTTTGGATTATAAAATTTGATTTCTCATTTCCTTCCCATGCGAAAGAAAATTTTTAAAGAATAGATAAGAGCACTACAAACACTTCAACAGCCAGAAATGCACAACATACATATTGATTCTTTCATATATTCTGAAATTTATGTTTTCCCTGTAGACTGATGCTCATGCTGTTCCATTTGAACCTCCATCCCTGCTTGGGTTGCCACCCTACCTTCCACCTGTTCAGGTGACTGCTTTGCATCCATTTGTAATGCATCAACAAGGGGTGCCCCATATAATACCGTCAAATGTCACACAATCTATTTTCCAGACTATACCTACTATGTCATCTCTTCAACCTTTACAGAACCAACAGGTAATCAATTAAAACACGTATTATTGGTTATACTTGTAAGTTTTGGTAATCGTGGCTGTTCTTTCCTTGTGTTTAGACTGTATCAGATGGCCAACAGATGCCTATCCACCAACAGTTCCCTCTGCAAGCTGAACAGACCTCATCGGGAGCTGTTTCTAGTTATGACTATGAAGTATCTGTAAATGGGCAAGTTCTTTCTTCAAATTACTTTGATGCCAATATCAGTCGAGGAATAGAGCCTAACTCTATGGTTCCACCACCAAATAAAGAGGGGCAGGTAGCTAGTTCAGAGTTAATCACAATACTTAGGCCCCGTTTGACCCACATTCTCATTTGTCATTTTTAATTACACATTTTTCGAAAAAATAATATTTTTCATCATATCAATAACTTTTTCTTCTTTTTCAACCACACATTTCCCATCAAACACACTCTTACAAATATTTAGCTCTATTCAGTTATAATGATCATTGTTCAGGCTCTCGAGTCTATAGATGAAAGCTACCCAGCTGGAACCCAACTTCCTCAGAGCTTGCAACAAGTTTCTTTGCAGTATCATGATGTGCTTAGATTGGATACTCTAGAACACACTAATGACACCAAGGTTCTGTTCGCCTTTTAATTTAATCAATACAACATTGTTGTTTTAGTCTTTTTTATTTATTTATTTATTTTATTTTTTATGGTGATGCCAGTTCTAGTCATTATTGATTGAGAGTTTATCTTGATATGTAACTGGATAGGAGAAGAATCACGGCCCTGTGACAGATCATAGACTAGAAAACAGAAGTTTAATGATGGAACAACCTAATTTTACTGTGAATGTACCCTTGTCTGAGGCTCCTAAAATTGCTGTAAATATCAGAGAAACGACAATGAACAATGTCTCAGGTGCTGTTTCGTCTGATGCTACTGTTTCCACCGGGCAGAAAAATTCATATGTGATTGAAAAGCCTGCAGAGATTTCTCTCCTTGATGAAAGATCATTGCTAGCTTGCATAGTTCGAACAATTGGATCTGGTGGTAGAATTATGATTAGTACAACGGTCAGTTAAATTGATTTATTATATTTACAGTACTACTCATGAAATAACTATTTGCTTGATGATAAATTGTTTTTGTGACAGCTTCCAAATAGACTTGGAAAGATGCTTGCCCCTTTTCACTGGCATGATTATAAGAAGAAGTATGGGAAGCTTGATGACTTTGTGGCTGGTCATACTGAAGTATGCCCTTTTGCTGTTTGTTTTCTGCTTTGAATATTTGATAGGGATTTATGTTAGGCAATGACGGTTCTTTTATGTTTTTTAGTTATTTGTTATTGAGGGGGACTACATTCGGCTTCGAGAAGGTGCACAAGAAATAATAGCAGCCACAGCAGCTGTTGCTAAAGTTGCTGCAGCAGCAGCTGCAGCTCCATCTGCATATCCAACACTGTTACCTTCTGTGGCAGTCACTCCCATGGCACAACCCCACCGATTGAAGGTCTCTCATGAATTCACATCTGCAAATGCTGATAAGACCAATTTCAATCAAATTGCAGCTTCTAGACCTTTACATATTGCTGGCAATCCTTCTAAGCTCTCTGCAATTCGGAATCAGAATATGAATGGTGCTTCCTTTAGTGTTGGTGGGGCAGTCTCAAATATTAAAATTTTGAGCAAACCTAAGGATCATATGGAACTGATTGGATCTGAGAACTCTGGACTATTGACTGTTGGAAATGGAATAAACACTGATAAAGATGGTGTTTCCCAAAGGAAGGTTGCATCTCATGGGAAGCCTGGAGCAAGTGTAGTAGGCAAACAACAGGTCAGGTATTGACTCTAGAATTTCATATAACTGATTAATTCTTTGCTCACATCGGAATAGAAGCTTACTGAATACAACTCCTGCTTTTGCCAGGGCAACTAGTGCTGCATCAAGTCCTAGAAGATAGTAAGGGTGTGTTTGATAGCCCAAGTTTTTCGTGGAAGGTGGAAAACGTTTTCCTACTTTGTACTATTCACCAGTTTGATTGCACTAATTTTCTATGGAAAACGTTTTCCAAATTTTCCAAGGTACAAGTTGATGCACAAAAGCTAGAAAATATTGGTGGGAAAACGTTTTCCAGATTTTTGACTTTTTTATTTTTATATAGCAATTGGAACACATTCCAAAGTCAATGGTAAAAAAATTTATCAATTTAATTAACAATTTGCGTAAAAAACAAAGTCAAACGAAAAATTTACCAGGTGAAAAATTATACCAATCAAACACCATTAATAATTCCCGCTAAAACAAATTCAATTCAATTCAATTCAATTCCCTATCATTCATTTTCTTCCCACCCATTTTTCACCCTTGCAATCAAACGGATCCTAAGTTCATTATGTTTTTTACTATGTCGTGTTTTTATGTTACATTTCTTTCTAAAGTATATCATATGCTTTATGCTTCTCTTTAGCTTGTGGACAAAGCTTTATGTGCATCTCTTCCCTCCAATTTTTACATGGGATTCTGAGACCTCTCGAAACGTGAATTTGAAATCATATAAAAGTGCTTTAAAATTTAAAACTAAAGAGTATGGTGTGGAATGGTGTAATTATCATTAGAAATGCAAGCTTTCACTGTGATTTTTATATTTCAATTGAGGATTATGTATATATAGGTCAAATGTTACGTATACAAATGTTACTGATGCAGGATATGATAGGAGAATTATAGGAGAAGGGTAAAGAGGAGAAAAGAGAGAAGAATTGAGGGCAAGAGGAAAATCAATATTTATTCATATAATCAAGGGTGCGAATTACAATGAATAAGCCCTCTATTTATAGAGCTAGACACTGAAAGAAGATCAAATCAAATCAAATTCTGCCTAATCTTGAACTTTATCAAAATATCAAATCAAATCGAATCTAAATAATATATTTTAAATCAAACTACTATTATAGAATCTTAATTTAAATCTAGCTTTATTTTAATCTCAATATTATCTCCATCAGTTAAGTATACCAAGGAGATGTGCTATGTGATAGAGGGCAAAAACTAAGTTCTACATGGGTTGGGTGCATTTCTTTAGATATATGTGTTGCACCCAAGTTTCATTTACTGTCTATTTGTGTTTTAGCTGCAATACACGTTCAAGCTTGAGCTTCATGTGCGACCCAGCTGGTAAAGTTTTGCCATTTGTTTTAGAGGGTAAAATTGGTGTCATGTTCTTTTATTTGTTCATTTAGCATGTTAAGCATGTCAAGATATTCGAGGAGGTTTTAAAGTGATCTTGCACTTGCTCTGCAGGCATTTCAGAAGCTCCCTTGTTTAAATTCGTACTTCGGAGATGTGCTATGTTTGTGTGGATGTCTGTTTTGCCTTGGATTGGTTTCTAATATTTCACTTGCTCTGTTGTCGTTGATTTTGTAGAATATATCTTGGGTCCTATTGAAAAATGCCATGACTAGATAAACGTGCACCAAGTGCTATTGGAGACGATGGAGGAGGCGGGTTCTATGCTCAAGTTGGAATCTCCAATAGCATTTATTCTATGAGATTGGGAGTACTGGCTGAATTATGTCATGTTCAGTTCAATTGGAAGAACTTTTTTTCATTTCGTATTTTTGTGTACTGGAATCTGTATATTTTACCTGCATTGATGTTCTGGTGCATCAAGCATCTTTCGGATTTAAAATTATTGGGAAAATAGTGGTTATTTTTGCAAACTCTCGTTTTTCAACGGTTGTTTGGTATCAACCATGCTTCTGAATGCAAATCACGTCATTCCCAAAGAATGGGATAAAGCAGTTCTCTGTCAGGCGTACTGCTCGCTCTTTTCTGGTGATTAGTGATGCCACGCAGATTACAGCTAATAAGACAGTATTTCATGGTAACCATTCTCTTTGATTGGTATTCGTTTCTTGCAATGTGTTAGGAAAAATTTTGTTTGAGAACACAGGAAAATAGAAAGAAGAAAAGCAACGATGGAGGTTCGTTGACCCAACTAATTCCCATGTTAGATAATCAATTGTTCGCAGTTCAGTAATTGACTTAGGCGATAAGGTTTAGCTTGCAGTTCAGTACATGGTTTGCTCGTAAATTCTTTAGAATTCCGTAGCATCATTCCTTTTAGTTGTACTTATATCAAGCATAGTTGAGCATGTTTCTTCTTTAGCCCAAAATTGGTCAAAATTCTTCTTCTGGACAGCAAGAAAGGTATTTTTGGCAGCATTTTAGGCTAAATCAAAATGCTGGTTTATTTGGGACAAATGAGAAAGGAAAACATATTATTCAATGTCTTTCTATCGCTAATTTATTTAAAAAATAGTAATGCAAGGCTTGCTGCAAAGTTAACTAAACATTGATGGTTAACGAAGAGGACTAAAGGAAAATAAAATATATGAAGCACAAGAAACAAGCAAAACATCACCTAATCAAGCTTCTTCTCATTCCACCTACAAGTTTGTATAACCATTGGAAATCACTCTCTACCCTCGTTACGTCCTAAAGCTGAGTTTCCTTGGCCATCACCAGAAATAGCCTCCAATCCACCTGGCTGGTTTCCTCTCAAATCCATCAAACTGCCTGAACTGCCAACTCCTCCAGGTTGTTGCATAAGAAAAGGCATGCCGTTATTGACACCGCCTCCTATGCCAAAGTGCCCTTGCATCTGTTGCTGTTGTTGGAACTGGAGTAGTTGATTTTGCTGGTCTTGAGGTCGGAGTGCATTAACTTGGAATGGCAACTTTGCCACTGGGGCACCATGTTGCTGTTTAACTGCTGAAGCTTGAGTCTGCTGCATATAGTTTCCTTGTGAAGCAACAGAACTAGTGGGAACCTGAAATTACTATATTAGTGTTAGCAGGAAACCACCTATCCGTAATACATATTGGACAACTACAAGACATACCTGCGATGATGTTTGTCCTGGCGGTGGCTGGGCATCAGCAACTGCCGCTAAATACATCAAATTCTTCTGAAGGATAGCTTGGTACCTAAATCATTTAACTAGTCATAAATTTCTTCATCTAGAACATTGGGTAATTCTATTTTGCATTGAATTTCTTTAGCAAATATGCAGCATTTCACATGTGATAGCAGTGATTGATGACGACAGTGGCAGTACAATAAACACGTCAATAAAGCCTTACAAAGACCAATATAAAAGCCGCCCATATGAGAAAATATAGCTCCAGCCTCCATGTATAATTTATTGACATATATAGAAACTCCTGCAATGCACCCTCCCAAACAAACAACAAACCCTGTGACTCATATTTCCAGATCTCCTTTCCAAAAGCATAATTGCAGCTCTGTACGCTCACCCACCCATCACTTACCAAAATACAGTGTCAACAGGCCTCTAACTTTCCATTACCCATTTAATGCTAAAAAGCATAAAACCTACTTAAAATTCCAAGACTCAATAATATGATGCTATTTGCTAACTTCACAACTTTTTGCGATTAAGAAATTAGAAAAATATGCAGACTCACCAAACTTATATGGAAAAAGAAAATAAATATCAATAAACATGCCAAATTGGCATGTACTGATAACATGCTAATGGTAAAGAACTAATAGACTAAACATGTTATTATTGTTTGAAATTTTCTTTGCATCAGACGCTCTCTTTCCATGGCACATGGAGAGGACCTCTTTTACTATTAGTATCTGATCTCATCTTAATTCGCAAAACACTTGAACTCTACAGGTCATTTTTCAAAATATCCTGATATATAAGAGACAACATGGCAAACAAATACCCCCAAATTATAGCTATTACGATTCAGAGTTTCTACAGAATACCACAGAACATCCGAAAGGTTATCATCAGTAGATATGGAGAAGCGTGAGCCTCGTTCAAGAACCACATGCTTTTCGATGAAGTGAACGTTATTGCAGATTCATCGCAGAAATCAACTAGAGAAGTGGGCCATACCCATATATCACATTAACCTGTTTTCTCATTAAAAATGCAGGAAGCAGTTTTCAAAAGAAACTAACTAATTTATGTCTACATACATATTTTCCATTAAATCTGAACAAAATTGGACAATCAAATGCATCAATACAATGGCAAATGAAAAGGATCAACTGCTCATATACCATATTACAACGAGAATCATTCTAAAGGGAAATCAATGGATACTTACTGGGCACATTCAGCCATTTTCCCCAGGTTTTGATTTTCCAGTATTGCCATAATCAAGTTTTTATTCTCCTCCAAGTACTGCAACGAACATTTCTCTCTAGTGCGTCAGGAATTCAAGAATGATTTAGTAGCCAAATGTGACGAAATTATCTACTTAATAATTCCAAAAACAAATAACCTCTAAATAAAATGTTTTTCAAATTTTTAATATTAAAAACGAATTATAAAGAAAAAGGGAAAATTAATATGAGATTAAAAACATCAATAAATGCATGTACATGTTTATATATACCCCCAAATTACTTTGGTAAAAAATCATGCTATTTGAATTTAAATAGAGATGTAAAAAAAATCATGCTATTTTAATATTTATTGTACCTAAGGCATGGAAATCCGTACCTTCTGAATCTGTTCGGTGGTGATGAGATTGAGAGGCGTCGAAGGCGAAGAATTCATAGACTGGGGTGGTTGTTGCTGCATTTTCTTTCTTTCTTCAATTTCTTTCCAAGATTTCTTATTCAAAAGAAGAAAAAAAAGAAAGAAAAAAGATCCCTCAAACCCTAGACTCGGAAATTTGAATATGATTTGAGAAATCAAAAGAAATGAATTGATTTGTTGTATCGTCGAAGAAGATATTACAAATGTTATGTGTATAGGGCAGCCGCCAGCGATTGGGCTCCGTCTCAATGGCGGTTATTTGAATTCAGACTAGGTTTTTTATATTTTCTTAAAAGACAAAAAGTATTTCAGAACTATTGAATTCAGACTAGGGTTTTTTATTTTCATTTTTACTTTTTATTAAAAGAATAAAAATATTTTAGGACTATTCATATTTTAATTTTGATTTGAAATTAGGCACTTATTTAGTTTAGATAAAAATTATATTTTTAATAAATTTTGATAAAAATTGATGAAATGTAAGATTGAAAAGTTGCGATTTTCATGAAATATGTTATCAAAATTAATAATTGAAGTTTACGTAAATTTTAATCAAATTTTTAAGCAAACCAATTAGGGGCTAGGTGTGTATCATGTAGTTTTATTTGGGTGTCTTAAAAATCTGAACAGCAATTCTTTTTGAGAATTCCATCAATTCTATGGTTGGAAAGGAATCGAACTAGTCGGTACTAGTCTTTTAATTCAATTAGAAGATTTCAAAGGATATTTTTGAAACCAAATTTAAATTTTAGTTCTACAACTAGAATTACGGATGGGCATGGCTCGATTTATAATTTGAAAAGGTTATAATTTAAATAAGTCACAATACTCATACAACTATTGCGCATATAACTGTAGAGAAGAATAATAAACCAATGTCAACCATTCACAATTAAAAACATATTTTGAATGTTAAAAATAAATAAATAAATTCAAAGATAAATGATACAAGTTTCATCGTAATTTTAGCACCAAAATCGTTTAGCCTAACATGCTAAGAATAAGAAAATAAAAGAAAGAAAAATAGTTCATCATCTAAAGTTTTTTTATTCGAATTTACCTTTGTTCTTCGCCTCTCCAAGTAATAAATTGTTCCACCCTAATTTAGAGTCCACAATTTATATTCATACTCCTCTAAAAAGAGTCCCAAGATCTTTAAAAGGGGTCCAAATAAAAGCCTAAGAAAAGGTTTCCCTGTAGAATTGAAAAAATTGAAAAAGGAAAAAAATTTGTTCTGCGATTGGCACTTTATTATTTTTATTATAACTTTTCCCCTATTTTAGATTGAGGTTATTGGAATATAGAAAATAATATGGAGTATTTTTCATTATAGTATTTCCATTTAGTGTAGGATTATTTTCCATAGTAAATTATTATATAATCTTTCATTTTATATTTATTTCTTTTTACAGTTATTTGTAACCCTATAAATAGGGTTTTCTACATTGTAATATTTACAAGACCATAATAATACAATTTATATTTCTTCATATGGTATCAGAGCATTATTGTATATTTCTTAACATGGTATCAGAGTAGGTTTAATTTGGGTCTTGGGTTAAACATGCAAAAAAAAAAAAAAAAAAAAATGAAAATTATTTTTTTCCTCTTCTGATCCTCCAACTCCAAGATCAGTTTCGAGCTGCAGATGAAGTTCGCCAAGCAGCATATGCCCAATTAATGAGCCAAAAAAGTAGAGAGGCATTTTTTACTCCAAAACAAAAGAAACAATAAAGCAGACAGTCCCAACTCCAGCCGCCAAGTTTGACATTCAAAATTGGAGTCCAAATTCTTCCCAAAAGTCAACAATTGATGAATAAACTGGAGAAATTTGTGAAGCAATTATTGAAGAAAAATGAGAGTCTCCAGTGTTGGGGGCATAGACAGATACGCCAGAGACGCACAAGGAAGAAACTGGTAGATTTTTATAACATGTTTTCATAAGCAGATTTTCTTATGTCAAAAAAAAAAAAAAGAAAAAAATTTGGAGGGTACCGTACCTTGAATTTTATCGACACTCCTCCTACCTCTTAAATGAACTAGAGGATTTTTACAACTTTGGAGGGTCGATACCTTGAATTTTATCGATACTCCTCCTACTTCTTAAATTAACTAGAGGATTTTTAAAACTTTGGAGGGTCGGTACTTTGAACTTTACCGGCACTCTCCTCGCCTCTTAACTTAACTAGAAGTTTTTAAAATTTTGGAGGGTCGGTACCTTAAATTTTACCGGCACTCCTCCTACCTCTTAAATTAACTAGGGGTTTTTTTAAAACTTTGAAGGGTCGGTACCTTAAATTTTATCGACACTCCCCATGCCTCTTAAATTAATTAGAGGTTTTTAAAACTTTGGAGGGTCGGTACCTTGAACTTTATCGGCTCTTTCCCTACCCCTTGAAAAATTCGGGGTTTTCTTAAACAAAAAAAAAATATTGTTAGCGTCATTCATTTTCTGGGTTTTTTGAAGATGATGACTTGACAGCACAGCTAGCTCGTAATGACAAGTTGGGCATTCGTAATCTCCATGCTCCAACTTGAGGGGGCGTATTGGAATATAGAAAATAATATGGAGTATTTTTCATTATAGTATTTTCTTTTAGTGTAGGATTATTTTTCATAGTAGATTATTGTATAATATTTCCTTTTATGTTTATTTCATTTTACAGTTATTTGTAACCCTATAAATAGGGTCTTCTACATTGTAATATTTACAAGACCATAATAATACAATTTATATTTCTTCACATGGTATCAGAGCATTATTGTATATTTCTTAACAGAGGTGATTCAAAGTGTATTGGATAGCTAACTCAAAAGATACAATTCTTCTTGAAATATCAAATCTCAAATTTGAATGTTTCTTATGCCAAAGATGGGTCTGAATTTGAGGGCAAAAAAAAAAAAAAAAAAAACATGTAGAATAACTTGTGCGATTGTAAATTGATTTGTGAAAATATTTTGATTATAATTCACTCATTTGACTTCCAATTCCATCCAATTGATCATGTATGATCTTTAATCATCATTTTATGGTCCAATTGATCATAACTTGTGCGGCTGTAAATTGATTTGTGAAAATATTTTGATTATAATTCACTCATTTGACTTACAATTCCATCCAATTGCTCATATCTGATCTTTAATCATAATTTTATGGTCCGAATCAATTATTGAATATTTGCACTTTGGTTCCCAAACTTTAGATTTTCTCAATATTTCTTCCATTTTTTAACAAATGCTTAGAAATGGGTTCAAAATTGAAACAAAAGGAAATAAACCTAAGGTATAATAAATAAATTTTTTGACAATATGAAAGTTTAGTAATATAGCCAGGATAAGTACACAAAATGCACTCATCAAACACTTTTGAAACTAAAATCTTTGTTTAACTTCAAACAAAACAAAACTTAGGCATAAACATGTGACTATCCTAAGCAAATCACAAGTACTAGACTTAAGTCAAACTACTTTCCATAGCCTCATATTCAAATTTAAGTCAACACGTTGGAAAGATCCAAAACAACATCAAAAATAAATTTTACTTATCCGATGCTTGACCTCCAATGTGTGTGTGATTAGCCAACATTAAACTCACACCTGTACTAAAACATAACCAATCTAGTGTCGTTGATTTATTCATAATCTTTATCGTCTTGTGGTCAGTTTTTCTCACACCTCTCGTACAAGAGCATTCCTTATACTTTTCTCTTCAATCCAGAGGTATTTCTAGCACAAGTGGGTTTTTAATCATCATTACAACGTATCTTTCTACACAAAGTAATAAGAATTAGATACTTATAAACCTAGAAGGAAAATGATAAGGATTTCTCAAAGTCACACTGCCGGTTTCTAGATTTCCAATCTCAAAGTCCTTACCAGGCACTTCTCGCTTTTGATAATCTAAATCCCTTTTTTTTTTTTTTGTATCTTTCTTTCTCTATGAACATATACATTGATTGTGTATTTTTTAGACATCTCATGTGCAAGACTACTTTTCATTAAACATTCTAAGTGACATTTGCAGCAAAATTTAGGTCGATGACTCCCAAATCGGATGACTATAGGGCACCAGATTTTAGATACTCTAGCAGATTTAATCATCCGAGTCATTAAGACTACGAAGAGAAGTATAAGATGTATCACACTTTTTTATTGAATTTTTTTTTTTGAAATGGTTAGTTCCGTTCTAAACTACTTAACTCGAACTCCTTCAACAAAAAGTGGGATTCGAGAACCCCACACCATCAAACTTCTATGAATATAAGCACTAGCCTTCCTACCCCAAAACTGCTTTCTAGCAGTTTTGTTTCTATATTAAGGATTTAGAAATCCAACTCAAGGCTAGGTCAACAACATAAAAAATTAAGTCCGTATAATCAAGTCATGTCCCAACATAAGTGATAAGTCAATAATGACTATGTGCTCAAATAATCAGGTTTAACATGAATAAATACTCAAGTAAAAATATAAGTTATGGTGTTTTCCAGTATTCTAACTAAAGTTGTATTCAACTCAAACAAATAAGTATCATTATTTGTTCAACTCTATACTAGATATTATTTTTGAGTTTTTCAATTTTTTAATGTTAAAATAGCTATATAGACCCAAGCAGTAGTTGAAAAACAAAAAAAATTGTCCTAAGTATATAGTTATTTAACCCACCCCTAAACTAAAACATTACATTATCTCAAATCTAAATTCAAAATTAAGCAAAACAAAGGAGAGAAAGATTAAAAACTCCCTGGTGATAGATGTGCAGAAAAAAGAAAGCTCAGGCTAGTCTGTCTAGCCGATTGAAGGGGTAGGCCAACGTATTATTAGGATTGATTCAATGTGTTTAAGCTCAACCTCGTGCTCAATTGTCTACAATGAACTTGTAAACCACCTAAAATGTGAAGAAAAAACCCATGTAAATGTAATGATTCAAAACATGTCCCTAAAATACAAATGCAAACCCTAAAGCTATGTATAATGCAATAGTTAATTAAAATAAGTGAAAATGTATAGAAAAATGGGTTGCCCCCCAATAAGTGATTATTTTAAAGTCTTTAGTTAGACTTCGTGGAGGAGTTAATCGTGGTGGTTCAAAACGGACTACATCGATAAAGCATTAACTCTATGTTTAGCATTGCTAATCTCCTTCTCGATTCTCCAAACTCGTAAAGCTCATTCTTTATCCTTGAGGTTTCCAATGATTCTACCTATTCCTTTCCTATGTGGGCATTTTTTTATAATCCTTTACCTTTTCCTCTTTAACTTTATGGTTTTTCTTACTTATGGGATAGCTTTTTGAAAGGGACATCAACTTGAAATTTTTCTTATTCATCATCCACTCTCAAGGTTAGCTCTCTGTTTCGAAGTCTATAAGGGCTTGAATCATAGATAAGAATGATTGATTCAAGATCAATTATACATCCCAATATTCTTTTATGTCTAAGACAAAGAAGTCAACTGGAAATATGAACTGTCCATTTTAATGAGCACGTTCTCAACCATTTCTTGGGGGGTTTTTGATTGATCGGTCTGCTAGTTGAAGGGAGATTGTAGTGTCCTTCAGCTTTTCTAAACCTAATTTCTTATAGACAGAAAGATGCATTAGATTTATACTTACTCCCGAATCACATACACTATTAAAAGTACAATTATTTCCTATTGAGTAAGGAATTTTGAGACTCCTTGGATCATTAAGTTTAAGAGGTAGTTTGTGTTGCAAGATAACACTCGCTCTTCATTTAGGGCGATAGTCTCAAATTCATTGAGATTTTTTTCTTGGATAACATGGGACGCCCCGAACTTAAGCTTCGAGGGTCACGTACTAATCATAATAGCTTCTGCCTTTGGTACATGTAAATACTCTTAAACAGAAGTATTACATGTTAGAAATTTATTTTCAATTTGGTAAAATATTTCTCATAAAATATAATGGCAGCAGAAGCGCATGTCAACATGAAATTATACCTTGCAAAAAAGGGACTCGGTGTTACCACGGTTAGATGGGGCAGCAAGTTCAACTATTTTTATAAATTTCATCCCAACTCCGTTTTCTATGAAATTTGCGACATTAGAAAGATAATTTCAAGTAGTTTCCTAGATTAAAATATGAAATTTTCCAAGATCATATAGTATGGACGTTTTACTGAAAATAGTGTAGTATTGCACAGAAAATCCAGTTTGACTCCTTGACGTTTAAAAATTTATATCTCAGGCCATGGATATCCAAATTGAGTGATTCCTGCACCCATATTTAGACAACTCAAAGAGGAACGCATAAATATTTTTAGGGTCTCAAATGGATGTTTATAGTGTTGAAAATATCGTTTTGAAGTTGAACCAGAAACTGTGCGAAAACTGCCTCTTTTTATCATTCGAGAAAAAGATCTATAAATATGTCTCTTAGCATAACATGGAAGATATAATTACATAATTTACTTTCGGTACCATATTACACCATGTCTTATACATGTTTTTATACAATACCATAAGAAACACATGTGGAAAGCAGTCGGAGAAACTTGCAAAAATAAAACTTCGATGCAAAATATCTTTGTCCTTAATCCATCATCGATTATGCCGACTGACTTCCACCAACTTCACATCTATGGATCTGAAAATTTAGTATAGAATATTATGAGTATAAAGAATACTCAGTAAGATACCATGCTTGAATTTAACATGTTAATACTACGCAAAAGAAAGCATTCAAACACATACTTGCACATTCCGGCTTGCCGGTGCCCTTCAGACTTGTCTTAAGGCATATATATCTAACTTTGTGGACTTGTCCACATCTTTCATATTATGGTTTTCATGCATAGCTTAAGCATAAATATTACCATGAAATCCTACCACTTAAGCAAAGAAAGCATCTTACAATAAAATTTGGAGAAATTTCGGTTGATAGATGAATTGAGGGTGCTAGGCTTTGCTCTTCTCCTTCTATTCTTACGTTATATTTTCCTCTTGACCTTCCTTCACTAACTCTTGCTATTTATTTTCCTTCGAAAGAAAATTTTGGTTGACAAGATATTTGAAGGAAACCCTTATTTATTTATAGATAAGGAAAACCTATGGACTAAGTAAGGTATAAAAGATTACTATCCATCAAATTAAAGTTTTTGGTACCTACATCTACACGTGGGCTGAAATTGATCCCCACTCCATGCATGTATTCATGCATTTAACACCTCAAGTTTTAATATCAATCACCTCCTACCTGCTCAACCACCTCATGCTTGCTTACTTTATAAACCTCATGCATGCTTAATATTAAAACACCTCATGTATTTATCCATCCACAAGGTGACGCCAAAGTGAAAGAAACAAAGGGAAAATATTAATGAAATAGATATAGAATTGACAATTATTCTAAACCCCTAATTAACTAATCTTGGTAAACTTTTAATCAACCGAAAATGCAAACTTGGCAACCATTAAATAATTCGGATATATAAAAATTTCAAAAAGTTAAACTGCTATCCTAAAAATTAAATGAGCAAATTAAACAAGCATAAAATTTCGGAGTATTACATAACATCTCCTTTAGGAACTTTGCATAGATTGGTACTTGAGATATGACCTCAAGTAACAGGATATGGACTTGAAACATTTTGAAGATGTTCAGGAATTTAGCAAACCATTTTTCAAGCTTTCACAGGCGGATCCTCAATTATTTCATTCTCTTAAACACTTATGGCCATTACCTATTATTTAGGGTTTGTCTCAATATTGTTAGTTAATGTACCAGGTAGTTTGCTTGATATAGCAAGTCCCATCTGTCTTATCCGAGTTTCTAGTTTCTTGATTGCAACACTCTAATTTTGAAGAGTTGTCTTAGTCCTTCTCATGAATTGATTGTTTGTCTTCATGTATTATTCTATTTTTTCCATTAATTTGCCTAAAATCTCCTCCAAAGGAATTTTCTTCTCTGACTACTAATACTGATAACCCCTATAGTGTAGTACGATTTTGATTACTCCAAGAAAACTTTTGATACTTCTTCTAAGCAGGTTGTAAATATCAGAATATGGGCTATTTTGTTAGTATTGACCCACTTGAACATATTCAATGTGTCCAGTATCTTGTGCAAGAATTGGACATTTTCTGTAGTATGATATGTCCTATATTCTTCACAATTTGACAGATTAGCCTGTACTGCATTAGTTTTATGATCTCAACCTAATGAAAAATCAATTTTTACAGACAATGTCATATAAGTATCCACCTCATATACTCATGCTACTTTTTTATGAACAACCCACTCACAAGCCTAATTGGATATGGTAGTAGCCACCTCTCAAACAATTCTAAGGCTTCGTCGCTTGTTTTTGTAGATAAGGAGTCATTGGATGATGAGTCCACCATGCTCTTGTAAGATGGAAGTAAATCAGAATGGAGATATTGGACATGGAGCTTCTTACTGACTATGATGATGACACTTTCTAAGCATGTTCTTGAATCTGTTCCAAGCTTCATTAAAGGATTCGGTTTTACCTTGCCGAAATATGAATATGTCGTGATTCATTTTTGATATCTTAGTTAGTGAAAAGAATTTTGTGCATAATTCTTGAGCCAAGTCATTCCAGGTGGTGATACTGGAAATAATGTGAGTCTAACCATTCAAGAGTTCTATCACGTAGAGTATGATGAAAAAATCTCAATTTGATAGTATCATCTGAAATTCCTTGATATTGAAGTGTTGACATACTTCCATAAATCGACAGACATGTATATGTGATTCTCATAAGCCCTACCATAAAATTGATGTCTATTCTAAAATTAATGGATGGCGGAGTCATGAAATCTCCAACTACTACATTTCCTTCATCGACAACTGATAAGTGCATTTTGCGCACTTATTTAGGCCACAAAATATGGATAATTGTGAACGAGTATATTGAAATATGGCTTAATTCGATATAAATTGTGTTTGCAGGACAACATTGATGGATATAACGAAAAGTATGTGAAAATGAGCGAAAAACCAAAACGGAAGAAAACGAAAGTTCGGGGATGAAAAGGAACAACATGAAAACAATATGTAGATGTGACAGATGATGGAATGAAGATTCAAGAGTACTAGGATTCAATTGGTTGAAAGAAGACATCAAATGGATGAAATATCGTCAAAGTATGATCACACATCAATTTCTAATCGCAAAGTTATGCACCGGTTTTTAGCCTCATATTGAGACCCATATTTGACATAGTAAAAGATTGAATTGGAAGATGATATATGCATAAACGTTGTAGCTCTTTGAGTTATCTTTCCAAGTCACTTTTAATCACCCCAATCGGATATCGGATAAGAAAGTTATGGCTAAAATACCGAAGACTATCCGGCGGAAAAAATGTTAAACCATGCGATCGCATGGTGTTATTTCCATGCAGTCGCATGGAAAAACCGAGAACACCAGGGATCAATTTCAGTTAACCATACGGTCGCATGGATTATAACCATGCGGTCGCATGGTACAATCCCGGCGTGAAAATTCTGGTTTCCTTATTTGATTCAACCTCTTATGGAAATCAATCTTTGACCTCTTTTTAACCCTAAACTCGACCAGAAAAAGGGGGATACGCACTTTTAGAGATTATTTTGATATTGAAGAGCAAGAACACAAGGAATAACGCGAAGATTCATCAAGCACTTCAAGGAATTAATTGAATATCTACTCGGGTGATGACGTTTCTTCATTTATTCTTTTGTTTTTCTTACTTTAGCATGTTAGGCTAGTTTTTCTTGTATTAGGAGATCGATGAATCTTGTAACATAATATTTTAATCTTTAGTTTTATATTTTTGACATTAAAACACGTTTTTGGATGTTTGAATGATTTATATGTATTTATTCCATATAATTATTGTGCGCACGTTAATTATATGAATGTGGTGATCTATTTTATGCATTTGAAAGAAGGGAAATAGATTCGACGGAGTATAAATTGCCATAGGGTCCGATAGAGGATATAAATATATTGCTATGCTCTATGTGAATCTTTAAGTGTTCATAAAAGCTAATACGTTCTTTTATGCATGTATTCGTCATACAAATATAGTCAGATCGCGTGATAGAATATGTTTAACATTACTCGAAAGAGATTGTAAAATTCAATAGGAACATTGATTCTTCAATATTTAATTGGGTTGTCAAATTGTAAAACTAGGATTTAAATAGATTGTTGCATGGAGATTCGTGATTCTAGTGCATTTTTCTCTTATCAACTTAATCAATTTGCATTCGGCTTTCATATTGCATTCTAGTATAATTTGCATTTAGTTTAGCCAAATCATCCATAGTAGCTTTCATAATTTAGTTTGGTTAGCATTTAGTACAAAACTCATCAAAAACTCATCTAGTTTCTGTTAAGGTCGAGATAATTAGCATTAAACTACTTAATCTCTGTGGGATCGGCAATTCGGACTCTAAAAGTCCACTTTATTACTTGTAACGAACCGTACACTTGCGGTGATTTTAAATCGAACGGTATTTTCGTGAACAAGTTTTTGGCGCCATTGTCGGGGATTGAGTTTTAGTTTGATTTTATTTTTCTTGGCAGTAATTCGGACTTCTACATGTATTTTTGTGTTGTTATTTTCGTTCCATTTTTGTTCAATTGTTTTCTCTCTTTTTCAGGATATATGAAAGAACAAAAATAATTAGATAAAAGATGACTACAGTTGATTTCAACAAAATGTTCGTATCTAACTTCATCATAAGGCAACAATAATTGGCAGCTCAAGAAATTGATGATGGTGATATGTTTGTGGGAGATTTCATTATAGGACAGCGACTACGAAATATACAAACAGAATTTGAATTTGATGAAACTGTTCTGGGTGACTTACCTGTTGCATCATTTCTCTCACCACAATTTGATGTTGGTGATTTGCCTATGAATTTATTTCTTTCACTGATTGTTAATGGACATCAATTAAGCATATCACATCAACCGGATTTCTTACAAATACAACAAGAGGTGAAGACTCTCCATGAAGATGTCATTGTTGCCTTGCCAAAAGTTTTGAATATGGACGTTGAACTTGAGAAAAATTCATTTAAAGAAGAGGAGCATGAAAAGAGCGAGAAATTAATCATATTGGGCAAAAAAGAACTTGCTACATTCAAAGAAGAGGAAATCGACATACAATCCCTCGACTTTATTGTTTGCTCAAAAATTGATTTTGTCATTAAACCTTATGAGGAGATTGAGGTTTACATTGTTGAGTTCGAAACGGGTAATGAGAGAAAGTCATACTACTTGGAGAATGGCAAGGTTAAAATTTGGAGGAAAGTTGCAATATGGAATAAAGTCATATTGAGCAAACTAAGCAGGACTTCCAAAGCCATATTCAAAGTGCCATGAAATGCTTGTACAAAAGTCGAGCTCTAGACTTTAAATCGAGCGCTGGTTGGGAGGCAACCCAACACTTTTACATTTTTATTTATTTTGCTTTATGCATTAGCTTAGAATTTTTTTTTCATTATTTCTTGGTTATAGGTCATCGTTTCATCTATTATATCAATTTCTAGTATGCTAGCTAATATTCGTCATTTGCACTCTCACAGGATTTCATCAAGTAGAAAGAGAGTGACATTCACCACCGGGCGATAGCATAGCTAGACCCAGTTCTCTTCCACCATTGTCACTGCCGCCCCATGTTTACTAGGGGAGTATCTGTAACCCCATATTTTGTATTATCTTATGTCTTGTCCTTAAATTTTGCACAACTTCTATATTGTTAACATTGAGGACAATGTAATGTTAAGTTTGGGGGGTGGTAGAATTTCATGATTTTTTTCGTTATTCATCAATGTGATTGTGTGATTTATTGCTTTTCTGTAAAAAAAAACAATTTTGTTATTTATATTTCAGTATTTGTTTAGTTATTTCAATTTGTGTGCTTGTGTGAGTTTAATAGTCTTGCCGACAATGATGTGAATATTGAAATTGGTATGAGCTATGAATAGTGGATATGGTGCATGTCTAGATTAACCAATACTTATCTATGTGATACTTGAGAGTTCTTGCACACTTCACTCATATTTGACATGTTAAGTTGGTGATTGGGTTCATAATTAAAGGAGATTTGAATATGATAGATTACACCTGGAACACCTCTATTATGCTTAAAGATATTTTATTGTTTTAGTAGTTTGGAGATGGATTAGTTATTGCAAGGGAGCATTGAGATGAGTAGGGATTCCATGCATGAAAACTATGTTGTGTGGATTGTTTAGACCAATGAGACGAAGATGAGGCGAAAGTCTTAAGTTAAAGGTTGGTTTTTGAAACTAAGTGTCGATAAAAATAGGGGCATGACATAAATTTATGTGAGGAAAACACTTTTTTCAAGCATTTATGACTCGAGCAAGTAAGCCTGTAAGGGTGAATAAAAACCTGGTGCCCTAAAATCAACTGATTTGGGAGTCATCGGCCTAAAGCTCATTACAAGGGTCATATAGAAAGCAAGAGGGAAAGAGTCAAAAGAAAAGAGAGAAAATACTTTTATCGAGATTTTATAACTTGAGCAAGTAAGCCTGTAAGGGTGAATAGAAAACAAAGAAACATGGGTTATATAGAAAGCCACTGATTTGGGAGTCATCAGCCTGAAGCTTGATACATGAGTTATATAGAAAGCAAGTGAGAATGC
This sequence comes from Osmanthus fragrans, assembly GCA_019395295.1. Lineage (NCBI taxonomy): Eukaryota > Viridiplantae > Streptophyta > Magnoliopsida > Lamiales > Oleaceae > Osmanthus > Osmanthus fragrans. Next base: position 12,119,426 of record CM033353.1, read on the forward strand.
GTTGAAGCAAAGAAAAAGAATAGAGTGAGAACAGTGCCCCATGACATTTAGTTGATAGAATTGTACCTTTGATGTAAGGCAAGTAACTTAGTTTAGTTTTAGAGGTTGAAATAATCAAAGAAATAGGAGAATCTCTGCTTGTTGAAGTATAAACTTGTGATTGCGAGTCCTATCCAAACTAAGAGAGGGTGAGAATTTAAGTGAATCAAATCTCAAGTATAGAACACACCCCGAGATAAGTGAGTAAAAGAACAAGTTTGGGGGGTGTGTATCTCTCGAGTGAAGAAAGGAAAAATTTGACTACTGTAGGTCGGGATTTGAATCTATCAGAAACTAAGCATGTTTGCATGAGTATACACATACACACGTCAAGTTGCATATGATAAGTTGAGGTTGATTTGATTTTGCACTGTTGATACTGTTCACTATGCTATTACTCAATTCTAATTCTGAGACACGACAGGTTGTTAAACCATGTTTTGTTTAGAGTTAAGTCATCAGCTTGTTTGAGGACAAACAATAGTTCAAGTTTGGGAAGTTTGATAAGTGCGTTTTGCGCACTTATTTAGGTCACAAAACATGGATAATTGTGAATGCGTATATTGAAATATGGCTTAATTCGATATAAATTGTATTTTCAGGACAACATTGATGGATATAACGAAAAATATGTGAAAACGAGTGAAAAATGACCAAAACGGAAGAAAACGAAAGTTCAGGGATGAAAATGAACAACATGAAAATAATCTATAGATGTGATGGATGATGGAATGAAGATTCAAGAGTACTAGTAGTCAATTGATTGAAAGAAGACATCAAAGGGATGAAATATCATCAAAGTATGATCATACATCAATTTCTAATCGAAAAGTTATGCACCGATTTTTAGCCTCATATTGAGACCCATATTTAACATAGTAAACGATCGAATTAGAAGATGATATCTGAATCAAAGTTGTAGCTCTTTGAGTTGTCTTTCCAAATCACTTTTAATCTTCCCAATCGGACATCGAATAAGAAACTTATGGACAAAATGCCGAACGCTATCCGGCGGAAAAAAATGTTGAACCGTGCGGTCGCATGGAAAAATCGAGAACACTAGGGATCAATTTCAGTTAACCATGCGATCGCATGGATTATAACCATGTGGTCGGATGGTATAATCCCGGCGTGAAAATTCTGGTTTCCTTATTTGATTCAAGCTCTTATGCAAAGTGTTCACATCTTTTCCCCAAGGTTTCACATTAAGATTGAATTTTGTCCCAATTAGCCTCCAATTTTGGCACCATATTTTAGGACTAAAGGTTAATTATGCATGGCAATAAATTTATTTTGGTAATTTGCACCAAGGTGGAGCCCTTCAAGTCTTAATAAAATTTGTTATTTTAGTGATTGTAAGAATGCGTTATTAGCATTGTGTTTTTATTTGAAATTGTGAATAGGAAGCTTTTTTTGTTTATAAGCATTGACATATATATTTTTGGCTTGATTAGGAAATTTAAATTGATGTTTCCTTTCCATGAAAAAAAAAAGGAAAACGAACAATCATTTTAAATCCTTATCATGCTAAATGAAACCATGGAGATTTCATTTAAATAATTTTTGCTTTTTAGTATTCTGCTTGGAATTTGTAATCGTTGTAATAAGTTAATCATTTTAATTAATTTAAAGTAAAGAAAATTCAAATTGAATCCCTACTTGGGAATTTTGATCAATAGTAGGAATAAGGGTTATTTTCTCCAATTTTGCTCTCCTTTATTTATGTATTTGATGAATGCATTTTATCATGTAAATTGGAGATACATATCTTAAGATCACTTAACATGCTATGTGATGGTTATTGATTATATCTTATAGATAATGACTTAAGAGCATGGTTTGATACATACTACATTGTGTTCATAACATTGCCAATTATTGCATTTGTAAAGTTCGGAGTCAAACCAAAGCCGGACCTGATGAGAGGTCCAAGAGGCCTCTACCTCAGGCCCAGATTTTTAAGGGGCCCAATTTTTTTATTTTGTTTAAAAAAAGAAAAATCTAGAGTACGAAATCAACGTAAGAAATCTCTCGATTCTCATTCTCACCTTCTTGTCAATGCAAAAACTAAGAAATTTCAGCCCATTTTTGCAGCTTCTTCTATGTCGCAGACTCGCAGTCGTCGATCAGAATCACTGTGAACCGTCGCTTGTTGGTTGCTGCCCCGTGGGTCTCCTCCTTCTGTGCCATTTAGATTTCAGAGATCAAATGTAAAAATAAAAGAAGGCCTACTGATTGTGATTATCTTGTATATAAGTTTGTTTGCAATAGCTTTTCTCACTTAAAATAGATCAAAGCTATTTTTATTTGACATAACTGGATGAGGAATTTACAACGTCTGCATTTGGAGTAGAGGTCCTAGAGAGGGTAAAGGAGGGAAAGGTAGTAGTTGATAATCTACACAACAGGTTTCCTACAATGCGTAGTTTTGTCCTTTTTCCTTTACTCCACTATAATTAATTATGAACTTTTTGTACTTCCAGTGACTGCCTTCCCGCCCTTGTGTCTGCCGTCTTCTCTTCTTGAAGGTATGTCACATTTCCATTTGATTTTAGTTATTTCCTTCCAATTTTAGTGTCTGTAATGTATTTTAGTTCTATTGTTGATTTATATACAACTCATTCCTGCCAAATTTTTTTTTTTCTGATTTAGGGATTTTTTATTTAGGAATTTAGGGATTTCTAATTTAGGGCTTCTGCTAATTTTTAAGCTTAGCCAAAGTTGATCTTAGAAACATTGTTGACCGCTGGTTGAATAATTAGCCAACAGAGGCTAGATTAATGAGTGGTTGTAGATTTGAAATCATATGCCTTTGAAGATTGAACCTTTTGTTTCTTCTAGTTGGTTACTCTTGTTCAATTCAGAATATTATGATTCAGTGAGTACTGTTTTTAACATCTGTCTCTGCCTTCTTCTTCTTTTTATTCATGTTATGGAAATACAGTTATTAACTCATAATTCTATCTCTGTCTAATGCTACAACGGTTATTTGGCACCAGAATATGCAATAGGAGGTCAGTTGACTCGTAAGGCAGATGTTTACAGTTATGGTGTTCTTCTTATTGAAATTATGAAAGGGATTAACTGCTGATGAACAATATATTTGTAGTGTCTCGAAAATGAAGCCTGCTATCAATAGTAAGTCTCCCAATTACACATCATATGGCTTTGACTTTTTGATTTAGGAAGATTGAAACTTTGATGTAGAGGCCCAAATTTGGAAGTTCGCCTCAGGCCCTGCGAAACACAGGTACGACACTGAGTCAAACCTTGATTATGTGACATATATTGCCTAAAACAAATTATATTTGTTTATCCACATAGCATCTGAATTCATCTGACATAGGTATTCCAATTACAATAATGCTACGATGGCGTAATTGTTGTCATAATTCTTGACATAATGCTAAATGACATTCTATTATTGAATAGTTTAAAATACGTTCAACTTTTTCATACATTCATTTACTGCGACATACACATTTGTCAACTTCTCTGTCATTTTTCGTCTGTCAAAATAAATCAATCCTTCGAATTATGATGTGGACCAAATTTTTAAGTAAATAGTGTTATCCCATTAAAATGAGATAGTTATTAAAAGGACATGCGGGGGCCCCATAAGAAGATACTTGGAAAAAGACAGCTAGAAGGGTCCAAAATTTGCCTTGTCCGATGTCTCTCACCAAAAAGGACGTCGTCAGCTGAGGGACGATGTCTTGCCGAAGTTAATCTGCCAATGCCGAGGCACTTTCACTTCTTCAAGCCAAAGTCCTCTCAACTACCTGACGCTACACCAAGTCGAAGTCCCTTCAATAGCTTAGAACCTCTCTAGCTGAAGTCACCAGAAGAAACAAATCTGAAGAATATCTTTGAGAAATGATTGATGTGACAACTCACTTTAAGCCACCTTACTTGATGTCAGTCTAGAAGAGTAGGACGGCCGAGCATTCATCATTGTAGTTAATGTTATGAATAAGTGATGTGATAGTTAATTCGATAGGATGAAACAACGTAGATTTAATCCGACGATAGATAGTTCGGCCTTTTGGCTATAAATAGCAACTTTTGTAATTTTGTTAATGATGCTCAACTTGATATTGAAAGAGGCAATAATTTGGTATTCTTGACAAAAGAACCATTACAAAATCCACATTTGGAGTTAGATATTGCTCCAATATTACGACTTTGTTTAAAGGAAGAACCATATTATCTATGAGCAGTTATTTACACGACACAATAATCATCCGTTGGTAATCCGACTCGTCTACTTATACTCAAATCCCGATCGTCAGTCAACCCGCCGGACCTTATACGTGTCATGAGTCTGATACTGACATCTGTTGACAACATTTTTTGGGGTCAACAGATTGGTGCCGTCTGTGGAAAACAAACAGTTAAACTACGAGAATCCCGTAAACAAAGGCTATTTCATCCTTGCAAAAAGAAAAGTCCTATCCCCTTGAAGAAAGGAAGGTTTCTCTTGAATAAAGAATCGCTAAGAAGGATAAGATAACATATGGAATCATTATATTTCCCTCTTGCAAAAGTTGGAAAGAAAGCTAACCGGAAAGCCACCCTCAAACGAAAACAATGAGTGAGAACGAAGGAGAAGTAGCATCTCGAATGGTTGAGAAAAACCCTAAACAAGGGAAACCCTCACACACAATGCCTATGTCTCGCCAAGTTTAACCAGCGACAAAGGTGTGGACCCCGAGGCGAGTCAAAGAAAGCTGCTAGACTTAGTAGAGAAGTGGCAACCATGGCGAAAAATATGCAGAATATTACCCAACAGAATTACGCCATGCATTAAATGCTAATGAGCATGCAGGCTCAAGGGGGGTACCCTAACCCTCCAAATCCTTTGCAAGGAGACTGATTTTACCAAAATAACCTATACGACAGAGTTAACAATCATGTGGGACGTCAACCTCTGTATCAACATGAAGGTCCCTTAGAAAGGGAGGCCTTGGTAGGCTCTTCCACCAACCATGCTGGTGAACTTCCCCAAGAAGCACCATATGATTACCCACTGTATCTTAACCAGTTGAATCTCTTTATTCCTTAGCTTATGCACTTTTCGATCCAGTATCTTAATTGGCGATTCCTCATAAGATAAATCCTTTTGTACTTCTAGGGTCTGATAACTTATCACATGATTAGGATCGTGCACGTATTTCTTTATCATTGATACGTGGAACACATTGTGTACCGTTGACAATTCAGGTGGTAAAGCTAATCGGTAAGCCACGTTCCCAACCTTATCAAGTATCTCGAAAGGTCCAATATATCGAGGTCGTAGCGTGCTCTTCTTTCCAAATCTAAGTACACCTTTCATTGGTGCTACCTTTACAAAGACTTTGTCTCCCACTTGAAACTCTAAATCCTTTCTTCTCGTGTCAGCATAGCTCTTCTGCCGATCCTGTGCTGCCTTTATCCTTGCTCGGATCTGATCGATCGCTTCAACTGTCCTTTCAACTATTTCTGGTCCCAAAATTCTCTTCTCCCCGACTTCGTCCCAATGAACAGGGGATCTACATCTTCTTCCATAGAGAGCTTCATACGGTGCCATTCCAATAGTTGCTTGAAAACTATTGTCATACGCAAATTCTACTAGGGGTAAGTATGACTCCCAACTACCACCTAGATCCAAAACACATGCTCTCAACATGTCCTATAAAGTCTGGATGGTACTTTCAGACTGTCCGTCAGACTGCGGGTGATATGCTATACTGAAATTCAGCTTCGTTCCCATAGCTGCTTGTAGGCTTTTCCAGAATTTAGATGTAAACCTTGGATCTCTATCAGATACAATAGACACAGGTACACCGTGTATTCTTACTATTTCTTTTATGTACAATTGTGCCAATTGGTCTATACTGAAAGTCATTTTCATTGGAAGAAAATGAGCCGCCTTCGTCAATCGGTCTACTATAACCCATATAGCATTGTGTCCTTTTGCTGACTTTGAAAATCCAACCACTAAATCCATTGTGATGTTTTCCCATTTCCATTCAGGTATCTCTAAAGGATTCAGCAATCCTGCTGGTCTTTGGTGTTCCGCCTTAACCTGCTGACATACTATGCATTTCTGCACGTACAGTCCGATACTCTTTTTCATGTTTCTCCACCAAAATGTATCTCGAAGGTCTCGATACATTTTCGTACCACCGGGATGTGCAGTGTACGGGGTGGAATGAGATTATTTTAATATCTCGTTCCTCAAATCCTCATTCTTAGGCACGCAGATTCTTCCTTTAAACATCAGTGCTTGGTCTGCGGCTATTCCAAAATCTTTCCTCTTATCTGTTCCAACTTCTTCCTTGATCTTCATCAAGAACAGGTCCTTACCTTGTGCTTCTATAATTCGCTCTCGAAGAGTAGGTCGAATTGTCAAAATTGCTAATCTCCCTGTGACTTGTCTTGGTGTGGTAACCACCTCAATCTTCAATCTTTCCAAGTCCTTGTCTAACTCCATTTGACAAGTGAGTAGTGACGTCAACTGTCCCGTCAATTTCCTACTCAAGGCGTCGGCCATCATATTTGCCTTACCTGGATGGTAGTGAATGGTACAGTCGTAATCATTCACTAACTCTAACCATCGTCTCTATCTCATGTTTAGTTCCTTCTGTGTGAAGAAATATTTTAAGCTCTTATGATCCATATAAATTTCACACTTACTTCTGTACAAGTAGTGTTGCTATATTTTCAATGCGTGTACTACCGCTGCAAGCTCTAAATCATGTGTCGAGTAGTTCTGCTCATGCTTCTTCAATTGTCTTGAAGCGTAGGCTACTACCTTTCCATTCTGCATTAGTACACATCCTAGCCCTTGCTTGGATGCATTACTGTATATAACAAACCCTTCTGTTCCCTCAGGTATTGTTAACACAGGCGCAGATATTAGCCTCTGCTTAAATTCTTGAAAACTCTTCTCACAGATATCCGTCCATTGAAATTTGACTCCCTTTCTTATAAGCTGCGTCATTGGGCCAGCTATCTTGGAAAATCCTTCAATAAACCTTCAATAATATCCGGCTAATCCTAGAAAGCTCCGTACTTCACCAGCATTAGTCAGCGCCTTCCAGTTAGTTACTCTTCGACTTTTGCTGGATCTACTTCAATCCCTTGGGCAGTGACTACATGTCCAAGAAATCCAACTCGTTCAAGCCAGAATTCACACTTCTTGAATTCGGTATAAAGTTTCTCCTTGCGTAGCACCTCTAGGGCTACTCTTAGATGCTCTTCATGTTGTTCCTTACTCTTGGAGTATATCAAAATGTCGTCAATAAAGACTATGACAAATTGATCTAAATACTGATGAAATACTCGATTCATCAGATCCATGAATACTGTTGGTGCATTAGTTAATCCAAATGGCATCACCGTAAACTCGTAGTGTCCATAACGAGTCCTGAAATCTGTCTTAGGTATATCCTCTGTCTTCACTTTTAGTTGATGGTACCCAGATCGTAAATCGATCTTGGAAAATACCTTGACTCCTTTCAGTTGATCTAACAGATCCTCGATTCTTGAGAGTGGGTACTTATTCTTGATGGTTAATCGATTCAACTCCCTGTAATCGATACACATCCTCATGCTTCCATCTTTTTTCTTCACGAACAACACTGGCGCACCCCATGGAGATACGCTTGGTCGTACGAATCCCATATCATGGAGTTCCTGTATTTGCTTTCTTAACTCTTGTGTTCCTTCGGAGTCATTCTATATGGGGCTTTCGACACTGGTGCCGCTCCAGGAATTAGCTCTATGGTGAATTCCACTTGCCTATCTGGTGGAATACCATATAGCTCTTCTGGAAACACATCTCCAAACTTTCGTACTACTGGTACGTCCTCAATCTTTACTGTCTCTTGTTTTCCTCCTAGGATATTTATCAAATATCCTTGACAAGCTCCTTTTCTCAACATCTTCTCAGCTTGTAAAGCCGATACTAGTCGAATAAAAGGTTTCGTCTTGATTCCAAAGAAGGAAAATGGTTCATCTCTTGGTTTCTGAAATAATACTTCGCTTTCCTTACATTGGATGGTGGCATAGTTACTACCCAACCAATCCATGCCTAGTATTACATCGAAGTAATTCATCTCTATCATGTATAAGTCTGCTTCCATAGGGTTTTCCTCAACTTCAATACTAACAGATTTGGCTATCTTATCAGTACTCAAAGGGTTACCTGTAGGGATACTAACTTCTAATATACCTTCCGATTTATCATAGGTAATACTAGACTTAGCCATAAAAATCGTTGATGCAAAGGAGTGCGTAGCTTCTGAATCAAACAGTACATAAGCAGGCATATTGGCTATCAATAGAGTACCTGCTATGACGTTCGAGTTCTCCTCTGCCTCCTTCTAAGTCAGTACAAAAACTCGTGCTTTCCCCTTCTGATCTTGATCCTTGCTGTCATCCTTTTTCAGTACAGACATGGGACAATCCCTGATGATATGTCCTGGCTTCCCGCATCGGTAACAAACATTCTTCCCTTGTAGACATTCGCCACGATGCGTCCTTCCACACTTAGCACATGGCGCAATGATTAGCACTATGCTTTTATTGGCATTGTCTCCGCCATTAGTCATCTTGTTCTGCCACTTGCTTTTTCCTTTATCTTGGCCGTTCCACCTTCATTTCCCAGACTGTCCTTTATCTTGTCGGTTGTCCAATTGAACCGATTTCTCCGCATTGGCCTTCTGATACCAGATTACATGAGCTCGTTCCAACATTCTACGGTAAGATGTGAAATCGTGGGACATAAGGATCATACTCATGTCCGAGTTCAACCCTTGCTAGAACCATCGGACTTTCTTCGTCTCCGTGTCCACCAGGTGTGGAGCATACCTTGAAAGGTGGTCGAACTTTCGCTCATAGTCCGTCAAGGTCATACTTCCTTGTTTGAGCTGGAGAAACTCGCTTTTCTTGTGATCCTTTAAAGACTGTGGGAAGTATTTATCCATTACTTCTTCCTTGAATACCAAATGAAGAAGATAACATTTTATTCTTAACATAAGGAAATTATTACAAGGATTTAAATCTAATCCCTATAATTTCTACACAGCTTTTTGGGTGGAGCCTCGTCTCCAAAGGAGTCTTCCGCCTCAGGCCCGAACTCTATGTCCACCTCAACCTGTGGCTCGGGCTCAAGTTCGTTCTCTTCTTCAGGTTCCTCTTCAGGGTCTTCTTCTTCAGCCATAGGTTCCTCCTCAGGCACCTCATGGATTACATCATCCCATAAATCAATCAAAGCATGGCAATATGTCTCAAACTCGAACAAGTTTTGGTTGCCTTCTAACATTTCATCTCTAACCGTGACTCCCATATCTCCCCATTGAGGTGAGAGGGAATGTATGAGGTTATTTATAGCCTCGAGATGCGTGATCTCCATACCGGTATTAACCACTGTCATGCATCTCTCATAGATGACATGCACATGCTCGCTAAGTGGTCGGTTAGGATCCGTTACATAGTTCTCATAAGTATGGATAGCAATTCTACGGTTTAAATCTGCCCTATAAGCCCTAGCCGTAGTCTTCCTTACCGTTTGTAAATATCTAACCATTCTATCACATAAATGCCCAATTATACCTTTTATCACATAACATCATAACATACATGTCCTTTATGCCCATAACTTTATGTTTTAGCCCAAGTCCAATACATATCTTTGAAATAGCACATTTAACTTTAACATAAACATATACTTGAAAATGTGCCATAACTTATCAAAGCATCAAATCATAACTTCCATAAACATAACTTCCATAACTTTAAACTTTGCACATACCTGGGCTGTAGGATGAGATTCGATGGATGAATGCAATATGCCATGGAATACCTTAAACTTTCAAATTTTCTTTCTTTTTTGTTTTGAAAACACACTTGGTCTATAGAACCGGTTTTAAAACCATTGCTCTGATACCACGCTGTAACGCCCCAACCCCTAGTGGACCGAAACGCTACTTACTTTACTTTACTTAACTGGTGGTTTAGTAACAAGTGTACATATCTTAGCGGATAAATCTTAACAAACATTCTTTTGGAAGGATATTGAATTAAAACACTTTATAACTTTCCAAAATAACGAAATATAATTTATTTGATGAAATCATGACTTGTTCGAGATACTCAAAAGAAATGACGTTGGAAATAACATTTGAAACGTTAAAGACTTTAAATCTAAATCACTTGTTCACCGAGTTCCCATAGGCTTATTGCATTTCCTTCCATCTCTTCCATCATCCAACCCGGCGCATCAACATTTAATCTGTAGATATAGGGTAGAAACCCGTGAGTTGAAAACTCAATAGGCGTCATAGGTGCAATTGTGATTAAGCTAGGCATTTCATAACAATTAACATTAGAACTTCAATAAAACATGTCGTACCCGGAGGTACCATTTGACATGAAAATATATGTCGTACCAACGGAACCATTTGACATGAAAGGTGCATGCCGAACCGAAGATACCATTTGACACACAACATTAACCTTTAAATGTATGCCGCACCGATGGAACCATTTGACATGAAAGGCACATGCCGAACCAACGATACCATTTGACACACAACATTAGCCTTTAACATAAAACATTACTTGCTAGAAATTATAACTTAAACACGTATAACAACTTTATGCACCTCTACCTACCTCGATTTGATGCTTGATGAATTTTGAAAAGAACTTTGAAAAACTTTGATGAACTTCAAAAACTTTGAGGAAACCTGGACGTTTGGACCTTCCTTTGTTGTTTGAAAACATCTTTTGAAATCACAAAAAACCTTCTTGCAGAATCTTTTTTTGCCCACACTTAAAATTTCTGGAAAACACTTTGAAAACCACCTTCCTTTTCTCTCCCAAACTCTCTATTTGCTCTCAACTTTGAAAGCAAATTGAAAGTGCTTTTGGTGTGAAAAATCAAATGAGTGAAGATGGTATTTATAGGTGAGGTTTGGGGTGGATGAATGGTCATATTAAATAGGGTAATTAAGTTGTGCAAGTAGTGGCCATTAATTCTCAAAAATCGTGGGTTTCAGCTTTTTCGGTCGACCGGTTAGTTGTCCGGTCGTCCAGTGGTCCGGTTGACACTGCACAACTTACAGTATTTCTATCATAATTTTTTCTCCCAATATCCGATTGAGGTGATTCAAACTGCGTTGGAAATCTAACTCAAAGAGCTACAACTTTTATTCAGATATCATTTCACAATTCAAATGTTTTCTATGTCAAAAATGGGTCTCAAAGGATACTAAAAATATTTGAAGTATACTTTAGCCATAAAATGAAGTACTTTGCATTCCGTCCAATCTTCATCAAATCATTTTTAAGAAAATAATTTATAAACATCATTTTACCTTTAAACATGTATTGGACTGTCTTTTGGGCTTATATTTCCTTTATTGGGCCTAATGTGAAGTTAATCACACAATTATGGGCCAAGCTTTATAGAAAAGATTCGGGCCTCTACACTTGGGATTCTTTATGTAGGATATTTCCAGATGACGGGAATGAAAGTCGGATAACGATGACATCACGGTTGTTGAGTCCCATGGCTCTTCCCATTAAATACAATTTTTAGACGAGATTGAATGTTGGAATTTACTTCGTCAAAAGGTATTTGGGGACGATTCTTGCCCTCGCGAACTGGAGGATGCTGGAAAGAAGATTGCAAAGAATTTTAAAGGACTTCCACTTTCCATTGTTTTGATTGGCGGCCACCTTTCCAAAGCCACCAACATGACAAAAGATCACTGGGAATGTGTTGCACAAAATGTCAAGTCAGTTGTAAATGCAACAGATGGAAACCGCTCTGAAATACTATCTTTGAGTTACGATTACTTGCCTCCTTCTCTCGAAGCATGCTTTCTCTATATGGAAGTTTTTCCAGAAGATGATGAAATCCGTGTCTCCAAACTCATCAAGTTATGGGTTGCAGAGGGACTTCTAGAACCAGTCAGAGGTAAAATCTTGGAAGAAGTGGCAGAGGAATTTTGGGAGATCGAATTTCCAGAAATACTATTACGATTAGTAAGAAGAGTTTTAGAGGAAAGTTAAAAACCTGTAACGTCCACGAAATGTTATGTAGGAGATGATGGCTTTCTTTCTTCTGTTGGAGAAGAAGACTTGCTAGGTTCAGGGGAACGATTTAAAACCTTGTCTTTAATTGTTCACAATGCCTCATCCCAACCTTAAACACTACTCTTCTGACTTTTTGTACCATCACCCAGCAAAAAAAAAAGAAAAAGAAAATATAGCGACACCTAAATTCAACCGCAAGAATAGAAAGAACAAAAAATAAAATATAAAAATTGTATTTCCAACCGATAGTTGCCAAAATTTCTTAGAAAAACTGTGGTTTAATACCAACGACATAGCAAAGACCATATTTGTCAATAAATAGTGACGAAGAAAATCTATTGCTGAACACCGAAAAAGATTTTTGATGTCAGTAGCTAGCGACGAAAAAAATCAATTGGTGAACACCGACAATTTTTCTTTACGTCACTACATTACTGACGACCCAACCTATTTAACGACGGATTGAATTCGTCGGTAATCGTTGTTAGCCAGGAAAATCAAGCCATTCGCAATGAAGTTTTTTGTCTCTGAAGCCGCATTTTCTTGTAGTGTGCGACTTCAAAGAGTCTAGTATAGACTTGCTTTCGAGGTATAATCATAAAATAAACGGATTTTCAAAAAGCGAAAAGCCAAGCTTGTATTCCAATATAGATGCAAGAAAATTAAAATCAATGGCTGCAATCTGCTAGATGAACCACCGAAAATAAGTGATTTCACAAGAATATCGTGAGCGAGAAGTTTTTATGAGACTTCTGGACTCCATGGAAAAACTCAGTGCTCAAATGTGTTAAGAGGACACTGAAAATTTAAACTACATCAATATAAAATCTCATACGGTAGGAGGTATCTGGTTGTGATGGATGACGCAAAGACTACGGACGCTTGGGATTCTTTGAGTAGGATATTTCCAGATGACGGGAATGGAAGTCGGATAACGATGACATCACGGCTGTTGAGTCCCATGGCTTTTCCCATTAAATGCAATTTTTAGACGAGACTGAATGTTGGAATTTACTTCGTCAAAAGGTGTTTGGGGACGATTCTTGCCCGCGCGAACTGGAGGAACCTGGAAAGAAGATTGCAGAGAATTTTAAAGGACTTCCACTTTCCATTGTTTTGATTGGCGGCCACCTTTCCAAAGCCACCAACATGCCAAAAGATCACTGGGAATGTGTTGCACAAAATGTCAAGTCAGTTGTAAATGCAACAGATGGAAACCCCTCTGAAATACTATCTTTGAGTAACGATTACTTGCCTCCTTCTCTCGAAGCAAGCTTTCTCTATATGGGAGTTTTTCTTGAAGATGATGAAATCCGTGTCTCCAAACTCATCAAGTTATAGGTTGCTGAGGGATTTCTAGAACTAGTTAGAGGTAACACCTTGGAAGAAGTGGCAGAGGAATATTTGGGAGATCTAATTTCCAGAAATTTTATTACGATTAGTAAGAAGAGTTTTAGAGGAAAGATAAAAACCTGTAACATCCACGAAATGTTATGTAGGAGATGATGGCTTTCTTTCTTCTGTTTGAGAAGAAGACTTGCTAGGTTCAGGGGAACGATTTAAAACCTTGTCTTAAATTGTTCGCAATGCCTCATCCCAACCTTAAACACTACTCTTCTGACTTTTTGAACCATCACCCAGAAAAAAAGAAAACTAAAATATAGCGACACCTAAATTCAGCCACAAGAATAGAAAGTACAAAACATAAAATATTAAAATTGTATTTCCAATCGGTTGTTGCTAAAATTGCTTAGAAAAACTATTATTTAATACCAACGACCATATTTGTCGGTAATTAGCGACGAAAAAAAATTGTTGTTGAACACCGAATTTTTTTTTGATGTCAGTAATTAGCGACGGAAAAAATCAATTGTTGAACACCGACAATTTTTCTTTCCGTCACTACATTACCGACGACCTAAGATATCTGTCGGTAATCTAGCGGCGAGGGTTACACTAACCCATTTACCGACGGATTGAATTCGTCGGTAATCCTTTTTAGCCACGAAAATCAAGCCATTCGCAACAAAGCTTTTTTTGTCTCTGAAGCCGCATTTTTTTGTAGTGTGCTAGTTCAAATAGTCCAGTAGGGACTTGTTTTCGAGGTATAATAATGAAATAAATGGATTTTCAAAAAGCGAAAAGCCAAGCTTGTACTCCAATGTAGATGCAAGAAAATTAAAAACAATGGCTGTAATCTACTACATGAACCACCGAAAATAAGCGATTTCTCAAGAATATCGTGAGCGAGAAGTTTTGCTGAGCCTTCTGGATTCCGTGGAAAAACTCAGTGCTCAAATGCGTCAAGAGGACACTGAAAATTTAAAACTGCATCAATATAAAATCTCAAACGGTAGGAGGTATCTGGTTGTGATGGATGACGCAAAGACTACGGACTCTTGGGATTCTTTGAGTAGGATATTTCCAGATGACGGGAATGGAAGTCGGATAACGATGGCATCACGGCTGTTGAGTCCCATGGCTCTTCCCATTAAATGCAATTTTTAGACGAGACTGAATGTTGGAATTTAATTCGTCAAAAGGTGTTTGGGGACGATTCTTGCCCTCGCGAACTGGAAGAATCTGGAAAGAAGATTGCGGAGAATTTTAAAGGACTTCCACTTTCCATTGTTGTTATTGGCGGCCATCTTTCCAAAGCCACCAACATGACAAAAGATCACTGGGAATGTGTTGTACAAAATGTCAAGTCAGTTGTAAATGCAACAGATGGAAATTGCTCCGAAAAACTATCTTTGAGTTACGATTACTTACCTCCTTCTCTCGAATCATGCTTTCTCTATATGGGAGTTTTTCCAGAAGATGATGAAATCCGTGCTTGGAAGAAGTGGCAGAGGAATATTTGGGAGATCTAATTTCCATAAATCTTATTGTGATTAGTAAGAAGAGTTTTAGAGGAAAGTTAAAAACCTGTAGCGTCCATGAAATGTTATGTAGGAGACGATGGATTGCTTTCTTCTGTTGGAGAAGAAGACTTGCTAGGTTCAGGAGAACAATTTAAATCCTTGTCTTTAATTGTTCGCAATGCCTCATTCCTACCTTAAACACTATTCCTCTGACTTTTACTACCGTCACCCAGAAAAAAAAAACTAAAATATAGCGACACCTAAATTCAGCCACAGGAATATGAAGAACAAAAAATAAAATATAAAAATTGTATTTCCAATCGGTTGTTGCTAAAATTGCTTAGAAAAACTATTATTTAATACCAACGACATAGCAACGACCATAATTGTCGATAATTAGCGACGAAAAAAATTGTTGTTGAACACCGACAAAGATTTTTGATGTCAGTAATTAGCGACCGGAAAAATCAATTGCTGAACACCGACAATTTTTCTTCCCGTCACTACATTACCGACGAACTAAGATATCTGTCGGTAATCTAGCGGCGAGGGTTACACTAACCCATTTACCGACGGATTGAATTCGTCGGTAATCGTTTTTAGCCACGAAAATCAAGCCATTCGCAACGAAGTTTTTTTTGTCTCTGAAGCCGCATTTTTTTGTTGTGTGCGAGTTCAAAGAGTCCAGTAGGGACTTGCTTTCGAGGTATAATCATGAAATAAACGGATTTTCAAAAAGCGAAAAGCCAAGCTTGTACTCCAATGTAGATGCAAGAAAATTAAAAACAATGGCGGCAATCTACTACTTGAACCACCAAAAATAAGCGATTTCTCAAGAATATCGTGAGAGAGAAGTTTTGCTGAGCCCTCTGGATTCCTTGGAAAAACTCAGTGCTCAAATGCGTCAAGAGGACACTGAAAATTTAAAACTACATCAATATAAAATCTCAAACGGTAGGAGGTATCTGGTTGTGATGGAAGACGCAAAGACTATGGACGCTTGGGATTCTTTGAGTCGGATATTTCCAGATGACGGGAATGGAAGTCGAATAACGATGACATCACGACTGTTGAGTCCCATGGCTCTTCCCATTAAATGCAATTTTTAGACGAGACTTAATGTTGGAATTTACTTCATCAAAAGGTGTTATAGGATGATTCTTGCCCTCGCGAACTGGAAGAATCTGGAAAGAAGATTGCGGAGAATTTTAAAGGACTTCTACTTTCCATTGTTGTGATTGGCGGCCACCTTTCCAAAGCCACCAACATTACAAAAGATCACTGGGAATGTGTTGTACAAAATGTCAAGTTAGTTGTAAATGCAGCAGATGGAAATTGCTGTGAAATACTATCTTTGAGTTACGATTGCTGGCCTCCTTCTCTCGAAGCATGCTTTCTCTATATGGGAGTTTTTCCAAAAGATGATGAAATCCGTGCTCGGAAGAAGTGGCAGAGGAATATTTGGGAGATCTAATTTGGAAGAGTTTTAGAGGAAAGATAAAAACCTGTAGCGTCTATGAAATGTTATGTACGAGACGATGGCTTGCTTTATTCTGTTGGAGAAGAAGACTTTCTAGGTTCAGGAGAACAATTTAAAACCTTGTCTTTAATTGTTCGCAATGCCTTATTCCTTCCTTAAACACTATTATTCTGACTTTTAGTACCGTCACCCAGAAAAAAAAAACTAAAATATAGCGACACCTAAATTCAGCCACAGGAACAAGAAGAACAAAAAATAAAATATAAAAATTGTATTTCCAATCTGTTGTTGCTAAAATTGCTTAGAAAAACTATTATTTAATACCAACGACATATCAACGACCATATTTGTCGATAATTGACGAAAAAAATCAATTGTTGAACACCGAAATTTTTTCTTTTCGTCACTACATTACCGACGACCCAAGATATCCGTCGGTAATCTAGCGACGAGGGTTACACTAACCCAATTACCGAGGGATTGAATTCGTCGGTAATCGTTTTTAGCCACGAAAATCAAGCCATTCGCAACGAAGTTTTTTTTGTCTCTGAAGCCGCATTTTTTTGTTGTGTGCGAGTTCAAAGAGTCCAGTAGGGACTTGCTTTCGAGGTATAATCATGAAATACACGGATTTTCAAAAAGCGAAAAGCCAAGCTTGTACTCCAATGCAGATGCAAGAAAATTAAAAACAATGGCTGCAATCTACTATATGAACCACCGAAAATAAGCGATTTCTCAAGAATATCGTGAGCGAGAAGTTTTGCTGAGCCTTCTAGATTCCATGGAAAAACTAAGTGCTCAAATGCGTCAAGAGGACACTGAAAATTTAAAACTACATCAATATAAAAGTTTAAAAGGTAGGAGGTATCTAGTTGTGATGGATGATGGAAAGACTACGGACGCTTGGGATTCTTTGAGTAGGATATTTCCAGATGACGGGAATGGAAGTCGGATAACGATGACATCACGACTGTTGTGTTCCATGGCTCTTCCGATAATATGCAATTTTTAGACGAGATTGAATGTTGGAATTTACTTCGTCAAAAGGTGTTTGGGGACTATTCTTGCCCTCGCGAACTGGAAGAATCTGGAAAGAAGATTGCGGAGAATTTTAAAGGACTTCCACTTTCCATTGTTTTGATTGGTGGCCAGCTTTCCAAAGCCACCAACAGGACAAAATATCGCTGGGAATGTGTTGAACAAAATGTCAAGTCAGTTGTAAATGCAACAGATGGAAATTTCTCTGGATACTATCTTTGAGTTATGATTAATTGCCACCTTCTCTCGAAGCATGCTTTCTCTATATGGGCGTTTTTCCAGAAGATGATGAAATCCGTGTCTCCAAACTCATCAAGTTGTGGGTTGTAGAGGGATTTCTAGAACCAGTCAGAGGTAAAACTTTGGAAGAAGTGGAAGAGGAATATTTGGGAGATCTAATTTCCATAAATCTTATTACGATTAGTAAGAAGAGTTTTAGTGAAAAGATAAAAACCTGTAACGTCTATGAAATGTTATGTAGGAGATGATGGCTTTCTTTCGTCTGTTGGAGAAGAAGACTTGCTAGGTTCAGGGGAACGATTTAAAACCTTGTCTTTAATTGTTCGCAATGCCTCGTCCCAACCTTAAACAGTACTCTTCTGACTTTTTGTACCATTACGCAGCAAAAAAAAAAAGAAAACTTAAATATAGCGATACCTAAATTCAGCCGCAAGAATAGAAAGAACAAAAAATAAAATATAAAAATTGTATTTCCAACCGATTGTTGCTAAAATTGCTTAGAAAAACTGTGGTTTAATACCAACGACATAGCAAAGACCATATTTGTCGATAAATAGCGTCGAAGAAAATCTGTTGCTGAACACCGAACAAGATTTTTGATGTCAGTAGCTAGCGACGGAAAAAATCCATTGTTGAACACCGACAATTTTTCTTTCCGTCACTATGTTACCGACGACCCAAGATATCCGTCGGTAATTTAGCGGCGAGGGTTACACTAACCCATTTACCGACGGATTGAATTCGTCGGTAATCGTTGTTAGCCACGAAAATCAAGCCATTCGCAACGAAGTTTTATGTCTCTGAAGCCGCATTTTTTTGTAGTGTGCGAGTTCAAAGAGTCCAGTAGAGACTTGCTATCGATGTATAATCATGAAATAAACGGATTTTCAAAAAGTGATAAGCCAAGCTTGTATTCCAATGTAGATGCAAGAAAATTAAAAACAATGGCTACAATCTACTACATGAACCACCGGCAATAAGAGATTTCTCAAGAATATCGTGAATAAGAATTTTTGCGGAGCCTTCTGGATTCCATGGTAAAACTTAGTGCCCAAATGCGTCAAGAAGACACTGAAAATTTAAAACTACATCAATATAAAAGTTTAAAAGGTAGGAGGTATCTAGTTGTGATGGATGATGGAAAGACTACGGACGCTTGGGATTCTTTGAGTAGGATATTTCCAGATGACGGGAATGGAAGTCGGATAACGATGACATCACAGCTGTTGAGTCCCGTGGCTTTTCCCATTAAATGCAATTTTTAGACGAGAGTGAATGTTCGAATTTACTTCGTCAAAAGGTATTTGGGGACGATTCTTGCCCTCTCGAACTGGAGGAAGCTGGAAAGAATATTGTAGAGAATTTTAAAGGACTTCCACTTTCCATTGTTGTGATTGGCGGCCACCTTTCCAAAGCCACCAACATGAAAAAAGATCACTGGGATTGTGTTGCACAAAATGTCAAGTCAGTTGTAAAAGCAACAGATGGAAACTGCTCTAAAATACTATCGTTGAGTTACGATTACTTGTCTCCTTCTCGCGAAGCATGCTTTCTCTATATGGGAGTTGTTCCAGAAGATGATGAAATCCGTATCTCCAAACTCATCAAGTTATGGGTTTTAGAGGGATTTCTAGAACCAGTCAGAGGTCAAACCTTGGAAGAAGTGGAAGAGGAATATTTGGGAGATCTAATTTCCATAAATCTTATTACGATTAGTAAGAAGAGTTTTAGAGGAAAGATAAAAACCTGTAACGTCCATGAAATGTTATGTAGGAGATGATGGTTTTCTTTCTTCTGTTGGAGAAGAAGACTTGCTAGGTTCAGGGAACGATTTAAAACCTTGTCTTTAATTGTTCGCAATGCCTCGTCCCAACCTTAAACACTACTCTTCTGACTTTTTGTACCATCACCCAGCAAAAAAAAAAAGAAAACTAAAATATAGCGACACCTAAATTCAGCCGCAAGAATAGAAAGAACAAAAAATAAAATATAAAAATTGTATTTCCAACCGATTGTTGCTAAAATTGCTTAGAAAAACTGTGGTTTAATACCAACGACATAGCAAAGACCATATTTGTCGATAAATAGTGACGAAGAAAATCTGTTGCTGAATACTGAAAAAGATTTTTGATTTCAGTAGCTAGCGACGGAAAAAATCAATTGCTGAAAACAAATAATTTTTCTTTCCGTCACTACATTACCGACAACCCAAGGTATCCGTCAGTAGTTTAGCGGCGAGGGTTACACTAACCCATTTACCGACGGATTGATTCTATCGGTAATCGTTGTTAGCTATGAAAATAAAGCCATTCACTACAAAGTTTTTAGTCTCTGAATCCGCATTTTTTTATAATGTACGAGCTCAAAGAGGCCCATAGAGACTTGCTTTTGAGGTACAATCATGCAATAAACGGATTTTCAAAAAGTGAAAAGCCAAGCTTGTATTCCAATGTAGATGCAATAAAACTAAGAAGAATGGCTGCAATCTACTACATTAACCACCGAGAATCGTGAGCGAAAATTCTTGCTGAGCCTCTAGATTCCATCAAAAAACTTAGTGCTGAAATGCGTCTAGAGGACACTGAAAATTTAAAACTAAATCTATATAAAAGTTTAAAAGGTAGGAGGTATCTAGTTGTGATGGATGACGTTTGGACTACGGATGCATGGGAATCTTTGAGTGGGATATTTCCAGATTACGGGACTGGAAGTCGGATAATGATGACATCACGGCTGTTGAGTCCCATGGCTCTTCCCATCAAATGCAATTTTTAGACGAGACTTGCAGTTGGAATTTACTTCGTCAAAAGGTATTTGAGGACGATTCTTGCCCTCATGAACTGGAGGAAGCTGGAAAGAAGATTGCAGAGAATTGCAAAGGAGTCCGCTTTCCATTGTTGTGATTGGCCACCTTTCCAAAGCTACCAGCGTGACAAAATATCACTGGGAATATGTAGCACTAAATGTCAACTCAGTTGTAAATACTACAGATGTAAACTGCTCTGAAATACTATCTTTGAGTTACGATTACTTGCCTCCTTATCTCGAAGCATGCTTTCTCTATATGGGAGTTTTTCCAGAAGATGATTAGTAAGTGGTAGAGGAATATTTGGGAGATCTAATTTCCAGAAATCTTATTATGATTAGTAAGAAGAGTTTTAGAGGAAAGATAATAACCTTTAGCATCCATGAAATGTTATGTAGGAGACAATGGCTTGCTTTCTTCTGTTGGAGAAGAAGACTTGCTAGGTTCAGGAGAACGATTTAAAACTTTGTCTTTAATTGTTCGCAATGCCTCATCCCTTCCTTAAACACTATTCTTCTGACTTTTGGTACCATCACCTAGAAAAGAAAAACTAAAATATAGCGACACCTAAATTCAGCCACAGGAATAGGAAGAACAAAAAATAAAATATAAAAATTGTATTTCCAACCGGTTGTTGCTAAAATTGCTTAGAAAAACTGTTATTTAATACCAACGACATAGCAACAACCATATTTGTCGATAAATAGTGACGAAAAAAATTGTTGTTGAGCACCGACAAAGATTTTTGATGTCAGTAATTAGCGACGGAAAAAATCAATTGCTAAACACCGACAATTTTTTTCCCGTCACTACATTACCGACGACCCAAGATATCCGTCGGTAAATTAGCGGTGAGGGTTACACTAACCCATTTACTGACAGATTGATTTCGTCGGTAATCGTTGTTTACTACGAAAATCAAGCTATTTGCAACAAAGTTTTTAGTCTCTGAATCGACATTTTTTTGTAGTGTAAAGCTCAAAGAATCCAGTAGAGACTTGCTTTCAAGGTTCAATTATGAAATAAATGGATTTTCAAAAAGCGATAAGCCAAGCTCGTATTCCAATGTAGATGCAAGAAAATTAAAAACAATGGTTGCAATCTACTACATGAACTACTGAGAATAAGCGATTTATCAATAATATCATAAGCGAGAAGTCTTGCTTAGCCTTCTGGATTCCATAGAAAAACTCAGTGCTGAAATGCGTCAAGAGGACACTGAAAATTTAAAACTGGATCTATAAAAAAGTATAAAAGGTAGGAGTTATCTAGTTGTGATGCATGACGTTTGGACTACGGAGGCTTGGGATTCATTGAGTGGGATATTTCAAGATGACGGGACTGGAAGTCGGATAATGATGACATCACGGCTGTTGAGTCCCATGGCTCTTCCCATCAAATGCAATTTTTAGACGAGACTGACAGTTGGAATTTACTTCGTCAGAAGGTATTTGGGGACGATTCTTGCCCTCGCAAACTGGAAGAATCTGGAAAGAAGATTGCAGAAAATTGCAAAGGACTTCCACTTTCCATTGTTGTGATTGGCGGCCACCTTTCCAAAGCCACCAACATGGCAAAAGATCACTAGGAATATGTTGCACTAAATGTCAAGTCAGTTGTAAATGCAATAAATGGAAACCGCTCTGAAATACTATCTTTGAGTCCCATGGCTCTTCCCATCAAATGCAATTTTTAGACGAGACTGACAGATGGAATTTACTTCGTCGGAAGGTATTTGGGGACGATTCTTGCCCTCGTGAACTTTGGGAAGCTGGAAAGAAGATTGCATAGAATTGAAAAGGACTTCCACTTTCCATTGTTGTGATTGGCGGCTACCTTTCCAAAGCCACCAACATGGCAAAAGATCACTGGGAATATGTTTCACTAAATGTCAAATCAGTTGGAAATGCAATAGATGGAAACCACTCTGAAATACTATCTTTGAGTTACAATTACTTGCCTCTTTATCTCGAAGCTTTCTTTCTTTATATGGGAGTTTTTCCAGAAGACGATGAAATCCGTGTCTCCAAACTCATCAAGTTATGGGTTGCAGAGGGATTTCTAAAACCAGTTAGAGGTAAAAACCTTGGAAAAAGTAGCAGAGGAATATTTTGGAGATCTAATTTCCAGAAATTTTATTATGTTTGGAGATCTAATTTCCTGAATTACGATTAGTAAGAAGAGTTTTAGAGGAAAGATAAAAACCTGTAGCATCCATGAAATGTTATGTAGGAGATGATGGCCTGCTTTCTTCTGTTGGAGAAGAAGACTTGCAAGGTTCAGGAAAATGATTTAAAGCCTTGTCTTTAATTGTTCACAATGTCTCATCCTTGCCTTAACACTATTCTTCTGACTTTTGGTACCCAGAAAAAGAAACTAAAATATAGCGACACCTAAATTCAGCCACGGGAATAGGAAGAACAAAAAATAAATTCGATTGCAGATGAAGGCTTGCTAGGTTCAAGAGAACGATTTAAAACCTTGTCTTTAATTGCTCACACTGTCTCAGCCAACTGTCTCAACACTATTCTTTTGAATTTTGGTGCCATCACCCAGGAAAAAAAATTAAAATATAGCAACATCCGGATTCAGCCACAAAACTAGGAGGAACAAAAAATAAAATATGAAAATTGTATTTTCAACAGTTTGTAAATTTTGTTGATAAAATTGATTAGAAAAACTGTTGTTATTAGCCGACGACATAGCAACGAACATATTTATCGATAATTAGTGAAGGCAAAAAATCTATTGCTGAACACCAACAAAGGTTTTTTATGTCGATAATTAGCGACACAAAAATCAGTTGCTGAACAACGACAATTTTTCTTCCCGTCACTACATTACCAATGACGCAAGATATCCGTCGATAATTTAGCGGCGAGGGTTTCACTAACCCATTTACTGATGGATTGATTCTGTCGGTAATCGTTCTTTGCTACGAAAATCAAGTCATTCGTAACGAAATTTTTCGTCTCTGAAGCCAGACTTTTTTGTATTGTGCGAGCTCAAAGAGTCAAGTAGAGACTTGTTTTGCTGAACACCAACAAAGGATTTGAAGTTAATGAAGGAACCTTCTCAACTAGTTTCGAATCGGCCTGAGGCAGTAGCCAACAGCTTCAGTCCTAGATGAGGAAGATGGAGAAAAATTGGAAAACAAATATTGGAGAATCAAGAAGAGATATACTACGAATTGCTGAATCTCTTGAAAGGAATACATGACAAACTTGAAGACCGCAAACGCCCCACTAGAGCCACTGAAGAATTTGTACTGCCTGATGTAGTTGACTTCATTGTCGTCACGTTGCCATGAGGCAGTGACACAATCGAAATAAAAACTAATATGTAAATAAGATAGTGACACAATGGAAATAAAAGGAAATAGTTCAAATTCAGGGTAATTTTGAAGGCGTAGAATGTTGGACACCACCACACATGGAGTGAACACTCTGCACAGATGCGAAGTAATTTACTCACGGTGCAGAGTGTTATTTATAGCATTTACTATACACATTTGTCTGCTTCTATAATGCCCGAATGTTACCTAAGAAACTAAGATCCTCGAGTACATTCCAAAGAAATGAAGAAAATAGCTGTTATATAGTGGTAGATTTTCTATTACCACAAGAAGTTAGTCAAACACTCTATCTTGATATTGTTCTTCTTCTTGCTCCAATTTACCAGATCAAAATTTCCTTTTCCTAGCACATTCTTCTGATAATTTGTTTCAAAATTTAAAAAGGAGTTTTGGATTTATTTTTTCTTCCTAGTTTTGAGCAATAATATTAACTTTAATGCAAGTTGGTCGATGAAATACAATAAAACATAGCTCAAGTTACATTACCTTCTATTTAGTGATGATCATTTGTAGGTCATTTGGATGCCTCTTTTGCAATAAAGTTTAAATCTGCCAGATTCTTGTGACTGGTTTTTCTCCAGTAAAAAGCATCAATATATGTCAGAATAACCTGTCTGCAGTGATGAGACCATCCCCTGATTTTATATAGTTAGTGGCATTGGCACCATATTGTTTGGTGTTGTCCATTTTAGTTTATGGCATAAGAAATAAATCCCATGACTCAGTGTCTGTTTTAGGTATGGCATAGTAAAGTAATTCCCTTGATAAGTGTGTGGACGAATGTGGATGACTTCAATTGACTATAAAATTGTTTGAAATCAGAAATTAAACTAAGAGCCTTCTGACATTTTAGAGCCATGTTATATCAGCTAGATAAGTAGGTATGTTAGTTAAGATTCCATAAATCCCTGTTTCAGCTTGTAATCAATGTCATTTTCTATAAATTATAATATTCCTTTAAGACTAACATCTTATTTCCATGGTGAATCCATCCAATTCGATCAAATATTAATGAGCAATCATAACGTGGGCAAATTCGATAGGGGATGCAAATACAATAATTCAAGATCCATTCAATTCTTTTATGCAAAAAGTAACAATATAGTTTTAATAATGGTGAAAAGTGATGCCTTCTAACTTATCATTCAAGAGCTTTATTATGTACAAATATCCTTGTTAATGTCTCCGAGTTTCAAAAAACTCCATATCTTCAAACACAATTCTTAAGGATTTGCGCGTGAACCACTAGGAATGTTTTGCATGGCGTTCCTATATTTTCAGAAACTTACTTGCCATCGTTTTGTTCACCTAAACTAGGACTTGTTTTTTCCCAATTTTTTTAAAATACAATTTTCTCTGTCTTCACATTCTTCAATAAAATAACACCACACACAATCCACAATCCACAAACTTCACATTTATTTTAACCACGCATTCTCAATCAATCTACTATTTCAAAATGCATCATATATACCAAAAATGAGGCTCCAACATCAAATCCTTGATGTGCAGTTTGGTCGGGGTCTCTGATAAATTGATCACAAGATAATGACAATAAATACATATGTACATATTTGCTAGTGCGAGGCAAATGCTTGAAGAGGGTGGAGGGTTTAAAAGGAATTAATTGTTAATTATTGGGTATATGAATGATTTAGGGAATGTGAAAATATTTTCAATTGGAAAACTATTACATATTAAAAACGAAAAGTAGGGTATTATTGGAATAATTGAATCATAGTAAAGATAGAATTGTCTAACAAATGATTCTCACTTCATATGATATTTAATATATTATAGATATATTGCTTTATATTATGAATAGTGAATATATCAAAATAAATTTGTCGAAGCATATCGATCGAATAAACAATTCACAGAATAGACGGACGCAATCATAGCAAAATTGAATTTACTAGAGAAACATTAAGTTTCTGGACCTACAGTCTGAAAATATAAATGTGTATGCTTATATGAAAAGTAAAGGAGAAAAACGAAATACACGACTTTCAATATAACAAATTTTGCAAAGATAATTATTTTGCAGTGGTTGCAATGACAAGTCTATAACTTGTTAGTTATATGCATAAACATAATGTGAATGTAGTCAACTCATGTGACATAATTATTAACATTATCCCTAAAAAAATTAATGTGACTGAAGTATAATTCAAGCGTTATTATCGTAAGGAAGTAAATTGTACTATTTTTTTTTCCTTGATTTATTCCTTTGTGTTTTTTTGTCAAGATTTTTAATGAGACAACTTTTGTAGACATAATATACTCTTTTTTCTTAATAAGGATTTTTCTCGTATGGTGTTTCCAAATAAGATTTTAATGAGGCATATTCTTTGTGTAATGAATTTTCATAACCTACAAAATATTTACCATCAAAATGATACTCTTATATTTTACTAATTGGGTACGAGAGTCCTTAATCAGGATGCATTCTATAATGCGTGCTTCAAGGCCATCCCTTTTCTATCTCATCTTGAAATTGTTATACAAATGTCGTACACAAGTTTTGTGTTCACTATTAGGAAACAACCAACTTATCAATTGCATCAAACCTTTTGCTTGCCCGATATGAATGTTCAATGAAATGAATTGTTCATAATCAAGTAAAGCTACGACTACATAAAGAACCATGACCAATTATTTCCATTTTCAGTGTCTGCTATCACATTTGCAACGGGGAAGACTGCATTGTTCCCATCGATACCTACTATTGCCAACAATTGTCAATGATAATCACTCTTCGATAAGTACCCATCCAGCCCTATAACATTTTAATAATCTTAGTAAAAGCCTTCCCTACGGATGCCAAACTTATGTACAACCTTTAGAATTCACCTCCAGTACCCACCAACAGAACATTACTGTGGAAATGCGATGACTTTATTTCCTTACGATAGTAATACAATACATTTTGCATTGATGTGCAATGCTACCCCTGATTTGCTCATTTTACGATATGATTCCCCATTTGAAATGATGATATTGCAATCTATCTTCACTGTACCCCTAAAATCCCTCATATGCATACCTGGGTTGAACATAAATGCCGCCATGTACGTTGAAGTATCTCTCTTGTATTGAATTTCAAATTTCTAATTGTGTTCGTCATTGAACTTGTTTAATTCAAAACTTGTTTTAGTCTCCCGTACATATACATACAACAGAGAATGAGAGTCATTAGTGATGCAAATTGTTCTAAAGACTAAACATTTCCCTATCATTCTTCTTGCCTCGATCAATATTTCTTTGATGTGAAAACAAGTCCAGCAAAACAAGAAAATCATGATTAGATTTTGTTACCCTTCAGTAACAATGACAAAAGAGGAAATGAAGACCTCTTTTGAATTAAGTGTTGTGAAAACAAGATAATGGAGAAGGAGATAACAAAGATAATAGCAAGAATACAAAAAATTAAGTAATAGACTTGAACGCGTAATCGTTGTTCTCAAATAATATTTACCCCTCTAGGATTATTTGAGTGCTTAAAAGGTTTAGTGACAACGGTTTGTAGGATTATAACAAGCATTTAAGAAGAAAACACTTGAGTACGTTTTTTTAAGTGTTTTTCTTCCAAGAGTTTGAAGAACACAGGGAAGTTTTTTTGTGATAAAAAATTGAATTGAGAATAGTTTTTGTGGTTCTTTTATATTGTAAAAAACCATATAGATTATGAAAAAAAGATCACCTATTTGTAGTTTTTCAAACATCACCACAAAATAGTGCCAATCATCCATGAAAATGTTGAATTTTTTTATGAAAAGTCACAAGAAATCAGTATTTGAAAAAAAAAACCTAATGACTAGTTTTGATAGCCTTGGTGATTGCACAGTTACAAACCGGGTGATAGCACAGTACAAATAAAAAATCCTCAGCATTATCATAAAAGCATTGGGCAATAGCCCCGTTATAGATTGGGCGATAGCCATGCTTATTTTTCTTTTGCCAATTTTCTTCTATTTTGATCTTGTTGGGTTTATGGGCTGCCTCTCTATTTTTGGTTATTGGACCTCTTCAATTGTTTTTGGGCCATGTTGTTTTGGACTGCCGGTTTCCTTTTGCATTCGGTAAAACTCATCTTTTGGAAACACGCTTTTACCTTAAGTGGATGTTTGATCTTGGCCGTACATGTGACACACTCATGACCCTTGTATGCGATTCTTTTGGGAGATTATATAAGCCCCTCGACTGCTCATCTCATATGTGATCTATGTGTATATCTCTAGGGTTTACTTTCGTCTTCTCTCTGAGTTCTTCAAACTCTTCATCTCCTACGATATTTTGGTTCAATCTCTATAAATCTGAGTGATGTATTATAGATTGTACTTTGTGTATAATCTTAGAGATTGCGAGGGGATTACTTTGTGTAATAGAGGCTTCATATATATTCAATGTACTGTTCTTGAGATTCTTAGTGGATTCGAGCAAGATCTACTTGGTAGATGCTCAATGGGTGAATAGGCATTTAGCTTAATATTCGGGCCCTTGGGGTGAAAAATTTTGTGTTCTTCCACTTTCTGCAATTTATATTTTCTACAAAATGTTTTTATTGAGGAAAACTTGATTCTGGAACCAACAAGTGGGATCAGAAAATGAGGGCTTTATTGTTACAACAGAGGTGTGCTGGTGCCCTTGATGGGATATGGGGTACTGAAATTAGTGCCTATAGGAGACATGAATTGGATGAGATTGCCTAGAGTTCCATTTTTCTCCATCTGTCTGATTGTGTGATAAGAAAAGTGGGAGAAACTGCTACTACTCAGGCTTTATGGACTAAGTTAGAATCTCTATACTTAACTAAGTCTATACCAAATAAATGTTTTCTCCTAAGACAATTCTACAACTTCAGATTTGATACCTCTTATTCCCTGGAAAAAAACATAGATAAATTCACTAAACTAATTCAAGATTTGACTAACTGTGATGAAAAAATCTCTGCTGATCAACAAGTTATTGCTTTATTGAATTCCTTAAGTGATAAATATAAGGATATCAAAAATGCACTGGAATATGGGAGAGAAGATCTCTCCATTGATATAATCACCTCGGCATTGAGAAATAGGGAACTTGAATTGAAAATAGAATCTAAAGATCCTAAATTTGGTGAGGGATTAAATGTAAGGGAGAGACTGAACCAAAGCAAAAAGAATAATCAATGCAATTTTAACTCACAAAAAAAAAAAAAAAAAAAAGGATTCCAGAACCCTAGATTCAAAGATAAGAACAAGAATAAATTGAAACCTAAAGGTCAAGTCAAGAAATGTTATTATTGTAGGAAGACTAGACACTTTATAAAAGATCGTTTTAAAAAGATATCTTATAGAAAGATAAATCCAACTTTGATGGATCTGCAGCAATTGCCTTCAACAATGAATCAGATATTCAAGGAGTTGTCCTTGTTACTTCAACCAAAAGAAACCCAAATGAATGGGTTTTCAATTCTGGTTGCTTCTTTCACATGTGTCCCACTAAAGAATGGTTTACTGACTTTACTGATCTAAATGGTGGTCAAGTTCAATTGGAAAATGATATGACCTGTCAGATAAAGGGTGTTGGGAACATTAGTTTATTATTAGAGAACAAGTGTACTCTTGAATTGTCCCAGACCAGGTATGTGCCTGATCTTTAAAGAAATTTAATTTCTTTGGGACAATTGGTGATGAGTATGAAATTAAAATCCATAAAGGTTTTACCAAAATAAATCTTAGCTCCAGAGAAATAATTTCCTATCCTAAAGCCAATGGAATTTACACATTGCAAGCTAAACCATTGGTTGGAAACAGCTCTGCAGTTGTGAAATCCCATGATGATAAGACCTTAACTTGGCATAGGAGACTTGGCCATATCAGTGAAAAATGATTGATAATCTTAAACAAATTGAGATGTTTTGGAAATGATAACATTGAAAAATTAAGTGTGCGTTCTCTTCGTCTTTCAGTTTTGTGTTTTGAGTTTTGAATTCGATTTGTATTTTGTGTTTTGGGTGTCCATTTTGAGATTGTTGAAAACTCGTTTTTTTTGTCATTTTGAAAAAATATTTTACAACTCGTGTTTTTTGAGTTTTGGCAAATTTGTGAAAAAAACAGCAAAAATGTAAAAAAATTGTTTTCTGTTTTCTTCACAAAAATTTCAGCCGTTTTCAAAAACTCGTTTTCAAAAATGAGAAAGAGAATGCGTTTTCAATGTTTTGAAAAATCGAAAACAAAAAACGGCCTGAAAACAACAAAAAGAACGTCCCTTAAGGCTCCGTTCTCTTTACCGTTTTCAAGCCCTTTTTTATTTTCGATTTTTTAAAACGGTAAAAATACGTTATCTTTCTTATTTTCAAAAACAAAAACAAAAAAAAAATTCAAAACGACATTTTTGGTTTTGAGCATTTTCTTTGCAAAACACTCGAAAATGAAAAACACGGGAAACCTCCTCTTCCTCCATAACTGCGTGAGAGAACAAAGAACTGCCGCCTTCTTCCTCAACAATCGACCACCACCCGCCACCTAGACCACCTGACCCCACTACCATTCGAATCCCCTCACCTCCCTCTTCAACCTCTTGCCATCACCTGGCCACGGAGTTTCCTATGGAGTTATCGAGGAGGATATACGCCTGTATATTGATGTGTATAGTGGCGGCATCTGCGACGTCCTTTCCATCGTCGTCGTCTACATCGACGTGTGTCGGGGAGTCCAAAACGTTTCTCCACGATCTGAAGTCTCAGTGCCTGTCTCGATCCCTTTCTCTTCTTTCCCTATTCAGGTATTTTTTTATTTTTTTGATTATATGCTGTATGCATAATATGATTTAAGAGTTTATAGGGCTGTTTATTACATTTTTTTTTTTGGATAGAGAAGTTTAATTTGGTTTCAATTTTTTTATATAATTGGTAACTGAAAATTGTGGACCTTTCATTATTACTTTGTCTTGCAAGGATTGGCCTGGAGGTTTTATATTTTTATTGTTCACAAAGTTAGGGTTTTTAACAGAGTTGTAGAAATTAAGAATTGTGTATGGTATAAATGTATCTACTATGCTTATTTGGGAAATTTATTAAGGAATCAGAATAGAAGGCTGAAGTTGGAACTTTCTTTTTCCTTGAGGCCGGAAATTGAGCATGAATATAACAATTTCCCCAGGTATTTATAAAAAGGTTATCTCTTTTGCAATGTTAGGCACACAGCTTGTTTGTACTCTCCCAAAAAGTAATCACTTATGTCTACATACTATTGTTTTTGGCTTTAACACGTGGTTGACACTGAAATTAAAATTTGCTTACCATAACCAATGAAATAGTTTCAATTTCATATATTTCAGTTATAGCATGAACTTTCTATTCTATTCTTTGCCCCCCTAAATGTCCAATTTTACCATGTCAGGAAGTGAGATTGAGCTTCCTTGGTTTGATGGAATTTGTAGGAAACTAATCTTTATTATTTCCAGTTTTTGAAGTTGGTGCCATAACTTTATGAGTATTGTATCATATGCTTATGTGTATGATATCAATGTGCAACTGATGAAAACTATGACATTGATTATTATTTCTCTTAGTTTAATGCCCTTATGCTTCATAATTATTCACACACTTCCCTTGAATATTTGGAATCCCCCTTGAAAAGAATTCCTTTTTAAATTTTTTGTTATTTTCTTGTGAAATATTGCTTTTGTTTTGAAGTACTGGACTTGTATTTCACCTGATAAGGTTCTAAGATTATTATTTTTGTGCACATGGCTGTATGGCATTCGTGACCCACCCTTACTGCACATCCTGTACGCTACTCTAGTTCTTGCAGCATTTTAATATCATGGAGTGCTGGTTTAATAAAACTCTATTCATCTCGGTCTTCCAGAAGTTGAATTTTAACTTTCTTCTCATTTTATTTTGGTTTAGGCCTTAGGAAAGGTCTCTCACGTATATGACATAACTAACCCTGGAAACCTAGTTCCAATATCATTTGAAAATGGAAAGGGGGTGTGGCTTATGTTGAAACAGACTTACTCCCATGGTTGAGTCAGTGTGTTTGGTTCCATTTCCCCATGGCTGTAGATGCTATACTCATGAGTGCGTTTGTATTATCATTTTTTTTTTTTTTTGTCTATGTAACATGTTTTGCTATCAGTAAGTTTGCTCTTGTTGTATTTATACAATTTAATTTCAGATGTCTGTCCAGCAGATTCAATGCATTAATCACCATCCAAAATTATAGAACTTGCAAAAATATGGTTGTTTACAAGCTTGCATGAATGTTGATGAAATATTATAATTGTGTGGATGATAAGTATTGAATCTTATTAGCCTTTGACTGCAACTTGCACAAAATTATCAAGGTAAGAATAGTGGCGGTCTTTGATATGGTCTTACTTTCTCGTTAGGCGGGTAATGGGTGCTTGTTCTCTATAAAAACCTATGGAATCTGCAATTTACCATAAACATAGTTATTAGAAAATAGGATCTTAAAGTGATGTTTCTTTACAGTAAAATGAGATATATTGATTCATATTAAGAATGATTTTGTTCCACTAGATAAGCTGGTTCATTTTGTCTTTGATGACACTACATGGTCTCTTCTGTTACTTAGTGGGTGCTTGTTCTCTAGGTCATAATGGAAGACTTATACCAGCACCCAACTATTGTTCAAAATGTAGCCAACTAGCTATATATGCGTTCTAGTCTTTCCCAGGGTGTTCAATCTCACCATGGGGGCTTTCAAAGATCTGCTGTGTATCTGTGGCAATTTGCATATGGCAATCATATAAATGTTGGGCTGCTGTATCCTATGACTTGCAGAGCCACCAAGGATCTATCATTGATTTCTGCAAATGTTTCGCCAGTGTTTGTCCAGGCCCCCTCAGAAAAAGGCTTCGCTAGCTTTGCCATTGACTTTCTCATGGGTGGAGTTTCCATGGACTATGCTCATACCCGACTTGCAAATGATGCCAAGGGAGCAAAGAAGGGAGGATGTGGGAGATAGTTCGATAGTTTGGTTGATGTCTATAGAATGTTGTTTGGAGTGCCTTTAGAATCGACAAAATATTTTCAATTTCGTGAACTATTTGGAATGTGTTATAAACTTAATTGAAATTTTGATATTGTGGATTTCATATTATTATTTATTTCTAGTTGCAGCTTTTTTTTTTTGTTGGCATATAAACTTGCAAAGAAATCTTATGAGTTAAAGTGAATTAATAGTGTAAAAGGCTATTGTTTTGTTACCATTTTTTAGTTCAAGTTGCACATAAGAGTGGAAAATGATTTTTTTGTTAGAAATCAAATAGCTCGAGAAATATGTTATTTTTGTATGAAAAATGTGATAACGACAACATTTGCACTTTTTTTTAGATAGAACATAGAAATATGACAAAACATTTGAATTAGACGAGAGGATTTTAGCAATACTACCTCATTAATTTTTTTCATCAATCGATTAACATTAAACCATTAAAATTAATTGAATAATCAGATTTCTTGAATAAAATATTATAAAAAAATTTCTCAAAATTTCAAAAGTAAAAGAATTTTTTAGTTTTACGTTTTGAGAAACAATTTTTTAAAATGACAAAAATAATGCATTTTCAGAAATTTTAAAACAGACACTCAAAATACAAAATGTATTTAAAACTCAACTCAAAATTAAAACACGAAGAGAACGGCCATAAAGTTTTGTGAATATTATATTATTGGAAAACAAAACAGATTGCCTTTCAATATTGGAATTCATAGATCCATCTCCATCTACATGCTGACCTATGGGGTCCAGCATCAATAAATACATTAAGTGAATTTAGATTCTATCTACTTATAGTAGATGATTTTTCTAGAAAAATTTGGACATTTCTTCTAAAACATAAATCTGACACTTTTCAAAACTTTAAACAATGGAAACTAATGATTGAAAATCAAACCAACAAAAGAGTTAAAGCACTTAAGACAGATAATGATTTAAAATTCTGCAATTTTGAATTTGACTTTTTCTGTAAAAAAATCTGAAATTCTGAGGTACAGAATAGTAAGATATACTACTCAGCAAAATGAAATTGCTGAGAGAATAAATAGAACCTTATTGAAAAATGTGAGATGGATGTTACTGAGTTTTGGCCTCCCAAAACTTTTTTGGGGAGAAGCTCTAAAAATTGCCGCTTATCTAATTAATAGAATTCCCTCTAGTGCTATTGATTTTCAAATCCCTGAATATCTATGGTCTAGAAAACCTCCAGATTATCTTAAACTCAAAGTGTTTGGGTGTGCTGCCTACTCTCACCAAAAGGTGGGCAAACTTGAACCCAGATCTAAAAAATGTGTGTTTCTGGGTTATGGAGAAGAAACTAAGGGTTATAGACTTTGGGTAAGGAGTAAGGAAGGCTTTAGAGTCATCATCAGTAGAAATGCCATTTTTTATGAAAGTCAGTTTCCTTGTAAAACCCCACAGAATCATAACACTGATAAAACAATTTCTGTAAAGGAAACTGTTCTTGAAAACCAAGAAAATACTTTTACTGAACCATGTGATTTGATTGAGGTGGAGACTACTCAATCTGAAATCAAACATTCTCAAGATGAATCTGATACCGAAATTGAATTTCAGAATGCTACTCTTTATGATTATCAGTTAACCAGAGACAGAGGTAGAATAAATAGGTTTCCTTCTACTAGAATCAATACTGATGGATTTGTGACCCTATACTCTAAACTTGAATCTGTTAATTCTGAACCAACAACTTTTGAAGAAGCTATTAACTGTAAGGAGTCCAAAATTTGGATGGAAGCCATGGAAGAAGAAATGGATCCCCTGATTAGAAATAAAACTTGGGATTGTTGTTAATAAGCCTGAACATCAAAAGATTGTTGATTGCAAATAGGCCTATAAAATTAAAAAGGGTGAACCAAACTTTGGGGGTAAAAGATATAAGGTCAGACTTGTGGCAAAAGGTTTTACATAAAGAGAGGGTATTGACTATAATGAAATCTTCTCACCTGTTGCTAAGTACACTTCAATCAGAATTCTTCTTGCTCTAACAGCTCACTTCAACTGGAAATTAGACCAACTTGATGTTAAAACAGTTTTTCTAAATGGTGATCTTGAAGAAACCATCTATATGAATCAACCAAAGGGATTTGAACTTAACTCAAAATTAGAAAAGATTTGTTTGCTGAAAAAATCACTTTATGGCTTGAAACAAGTACCAAAGCAATGGTATAAGAAATTTTACTCTTATATTCAGAATATGGGATTACTAAAGAGCAACTTTGATTCCTGTTTCTTTTTCAAAGGGTCAGGTAGACTTGATTCTATCTATATATTATTGTATATTGATGATATGCTTCTTGCTTGCAATGATAGATCTGAAATTAATTCTATTAAAGAAAAGCTTAAAACTGAGTTTGAAATGAAAAACCTAGCCCCTGTTTTGTAGTCATTTTTGGGGGAAAATGCATTTTTGAATAGTTGATTGATGGAGAATGTGTGGTTAAAAATTAAGGAAAAGTTTTGGGTTTGCGTATAATATTATTTTATTGAAAAATGTGTGGTTAAAAAGAAGAGAAAAAAATGCATTTTGGAAAAAATAACTACCAAATAGGAGCTAGACTTGGCTAAAAGAATTTTAGGCATGGAAATCAAGAGAGATAGAAATAATTGTGTTCTTCATGTGAATCAAAGCTCTTATGAGAATAAAATACTTGAAAAATTGGCTATGACAAAATGTAAATCTGTTACTTTACCTATTGCAAATCACTTCAATTTTTCTAGTGAACAATCTCCTAAAATTGATGAAGAGTTTGATGGAATGAGTAAAATACTATATGCTAATGATGTTAACTATATTATGTACCCTATGATATGTACTAGGCCTGATTTAGCTCATGGTACAAGTATCCTTAGTAGGTTTATGGCAAATCTAGTAGAAACACACTAGCTAGCAATTAAATGGATGTTTATATATCTAAAGGGCTCAACTGAATTGAGTCTAAAGTTTTAAAGGTGTAATGAAGGTTATATTTTGAAAGGGTGTACTGATTCTGATTTTGCAGGTGATTTAGATAAAAGAAGATCAACTTCTTCTTATGTCTTTACTTTGTGTAATGGTTGTGTTAGTTGGGAATCCCAACTGCAAAAACTTGTGGCTTTGTCTTCCACTAAAATTGAATACATTGCAGCATGTGATGCTGTTAAATAAAAACTGTGGTTAAGGGGTTTGTTGAGTGAAATTGGATTCTTGAATGAAGTAGTTAGGATTTATACAGATAATCAAAGTTCAATCCACTTATGTAGAAATCCCGTGTACCATGACAGAATTAAACATGTTGATATCAAATTATTTTGTTAGAAAAGTGGTTGAAAAATGTCTTATCAATCTGATTAAAATCTCAACTGAGTTTAACTGAGTTCAGAAACTATTTGAAAATTCTGAACATCACTTGAAGGTAAGAGTTTAACTGAGTTAGTTTTACTTTCTGGTTTTTTATCCACTAATTTTCTCCTTTTTCTTTTTTACAGGTTCCTTCTAGAGTAAATGAAACCAGTAACTTGTCTTGAATCCGCAAATGAATACCAAAAATAGTTTAACAAGTTGGAGATTGTTGGGTTTATGAGTTGCTTCTCTATTTTTGGTTATTGGACCTCTTCAATTGTTTTTGGGCCATGTTGTTTTGGACTGTCAGTTTCCTTTTGCATTTGGTTAAACTTGTCTTGTGGAAACATGCTTTTACCTTAAGTGGATGTTTGATCTTGGCCGTACATGTGACACACTCATGACTGTTGGATGCGATACTTTTGGGAGATTATATAAGCCCCTCGACTGCTCATTTCATATGTGATCTGTGTGTATATCTCTAGGGTTTACTTTTGTCTTCTCTCTAAGTTCTTCGAAAGCTTCATCTTCTTCGATATTTTGGTTCAATCTCTGTAAATCTGAGTGATGTATTATAGATTGTATTTTGTGCATAATCTTAGAGATTGTGAGGGGATTACAGATCACTTTGTGTAATAGAGGCGAGAGAAAACTATAGGAGAAATCTATTTCTTCATACATTCACTGTACCATTCTTGAGATTCTTATTGGATTCGATCAAGATCTACTTGGTAAAATGCTCAACGGGTGAGTAGGCCTTTGGCTGAATATTCAGGCCCTTAGGGGTGAAAAATTCTTTGTGTTCTTTCACTTTCTGTCATTTATATTTGCTACAAAATGTTTTTATTGAAGAAAACTTGATTCTGGAACCAACAGATCTCAATATTTTTTTATTTTTTATTTATTTATTTTCCTCAATGTACAATGCATGTCCAATTCTTTCTTCCATTATAATTTTTGAACAAAATTACATCATTTCGGATTTTCCATGTCTATTTGGAGATTGAATTCAGAATCTCTTTTCCTCTCATTTGATGGTGATTCTCCATTACTGTTTGAGTTCTCTAACTCATCGTAATCCATGTTACCCTGTAGTCTGTGTCATTGCCATTACATCGCTCTCTATGCAAGTCACCAAAAACATCGAAATTTACGTTCGTGTCCCTTGTAGGTTCACTTTGAGGAACACTAGCTTCATCTCATAGGCTGAGTCCACAAGATTATCATCTTACCCCGCTCCAAAAGGAAACCATGTAACTTTGATTATTTTTCTTGAAAATGAGCAATAAATCGAACCAAAACTCAAGATTATGAAGATAAGGCAAACAAAGTTCAAGTGAATCACTTATTGATGCAAAATATTTCAGCAAATCCCTTCA
The DNA here is from genome assembly GCA_019395295.1 of Osmanthus fragrans. Taxonomy (NCBI): domain Eukaryota; kingdom Viridiplantae; phylum Streptophyta; class Magnoliopsida; order Lamiales; family Oleaceae; genus Osmanthus; species Osmanthus fragrans. The sequence goes on from CM033353.1 coordinate 12,157,071, forward strand.
AAATCTGACATTCTGGTTGCGTTGGAAATTTGAATTTTACAGAGATTTCATTTGGTTTTTGGGTTTGTTCAAATAAAAATAAAATAAGAGTAACTATATTCCAAGCACAAAATTAACGGTCATTTAAGAAGGAATAATCCATCAACAAGGGACCAATTGTATCGAGAATGCAAAGGCTTAAGACAATTATTGTCAAGATTTATAAAGGTTTGGACTAAAGACGCAAGATGGACAAATGTTTGATAATTGTTATGCCATTTTTCCTTTTCACTTGTGGAAGGTTAGAATGGCAAGTTGATATAATCTATTAACTATACTTGTCGTTTCGATATTTCTGAAAGGATATTAGTTTAAAAAATTGCTTAAAGAGATCTTCTCGAACATCTCTTAGAAACTCTTCAAAAGTAAGATGATCTTTATTTAAAGAGTCAAATATTGAAATTAGGCTCCAATAGGCTCTTTAATTGACTTTTTTGTAGTAATTTTAATAAATTCATTATTTTTAAAAAGTTTCTTTATATTTAAATAGTATTTTTTTTTTTTTTTTTTACATGCTCCAGCAAACACTTTATTTTAGTTCTTTATTTTTCCAACAATTAGAGAAAAATAATAAATAATTGTTAGAAAAGTGAAATAAATAGCTAAGATAACGCTATTTGTCTCCAGTGGGATCATCTCATGTGATGTGAGCGGTTATATGATGCGAAATAATTAGCTAATTAAATATGTGGATATCAAATCCACTTTATTAGTCATATCATTTTATGACACATTGCATGTATGGAGATAAAAAAACATTACTCAAATAAAAAATATTTACTCTTTAAATTTAAATATATTCACTATTAATTTGAAGTGAGAAATTCTTTACATAACATGATTTTTTTTATTTTTTATTTTTTTGTCTATATATAGTACTTTTACCTTTTTAAGTTATTCAATTTATATAACTAAAAAAATTGACTGACTAGAGTTCGGGGAAACAAATGAAAATAGCCTAAATATAAAGTCATATTTCCACTTTGGCCTTTGACTATTCTAAATAATAGAAAATACCTAAAATACCCTAAGCATAAAAATTACAACCAAGTCACCATAATACAAAAAGGGCACATTCAAGTCTTTAAAAGATTATAATATATTTAGAGACCATGATCGATAGGAATTATAAAATGAAAAAATTAAGATTTAAAAGAGGACCATACAAAGTTAAAAGAATTGTGAAAGATAAAAAAGAAATTGAATTCGAAATTGAAATTGATAAAATATTATATCAAGAACAATTGTATGCATCTCAAGAAATATTAAAATGTTTTATGGAAAACTTGATAGAAAAATTTGCTAGAGGAATTGTAAGATCTATAATTATAAAATATACACAGGATATTATACATAAATTAGAAAAAAGGAAAAAGAATATCTCAAAATATAATATACATTTTGAACCAAATATCGATATAATAACAGATCTTGATATTATAAATTCCCAAACATTATTAGATTTTGAAGAATTATTTAAAAAAACCTATAAATGAGAAAACCTATAATGAATACCACAAGAATATAAGAAATTTAAATTTAAATTAACACTAAAATTTTATATAGCTATAATAAAAAATAAATTGAATAAAGCATTGATAAAAGAATTTTTAGAATATTAGATTTTTTTTAGATTTTTAGATTTTTATTTGCTCTAAGTAGCACCCCAACACTTATTGGTATCAGAGCCATAAATCGTAATTAAAATATGATAATAGAAGATTTAGGAGATAGATATAAAATAATAATGGAAAGATTTAGTATAATAATAATAATAAAACATATGATAAAGGGAGAAGCCTTAAAAATAATACTTATAAAACTGAAAGATATACTTTTAAAAATTAAACAAGAAATAATAGAAAAAGTAAAAATAAGTATAGTAAGAGACTTTATAATATAGGAAACTATCCTAGAAGCAATGGATTAAATGGAAAATACTACCATAAAATTAAATAAAATAATTAGACAAAATAAGATTGATTATGGAAATTAAAATTAAAAAAATAAATAACTACTATAAATTAGAAGGAGAAAACGGATGTTATTATTTTTAGAACCTATTCCTAATAAATTAAAAATAATGACATTAAGTATAATTAAAAAAACTACCTAGAGAAATAGAAGAACAAATATTACATAGACTAATTGTAGAATCCATAAGATATATATATATATATATATATATATATATATATATATATATATATATATATATATATATATATATATATATATATATATGAAAGAATTTGCAAGTATTCTATATTACAGAGAAATATATGAATCATCATAGAAATTGGACTCTGTTAAATAGGTATTTAAAAAAGAAATTAAACAAGGATAATGGATTTACTAGAAAAAATAGATCTATAAAATATATGGAAGAAATTAAAATAAAATATATTTTAAATAAAAAATTAAAAAGAGTAAAATTAATAAATCAGCGAATATTAAATGAACTATTAATTCCATGAGATATAACAAAATCTCAAGAAAAACAGATATTAAAATTAAAACAAGAAAAATATAAAAAAAGAGCAAACTATTTTGAAAAATTAAAAGAATTGACAAATAATGAATTTGCAAAACAAAAATATGATAGAACAATAAAATATTGTAAGGACACTAAATGTAGAATATATTATTTTTGTTAATCAAAGAAAAGATGACAAGTAATTTAAAAGACAAAAACCTAAAATACTAAAATAAAAGTAAAAAATGTCAATAAGTGAACATATGGAAGAATTGAAACATTTAATAAGAACATTAATAAATGATGTTTAAAATGTGGAAAAAGAATTAAAAAAAAGTAAGAAATGATATAAATATATTAAAACTTGAAGAGAGTTAAAAGAAAATAATAAAAATAAAGATAAGAAAAAAAAAAAAAAAAAACTTAGGTAGCGTTTGATTGCAAGAGTGGAATTTGGATGGAAAGAAAACGAATTGCAGGGAATTGAATTGTATAGAATTTGTTTTAAAAGAAATTGTAATTAATGATGTTTGATTGGTATAATTTTTCACCTAATTCGTTTGACTTTATTTTTCATGCAAATTTTTACTTTTTGGGATAAATTTTTTTACAATCTATATTAAAATTTGTTTGGATTACCAAAAAAAAAAAAAAAAAAAAAAAAAAAAAAAATTAAGAAAAAAAAATTTTGAAATTTTTTTGTGTTCGTTTGACTTTGTTTTTTATGCAAATTGTCAATTAAATAGATAAACTTTTTTACCATTGGATTTAGAATATGTTTCCATTGCCAAAAAGTAAAAAAAAAAAAAAAAAAAAAAAAAAAAAAAAAAAGGATGAAAAATCACTTTCCCACCAAAATCATAGAAAAAAATGGCGCTTCACTTGGTTGTACCTAAAATTTGGGTGAAAATGAATTCCATGAAATTATTTAACAATCAAACACCACAAAATTGGGTGGAATTGCACAAATTTTCCCTTTCCACCCACTTTTCTCCCCTATCAAACAAACCCTTATAGAAAAAGAAATTATTAGAATAGGAAAGAAATATTTGAACAAAAAAATATAGTGATAGAAACAGGAAGTATGGATGATGAATTTAGAAAAAAAAAATATTTTACCAAAGATATTAGAGGAAGATGAATTGAATAAAAGATCTTTAGTAAAATTAAAAATTGAAGAAAATCGAGACAATAAAGATGAATGAAGAATTAGATTTACTTATAGAAAATTTTGATCAATTAAGCCTAGAAAATTTAGAAGAATACCAAATTTTAATGAATACTGGGGGAGAATATAATCTAGCAGGAACCTCTAAACAAGAGTCATCGGTATTAGAAGGAGTGTATGCACCTATGCATAATAAACCATATCGACAGTTTTTTGACAGAGTAAGAGATAGACAACCACCTTAAGGAAATAAATACAAAGATAGATTTGAGTTAAATGAAAATTATGATAAACCTATCAACCATGGAGGAACAAAATTAGATTTAGATTGTAAAATAGCTACTAAAAAAAGCCTTATTAATTTGGACAGATTCAATGATATTATTCTTTTTATATAATAAAGATGCTATATGGGAAAATACTGAAAGGAGAATAGATTTCCTAATAGCATCTTTTGAAGGAAATATTAGAAATTGGTGGGAAGGAATAAGTAATGATACAAAGACACTAATAAAAAGAAATGTATAAACAAAAATAATAAAATCAGATAGACAAGGATTAGAAAAATTAGTAGAATATATTACAGATGAATTTTTAGGAGAAAATTGAATAAGAAATTATGAAGGAAAAACGATAAGAGAAAAAGATAATGCTAGAGTAAAATTGATAAATTTAACAATATGTAATATGTGTAAAATTAAAGAATATATTTGTGAGTTTAAAAATTATTATTACATTCAATTTTATAGTAATGAAAATCAAGAAGTATACCAAGATATGTACTATAATAAATTACCAGGTACATGAAGAATATATTTTAAAATAGAATTTGAAAAATATGTTAGAGACAATATTGGAATACCTAGAACACTAGGATCAATAATAAAGTTTCTATTTGAAAGACTTGCATACATATGCCAACAAAGACAACTATTGAAAAAATCAGAAAGATTAACTAGAATATGTTGTGAAGATATGGAAAAACCTACACAATGAGGATGTAATCCTAAAAAAAGTAGTAAAAGAAAATTTAAAAATAGAAAATTCAGAAAATTTAAAAATATATATATAACCCAAAAAAAGATATTATAAAAGAGAATATAATCCAAATAAACAAAAGAAAAATAAAACTTATAAAAAAGATAAAAGCCAATGTAAATGTTGGAATTATGGAGAAATATGTCATATAAGTCCTGATTGTAATAAGAAAAGGTTAAAATATTGCAAAAAGAATATTTAGAAATAAAAGATGAGTTAAGTGAAATATCAAACATTGAACAATATTACAACAAAGAAGTATATATATGTGAAACTAATTCAGAAGATAATGAATCGGAATCTGAATAAAGAAATTGAAGAACTAGAGAATGATAAAATAGATATACAAGAGTATGAAGGAATAGAGGGTTATGGATTGAAGGTAACTTTTGATAATAATAAATTTAAGAAAATACAAAAATTATCTTTAGATTTAAAAATAGGAAAATGAGAAATTTTAGATAAAATTTGAAAAAAAACAAATAGCAATAAATGAATATCATAAAATTGAAAAAACTATAAATGTTAGGACAACCCCTAGAACGCATAAATTAAACATTTTGACAAAAAAAAATACAGTAACAGAATTATTAACAAAAATTAATAAAAAACATAGTGAAAAAATTCAATATGTTTATTTAGCAGGATTACAAATAATGTTTAAATCCTTATTTAGAGAGAGAATAGATTCACCTTTAACTGTAAGTTTACATGATAGAAGAATAATAAATCTAAGAGATAATCATTTAGGAACTATAGAGGGAAACTTAGCATACCAGAAATTAATATTTACTTGTTATCCAAAATATTGTGTATCATTAAAATATAAAAGCTTTAATGAAGTATTATATTTACACTTCAAGTTACATAGAAATGATATAATGCAACCAGGAGACCAGATTATGACTATAGAATATAGAATATTATAAACATTAACTAATTCTAATTATGGAAATATTTATTATAACAAACCATACATAGAAGTCCATAAGGAATGTAAAGATATTAGTAAAATAGTGGAACCAAATAAACAGATAAATTTAATCCCAGAAGAATACGAATTTAAAATAACAAGAAATAAACTTGAAATAACATAATTAAAAGAGGAAGAATATCCTGATAATAAAATAACATTTAAAGATGGAAGATTAATTAAAAAAATTAAAAAGTTTTAGATTATCTGACAAAAAATATATCCAGGAGAAACTAGTAATATAAGAGAAATAAAACTCCATAGAAATGCTAAAAATATGAAGATAAAAGGAGAATATTTCAATGGAAGAAAATATGTAAAATGATCAAATATATTGATTGATACAGAGCTAATGAATGTCACACGGCTTCAAATAAAAATGAAGGATTAATACCTCATAAAATTGAACCATATGAATATATAAATTTTGATGGAAAATTGCATACTACAGAATTAGAAGTCAAAGTACCAATAAAAATAGGAAAAATTAATCTTTTAGTACCATGTTATATAGATGAAAGCATGAATATAGAACCTCGTATACTATTAGGAATGAATTTCTTAAATGGATCGAAATATTATAGTATAAAAATTAAAAAGATAAGGATTATGTATAACTCATAATGGACAAACTATATTATGTGGAAAAAAGAAAGAAATGAATGAATAACCAGATAAGTTTTTCATTAGCAGTATATATACAAGTTACTATAGTAGAAACAAATATAACAACTTGTGCCTTGATCGATACAGGAAGTGATATAACAATATTCAAAGGTTTCTTAATAAAATCATGGAATGAAAACAGTAGGATAAAAATAACAAGAGTAACAGGAGAAAACACTCAAATAATTAATAGTAGTGATAAAGTCAATATAATATTTGGAAGTAAACAAATCATAATAAATAAAATATATAGTTATGATAAATTAGAATGTGATATATTATTAGGAAATGACTTTATACAACAATTTCAAATAATATAAACAAAATAATTATATGATAATATTACAAGCACCTTTTGCACATTTATTAAAAATTCTAAAAGAATTTAGATCTTATAGAGTTCAGCAAGCCCAGCGTGGTGATAGATTGGAGAAAAAATCAATTATGCAAAATGAAATAAAAAATAAAAAAATATTATATAAAAAAAGTCCTAAAAATAGAAATAGAAATAAGTATAGGAAAAATCATAAAACAATTAGAAAACGTTTATGGAGAAAATTCATTATTATTTTGGAAACCATATCACCTTAGAGCCAAAATAGAATTAACAGAAAATGTAAGAGTAAGACCAATGATGTATACCATACAAGATACACAAGAATTCAAAATCCAAATAAAATAATTATTAGAACAAAAATTAATTAGACGTAGTAATTGACCTCATGTTAGTCTAGTCTTTATGGTTATGAAACATTCTGAGCAGGTCAGAGGAAAAGTCAGAATGATAATAATTATAAGGACTTAAAAAAAATACCAAATTTGATGAATACTTTTTACCAAATAAAGAAGTTTTAATAAACCTTAGAAAAGGAAAACAATATTATTTTAAGTTTGATTGTAAATCGGGCTTTTGACAAGTAAAAATGGAAGAGGACAGTATACAATATACAACATTTAGTACACCTCAAGGGAAATATGAATGGTTAGTAATGCCCTTTGGTTTAAAAAATGCATTACAAGTATAAAAAAAAAAAAAATAGATGATATATTTAGAAAGTTCAATGAATTTTTGATTGTATATATTGATGATATATTGAAAAGCTCCAAAAGAAGTATCAAAATATTTCCTTACTTTTGTGAAATTTATCGTTCAAGTAGTAATGTGATAAGTATGGGTCATTCCCACAGAGGATTGTTTTCAGTTACGTCAATTGCAAGGAAAGAAAGTAAAATATGCAAATAAGTAAATGGGGGGGGGGGGGGAGTTGGTTGGATTAAACTAAGGAAAACATAAAAAAATGAAATAGCAAAGAACTAAAATGACAAAGAACACAAAGAAACGAAAATGTGATCGAGGGGTATTCTTCACCGCTAGAATGATTTTCCAATCCAATTTTACAAAAGATTTCCGTTCAAATGATTAACAACAATTCGAGAATAATCACAAGTTCGACTACCTCAAACACTCCTTAGATTTTAGTTGAATAAAATAAGCTCTTTACCCAACCCTAATCATTAAACAACCTAGGATAAGATCGCTAGATTAAATTTAACGAAAGCATTCACACAAGAGAGTCAAATTCAATTAAGCACAAACACGCAAGCTCAGTTTACTAACTTGATGTGATTCGGGGTGCGCAACATATCAATGAACATTGGACGCACGTTAGGAAGGGGCCAAAGTCGGGTTCGAGCCTTCACGGAGTCACTACAAGCCACACAACTGATGGTTCAAGACATGGACACGCAAGGTTGAAGTTGACAAGCCAACGAACAACTTTCATGTTGGAGTCGAGGGTCGAAAGGCATTCGAGAACGTTCGAATTGAGGGGAGAAAATGGAGGCCAAAACTGGCCACTATGCGACCGCATGGTGGTCCAAGGCATGCGGCCGTATGCATATGACAGAAAGCTTCAAGGACCGAAGAAGGTCTTCTATGCGGCCGCATAGAAGAAAATCGAAACAGAATCTTATTTTTTCGCGAGTTTCTTTATTTGATTAAAACTCTATTTTATTACCATAGTTTTGCATATTTTGGACCCAATTTCGTGCATTTTAGGGTTTACCATGTTTTCATATAAATAGGGTTTCCTTTTCATTGTAAAAGTTAGACATTATTATTATTTGAGAGAATGAAATTCAAGAGGCAAACTTTAGCTTCAAATCCTTGTTCTTAATTGGGCAAATTATTGAACTTATCAAGAATCGATCTTGTGACATTCAATCCATTGGATGGAGTTCTTAATATTGGATTAAAAAGGGGTCATCATTTCGTTACGAATTGTTGGTTATTTTTTATTCGTATTTCGAATCAAATCTACAAACCAAGATTAATTGGGTTTCTTGCATTCTTCATCAATCGATGTGGGTTTGGTAGTTCTAAGCTATTCGGATTCTCATCATTTGGTATCAGAGTATAAGCTCCAACGAATCAAGGTTATATCCTTTCCATTCTTTGTTTGAGTCTTGTTTTAATTAATTTCAGCGTTCTTCGTCTATAGAGTCTTTGATCCGTTTTCCTTCTGTCAAAATTTCAAAGGGTGTTTTTGGGCTCAATTTTCGATCAAAACAGTTTTCGTTTGTTTTGCCAAATTCGTAGTTGAATTCTCGAGTAAAAAAAATTAGGTTACTATTCGTTACTGTTCACGTCAATAAAAAAATTATTGTTAACTCGAAAAATTCTCGACAATTTCCTTGTTTCTTGTATCAAAATTCAAGAACCACTTTCTTGAATTTAAACACTTTCCACATATCCAATTCAATTTTTGTGTCTTAAGTCTTTAAAACTTCAAAAAAAGATTCACTCAATTTCCCGTTGAATTCTACTAGAATAATTCCTTGATTGAATTCTATTTTGCCCTTTGAAGCACTTGGGTGGAAACTTTAAGTGGAAAAAGGCAGAGTGGTGAGAATAATAAAGGGAAAAAACCTAAATTGAGTGATACACGAGAGAAAAAAAAAATTATGAGGCAGAAAATTTAGATTTTTAGGATATCTGACAAGGAAATAACAGCACCGACACGAAATAACAACAACGATCAAATCAACATGTCTGAGGAGATGATTCGTGGATTTGAACGTTTGTTTGAGGATATACGAGATATTTTGGATAGACATAATACAGAGTTTGCTAATTTGCATAGGGAAGTTCCAAATGCAAGGAGGCAGGGTCGACGGGAACATAGGCAAAAGCTTATGGAAGAATTAGAATATGAGAGTAAAGTGGATGAGGAGGCGATTATGGATGTTGAAATTGGTAGGTTGAGGAATAGAGGAGCTAGGCTTGAAAGAAGGGGTAGAAACTTGGTTGGAGAGAGGTTGGATGGTGAGATGGGCAACATCAAAATGTCTATTCCAACATTTAAAGGAAGGAGTGATTCAGAGGCTTATTTGGAGTGGGAGAAAAAGGTTGAGATGATCTTTGACTGCCACAATTTTTCGGAGGCGAAGAAGGTGAAGATAACAGTCCTTGAATTTACTGACTATGTCATCAATTGGTGGGATCAAGTGGTGACATCTAGGAGGAGAAATAGAGAGAGACTGATTAGAACATGGGAAGACTTGAAGGCCATCATGAGGAAAAGGTTTGTACCTAATCACTATTACCGAGAGCTTTATAAAAAACTATAAAGCCTCTACCAAGGGTCGAAGAGTATGGAGGATTATCACAAGGAGATATAGTTGTTGATGATTAGGGCGGACGTACACGAGGATAGGGAGGCCACTATGGCCCGGTTTTTGAATGGTTTAAACAAGGAGATAGCTAATGTGGTCGAGTTGCAACATTATATAGAGTTAGAAGACATGTTACACATGGCTATGAAAGTAGAGAGACAATTGAAGAGGAAAGGGACAACAAGATATTCATCTAGTACTTCGGGTTCTAACACTACTTTGAAATCGAGGTGGGACGACAACAAAGTAGATGGGGCTGCTCCTAATGTTAAAACTGAGTTGCCATGGGAGAAGGAAAAAAGTGCTAGCAAGAAGGTGGAGTTACAGTCGTTGAGGAACCGAGACATCAAATGTTTTAGGTGCTTGGGAACTGGACACATTGCTTCTCAATGTCCAAATAAAAGAACCATGATCTTGCGGGATGGTGGAGAAGTGGAGAGTGCAACTGAAAGTGATTATGAAAGCATGCCAGAATTAGAAGACATTAGTGATGAAGACCGAGTGGAATATGTTGAGGGTGAGTTGTTAGTCACGAGGCGAGCTCTCAACACTCAAATCAAAGCTGATGACTTGGAATTGTAAAGAGAAAATATTTTCCATACGCGGTGTCACATTAATAATAAGGTATGTAGCTTAATCATTGACGGTGAAAGTTGTACTAATGTAGCTAGCACTAGTTTGGTTGAAAAATTAGGATTAATGATGCTTAGACACCCTAAACCCTATAAATTGTAATGGTTAAATGAATGTAGGGAAGTTAAGGTGAATAAGAGGGTGATGATAAATTTTTCAATTGGGAGTTATAGTGATGAAGTGATGTGTGATGTAGTACCCATGCAAGTGAGTCATATTTTATTGGAAGGCCATAGTAATATGATAGGAAGGTAGTACATGATGGGTATAAAAATAGGTAGAGCTTGATCTAGGGGGAAAACCTATTACATTGGCACCATTGACACCTGCACAGGTGTATGATGATCAGCTTAAATTGAAAAATGAGGAACGAGAGAAGAAAAAGAGAGAAAATTGTGAGGTGGCTGAGTGTGATAAAAAAGAGTAGAGCCACAAAGTTATGAAAAAGAACATGAGAGTAGAACGAGATAGGAAAAGAAAATGAGAGTGGAGAGATAGAAGAAAGAAAATAGGAGCCACAAAAGAGAGGAGTGAGAGAAGATTCAGAGATGAGAGAAAATTCTAAGGTGAACTTATATGAAAGAAAATTCGAGTGTAAGAGGACTTTAGTGAGAACTAACGATCCCCTCCCCAATTTGGATATTTCTTATTTGCAGGAGTTCAAGGAGTTGTTCCATGGCGGGATGATTCGCGGGGCACCATACATTGACTATCAAATTGATGCAGGACGCATGGAGAAATTGGTGAGTAATAGTAACAATGGATGTAACCACGAAACCTTACACTTAGGTTAGGATTTGGGACAACTCATGAGACTAGTCTTTTACATCGATTATGTACTCTTGGACATGATAATGCGATTGATAATTTTATGAGTATAGTCAATCCGATGTCACCTATGCTTATAGATAAATTCTTACTTGTCTATAATATGAATATCTACGCCATGAAGTTCTAGCATGCCACACTGAGTTAATCACATGTGCTAGGCAATTAGGTTGCATTATTGAGAGTTGTAGGCAAGCATGTTTGAATTTCTGTCCTGACGTCCTTAACTGTGATAGGCTGAATTTATGGAATGTGTTGGGATGGAGTTTAATGTCTAATAATTTCATCCCACATTTTAATTATTTCAAGTGCTTATACTTTACTAATCTTGTTGTTCAATTCATTATCTTCATCTGTTGGTGTTAGTGGTAGCTTTGGATTGTGATAATAGCACATTTGTTACGTTTTTCACCCTTTAATATTTTCATTTATATGATTATTTGACACCGAAATGCACTAAATGTTTCTATATCTTTGTTTAGGTGGCAAATGGGTGAAACAAGTGAAAAATGGAAGAAACAAGTGAAAAAAGATCAAAATAGAAGAAATCGAAAGTTAAAGGACCAAATTGCAAATACCAAAAGATGACTCGGCAAGGAAAATGAAGATATGAAGATTTGAGAGTGTTCGGCGTCAATTGGAGGAAGAAAGGAGTCAAAGGGGTGATATATAGCCAAGACATTCTCACACATCAACTTTCAAGCTGAAAACTTTTGCACTGGTTTTTAGCCTCATCTTGAGACCGTTGTTTCACATGGTATAAGATCGAGTTGGAAGTTGACATCTGAATGAAAGTTGTAGCCCATCGAGTCAGGTTTCCAACGCACTTTGAATCACCTCAATCGGATATCGGGAGAGAACGATATTGTCAAAATACTAAAGGCTGTCTGGCGGAAAAATATTATAACGAAGCGGTCGCTTAGAGTAATTCGGCAAGCGGTCGCCCACAACCCTACCGAGAATTCAAAGGCAAATATCATTGAACTAAGCTACCGCTTGAATTTACACTAAGCGGTAGCTTAGTGATTTTTTCGGCAGATCTGTTCTAATTTCGGAAATAACCTAAACACCTATGAAAACGCGTTTTGCTTGATTTTCTCGACCTAAATAGATCAAAAGACGTCCAAAAGCCATTATTCTTCATCTTGGAACAATTATTTTCACCTTGGGAACAAGAAAACTCCATGGAAGGCTAAAGAATTATGTGAAGCAAAGAAGGAACTCACTAGTTTTGGGGATTTCATGTCAATTGTTCAATTCCTTTGGTATTTATCTGATTTAAAACACTTGTAGATCTAGGGTTTCATTCTTATATGTATATGTGGAATTGGTTTAATGTTTACTCGATTTCTCATAGACTTAATCATGTTTCTTCTATCGTGGAATTAAACTAATCATTGAATTTCAATTTCATATAAGTTTATTGATGGATTTGTTGTGAATTTGGTTTAATTTGTATTAGGTTTTCATAGGATTAATCATGTTCTTCCTATTGAATAATCGAAATACTTATTGAATTTTCATTACTTGGATATTATTGGTGTGATTATTTACAATTTTATGCTATATGTATAGGGTTGATTTGTAATCTAACTCCAATAATTGCTTGCAAAAATTGTGAAAGGAAATTAGGATCAACAAGTACAATTGTGAATTACATTGATCTTAAACATCAAATCATCCGGTTAAAGTGCCGGGATGAAAGTCTTTAACTGAGTTAAAAAATTTGATAATTGACATTGAACGATCCAAACCGGGTGAGGGAATTCCGAGCTTCACTATCTTGCACTATTGAATTTTATCCTAAAATTTTGATATTGATCTAATCAACATTGATATCTTTAGACAATTTTAGGTGAACGAGCACCTATTTAGAAACTCCTTAATTTAATTTCCATCTCCCTGTGGATACGACACCCCAAAGCTACACTACAACACCGCGTAACACTTTGGGCGTAATCAAATTTTGGCGCCGTTGCCGGGGAGACGGTACAATAAATTGAAGGATATTCTAGCAAAAGGGTGACATCGTTCCTTTATTTTTGCTTTTAGCTAATTTAATTTTCTTCATTGTTAATTTAATTTTTATTTCTATTCTCATATAGTTAGTTTTCGTGTTTTATGAACAGGGATCGAGGGGATCAAGGAAGCTCTACCGAACGACATCTTCAAGTGTTTGAAAATCTCTTTAACCCTATTTTTGACACTACATCTATTGCTACGACCACCACATCACGTAACACAATGTCTGATAGTGAGCATGATGCACCTTACAGAACTTTGCATGATTATCTTCACCCCACACGCACATCTACACCATCATGTATTATGTTCCCACCCAATATGCCACGTGTAGATTTTAATCCTGGAATGATTCAACTTCTCCCAAATTTCCATGGACTTGAAAATGAAAACCCGTATGTGCATATTAGGGAATTTGAGGAGGTAGTAGCAACCTTCCACAATCAACATGGTATAGTGGATGCAATTAGGCTTAAGTTCTTTCCATTCTCCCTTAAGGAAAGGGCAAAAAGCTGGTTGTATTCATTGAGACCACGTTCGATTGGCACCTGGGATGAAATGACTCAAGCCTTCTTTAATAAATACTTTCCCCACCATAAGACTAACGCACTTAAAAAAAAACAAATTTCTACGTTTAGTCAAAAGGATAGTGAGACCCTATATCAGACCTGGGAAAGATTTAAAGAACTACAAACCCTTTGCCCCCACCATGGTTACGAGAGTTGGCGTATAGTGAGTTTCTTCTACGAGGGATTATCACCTAGAGAGCGCCAATTCATAGAAATGATGTGCAATGGTGAATTTTTACGGAAGGATCCTGACGAAGCCATGGAATACCTAGATGAACTAGCTGAGAAAGCTCATACATGGACCGGACCTAGTGCCACTGAGAGTACTAATAGGTCACGACCCGCAAGTAATCCCACTAGCACAGGTATATATCACCTTAGGGAGGAGGATAGCTTTAGAGCAAAGGTAGAAGCCCTAACTAAAGAACTTGAGACCTTACGTGCTAGACACTCGAAATCTATACATAGTGCATCCCATGTTGAGTCCAGTGGTAATTGTTTTGTGTGTGGAGGAAGTGACCACCCTGTGCAAGAATGCGCTACTTATGCTGAGATGAGGGGACTTTATGAGGCACACTGTAATACTTTAGGTGTATATCAAAAGCCCCATACCCCTTACTCCGAGACCTATAACTCAGGGTGGGGAAATCACCCTAATTTCAGCTGGAAATCTAAAAACCAGCAACCTGCCCAATACAATAGAGCTTACACTGCACCCTCACATCAACCCGTATCATCTAGGAATTTCTTAGAAGACACTCTACATGCATTCATCGAGGCACAAAGTAAAACAAACCAAAAGTTTGAGACTGTGATTACTCAAATTGTTGAGGAAAACAAAGAAATGAAAAGTCATATGTCTAAACTGACCAATGCCTTAACTGTAGTAGAGCATGGAAAATTTCCTGCTCAAGCGCAACCAAATCCTAGGGGGCAACACATGGCACAAACTTCAGGACCACATGAGACCAATCTTAGGGAAGTGAATGCCATAACCACACGTTCAGGGAAAGTCTTAGAGCCAACTTCCAAACCTAGGGAAACAGAAAAAGAGTCTAGTGAATCGAATGAGAACAGCCCTAGTAAGGAGGTAGTGGAACATTCAGTGAGAGTACCTTTCCCTCAAGCTCTAAAGTCCACCTCGAAATCTGTTGGCCATCATAGCGAGATTTTAGAGCACCTAAAGCAAGTAAAGATCAATCTGCCTTTCTTGCATGTAATTTCACAGGTTCCTGCTTATGCTAAAGTCCTTAAGGATTTATGCACTGTCAAAAGAAAACATCATGTCAAGAAAACCGCTTTCTTAACTGAGCACGTGAGTGCCGTGATCGAGCAGAGGACCCCACCAAAATATAAGGATCCCGGTTGTCCTACTGTCTCTTGCATCATTGGGAACCATGAGATTGGACAAGCCCTTCTTGATCTAGGGGCTAGTGTCAATCTCATGCCTTATGAAATTTACTCGCAGCTAGGATTAGGTGAGATGAAGCCCACCTCTGTTGTCCTACAATTAGCTGATAGGTCCACTATTAAACCTAGGGGAGTAATTGAAGATGTCTTAGTTCAAATTGATAAATTTTACTACCCCGTTGATTTCTTGGTCGTGGATGTAAAAGCTAATGTGAGTGTTGCTTCTAAAATTCCTATCATTCTTGGTAGACCATTCCTTGCTACTGCTAATGCTTTGATTAATTGTAGAAATGGTCTCATGAAATTATCCTTTGGGAATATGACTCTAGAAGTCAACATTTTTCATATCACCAGACAACCAGAGGAAGATGATGAGTGTCAACAAACTCACATGATTGACACACTCACACAAGAGGTAGCCGATAATATGTTCCTTGGACCAGCACAAGAATTTCCAGAACCATATGGTTCGGACATCGTGGAGAGGACAGATCACGAGACAGGTAATAGTCCTTATTTTACATCACCAGTTTCTAACAAGAGGACTCTACCTTCTATGTTGCAGGCCCCCACTACAAATTTCAAGCCCTCTCCTAGTGACCCCACACATGTATTAGACGGAGGCAGAAGAGCTGCACCGATGGTTATGGCCAATGAGTTTAATGCACTGCAAGGAAACTTGGGATCGCCCTGGCTAGATGCGGGCTAAAAATGGGAACATTGGGTCGAGCCAACGACGATAAACAAAGGCGCTGCTTGGGAGGCAACCCATGGGAAGTTCATTTCATTTCTTTTTGTTTTTGCATTCATATTTTAGTTATTTTTGTTTTTTTTTCTTGTATTACCATCCCATTGAGAACTTTCAGGTTCACCTTTCTTCGTGCTTATGTTGACTCACATCCACCTCCAGGTGATATCTTTCCTTCCCTATTTAGTATTCATGTTTATGCATTGAGGACAATGCAATATTTAGTTGGGGGAGAGTTACTTTGGATTCTACCATGATTATCATGTACCCTTGTTGAATTTGTCATGATTGAGTTAATTTTTTTCTCTTAAGTCTCTGATTTGCTGCATGTTGTGCCCTTGAATGACAAAATATGCCACTAGGAGTTAATTTTGTTATGAAAGTCTAGATGTCAATACACTTGCTGAATTATTTTTATGCACACAAGCCTTGTGGTAAGATAGTTGTTTAACACATGTGGCTAGAGGAGTCTCTTGTTAAAGTTTCTTTATGTGAGAATTGGTGAGAATTGAGAGTCATATCACACTACAAACGGTGGTAAGCATCCATTGATCTTGTGAATTGGCAACTTTTGTGAGAATAATATTACATGGTCTGTGGTAAGATAGTGGATTACTTGGGATATGATAAAGGTCAATTTAGGATCAACATTTGAGCCTCTCAAACGTTTTCTTTGCAATAAATACAGCCCCTAGTCGCCACTTTGAGCCATATACACATGTATAACATTTCCCTTCTTGCACATACATTATCCATACTTTTCCATACCGAAGTATATGCTTATTTTCCCAATTCTTTTACTTCCAAGTGTGTAATAAGTATTAGATGCGATTTGTGAAGAATAGAAGCAAGAAGAATGATAAGAGTTGGGGTGGATTCAAAAAAAAAAAAAAAAAATCATTGAAGATGCTCTACTTGATTGACTTTGGAGTTTGAAATGTCGACAAATGGTACCTATTGAATGCTGTGATCAATTAGAAATGCTTGATAATGTGCTTGGTTGCATACTTGGAAGTGCTTTGAATCTTATACCTCTTAGCCTCATAAAACCCAACCTAAACTTCGTCCAACCTTTTGTATTGACCGTTTGGATCCCAAGTAGGCTGTGGTAAGAAGTTGATAGATTCCCAATTGAAAGTATGTCTATCACAGGATCAATGTTTGCTTATTACTTGTGCATGAATATTTAAGCCTCCATATTTGAGTGTATCTTATTCTCAGCTCCATAGAGAGAAATTCCGTACTGAACACTTTGATACCCGTGAGTTATAGAGCTGAATCTTTAACTCGAGATATACTTGATGTTGCATGTGTTAGGGTTAGCGGTAAGATGGTTATGGCTTGACACACACTTACACATTTGGCATGTCTTTTTGACATTTTGGTGATCATGACACTATTGATTTCTTTGTGGTGTTGAGTTTGAAAAGAGCATGCATTGTGGTAAATTAGAACTTGATAATTTGACTTGCGACGTTGACTAGTCTTTGCTTGTTTCGTTTTGCATTAAATTGCTAGGGACTAGCAATAAGCAAGTTGGGGGGTGTGATAATAGCACATTTGTTACGTTTTTCACCCTTTAATATTTTCATTTATATGATTATTTGACACCGAAATGCACTAAATGTTTCTATATCTTTGTTTAGGTGGCAAATGGGTGAAACAAGTGAAAAATGGAAGAAACAAGTGAAAAAAGATCAAAATAGAAGAAATCGAAAGTTAAAGGACCAAATTGCAAATACCAAAAGATGACTCGGCAAGGAAAATGAAGATATGAAGATTTGAGAGTGTTCGGCGTCAATTGGAGGAAGAAAGGAGTCAAAGGGGTGATATATAGCCAAGACATTCTCACACATCAACTTTCAAGCTGAAAAACTTTTGCACTGGTTTTTAGCCTCATCTTGAGACCGTTGTTTCACATGGTATAAGATCGAGTTGGAAGTTGACATCTGAATGAAAGTTGTAGCCCATCGAGTCAGGTTTCCAACGCACTTTGAATCACCTCAATCGGATATCGGGGAGAGAACGATATTGTCAAAATACTAAAGGCTGTCTGGCGGAAAAATATTATAACGAAGCGGTCGCTTAGAGTAATTCGGCAAGCGGTCGCCCACAACCCTACCGAGAATTCAAAGGCAAATATCATTGAACTAAGCTACCGCTTGAATTTACACTAAGCGGTAGCTTAGTGATTTTTTCGGCAGATCTGTTCTAATTTCGGAAATAACCTAAACACCTATGAAAACGCGTTTTGCTTGATTTTCTCGACCTAAATAGATCAAAAGACGTCCAAAAGCCATTATTCTTCATCTTGGAACAATTATTTTCACCTTGGGAACAAGAAAACTCCATGGAAGGCTAAAGAATTATGTGAAGCAAAGAAGGAACTCACTAGTTTTGGGGATTTCATGTCAATTGTTCAATTCCTTTGGTATTTATCTGATTTAAAACACTTGTAGATCTAGGGTTTCATTCTTATATGTATATGTGGAATTGGTTTAATGTTTACTCGATTTCTCATAGACTTAATCATGTTTCTTCTATCGTGGAATTAAACTAATCATTGAATTTCAATTTCATATAAGTTTATTGATGGATTTGTTGTGAATTTGGTTTAATTTGTATTAGGTTTTCATAGGATTAATCATGTTCTTCCTATTGAATAATCGAAATACTTATTGAATTTTCATTACTTGGATATTATTGGTGTGATTATTTACAATTTTATGCTATATGTATAGGGTTGATTTGTAATCTAACTCCAATAATTGCTTGCAAAAATTGTGAAAGGAAATTAGGATCAACAAGTACAATTGTGAATTACATTGATCTTAAACATCAAATCATCCGGTTAAAGTGCCGGGATGAAAGTCTTTAACTGAGTTAAAAAATTTGATAATTGACATTGAACGATCCAAACCGGGTGAGGGAATTCCGAGCTTCACTATCTTGCACTATTGAATTTTATCCTAAAATTTTGATATTGATCTAATCAACATTGATATCTTTAGACAATTTTAGGTGAACGAGCACCTATTTAGAAACTCCTTAATTTAATTTCCATCTCCCTGTGGATACGACACCCCAAAGCTACACTACAACACCGCGTAACACTTTGGGCGTAATCAGATTGAACAATCATTTATTGCACCCATCTATAGGAAAATTCTTGTTCGTTTATGATATTCTAGTGTGTTACAAGAATCAATGTGTGTATGTCAAAATGAGAAGTTGTGTGTTACTTAATGATATTTTATTATGTTGCATGGGATTGGCCAAGCATGAAGGGCAATTGGGGTGCATTGTTGGTGGTTTAAGGTATGAGTGTCTTTATTTCAATCATGAAGTCTGACATGCCCAAAAGGGGCGTCAAAATAAATTCCTTACTTTTCTAAAATGTGTCGTTCAAGTAGTAATTGATAAATAATGGTCATTCACGCAGAGGATTGTTTTCAATTACGTTAATTGCAACAAAGAAAATAAAAATGTGCACAAAGAAAATAGGGGGGGTTTGGTTGGTTAATTAAACTAAGGAAGCGAAAAATATAAAGACAAAGACTAAAATGATGAAAAACACAAAGTGATGGAAATGTGATCGAGGGGTACTTCTTCACCGCTAGAATGATTTTCCTTTCAATGCTCGCAAAAGATTTTCGTTCTCAAGATTAACAACAGTTCGAGAATAATCAAAAGCTCGATTACCTCAATCTCTTCTTATATATTAGTTGAATAAGATAAGTATCGTTACCCAACCCTTTTTATCAAACAACACAGGATAAGCTCGCTAGATTTAATTCAACAAAAGCATTACGACAAAGGAGACGAATTGAATTAAGCGCAAACTCGCAAGCTCGATTTACTAACTTAAGTGTTAATCCACCTACATTCAATTGAATAGCGATTACGTACTACCGTCAATTGAAATGCATTTATTACTAGGTTTTGGAATAAATAGCAATTACGGACTATAAATTCCAAAATAGCAAATATTGTAAACAACTCAATCATCTAGTTGGCCCGCTAACTAACCGAGAAGAACAATAAACACATAAACACAATGAATTAATCACATCAATCAAAATAACTTTAAAGCACAAATCGATAGAAAATCATCCTAGGGTTAGAAAATAACCTCCAATCACAAATTCATCTAACTATCCATAATGTATTGACAAATATCCAACAAAATATTAAAATATATGGAAGAAAAACGGATTAAAGGTAGAAGATCTTATTGATAGGGAGAAAGATGGATGAAATCTTCTATATCAATGTGGTCTTTTTCTTCATCAACCTCAAAATCGCCATTGTTTAAGGAGGAGGTAAGCTCCCAGATTTTTCTTAGTTTTTGATCGGCTCCCTCTCTTCTTTCTTGCCCTAGAAATGGCCCCCAAAATGTTGTATTTATAGTGTATAGAGGATAGGAGGCGGTTTGGAGTGAAAAATGGGCCGAAAAACGGGTCAAAATGCATTTTTCTCGCGCAGCCGGGAAGGTGGGGCCATGGCGCCCAGCAATCTGCAACTTTTATGTTTCCCGGGCGCCATGGCGCCGGGCTTGCTGAAATTCAACTCTTCTGCTGGTTTTGTACCTTTTTTCACCCCTTCAATTACACTTCTTCACTCAACAATTGGTAACTTTTGTAAGCCAAATATGAGATCAATTCATCTTCAATACATTTGGCTCCATTTCTCACATAAAATCCTCAAAATCTTCAATCAACCCGGGCTCAACCTATATGACAAAATAACAAAAATAAGTATAAAATTACAAAAGAAAACTCACAAAGACATAAGTTTAATGGTATAAATGAGTGCAAAACCCGCACTTATCAAAGTCCTTAAATGTTTTGGTTTGAATTCAGATGTGCATGATAAGTACTTGAGATTCATTGATCTTAATTCATAGAATTATTTATGGAAGGTTGGATGGGATATGTTAGAAACTAACGCGATATATTTTACTATGTCTACTACTTGTTACTCGTATTATGATATGGTGATTGGTTTTAATCCATCAACTTTGTTGGCTTTGATTCCTTTAACTATTGTTTTAAGTGGTAGCTTAGGTGAGGAACATCATACTTTCATTATTATATCCAAAAATTACAAAAGGACGAGGTCGAGACGTGCACTATTTGATCCATGCGATGGCGATTGGGTGTACATATGACGGAGGCGGATATGAAC
The DNA here is from genome assembly GCA_019395295.1 of Osmanthus fragrans. NCBI lineage: Eukaryota > Viridiplantae > Streptophyta > Magnoliopsida > Lamiales > Oleaceae > Osmanthus > Osmanthus fragrans. The sequence goes on from CM033353.1 coordinate 12,178,503, forward strand.
TCAAAGGAAGTCCAAATTACATCCTAGGGGAGACGGACCATACCATTCCATTGCTATGATCGAGACTGATAGCTATAGTTTGCTTCTGTTGGGTAAGTTTGTGAATGTTGACTTTTTCGACATTGCTAATGTTGCTTTGTTTGGTGCAGGTTCAGATTCGAGGTCGAATCCTTTCGAAGGGAGGAGGATGATGTGATCCGGGGTGTACAACATATCAATGAACATTGGGCGAACGTTGGGATGGGGCTAAAGTCGGGTTCAAGCCTTCACGGAGTCACTACAAACAACACAATTGATGGTTTGAGCCATGAAGCGCGCAAGGTTGAAGTTGACAAGCCAACGAACAACTTTCATGTTGGAGTCGAGGGTCGAAAGGCATTTGAGGACGTTCGAATTAAGGGGAGAAAAAAGAGACCAAAATTGGCCACTATGCAACCGCATGGTGGTCCAAGGCATGCGGCCGTATGCATATGGTGGAAAGCTTCCAGGACCGAAGAAGGCCTTCTATGTGACCGTATATAGAAAAAAACCAAAACAGAATCTTATTTTATTCGCGAGTTTCCTTATTTGATTAAAACTCTATTTTATTACCATATTTTTTTGCATATTTTGGACCCTATTCTTACCTTTTAGGGTTTACCATGTTTTCATATAACTAGGTTTTCTTTTCATTGTAAAAGTTAAACATTATTATTATTTGAGAGAATGAAATTCAAGAGGCAAACTTTGGCTTCAAATCCTTGTTCTTAATTGGGCAAATTATTGAACTTATCAAGAATCGATCTTGTGGCGTTCAATCCATTGGTTGAAGTTCTTAATATCGGATTCAAAAGGGGTCAACGTTTCGTTACGAATTGTTGGTTGTTTTTTATTCGTATTTCGAATCAAATCTACAAACCAAGATTAATTGGGTTTATTGTGTTCTTCATCAATCGACGTGGGTTTGGTAGTTCTAAGCTATCCGGATTCTCATCATAACTTAAGTGATAATCCACCTACATTCAATTGAAACACTACAACAAAAAAGCCCTTTTTCCAACACTTAAAATGCAACATTCAATCAATGAATGTTGCTAAAGGAGTCTATGGCAACATTCTAATAAGTGAATATTGCAATTGGTTAACTTTTTTGAGTTTTAGCAACATTCTTTAAAAAAATGTTGCCAATACTACTTTTCGCAATGTTCATCGTAACGTTCAGATCCATTTTCGCAACATTCAAATGAATGTTGCGAAAAGTCATCTTTTCGCAACGTGCGATGAACGTTGTGAAAAGTGAAAATTTTTGCAACGTGCGATGAACGTTGTGAAAAGTTCTCTTTGCAACGTTCATTTGAACGTTGCTAAAAGACCTCTTTCGCAACATTCGGATGAACGTTGCGAAAGGTCCAAATAAAAAAAATAAAAAACCTCATCAAAATCAAACCTGCCTTAATTTTTTCTTCTTTTCTTATCATCGCCTCTCACTCGTCTCTCACTCCTCCCCCTCTCACCGTGAATAATCAAAACTTAGTCGTAAATTAATTTATCCTCTCTTTCTCGCTCTCAATCTGTGCCATCTTTAATCTCTCCCTCTCCTTCAATCTCTATGCTCCTACGCCTTATAATCTTGAGGTTGTTGTTCAAATGATATCAATATTGGTCTCGAGCCCATTAATGAGTGAGGTCCTTGTCTCAAATTGCTTTTTGAATCATGTAGTTGGGGTGTTAAACTGTGGGTTCCTGAAATGTTAGATCCTCAGCTGGACAAGCACTTTACAGATTCATGGTCGAGACCTCATCAGGAAGAGTTATAGAAGTTGAACGAATTTAACTCTCTCTCTCTCTCACCTCCACCTTCCCATTCTGGAGTTCTCCATTTCCTGTGAGTGAAGGTAAATTCCTTTTTCATTAGATTAGATTGATTTTTTAAAGTTTTCATTTCTGATGCTTCCTTCGATTTTATGCGTCAGATAAATTTGGAATTTGAGGTGCTATGTTGATATTAGTGTTATCCTTTTTTTGTATTGATTGAAAGTTATGTTCGAATGAATAGTCTCAGGGTTTTATCATAAGATTTGAAATTAGTATAGTTTCCTATATCATCCAGTATTCAAGTATTCCAAAAAAAAAAATACAAATCGATTAATAGAGGGCAAGTATGTTATGCTACACTACTAGTTGCCAAATTTTATTTTTTTTAAGTACCAAATCGATTGATATTAATTTGTGTATATGTTGCTGGTTTTTGTTTGTCATGGGGACCATTGGGATGGGTCGTTCCAAGTGAAATTTTTCCACTGGAAATAAGGTCAGCAGCACAAAGTATTAATATAGCTACCAGTCTTCTCTTTACATTTGTCATTGCTCAAGGTTTTCTTGCTATGCTTTGTCAAATGAAGTCTGGAATTTTCTTCTTCTTCAAGGGATGGGTGGCATTCATGACTGGATTTATCTACTTTTTCCTGCCAAAATGCAAGAATATTCCGATTGAGAAAATGGAGAAAATCTGGGAGGAGCATACTTTCTGCCAAGGTGACTTGAAGTCTTGAATAATCTTGGTATGTGACTTGAAGTCTTGAATAATTTTTATGTTCAGCCTCTTCAAGCAATCAATCTAACTCCACCCTAATTTCTGTCATTTGTAAGAAATGCTTTTATTTTTTTGATTATCTGGTTGTATGTCCTCCCAGATATGAGAAGAGACGTCCAGGAGATTTTCAAGATGACCCTCATGACAAGCAAGTAACGATGTTTTTGGCTACACTCAGCAAGGAGATCCGACCGGTTTGCAAGAAATTTATGCAAGATGTAATGTCCTGTGGCCAGTTCTACTTGAATTTTAGAGGTCTACAATTTTACCATTATTCCAGCTTTCTGCAGGCGGTATCTAGTCAAGAATGCAGTTATTCAAGCACTGTATTCTTCCCTTCTCATGTGTTTTCTATCCTACTGACACAACATAATGCTTGATTTGAAAAGTTCTGATGGAAAGGGAAATAGGAGTCTTCTTGGAGTAAAGGCAGTGTACGATCAGTATTTTATGCACTTAGCGTGTTTTAGTCCACATCTCGGATCTTCTTTGTGTTTGAATTTTTAGTATGTTTGGAAGGGGAGTTATGGGATGAGGGTTTAGGAAAGCAGTTTCGTTCTGTAATTTTTAATCAGTTTCTTTCTAGTTTTTGCTGATTGATGGTGGAGTCTAGATGATCTGAGCAATAAAGTAGCTGCAAGGAGAATCAGATGGACCGGAACCTCGATTTGGGAGACGTTCATCCATCATTCATTTCGTTGTGGATACCCATTAGCTTCAAGCAGGCACCTAATATGCTTTACTGTGACATTTCTTCCTTTCAGCCTATGGAAATTTATGTGGATGACGAAGCCAAGTTGACCCTTCATGGTCCTGTACAGGTTTGTTTCTTAGCATTTGAAATGTCCTATTTGCTCTTCTAAATTCTGTTATTTTTTTTTACTTGACATCCATCTACTACAACACTACATCAAATTGACCGAGCTGGAGAAGAACCGGAAGCTGAATGACTTGTTGGATGCGTTGGACTTTAATCAAGTTGTCATCTTTGTCAAGAGCGTCAACAGAGCAGCGGAGCTTAATAAGTTGCTTGTGGAGTGTAATTTTCCATCTATTTGCATCCACTCTGGCATGTCTCAGGAAGAAAGGTTTGACCAGTTTAAATCATATCAATATTTATTTGGTAAAATGTATTGTGATTTTAAAACCAATTTTGGTTCCTTTATTTGTGGTATATAACAATGGCAAATTGGAGAGATAAAATCATGCCCAAATTTGGGGATGGCAATTAGCCCCACCAGATCTGCTCCCCACGGAGACCCTAAATAGGGTTGCGCCTTTAGGGCAGGGCGCGGGGCACGCAGACCCATGCCCCCTGCCACATTGCCATCCTGCCCAAATTGCATTAACAAGGTTTTAAAAAATTATGCTAGAGTAATTAATGGTTAGAAATTATTATGTTGTTTGTCTCTACTTTAAACCTTCAAATAGATGTATATGTAGAGATTTTTAAACTCAAATCTGGTTTGTTTCTTCATTAGTCGGATGGGCTACTTCATAAAGTAACATGTGATTTTTCTTGGCATCAATTTAAGCTACGAAGTGGTGCCCTGCACATTTTTTCAATTATTGCATAATAAATATGATTGACATCTCGGAATAGTGATCTTAATTTTCATGCAAGGACAAGTAAAGATTGGCCTTGTCCTGACTATTGTTAAATGCCACAATTGTTCATTTTTTCTCAATGGCTTGGTATTGTACAGATTGACATGCTACAAGGGTTTTAAGGAAGGGCATAAGATGATCCTTGTGGCAACAGATTTGCTTGGTAGAGGAATTGATATTGGAAGGGTTAACATTATTATCAACTATGACATGCCGGATTCTGCGGGCACTTATCCGCACAGGGTATTTTTTTAATTATTTCATTAATATCAGCTGTGTTTAGTATCACCAAGCAATCATTCCTTTATGTTCTTTTATTTTTATTATCGACTTGATAGGTGGGAAGAGCTGGAAGGTTTGGTCCCAAAGGTCTTGCAATCACATTTGTTTCATCTGCTTCGGACTCTGATGTTCTCAATCAGGCATGGGATTGATATATAGAGAGAGAGATTTTGCATTTATTTTAGCTGCTTTCATGTCCTGATTCCTGGATCCTCAATTTGTTGCAGGTCCAGGAGAGGTTTGAAGTGGATATAAAAGAGCTTCCTAAGCAGATTGATACATCAACATATAGTAAGATAGTTTATGACAGTGTTCTTAATGAAACGTGGTTTTCTCTTCTTCTTTTTTAGTTGGAAACTGGTTTACATTTTACCTGCTGCTCCCCATTTGTGTTGCAAGTGTTCAGATTACTCCTAGGACATTTAAATGATTTTTAGATAGTAGCAAATTTAAAGATGGCACGAGCTTATAGATTTCTAGGTAAGTTTAAAATCAGAATAAGATGAAAATTCTATATGTATAAATGTGTGTCTGAGAGGCTATAGATAGTCCTCCAGTTAAGACTAATCCTATTCTTGTTTGAGCAGACCTTTAAATTTCGCTTACCACATTCTAGTTTATTTATGGATAAGGCATATCTTTGCTTTAAGACACACAATATTGTCATTCATCAAGAATACAATGTTCATTTACACTATTCTTTGGCCTGATGCAGTGCCTGCTTAGTCCGATGACAAGGTCTTTCTGGCAGATGCAGATGCAGTTTGTCTTTTGGTTATTAAGCTCTTGCACTTGTATCTGTTGAATGTATGAACTAGTTCGTTGGAAGAAACTGAGACTCTACTCTTCTATGCTTAACAGTTTCAAGATTATTGTACACACCTAATGAATTACTAGGTATTGTCGCCGTAGCAGACAGATATTTGAGATTTTCAGATTTAATTGTGTTCTCTGTAAAAGATTCTACAGTAATGTCTCTGAATTTGTTCGAGGCTAGTTTTCTTGATTTTATTTACCTCGGCAGAGAGTTAACTTATCTTCTACTGGGAGTCCTATATTGTGCTATGATTGGATATTGCCTGGAGGCAAACAACAGAATCTTGGCATACGAGTACGCTACAATGGGTTCATTACATGATGTCTTACACGGTATGTCAATCTTAGGATATAGAAATTCTACATGATGTGAAAGCACGAGCTGATTATCAACCTTTTGTGTTGCAGGTAGGAAAGGGGTACAAGGGGCAGAACCTGGTCCAGTTCTCACCTGGAGTCAAAGAGTCAAAAGTAGGGAAGAGGTTGATTCACAGTCAAGTTTTGTTGGAAGACAAGTGTATCAACCTTTCGTCTTTGTAAAGGCTACTCAATTTGTGGAAGATAAGTGTATTCAATAGTTGGACTAACTATTCTTGTAATTTAGTTTTATTTTATCTTGATTTGAATTTTAAAAATTAAGGAATTAAATGAATATATTTGCAATTTTATTAGTTTTTACATTAAAATTTGAATGGTAACATTTTTTATTTTATTTTTTGAAATTAAACTTTAATATATTTAGTCCTCAAGAAAAAAATATAATATAACAATTTATATTTGTGTTGTCTAAATAATAATAATAAAAAAAAGATTTTTAGCAACGTTCATTAAACTATAATAATTGAACTAAAAACATTTATCGCAACGTTCAGTGAACGTTGCGAAAAACTTGCGAAAAAGGGCAACGGTAACGTTCGCTGAACGTTGCGAAAAAGACCTACAGCTACGTTCAGCGAACGTTGCCATTGCCCTTTTTCGCAACGTTCAGCGAACATTGCGAAAACGTTCCACTCTATGGCAACATCACAATCTGCAACGTGCGCCTGAACGCTGCAAAAACTCTTTGGCAACGTTTTTTGCACATTGCAAAAAGTTGTTTCTGGTGTAGTGAAAATTCTTCATAATCCATCAAAATGTAGTTGCTACTAAGTTTTGGTTAAATTAGCGATTACATACTAAAAATCCCAAAATAGCATATATTGTATCAACTCAATCATTTAGTTGTCATCCCAAACAATCAAGAATAACAATATCAACATTTAACACAATAGATTAAACACATCAATCGCATGAACTATATAGCACAATAAACATTAGAAAATCATTCTAGGGTTCCAAAATAACCCCCAATCACATTAACACTTAGCTAACCACAATGTATTGAAAAATAGCTAACAAAATACTACAACTAATGGAAGAAAACGAGATAAAGGAAGAGGAAAAGCTTATTGAAGGAGATGAAAATTTTTTCTTCAATGGAATCTTCTCCTTCATCTTCCTATTTCCACCATTTTCGAAGGAAGAGAGAGCTCCCAGATTTTCTTCATGTTTTGGTTGGCTCCTCCTCTATTTCTTGACCTAGAAATGGCCCCAAAATGTTCTATTAATATTGTCTTGAAGGTAGGAGGCGCGTTGGAGTTGAAATGGGCCGAAAAATAGTGCAAAAATCGGGTTTCTCGCATTATCGGATGACCGATTTTTTTTTCTTTTTCTTCTGGGCGCCATGGCGCCGGGCCTACTGAAATTATTTGTTTTGCACCATTTTTCATTACTTTCAAGCCACAATTCTTCCACCTCAAAGTGATAATTTTGCACCAAACTTTAGATAATTGTATCTTCAATACATTTGGCTTTTTTCTCGCATAAATTCCTTATAATCTTCAATCAACCCGGGTTCAACCTCTATGACAAAAATAACAAAAATAAGTAGAAATTTACAAAAGAAAACTCACAAAGACATAAGTTTAATTGTATAAATGAGTGCAAAACTCGCACTTATCACACCTCCAAACTTAAATATTTGTTAGTCCTCGAACAAAGCTTTAAAAACAAACACGCAAACACACAAATAAAAACTAAACAATAGTACTATAATAACAAAAACTTCAAAAGTTAGATAGCTTGCCGTTTTGCCTCAATTTTCACATATGCTAATAACTCATGAAATGCACACAAAAATGCTGCAACAAACATTTTTAAACTTATACCATGTTTGACTCGTATGTGTGTATGTGTGTATAGTCATTCCAATTCATCGCAATACACAAGTTGGTGGTGTTTCCGACCCTCAAAATGATCAAATTTTCCTATCTCGCTCGTGGGATTGCGTACTCCCCCAAACTTGATATTTTCACTGTAGCCCAAGGTGTCAAAAACATAAGGTTTCTCTCAATCACTCAATCTTTTCCTCTCAAGTTTGGTTGGATCGAACCGGAAAATTAGACCATCTAGTCATGTATTAATTCCCCATAAAAACTTTGAGTGCTCTAACTACAAACTTACGTTAGGGAAATCATGCATAACACCAATCATTCAAAAATAGCAACTAAGGAGCGTCCATTTTCAAAAGTAAATTAAATCGTTGCCACCACCGCCCATCAATACCGACCCTCTCCGAAATCTGCAAAATCGTTAAAATAACGGAATGAGCATTTCAGATGAATACTCAGTAGACTCATCGTCAATAATTAATTTACAGAATAATTGAGCACATAATTATGCAATATATATACTGTGATATCATCATCATCATCATTGGCTCATTTTCTTCAAAACCATAGGGTCTTTAAAATCATAGGGTATGGGTAGTCTCGTCTCATGCAATTAAGCACATAAGTTATGCATAACATTCTTATCTTATCTCATAAGAGACACTCGTCTCTTCTCATGCATTAAAGCATATAAGTTATGACAAGCATAACAACATCATATATCTCATATAATATATCCTCATCTCATACATTAAAGCATGTAAATCACGTAAATCCACATAATACATGCAATTATAATTTAAACTAATTAATGGGGACGAGTCTACCTCAATCTATCTCGAGTCACGTAAAAAGTGGAGCGGGGAGTAACCTCAAGCTCTTAATCGTTCGTACATTTCGTCTAAACCAAAATAGAAAATAAGTTTTGAATTAGTATTGCGAAATTTTTAAAGTTTTAAAATGATAAAATAAAGTTAGGGACTTAATTGGAATAAAGTGAAACTGAAAATAAGAATTTAAGGACTGAAATAAACTTTTGCAGGAACTAGGGACTAACTGTGAGGAAACAGAAACTTTAGGGACTGTTTTCTTTAAAACAGAAACTTTGGGACTGAAATAAATAACTTTTAAAACTTGAGGGACTAAAGGGTAAATTTTATAAAATTAAAATACATACAAAATTTATATCTCACTCTCTCTCTTTCTCTCTCATTCGTACAGGCGAGAAAGAGAGAGAGAGCAGCGACGGGAAAGGGCTTCGCCCCTTCCTTCGATTCGTCCGGCGATGCCAGCGCCACCGTTGCATGGTGGTGCCGGTGTGTGGGTGGAGGTGATGGGGTGGTTTTGGCATACGGGTCCAAGGCCAATGAGTTCGGGTTCGATTTTTCTAAGGTAAGTGTATGGGTTTGGCTTTTCTTGGTTCTTTGGGGTTGTTTGATATGGATTTTGGGTGAAGTAGTGGTGTTGGTTGCTCGATTTCTTGGTGGCAGTTTAGTGGTGGTGGTGTTCGAAATCGGGGTGACTGGAAGGTGGGCTGTGTGTTCTTGTGGTGGCGTTTTGGGGCTAAAGTAGTGTTGGTGAGTTGGTGTCTTAACTGTAGTGTTGGGCAGTGGCGGTTTTGGTGCAGTGAAGTCTGTGGGTTGGAGGTGGTAAGGCGTTGGTGGTATTGGGCTAAGGAGATGGTGGTTTTGATGCTAGAAATTGGTTTTCTAGCATCACACGTGAATCTCCAATGTTGTTGATGCTAGAAATTGATGTTCTAGCATCAATTGTAAGTTTCCAAAATTGAGGAAGATAATGGATTTTCTTATCAATTTTGGTTGGCTGCATGAGGTTGTGAGAGGTGGAAATGAGGGGTGAATAAAATAATAAATGTTTAGGTCACAAATCCCTATGAGCTTAAATGGGCCAGAAAATTGGGTTGTTAGGATTTTCAAATTGGGTTCAGGTGAAATTGGACATAAACATCCAAGACTTGGACTAATAAGTAATGGGACCTTAAATTTTTGCTTAAATTATTAAAATGATAAGAAATTCGATACTTTAAAATATTTGGGATTGAACTTGATTTGAATGGATTTAAATTGGTTTTATAACGGCTAGAGGAACATGCTTTCATTTTAAAATTCAGGGTTAAAACTTAGCGACATGTTTTTCAACATAATAATTTAAAATTCTCGGTCGCTACAACTTTACCCTCTCAAATTAATTTTGTTCTCGAAATTTAAACTTACTTGATCTATGATATCTGGATACTTAGCCAGAATCTCATCCTCCTTTTCCCAAGTAGCTTCATCACTATCTTGTCTACCCCATTGGACTTTGACTAAATGAATCTCTTTGTTTCTTAAGACAGGGACTTTTCTCTCCACAATACACTTAGGTGCCTCCTCATAAGACAGATTCCTCTAAATGGAAATAGTATGAAAATTTACCACATGACTCAGGTCGTGGATATATTTCCTCACTAAAGAAACGTGAAAAACATTGTGTACGGCCGAGAGTTCGGGTGGTAACGCCAAATGATAAGCCACGTTACCTACTTTTCTAAGATTTCAAATGGTATGATAAAACGAGGTCTTAGCTTCTCTCTCTTACCGAAACGGATAGTACCCTTCATAGGAGCTACTTTTAAGAATACTTTTTCTCCAATCTCAAACTCCAAGTCTTTTCTCCTTTGATCGACATAGCTTTTCTGTCTATCTTGGGCGGCTTTGATCTGTAGTATGATCTTCTCAATAGCCTCAACTGTCCTCTCAATCAATTCTGGACCTAAAATTCTTCTCTCGCCTACTTCATCCCAATAGACCAGTGATCGACAACGTCGCCCATATAGTGCCTCATATGGTGCCATACCAATAGTAGCCTGAAAACTATTATTGTAGGCAAACTTCACTAATGGAAGATGAGTCTCCCAACTACCACTCAAGTCTAGCACACAAGCTCTAAGCATATCTTCCAGTATCTGAATAGTGCGTTCAGACTGTCCATCTGTTTGGGGATGGTAAGCTGTACTAAAATTTAATTTAGTACCCATTGCAACATGTAAACTCTTCCAAAATCTTGAAGTAAGTCTCAGATCTCTATCGGAGACAATGGAAGCTGGTAATCTATGAAGTCGAACGATCTCTCTAACATAAAATTGGGCTAATTGATCCATATTGAGAGTCATTCTGATTGGTAGAAAATGAGCTGACTTCGTAAGTCGGTCTACAATAACCCAAATAGCGTCATGATCTCTTACTGATTTTGGTAACCCTGTCACAAAATCCATGGAAATTTTCTCTCATTTCCATTCTGGTATATCCAACGGATTTAACAACTCTGATGGTCTCTGATGCTCAGCCTTGACCTGCTGACATGTCATGCATCGAGAGACAAACTTTGCAATGCATCCCTTCATGTTTCTCCACCAAAGCTGATAACTGTCCAGCATTCTTTTTGCTCAAAGCGTCTGCAACTTTATTTGCTTCACCCGGGTGGTAAAGAATGGTGCAGTCATAATCTTTTACTAGCTCTAGCCATCATCATTGTCTCATGTTCAGTTCATTCTGAGTGAAGAAATACTTGAGACTCTTGTGATCAGTGTAGATTTCTCATTTACTCCCATACAGATAGTGTCGCCAAATCTTAAGAGCGTGCACAACAGCGAGCTCTAAATCATGCGTCGGGTAAATCTTTTCATGTGGCTTCAACTATCTTGAGGCATATGCTATCACTTTGCCATTCTACATCAAAACACAACCTAAACCATGTTTGGATGCATCGCTGTAAATAACGAAACCATCAGACCCGTCTGGTATAGTCAGCACTGGTGCTGAGACAAGTCTATTCTTAAGTTCCTAAAAGCTTTGTTCACATGTTTCTGTCCACTAAAACTTAGCTCCCTTCCTGGTCAACTGAGTCATAGGACCTACCATTTTAGAGAAACCCTCTATGAATCGTCGATAATATCCAGCTAATCCAAGAAAGCTTCTCACATCTCCAACATTTGCAGGTGTTGGCCAATTCGTTACAGTTTCAACTTTAGAAGGATCAACCTCGATGCCTTTAGTTGTAACAATGTGACCCAAGAAACCTATTCGCTCAAGCCAAAATTCACATTTCTTGAATTTGGCGTACGACTTTTCTGCTCTCAGTATTTCTAACACAATCCTCAAATGTTCTTCATGTTGTGCAGAATTTCTGGAGTAGATCAGTATGTCATCGATAAAAACAATAATGAATTTATCAAGATACTGATGGAAAACTCTGTTCATCAAGTCCATAAATATTGCAGGTGCGTTCGTGACGCCGAAAGGCATTACTGTGAACTCATAATGCCCATATCGTGTCCTGAACGCTGTCTTTGGTACGTCAGTTAGCAAAACTTTAGCTGATGGTAACCAGATCTCAAATCAATCTTGGAGAAGATAGTTGAACCTTTCAATTGATCGAACAAGTCTTCGATCCTGGGAAGGGGATACTTATTCTTTATCGTCAACTTGTTAAGTTCTCGATAGTTGATGCACATCATCATGCTTTCATCCTTCATCTTTACAAATAGAACAGGTGCTCCCATGGAGATACACTTGGCCTGATGAAACCCTTCTCTAGCAATTCCTCCAACTACACCTTCAGTTCTTGCAACTCTTTTGGCGCCATACGGTATGGAGCTTTAGAAACAGGGGCAGCTCTTGGTACCAAATCAATGGAAAATTCCACTTGCCTATCCGGTGGAATACCGGGTAGATCGTCTGAAAAAACATCACTGTACTCGCATACTACTGGCACTGAATCCAGAGTAATCTCCTCTACGGGTTTGTCTTGAAGACTAACCACATAGCCATGACAATCATCATTGGCTAATAGCTTCTCCGCTTGTAAAGCTGAGATAAGGTGAGGAAGTACTTTGATCTTCGTCCCGTAAAACGTGAATACTTCTTCACCATCATTGTGAAAAATAACCTCTTTCTCGTGGCACATAATTGCGGCACGGTTGGTGCTGAGCCAATCCATACCCAGAATAATATCGAAATCTTTCATTCGGATAATATTCAAATTTGTCTTCGAAACTTGGCCATCAAAATCTATTTGTATTGCTTTGACTATCTTATTGGTATCGATAGTTCCTCCTGACGGTAAAACTAACCTCGAGAGTACTACTAGTTCTTCTCCTATTAAGTTCAGTATTTCTAAACATGTTTCAGTTATAAATGAATGCGTGGCTCCCGAGTCTATTATAACATATACGGGGATACCAGAAATAGATAGTATACCTGTTATCAATAGATAGTATACCTGTTATCATATTATCATGCTCAAAATGGGAAAGGGAATACAGTATGGAGAATAATTAAGACATGCACAAGAATACCAGAATAACTAGTATACCTACAATCACGTCAGAATCCTCAGCTGCATCCATAGCAAATACTGTTGCTTTCCCTTTTCTGTTTTGGTTCGGGTTCGTCTTCTGATTGGAACCCTTGGCGGACGGGGCACGACAATCTGATGCAAAGTGACCCGGCTGGCCACACTTGTAGCAGACACCCTTTTCCAAAAAGACATTCTCCTTTATGCAACCTCTGACATTTAGGGCATGGTGGAGTAAAACTGGTTATCTATCTCCTTGTTAGTCTTGGATTCAGCTTCTTGGTAAATGCTTGATTCCGGTTCTGATTCTGATTGCGATTTGGACCTTGCCACTTTCTCTTTCCCTGATACCTCTACTCGTTATGATTGCCTTTGTTCCCAACTCTCACACCGGCATAGGCTACTGCTTAAGCCTTCTTCACAACATCCCCGTAAGTTGGCAGTTCATGTGAACTGACAATCTGTCGGACATCAAAGCGTAAACCCCTCTCAAAACGCCGTGCCTTCTTGAACTCAGTCTCCACCAAATGTGGAGCATAACGTGACAGTTCCTCGAACTTCCTCTCATATTCAGTTATATCCATTTCACCCTCTACCAAACGCAGAAACTCAGACTCCTTGTGATCCTTGAGGACTTGTGGGAAAAAATTATCCCTGATCTCAGCCTTAAATTCGTTCCAAGTCAGAGCTGCTAGCTGCTCTTCACTCTTTGTCCATGATGTAGATTCCCACCAAAAACTAGCTCTTCCGATTAACATAAACTCTACACAGATTACCTTTTTATCCTCGGGGCAGGATATGTGCCTGAAGATCTTCTCGTTGGCCTGGAGCCATTCTTCCACTGCTAGTGGACCATCTCCGTCATCAAACATAGGTGGGCGGTATCTCCCGAACTATTCTATCACTGGTACTATGAAGTTAACCGATTGTGGAGCTTGTCTCATCTCTTGCACCGCGTTAAGTAATTTCCTGATGACGTTGCCTTAAGTTGGTGGTGCCATAACCTTCATAAAATTTAAAAGTAGTTCGTAAAGGTTGAATTAAGTGTACCAACAACGTAGACGATAGAAGATAACTCTAAAAATGGAAATTGGAAACCAAGCATCATTTCATTTAAAACTCGACTTCTTTTAATGAAGATACATGAGTAGGAAGGCATGTATGCCGAACATTTTTTTTTTACAATAAAATGTCGAGCTTACTCTAATTTTTATCTCTCTATTCTCATTCGGTTACACATGATTCAGCGTTCGAGAACTCTCCTAGCGCTGGATCAATGTCTTCCTCAGGTTCTTTTCTTCTAGGTCTCCTTCGGGTTCCTCATCGGGAACTAACCCATCTCCTCGCCTAGGTTCGGGCTTGAGCATTGGCTCATGTTTTGGCTCCCCTTCGGGTGCAACCCCAAAGCGGTACTCAAAGTACATGGGCCAATATTCCACAAATCTCGTGCAGAAGGTGTCATACTCCATTTCCACATTAGGAGACACTAGAGCATCTACATATGTGCTATGAGCTCCTTCCGCATAGTCACGTCGAAAAGTCAAGAGTAAGTGATGGATCGACCGGCGATTACTGGTTACGTAGCCATGTTGTATGGCCCGCTCACGTACGACATTCAACTGCTCTATATGTTGGGCAATTGTCCAATCAAGTTCAGGCCTGAAGCGGTCATAATCTCTAATGGCTTGTTTTGCGTCACTGAGTACATTTCTACGAATGGGTGTCATGTCCTAAATCAATTATGCAAAGTGCAATTATGCGGAGCTATTCATATCTCCTAGTTAAAATTACGAGTACGTAAAAATAAAATAAAAACTCTTTCAAATTATGCTCGAACTTGTCTTTCTTTCTTTCTAATTCGGATACACTTTCTTTCTCTTCCTTCTAAGTCTCATAAATCATTACAATAGGTATCCGAAGTAAAATGATGTTTAAACTTCAAAAGAAAATTTCTCTACCTTCGGAGTCGGCAGATCAAATGATGGTAGTGGCAACTTTCATTAATGATAATTAAACAATGTAGAATGTCTCTTTGAATTTTTTTTTGAAATGTTCCAGTCTACAGAAACGCAGACTGGCTCTGATACCAAGCTGTAACGCTCCGAGTTCCGCGAACCCGGAGTGCCGCGTCATTATCTTTTGCCCTAAATTACTAAAAGTTTGGCGGAAATAACTAACTTTTAAACATCACATTTATAATTGTGAACTTTAACGGCAATAAAACTCATTTGAATTAACTTTAAAAAATTGATTAAACCTTAAATCTCAAATTTTTGAAATAAATGAAATGACAAAGTACGTTAATAATGTTCAAATAAGTAAAAATTCAAAAGTAAATTAAATCGTTGCCACCACCACCCATCAATACCGACCCTCTCCGAAATCTTCAAAATCGTTAAAATAACGGAATGAGCATTCAGATGAATACTCAGTAGACTCATCGTCAATAATTAATTTACAGAATAATTGAGCACATAATTATGCAATAAATATACCGTGATATCATCATCATCGTCATTGGCTCATTTTCTTGAAAAATCATAGACTCTTTAAAATCATAGGGTATGGATAGTCTCGTCTCATGCATTTAAGCACATAAGTTATGCATAACATTCTCATCTTATCTCATAAGAGATACTCGTCTCCTCTCATGCATTAAAGCATATAAGTTATGACAAGCATAACAACATCATATATCTCATATAACATATTCTCATCTCATGCATTAAAGCATATAAATTACGTAAATCCACATAATACCTACAATTATAATTTAAACTAATTAATGGGGGCGAGTCTACCTCAATTTATCTCGAGTCACATAAAAAGTGGAGTGGGGAGTAACCTCAAGCTCTTAATCGTTCGTACGTTTCGTCTAAACCAAAATAGAAAATAAGTTTTGAATTAGTATTTTGAAATTTTTAAAGTTTTAAAATAATAAAATAAAGTTAGGGACTTAATTGGAATAAAGTGAAACTGAAAATAAGAATTGAAGGACTGAAATAAACTTTTGCAGCAACTAGGGACTAACTGTGAGGAAACATAAACTTTAGGGACTGTTTTCTTTAAAACAGAAACTTTGGGACTGAAATAAACAACTTTTAAAACTTGGGGGACTAAAGGGTAAATTTTATAAAATTAAAATACATACAAAATATATATCTCACTCTCTCTCTCTCTCTCTCATTCGTACAGGCGAGAGAGAGAGAGCAGCGACGGGAAAGGACTTCGCCCCTTCCTTCGATTCATCCGACGATGCTAGCGCCACCACTGTGTGGTGGTGCCGGTGTGTGGGTGGAGGTGATGGGGTGGTTTTGGCGTACGGGTTGAAAGCTAATGAGTTCGGGTTTGATTTTCCTGAGGCAAGTGTATGGGTGGTTTTTCTTGGTTCTTTGGGTTTGTTTGATATGGATTTTGGGTGAAGTAGTGGTGTTGGTTGCTCGATTTCTTGGTGGCAGTTGACTGGTTGTGGTTTTCGCAGTTTAGTGGTGGTGGTATTCGAAATCGGGGTGACTGGAAGGTGGGCTGTGTGTTCTTGTGGTGGCGTTTTGGGGCTAAAGTGGTTTTGGTGAGTTGGTGTCTTGACTATGGTGTTGGGTAGTGGCGGTTTTGGTGCAATGAAGTCTGTGGGTTGGAGGTGGTGAGGCGTTGGTGGTGTTGAGCTAAGGAGATGGTAGTGTTGATGCTAAAAATTGGTTTTCTAGCATCACACGTGAATCTCCAATGTTGTTGATGCTAGAAATTGGTGTTCTGGCATCAATTGTGAGTTTCTAAAATTGAGGAAGATGATGGATTTTCTTACCAATTTTGGTTGGCTACGTGAGGTTGTGAGGGGTGGAAGTGAGGGGTGAATAAAATAGTAAATTTTTAGGGCACAAATCCAAATGAGCTTAAATGGGCCAGAAAATTGGGCTGCAGGGATTTTCAAATTGGGTTCAAGTGAAATTAGACCTAAGCATCCAAGACTTGGACCAATAAGTAATTGGACCTTAAATTTTTGCTTAAATTATTAAAATGATAAGAAATTCGATACTTTAAAATATTCGGGATTGAACTTGATTTGAATGGACTTAAATTGGTTTTTATAACGGTTAGACGAATACGCTTTCATTTTAAAATTCGGGGTTAAAACTTAGCGACATGTTTTTCAAGAAAATAATTTAAAATTCTCGGTCGCTACATTTTTCATTGGTAGATCGTCTCCCACGCATTGGAAATGCATAGGGCCAGATTACTTAATGCTGACTCACTCTCCTTAAGGTAGGCAACTTTTTCCTCCATAATCTTTTTTCTTTCTTTTCGGTTGGGATAGAAACATCTAACTTTCATTTAAAGTTCAAGAGCACTCCACAATATCAATCATTTGAGCAAGGAATTAATACACTTCTAAACAATTTCCTTCACCGGCTCAATCACCCCTAAACTTATCCTTTTATAGGTGGAGCGATCCAAGAATTTTCATTAACATGGTCATTTAAATCCTCAAACAACCTCAAGTGCCACCAACAAGTGCGTATGATGAATTTCATAACTTAAGTGCTCCATAGAGTGTCAAACATGGGATAAGTGGATGAAATTAACAGCATATAGCATTCATGTCCACATTCCACAAACTAAAGCAATGTAACAACTAAAAGCAAAACCGACAAGGCTATCCAACCAAACAAGCATAAATCATCACACACAAATTTAATTTGTACATAGCCCTTTAAGAATAAAACAAGAGAGAGTAAGGGCAAGGGGTTCAAGTACTTCCCTAAGTTGGTTGTAGAGTATTGTGAGGTTCCTTGCAACTATCTCGGGTAGTTTCTTCCCATCTCGCAAATCCACATACTTTAAGTGCTCGGGAAAAAGTATGAATTCAAAAGTAGGAGCCTGCATCACCAAAGGTAAAAATTTCTCATTAGATATCGGAATAATAATATAGGAGAGATCGTACCTTGGTGAATCGCTCGATAATGGCTCAAGTGATGTCACGGTTTCCATAAAACTCTCACATGCCACGCTCTCCTCTTATGTTGGTTTCTCAACATGATTTTCCATCTCTAGACTTTACTCACTTCTTAGTGTCTCAACACTAATATTTTCATTCGGGTTGATTTCTTGAGAAGAAAGTTGTTCCAATCTTTGAGCCTCTAAATTATCCATCGTCCTAGCCAATTGACTCACTTGTGTCTCCATATTCTTGATCAAAGGCCTTGTCTCCTGTTGAAATGTCTCTTGTTGAAATTGCATAGTCGCTTGTTGAAATTGCATATTGTTTGAGGCCAAAGACTTAATCATTTCTTCAAGGGACATATTTAAGCTTTGAGGTGGAGCTTGTTGACTGCTCGAAGCCAAGGACTCAACCATTTTCTCTAGAGACATACTAGAACTTGGAGTTTGAATTTGTTGACTAGGTTGGAAGTTTTGTGGTTGATCTTGTTGATAGAAACCATGTGGAGGATCAAATTGTGCTTGTGGAGTTGTGAAGTAATTTCCTTCATAAGAGAGACTATGATGATCACCAAGATTATATGTCTAGGAATTTGGATCATACTCATGTCTCTATTGCATTTGATATCCCCCAATGACATTCGCTTGTTCAAAGATCCTTCTTTGTTGAAGTGTCGGACATAAATGAGTAGGGTGTCCCGCATATGAACAAATCCAGCACACTTCTTGTTGTTGAATTTCTTGAAGAGCCACTTGTTGTGTTAGAAATATGAGATCGGACAATTGTCGTTCAATTCGAGAAGTTGCTCTCATCTCACTCCCTTGTCCAACCAATCTCTTCTCTTGCTCCTAGGTTGTGGTGTGTGTTGTATACTTTCGCTCAATCACAACCTAAGTCACAAAGAAGAAACACAAAAATAAAGACAATAAAAAAAAAGAAAATATTGCAATTAACAAAATTGAAAGAACAATCTCTGGCGACACGGCGCCAAAATTGATAAGCTCCAAAAGGAGTATCAAAATATTTCCTTACTTTTGTGAAATTTATCGTTCAAGTAGTAATGTGGTAAATAAGGGTCATTTTCGCAGAGGATTATTTTCAATTACGTCAATTGCAAGGAAAGAAAGTAAAATACACAAATAAGAAATGGGAGGGGAGTTGGTTGGATTAAACTAAAGAAAAAATTAAAAAATTGAAAATAGCAAAGAACTAAAATGAAAAAGAGCACAAAGAAACGAAAATGTGATCGAGGGGTATTCTTCACCGCTAGAATGATTTTTCAATCCAATTTTACAAAAGTTTTTCGTTCAAATGATTAACAACAATTCGAAAATAATCACAAACTCGACTACCTCAAACTCTCCTTAGATTTTAGTTGAATAAAATAAGCTATTTACCCAACTTTAATCATCAAACAACCTAGAATAAGATCGCTAGATTAAATTTAACGAAAGCATTCACACAAGATAGTCGAATTGAATTAAGCACAAACACGCAAGCTCAGTTTGCTAATTTAAGTGATAATCCACCTACATTCTACTGAAAATTCCTCATAATCCATCAAAATGTAGTTGCTACTAGGTTTTGGTTAAATTAGCGACTACCTACTAAAAATCCCAAAATAGCATATATTGTATCAACCCAATCATTTAGTTGTCATCCCAAACAATCAATAATAACAATATCAACATTTAACACAATAGATTAAACACATTAATCACATGAACTATGTAGCACAATAGACATTAGAAAATCATTCTAGGGTTCCAAAATAACCCT
Organism: Osmanthus fragrans; assembly: GCA_019395295.1. Taxonomy (NCBI): domain Eukaryota; kingdom Viridiplantae; phylum Streptophyta; class Magnoliopsida; order Lamiales; family Oleaceae; genus Osmanthus; species Osmanthus fragrans. Next base: position 12,198,061 of record CM033353.1, read on the forward strand.
CAATCACATTAACACTTAGCTAACCATAATGTATTGAAAAATAGCTAACAAAATACTACAACTAATGGGAGAAAACGAGATTAAGGAAGAGGAAAAGCTTATTGAAGGAGATGAAAGCTTCTTCTTTAATGGAATCTTCTCATTCATCTTCCCATTTCCACCATTTTCGTAAGAGGAAAGAGCTCCCAGATTTTCTTCATGTTTTGGTTGGCTTCTCCTCTCTTTCTTGACCTAGAAATGGCTCCAAAATGTTCTATTTATATTGTCTTGAAGGTAGGAGGAGAGTTGAAGTTGAAATGGGCCGAAAAAAGGTGCAAAAATCGGGTTTCTCGCATTACCGGGTGGCCGATTTTTATTTTTTTTCTTTTTCTTTTGGACGCCATAACGCCGAACCTGCTGAAATTATTTGTTTTGCACCATTTTGCATCACTTTTAAGCCATAATTCTTCCACCTCAAAGTGATAATCTTGCACCAAATTTTGGATAATTGTATCTTTAATACATTTGACTCTTTTCTCGCATAAATTCCTTATAATCTTCAATCAACCCGGGTTCAACCTATATGACAAAAATAACAAAAATAAGTAGAAACTTACAAAAGAAAATTCACAAAGATATAAGTTTAATGATATAAATGAGTGCAAAACCCGCACTTATCATATATTAATATGTTCTAATAGTAAAGAAGAACATATGAATCATTTAATACAATTCATAAATGAATGTAAAAAAGAAGGAATTGTTATTTCTAAAAAGAAATTTATAATAGAAAAACAAGAAATTAATTTTCTTGGATTATCAATAGATTAAACAGGAATAAAATTACAGTATCATAAAATGAGGACAAAATGAAATTTTTTTGATGAAATAATGAGCATAAAACGGGGACAAAATGTCGTTTACACTGTAAAATAATTTAGCCACTGTTTGACAACAATTATTTGAGAAAAATAATATTTTGAATAATAATTTTTAAGAGAATGTGTGTCTAAAATGTAGAGAAAAAATTTGAATTTACGTTTAAAATATTTTATTGTGTGAATGTGTGATTGAAAATAAGTAGGTAAAAAAAGACAAATAGGGCTCAGGTCTGGATGAGGGTTGTAATTTGAACTAATAAGGTCAGAATAACATAGTACTTCAATGCAGAAAACAATAGATATCGCGAGAGAGAAAAGATAAGATATTGCTTGGTAAAGGAGATTTATCCTAAGATATTTGCCTTTTCGTTGTTTCTACTGTCGTGTTGTGTCTATTGGTCCGAATGTTGGAAGCATGGAGGCAAAAAGCAAAGGCCAAGATTGGCGGCACAATAATTTCCAAAATCAACCTTAGCCTTGGTTAAAACCCATATAATTTCTCTCTCTCACATACGCTCTACTCTGATAAAGAAAAAAGACCTAAGAACTGAGAAATACGTCTTGCAAAAGTTGACCGTAAAGGGATATGGAAAAACGGTGTTAAAGGCGGCGGCGGTTCAGTGGTTGCTAAAAATTTACAGCCTTTTAACCTTTTTTCTCCTTCTGACACCCGTAGCACCGCCTTCAAATCCACAGGTAATTCCTTTCCTTTGTTTTTGCTGTGTGTGTAGAGCAAAATATGATTTTGTTTTTTGGTGTAGGCCCAGGTGGGAATGAGATGGCTGCAAGCGGTGGGTTTCCTTTTACATCTGCTCAAAGAAAGGAGCTTGATAGACAAGCTATGATTTATAAGTACATGATGGCCTCCATGCCTGTACCTGCTGATCTTCTCTTTCCTACCGCATCAAACCCTTCAATTTCCTGTAAATTGGCTCTTGGATGTTTTGTTCTTTTACACTTGATTTGATTTGGTTTTTTTTTTTCTTAATTTCCAGATTTTTCTTGATTTTGGCGTTTGATTGCAGTGACTGATGGAGATCCTCATCTTGAAAGGTGCAAAAGAACAGATGGCAAGAAATGGAGGTGCTCAAGAGATGTGGTGCCCCATCATAAGTACTGTGAGCGCCACCTGCAGAAAAGCCGTCCCCGTTCAAGAAAGCCTGTGGAACTCAAGAACAATGGCAATAACAAGAAGAAAAGCCCTCTTTTTTATAATCCTAAAACTGTTATAAGTACTATTTCTACATCCTCTAGTCAGAAATCTGAGAGGTTGGTTTTTGTCTAATTGCACTTGTTTGTGTTGAATTATTGATTTCTTTTCCTGTTTGGTTGTTTACTGATTTTGGATAATGATTGAAGGGGTTCGGAGTTGATGGAAGGTGGGATGGCTGCAGGGCAACAATGGCAGCATTTGGTGGACGCTAGCGTTGGATTTGGGGATGAGGGCTCGATTTATAGTTCTATTGCTTCTGTTTTTCATCGAGATTATGTACAACAGCAGCCATTGAATATGTTTACTTACACAAATTTTCCAGCTTCCGAAGATGTTTTTAAGTGCAGTAGTGGTGGTGAATCCAACGTTGGAGCATTTTTTAATCCTGATTTGGTGTTTTTGGACAAACAGCCACAGAGTGAGACCTCAAGAGGGTATATTGATGCCTGGTCTAATGATTATTTCAACAACAACAATGAGAATGGCAATTTTGAATCCTCTGCACAAGGGAACCTCTCGGCTTGTTCACTCGATCTATCAATGGTTATGGCTGCTGGAAACGTCTTGGATGAAGAAATGAGAAAGAATCGAGTGGTGTATGGTGTTGATGATTCTGATGGCCATTCAAGATTGTTAAGCCCTGTTTCTTGGACGCGTTTTGCCCAGGGTGGACCGCTTGCTGAGGCTTTACGACCTGGATTTGTTGCTGGAGGTGGAGGAGGAGGCTCAAATCCAGCTTCTCCCCATGATTCAATAAGCAACCCCAGCAACTAATGTTTCGTCGCCATTTGGTGTTCTTCATTGGACATTGTTTTCGCAGTCTGATATCAGTGTTTGCAATAGCCCAACAACTCTTGCAGCAGCTCCAACAGCTACACTGGAAGGTTTTGCATTCCAGCATCTCAGTTAGGCTGATAAGAAGAGAAGCCAACAAAATGTCTTGATTTTGGGCATTTTGATCTTTTTAATGATCTATTATTGCATTTTTTTTTTACTTGGTTTGAGAATTCGATTGCTCCGATGAATTTAGCTATCAGAATTGAATGAATGCATAGTGTAGAGGAGTTGTTTACTGTTTTAAATTAATCAAATTTAGGTCACTTATGAATGATCTCTAGACTTTAATAATCCCTTCTTCAGTACTGTACTGAGTGCACTAAGAATATAGGATCCTATGAGCCACTTTGCCAAATGTTTTTGCCTTACTTGATAGCAGATAATTGAATGTAAAAGTTGACTTTTTTTAAACAATTCAATGATAGAATGTCATGTGCCATTTTGTCAAGGAAAATGGCAATATAGCATGATTCAAGAATATATTATGTTGGCCTGATTTCAAGACCGGACTACAAACAAATAGTTCATATGTCCCTATGCATCATATTAATGTTTTGTCTTCGTTGTTTTCCCATTAAAAGAAAAAATGACCATGCGCACAAATGAATCATCTTAGAATAGGGCCAAGCGATCAAAATATGTAAAGTTTGTTAGATGACGAAACATTAGACCTGCAAGTGAGTTCATAAGCACGCTCTTAGATACATATGCTTGTCTAATTCCCATTTTGTGAATAATATCACCGGTGGATGGTGCTAAAAATGTATCAAATTAATGCACAGATTTGGCTTGATAGGCTTAAAGTGTTGACTTATCTCATATATTTTTTTAACTGAATACTCAATACAAACCACGGTGATACCAATGGGATGATGCAGTATTGCCACAGAAGAAATGCTGGTTTCAACTTACATCAACTTTTGTGAAGGGTCCACCAATACAAAGGGGACTGACAGCTATCCCAACAATGCTAAAAAGGGATAGAAAGCCACTTAGGACTTTGTACTTACCATTTTAAGTTAAATTTTCTTTAAATAATTAGTCATTGTAAACTTGAGATTACTGGAGGCAATAAATGACTGTAACTAATTGTCGCCCAGTTGATTCTCAATTCTCCATAAATCATTTGTGCCACTGTCAACACAACAGATATCCAGGAAAAGGAGACAATAGAGAAGTCCATAAAAATTGACTCGGCATGGAAAAATTGTGATTTTGTGAAAAAAATTTTAAACTTAAAAGTCAGAAGAATGGAACAGTATTCGTACATCTAGGCACTGCTCAAGTTCAACAAGATGTAAAACATAATTACCTGACTTTACAAGCTAAAACGACGACCATAAATATCCCTTGTAGGTGACAAAGACCAAGCTGGGATGCAACCAAGAAAAACTAAAAATGTAAATGACACAAAGTACCTTAAAAAGGACCACGTACTAATATTAACGTGAGAGAAGTGGCTTGAAATAAATAAATAATGCTAACTTAGAGTTGACTTCATTCGCAGTCGAGCTGGAAAGCCTCTGTTTCAGACCATAGTTATGTACAATAAATAGTTCTAGACACGTCTCATCCGAATCTCACATTAGCTGCCACAGCAGAGAAACCTAACATTAGTTTGCTAATCTTTAGCTGATTTAAGTCTAACATGTGTCCAAGTAAATAAAGATAGTAATGAACTCCTCAACCTTGGAAAGAAGGTTGAATTAACAGGTACAATTGCTGTTCCGAAAGGCAGCACTCTATTTCTCAACCTTGGAAAGAAGTTCGAATTAACAGGTGCAATTTTAGTTTCGAACACATTCTATTCTACCAATAAACATGTAATACACCAGAGTAACCGTATGACTCTGATTCACATTGACACATGCTGCAGCAGAAAAGCAGATGGACGTTCTTGTGTGGCAAATTGACCAATTTCGATAAGATAATAAAACTTCAAATTACACTGGAGATGGAGAGAGCAAAAAGTCTGGTTGTAATCTTTGTAGAAGTATCCCACAGAAAGGACAGTAAGGTAGGGATGATCCGATAATGGTCGTCTGAAGAAAGATTCAAAATCTGAAAGATTTCCAGGCATTGCTCTCCCAAGCAAAATGCAAATTCTGTTGATTCAAATGGAACAGCTACAGAACAGAAGTTCTAACATTAAGATATCGCAAAAAATGACCAAACATTTGCATTCACTTGTATCACTAAGTCCATTCAGTTTTCACTCGAGCAACCTAAAGAAAAAAACTTATTTCGGTCTATAAATAGATGAATAGCAGCAAGCAGCATGTGCATGTCAATATATTTCTCAGTATTTGAACAATAAGTATAATATAAGTAATTAAAATAAACAGTTTCCAATTAAAAAAATTATTGAGAAAATGACTAATTAACTCACCAATCTAAAAGTAATAGTCACAAACGTGTAAATATTAGTAAAAGAGAAGGGGGCATAAATTTAATAAATAATAAAGAACCACCAAAAGCAACTTTATATCTAAACCAATTTTTTTCCAACTATAGATTTTTCACTTCTACACCTCCATCCAATAGCAAGTTGAGTGAAAATATAGTTTTATCCTTGTAGTAATTAATTAGTAGCGTTACCACAGAGCATGTGACAGTAAAATCACTTCGCCATATATCTTTTCGAAATGTTAGGACCGTTCTCTTCGTATTTCAATTTTGTGTTTTGAGTTTATTTTGTATTTTATGTTTTGAAATTGTTGAAAATGCGTTCTTTTTGTATTTTAGAAAACTGTTTCTTAAAACATAAAACTAAAAAATGCGTTTATTTTAGAATTTTGAGAATTTTTTTATAATATTTTATTCAAAAAATCTAATTATTCAATTAATTTTAATAGTTTAATATTAATAGATTGATGGAAAAAAAATTAATGAAATAAACGTTCCTAAAATCCTCTTACTTTATATGACCCGTGCTCGATTTTTATTTTCGTCATTTACTTGAGACATGTGGTCAACATTTTTTAGCCTTCTCCTCTTGGTCCTTTTCAGACAGTGGTAACTGTTGAACATTTATGTTATTGAAATAACGACTAAATGTGAGTTGTCATAAGAATGCTTCAAAAATTAAAACAAGTTCCCGACAGCTCATGATAACATTATCCTGCCACTGGTTCAAAAGTAAAGATCCCCTAGAAACGAGAAAGAATTCAAAACAATTTGAAACGACACAATGGATTCCCAGAAACACATTACGTCCTGCGTAAATGTGGATATGTATGGTAAAAATTACAGTGAAGACCTCCCCAGGGCTCAAAGATTTCATTCAAAAAAACCAAAAACTCGTCTGGAAATTCATAACCAGTGAAACATAAATTACATACACAGAAATATCAGACAATTTTAAAAACCAATCATCGGGCAACAAGAATGGTTTCTCATAATTCAGAATGCTTGAATTAAAAACAGAAACCAAATACTGGATAATACAAGCAATTGCCTGATCTTGCTTTCCATTTTGGATAAACAATCTTATTGAGTGGCCAGCAATAATAGGTTTAAAGTTGAGGTTGGGATGCTACGCTCTTCAGCCACTTCACTGAATTGCCTCATTTTCTGCACGGCGACAACCATGGCACGTGCATTGTTGAGAGCATTGTTGCTACTGAGTTGTTTTCCCAATGCATTTTTAACCCCAGCCAGTTCTAAAACGATCCTTACGGCACCTCCAGCAATAACTCCCGTACCTGGGGAAGCAGGTCGAAACATAACTCTAGCTGCCCCATAGTCTACTTCAGATCTGCCATTTCAATTCATCAATAATATCAGAAGTTAAACTAAAAGTGAGTTTCATCACACATCTAACTAGTAATGTCAGTCTAAACTTGTTGATATTCCATGAATGTTTCACGAAAAACTTTGCAGATTTAACAATTGAATGAAAAACTATTCGACCCCCTCTTCTAGATAATGGTCGCACACTAAATCTTAATTTTACAACTTGACCAATTCATATTACCTGGTATCTCCATTGAGTCCCGACTCTTATATAAGAGATTGGTTTTTGAAATTCTCTACAGGGCTAAACAAATGCTCTCTCTTTCTTCCAATAGAAGTTAAATATCAATGTCATTCATCATTAATACGATGGACACTAAAATTAACATAACACAGTGTGATTGCAAGGTAGGTTTCCTGCTTGATTGTTTCTTCATAGGGGTTCTAATGGAAACTTGCAACGATACATTTTCATCCATTACATAAGCAAAAGACCTCATGGAGAAGCACCTTCTTGCATCAGCACTACTATCACTGCTACCTTCACCTTCACCTCGAGCTTCGACATTCTTGAACTTCCCAAGCTTAAAAATGAATTACTGGTGTCTAATCCACCCTCCCTATCCAAAACAATCTCTCTTGAACTTTCACTTCCAGATTCAAGAACAAGGACAATTGGAGAACATTTGCTTTTTCGCGAAAAATCTGGAACCAAACTTGCTCTACAAAGAGGGGAAGTGGAGTGAGATAACAGCCAAGTATCCATACAATCCATGTAAAAGGCATGATTGCACTTGGGTAGAAGCCTAAGCTTATCTTCAGCCTCAAATTCACACAAACAAACAGCACAATCAAATGGATCCTTCACTCCTATTATTGCTTTGTAATTGAATACAGAGAGGGTGTCAATAAAAGACTGATCAACACCAGAATCATGCAAGTGAAAGAATTGCCGCAACTGCCCTTGTAGGACAGTCACATTTTCTAACTCATCGGGATCCCTATTATTGAGGCAGATGATTCATTAAACTTGAATTGAAATAACCATATGATCATCAACTCGAATTTACACACCGATACACAATTAAACCAAAACTTTCTCTAGCTAATCATACAAAGAATTTCAAATCCTCCAAGTTAAAATTAATCCAAATCAAAACACATTCTAACTTTGAAAACAACTCGAATATATTATCAATTGCACTCCAATTACAAGGATTTTTTATGGCCTTGGGTAGATGTGAATAGACTTACTTCATTCGGTGCAAATCCAAAAAGCTCAGGCCACCAACTTGATCTATCTGAATCGATTCCACCCTCCGACCACCAACTTGATTGCGGACATCACCGGTCAGTTTCACATGTCCAGGCGACTCTAACCAGGGCCTCAATTCAGTCCAAACACACTTAATCTATCTGATCCAGAAAAATCGCCATTCGCGATCCCCAATTGACCAGGTTTGATTTCTTCAAATTTCGACGCCGTCGTTCCAACCCATGGTGGCGGACCACATGGGTCGACATCGTCTGCCTCTGCTGCACCTTGCCCAGCAACGGATCGACCAAATGTCGTCCAGAAGCGGGGGTTTGAGAGAGAGAGAGAGAGAGAGGATAGAAACGAGAATGTTCTGTTTCACGTGTTTTGTATTGGGGAAATGAGTTGATAGCCACCCTTCACAATGCTTTTGTTTAAATGAGGGGTGAACACGGTTCGATTTAGACGATTTATGCTATATTTTTAATTCAAATTATTTTAAGCAGTTTAAAATTTTTTCAAACCAAACCAAATCATTTTATTCTTCAAACCAAACCAAATCAAACCATTATTTGCGATTTGGTTCGATTTTAATACGCGATTTATCTATCGACATTATAATAATATATTTAAAACAAGTTAACATATAAATTTAAACGAACACTAATAATGTTAAATATTAAATTACATTCATATTTGTCTGAAATTCGATATATAACAAAAAAAAAAATAGTATTAAGTTAGCATCACTCAAACTTTTACAAGTAACAATATCAGAATAAGTATAAAAGTACCAACCTCTTAGGTACCGGGCGTCACTAGATCAATTTTTTACATGTCTCATAATTCCCTTGAACATATCAATTTTTGCATTTCGAAGGATGACAGTAGTACCGGACATCACTAGATCAACTAAGAAAGAAATATAAACAAAAATCAAATGGTTATATAGCTGAAAACCAAAAATGCAATCATCTATATTAAAGAAATACTCTAAGTGAAGGAAATGAGTACAATAAACCATAATCCATTAAACAGATGGAAATTACGAGATGCATTGTTTAAGGTTCAAACGATGATTGATTGAAACAAAGACAACTAAGACGTGAAACACACAATACAAGATAAATCAACAATCACTTTTGAAACATGTATAGTAAAAGCAGCATCAAACATTTACTCGGACAATGTTTGACCCATTAAACAAAGAAAGTTCAACATCCTTTGACATGATGACTATTGGACAAAAAGTGGTTGTCCACTTGAATTTCTTAGTGGTTTAAAGCAGGAAAATTCAAATTCTAGATGACAATTTTTCATCATATCCCTATTTGGTTTAGAGAAAAATCAAGTTTTAGTAGATTTTGATATAAGTTTATGAAACATGTGGTTGAACAGTTATGAGTCCAATGAAACATGTGGTTAAAATTATTTGTCGACTTCTTAGATTTTAATTTGCATTTATACCTAACCCAAACGGAGGCATAGTAATCTCCTTCCTAGAGGAACTTTTCATGTCAAATATATTTTTAGATGAAACTGTTTTCAAACTTATCTTCAGGTCGCTCGGCTCAAGTCAAAGACAAAAAGAACTAAAAATCTCCAACGCCCAAAAAAAGATAAATTAGCGATCATATACATACTACAAACCAAATAATTGACAAGAGAAAAGTGTGCGTCAAAAAATAATTTGTCTATCTCTTTAAAGCTAAACATATTAATACGAGAACCCTTATTTCTACCCCCCAATAAAAAATATTAATAAAGGAAAAAAAAACCTATTATTCAAAATAACAAGCCAAAAGAATCAAAACCCATTATTTATAATTTTGCAGGCATAGAAACCCATTCTAATAACTGAAATGTTCGGCCCACTACATTAATTGTTTTCTACTTGATTATGAATTTGTGTTGCGTTATGCAAGTATGTCTAACTTATGTATACAACACATGTATACATACCTTGGTCATTGCGAGCGGTGAAGAGGATAGTACCACTCTCATCGCAACAAGGCACTCAGTAATGCGGGTGCTACGCATGTGGGGGGGGAGACAATACGATCTTTCTGCAACACCATATTGGAATTAAAAAGAATTTAGGTTTTGGTTTTGAGACTTTGAGTTCTTCCTCCCTTTTTTGGGGGGCTTGGATTTCGACATAAATTCGAAAATTGAATTTCTAAGTTTAGTTTGGAGGTATTATTTCTAATTGGTTTAAATTCTAAAAATTATACTTTAATAAAATTATATATGAAAATTTATAAATTCATTAAAAAAAATTAATTAAAAAGTGCAGTTCGGTTTTGTTTTTTGCGATTTTTGAAAATCAAAACCTAAACCAAACCATTTTGAAACGGTTTGGTTCGGTTTGAGGGAAAAAAAATCGCGGGTCCACGTGGAATCGAACCAACGGTTACGGTTCGATTTGCGGTTTCGCGATTTTTTTTGTACAGCCCTAGTTTAAATGGCCTTTGATCAAATTGTTTAAAAGAAAAGAAAATTTAATTATTTAAAATTATTAAATATCCATTTTACCCTTCCTTTATAACCAAATAAATGATGAATTTGGGCCAAATTTATTTAATTCGACCCGACCCGATCAAACCCGACCCGGTCAAACCCGTTTGACCAAATTTAAAAAATTTAAATCAAATTTTCAAGGTTCAAAGACTTGAATCTTGAATCTCTAAGAAAAAAGTACCATCCTCACCACTAGAACACTTAATAATTTTATTTATTTTATTGCAATAACTTATATATATATATATATATATATATATATATATATATATATCTCTTAAAAAGTTGAGTTAAATTTTCAAGATTCAAGGATTTGAACCTTGAACCTCTAAGGAAAAAAAGTACCCCTTCACCACTAGGACATTCAACAATGTTATTTATTTTATTGTAATAACTTATATATATATCTTGAAAAGTTAAAGTCAAATTTTCAAGGTCCAAGGATTTGAACCTTCAACCTCTTAGAAAAATGATGCTTTCCTCACCACTAGGACATTGACCAATATTGTTTATTTTATTGTAATAACATATATATATATATATATCTTAAAAAATTATGGCCAAATTTTCATGTCCAAAGATTTGAACCTTCAACCTCTTAAAAAAATGATGATTTCCTCACCACTAGGACATTGACCAATGTTATTTATTTTATTGTAATAACCTATATATATATATCTTAAAATGTTATAGCCAAATTTTCATGTCCAAAGATTTGAACCTTCAACCTCTTAAAAAAAAATGATGCTTCCCTCACCACCAGGACATTGAGCAATATTATTGATTTTAATTCAATAACCTATATATAATCTTATAGTTCTGAATGTCTTAAAAAGTTAGAGTCAAATATTTCACTTTATTCATATATGTATTATGTATTAAAAGATTAATTTTAATTAAGATGAATTGAATGTCTAACAAAATTTATGACTTCAAAATATATAAATAGTTAGTGACATTTAACTTAAAATCTTTAATTTTATTTCAAATAATTTTTATATTTATTTATAATTTCTAAGTAATGACCAACTGATCCAACCACTAAATTTTTTGTTTTTTCCTTTTTCATCCCCTACGTAAATTTTTTATGGCGTGCAAAATATACTTTTTATATACTCTAAAAGATATAATTGTCGTTTCATATGCTCTAAAACGATATATAACTAAAGGTCATTCCATATATTTAAAGTATACTTTCAAAATTCGAGTTATGTTATTATTTAAAATTCAACCCTTAAACCCAAAACCTAAAGGTCATTCCATATATTTTAAATTTTTTTCTAGTTTTTTCGATCAAAATATTAACTTACTTTAATTAATTGGTATAAATTTTTCAAAAAGTAAAAAATATTTATTTAACTATCACGATTCAGAATTTCAGATTATATAATTTAATTATAATAAAAAGATTGAATAACCGAATTTATAAATTATATAAACAATTGTTAGTTATGTAAAATTTTAAATTGACAATTGTATAATATAATTGTTCGATTAGAAACATGTTATAAAATTGTAAAAAAAACTAACCATTTATTAAATAATATAACAACTTTCATATCGTTTTAGTACAAATTTGACGAGTTCGAAATCGTTCCGATTCAAATCATAACGACAACGACATAACTATCGTTTCTTTTCATAGAAAACAATAATTATATCATTCTGACTAAAAATAACGATTCGACTGTCCACAGTCACTCGTCATGCATTTAACATACATAGGACAATCGAAAGAGATCATCAAGCGGGTTGATACCAATCGAATGGCTTAGAAAGAGCGAACGAATATACTTGTTATCATAATAGTTCGAAAGTGGTACATAATCATAGGAACACAAATGCTTCCGTAGTTTCTTTAGAGTGAGATCGAACCCACTGGATGACCTATTTCGATTATCCTAAATATGTTAGATGCATGTCTCGTGATCGTGGACGGTCGAATCATCATTTTTAACGATGTTATTATAATTTGACGAGTTCGAAATCGTTCCAATTCAATTATAACTACAACGACATAGATGTTGTTTCTTTTAATAAAAAACGATAATTATATCGTTCTAGATAAAAACAACGATTCGATCGTCCATAGTCACCCATCATGCTTTCAACATACATAGGACGATCGAACTAGGTCATCAAACGAGTTGATACCACTCGAATGGTTTAGAAAGAGCGAACGAAGATACTTTCTATTTAAATAGTTCGAAAGCGGTACACAATCATAGGAACATAAATGTTCCCATAGTTTCTTTTAAGTGGGATCGAACCCACTTGATATCGTTATAATATAAAAACTACACTGTTTTTCAAAAACTACCCTAACGAGTTTGAAATCGTTATTGGAGCAAATAACGACTTACGTATCGTTACAATAGAAAAAAGTGACTTTTTTCTACCATAACGACATTGAAATCATTATCGTGCTTCGATAACGACTTCCATATCGTTACAATATAAAGACTACACTGTTTTTCAAAGACTACTATAACGAGTTTGAAATCGTTCGTGAAGCAAATAACGACTTACATATCGTTTCAATAGAAAAAACTGACTTTTTGAACCATAATGACATCTACATCGTTCCCGAAAGATATAACGACCTCCATATCGTTATAGTGTAAATAATAAGAAAAACGAATTTATATCGTTTCTTTACACAGAAAACGATAAGTATATCGTTATGCGTAGTAAGGTGTTTTTGAGCATCCACGATCATTTCACATACCTTCGACATATGTATGATGACCAAAAGAGGGTATTAATTGGGCTGATAGCACTCGAATGGTTTAGAACGGGCCAACAGATATACTTTCTTTATATCGAAACTAGTCCAATATGTTGGACTACTATATAAACACAAATGTTCCTCAAGTTTCTTTGGAACGTGATAAACTCGCTTGACAACCTATTTCGATCATCATATACATATGTAGGAGGTATATCGAATGATCGTGGATGCTCAAGAACGTCTTACTACGCATAACGATATACTTATCGTTTTCTATGTAAAAAAAGATATAAATGTCGTTTTCCTTATTAATTGTACTGTAACGATTGTAAGTCGTTATTTGTTTCGGAAACGATGTAGATATCGTTATGGCTCAAAAAGTCAGTTTTTTCTATTTAAACGATATGTAAGTCGTTATTTGCTCCAGGAACGATTTCAAACTCGTTATGACAATCTTTGAAAAATAGTGTAGTTTTTATATTGTAACGATATGGAAGTCGTTATCGAAGTACTATAACGATTTCAATGTCGTTATGGGAGAAAAAGTCACTTTTTTCTATTGTAACGATATGTAAATCGTTATTTGCTCTAGAAACTATTTCGAACTCGTTATAGACGTCGTTGAAAAACATTGTAGTTTTTATATTGTAACGATATTGAGGTCGTTATTGAAGCACTATAACGATATCAATGTCGTTATGGTTCAAAAAGTAACTTTTTTTATTGTAACGATATGTATGTCGTTATTTTCTACAGGAACGATTTCGAACTCGTTATGGACGTCGTTGAAAAATAGTGTAGTTTTTATATTGTAACGATATTGAGGTCGTTATCGAAGCACGATAACGATATCAATGCCGTTATGGTTCAAAAAGTCATTTTTTTACGGTAACGATATGTATGTCGTTATTTGCTACAGGAACGATTTCGAACTCGTTATGGACGTCATTGAAAAACAGTGTAATTTTTATATTGTAACGATATTGAGGTCGTTATCGAAGCACGATAACGATTTCAATGTCGTTATGGTGGAGAAATTCACTTTTTTCTATTGTAATGATATGTATGTCGTTATTTGCTTCAGTAACGATTTCCAACTCATTATGGACGTCTTTGAAAAACAGTGTAGTTTTTATATTGTAACGATATGGAAGTCGTTATCTAAGCACGATAACGATTTCAATGTCGTTATGGTGGAAAAAGTCACTTTTTCCTATTGTAACGATATGTATGTCGTTATTTGCTCCAATAACGATTTCAGCAATGAAAAATGACTTTAATTTTTGTTCTAATAACATAATAACTAAACAATAAAGTTACAAGTCACGATAATATGACAAATTCAAGTTTCGCTACCAACTGTTTGGTCATTACAAGTAGAGTGAACATGACCGATTTCTTACTCATCATTCACAAGTGAGGGTCTTAAACCTCTTTTCTGTAGAAGCTGATGGAGCCATCGAAAGGGAGGAATTTACTAATTTGCTACCGCTTATTGGGCTTAGGTTATCCTTTGCAGCAGAAGAGACAACATTCCTCTCTCGCACTAGTTTGAGAACATGAAACTTTCCCACATTAGTAGTCTTTGAAACATCAAACTTCACAAGCCCACCACGAGGAGAGTGGCTAGCAGAAGGTGAAGGCGAAATCGGATGCTACAACTGACCCCCATTCATTTTTTGTTTATCTGAAGAAGTCAAAACCAGAGGGAAAAGTTTAACATGATTAATCATATCTTCAAATTTATCCAAAAAAATAAAGAACAAGATAATAAGTTGTCCATTCATATTATGCAGAATGGCCCCAAAAGCACATAAAGTGTGATGGAGATAATTGCAAGCTTAAAATAAAGATTCGACTATGCAAAATATTGGACTGTGTTAAGTTGAGATGAAGTTTCATAAAAGTTAATAAATATTCCATCTGTATACATTACATTGTTGTTTGGATTTAGCTAAATAATCATAATTTTCTGCCTTTGACACTAAAGATTTTAAGGAAAATTGGTATTTCAGACATGATTACACTTCACTAAGCTAGTTGCTTCCTATTGTCCCACTGGATTCCTATTTGCTCTCAAATTCTCCTTTGCTGTCCTCATAAGTTTTCCAAGCTCTCCCACTCACAAAAGACTTAAGAGCATCATTTCTGAATTGATTCCTTTGAATTTAATATTCAAAGTAACGATCAGATTTATTTATTAGAAGAATCAATCAATATAGTTCATATGCACCCAAAGGTACTACTGTAATTGGTTTTAAATCAAATTTCATATCAATCTACATTGTTCACATGTGAGATCTAGAAACAAGTATAATTCAACAATTGGCCATATAATTTAGCAATTCAGCAATTTTACCTAATGATTCTTGGAAACAAGTGAATACAAAACTCACATTTATTCTACTTGAAATTTATATAATGACAGATTATTTTATGGCTTCTACCAGTTAGCACCCTAATTATTATGCTAAAGTAAAATTGAAGGCAGTAGCTTGGCGAGAAAGATGAGAACTGAAAAAAGTAAGAAACAATACGTAATATATTCTCATTACTTAGAAGACCAGCAAAATCGAAAGGGATATTGAAATTTAACATTACCTTCTCTTCTTCTCCAAATTCCCAACAAGAATATTGTAAGATTTGATTACCCACTTCAACCAAATTAATGTTCAAGAGAATGACAATAGATTTATGGATTTTAGAAGAAGAGAAGATGATGACAAGAAAATGAGAAGAATAATTGCAGGGAAAGTCGACTGTGGAAGTTATTCTAAAGTCATTATGAAACAAAAATCTAGTACAACACATATACTTGAACAAAGTGGTTATGTACAAAATAGACTCAACTTACATTTTTCAACTTATGGTACAACAATGAAGGAATAGCCAAACATGCATTCGCCGACTTACATTTCATTTCGAACATAGTACAAAACTGATAACGATATAGAAGTCGTTATGGACTTCAGAAAACGACGTATAAGTCGTTATGCAGATAATAAAGCCAAACTTGTGTTTTATGGTACCAAAATGGAAAGAATAGCCAAACACGCATTTTTCAACTTACATTTCACTTCAATTAATGCAAATAATTGGTAATAAGAAAATGGATTGAAAACTAACTCATATCAAAACTCTAATGTAATGTTAAATTGAAATAAAAAAAATTGTTCACAAATAAACACCCCAAACATGTATACAACATGGAGAAATTATTGACAAAAAATAGAGAAAGAAAGTAACCCAAAAATTTAGAATTCACAACATCCTCTTCTTTTCCAATTGCTAATCACCAATATTGCAAGATTTTACTACTCACTTCAACTAAATAAGTGTTCAAGGGAAAGAGAATGTAGAGTTTATGATTTCTTTATTGAGTAGAGAAAAATGTTGAAGAAAAAAAGGAAAGAGAGCTCAAGACCCACCTGTGCCCTGTGGAACTGATTCTTGAAGAAGAATGGTGAAATGGAAATTGAAATAAGAATTAAGGCAATAATGTCTTTTTGTATACAAAGACATTTTAGACATTAACAAATTACATTTTCCCCTTTTCATATATTTAGGCATTCTAACTAAAAAACTTAGTTGATGGTCTTTTTAAACAAAAACTTAGTTTGACTAGGCTCATTAAATGAAAACCCCGTATGTATTGCCTGTTTTGGGAAGACAACGGTCAAAACGTGATTTTTTCTATTTCCAAAAATTTGTTTGTGAAAATGGAAAAGAGAATGTGATTTTTATATTTTAGAAAATGGGTTAATTTTACATATAGTTATTGAAGTTACGTAAAAAATATAAAATAGTCACTGAAGTTCAAAAGTTACACAAACGGTCACTGAAGTTTCAAGCAGTTTCACAAATGGTCACTGAAGGACCAAACACATTTTCAGTCTAATCAGTCACTTTTAGATAACTATAACTCCAATCTCGGGTCACATTGGCCATCGACCAACATAACTTCTTGAAGTGCTCAATATCCTCTTCACAAGTCACCCAACCACTGGTCGTAAACCCGTCGGAATTGGCCGAAAAATCGAGCCAAAGTGGGCCGCTTGGGTTAAAAATCTCAGAAAATCAGTCTAAACAACCACTTTTGGACCACCATAACTCAAACATTCGGCCACCTTGGCCACCGCCTAATGTACCATCTTGAAGCCCCTTAATGTCCTCCACTTTTCGCACTCCAACATCCCCACCCCAACCACTTGGCCATAATCTCGTCGGAATTGGCCGAAAAATCAAGCCAAATTGGGTTGCTTGGTCTGAAAATCCTGAAAAATCAGTCCAAGCAGCCACTTTTGGACCACCATAACTCCAACATCCGGCCACCTTGGCTACCGCCCAATGTACCATCTTGAAACCCTCAATGTCCTCTTCGCAACCCACCCAACCACTGGTCGTAACCCCGACGAAATTGGCTGAAAAATCGTTCCAAAATCGTTGTGCGCACGTAGCCAACTTTGGAGCGATCTCACGGCCAATTTCGATGGGTTTACGGCCAGTGGTGGGTGGGTTGTGAAGAGGGCATTACGGGCTTCAAGATGGTACGTTGGGCGGTGGCCAAGGTGGCCGAATGTTGGAGTTAAGGTGGTCCAAAAGTTGCTGCTTGGACTAATTTTCTGGGATTTTCAGCCAAGCAGCCCACTTTGGCTCGATTTTCGGCCATTCGACGGGTTTACGGTCAGCGATTGGGTGGGTTGCGAAGAGGGCATTGAGGGGTTCAAGAAGGTATGTTGGTCGATGGCCAACGTGGCCCGAGATTGGAGTTATGGTGGTCCAAAGGTGACTGGTTGGGTTGAAAATAAGTTTGGTCCTCCAGTGATCATTTGTGAAACCACTTGAAATTTCAGAGACCGTTTGTATTTTTTACGTAATTTTAGTGACCATTTTTGAAATTAACCCTTTAGAAAATCAAAAATAGAAAATGATTTGAAAAGGATAAAGAGAACGAGCCTTAATTATTGGGGTTTTCATTTAATGGGCTTAGTCAAACTAAGTTTTTATTTAAAAAGACCACCAACTAAGTTTTTTAGTTAGAAGGCCTAAATATATGAAAAAGGGAAAATGTAATTTGTTAATGTCTAAAATGTCCTTGTATACAAAAAGACATTATTGTCTTAATTCTCATTTCAATTTCCATTTCAACCTTCCTCTCCAACAATCGGGTTCTACAGGTAGGTGCTCTCTTTCATTTTCTCTTCATCATTTTTCTCTACTTAAAGAAATCATAAACTCTACATTCTATTTTCCTTGAGCACTTATTTAGTTGAAGTGAGTAGTAAAATCTTGCAATATTAGTGATTAGCAATTGGAGAAGAAAAGGATGTTGTGAATTCTAAATTTTTGGGTTACTTTCTTTCTCTATTTTTTGTCAATAATTTCTCCATGTTGTATACATGTTTGGGGTGTTTATTTGTAAAAAATGATTTTGATTTCAATTTAACATTACATTAGAGTTTTGATATGGGTTAGTTTTCAACCCATTTTCTCATTACCAGTTATTTGCATTAATTGAAATGAAATGTAAGTTGAAAAATGCATGTTTGGCTATTCTTTCCATTTTTGTACCGTAAAACACAAGTTTGGTTTTATTATCTGCATAACGACTTACACGTCGTTTTCTGAAATCCATAACGATTTCTATATCGTTATCAGTTTTGTACTATGTTCGAAATGAAATGTAAGTTGGCGAATGCATGTTTGGCTATTCCTTCATTGTTGTACCATAAGTTGAAAAATGTAAGTTTGGTCTATTTTGTACATAACGACTTTGTTCAAACATATGTGTTTTACTAGATTTTTGTTTCATAATGACTTTAGAATAATATATAAAGACAAGTTGATGAAATTTTTTTATTGACTTACAGTTATGGACACCGCTAATATGGTATGGATATCAGTTTGTTATCCAGTTGAGTATGAGCAGTCGGTTGACGGTGTATGGAAATGAAAATATCCAAGGAGTGACAAAGGAAAAATAACTCCTATTGTTGCGAAAACTATTTCATAAGTGGAATTATATGATAAAATCAAATAGGTGTTGAACGTCGATACAAGGGTGTACAAAATGGAGATTTCATCTCTTGTCCCTATAATGTCTAAAGCCCCAGCTGCTCCGACCATAATTGATTGTAACAACAATGTGAAGTTGT
Organism: Osmanthus fragrans; assembly: GCA_019395295.1. Lineage (NCBI taxonomy): Eukaryota > Viridiplantae > Streptophyta > Magnoliopsida > Lamiales > Oleaceae > Osmanthus > Osmanthus fragrans. Next base: position 12,217,367 of record CM033353.1, read on the forward strand.
TTCTATCTGTCTGTAAAGAAACTTTTCTCTGTGTAACCCTTTCGAATGAAATTGAAATTGAAGAAGATCTTGGTGATGAAGGGTGTTTATTACTAATAGAGGGAGGAGAACAAATTGCAAATAAGAATAGCGAGGAGCAACATGTTCAAACAAATGACGATGGTAACCATAACAACTTTGTTGAAATATTCGTAGATTGTAATGATTTTAACGTATGATTATTTAGCTAAATCCAAACTACAATGTAATGTATACAGATGGAACATTTATTAACTTTTATGAAACTTCATCTCAACTTAACGCAATGCAATATTTTGCATAGTCGAATCTTTATTTTAAGCTTGTAACTGTCTCCATCACACTTTATGTGCTTTTGGGGCCATTCTGCATAATATGAATGGACAACTTATTATCTTGTTCTTTATTTTTTTGGGATAAATTTGAAGATATGATTAATCATGTTGAACTTTTTCCTTTGGTATTGACTTCTTCAGATAAACAAAAAATGAATAGGGGTCAGCTGTAGCATCTGATTTCGCCTTCACTTTCTGCTAGCCACTCTTCTCGTGGTGGGCTTATGAAATTTGATGTTTCAAAGACTAGTAATGTGGGAAAGCTTCATGTTCTCAAACTAGTGCGAGAGAGGAATGTTGTCTCTTCTGCTGCAAAGGATAACCTGAGCCCTTATTAGCAGTAGCAAATTAGTAAATTCCTCCCTTTCGATGGCTCCATCAACTTCTACAACTAGGAGCTTTAAGACCCTCACTTGTGAATGATGAGTAAGAAATCGATCATGTTCACTCTACTTGTAATGACCAAACGGTTGGTAGCAAAACTAGAATTTGTCATATTATCGTGACTTATAACTTTATTGTTTAGTCATTATGTTATTAGAACAAAAAATAAAGTTATTTTTCATTGTTGAAATCGTTATTGGAGCAAATAACGACATACATATCGTTACAATAGGAAAAAAGTGACTTTTTCCAACATAACGACATTGAAATCGTTATCGTGCTTCGATAACGACTTCCATATCGTTACAATATAAAAACTACACTGGTTTTCAAAGACGTCCATAACGAGTTGAAAATCGTTACTGGAGCAAATAACGACATACATATCGTTACAATAGAAAAAAGTGACTTTCTCCACCATAACGACATTACAATCGTTATCGTGCTTTGATAACGATTTCCATATCGTTACAATATAAAAATTACATTGATTTTCCAAAACTACCATAACGAGTTCGAAATCGTTCCTGTAGCAAATAACGACACACATATGTTACCGTAGAAAAAAGTGACTTTTCAAACTATAACGACATTTAAATCGTTATCGTGCTTCGATAATGACCTCAATATCGTTACAATATAAAAACTACACTGTTTTTCAACGACGTCCATAACGAGTTCAAAATCGTTTCTGGAGAAAATAACGACATAGATATCTTTACAGTAAAAAAAGTGACTTTTTGAACCATAACGACATTGATATCGTTATAGTGCTTCGATAACGACCTCAATATCGTTACAATATAAAAACTACACTATTTTTCAAAAACTACCATAACGAGTTTGAAATCGTTATAGCGGCAAATAACGACTTACATATCGTTACAATAGAAAAAAGTGATTTTTTCCACAATAACGATATTGAAATCGTTATCGTACTTCGATAACGACTTCCATATCGTTACAATATAAAAACTACAACATTTTCCAAAAACTACCATAACGAGTTTGAAATCGTTCCTGGAGCAAATAACGACTTACATATCATTACAATAGAAAAAAGTGACTTTTTCCACCATAACGACATTGAAATCGTTTTCGTACTTCTATAATGACTTCCATATCGTTACAATATAAAAACTACACTATTTTTCAAAGACTGCCATAACGAGTTTGAAATCGTTCCTGGAGCAAATAACGACTTACATATCGTTTCAATAGAAAAAACTGACTTTTTGAGCCATAACGATATCTACATCGTTCCCGAAAGAAATAACGACTTACATATCGTTACAGTACAATTAATAAGAAAAACGGCATTTATATCGTTCTTTTACATAGAAAACGATAAGTATATCGTTATGCATAGTAAGACATTCTTGAGTATCAACGATCATTCGACATACCTCCAACATATGTATATGATGACCAAAATAGGTTGTCGAGCGAGTTTAATCACGTTCCAAAGAAACTTGAGGAACATTTGTATTTCTATAGTAGTCCAACACATTGGACTAGTTTCGATATAAAGAAAGTATCTCTATTGGCTCGTTCTAAGCCATTCGAGTGCTATCAGCCCACTTAATACCCTCTTTCGGTCATCATAAATATGTCGAAGGTATGTCAAATGATCGTGGATGCTCAAGAGTACCTTACTACGCATAACGATATACTTATCGTTTTCTGTGTAAAGAAACGATATAAATGTCATTTTCTTTATTATTTACACCGTAACAATATGGAGGTCGTTATGTCTTTCGGGAACGATGTAAATGTCGTTATAGTTCAAAAAGTCAGTTTTTCCTATTGAAACGATATGTAAGTCGTTATTTGCTTCAAGACGATTTTAAACTCGTTATAGTAGTCTTTGAAAAATAGTGTAGTATTTATATTGTAACGATATGGAAGTCGTTATCGAAACATGATAACGATTTCAATGTCGTTATGGTAGAAAAAGTCACTTTTTTTCTATTGTAGCGATATGTAAGTCGTTATTTGCTTCAGGAACGATTTCAAACTCGTTATGGTAGTTTTTGAAAAACAGTATAGTTTTTATATTGTAACGATATGGAAGTCGTTATCGAAGCACGATAACGATTTCAATGTCGTTATGGTGGAAAAAGTTAATCTTTTTTTATTGTAACGATATGTAAGTCGTTATTTGCTACAAGAACAATTTTAAACTCGTTATGGTAGTCTTTGAAAAATAGTGTAGTTTTTATATTGTAACGATATCAAGTGGGTTCGATCCCACTGAAAAGAAACTATGGGAAATTTATGTTCCCATGATTGTGTACCACTTTCGAACTATTAGATAGAAAGTATCTTCGTTCGCTCTTTCTAAGTCATTCGAGTGGTATCAACTCGTTTGATGACCTAGTTCGATCGTCCTTTGTATGTTGAAAGCATGACAGGTGACTATGGACGATCGAATCGTTGTTTTTAGCTAGAACGATATAATTATCGTTTTCTATTAAAAGAAACGACATCTATGTCGTTGTAGTTATAATTTGAATTGGAACGATTTCAAATTCATCAAATTTGTACTAAAACGATATGAAAGTCGTTATATTATTTCGTGGGTTTGATACATAAAGATGTCATTATCGTTTCAGTACAATTTTGACGACATTGATATCATTTTAGTTTTAATCTTAACTAAAACGATTTATATATCGTTATAGTTTATATAAAACGATAATTATATCGTTTCTGTTAAAAATGATGATTTGACCGTCCACGATCACGAGACATGCATCTGACATATTTAGGATGATCGAAATAGGTCATCAAGTGGGTTCGATCTCACTCTAAAGAAGCTACGGAAACATTTGTGTTCCTATGATTATGTACCACTTTCGAACTATTCTGATAACAAGATATTAGTTCGCTCTTTCTAAGCCATTCAAGTGGTATCAGCCCGCTTGATGATCTCTTTCGATTGTCCTGTGTATGTTAAAGGCATGGCGAGTGGCTGTGGACGGTCGAATCGTTATTTTTAGTCAGAATGATATAATTATCGTTTTCTATGAAAAGAAACGATAGTTACGTCGTTGTTGTTATGATTTGAATCGGAACGATTTCGAACTCGTCAAATTTGTACTAAAACGATATGAAAGTTGTTATGTTATTTAATAAATGGTTAGTTTTATTTACAATTTTATAACATGTTTCTAATCGAACATTATATTATACAATTGTCAATTTAAAATTTTACATAACTAACAATTGTTTATATAATTTATAAATTCGGTTATTTAATCTTTTTATTATAATTAAATTATATAATCTGAAATTCTGAATCATGATAGTTAAATAAATATTTTTTACTTTTGAAAAATTTATATCAATTAATTAAAGTAAGTTAATATTTTGATCGAAAAAACTAGAAAAAAATTTAAAATATATGGAATGACCTTTAGGTTTTGGGTTAAGGGTTGAATTTTAAATAATAACATAACTCGAATTTTGAAAGTATACTTTAAATATATGGAATGACATTTACTTATATATCGTTTTAGAGCATATGAAACGACAATTATATCTTTTAGAGTATATAAAAAGTATATTTTGCACGCCATAAAAAATTTACGTAGAGGATGAAAGGGAAAAAAACAAAAAAATTTAGTGGTTGGATCAGTTGGTCATTACTTAAAAATTATAAATAAATATAATAATTATTTGAAATAAAATTAAAAATTTTGAGTTAAATGTCACTAACTATTTATATATTTTGAAGTCATAAATTTTGTTAGATATTCAATTCATTTTAATTAAAATTAATCTTCCAATACATAATACATATATAGAATAAAGTGAAATATTTGACTCTAACTTTTTAAGACATTCATAACTATAAGATTATATATTGGTTATTGAATTAAAATAAATAATATTGTTCAATGTCCTAATGGTGAGGGAAGCATCATATTTTTTTAAGAGGTTGAAGGTTTAAATCCTTGGACATGAAAATTTGGTTATAATTTTTTAAGATATATATATAAGTTATTACAGTAAAATAAACAACATTGGTTAATGTCCTAGTGGTGAGGAAATCATCATTTTTCTAAGAGGTTGAAGGTTCAAATCTTTGGACATGAAAAATTGGCTATAATTTTTTAAGATATATATATATATATATGTGTGTGTGTGTGTGTGTGTGTTATTACAAAAAAATAAACAACATTGGTCAATGTCCTAGTGGTAAGGAAATCATCATTTTTCTTAGAGGTTTAAAGTTCAAATCCTTGGACCTTGAAAATTTGACTTTAATTTTTCAAGATATATATAAGTTATTACAACAAAATAAATAACATTGTTGAATGTCCTAGTGGTGAAGGTGTGCTTTTTTTTTTCTTTAGAGGTTTAAGGTTCAAATCCTTTAATCTTGAAAATTTAATTCTAATTTTTAAGATATATAAGTTATTGCAATAAAATAAATAAAATTATTAAGTGTCCTAGTGGTAAGGATGATACTTTTTTCTTTAGAGATTCAAGGTTCAAATCTTTGAACCTTGAAAATTTGATTTAAAATTTTTAGACCCGGATCGAGTCGGGTAAAATAATTTTGGCTCAAATTCATTATTTATTTGGTTATAAAGGAAGAGTAAAATGGATATTTAATAATTTTAAATAATTAAATTTTCTTTTCTTTTAAACAATTTGATCAAAGGCCATTTAAACAAAAACATTGTGAAGGATGGTCATCCCAACTCATTCCCACTTAATTATTTCTCTTTTCTACAGATAAAGATTCAAGCATGAGAACAAGCACGCACTTTCAATTTTTTACTTGCAGCATGTCAGAAATTTTCCGATGATATAATGTAAGGAAAATTACCCAAAATCATGGATTTAAAATTTGATAATCATAAATGGAGTGATTAAAGATTTTTTTACAAAACTCGTGTTAATTGAAAAATCCATTAAATCTCTATTTACAAACAGATCAGAAAGGGAACCAAAGCAAAATGAATTCCGGCAACACCCTTTGACTCCACCTCCACCTCCACCTTCTTCAAAATCAGAGGTCAAATCCACCAATACCGTTATTTTCATGTCAAGAAACCCATTAGAGAGGACTCGTGGAATTTGCCCTTTACCTCAATTTGTGAGAACTCAATTTCAAATTTGTATATGGATTCTTCAATCATGATAGTGCAATATGTGTGGAACCTACCTAGCACAGTGAATCAATGTCGGTTCAACCAGTGCAATGAGGGAGATGGAGGCGGGGAGTGATTGATCGGCAATCAGATGTGAAATGATAGCGACAAAAGGGCTTTACAAGTGCATTTGCAGGTAAGTATTTGGCGTAGTGGTGGTGCGGAGTGTATGTACAGATTCGAGTGGCGACGATGCGGTGGAGGTACAGATTTGTGTGGTAGTGGTAGTGGTGGTGGTGGTGGTAAGGTAAGGTAACAATAGCATTTTGTGTGGTGGTGGTTGGTGATTGGGGGTCTTCTCGCCTGTTTGTTTGTGGAGGTGGCTGCGATTGCAAAAGCTTTGGCCATTTTCTTTTGCATTTGAGAGAAATCTCCCTTAATTCTTGCTCCGGTGAGATGTTAAAGAGGCCATTGCTACAACTGCGATGCCAAACGAGTTACAGAGCCATGGACTCGCTTGGGCTACCCAGCAACTGAACCAAATGATAGCTACTCAAACTCTTGAAGAAAACAAGAACTACTATGAAAACTGGCTAAAATGCTTGCTAATGCAGGGTGCAAGGACTAATATATTTGTGGTTGGTAGCTCACCACTGAGAAATCCTCTCAGAAATCATGTTGAGAAACCTCAGAATTTTGAAACAAATGATTGGCAAATACAAATTGCAGTTCTGAAAAGTCATACAATTTCTGTAGCAGACATTCAGAATGAAGAATCTGAGGATAGCTCTATTACCAAGAGATGTGAAATCACCAATGCTGACATGAGGAGTAACAAAGATAATAGTTATGTATGACAATCAGGAATCATCTTCTGTTTCTGATCTTTTCTCTGAAAGCATCAAGTCAAAGATTGTCACAGCCCATTGTGATGTTCTTGACGATGTCAATTTGGTGAAATCAACCAAAACTAGTAAGCGGTTAGCTGCTGAAGAAGTTAGTATAGAAGAGCAAAGATATGTTGCTAACATGCGTGATCGCATGAGCTTGGATTCCACTGTTACTAAAATCAAGTTCTCACATAATGCATGGCTGTTGTTCACAAACAGAAAAAGAATTGGTGTTAATTCGGAAGCTGTTTTTAGTGATGGAAACTAAGCTGTCAAATTTGATGGATTTTTTATAGGTAAGGTTGCTTCTTCATCATAGCTGACTCAGTAGATACCTCTACTACTCCTGCAAACTAGACTTGTGATTATTAACAACTAGCGCTCCGCCTTGTTTTTCTGACCTTTTTAAGAGGAGCTCTAAGTTTTCAAAAGCAGAGAAAACTCCTTTTCACAAACCAGTATGGAAAGGTTGCCAAAATGACATGGGATGAGCTCACTAATATTAGAATGGGAAAGATCAAGATTTTGCAATAAGCGTAGGGAGCCAATAAATGTTGGAATTCAGTTGAAGTTGAAATTTTTGATATTGCAACTAAATTTATGATCGTGACTTACAATTTGTTAAGTTTTGACCAATTAGTTTGATAATTAATGACCTAAAATATTTTGTGATCAATAAATTTGATAATTTATGATCGTGAAAATAAATTGTAACATATAAAATATGTAAATCGTGGTAAAGTGGATGGAGTGGCTGTACTGGTGGTGGTAACCATTTGTATGTTAATTGTAACTTTCTGTGACCAAGTATGTGTTCATTGTGATTGTCTGTGACCAAGTTTATTTTCATTGTGACTGTCTATGACCAAATTCATCTCAATTGTTACTGTCTGTGATCAAATTCATCTTAATTGTGTCTGGTTGTGACCAAATTAACTGTGACTTGATCACATACAATCACAAATTAGATCGACTTAATTACAAACAGTCACATTGAATACAAATTTGATCACAGATATGGTCATAAACAGTAACAACTTATACAGTACCCAAAACATTACTACCATCTCACTACCACCACACAAGTGACCAAGTTTATTTTCATTGCGACTGTTTGTGACCAAAATTCATCTTAATTGTGGCTGTTTGTTATCAAATTCATCTTAATTATGACTGTATGTGACTAAATTCATCTTAATTGTGACTGGTTGTGACCAAGTCATTGTACGTGGCCAAATTAACTGTGACTTGGTCACATACAGTCACAAATTAGACTGACTTTGTCACAAACAATCACATTAGGTACAAATTTGGTCTCATTTAGTCACAGATAACATAGATATGGTCATAAACAATAACAACGTATACAGTACCCAAAACATTTCTACCACCTCACCACCACCACATAAATGAATTCCAATGCACTATCATCATTTGTAGTGCACCATTACCATTGTCACATAAATCTATTTTTTAAACACAGTTGCTACCTCATGACCACAACCATCACCAAGCACATAAACTCCAACGTTCCAAAATCTCCTACAATGTACAGCCATCATCAATGCATCATCGCCTCTTCATAAGGGATCTTTATATGATTGATTTCATTTTCTATATATATATTACAAATCATATTTCATATGTCACAATGTGCAATGTTACAAATCCAATAAAATTAATCAATGGTCATTGGTAAAGAAAAATGTCGTCGGAGCAGTCGCTATCATCGGAGCGATCGCCGAAGCTGATGGAGAGGAAAATCGAAGGTGGTGTAGTGGGGTGATAGGATGGGGTGGGTGAGATGGCATGAGGTGAAAATAATTGATGTATATTATATTATTATTATTTAATATTTAATAAATTTATTTAGGACCTGATTTTTGAAATAATTTGACAACTTTGTTAGTTTTGAAAAGTAATTGTTATATAGGTCTTATGTGGTGTTCCCTAAAATGTAGTGTGACATTTATTGGGCCACGATGTCATGTTCTTAGTCCAATAAGGAAGCAATGATGAAGCTGGGCTTGGCACATTTGCAAGTTTTAATAACGCATTACCTGATAACACAAACTCTCTTGATGTGAACTCCGTAGCAATGGTAACTACGAAACTCACAACTAGATTGATGCGGAACCCAAGAACGCCAATGAATCGTTGGTTTTGGATTTGAACCCAACGAAGTGAACCAAAAAATCCAACGATAACAAAGATGCGCTAAACTCTTTGATTACACAATGAAGAACCCATGATCTGATATTTGAACACTACAAAAATTAGATATTGGAAGTTCGATTTGTTGTTCAATCGAAGAACAAGGTAGAAAGCAAAGTTTTTCAATTAATTCAATGTCAAAAGTTTTTACAATAATGATGAAATAAACTATTTATACTAATACTAGAAAACCTATAAAATTCGTGCATAATCTCAAAAACATAGTAAAACATTAATAAAATTAGAATTTTAAGGAAACTAGGATTCTTGCCAAAAATAGAAAATTCGTCTTCAATTTTGTACCAAGCGATCGCTTAGTTATCGAGTTTTGCTGCCTAGAATTCTCGGTAAGTGGCTGGGCGACCACTCGCCTATTTCTTCTAAGCAGTTGCTTAGAAGCCTGGTTGACCTCCTTTTTCGGTTGCTTGTATCGTGTTGATCCATTTGGTTTCGAACTTCGACCCTAACATGAAACTTGCTCCATTTTGCGTCCCGAACATGGTTTCATCAATAGTGGCTTTGACAAGCATCCCCAACGCTTCTTTGACCCATTTTGCTCTCGATCACGTCATCGGTCCTCCTTCGATAATCAAAGGGTCTCGTCCTGGGCTCGGCTTCGTCTGAATCGACTCCTGGATCATATCACCCCTGGCCCAAACCCAAACCTATAGAGTAAAAACGCACTTTGCTAGTGCGACTTTAGTTGCCTCTTAATGTGTAAATCACCAGTTGCTCTAAGCTGTTGATGGTCATCTGAGATCAATGGTTGGTGTGTGTGTGTTATAAATTGAGCCTTACGCTATTGCCCTCATTTACTTCTCACATTTAATTTTCTTGAAAAATGCTGAAAGTACGGAATGAATTAACCAGAATTAGAAAAAAAATTGAATTTGCACTCACATGGAGTGGGCCACATGTGTAAAATATTGAAAAAAAAATCTCTTCCTGCCAACTGTTGTGTGTATTTTGTAGGTATGGAAATTCAAATTCCTGTACCTATAGCACGACTGAATTTTCTTGAGCCTTCTAGACTTCTCTGTGCATGTGTCGTTGGTTTTCTTCTTCATCTTAGTTCATTCTCATCCTTTGATTGAGAGATCCTTCGTAATGTTAAAGTGCAAGGGTCTGTGTGATTCCATTGGGGAGTGAAGAAAGTGTAAGGGTCTGTGTGATTCCATTAGTCTGCAATGCTAGAGATAGGTATTATTTAGATTATTACTTTTATACATTTTATTTTCTATACTCATAATAGATGACTCAGTATCAAGAATATAAATGTTATTTTGTAATATGCCACAACCATAAAAGATTTCATCTTTATAAAACGAACAACGATTGTTATTAACATTAATTGAAAAATCATTCATGTCCAAACATGAAATAGAAATAATATTCTGGTAATGGTGGGTTCAAATTAACATTTCCCTAATAACAATAATAAGCCTAAAGTCAATGACAAGAAGTATGCTTCTACGGAAGATGCAACAACATTTGCTCATTTTCAATGTGCAGGTCAACTTTTCTCTTTTGTAGTGGTCTACTTCTATTTAATTTTTGCATATTTATACAAATATGAGATCCATACCTGGTATCTAATACCCAAGAAATTAGTGAAGTAGATATGAGTCTTACCCAAGTAGATTTGATAATGTCCTTATTTACTTTGACCGTCTTAGCCATCTTAGATATTTTCCCAAAGCCCCTTTAGACTTCCTCTTAATATCTTTAGATGAATCAATGACTTGCCCACCCCTAACTTTGATATTAGGCTTAACAGTCTTAAGCATGTTCAACAACTCAATGAGTGTGTACTTGAGTTTATTCATATCAAAATTCACAATTAGCTATGAATAACTCTCTGGTAGAGATTATAGAATTAAGTCAATACTTAGTTCAAGGTTCACGATTGAATTTAATTGAGACAACTTCTCAACGTTATTCATCTTCAGTACATGAGCATTGACTAAAGATTGCTCTGTCATTTTGCATTGATATAGTTGCTTGGAAGTCTCATATCCTTCCATAGATGATTATTATCATACAACTCTTTGAAATGAAAAATCATGTATTAACATCTATACTCTTATGTTACTTTTGTAACTCAGGTGATATAGTTGCAAGCATCACACATATTGCGGTACTATCGACATCTACGTGTTTATTATAGCAGCCACCTCTTTCTTAGTTTAGTCATCAACATAGAAAATGATACTTAAGGACATAACCAATTTTCTCATGTCTGAGAAACAATTCTCAAATTGCAGTGTCAATCAAGAAAACTTGATTTGGTTGTTGACATACAGTATGCCACCCAAATACATATGGTTACTCATGATTCAATAAATATAAATGATGAAAAGTGAAAAATAAAAAAATAATATATGAAATGCATCAATTAATTCAACATGGTATTTTATCAAATTAAATGTGCCCCACTATTTAACTCAAATTTATGGCACTCTCACATAAATTTATGGAATTCATACTTGACTTCTAGTGGTCTGGGATCTCATTTGTTATATTAAGACCTTGAGTATACTCAACAAACCTTAATTTATTATTATCAATTGTATCTTCATACAACTCCCAAATTATTAAGCTGACAACTATTTGTCTTCACACATCTTATGTGTTAGCTTAACACGTCTCTAAGATTTATCTCTTATAGTGTACTCAACAAAAGATAAATTTTAGTTAAGTTAAACTCATCATTCAGAAACATCGAATATTTCATAGTGTCAAACATATCCCTAATAGACCAGTCTTGAGTGTACTCAACAAGTTAAGACGATTTATGACTCTCGTTTTCCACTATAATGATGGAAAGCAAATAATAATAATATCGACATAATATTTTAGTGAGGGATTTACCATGTAAATGTCTCATCAATGTGTATGTGTATGTGTATGTATATATATATATATATATAATTATAACTATGCATCAAACATGTATATAATAGTATGGATGATTATGGACTAATTCTATCTAACCTTCTCAAGCCATAAGAAAGACTAGTTGGTCAATTATTAGCGGATATTGCACTGAATCAGTATTAATACGTCATCTCCATGGTTTTCTCCTCTTCTTGTGTCTTCAATTAGTCCAGCTACAACTTGTATCTTATACTAGTTAACACGCAGACCTAAATAAAATTGGATTCACATGCCCATAATAATAACAATAATAATGAACTCGCGGGTCCAAAATAATTAAGAGCTCGCAGGGCCATAATAACAATGACAATTATGGACACACATCTAAAAAAAAAATAAGAGCTCGCATGCCCATAAAACAACAAGAATTAAATCAATAATCCAACACATCCACATGATCAAGTACATAATCATCCAATAATAAATATTCATCATATAAATATTTTCCTATATAATATCAAATATTATATGTAGACATATTTCAAAAATCTAGCAATTAAGGTCGTCTAAACTATTGAGACAAATTGATCGAAATAATTAAATAATCATATTAATCAATTAATTTAATTAGCGAGTTTATTTAATTAAAATCAAATTTTAATTAAATATCGAAATAGAGTCCAATTCTAATTTTATAGGGCGAAAATATTTAATTAAATAGCGAAATTAGAGTTCAATCTAACTCCACAATTTATGGCGAACTTATTTAATTAAAATCAAATTTTAATTAAATACAAAATTAGAGTCAAACTCTAATTCCAAGAAGAAATTTTAGGACAAGATAATTTAATTAAAATTAAATTCCAATTAAATGTCAAATTACAGTCCAACTCTAAATTTAATAATATATTGTGGTGAATAAATAATTAAAATTAAATTTTGATTAAACATTAAATTAGAGTCGAACTCTAATTTAAATTGAAATAACATTTTAATTTAGGATGAAACTCCTAAATATATTAAAATACAATTTAGGGTCAAAGTTTAATATTTAAGTTAAAATCTAATTTTAACGAAAATATAAAAAATCGTTAAGTTTGAATAAAATTTTAAACAGGTCAACATTGAAAATTTAGGTCAAATACATTTGAAAATCAAATCTGAAACCATTTTGAAACTTAAATTCAAAACTCATTTCGAAAATTGCAAATTTGACCCACTTTAAACATTATTACCAGGCCCCTCAATTTCTCAAATTGCAAAAAGGCCCTTTATATTAAAATTACAACTTGACCAGGAAAATTATATTGCAAGCAGGGGCTTACAATTTCTCAAATTGTATTAGAGGCCCCCATCTCCAACACTTCCCACCCGTTTTGGAACCCTAATTTTGTTTTCTTCTTTGTTTCGGCAGCGCCAGCCATATTCTGTGGTAGGGCTGCTACAAAACGTATCTGCTATCTCTGCACAGCACGCTGGGCTACACGCTACCACCACAGCGATGTCGATTGTCGTTGCTCTGCTACAATCTGATCTTTTTTTTTTGTTCAAAACAGAGTTTGAAAATAAAATTAATTTTATGAATTGCTAGATCCAAGAAGCATAAGAATGATCAACTTTTGACTATATCAACATGTAAAACAATTTCTAATAAACACAAAGTAGGCTTTGATACCATTGTTGAGAATTTACTTAAATATGCACAACGAAAAATAATATAAATTTCAATTCCCACCAAGGATTTACTTTGCGTTTAGATAGAAAATGTGATAGAAATTGTACCTTTCTTTAGATATGTAAATTTCTTTGCTATTCATGTAGTTCCAACAATCCTAATATGGCTCCCACAGTTGTCCAATCATCCAGCCTCCAATGAAATCCACACAAGGAACAAGATTGAGAGAGAACCATTGTTTACATTTCTTGTGCTAGCAAGAATAATGAAAAATCCTATATATATTATAAACTCTAGCAGCTTATTTATATAAACCCAAATGGGTTTGATTTATCCCTTAAACTTAACTCAATCCAATATTTAATTAATCTAATTAATGAAATCTGGTCCATAAATTAATTGATCTAATTAATTAATTCGAGCATATTAACAAGCAACCAAATTATACTACGTTTGTCAATTAATTAATTAGTGATAAGTGTATTTTTACACACTTATTTAACACTTTTTGGGACTTTATTATTGATAAAATTGAGTAGATTTCTATTTATAATTGTGTAATTGTTACTTTTGTAGGTTAAAACCCCGGAAAGAAGTGAAACGAGCGAAAAGAGAAGGAAAACGACTTAAATTGAACAAAATTGTGAAGTTGGGGACTGAAATGCAAATGTTTGAAAGATGAAGGACCTGTCTTACAAATATGGAAGGGACTACACTGCAAATTATTTTTGGTTTGAGCCATGCGTTCGCATGGAGTAAAAAAAATAGGACGGTTTAAATTCTCGTCTAAAATTTTATTTTGGCCCAACTTGTATTATTTTCTAGTTTTTTTATTGGTAGATATTTTAGGATATTTATTTTGTATGATAAAATATCCTATAATATCTATATTATATTATAAAATATACTAAATATCTTATTTATATTATAATATACATAATATCCTAAAATATCTTATATTTATATTATTCTATGTTTACTTAACCTCTAAGTAATAAACTTTATATATATCCTATCATTTCTACACAATCATATATCCATCCAATTACTTCAAATCCAATTCTCTCAATCTCTCTCAATTCCTGGACGTTTTCTCTCTTCTTTCTTTTCTTTTATTTAGTTTTTATTTATTTTGTTCTTGTTTGGTTTTATTTTAGGTATCTAAAGTGGGATATAGCAAGGAGATCATTAAGGAAAGCTTGAAGAATACATTGAAGGAATTACAATTTGTGTTCAAAAGGGTTTTATCTTAACTTTTGTATTCCATTAATTTAATTATTCATGTTTGTAATAATATGTGTATGAGAATCTCTTTGTTATTGTATTAAGAATGATGAACTAAACAAGTTAATTAATTTTGTATCGACATAGAAATATGTGGTATAATTTAATTAATTAGGATTAATATCGCTCGAAAGAGGATATTAATTTAAAATTGAAAAATCGGGTCTAATCATTTATTTTGGTAATTTGCATGAGCGCATATTTGAATTGATATTAATGAAATAACGGTTAAGCGAAATCATAAATTCCAACATCTTTTACAATCAAATCTCCCACTTTTTAAAGTATTATTTTAATATTTTAATTCAAAATTGTGTTTTAGTATTTCTAAGTTTTTTTAATCAACTTTTTAATTGTGTGTCTTTCGTTAATTTGAATCAAATAGGCTTGTAGTTGGATAAACATTCTTCGAGGGATCGATATTCGGACTCAAAAAGTTTATTGTATTACTTGTTCACGACCCGTGCGCTTGCGGTGTAATTTTCAGCGAACAAGTTTTTGGCGCCATTGCTGGGGAGTGTTAAATTTGATTACTAGTTAATTGTTTTTCATTTTAACGAACTTTTAAATTTTTATTTTATTTTACCCTTTAAATCCAAAAGTCACTTTGTTTTCGTTATTGTCAAATTTCTAAATCGTTTACTGTTTATGAATCGATTGCGAAGTCTCAATCTTCTTCAAATTGATCCTGAAATCGAAGAGACTTTTCGCAGAAGGCTTAGGGAACAGAACAAGTTAAGAAGACAACAACAACAAATGGAGCGTCAAGGTGGTATAATCTATGTCGGTACCACATACTTCAACTTCGCCCGGATGTTATTAATCTATTCTCCAGCAACATATCATTTTATGGGAGATTAGATGAAAATCCACGTAATCACATCGCACGTTTCATGGAAATGGTGAGTAATTTCACTTATGAGGGTGTGAATATGGAAGCGATTCGAATGAGGTTGTTTGTTCATACTCTGAAAGATAAGGTAAGAGAGTGGCTTGACACTCTGCCTTCGGGGAGTATCACGAGCTGGGTAGAATTGATACAAAAATTCACAACTAAGTTTTTCCCACCTGCTCGTGTGGTCAAGCTCAAACACGATATCACCACCTTTCGTCAACATGATACAGAACTTTTCCATGAGGCTTGGGAGCGATTCAAAGATATGCTCAGAAAGTGCCCTAATCATGGGATTACTTTTGGAGAACAAGTCCAAAATTTCTATTTTGGTTTGACTCAATCTTACCGTTCCAATATGGATTCATCTTCAAATGGGTCACTCCTTAATAGAAACATGTGAGCAGCATATGATTTATTAGAGGTCATGAGCGAGCAGAGTGCCATGTGGCCTGATAGAGGTGTACGAAGGGGAGTTGGTGGAGCTAGAGAGAGTGAAGCATACAATCTTATGTTATCAAAGATCGACTCTCTAGCACGAAAAATAGAAGGTCTTTCTACATCTCCAACCACATCTGGCTCTCGTTCAGCTCATATTGTCCAATCCCCACCGGCTTGTGAGATGTGCGGAGCTAATCATGTGAGTTCAAGCTGTCCGTTAATTGCCAGCAGTTCGGGATCCACCGAGCAACTGGCATACGCTCAAAACTTTCAACGTCCAGGGTACAATCCGTATGCTCAAACTTATCCCTCTAAAATGGGCGACACGTGGCCTTGATGTTCGTGCTTATCGTGGATGGTTGCCACGTAGATTGATTAAGGGTCAGGATTGGGGGACCTTTTACCTTCCCCAAACTCCTATAAATACGCCACATACCCCACCTCATTTGTCTCATTCAAATCTTCAAACAATCCTCGGACCACCTCGGGTTAGGAAAAAAGGTAAGAGCTCGCGCCCCTTAGATAATTTTAAGTTTTTGTTTTTCTCAAATATCTAGCACCAGTAGTTCGTCAGGGTCAGGCTCGACTCCCGACTATATAGGTCATTCAGTCGGCTTCCTAGACCCGAGGACAGGGCTTGTAGCACTCGAGACGGGGAGATAGCCATATACAGGGATGCTCTGAAAAGAGGGCTGAGATGGCCTTTACATCCTTTCTTCATAGAATTCTTAGTCAAGCATCAAATGTGTCCCGGGCAGTTAGTACCAAATGGTTGGAGGATGCTCGTTTATTTTTTTAATAGCATGTAGGTATTTGTCTATAGTCTCGAGGTTAGACTTGCTTAGGATGGTCTTTGAATTGAAGACACTCCCGAGCTATAATGGTTTTGTGTACTTTTCTTCTTGGTGAGACTTTAAAGTACCTCAAAGGGTGGAAATCCAAGTTCTTTTTTGTTCATCCTCAAGAAACCGGGCATCCCTTTAATCCGAGGTGGTGTGTCCCAAGCTTTGAGCGTTTCAATGAGGGCCAGGCATATTTTGAAGTTTTAGAGAGAGATAGGCAGAGTCTAGCCGAGCTTGAGCCTCTAGCCCATAGCATGGACGATCTCCTCGGGAACGATATCCTGGACCTCGCCGACGTAAAGGGCCTCGGGGATAGGAACGAGTACTATTCCATTTATTATTACAGCCTATCTTGTCCTCGCGCTAATGACTTGCCTCATTTTGTTTTTGCAGAAGTTCAAATGGCCTTCGACCCTTCTGATCTACGTCGGGCGACACAGCAAAAAATCGAAGAATGCCTCGGTGAAGGGGGTGAAGAAGAAAGGCAAGAAGAGAGCCTGAGAGAGGACCCCCGAACAGGTAAGAAGAGCATCGGGCGAGACCTCCGGGGCTGGGAAGCAGACTCCGGCCACTCATGCGCCAACACCTCCCCTGGAACACACTCCTCGTGGTTTTCCATTGATCGTCGACTTGGACGATGAAGTGTCTCTTTTACCTCAGCCGGCGACTGTCGATGTTGAGAGGTGCAATCTCATGCCCTAGCTCTTTTGGAGGTACCGAGGAGAGGGCATGCTGGAGGGGGCGAAGGCTGTGGAAACTTTCACATTGAAGGTATCATCGGGCTACTGACTTGTAAAAATTGGTTTTGTTATTGATGCTAAATGTTGCATTTTGATTGTAGGCCCTTAGTGTTGGCCGAGCAATGACGATGAAGGGTGAAGACGATGCTCGACGTCTTGCTGAGCTCGATCATGAGATCGAGATTCGGGGGAAAAGGATCGAGGAGCTAGAGGCTGATCGTTCTTTGTTGGAAAGGAAGAACAACGAGTTACAAGCATCTTTGCGGAAGGCTCGGGAGGAAATAGGCCTTGCGAAGGATGAGGCCAAGGATGTTAAGCTCAAGCTCGAGAAGAAAACAAAAGAGTTCGAGGCTATGATCTAGGATGCCGGAACTAAATCGGTCGAGGACTTCAAGAGGTATGATGATTTTGGCAAACTGAGGGGCGACTATGCCATGGGGTCGTAGAACTATGCCTTCAAGCAGGCCCGAGCATACCTCCGATCAAAGCTCCCCGATGTATCTCCTGACAACTTAGTGGCAGACCCCGAGGTCCTTGACAACCTCGAACTCTCCTCATCCGAGGGCACAATGATCGAGGAGGAAGATGATGCTGCAGCGGAAGACGAAGTTGATAGGCCCCCGAGCCCTTAGATCTTTAAACTGAACTTCATCCCCCTTTCCCGAGCAACTTGTGATGTAATTTTGGAACAAGTATAATTTTGAATGTTATTGCTCGCGATTATAGTATTGCTCGTGATTTCGACATTGCTTATTTTCTATCCAATGTCTTTATTTTTTAAGCAAGTGTTAGTCTCGACGAGTAGACAATGATTAGGCCTGTGTAATAAACTCGAGGAGTAAACAGACATAATTATGTGTAATAAACTCGAGGAGTAAACAAAACTAGGACCAAGTAATAATCCCAACGAATAGACAAATCTAAACCCTTGTACTAAACTCGAGGACCAAGACTTTGAGTGCTTGCTCAAGGAGCAAGGCTTTTTTGCCTGCTCGAGGACAAGGCTTTTAGTGTTTGTTTGAGGAGCAAAGCTTTGAGTGCTTGCTCAAGAAGCAATGCTTTGTTTGCTTGCTCGAGGAGCAAGGCTTTATTTGCTCGCTCGAGGGCAAGGCTTTGAATGCTTGCTCGAGAAGCAAGGCTTTGAGTGCTTGCTCGAAGAGCAAGCCTTTGTTTTCTTGCTCGAGGAGCAAGGCTTTGTGTTCATTCCATGAATGTGAACTTCTCTAGGCCTCTCAGGACCGAACTTGGAATTTATTAATTTTTCAAATTGAACTTGGATTTATATTTTCATCCAAGCTGCCTACGTATCCAAACGGGATCAAGCCAAACGTAGTTCATTACCAAAAAGAAATAAAACGTAAATGGGCACGCAGGCCTGACGATAATAAAAAAAGAATGCATGGACACGCAGGTCCGACACTAAGAAATAATGAATGGGTGTGCAGGCCCGACCGTAAACTAAAGGCAAAACAAAAAGTAAGATAGGACATGCGAGCCTTATTATTTATTAATGTAAAGAAGAGAGTAAACAAATTATCGAGTAGAGGTAGGGCGATTTACTTGTGATAGATTTTCAAGTTATCTGCGTTCCATGGTCTCGGAAGAGGTTTTCCCGAGGTATCTTTTAAGCTATATGCCCCTCCTCGAATTTGTCGTATCACTTCAAATGGTCCTTCCCAAACATGACCGAGCTTTCCAAGGTGATGGCCAACAACTTCAGCCTTTCTTAAAACGAGGTCTCCTACCCTGAACTTTCGGGATCTGACCTTGCTGTTGAAATGCCTTGCCACCCTGTTTTGGTAGGAGCCAACTTTTAAAGAGACCTGTTCTCGAACCTTTTCGAAGAGGTCGAGATGTTTCATTGTGCTTTCTGAGGAATTGGTCTCAAGTCTCCGGCGGCTGGGCAGACTGATTTCTACAGGGATGGTTGCCTCGATGCCAAATGCAAGTATGAAGAGGGTTTCGCCCGTTGTCGTTTTATGAGAAGTTCTATATGTCCAAAGTATTGAAAGCAGCTCGTCGGACCAATAACCTTTGGCATTCCCGAGCCATGTCTGGAGGTCTTACAATATAATCCGATTCGTGACCTCAGCTAAACCGTTGCTCTGTGGGTGCGAAACTGAGGCCAGTCTGTGATTTATTCCAAGGTTGGTGCAGAAACCTCTAAATTGAGCGTTATCAAATTGCCTTCCATTGTCGGTTATGAGGACTCTGGGTATCCCGAACCTACTAATAATTGATTTCCATACAAACGTCTAGAGCTTGGGTTCTGAAATTGTTGCTAGGGATTCGGCCTCCGCCCACTTGGTAAAATACTCTACCGCTACAGCAACAAATTTTAGTTGTCCCCTTGAAACCGGGAATGGCCCGAGGATATCGACCTCCCATTGCTCAAATGGGGTCGAATACGTAATAGTAGTAAGGTCTCCGACTGGGGAATGGATGACGTTGCCGAACCTCTGGCACTTGTCGCATTTCCTTACATATTCGCATCTTTCTTCATGGTAGGCCAATAATATCCATACCTTATCAGCTTGAAGGCAAGAGCCTGAGCTCCTTGATGGTTTCCACACACACCTTCATGAACTTCAGCCAGAGCTTGGGATGATTCTGATGGCTTAAGGCATCTGAGATATGGAAGTGTGAGGCTTCTTCGAAACAGGACTCTTCTGATCATGCAGTACCTAGGTGCTTGAGATCGGATACTCCTCGCTGCTCGAGGATCATTCGGAAGACTCCCATTAGTTAAGAACTCTGTAATTGAGTTCATCCATGACGGCTCATTGTCAATGTCCATGACTCCAACAGAATGTACGATGTTAGGTTCTATCACCATTTTGATATGGACTGTTCTGTCGAGTCCATCGGTTCCCATAAAAATCAATCTAGACAGTACGTCGGCTTTATTGTTGTCTGAACGAGCAATCTTTGTAATCTCACAACTCTTAAATCGTCTCTAGAGATCATGAACTTTCAGGCAGTATAGGCTCATCTTTTCTTCTTTTCTCTCGAATGTGCTATCTATCTGTCCGACCACAAGTTGAGAGTCGCTGAAGATTTTGATATGTTCAAGCTCAAGATTGATGGCAAGTTCAAGAGTAATGACGACAGCCTCATACTCGGCCATGTTGTTGGTCGCCTCAAATTCGAATCTGAGCGCGCATTGAATATCTACGAGTTTGTTGGGGCTTGTGATAATGACTCCGGCGCCCGAGCCCGAGGAGTTGATGCTCTGTCAACAAATACTTCCCAAGTAATACTGCTGTTCAGGTTATCCCCTGGCCCTCGAGGCCTTGGGGTGAGTTATGCGATGAAATCAGCTAAGGCCTGAGCTTTGATGGCTGGTCAGGATTTGTACTCGATGTCAAATTCTCCTAGCTCAATGGACCATTTTAATAATCTTCCGGAGACGTCGGGTTTTTGTAGTATGTGCTTGAGCGGTTGATTAGTGAGCACTACAATAGGGTGAGACTGGAAATATTGCCAGAGTTTACGTGCTGTCGTTACCAAAGCAAGAGCAAGCTGTACTTGGTCTCCGCGTCCAGCAAGACTTTGCTCACATAATATATAGGCTGCTGGGCCTTGTTAACTTCTTTTACCAGTACACCACTTACCACGTTCTGGGATACAGCCAAGTACAAAAACAAAGTGTCACCAGACTCGGGTCTAGTGAGGATAGGAGGAGTTGCCAATGTCTCTTTAAGTTCTTAGAGAGCTCTTTCACACTCCTCATTCCAATCAAAACTTCGATTACCCCTAAGGACCTTGAAGAATGGATAGCACTTATCGGCTGTTCTGGACATGAACCTGTTTAGGGCGGCGACGGGGCTTGTTAACTTCTGAACCTCCTTTTTATTACTAGGTGATTCCATTGGTGCCAAAGCTTGTATTTTGTCCGGATTTTCTTCAATTCCTCTGTGTGTGATCATGAATCCCAAGAATTTTCCCGAGGCTACGCCGAATGCACATTTTTTCGGGTTGAGCTTCATCTTGTTCTTGCGTAAAGTGCTGAATACTTCTTCGAGGTCTAACATATGTTTGTCCAACTGTTTGCTCTTTACTACCATATCATCGACGTAGGCCTCGACGTTTTTCCCGATCATGTTGGCAAAGACTTTGTTGATGAGTCTTTGGTATGTTGCCCCTGCATTCTTCAACCCAAAAGGCATA
Source organism: Osmanthus fragrans (assembly GCA_019395295.1). Taxonomy (NCBI): domain Eukaryota; kingdom Viridiplantae; phylum Streptophyta; class Magnoliopsida; order Lamiales; family Oleaceae; genus Osmanthus; species Osmanthus fragrans. The sequence goes on from CM033353.1 coordinate 12,239,234, forward strand.
ACCCTGTAACAATATATGGCAGAATCAGCCATGAATGACATCTCTCCTGGTCTTCCTCGGCCATAAGGATCTGATGGTACCCCAAAAATGCATCCAGAAAGCTGTGCAATTTATGTCCTGATGTGCTATCTACCAGGTCATCGATTTGAGGTAAGGGGTAACTGTCCTTTGGGCATCCCTTATTGACGTCTGCAAAATCAATGCAAACTCTCTACTTTCCATTTGCCTTTTTTACAAGAACAACGTTCGCAAGCCAATCAGGGTAATGGACCTCCCTGATGAACCGAGCTCTGACTAGTTTTTCAATTTCTTCACGTATGACCTGTCGACGTTCTGGAGCAAACTGTCTTTTTCTCTGCTTGACTGGGTTGGCTCCTGGGCTAATGTTAAGCCTGTGTATTGCAACCTCGGGGTCTATCCCCGGCATGTCTTCGACCTTCCACGCAAACATATCAATGTTTCGAGATAAGCAGCTGATAAGTTCAATCATGACCATGCTCTTGGATCCCGACCAACCATGACCTTTTTTCCATGCTCGAGCTCGACCGTCATCAATCTTCCACTGGGGCCAATCTACCCCACTGCTCGAGATCGAGCTCCTTCTCCATAATTTGCATGACGTCGATTTTTATTTCCCGAATGCTAGTAACATAGCACTGCCTGGCAGCGGTTTGATCTCCACGAGCCACCGCGACGCCATGACCGGTGGGAAATTTCATGGCGAGGTGGAAAGTGAACACAATGGCCTTTACCTTATTAAGCAATGGTCTTCCCAGGATGGCGTTGTATGCCATCGACGTCCAACCTACTTGAAAAAGTGTGGTCTCTGTTACCTGAGCCTAAGGTAAGAGGCAGTTCGACTACTCCTTCCGGGGTGATAATACCACCCCCAAATCCTTGAAGGGGGGTTTTCACTATCTTCAGCTGCTCGGGAGAAATTCCCATATTGGTGAAGGCTTCGTGAGAGAGTATGTTAGCGACACTTCCGTTGTCGACCAAGATCCTCTTTACCTCAAAGTTCGCCACTATTGTAGAAATGACCAAGGCATCATCATGAGGAAAAAATATGCCCTCTAAGTCCTTTATTCCAAAAGTGATGTCCTCGAGGTTGTTATGAGTTGCTTTAGTGAATGTTGTGTACTGTCGGACGTATCTGCTTTCGTCCACTGTTCGAATCTCCTCCTGACGTTATGCTCTCGATGATGATATTTATCGTCCGGCCGTTGGTTGACCACAACCTCGTTCCACTAGGCCTTTCGCACTATCACGATCGTTCCTAGTACGTTTATCATGACCAACATAGGAACCCAAGAATTCCCTTTTGATGAGGACTTCAATTTCCCATTGTAAGGCCTTGCAGTATTATGTGGTATGTCCGTGATCACAATGAAAGTCAAAGTACTTACTTTTGTCTTGGGAGTCAGGAGGGGACTTCAACCTCGTCAGCCATTTGAGTTCCTTTATGTCTTTAATCTCCATCAAAATATTGGTTTTTGAGGTATTTAGCCTGGTGAATGAGGTCGGGAGTACCTCAGTTCTCTGTTTATTTCGAGTTATTTTTTGTCTGGGGCTCTAGTCATGTTGTAGCTTATGCTTGACCCTATCAGTGGCTGGACCGACCCTCTTCGAATTCAATGTTTCTTCCGTGTTAATTTACTTCTCACCTCGGGTTAATAGCTCGGTCACTGACATTGGTGGGGTTTTTGACAACGACATTTTGAAAACCTCACACCGTATGGCATATGTGTGCGCAGAAACTGCCGCCATGATGTGTAGGTCGGGGATTTGAAGCCTCTCCTTATTAAACCTTGTCATGAAATCACGTAGAGTCTCGTTCTGCCCCTGCCGAAGTTGCATGAGGGACGTTGCTTTCTTCCTAATATGTTTACTACTTGCGAAGAAGGCAGAAAACTTATTGGCTAAATCTGAGAATGAAGAGACAGAATTGGGCTCCAAGGTCGAGAACCAATCCCTAGCAGCATTAGTCAAAGTTTGCGGGAACGATTTACACATCACCTGATCCGGGGCTACTTACAGATTCATGATATTAGTATATATATTGAGGTGATTAATAGGGTCAGTAGTCCCGTCGTATTCCTTTATGCGAGGATACTTGAACCTATCGTGGATCGGGTATGACAAAATCTCTTGAGTGAATGGAGTGTTGGGTCTAAACCCTACTGCGCCCTTGTTATTCTGAAGCAAACATGCCATTATCCTATCTTGAATGATCTTGGCGAGGTCGCCAGAGTCCAATGTCACCGATTTCGAGGCTGAACCCATATGCACACCTGAGGTTCCTGCTTCAACCACATCGGGGATTGGTCGAGGTACGCGAGCTCAAGCATCGACCATGAAACCAACTCGAGGCCCTGCCTCCGGTGGGGGAGTTCTTTTACTTAACAACTGAGTCAATGTGACAACCTGCTGGCAGGGTTCTTCAAAGGCTTCAGTCATGATCACTGCCGGAGGTGGAGCCGAAATTTCTGACGACTCTTCCTGATGAACCATGGGGTCTTCAGTAGCGAGAGGAGGGTTTGGAGCGGAGGAGCTTGCCGGAGGAAGACCTGAACGCGTGCTAACCATGACTTTTGGAGCGCTTCCCACAGACGGCGCCAATGATGCTACCAAAAATCGTACCTGGACAATTTCGAGCTAACGACTGATGATGAGCACGAACGTGATCTTCCAACACCTGAAAAAAAGGCATCGAGGTGTGTCCTCGTTGCCCATTTGATGCTTAATTTAGTAAGAGAATATATGCGTAAGGCTATAAACTGAAAAATAATGGATTTTAGGTACCTGAATAATGAATTGAGATGCTGTATTTAAAGGAGGAGGGGTAACATACTTGTAGTAGGACTCAAACACTTAATCCATGAGAATCTTACCATGTTTAGAAGTTGTGGTGGAGTAGTGTTTAGTTTTTGGTAGGATTCTGGTGGTTTGGAGAGCCATGGTAGACTTAACTTTCTTTATAAATGAAAATCAGAATGAGGGTATCCAAGAGATTTCTAGGATGCTGGCAGTGTGGGCGGATGCCATGATCGAGGACCACATACCCCAAGGTTCCCAAGGTACACGATGAGGAACTTACACTCTTCGGTTTGTGGCATCCTCAGGTTACAAATAATGACCATATCAGTAGGAATTAAAATTAGATTTTTGAACAAATTATAATAGAAAATTTTAAAATATATGATTAAAAAATTATGAATCCATCAAAATGATTAATATTGATTAATATTGATTAAACAAGCTCTCAAGTTTAATCTGCATGAATAAACAATGTTGTAAAAACCGAACCGGACCGGCCGGTTCAACCGGAAAACCCGGGAACCGGACCCAGGCCCGGTCCGGCTATTCCCATAAACTCTGAAATGGGAAAACCGTATAGAGAACCGCCGAACCGGCCGGGTTTTGGAGGAGCCGGGACCCGGAGACGGTTTTAAGGGTTAGAGCATCCAGTATTTCAGTTCCAATTAAACTTCAATCCATAATTTCATACGGCGTAGACTCCGACTCCGACTCCAAATCCCGGCAAATCCAAAACAAAAACCCATCGCCCTGCTTCTTCAGTCTTCTGGGCCGTCCAATTTCCAGGTGAATCTCTCTTCTCCTTCTTGATTCTCAGCTTTTTTGAGTCTTGGCTCGTTTATTTTAAATTGGGTGCGAATGTTGAGCTCCACACTTTGATTTTGTCCTTGTGTTTCAATTTTTTTTTTCATAACAGTTTTTGACATATTCTGTGGGTTTCGATTTTCGATTTTCCAAGTTCTGGGGTGTTTGTCTATCTCCAAATCACAGTTTTGAAGGCATAAGGGACTTGTAGGTTTCAGATGTTGTTTTTGCTCTGTTAATGCATAGTGATACATATTAGACATTAAATGTTTGGTTAAGATGAATTACTTCCACTTCTGTAGTAAAAAAAAATTGTTCTTTCACAGTTTATAATTATATGTATGCTGGTGCTGCAGGTGCAAGCTCATATTGCGAGACTCAGAAGGCAGTTGAGTTTGGTAGACGGGCAGCAACAATTAAAATCTGCATCTGACATGTAAATTTTCATTGCTTCTAATCTACATATTTACAGGAATTTGTTGAATGATTTGGGAAAATCTCTTTAACATTGATCTTGATTGAATGATTGTTGAATGATTTGGTTAAGAGATTAGTTGAATGATCTTTACAGGAATTACTTCCACTTCTCTTTAACATCAATATTTACAGGAATTTGTTGAATGATTTGCTTCAACATTGATCTTGATTTTGCCATCCCTCTTCAACAGCCATTTAGAATATTGATGATAAGTATTAAGTTGATAATAAAATTGATCATCAGACTGGGACCAAAATTGTTGAATAAAATTACAAACTCCAGCTTCTCTCTTGAATTCAACATTGTATTAAGTTTGCTGAGTGAATTCAACATTGATCTTGATTTTGCCATCCCTCTTCAACAGCCATTTAGAATATTGATGATAAGTATTAAGTTGATAATACAATTGATCATCAGACTGGGACCAAAATTGTTGAATAAAATTACAAACTCCAGCTTCTCTCTTGAATTCCACATTGTATTAAGTTGGCTGAGTGAATTCAACATTGATCTTGATTTTGCCATCCCTCTTCCAATGCAATTAAGGTTGCTGAGTGAATTTAAGAGATGTATCTTTTGATTTACTTGTGTTGTGGTTGTCACTTTTGGTGATAGAAAGCAAAAGATTTGTGCAAGAAGCTATTGGAATATGATTTTGGTTGAACTATTTATTATTTAATACTCGACAACTTTAATACTTTTCAAGTTTTCATTGCTTTTATTTAGGATGGATTGCAATACTCAATCTTCGGAAAGTCACTCTAAAGGTTCCACACAATCTAGCCGTACGAAGACTGACCCTGCATGGGAACACTTCTCTTCAACTCGTGATATTGACGGTAAAGCTCGTTTCACTTGTCTTTATTGCAACAATAGCTTTAAAGGTGGTGGAATTAATAGAATGAAGTATCATCTCGCTGGAATTAAAGGTCAAATATCTCAATGCAAGAAAGTTCCTTTTGATGTTCGATTTAAATTTGAAGGTATTCTTAGGGATTTATCTAAAAAGAAACAAGATGCTAGGGACAATTATATAGATTTAGAAACTGGAGGAGATGAAATAGAAGAGGATATTCAAGAAATAAATATATCGTTTGAAAAAGGGAAGAGGAAAGCAAGTGAAGGTATTGAAACATATTTTGCTCCAAGGACTACTCCTGGATCTCAACCTAGTTTAAAGAGTGTTTTAGCTGGTAAAGAAGCAATAAAGAGAGCCCATATGTCTTGGGCTAGGTGGTTTTATGATGCTTGCATTCCATTTAATGCTTTGCAATCACCTTACTTTCAACTTGCTTTAGATGCCACTGCTGCAATTGGTCCAGGATTTAAAGGTCCATCTTATACTGACATTCGTGTTAATTTGTTGAGAGATTGCAAGAGAGAATGCCAATTGCTTGTTGACACTTATCGAAGTCAGTGGATAAATAATGGATGCACAATTATGGCCGATGGTTGGACTGATCAAAGACACAGAACTTTGATTAATTTTTTAGTATATTGCTCTTCTGGGATTGTATTTATAAAATCTTATGATGCATCAGATGTTGTCAAAGATGCTCAAACGTTGTGTAATTTGTTTTCCGAGATAGTTGAATGGGTTGGACCTCGTAATGTAGTTCATATGGTAACTGATAATGCAGCTAACTATGTGGCGGCAGGGAAATTATTGCACGATAGATATGATCACATTTTTTGGTCTCCTTGTGCTGCACATTGTTTGAATCTTGTTTTAAAAGATATTAGTAGTATGCCTCACGTACATTCCCTTGCATTGCGTGCTTCGAAGATTACAATATTTGTGTATAATCACACAATTTTTTTGTCTTGGTTGAGAAAAATACCTGAATGGAGGGAAATTGTACGTCCAGCTGTGACTCGTTTTGCTACTACTTTTATTACATTGAAAAGCATTTATGATCACAAACAAGCATTGCAGAGTTTGGCAACAAGTAGGCATTTTACGAGCCATAGGCTTTCAAAAAGCTCAAATGGAAGACTTGTAAGTTCTATCATCTTGGATAACAAATTTTGGGAGGATTGCTTGATGGTTGTGAAAATTGTGGCTCCTATTATAAGATTATTACGGATTGTAGATTCAGATGAAAAACCTTCATTAGGTTATGTATATGATGGCATGGATAGGACACGAAAAGGAATTAAGAAAATATTCTTAGGTAAGAAGAGTTTGTATAAGTCGTACACTGATATAATTAAGGAGCGATGGGATAAACATCTTCGTCTTAACTTACATGCAGCAGCTTATTTTTTTAATCCTGCCTTCATTTATGAAGAAGGATTTTGTCAAAAAGTAGAAGTCATGCAAGGTCTATTCAATTTGCTTGAAATTAAAAGCATTTGTGGTGATGAGACAAAAGCAATGGCAGAAATAAGGATGTATCGAGAACGTGAAGGAAGTTTTGGAAGGCAATCTGCATGCAATACTAGAAAATCATTACAACCCGGTGAGAATTTTTATTTAGTTATTTATTGTTTATCTTTAATAGTTCTTAACGCTTAAAACTAATTTCATTAAATTATGCAGATGAATGGTGGAAATTGTGTGGATCTAGTGCTCCTACTTTGCAAAAGATAGCTGTTCGAATTCTTGGTCAAACGGCTTCTTCTTCGGGATGCGAAAGGAATTGGAGTGTCTTTGAACGTATTCACACGAAAAAAAGAAATAGATTGGAGCATCAAAGACTCAACGATCTTGTCTATGTTACGTATAATTTGCGATTGAAGAATAGGTATATAATTTTAAACTTTTTACCACATCAAGAGTCTATTTTAAATTTTTAATGACTCATTTATTTGACATATATATATATTTTTTATCTAACTTCTATTCATTTACAACGTTATAGACGTCATTATAAGAAGAGATCTTATGATCCAGTTGATTATGAGTGTATTGACAAAACAAACTTTTGGATAGAGGAAGAAGTGCCACCACAGGATTTCGAGCATGAAGACTTAAATAACGCTATTTATGAAGAAAATGCAAATTCCAATGTTAATGATCATGAAATTGATGATAATGTTCAAGGTTCGTGAGTTTAATAATCTTACTTATTATTATTATTCTTTTTTTTTTTAATATTAGTCATGTATTTATATATTTTTATTTCGTGTTTTAGATGACAATGAAACTACGGATGCGATTAATACTCAAGAGATGGGAGATTTAGATACAATGGATGTTATTCATCGTTTTGGTGGTTCAAGTGATTGTGGAGGTGATCAAGCATTAAGGCTTATGGATGAAAATGATAGAGGAGAAATTTAACTATTTAATCTTTTATGTTTAGTGCACTTTTTGGTTTCAATTATAACTTGACATTTTTTTTCATTGGTGATAGTCGATGTGAACTTTTTAAATTTTAGCTATTTAAGTTTTCATGTTATTCAGTTATTGACATTATTGTTTACTTTATGTTATTGACTTATTAAGTTATTTATATTCTATAATTGAATTCAGTAGCACTTGGCTTAGTTGATTGTAATAGACTGTTTTCGTGATTTGATATATATTATAATATTATATATACAAGTCACCGGTTCAATCCCGGTTCGATCCCGGTTCGACCTGTTGACCCTTGACCCTTCCTCTTTTCCGGGTCGATGACCGGTTCGGTTTTTAAAACATTGTGAATAAATCGTTTTTCTTTCATTTTTTGATAGACCCAAATACAAAATTTTTTTAAAGAAAAGAGCGAAAAAAATTGTTGGAGAAGTATGGGCGAGGTCTTGATCATGGCGGTGGTGGAGAATGCTCGGATTAGATTAGAGACGTCATCGAATCGGGCCGACCCGAATGGCGTGCCAGAGAATACCTCTGTGAATCATAACCACCTGCAGTTTACAAAGGCCGCTGCTAATCAGAATTCAACAAAACCCACCGATAATGGTTATCACCTGATACAGTCCAACGGCCATCATCATCCGCAGCCTAGGACAAATGATGATGGAGCCTCGAAAGTTCTTCTTAGCAATAATCCGGTTGAGAGGAAAATGAATAGCAGAGATGATGGAGACGAGGGGTTTAAGAGGGAGATGAGGGATTTAGCGGAAATGCTAACTAAATTGAATCCCATGGCTGAGGAGTTTGTGCCGCCATCACTGGCTGTGAACGGCACCGGTGGCCGTGGCCACCACAGACTGATGATAGCCTCACCACGTGATGCGGCCGCTGGGTTCTTCGGTTACAATGCTAACGGTTTTGTACTGCAGCAGCCTGTTAACTCAGGAGTTCCAAACGGGAATTCTTTTAGAAGGGTTGGTGTTTCATCTCTTAATATATATGTATGTATGTACACGAACACTTTGTGTTTGTGTACATACATATGTATATATGTGTGTGTGTATAGTAAAATTTCTTTTGTTGAGTATTATTATATAGGGATTATTGTCCATTTTGTAAAAAACTATGCGGAAATATAAAGAATGGAATTAGGAATATCTGATAGAAGATAGCAGCAATTTATGGATTGTTGAGGTTCATTTTGTTTCGATAAACAAAGATCCATACTTCGGGTATTTATTTTTTCTTTTATTTTAAAACAGCTATATTCCCAGTTAAATTATTTTTAACATGTAGTTTGTTATTAACATTTGTAATAGGATTGAAGTACGGTATCTGGTTTGTTGATTGAGTTTGTATGACAGAAGAAAAATGGCTATGGCCATGGGAAGCGGAGGATTAATAGCAGAACAAGCATGGCACAGAGGGAAGATGTAATTAGGAGGACAGTGTATGTTTCTGATATCGATCATCAGGTAAAGAGAGTATAGGGTGTGCAGGCTTGTGTTATTTTAGATACTCAAATTCTTTCTGTTAAGGCAGACTATATCACACTTCGTTTATGATTTTTGTTATGAATATAGGTTACTGAAGAGCATCTTGCAGCATTATTCATTAACTGTGGGCAGGTAAAACATGTTACTATTCCATCTCAGTGATAGAATTTATTTACAACTTAGTTCTAAATATATTTCCCACACTATTCATGCTGAAGGTTGTGGATTGTCGCATTTGTGGGGATCCTAATTCTGTACTTCGTTTTGCCTTCGTTGAATTCACTGATGAAGGTATGTTAATGACCTGTTTGTTTGGTTGTGCAATTTGGTGAAAACCTGGGATCATATTTTATTGCATTGCGTCTCAAATGGCTTACAGAAGGGGCAAGGAACGCTTTGAGTTTGGCAGGAATTATGTTGGGATATTATCCAGTGAGAGTGCTGCCTTCAAAAACTGCAATTGCACCTGTTAATCCAACATTCTTGCCGAGGGTGAGAAACTTGTGGCAATCTTTAATTACTTTTGACATGTGTTGTAACTTGAATCAGTTAAAGGAATAGAAAACTAATGTCTGTTTTCTTTTCTATGGCACTAGTCTGAGGATGAAAGAGAGATGTGTGCAAGAACTATCTATTGTACAAACATTGATAAGAAGGTAGCTCTGGAATTCACAAGCATTTTGCCATGTGTTAATTATGTCGCACTTGCATGATTGTTTGTTTGCTTGATGCAGCTTACGCAAGTGGACGTTAAACTTTTCTTTGAATCTATTTGTGGAGAGGTTTGTAGCTGCTTGTATAATAAGTCTCAATAAATGTTTTTTGTAATATGCAAATTCCATTTGATCTAATGCATTCTCTAATCCAGGTTCACTGCTTGAAATTGCTTGGTGACTATCAGCATTCGACTTGTATAGCTTTTGTAGAGTTTGTAATGGTAAGAACAATGGGCTTCTCACTCATTTATGCTCGACTACAATTGAATTTACCTCAAAGTTAGTATTTTTGTACTAGTTTTAAGCCTCTTTTATATGCTACATTTGGAAAATGATATTTGATTCAGAAACTTTTCTTTCTAACTAAAGTTTAGTATACATTGTCTATGCATTACCACCAATCTTAGTACATGTATACCCTAGGTTTTGGGAGCTCATTTTGATATCGCAAAATGTACTATTTATTTGTTGGTGTAAAGAAATGGATTTTCTTTTATGTAGGGTAATCTACCCCAAATAGGATTTCTTATTGTAGTATAATTTAATTATATTTCTTTTGAGGATGGATGTGATAACTACAACTTGGACCCCCCAACTATAAGTCAATTTTTCCCCCGCACATATAGGTAAGGTCAAATTAGGTAAGAATTTAAAAGGAGGATAGTTTTACTTACCTTTGACAATTGACTATACATTGAAAACTTTCTCGATTGGATTAATATTGTCGAGAATTTCTTTGATTATTTGAAGATTTTGGATCACCAAGTTAAACTTTTGGAGTACAAATTACAAGTAGGAGAAAAGTCGACATCTAATAATGCATTTGTGGAGGATAACGGGGTTAATCAAATACATCGAGACATGAGTATTTCTTCATTATGCAATGTGTCGAAGATTCTTGACTATTTTCCTCGTGATACATTACTTTTTTAATTTTCAGCCAACACTTGAAGTTTGGTTTTTTAAAGTGAGGGAGAATGATGTAGGACTATCCTACACCAAATATGATTTCTTATTGTATTAGAATATAACTATATTTCTTTCTTGTTTAGAATTAGACTTTTTACTCTTTTAGGATTTCTATTACTTATTTTCCTTAATCTATTAGGATTAGGATATTATTTTTGCTATATAAGCAACGGAATTGTACAGTTTTTAGACAATCAATTCAATACAATGAAATTATTCTCTTACAAAATTTCAAATTTCAGAATTTCTTATTTAAAGAAACAATTCTCACTTCCACACCATTCTTTTACCTATTTGGGTCTCTTTCTCACCATTGAATGTCATCATACCCTTGCACCTAACAAATCATTTCTATACTATACTTCTGCCCCTTATGTATTTGGCTCTAGTATAAGTTCAACCATCCACGTCCACGGACAAACTTCTACCGTTTCAATTTCTGTGATTTTATGAAACATAATCGCCAGTTCCTTGTTTCATCTTATTACCTTCGTCTCTTTAAGAGCTTAATCTTTATGTTCTTACATTTTCTTAGCTATCTTTTGGTCAGTCTCTATTTGTTGTGCGAGTGAGAATTGCTAATTTGAAGTTGATCATTCTTGCCAATGGAAGTGTTGGAAAAGTAAAGTTCCACTTTTTTGATAATGCTATTAGACATTTCCAATTTTCTGATTTCAAGTTAAAAAATAATTGCTTGGCATATCTAACCTTTTGACCATCCTGGCATCATTATTTTATCTCTTAATTTATATAACTTATGTTATTGGTGGTTCTACTTTATACTCATAGGAAGTATTTAATACGTTTCATTTCATTGGTGCTGTAGTGTGCAAACTAACAATTAAAGCATTCACATTAAAGATCCTTTTTGATGCAAGAGCTTACAGATTGATAAAGAACAATAAGAATAAAGGAGATCAAAGGGAATAATTGAGGGCAAGAGAAGTAGTTTTATTCATATAATTCAGGTGTGTTTATAAACATTGCCCTAAATCCCTTTATATAAAGGATTTTGAAATTAAACAAACTTCCTATCTAAACAAACTTGAAATAAAAAATAACATTGTAAAAATCAAACTACTATAATCTAGATAAACTCGAATTCTACTAATTATTAGTCTTTCGCCTTGAATAGGCTTTTAGTTGTTTCCTTGTTGCATCATTTTTGCCCGGCTGAAAAGAAGTCGACTCTGACGAGGTATGGTCCAACTAGGCATCCAAAAGCTTTGCATCTAACTAACGAAACTCTTCTTCAGTAATCCAAGTAGCATCACTAAGTGGACGACCTTTTTAACGCACAACAAACCTACGAAAACCCCCATTTTGGGAAGCAATGATCTCATCTTGAGCACATCATCAACAATATTTTGATGTGAAAAATGAGGTAATAGGGGCTCGAGGGAGCAACTTAGAAACCTGTCCTGCAGACATGTTAGAAGATAAAATCAGAGGATCGAATGTGCTTCGATAAGCATTTAAGTTTGCTATATTGAAAACTTGACTAATATATAAGTGTGTTGGCAAAAAGTTGATAAATGTTAGTTCCAAGTCCTTTAATAACTGGGAAATGGCTAAGTGATCTAGCATAAAAGTTTTTTGCAGCATGATTCGGAAAATGCTCAGGAGCAAGTCTTATCATAACAAAATCACCAATCTCTATTTCTTTATGCCTACGATGTGCATTAGCTGTCATTTTATAATGGTCATTTCTTAAATTGATTTTTCTTTAATCTCATCATGTAAGTCATGAATATATTCAGCAAAAGATTGGCAGATGCAGCAGGACAAAAATCAGTAGGTAAAGGAACTAGGTCTAGTGGTTGACGTGGAAAAACCCTAACTACCTCTTAGAAGAATAACTTTGCAATATAGGATGCGTCGGTAGACTTGAAACATGGAATGAAATGGGCCATCTTAGAGAATCTATCAACGGCGAAGAAAATGGAATCATAATGTCTAGCGGTTTTAGGTAACCCGACAAAATCCATGCTAAGATCATGCTGGGAGTTTGAGGCAGCGAGAGAGGAGTATACATCTCAGCATTTTGACGTTGGGCATTTACCTAATTGACAAGCGCGACACCAAGACACAATGAGAGCCACATCCTTTTCAAGGGAAGGCGAATAAAACCTATCATCGACTAAGACAACAGTTTTATCTTGACTAAAATGACTAGCGAGACCTCCTGCATGGAATTCCCAAATAAGGAACTCATGAAGTGAGGTACGAAGGATACACAACTTGTTACCTTTAAAAAGATAACCATTTTTAAGCAAGAAGGAAACATGATTTTGAGAGGAATTAATTATGAGTTCTTGAAAAATGATACCAAAGTCAGGATAACTAGAATAATCATCTTTCAAACGGTTAAATCCAAACTACCGTAGTGCTCATAATTTGAAGTATAGTAGTAATACGACTAAGAGTATCAGCCGCCTTGTTGTCAACCCCAGCTCAATGGTGGACAAATGTATATTCTTGAAGAAACTCTATACACTTAACATGTTGATCACTTAAATTACGCTGGGAATTGATGTAATGAAGGCTTGATGATCAGAGTTGAGAATGAACTCCTGGGGAAAAAAAATAACGCCATTGACGAAGAGATCAACATAGAATTTTTTTTATCATAAGTAGAATACTTCTGTCATGCCTGATTTAATTCCTCGCTAAAATAATTAAATAAATGATAGGGTGACCCTCTTGACTTAATACACCACCTATACCGATACCAGAACATCGCAAGCAAGCTTAAAAACTTTGGAGCGATTAAGGTGGCGTAACATGGGATCTTTGATTAAGTTTTTCTTAATGGCTAAGCAGACTTTTTGTGCATATGGGGTCCAATGGAAATCCCCTTTTTTCACACACACAGTAATAAGGACGGTAATATAGCTAAAACCTTGGATGAATCGTCTATAGAATGAGGCTAATCTATGAAAGCTATGGGCCTCAATTAAAGTTGTAGATTTTGGCCAATCACGAATTACAGAGATTTTAGTTGGATCAGTAGAAATCCCTTGGGTAGAGATAATGAACCTTTAGAATAGGACTTGTGACTATAGAAAAGAGCACTTTTTTAGGTTAGTGTACTATTTGGTAGAACGAAGAAAGCTCAACCTACTTAACGTGTCGATCACTCCAATTACGCTGGGAATTGAGGTAATGAAGGGCTTGATGAGTAGAGTAGAGAATGAACTCCTGGGTTAACAAATAATTACTCTAATGACGAAGAGATTGGACGACAACATAGAATTCTTTATCATAAGTAGAATACTTCTGTTGTGCCTAATTTAATTTTCGCTAAATTAAGCGATAGGGTGAGCCTTTTGACTAAATACACCACTTATACTGACACCAGAAGTATCACAGGCCACCTCAAAAACTTTGGAGAGATCAGGGTGGCAAGCTTTGATTAAGTTTTGCTTAACGGCTAAGAAGGCTTTTTGTGTAGATGGGGTTTAATGGAAATTCCCTTTTTTCCCATACACTCAGTAATAGGGGCGGTAATAGAACTAAAACCTTGGATGAATCGTTTATAGAATGAGGCTAATTCATGAAAGCTACAGGCCTCAGTTAAAGTTGTAGGTTCTGGCCAATCACGAATTACAGAGATATTAGTTGGATCAGTAGAAATTCCTTGGGTAGAGATAATGAACCCTAAGAATAGGACTCGTTACTGTAGAAAAGAGCACTTCTTAACGTTAGCGTACACGCTGGCAGATGAAAGGTAAGGAAGACCCGTCTAAGGTGATCTAAGTTGGTCTGTTGTGATTTACTATAAATTAATATATCACCAAAATAGACAACGAGAAATTTACCAATGAAAGGTCAGAGGACATGATTCATGACCCTCGTAAAAGTGCTAGTGTATTAGACATCCCAAAAGGCATAACTAGCCACTCGTATAAACCATCCTGAGTCTTAAAGGCTATTTTTCATTCATCTCCTGACGTAATCCTAATTTGGTGATATCCACACCTTAAATTTATTTTAGAAAACCATAAAGATTCTTCTAATTCATCCAGCATGCCTTTGAGGGGCGGAATAAGAAATCCATATTTAGCAGCGATTTTGTTAATGGCACGGCTATCGGCACACATACGCCAAGATCCATATTTTTTTGGAGTAAGTAGGACAGGGACCACACAAGGACTAAGGTTTTGACGAATAAAACTTTTAGATAGTAAAGCCTCGATTTGTTTATTTAGATAGTAAAGCCTCGATAGTAAAACCTTTAGATCGAGGTACCAAATTGATAGCATGTTGAATATCATGAATGTGAGGGAGCTCATCGGGTAGGTTATCAGGCGTAATATAGATAAATTCCTCTAGCAACGGAGTGACCTCAAGGGGATGATCAAAGTTTTGATACAAAAGTGGGTTGGGAGCAGTCTTTGGTAACTAAAGAAAACATCAACTCGATGTTGAGCGCTTCGCACTCAAAGTCCTTATGGGACAAGAGCTGAATTCGTTAATCTGTACCTATAGTACAAGTAGGTTTTGTTTTAGGCGGTGGTCTCTTTGGAGGGTTTGGCCGGAAATAGCCGAATAGCTTTGCTGTTATACACAAACTCATTCGTGTAATGGCTTAAAAGGAGGTGAGCAACATGCATAGGTAGAACGTCACAGTAAACGTCCTCTGAGTAGAATGGGCCAAACTTAAGGGATACAGACAACGGTGAGTGATAGGAAAAGAAGTCTTTCGACCCATGCCACTTTAAAAAGGCAAAGGTAAGTTTGGGTTTGAATCCAAACTTGGTCACAATTGAAGTGGAAACGACATTCATGGTACCCTCGTCAATGACTAATTTGCAAGAGCGAGAGTTGCACGGGATGTATGTATGGAATATAGAGGTCCTTTTTCTAAGAATCAGAATTAATGGGGATGGAGAGAATGCATCTCATGACAAAGACAACAACTCCATCCTCGTAACACTCAAATTGGTTGAGGTCCTCATCTGAATGGTCGATAGGGTCGACCGTGAATTATTCATTGATTTCTGGAGTTGGGAGTAGTGGTTCTTGATTAATAGTGGTACGATGAGGACAAGAGGCAATGTGATCTCTATTCTGACAGTGATGACACATGATTGAAGGATTAGGGGTGCGGGAGGGAGCTGAGTAAGAAGATTGACTCTTCTTGAATTCTTGGGGAAGGGAAGGTGGCGGTCACGATGATCCAACAATTGTACGACACTGGGTTGATACTTGGACACTACCAGGATAGGTGGATGGATTGGGGCGAGACTAGCGAGAAACCATAATGGTCGTTGGGCCTCTTCAAGTGTAAGATGATTGAGTACCTTTCATATCGATGACTTTGTGATAGGCGTCGTCTAAGGAGAAAGGGTTGAGTAAACTGACTTCGATGTTTGAGATCGGGCCTCAGACTATTAAGAAACCTAGTGATAGTGACGTCCTTGGGTTCATAAAGAACGAAACGATGAAGCAACTCATCAAAACGAGATCTATAGTTAGACACGGTCGAGGAGATTTGTCTATGATTAAGCAGACGCTGTAAAAGTTGAGATCGATGAAAAGGTGGGACGTACTTTTCAGGGAGTTCCATCTTCATTTCCACCCATAGAGTGATAAGTTGACCTAATGTTTGAGACCACATGTCACATTTTGCCAATAGCGTTTGACTGATTTGACAAGTTCCATTTTGGCGAAACGAATATGTTGATGGTCCGACATGTGATACCAATCGAAGTATTCTCTGATGGACTCCAGCTAATCTAAAAGGACTTCGGTGTTTAAGCGACCATCAAATTCAAGGGCTTCTACATAACTTTTCTAGTCATGTCATCAGTATGGTCCCTATGTTGATCATAATGTGGGGGAAGGGGTTCACGGCAAGTGATATGTTGGACACAAGGTTCTAGTTATTCTGAAGTGTGTACACTAGCCTATGATTGAATGTTAGGTAATTCCCCACCAAGTGGAATTTTGGGAGCCGGTGAACAGTGTCATGAATCATCTGTTGATGATTCAGAAATATTATCTATAGGACATTTTTCTGGATTTCGACGTAATTCAGTGATAAGGCTATTAATTTTAGCTAAATCGGATTTCATAGATGCTAGGTCAGTTGAAAGATTGACAACCTGTTGATATAAGACTTCATGGGAGTGTTCTAGATCTTTAAGATTCATTTTTTTTTATAGGATATTTATTTAACTTGGAACTAAAACTAAACTACTTAAAAGCAAAATACTTAAATAAGTGCAAATTTTCAAAACAGCAAAATTAACCTTATTAAAGAGCAGTGAGCTACCGGGATTGATCTTCTGACAGTGACAACAAGAACACCGGTGGCACAGTGATGACCCCCGCACAATGAAGGCAACATTGGACTAAGGTGTAGATGGTGGATTGTTGTGGAGGTGGCACTGTCAGCATTCTGAAGGAAGGCTGGCTGTATTCGAGACCGATCGGTGGAAGACCAAAGTGGTAGAATACAAATGAGGTGAATAAGTCGGTAGGCATTGCTGGAGGCTGCAACAAGCTGTAATGCTCGGACTCGTGTTTCCGGTCGGTATACCCATGTCGACACGACACGGGTTCGGGTATGAGATATGGGACGGACACGACAATTTTCAACCGGACACGGTGGCGGCGCTGCTGTGGAGAAAGATGGAAAGCATCGACTGACCAAGTGAAGAATAATTGTTCACGCATCGATTTCAGTCACCGGAGGAGGAAGAAGAACCGTTTATGCTATGATTTCCAGTTATTTAAGATGGTAGCCGGCTGAGGAAGTCGAATGAGGAGAAATGAAGGGGCGGCGGCTGAGGAAGACAGAAGGAGACCTGAAAAAGTGCAGGATTGGTCTACTTTGTTAAATGATTGGGTCAGTGTCTTTGTAAGCCCAACCAAGAAGCCCACTAGGAAAAAGTGTATGGGATTTTTTTAAATGAAAAAGTAAAATAAACTTATTTTTCATAAGATTTGAATTCATTTTTATCCTTAATTAAAAAAACAAGAGAGAGGCATTCTAAATCTAAAAAAGGAAGCAAACTTATTATCATTTAAATTTACAATTTTCCTCAAATTAAAAATTCAGTTAAATCTATTTTTATTTCAGTATTTATATATGATGCAATAAGTATAAAAAAAAATAATTAGTTTAAACTATTAAATTAAAAAAATATATTTTAATCAACGTGTCAACAAGGTAACATGTCGGATTTTTTTAAAAAAATCACGTATCGACATACCCAAGTATCCGTGTCCAAAATTTGGACTCTTTTTAGGCGTGTTTCCGTATCCTACATTTTTAAAAATAAAAAATCTGACGCTTGGATACATACCCGTACCCGATACCTGTACCTCAGTCCGAGCATCATAGGCAACAAGTGAGGTGCGACCGAGTTGAAGATGCAAGTGATGGTGGTTGCAATTGGTGAATGCGACGATCGTCTGGACAGAAAAGGACTGGAAGTCAGCTGTGATGGACTGATGTTCTTCCCTTTGGAGCCGATGGTGGGTGGTTTCTGAGATGGAGATAGCTCGGATGGCAGAGTGTGGTTAAGTTTGGAGGTATCTTCAAAGTGGGTTGAGTTTTTGTGGTTGGTCAGCCGTGTGGTTTGACGGCGCTTGGTGTAACGATTTTTGGAAGTCAGCAGCGGATGTAGTAGATGAGTAGGGCGCTAATGGTTGGCTACGCATGCGGTTCTCGTGTTGGCGTCGGCGTCGGCGTCTACTGGTTGGAATGAGTTGAGGAGATGTTGCAGGTGGCTGATTGGGTTAATTGATATGGACTTGGATTGTTTAGGGTATTGGATTTGCGGGGTTTGTGCCAGTGAGTAATTGGGTTGGTATATGGATTAGAGCTTTTGTGGGTGAAGTGTGGAATTAGGTTTTAGAGTTTGTGCTGGGGCTTGCGTGGGTGTATTATTGGGATTGTATGTATTGGCTGATTTCTATTGTTGTACGTGGGTAGATTGAAGAACAATAGTCACAACAGTAGAATTTAAACAGTAATAAACAATTTCCTTTTTTTCAACTAAACTAAAACGGTAAATAATCTATAGATGAACAAACTTCTGATTTTTATTTTTATTTTTTTAAAAAAAAACTAATATAAACTGCTAATCAAAGGGAAAAATTGCTGCTGCTATTTAAGTTCTCTAGTTTAGTGGTTGCAACGATTGTGTATAAAGTATTTGTATGGCTTGGATTGGTGTTGCAAGTTGGCAGATTTTTGGGATGGGAAGGACGAAGGATGTTAGGCCAAAGGACAAACGAATTGCCCTGATATCAAATTGATGCAGGAGCATACAAATTGATAAAGAACTATAAGAAGAAAGGAGGTCAAAGGGAAGAATTGAGGGTAAGAGATAGTTTCATTCATATAATTCAGGTATTTTTATAAACATTGCCTTTAGTCCCTTTATATGGAGAAGAACTTTGAAATTAAATAAACTTCCTATATAAACAAACTTGAAATAAAAGATAATATTGTGAAAATCAAACTACTATAATCTAGATAAACTTGAATTCTACTAATTCTTTTTAGTCTTTCGCCTTGAATAAACTTCTAGTTGTTTCCTTGTTGCATCACTTTTTATGGACAACTTTAATTGGTTTAAAAAGGAGTTTTGCAGATGTATGCGTCTAACTATACCCATTTTAATTCTAGCTTCTGTTTTAAGGATGCGCGAATAAACTTTGCACTTCTCTTTTTTTGGATCAAATTTTTTTTTTTTTTTCTTTTTTAGATAAAAGAAAGGCTTATATGCGGATGTCTTTGCTTGTTGTGGTGGTGTGTAATGAAGACGTACTAAATATGAATGTTTACATCGGGGTCTATTATAGGAAACACATAATTGTTTTGGATGCTTAATGAAGGATTCTAGGGCCTAGTGGTTAAAAAGAGCTTTTTTTTTATGCATTACAACCATTTGTGCTTGAACTTACAAGACATGTAATGTCTGATGAAAGGACAAATGATTTGCCAGTTATCCTTTTCTACATCTTCAAGACACATTAATTCCTGACTTCTCGTTCTGTCTTGGTTCTGATCCGCAATCAAGGAAATTTTCAAACTTAATAGGAAATATTACTTCTTGCATATTGCATGTGAAATGACATTGAGGTCCAGTCATGCTGCAACAAGCTCGTGTTCTGCAGCTAGATTATGTTAAGCATGTTTGGAAGACTTGAGTTGCAAAAGAAACCACTTTTGTTTTCTATTTGCTACTAATGCTTGGGCATCACTCACAATGATGAACTGCGTCTCTCTTGCCTTAGTTGCAATGCATGATATTTTCTCTTTTTTTTGCATGACAATAAAAACTGTACAAGATGGATTTAATGATTTAACTAAGTAATTCATCATCAATCATTAGTTTGATGTCAACACAATTGATAATCAATCAACGTTTTTATATTTTACATGCAGAAATTAGATACTTATGAAAAGCAAGTTTTCTTGGTAACTTTATATCATCTACATCATACAGTCCTCCTCCCTTTGGGTGATAATTGAGCTGTATTATGATTCACCATTATGTCAAAATCTTGTTTGAGGTGTCTAAACTTGGATGACTTTTTCTTTTCTTCCGTCTTGGGGAGGTGGAGGTGGAGAGCCCTTTCATTTTTTTTGGACATATGATTCAAATCAATACAGTGATTATATATATATTTTCCTTTGCAGGCTGAGAGTGCTATCGCAGCTCTTAACTGCAGTGGTGCAGTCTTAGGATCACTGCCGATAAGGTTGATTTCTGCTGTTTATTACTGGATCCGTTCACTATATGCTTTTCTTATCAAAAAGTGCCTAATCTCTTGATCATTTGCATTTTTGCAGGGTAAGCCCGTCGAAGACCCCTGTTCGACCACGATCACCTTGCCAATCCATGCACTGAACTGCTTGTGGAGTTCCTCTTGAACTGATCTTCTGATCAAGCACTCTCCTTGAGTACATACATAAATGGATACCAGTACTGTGTGGTTTTTTTTATTCATTTTATTTTATTTCTCTGTTGCATCTCAGCTGGGTCGGTTTCACCTGCAAGGGATAATTATGGTCGCTTTTTTAGCTTGTAGAGTAGGATCCTTTTTTAGGCTTAAAGTTGGTTATGCAATTATGTTAAGTACTGGAAAGGCAGTGCCTCGAAGTAATATACTGTTCCTTGCTTCCAACTTTTTAAGAGCCCGTTTGATTTCCATTTTTATGAAAAAATGCATTTTATAATAGTAGATTGATGGAGAATGTGTGGTTGAAAAATAAGGAATAGTTTTTGATTTACGTGAAATATTATTTTAATAAAGAATGTGTGGTTGAAAAGAAGAGAGAGAAAAATACATTTTTATAAAAATAGGGATCAAACGGGCTCTAAGTTAAAAACTTAGTTGGAAATTTCTGTCTTTCTATGCCAAGTCATTTTTTATGAACGTCTCTATTTTCTTTCCGGGTTTATGTTGCTGGGGGCATGGTTGATTTATGGAGTATTGAGAAACGATATTGTAACGATGGATTGATTTTCTGCACATCTTTTTTTTCTCTGATATGGCTGTTCAAGGTTGATTCATATGGCATACTTATTGGAGTTGACTGATCTACCAGAGGTTTTTTTTTTGT
The DNA here is from genome assembly GCA_019395295.1 of Osmanthus fragrans. NCBI lineage: Eukaryota > Viridiplantae > Streptophyta > Magnoliopsida > Lamiales > Oleaceae > Osmanthus > Osmanthus fragrans. Next base: position 12,260,406 of record CM033353.1, read on the forward strand.
TTTGTTTTATCAGTTGAAGGATGCAACCAGTTTTGTTTTGTTTTATCAGTGGAAGGATTCAACCATGTACAGTAAAAAACTAACTAGTATTAATCTGTTTTTAAACTTCGGAGTTGAAATTTTTTATGTTTACTGGTGTGCTGTTCAGCAAAGTATATGTTTATTTGACTTTAAAAAAAAAAATGTTTATTTGACTCAGGTTTTTAGAGTACATAGCCATCTTTAACTTGAAAAGATCGTGTGCTAATGCAGCAAAAGTCCCGAAAATCACAAACTACTGAAAGTAATGTGGCAGAACAATGGCTATGATTACACTTTTCTTGCTCTGTTGAACTAGAACAAGATTAATTATTTTGAGAGTGAACCATCTGGCACCTTAGACCAACTCGGCCATCTCAACTCTCTGTTATAGAACATTTTCGGTCCAGAAGGGCCAGCCTCCAATTGACTGCAGTCTTGGTCAGGTCATTGGTGGTGGGCATGCCCAAAGGTTTAAGAATAATGCATCTTGTACATAATGAAGTTATATAATAGTTTATAAATATATGAGGTGTTAGCACAACGAGTTTGTTCTTTTCCTTTGCATTTCACCCTTCAATTTGCTGTCTCCGTTATTTATATCTCTGTAGATAACCCACTTTTTTATACTTCTATCGTGTAGAAAGTATATTCAATTGCTAAGTTAAAATCGTGTTTTTTTTAATTATTATTTAATGGTTAATGTAATTGTAGATATAGGGACACAATTAAGAGCTTGTTAAGTAGAAAATTTCAACCACAAATTAATGGATCAATAATATTTTCTCCCAAAAAAATCATTTTCACTGGGAAATTTCTCTCTTTAAATAAGTCTAAAAAATCATTTAAGGGAGGATCTAGAAAAAGTTCTCACTTTCGATAATTAGATTATAAGAGTGGGAGTATGAATGTTGAAGAGGACGTACTCATGGAACACATCCCATTTATAGGTGGTACACTCAAGGATGAATTTAGCACCTGGCGCGATCCCACGGCCATGCATGCTAGATCCTCCTGGAAGATTTTTTTATTTTTTTTTTATTTTTATTTTAGAGAATGGATAAAGTATTTGTATTATATATCTAATAATTTATTTACTTACAAACATCATTGATAGCTTAATTGGTTGACGCTTCCACATTTAAACAAAGGGTTTTGAGTTCGAAACCTTGTAATGACAATATATTATGTATTTTTTGTATTTCTACTTTTTTACCAAAAGCAAGTGCAAAGAGAATTCAAACCTATGACCTTACATATAAAGGATATTGACAGCTTTACCATCATGACAAACATTGATTTCTAACATTCAATGAAACACAATAATATATGTTCATTGTACCGCTTTTAATGTAAATAGAAATATTTTAACCAGTTATTTGTCCATCTTCTTGATTTTTTCTTTTATCTAATCAATTGATTTGAGAATTTTGTCGATTACTGATGAATGAATTTGTAAAAAATTTGGTCTTAGTGTTATAATGAGTTTTTCAACAAAACTTATTTAATTAATATATTGTTCCACTTTTTGTTTACAAAAAATTGATTGCTGAAAAGTGGGATTACACAAGCACATAAAATTGATATAAACACAAATAATTTCAAATTTGTTAATATAATAATGCTTTTTTAATTAACTTTAATTGTAAACTAAATATTTACATTTTGTTAATATATATTGCATGTTTGATTGAAAAATAAATTAGAATATTTTGCAGATTATAGAACGATTTTTTCATTCGAATTGAAAGTTATTTCCTAGTTCTAATGGTATATCTAGTTCTTCTAGTTCTAATCCGTACGATTTCTTGAATATTATTTAATTATATATTAATAAACAATACAACTATCACGAACATTGACTGTTGATAGTAAACATTCAATGTTCGTGGTCTATCCTAACTGAACTCGAACCCTGAATCCGCCCCTGGGTACACTACCAAATAAAACTCTTGCAATTTGTTCCTTTTTTATTTGTTTCTTCTATTCTTGAAAGTCTAAGAAATTTTAAATAGATGCTTGTATTCACAGCAATAAATCAACAGTGGTACAATGTAACACCCTGGTGCTAACGTTAGTCTTTGTGTTAAATTTATTAATGGTCACCCAACTTTATACTTAGTGTCACCATTGTCACTCAATTTAATTTTGTTTCACTATGACCACCTAACTTTATATTTAGTGTTATATAATCACCCAATTTAATTTTATTTCATCATGGTCACCCAATATCATACAACGTTTTATCATGGCTGAAAATCCACACAGGAAACAAGATTGAGAGATAATCAATGTTTACTTTTCTTGTTGTGCTAGCAAGAATAATGAAAATCATTACATTTTTCAAATCCTAGCAGCTTATTTATATAAACTCAAACGGGCTTGACCAGTCTCCTAAACCAATCCAATATTTAATTAGGAAACACCACATAAGACCTAGATATAATAATTACTTTTCAAAATTAACAAAGTTGTCAAATTATTTCAAAAATCAGGTGGTAAATAAAATTATTAAATATTAAATTATAATATAATATACATTAATTATTTCCACCTCATGCCACCTCACCCACCCTATTCTATCACTTCACTACACCACATTCCCTTCTCCTCTCCATCAACTCTAGCGACTGTTCTGGCAGCTGTTCCGATGACCACTCCAACGACTGCGACAGCTCTGACAGCAGCTCCGGTGATAGCTTTGGCGATTTTTTTTTTTTTTTACCAATGACTCGTGGTTAGTTTTATTGGACTTGTAACCTTGCACATTGTGACACATGAAATATATATATATATATATATATATATATATATATATATATATATATATATATATATAATGAAATCAATCATATTAAGATACCTTACGAAGAGGTGATGGTGCATTGATGATGACTGTGCATTGTAGGAGATTTTAGAATGTTGGAGTTTATATGCGTGGTGTCATGAGGTAGCAACTGTGTTTAGAAAATAGATTTACGTGGCGATGGTAATGGTGCATTGCAAATGATGATAGTTCATTGTAGTTCATTTGTGTGGTGGCGGCGAGGTGGTAGCAATGTTTTGGGTACTGTATAAGTTGTTATTGTTTATGACCATATCTATATTATCTGTGACTACCTGTGACCAAATTTGTATTCAATGTGACTGTTTGTGATAAAGTCACTCTAATTTGTGATTGTATGTGACCAAGTCACAATTAATTTAGTCACGTACAGTGACTTGGTCACAACCAGTCACAATTAAGATGAATTTGGTCACAAATAGTCACAATTAAGATGAATTTTGGTCACAGACAGTCGCAATGAAAATAAACTTGGTCACTTGTGTGATGGTAGCATTTTTTTGAGTACTGTATAAGTTGTTATTGTTTATGACCATACCTATGTTCTGTGACTAACTGTGACCAAATTTGTATCCAATGTGATTGTTTGTGACCAAATCAGTCTAATTAAGTTGAATTTGTGACTGTATGTGACCAACTCATTGTTAATGGTTATGTACAATGACTTGGTCAAACCAGTCACAATTAAGATGAATTTGGTAATAGACAGTCACAATTGAGATGAATTTGGTCACAGTCAATCACAGTGAAAATAAACTTTGTTACAGACAATCACAATGAACACAAGTGGTCACAGAAAATTACAATTAACATATAAATGATTACCACCACCACCAGTACAGCCACTCCATCACCAACACCGCACTACCACCGTTTTTAATCCATATACTACATTTTCAATACTCTGCAATCAACTTTTTTTAAGAGCGACCCAACCAAAAAGAATTCATTTTTTCCATCTCAATTCACCCGAATAAGCTAGTGAAGCCACTACTCGTGCTAGGTAAGACATAAAGAAGGTTACAAGTGCCTCGCGTGTTTTTTCCTCATAGAATGCATTCTCTCATGTCAATTACATGTCGAGAAACAAACCATCGGTCTGGAATACAAAGCCACAGTTTAAGTCTTGGCTTTGTTAGCATCGATCATTGCAAAGGGATAACCTTCCACCATCTAGTACCCTTGAAGGAGGGGTCCCACAAACTTCTTCCTAAAGACATCTTTCTCCTCTCTGAATGACCTATTGAGTAAGGGTCAATGTTTTCTTGTTAGACTATTGCACGTAAATACCGACTAGGATTCACTCTTTTCTTGTATAATAATTCCATCGCAGATCAACATATGTGAAATAATAATGGATCATCAATAAGATTAGCAAACAAAAACCAAATGCATTTCTTAGCAGCATAAAATATTCATGTACACTCAAGAAAAAAGTGGCACAAAATTTCATTACAACACATTTTCATGTACTAGCTCTTTTCCTTCATGGCTTATAAGTTAATAAATTATCTAATATAACAACAAAATATTATATCTTCAATGCGATATGATAATCAAATCTTATAAACATATTGTAGCGACCGAGAATTTTAATCTATGTTTCTTGAAAAACGTGTCGCTAACTCTTAAACCCGAGTTTTAAAAAAATAAAAACGCGTTCGTCTAGCCGTTATTAAATTAATCAAATCCAATTTTAAATATTTTAATTTAATTAATTTCTTATCGTTTTAAATCCGAATTTAAATACGATAGATTATTATTATTTCGGGTCCAATAGTTCATTAGTCCAAATAGGATTATTTCAGCCCAATTCTTTAAGTCCAATCGAAAAATTCTTCCGGCCCAATTCCTAATCCACTTACTGCCCTAGGGATTCGTGCCCTATATTTTCTACTGTTTAAATACCCCCATCTCTCCCCCCAACCTCAACCTCACGCAGCCACAACAGTAGCGGCCTAGGTAAGAAATTCAATTCCTCTCCTCCTTGCAGTTAACTCCCGATTCTTCTGCCTAATCGAGAAATTTACCATTGATGCTAGAAAACCAATTTCTAGCATCAACGGATTCACGTGTGATGCTAGAAAATCAATTTCTAGCACCCACACCATCACCTCCAACCTACAGACCGTTGCACACGGCCCTGTCCATCCCACAACCCAGAACCACCACCTCCAACACCGCCGCATGCCACCACATCAACACCACCACCACCTCACTGCAACCCAAAACACCTGCAGTCTCGATTCCGGGCAACAGACATACACCACCAAAGGAACAGCCCATTCAACCCAAAATCGAATCCCCAAATCAAAACAAAAACCAAGAAAATAAGAAGACACGCGAACATACCTGATATCTCGACCCATCTTCCAACGATTGTCACCAGAAAACCCGAACTCCAAGCCTCGGTCGACTCCATTAACCTCCAACCCGAATGCCAAAACCCTCAATCGTCACCCCCACGCCACCGGTGTCCCCACGCAACGCCGGCGCTGGCGTCGCCGGCCAGGAGCGACGGAAAGGGCGAAGCCTTCTTCCCCGTCGCCTCTCCTCTCTCAACCCCTCGTGTGAACGCGAGAAAGAGAGAGAGAGACGTTTTAATTTTTTTGATTTTTGTAAATTTCAATTTTAGCCCCAAGTTTAGAAGATAGGTTATTTTAGTCCCCAAGTTTTAAAATTATTTATTTTCAGCCCTAAAGATTCGGTTTTTATGAAAACAATCCCAGAGTTTACGTTTTAAAACAAATCAGCCCACAGATTTCGAAAAAAGGTCCATTTCAGTCCCTGAATTCTTAATTTCAGTTTTAACAATTTTCAATTTAGTCCCTATTTTGGAAGAGTTTAATTTTAGCCCTTAAACTTTTATTTTCAGTTTTAATAAATTTCAATTAAGTCCCTAAACTTTATTTTTTATCGTTTTTAATCTTTAAAAAAATTTCGAAACGCTAATTCAAGTTTATTTTCTATTTTTGGCTAGACGAAACGTGCGAACGATTGAGGAACTGAGATTTTTCTTCCCGCTCCACTTTTCACGCAAATCGAGATAGATTGAGGTAGACTCGCCCCCATTAATTAGTTTAAATTATAATTGCATGTATTATGTGATTTTATGTGATTTATATGCTTTGATGCATAAGATGTGAATCCCTTATGGGATAGATTATGTTGTTATGCTTGTCGTAACTTATATGCTTAATTGCATGAGAAGAAAGAGAATCTCGTATGAGATAAGATGATGTTATGCATAACTTACTTGCTTAAATGCATGAGACAGATTACCCACACCCTATGATTTTAAAGAGCCTATGATTTTTTCAAAGAAAATAAGCCCATGAGAATATCACTGTATGAGTTGCATAATTATGTGTTCAATTATTCTGTAAATTAATTACTGGCGATGAGTCTACTGAGTATTTTTTCGAAATACTCATGCTACTATTTTAACAATATTTGCAGATTTTGGAGACGGTCGAGTTTGATGGGCAGTGGTGACATGAACGAATAATAGTAGTTAATTGCTTTCAATTTACTTTTAAATTTCACTCATTTGAACGTTATGAACTTACCTTGTCGTTTCCGCTATTTCAAACTTGAGTTTTAAAGTTTAATAAATTTTCTTTAAATTAATTCTAATGAGGTTTATTGCCGTTAACGTTCACAAATTTTAAATGTGATGCTTTTAAAAATTAGTTATTCCGCCAAACTTTTCAGTTAAATTAGGGCAAAGAGATGATGACGTAGCGTTCCGGGTCCGCGGAACTCGGGACGTTACACATATCATTTCTCAGATCATACACTGACTTTTTCTTTCTCATACTTCAAATATAATGCAGAAATCGCAGCCACAAAATAAACCTGAATTAGAACAATAGGAGGTGAATGATAATTTATAACACATTTTCTTGTAGCAAGCTCCACCAAGAACAAAGCGGATAGTCCGAGAATAGCAATTCGTCCATTGACCCGCTCTGAAAAATGGCTGAACCCGAATTCCACATTCAACCTTTCAGAAACCAGCTTCTTCAGTGGCACGGGTGGAAGGTGTACACTTGACCCGGATCCGGAAGGGTTTTCTTACCCTTTCGAGTCTTGCGGAGCTCGGCTTTCTTTCCTGTTCGGCTATGGTAGTGAAGGTGGACCTGGGAGAGCCGGGCCTCGAAGTTGTCATCTAGAAACCAGCTGAACCCGAATTCCACATTCAACCTTTCAGAAACCAGCTTCTTCAGTGGCACGGGCGGAAGGTGTACACTCGACCCGGATCCGGATCGGGTTTTCTTACCCTTTCGAGTCTTGCGGAGCTCGGCTTTCTTTCCTGTTCCGCTACGGTAGTGAAGGTGGACCTGGGAGAGCCGGGCCTCGAAGTTGTTATCTAGGACGGCAGAGGCTTCTGAGGAAGAGAACGAGTTTTCTTCTGTGGCGGCGTGTGGAATGAAAGAGTGGTTTCCTGGTGGAAGCGCTTGGAATTTGTGTGAAGAGGTATGAGAGAGAGAGAGAGAGAGAGAGAGAGAGAGAGAGATGAAATTTGGGTGGTGTATTCCGGGAGTGAGATTGAAATTTGGGTGTGGGGTGGGTAATAAATCTGTAATTATTAAATTAATAATCTTTAATTAGTACCTGATGAAATTAAAACTAATCTCTTTTGTTTATGAAAATTAGTCTTTAAAAGTAGGTTTCTAAGTAATTTTTTTCATTTAATTTACTCCGATTCATGAATTAATTAATTAATTTGGGCACATTAATAAGCATCCCAATTAATTAATTATCCAACACCTGTTAATTAATTAATTGGTATGTCTCATTTTTCTAGTTCTTCTTTTATGTGTGATCGATTAGGTTCCCAGTCACAATGTCTAACGATGTAAATTATTATTTTTATCTAATCAAAATTAAAACACCCTTTTAATCAATTCATATTCGTCGTCCCATATTAACATCTAGCAATGTGTCAGGGCAACACATGTGACGAAAAATGTTACGTGATATGACAAAATCAAAATTGTTCGTTTACCGTGAAACTATAATCATTTCGTCAATATGATCCGATCAATTACGAGATATGAATACTGTCAATCTTAATTATCAATCATATATTTCATTCCACTACTAAGTCAATTTAAGTCGAAAACTCATTTTTGACTTATGAGTACACTTTGACCAATGATTTCATTATCAACTTAACTGGATGAAATGCAGACTGATAAGTGCGAGTTTTGCACTTATTTATATCATTAAACTTATGTCTTTTGTGAGTTTTCTTTTATGTATTATTGTTTAATATAGTTATATTCTATTTTGTAGGTGTTCTATTGCCAAAATCTCTAAATTTGAGGAGAAAATGAAGAAAGGAATGAAAAAATTATCAATGGTGCAAAAAGAAGCTTGGGGGGTATAGTTCTTTAAAAAAAGAAAGAAAGTATTCTACTATAGCGGCACCGCGGCGCCACGCGGACTTATGGGCCTGTTTGACTATTTTCGCGATTTTGAACCCGTTTTTGGCCATTTTATATGACTTTTGTATCCATTTTCATTTATTCTTCAACAAAGAGACTTCAATGTAGAGAGAAAAACCCTAGGTTCTCCCTATTTTCTCTCTTTTCTTTCTTTTCTTCTTCTTTTCTTTTTGTTTCCTTTGGAATTTTTGTGGGAATGCTTTGAGCTCAACAATGGTGGAATAGCTTGGAGAAGAAGACCCATTGATTTTGAAGACTTCTAACCATTTATCTCATTATCAATAAGTTTTTCTTTCTTTAATTTATTTTCCATTAATGAGTTGTAAGTTTTTGTTGGTTATTTGTGAATATTTCATGGGTAACTAAACATTTGTGTGATTGGGGGTTATTTTGGAACCCTAGGTTGATTTTCTAATGATTTTTGTTTTATAGTTCTTGAAATTAATGTGTTTAATCCATTGTGTAAAATGTTTATATTGTTCTTCTTGATTATTTGAGATGACAACTAGATGATTTGGTGGATACAATGAATGCTATTTTGGGATTTATAGTAAGTAATCGCTATTTTTTTCAAAACCTAGTAGCAGCTACATTTTGATGGATTATGAGGAATTTTCAATTGAATGTAGGTGGATTATCACTTAAGTTAGTAAACCGAGCTTGCGAGTTTGCGTTTAATTCAATTCAACTCTCTCGTCGCAATGCTTTTGTTAAATTAAATTTAACGAACTTATCCTAGGTTGCTTAATGAATAGGGTTTGGTAAAAGAGCTTGTTTTATTCAACTAAAAAGTAAGGAGAGTTTGAGATAATCGAGGTTGTGATTATTCTCGAATTGTTGTTGATCTTGAAAATGAAAATCTTTTGCGAACATTGATAAGAAAGTCATTCTTGCGGTGAAGAAGTACCCCTCGATCACATTTTCGTTGCTTTGTTATTCTAGTATTTTCTTTTATGCATTTATCGCTTCCTTAGTTTAGTTAACCAACCAAACCCCCGCCTCATTTACTTTGTGCACATTTTATTTTCTTGTTGCAATTGATAGAATTGAAAAAAATCATCTGCGAGAATGACCCTTACTTACCACATTACTACTTGAACGACACATTCTAGCTAAGTAAGGAATTTATTTTGACGCCCCCTTTGGAGGCATGTCAATTTTGGCGCCGTGTCGCCGGGGATTGTTCTTTCAATTTTGTCTATTGTATCATTTTCTTGTTATTTATGTTTTCTTTGTTTTTTGTTATCTTCTTTGTGATTTAGGTTGTAAGCGAACAAAAGGAATACATCACACCACAACCTAAGAACTAGAGTAGAGGTTGGTTATACAAGTAAGTGAGATGGGAGCAACTTCTCAAATTGAGTGTCAATTGTCCGATCTTGCAACTTTTGTACAACAAGTGGCTCTTGGGAATAGACATCAAAATGCCTTTGAACAAGGGAATGTCATTGGGGGCTATCAAATGCAATATAGACATGGGTATGATCCATATGCCTATACTTATAATCATGGATTTAGTGATCACCCTAGTCTTGCTTATGAAGGAAATTATTTCACATCTCCACAAGCACAATTTGATCATCTACATGGTTTCTTTCAACAAGATCAACTAGAATACCTCTAACCTAGTCAACAAACTCAAACTGAAAGTCCTAATATGTCTCTTGAGGATATGGTTAAGTCCTTGACTTCGAGCAATCAACAAGCTCCACCTCAAAGCTAGGATAGGTCCTTTGAAGAAATGGTAAAGTCTTTGGCCTCAAACAATATGCAATTCCAACAAGAGACAAGGACTTTGATCAAGAATATGGAGACACAAGTTAGTCAATTGGCTAGGACGATGGATAATTTGGAGGCTCAAAGATTGGAACAACTTTCTTCTCAAGAAATCAACCCGAATGAAAATGTTAGTGTTGAGACACTAAGAAGTGATGAGATTTTAGATGAGGTACCAATGGAGGTGGAAGATCATGTTGAGGAACCAACACAAGAAAATGACTTAGCTTGTGAGGATTTTGTTGAAACCGTGGCACCACTTGATTCATTACATCAAGGTATGATTTCTCCTATATTACTATTCCAATTTCTAATGAGAAAATTTTACCTTTGGTGATGTAGGCTCCTACTTTTGAATTCATCATTTTCCCCGAGCACTTGAAGTATGCAGATTTGCAAGAAAGGAAGATACTACCCGAGATAGTTGCAAGGAATCTCACTACACTCCACAACCAACTTAGGGGAGTACTTGAACCCCTTGCCCTTAATCTTTCATGCTTTATTTTTAAGGGCTATGTACAACATAAGTTTGGTGTGAAAGTGTATGCTTGTTGTGATGGTTTGGTAGCCTTGCCGGCTTTGCTTTTAGTTGTTACATTGCTTTAGTTTATGGAATGTGGACATGAATGCTATATCTTGTTAATTTTCATCCACTTATCCCTTGTTTGACTATTTATCAAGCATTTGAGTCATGAATTTCATCACACGCACTTGTTGGTGGCACCTGAGGTTGTTTAGTAAACTTAAATGACCATATTGACAACAATTCTTTGACCACTACCTATGAGAGAATAAGTTTGGGGGTGATTGAGTCGGTGAAGGAAATTGTTTAGAAGTGTGTTAATTCCTTGCTCAAATGATTGATATTGTGGAGTGCTCTTGAACTTGAAATGAAAGTTAGATGTTGTTTCTATCCCAATCGAAAAGAAAAAAAATCTGTAGAAAAAAGTTGCATACCTTAAGGAGTGTGAGTCAGCGTTGAGTAATCTAACCCCATGCATCTCCAATGTGTGGGAGACGATCTACCAATGAAGAAGGCTACCCTTAGGGACTAGAGCGTGAACTACCTACATTGGAAAAATGAAGCAAAAGAAAATGGATGTTATCCTTAGCTGCTATTGTTGAATGATTGGTATTGTGCGTGATTTGCCTAACGTAAGTTTGTAGTTTGAGCACTCAAAGTTTTTGTGGTGAATTAATACATGACTAGATGGTCTAATTTGTCGGTTCGATCCAACCAAACTTGAGAGGGAAAGATTGAGTAATTTGGGAGCAACCCTACGTTTTGACACCTTGGGCTATAGTGAAAATATCAAGTTTGGGGGAGTGCGTAATCCCACGAACGAGATAGGAAAATTTGACCATTTTGAGGGTCGAAAACAATACCTACTTGTGTATTGCGATGAATTGGAATGACCATACACACACACACACACACACACACACACGAGTCAAACATGGTATAAGTTTAAAAACGTTTGTTGAAGCATTTTTGTGTATATTCCATAAGTTATTAGCATATGTGAGAATTGGGGCAAAGTGGCAAACTATCAAACCTTGAAGTTTTTGTTATTATATAGTATTATCTTTTGGTTTTTACTTGTGTGTTTGCATGCTTGTTTGTATAGCTTTGTTTGAGGACTAACAAAGATTTGAGTTTGGGGGTGTGATAAGTGCAGGTTTTGCACTTATTTATATCATTAAACTTATGTCTTTGTGAGTTTTCTTTTATGTATTATTGCTTAATAACTATATTCTATTTTGTAGGTGTTCTATTGCCAAAATCCCTAAATTGGAGGAGAAAATGAAGAAAGGAATGAATTAATGATCAATGGTGCAAAAAGAGGCTTGAGGGGGGGGGGGGGTATAGTTCTTAAAAAAAAAAAAAAATCTACTATAGCGCCGCGGCACCACGCAGACTTAGGGGTCTGTTTGGCTAATCTCGCGATTTTGAACCCGTTTTTGGCCATTTTATATGACTTTTGTATCCATTTTCATTTATTCTTCAACAAAGAGACTTCAATGTAGAGAGAAAAACCCTAAGGTTCTCCCCATTTTCTCTCTTTTCTTTTCTTTGCTTCTTCTTTTCTTTTTGTTTCCTTTGAGATTTTTGTGGGAAAGCTTGGAGCTCAACAATGGTGGAATAGCTTGGAGAAGAAGACACATTGATTTTGAAGACTTCTAACCATTTCTCTCATTATCAATATGCTTTTCTTTCTTTAATTTATTTTCCATTAATGGGTTGTAAGTTTTTGTTGGTTATTTGTGAATATTTCATGGGTAACTAAACATTTGTGTGATTGATGGTTATTTTGGAACCCTAGGTTGATTTTCTAATAATTTATGCTTTATCGTTCTTGAGATTGGTGTGTTTAATCGATTGTGTAAAATGTTTATATTATTCTTCTTGATTATTTGGGGTGACGACTAGATGATTAGGTGGATACAATGAATGCTATTTTGAGATTTATAGTAAGTAATCGCTATTTTTATCAAAACCTAGTAGCAATTACATTTTGATGGATTATGAGGAATTTTCAATTGAATGTAGGTGGATTATCATTTAAGTTAGTAAACCGAGCTTGCGAGTTTGCGTTAAATTCAATTCAACTCTCTCGTCGTAATGCTTTTGTTAAATTAAATCTAGCGAGTTTATCCTAGGTTGTTCAGTGAATAGGGTTGGGTAAAGAGCTTATTTTATTCAACTAAAAAGTAAGTAGATTTTGAGGTAATCGAGCTTGTGATTATTCTCGAATTGTTGTTGATCTTGAGAACGAAAATCTTTTGCGAACATTGATAAGAAAGTCATTCTTGCGGTGAAGAAGTACCCCTCGATCATATTTTCGTTGCTTTTTTATTCTAGTATTTTCTTTTATGTATTTATTGCTTCCTTAGTTTAGTTAAGCAACCAAACCCCCCCATTTACTTTGTGCGCATTTTATTTTCTTGTTGCAATTGATATAATTGAAATTAATCATCCGCGGGAATGACCCTAACTTACCACATTACTACTTGAACGACACATTCTAGCTAAGTAAGGAATTTATTTTGACGCCCCCTTTGGAGGCATGTCATAGACCAAGGCTGGCCCTATGATTTTTGAGGCCCTAGGCAAATAATTATAACAAGGCATTTAAAAAAAAAAAATTACAAACATAACAAGGGCAAATGAAAATTATAATGAAAATTTAAAGACCAAATTGCTATATAGGCAATAAATTATGAACCAAGAGAACAATTTTTTATTGTTTATCTTTTATCTTTTGTTGACCTCTTTCTTCATTTGGCAGTATTTGCTTTACCTTTCTCCACACCACCATGAATTTTTTTTGAGACCCCTTAAGATTGGAGGCCCTAGGCAATGAGCTTTAGTGGCTTTGGTCCAGGGCCGAGCCTGATGTAGACCATAATTTCTTACTATCTAAGAGTGACAAATCTTCTATTGATCTTTCACAACATTCATATGATCATTGACATACCCGAACGATGCCATATTAGCAGCCATTGACAGGGCAACATCCAATATCATATAAGGCACTATGATGACCTCAAGTCGAAAGATCAATTCCACTACCGAACGTTAGAAATTAACTACTGATTGTGATTAACAAGTTACTAGGATTTGAATCTTCGGACTCTATTATTTAATTTGATTGAATATTAATTAAATAATAGATCTGCTATAAAATTGCATCAATTATATATATATATATATATATATATATATATATATATATATATATATATATATATATATATATATATATATATATATTAAAAGTGTTTATGCCTAAAGTTGATTGAACCTAGGGTATAACACTTACAAACTCTTACTTGCACTAGATCCAATTACTTATGTATCTAATATCATAAGAGTTTACATGACGATCATGTTAGTACTGCGACAACTCTTTGTCAGTGGATCTGCAATATTATCGATTGCGGGAATTCATTCTTTATTTACGTCATTTTTTATATTATCTTTCTGATGAGATGATATCGCCTCAATACATGTTTGAATCAACGATGAGACCTTTGTTCATTCACTTGTGTGATAGCTTCATTGTTATCATAATATAAATATATGTGATCAACAATATTGGGAACTACTCTAAATTCATTAATGAACTTTTTGATCCAGTCTACAACCCTTGTTGCTTCTAAATCAATAGTGTATAAGACTTTTATTGAATCATCGATTGTTTCCTGTTTAGAACCTTTCCAACATATCGCTTAAGAGTAAATCAATATCATGATTGAGATTTGCTATCGTTCTAGTCTGATTAGAAGTTAGCATCAATGTATTCATGAACTCTCAGTTCATTTTCTCCATATAAAATATTCTCAATATTTTATTTCTGTAGATTATGATGAATTAAGCAATCTTCTAGATCCATCTCTATAAATCAAGTTGTTTCTCCATATCTTTCATGAAGAAATATTTTAATAATCACAATTTCAACGATTGAAACATAGGGATGTCGTTTCTTATTAATAATATGTCTTATACAAATAATATTCAGAATGCGACAACTCTTTCACCATCTTCTTGTAAATACACAGTTTATCTTCATTTATGATAAAATCAAACCTTTTGATTTTTCCATCAAATCGTAGATTTCAACTCCAAGAGACTTGCTTCAATCCATATAAGAATTGATCAAGTTTACATACCTTGTAAGCATATTTGGATTCAAAACTTTCAAATCGTGTCATGTACACTTTTTCTTGCAAGTTCCTCTTAAGGAATACAGTTTTGACATCCTTTTGCCATAACTCATAGTCATGGTATGTTGCTACTGCAAGCAAAATCCGAATGAACTTTAGCACGGCTATATGGTAGAAGGTTTCATCAAAGTCAACTCCTTATATTTGTTTATAACCTTTTGCTATTAGCCTCTCTTTGTATGTATAGAAGTTTTCATCCATGCCAACATTTTCTTGTAAACTCATTTACAACCTATGGGTTCTATCTCATCAGGTTGGTCGATCAAGGTCCAAATCTTGTTCACATGATTATAGTTCATCTCGGATTTCATGACCTCTTGCCATCTCTTTAAGTCAACACTTGACTTTGTTTTTGTGCAATTATATGTTCATCATCCTTGATTAGTAATACCTGATTAGTAACCATGGACACTCGTCGCTCGTTTACAAGTTGGTGTATGTTCCTTGGAAGTTCACTTATTTCATGGCAAAGCAAGAAACGGGACCGCGTCTCTAAATCTTTCACTAAATTTGAGTATCGTGCTATGTCTTCTATTTGCTTTGAGATTGTTTGGCTTCACGGTCTTCTTACGAAGCTTGGTTACCCTCAACTGGAACCTACTCCACTTCATACTAACAACACTAGTGTCATTCAAATTATTGCTAATCTCGTGTTCCATAAGCGGACTGAGCACATTGAAGTGAATTGTCATTCTATTCAAGGGGCTAGTGATCATTGAATTATTACTCTTCTGCATATTATGACATATGTTCAGACTGTTGATGTGTTTACCAAGACAGTGACTCAACAACGACATCAATTTCTTGTCAGCAAATTGATGCTCTTAGATTGTCCAGCATTAATTTGAGGGAGGATGTCAATGAGATCGACGAAGATTATATAACGAATATATTGCCATGATTATATGATTGTATTTAGCATAGCTGTACATTACCATACTAGTTTGATTACATACCATTGTTGTACATATTTCTATTCCTATATAATGAAAGCAATCCCAGAAAGGACGACATTTTAGCCAAAAAAAAATTGTTACAATTCATACATACCAAGATGACATAGGAACCAACAAAACGTTCAATACCCTTGCCTAGATACATGACTGGAATTCTATGAAACAGTTGACTAGATTTAAATACATGAATAGAATTTATGGGACACTTGACTAGATTCAATACATAAATTATTCTAGAAAATATGATGGTCAAATTTGTTTATTCCAACAATGCCTCCGGTAAAACAAATTTGCTTTTGATTCCCAAAGCTGCAACATTCCTCGAAAAAATGTCCTCCAAGAGCTTTTGTAAAAATATCAGCAAGTCTTACTTCATTTCAACAATATTCAATATCAATTTCATCTTCACTAACAATCTCCCTTATTAAAAAAAAAGAATAAAAGAAAAAAAACGAAGATGATTATGCTTTGGTCTTCTATGCAGAATCGGATACTTTGAAACAAAGATGACTAAACTATTACCATAATATAATGTCGTAGGACCTTCATGTTTCGAGTTCATGCCTTCTAAAACACCTTTAATCCATATTATTTGACACCCAGACTCAAGAAACTCTCTCTCTCTCTCTCTATATATATATTCTGCTTCAACGAAAGCCCCACAATTGGTTACTTCTTTGAACACAAAGAAATTGCACCACTTCCGTAATTGAACACATAACAGGAATTGCTTTGGGAATTATCAATACTTCCTCCTAAATTACTATTATTATAACTAACAAGTTTTATGGAAATATGTGCGTCATAAAAATGCCATAAAATTCGTTTGCACAGTCCACTAAACATATATAAATTAATCATGACATGTTCCATACACAATATTGACTACGATTAAATAAATATAATGTTAGTTAAGATTACCAATTTTACAATACAGTGCTACCAACTTTCACAATCAACGCAGATAAAGAACTGCAAATACCCTCAGCAACAAAGTATTTTGTAGGTTAGTTTTGTTGTATGTTGTGACGTAATATTAGTAGTGGTTGTTGACATCAGGGTGATGTAATAAATAATATTGTGAAGCGGGCAGCAGCATTTTTCACATTGAACTCAATTGGGTGTGCGTGGTGTCAAGTCTCCACTTTAAGGAATCTGCATAAATTAATGTTGTCTGCACTATCTATAGGGAAATGAAATGACAAACATATTCCCACTAACAGATACTTTGTAAATAATTGTACGAACGGATTATGTTGTACAATGAACTCAACCTTGAAACTGATCCTAGATATTTTCTGATGTTGGACCATTAACCTTAACATTCTAAATTGTACTAAATTCGACCTCTGAAGAGACTAGTATACATACATGTGGTTTGACTCATAAGAGAGGGCATAAAAAAATGAATTAAGCTAAAATGACCGAAATGGGTGACAGAAGCCGTGACAACCTCTCACATGCGTGGGACTCGCATGAAAAAAAAAGTTGACCAGCCCCCTATTGTGAGTGCTCGGTTAGCCTCCCTGTCAGTATAGCAAAATCCTAAAAAAAATTAATCATGACACATTCTGTACAAAATATTGACTAATGTTAGTTAGGATTACCAATTTTACAATACAGACTATTACCTTCACAGGGGTGGCAATCGAGCCGAGTAGCTTTTGGGCTCGGCTAGTCTAAAACGACTCACGTTCCACTCGAGCTCGTAAAAAAGAGCTCGAGCCACGAGGCGAGCATAGGGAATGCCAGACGACCTGCTCGACGAACAGCTCGTGGGCTCGTCAAATTATGAGCCGGCTTGTGGTTCGTCAAATTAAAAAAAAAAAGATTTTCAATGACCGTTTGGTCCTATATATATCTTTTCTTTTTTTTTTTTTACCAAATTTCATTTTTCTTCCTATAAATACCCATCAATTACAACATTTTTTTCTCACCAAACTTACTATCAATATCTCATTCTCTACTATACTCTTTACAAATCAATCATTATCAATATTATTTATTCATTCATTCTAATTTCTATACTCTTCTACATTTTATTTTGAAATAGTGAATTATAATCTTGATTTTACAATATATTTTCTACACTACTACATTATCTTCATTCACTTCTCAATTCTACTTCACTTCTTCTTCTTCAACATTCAATTTCAATTATTCACAAATGGATTCACGCTCATTTATTGAAAACTTGTTTGATGTCAGAGTCGGGGATGAAGCACATGTGCCCCACAATCAATTTGTGAATGAATTTGTCGGTATAAATGAATTACCAATTCCAGAAAATATTCAAGATTTTGATGTTCATGAAAGTAGTCATCCAATTGATTTGGATGATGTTGATGCTAATGGTAGTCATCCAATTGATTTGGAACAGGATTATGAACCTGTGTTAGAAATTCCCGATGCATGAGAGAAGAGAAAGGGGAAGAAACAGACAAAATATTGGGACCATTTTAAATTGGTTCAAATTGGTAGGGTGATCGATGGACTTCCATAGACCAAAGCAGTATGTAAATACTGTCAACAACGTTTGGCCAATCAAAAATGCATAAGAACCACCCACCTCAACCGTCACTACAAAGCACGTACGACCAATCATGGGCTTCTTCCTGCTGGTCAAACGCAATTACAATTTGGTAGTCTAGGCAGCGGTGCTACTACTACGCCATTTAATACATGGATGTATTCGGAGGAAATAACTCGAACAAGAATGGTGAAGTACATTGCCGAAGTTGAGTTGCCACTAGCACAAACGGACAACCAACATTTCGTTACTTTTGTGAAAGAATGTCTTCAACCGAGGTACGTTGGGGTTAGTCGAAATACTCTTCGTTCTGATACACTAATATTTTGAAAATGCAAAGCAAATATTGATTGTCGATTTAGAAAAATATAGGGGTATAATATCTTTAACTTCGAATTTATGGGAAGGGATTAATAAAAGTATATTAGCTGCAACTGCACACTATATAGACCCACTTTGGATTATGCATAAAAAAATAATTGCTTTTAAAATTATTGAGTACCCGCACAATGCTAACAATATATTTAATGCTATTATGAACATTATTAGAGAATATAAATGCGAGAGTAAAATTTGTTCTTTTACGTTCGACAACGTTTATGTAAATAAGTTTGTTGTCAATAAATTGCATTGAGTACTTCAACCCGATTTCGGTGGTTATTTATTTTATATTCGATGTGTATGCCATATTTTTAATTTAATGATACAAAATGGTTTAAAATATGTTAAGGATGAAATTCAACGAATTAGGAATGCACTAATTTATATCACTATTTCACCTAATAGAAACAAGCATTTGAAGAATTTTGTGCTGAAAATGGGGTGTCGAATTCAAAAACCTTTATTTGTGACGTAGCGCATAGATGAAACTTCACATATTTATTGTTAAAATCATGTGAATGTTTCGAACATTTAATTACTGAATTTTATAATAGTAGGCAAATTAAGGACGACGACGATAATATTTTGAATGAGTCCGATTGGGCTTTAGTTATTAAAATTAAATTTTTTTGACAAGTTTTTATGATTCTACAAATATTTTGTCTGGTATTTATTATCCTACTACCCCGATTTTAGTTCAGTTATAATTGTCATGAAATTAAAGTTTAGAAAATATTGAGAAGATTTGCCCATGTTATTTTCGTTAGCATGCGTCATGGACCCCCGATATAATTTATCGTGTACTAAATTTATAATTGACCAAATATCAAAATCTTTAACTTCTAACGTACCTGTTACCTGTAGGAATTTGGAAGCAACTTTATCTGAAATGTATGTACTACATGCTTCACGAATGGGTATACACATTACTCGTGTTTTATCGAGTACTAAATTTATAATTGACCGAATATCAAAATCTTTAACTCCTAACGTACCTGTTACCTATAGGAATTTGGAAGCAACTTTATCTGAAATGTATGTACTATATGCTTCACGAATGGGTACACATATTACTCGTGTACCTTTCAACTCTACAAATACTCCTCTCACTAATAAAGCAGATGGCGATGCTAAAATTTTAAATTTACTTGAAGGCATAAACTCATATAGATATGATTCAACTGCATATGCATGTGGTTCCTCTAGTAGTAGTAGTTTGTCTTCCACTACATGTACTCAAACATTAAGTAATAGTCCAAATGCGTTGCCTACTGAATTACTTGATTACTTTAATCATAATTGACCTAGTAACAATGCACTAAGGAAACATTCAGAAGAAGTAATTGAATTTTGATAAAGGAATGAACGCCGATGACCAATAGTTTCTGCAATGGCAAAAGATCTACTAACATCTCTGGTTAACACTGTAGTTTTGGAGTTTACTTTTAGTGCAGGGTCTAGGGTTCTCTCTGAGGTTATAAGTCGACTAAAAGAAGATATTTTGGAAGCATTAATGTACGTGAATGACTGACAAGACGCTCATTTTCGACTACAAGATAAATATGCCGAAATTGCATGTAGTCAAGTAAGTGATATTTAATTTAACCATATTCATCACGAATTTTTATTTTAATACCTTTATAATTTTTTTTAAAAAAAATTGTACACGTAACAAGTTGTTCGTGTACAATTTTTAACTCCGCCTACTCAAAATTGAAGTAGCCGATTTCAAACCCGGATAAAGGAGGAGGGTTTATTTTTTATTATTTAAAAAAATATATTTTGAAAAATCATTTGACCATTAAATTCTCTTATTTTTTTAATTTTATCATTTATAAAATAATTATTTTTAATCAACATGTTTTCTTCAAAACTAACTTGAAAATAAAAATATATTAACTAAAAATTATATATAAGCAAAAAAAATTAAATTATAATTACAAAAAAACTAATAGGTAAGTATTATTTATAAGATAAAATCATCATAAAAAAATAAAATATAATTAAAATTACTTATAAGTTATAAGTAAAAAATACTTTATCTAAAAAGTTTGTTTACAAAATAAAAATACTTATAAGATAAAAATTTACCGAAAATGCATATTTTAAAAAATATTTAGAAAACATGTAAAAAAAAAAAGGGGGCGAGCTCACGAGCCGAGCTCCTACTCGACTCGTCACGACCCACGAGCTTGTGAGCCACGTGCCGAGCTCACCCTTTTTCTCATGAGCCGAGCCCGGCTTGACTTGTTGCCCACGAGCTCATTAGGCAACAACCCGGATAAACGAGTCGAGCCGACTCGGCTCGGCCCATTTCCACCCTATACCTTCATCAACGCCGTATTACATATGTTATACGAGCAGTGGTTGTTGACGTCAAAGTGATATGACAACATTTTTCACATTGAACTCGTCGTGGGTGTGTGGGGTCGGGTCTCCTCTGCATAATGCTGTCTGCACTATCTATAGTTCCTACTAAAAAGTGGTGTGTGCCCGCAACTTTCAAAATTTAACCACATAATATTCTAGATTGTATGTTATGGAAGTGGAACTTTTAATGGAAATAACAAATAAGAACCAACATTAAGATTACGAAATCTCCAAAATTAATTATTTAATGCACCAAATATCGCCTGAAATGTTAGCTCCATTATTTTTTCTACCATGTTGATTCTGCACATAACAACAAAAAAACATAAATAAGGATTCATGCTGTCATATGGCAATGAAATTTTGCACAGTCAGTAAATGTCGAAATAATAATCAACATAGAAGGGATTGAACTACACTTGACAAATGGATATTCAAGCCTTAATATCCTCTATCATACAAATTGTCTTCAACATTTGCATAAACTGAAGAGCTTTCGAAGGATTGTCTGCTTCTATAATTAGCGACATGAAAGAAAAAATATTTATAATTTGTAAATAATCGTATGAATGGAACATGCTCTATTGTACAATGATCTAAACCCTGAAACCGAGTCCTAGATATTTTATAATATTGGACCATTAACCCCTACCTCTAAAGAGACTAGTATATATACCTGTGGTTGGGCTCATAAGAGAGGCATAATATATGCAGAATATGAATGCATGCAAAATGATGGGGCAAAACAAATGCAGCTTATTCCTTTCATACATTCTTCTTTTTTGGTTTCTATATTATTTTTCAACTTGGAAAACATTGTTCTGGCAAATGAAGATGCTAAAATCCAAGTAAGTAATAGCGAATATGATCTGATGTATGTTTTTTCTTTTTCTTTAATATTTCCTTTCTCTAAGTACTACCCCTGAAAATAATTCCTGTTTTAACATGTACACAAGTTTATATTGTTTATTTGGGAGAAAGAAAACACAACGACGTCGAGTTCATTATTTCTTCCCATCATGATATGCTTGCTTCTATTCTTGGTGCAAGTGTTATGCCCTAAGTCCAATCAACTTTGGGTATAAGTACTTTTTGATATATATTTAATGCATTTTATTTTGGCAAGATCTATTATGATATTAAAAATAAAATCCGTAGATTCAAGTTTCGGTAATCTGTTAATCACAAGGAGTTGTGATTGTGAGATACAAATTATATATGATTGAATCTTAAATCATCCATGGTTGTAAGTAATAACGAGATACGAATATCGTTGTTACGGATAGACCATCACGTGTGTCATTCCTTACTTGTGAAGTAAGTAGCTGATCTCACGAGCTAAAGTGTGGTGACACTTAAATGAACAAGTGAATGTTTTGTTATAGAACAAAACATTGGAGATCCGCTGAGAGATTCCACATGGATAACTATCTGAGTGTCAGTGATTAATCTCTAACGTTCGGTAGAGGAATTGATCCTTCGACTTGAGATCATCATAGTACCTTATGTGGGGATAGTCATGCTTTGGTGATGCTGGAAGTTGTTCTGTCAAGGGCCGCTAATACGGCATCGTTTGGGTATGTCAAGAATCATATAAAGGTTGTGAATGATCAATAGAGGATTCTTCGCTCTTAGATAGTAAGAGTTTATGATCTACATTTAATCCAGTTAAGTTGATAACGAATTCCTTGGCCAAGGTGTACCTATAAGTCAAAAAGGAGTTTTCGACTTACATTGACTTAATAAGCGAAATGAAAGATATGATCGATAATCGAGATTGACACAAATCCATATCTCATAATTGATCGGATCATATTGATGAAGAGATTATAGTTTCACGATAAACGAACGAGTTTGATTTTGTCATATCACGTAACATTTCCCGTCACGTGTATTGCCCTGACACATTGCTAGATATTAATTTGGGACGACGGTTGTAAATTAGTGATAAATCAAAAGGGTGTTTTGATTTATCGATTTTGATTAGATCAAAATAATAATTCACGTCATTAGGCATCGTGATTGAGAACCTAATGGGTCACACACAAAAGGAGAACTAGAAGATTGAGATCGGCCAATTAATTAATTGGCAAATGTTGTATAATTAATTAATTGAATTGCTTATTAATAGGCCCGGATTAATTAATTGGATTAATTAATTCATGGATCAGATTTAATTAATTGAATTAATTAAATATTGGACCGGGTTAAGTTTAAGAGACGGGCCAAGCCCGTTTGGGCTTATATAAATAAGCTACTAGGGTTTGTAAACGATTGATGGCTTTTCATTATTCTTGCTAGCACAAGAAAAGTAAACCCTAGTTCTTGTAAGTGTTATGCCTTAGGTCCAATCGATTTAGGTTGTAAACACTTTTAATATGTTTAATGCATTTATTTTGGCAAGACTATTGTTTATTTAAATTGATATTCTGATGAATGATATTAAATAATAGAGTCCGTAAATTCAAGTTTCAGTAGTTTGTTAATCACAAGGAGTTGTGATTGTGAGGTACAAATTACGTTTGATTGAATCTTAAACAATCCATGGTCGTAAGTAAGAACGAGATACGGATATCGTTATTACGGATAGACCATCACGTGTGACATTTCTTACTTATGAAGTAAGTAGCTGATCTCACAAGCTAAAGTGTAGTGATACTTAAATGAACACGTGAATGTTTTGTTATAGAACAAAACGATGGAGACCCGCTGGGGAGATTCCACATGGATAGCTATCTGAGTGTCAGTGGTTAATCTCCAATATTCGGTAGTGGAATTGATCCTTCGACTTGAGGTCATCATAGTATCTTATATGGGGACAGTCATACTTTGGTGATACTGAAAGTTGCTCTGTCAAGGGCCGCTAATACTGCGTCATTCGGGTATGTCAAGAATCATATGAAGGTTGTGAATGATCAATAGAGGATTCGTCACTCTTAGATAGTAAGAGTTTGTGATCTACATTTCATCTAATTAAGTTGATAATGAAATCCTTGGCCAAGGTGTACACATAAGTTGAAAACTCCTTTTCGACTTACATTGACTTAATAGTGGAATGAAAGATATGATCGATAATCGAGATTGACACATATCCATATCTTGTAATTGATCGGATCATATTGACGAAGGGATTATAGTTTCACGATAAACGAACGAGTTTGGTTTTGTCATACCACGTGACATTTCTCATCGCATGTATTGCCCTGACACATTGCTAGATGTCAATCTGGGACGACGGATGTGAATTAGTATTAAATCAAAAGAGTGTTTTGGTTTATCGATTTTGATTAGATCAAAATAATAATTCACGTCGTTAGACATCGTGATTGGGAACCTAATGGGTCACACACAAAATGAAAATTGAAAGATTGAGAGTTACCAATTAATTAATTGAAAATCGTTAAATAATTAATTAATTGGGTTACTTATTAATATGCCCGAGTTAATTAATAAGATTAATTAATTCATGGACAGGATTTAATTAATTGGATTAATTAAATATTGGACTGGGTTAACTTTAAGGGACGGGCCAAGCCCGTTTGAGCTTATATATATAAGTTTCTAGGGTTTTGGGTTTGTAGAGATTTTTAATTATTCTTGCTAGCACAAGAAATAAAACCCTGATTTTCTCTCTACATTGTTCTCTGTGTGGATACTATTGGAGGTTGGACAATTGGACAGCTGTGGGAGGCAGATCAGGATTGTTGAAGCAGAAGGAATAGCAAAAGAGTTTGCAGATTTCACAAAAGGTAAAATCTATATCATAATTTCTATCTAAACGCAAAGTAGATCCTTGGTGGGAATTGAAAATTGTTATATTTCCGCTGTGCATGTTTAAGTAAATTCCCAACAGTTCTCTCTCTCAATCTTGTTCCCTGTGTGGATTCCATTGGAGGTTGGACAATTGGACAGCTGTGGGAGGTAGATTAAGATTGTTAGAATTACAAGAATAGCAAAGGAGTTTGCAGATCTAGTAAAAGGTATAATTCCTATCACAGTTTCTATCTAAACACAAAGTAGATTCTTGATGGGAATTGAAATTTATTTAATTTTTCGCGGTGCATGATAAGTAAATTCTCAACAGTGGTATCAGAGCTTACTTTTTGTTTGTTAGAAATTGTTTTGCATGATTGAACAATCAAAAGTTGATTGTGAATACTATTCTTGAATCTAGCAATCATAGAATTGATTTCTTATCTTCAAAAATTTGATTTTGAAAAGAAAATTATTTTTGGATTTAAAAAAAAAAGGGGGGAGATGAATGAACAGGTGGTGGCCGGCAGCAACGGTGGCTGCTCCAACGCTAGGCATTTTACCTGCTGGGCATCTGCAGCTGGGCAATTGCAGATGAAAAGAAATTTCTCGCTACCTGCTAGGCATCTGCAGCTGCTCCAACACTGCAGCCGCAACGAACCCGCAACCGGCAATTTCAGCGAGAAAGCACTGCTGTAGTCACAATTGTAGTAAGAAATCGCTGTCGTGGGCAGCAATGAGCCGTCGCGTGAGTACGGCGGCTCCTGCTGCAGATGATGTCGCTGGCGCCGTCAGAAGATGGGGAAAAATTTTCTAGGGTTTTCTGATTTCAGATTCGAGAGAGAAGGAATTGGGGACGGGGGCCTCTTTTGAAATTTATGAAATTTGGAACCCCTGGCTGCAATTTCTTTCAAGGGTCAGTTTGCAAAATTTTAAATGAAGGACCTGTGATGTAATTTTCGAAATTGGGAGGTCTTGATAATAAATTTAAACTTGGGTCAAACTGAAAATTAAAAAAAAAAAAAAAAGGCTGTAAAATAATTTTAAATCTGATTTTCAAAAGGGTTTTGACCTATATTATTATTTTGACCCAAATAAAATTTTATTTAAATTTAACGACTTATATTTTTGTTAAAATTAGATTTTAACTTAAATATTAAAATTTGACCCTTAATTGAATTTTATTTTATTTAGGAGTTTTATCCTAAATTAAAATATTAATTCAATTTAAATTAGAGTTTGACTTTAATTTAGTATTTAATTAAAATTTGATTTTAATTAAATAATTCTCCCCAATGTGCTCTTGAAATTAGAATTTGATTCTAATTTGACGTTTAATTAAAATTAGATTTTAATTAAATTGTTTCGCCCTAAAATTTCTTCTTGTAATTAGAGTTGGACTCTAATTTGGTATTTAATTAAACTTTGATTTTAATTAAATAAGTTCGCCCTAAATCGTGGAATTAGAGTTGGACTCTAATTTTGCTATTTAATTAAAATTTGATTTTAATTAAATGTTTCCGCCCTATATAATGAAATTAGAGTTGAACTTTATTTCGGTATTTAATTAAAATTTGATTTTAATTAAATAAACCCGATAATTAAATTAATTGATTAATATGATTAATTAGTTATTTAATTGTTTTCGATCCATTTGTCTAAATAGTTTAGACGACCTTTAATTGTTAGATTCTTGAAACATACTTGCATATAATATTAGATATTATATAGGAAACATTTATATGATGAATGTTTAATAGTGGATGATTATGGACTCGACCATGTGGATGTGTTGAATGATTTATTTAACTCTTGTTGTTTTATGGGCTTGCGAACTCTTAATTGTTTTGGGTCTGAGCCCGTTACTATTACTATTATTATTATTATTATTATTATTATTATGGGTCCGCGAGCTATTAATTATTTTGGATCTGCGAGTCCATTATTATTATTATTATTATTATTATTATTATAATACATATGGGCCTGCGAGTCCAATTTCATTTAGGCCTGCGTGCCAACTAGTATAAGATACATGTTGTAGTTGGTCTAATTGAAGACACAATAAGAGGAGGAAACCATGGAGATGACGCATTGATAATGATTCAATGCAATACCTCCTAGGAATTGACCAACTAGTCTTCCTTTTGGCTCAGAAAAACTAGATAGAATTAATCCATAATCATCCACACTATTATATGTATGTTTATTTGCATGTTTGATGCATGATTATATATATATATATATATAACTATTATATTGATGAGACCTATGCATGATAAATCTCTCATTAAAATATTAAGTCGATTTTTTTATTTGCCTTCCATCATTATAGTGAAAAAAAATGAGAGTCCTAAATCGTCTCAACTTGTTGAGTACACTCAAGGCTGGTCTATTAGGGATATGGTTGACACTATGAAATATTTGATATTTTTGAATGATGGGTTCGACTTAACTAAAATTATCTTGTGTTGAGTACACTCAAGGAAATAAATTTTAGAGGCATGTTAAGCTAACACATAAGATGTGTGAAGACAAGGAGTTGTCAGCTTAATGATCTGGGAGTTGTATGGAGATACAATTGATAACAGTATATACTCAAATGTTTTATTAAGACTTGTTGAGTACACTCAAGGTTTTAATATAACAAATGAGATCCTAGCCCACTAGGAGTCAAGTATGGATTCCATAAATTTGAGTTAAATAGTGGGAGAACAATTAATTTGATAAAAGACCATATTAAATTAATTGATACATTTTATATATTATTCTTTTACTTTTCGTTATTTATATTTATTGAATTATGAGTAACCATATGTGGCATACTAGATGTCAACAACCAAACCAAGTTTTCTTGATTGACACTGCAATATGAGAATTGTTCTCAGGCATGAGAAAATTGGTTGTGTCCTTATGTAGCCCTTTCCTGAGACACCTGTTGATGACTCAACTAAGGAAAATGTGGCTACTATAATAAAAACACAGAGATGATGATAGTACTGCAACATGTGTGATGCTTGCAACTATGTCACTTGAGTTTCAAAAGCAACATAAGAGTATAGATGCTAACACATGACTTTTCATTTCAAAGAGTTGTATGATAATAATCATGTGTGGAAGGATATGAGACTTTCAAACAACTATACCAGTGCAAAATGACATAGGAATCTTCAGTCAGTGCTCAAGTACTGAAGATTATTGCAATTGAGAAATTGTCTCAATTGGATTCATTTATGAACCATGAACTAAGTATTGACTTAGTTCTATAATTTTTGTCAGAGAGTTATTTATACTGAATTATGAATTTTGATATTAATAAAATCAAGTGCACACTTATTGAGTTGCTAAAGACGCTTAAGACTGTTAAGCCCAATATCAAAGTTATGATAGGGCAAGCCACTGATTCCTCTAAGGATATTAATAGGAAGTCTAAAGGGGCTATAGGAAAGCATTTAAGATGACTAAGATAGTCAAAGTAAATAATGACATTATCAAACCCAATTGGGTAAGGCTTATATCTACTCCACTAGTTTCTTGGGTATTAGATACTAGATATGGATCTCATATTTGTATAAATATACAGAAACTAAATGGAAGTAGACCGCTGCAAAAGGAAGAAGTTGACCTACACGTCGAAAATGAGCAAATGTCGCTGCATCGTCTATAGGAGCATACTTCTTGCCGTTGCCTTTAAGCTTAGTATTGGAATTAGAGAAATGTTAGTTTGAACCACCAATACCAGAACATTATTTGAATTTCATGTTTGGACATGAATTATATTAATGTTAAGGACAATTGTTGTTTCCTTTTATCTCAATGGTTATGGTGAATTACAAAATGACATTTATATTCTAAATACTGAGTATTCTATAATAAGTATAGAAATTTAGAAGCATAGAAAGTGATAATCTGAATAATGCCTAAATCTAGCATTGTAGACTCGGTCAACTAATTACATATAGATGTATATTTTTGGTCAATTGATTTTGAATCATTTGACAAATGTAAATTGTGTCTATTAGGCACAGTGGCCAAATCTTCTTTTACTTAAAAGGTGAAAAGTCTGCACAATTGCTGGATCTAATACATAGTGATGTATGTGGATCCATGCCGATTAATACTAAATGAGTTTCTCTTATTTCATCACACTTATTAATAACTATTTCAGAAATGGTCATGTATGTTTGATAAAACTTAAGCATGAAACTCTTGAAATGTTCAAGGGATTCAAGTTAGAAGTAGATAAACAATGAGAAAAGATATTCTCACACTAAGATTCGATCGAGGTGGAGATATCTTAAAGATAAAGTTTAGATTATCTAAAAGAGAATGTGATTCTCTTGCAGTGAACTCTTTATATACACTATAACATAATGGTGTGTCTGAAAGGAGGAATCGCAAACTATTAGATATAGTGCGATAAATAATAGGTCGTGCAAATCTCCCAAAAAGGTTTTGGGGCCATGCATTGATTGCAATGCTCTACACACTAAAACGTGTCTCATCTATGTCGGTCGATAAAACTCCATACGAGTTGTGGAAAAGCAAAATGCCCAACTTGTCAAATATCAGAGTCTGAGGCTGTGATGCTTATGAAGCGGACTAAATTAGATAAGTTTGAGACTGAATCCGATAAATATATATTTGTGGGATATCCTAAACATGTATTTGGATGTCAATTCTATAAACCCACTGAGAAGAAAGTCTTCGTCTCACGATATATAAACTTTCTAGAGAAATAGTTTATTCTAGGATAGGACAGTGGGAGTGAAATAAAACTTGAAGGGGTTCAAGAGTCCACAGATATAGTTGACCAAATAGATGAATTCGAGTTTGATCCCACAAAAACATCTGCTGAGGGATATACTCTTGATCAGGATATAGAGATACCTGAGGACACTCCGACTTAGCGTAAATCAAGTAGGACCATTCGACCTCCCAGAAGGTACAAATTCACGATTACTAATCAAGTATTATTAATCGAGGATGATGAGCCTACTAGTTACGCATAAGTAAAGTCAAGTGTTGACTTAAAGAGGTGACAAGATGTCATGGAATTCGAAATGAACATGATGTATGTGAACAAAGTTTAGACCTTGATCGACTGGCCTGATGGGATAGAAACCATAGGTTGTGTAAAGAAGTTTACATGAAAGGTCAGCATGAATGGAAACTTCCACACATACAAAACCCATTCGGATTTTGCTTTCAATAGCTACATACCATGACTATGAATTATAGCAAATGGATGTCAAACCTGTATTCCTTAATGGGAACTTGTAGGAGAAAGTGTACATAACACGACTCGAAAGTTTTGAATCCAAATATGCTTATAAGGTATGTAAGCTTGATCAATTCTTGTATGGGTTGAAGCAAGCCTCTTGGTGTTGAAATCTTCGATTTGATAGAAAAATCAAAAGATTTGATTTTATCAAAAGTGAATACAAATTGTGTGTTTACAAGAAAATAGTGGGAGGGTTGTTGCATTCATAATATTATATGTATAAGACATATTATTAATAGGAAACGACATCTCTACGTTTCAATCGTTGAAATTGTGGTTGTTAAAAGATTTCTTCATAAAGATATATGAGAAGCAACTTGATCTATAGAGATAGATCTAGAAGATTGCTTAATTCATCGCAATCTACAGAAGTAAAATCTTGAGAAGATTTTATATGGAGAAAATGCAATGTAAGTTCATGGATACACTGATGCTAACCTCTAGTCAGACTAGAATGATAGCAAATCTCAATCAGAATATTGATTTACTCTTAAACGGTGCGTTAGAAAGGTTCCAAACAAATAACCACCGTTGATTCAATAGCGAAAGCCTTATACACTATTGTTTTAGAAGCAACAAAGGTAGTAGTAATGGGTCAAGAAGTTCATTAATGAACTTGAAGTAGTTCCTAACATTGTTGATCACATACATTTGTATTATGATAACAATGGAGTCATCGTGCTAGCAAAGGAACTATGGTCTCATCGATGACCCAAACAGGTGTTGGGACGGTACTATCTCATCAGAGAGATAATACAAAAAAATGACATAAAGAAAGAATGAATTCTCACAATTGATAATATTGCAGATCCACTGACAAAGAGTTGTCACAGTATAAACATGATCGTCATGTAAACTCTTATGATATTAGATACATAAGCGATTGGATCTAGTGCAAGTGAGAGTTTGTAAGTGTTATGCCCTAAGTCCAATCAACTTTGGGTATAAGTACTTTTGATATATGTTTAATGCATTTATTTTGGCAAGATCTATTATGATATTAAATAATAGAGTCCGTAGATTCAAATTTCGGTAATTTGTTAATAACAAGGAGTTGTGATTGTGAGATACAAATTACATATGATTGAATCTTGTAACACCCCAACCCCTAGTGGACCGAGACGCTACTTACTTAACTTAACCGGTGGTTTAGTAACAAGTGTACATATCTTAGCGGAAGTTTAAATCTTAACAAACATTCTTTTTGAAGGGTATTGAATTAAAACACTTTATAACTTTCCAAAATAATGAAATATAATTTATTTGATGAAATCATGACTTGTTCAAGATACTCAAAAGAAATAACGTTGGAAATAACATTTGAAACGTTAAAGACTTTAAATCTAAATCACTTGTACACCGGGTTCCCACAAGCTTATTGCATCTCCTTCCATCTCTTCCATCATCCAACCCCGGTGCATCAACATTTAATATGTAAATATAGGGTAGAAACCCGTGAGTTGAAAACTTAATAGGTGTCATAGGTGCAATCGTGATTAAGCTAAGCATTTCATAACAATTAACATTAGAACTTCTATAAAACATGTCGTACCCGGAGGTACCATTTGACATGAAAATGTATGCCGTACCAACGGAACCATTTGACATGAAAGGTGCATGCCAAATCGAAGATACCATTTGACACACAACATTAACCTTTAAATGTATGCCGCACCGATGGAATCATTTGACATGAAAGGCACATACCGAACCAACGATACCATTTGACACACAACATAAGCCTTTAACATAGAACATTACTTGCTAGAAATTATAACTTAAACACATATAACAACTTTATGCACCTCTACCTACCTCGAATTGATGCTTGATAAACTTTAAAAAACTTTGATGAACTTCAAAAACTTTGACGAAACTTAGACGTTTGGACCTTCCTTTGTTGTTTGAAAACACCACAAAAAACCTTCTTGCGGAATCTTTTTTGCCCCCACTTTAAACTTCTGGAAAACACTTTAAAAATCACCTTCCTTTTCTCTCTCAAACTCTCTATTTTTCTCTCAACTTTGAAAGCAAATTGAAAGTGCTTTTGGTGTGAAAAATCAAATGAGTGAAAAGGGTATTTATAGGTGAGGGTTTAGGGTGAGTGAAAGGTCATATTAAATAAGTTAATTAAGTTGTGCAAGTAGGGGCCATTAATTCTAGAAAATCATGGGTTTTCAGCTTTTCCGATCTACCGGTTAGTTGCTCCGGTCGTCCGGTAGTCCGGTTGACACTGCACAGCTTACAGTATTTCTATCATAACGTTTTCTTCCTATATCCGATTGAGGTGATTCAAAGTTGATTGGAAAGCTAACCCAAACAGATACAACTTTTCTTCAGATATCATTTTCCAATTCGAATGTTTTCTATGTCGAAAATGGGTCTCAAAGGAGACTAAAAATATTTGAAGTATACTTTAGCCATAAAATGAAATACTTTGCATTCCATCAAATCGTCATCAAATCGTTTTAAATACTTTATAAACATCGTTTTACCTTTAAACATGTATTGGACTATCTTTTGGGCTTATATTTCATTTATTGGGCCTAATGTGAAGTTTATCACACAATTATGGGCCTAGTTTTATAGAAAAGATTCGGGCCTCTACATCCTTCATCCATTATATAAATTTCGTCCTCGAAATTTACCTTACAATTGGGCAAGGAGTGCGGGATACTTGACTTTAAATTCTTCTTCCTTTTCCCACGTAGCTTCTTCCATTCCGTGATTATTCCATTGTATCTTAACCAGTTGAATCTCTTTATTCCTTAGCTTATGCACTTTTCGATCCAGTATCTTAATTGGTGATTCCTCATAAGATAAATTCTTTTGTACTTCTAGGGTCAGATAACTTATCACATAATTAGGATCATGCACGTATTTCTTTATCATTGATACGTGGAACACATTGTGCACCGCTAACAATTCAAGTAGCAAAGCTAATCAGTAAGCCACGTTCCCAACCTTATCAAGTATCTTGAAAGGTCCAATATACCGGGGTCGTGGCTTGCTCTTCTTTCCAAATCTAAGTACACCTTTCATTGGTGCTACCTTTAGAAAGACTTTGTCTCCCACTTGAAACTCTAAATCCTTTCTTCTCGTGTCAGCATAGCTCTTCTGCCGATCCTGTGCTGCCTTTATCCTAGCTCGGATCTGATCGATCGCTTCAACTGTCCTTTCAACTATTTCTTGTCCCAAAATTCTCTTCTCCCCGACTTCGTCCCAATGAACAGGGGATCTACATCTTCTTTCATAGAGAGCTTCATACGGTGCCATTCCAATAGTTGCTTGAAAACTATTATTATACGCAAATTCTACTAGGGATAAGTATGACTCCCAACTACCACCTAGATCCAAAACACATGCTCTCAACATGTCCTCTAAAGTCTGGATGGTCCTTTCAGACTGTCCGTCAGACCGCGGGTGATATGCTGTACTGAAATTCAGCTTCGTTCCCATAGCTGCTTGTAGGCTTTTCCAGAATTTAGATATAAACATTAGGTCTCTATCAGACACAATAGACACAGGTACACCGTGTATCCTTACTATTTTTTTTATGTACAATTATGCCAACTGGTCCATACTGAAAGTCATTTTCATTGGAAGAAAATGAGCTGCCTTCGTCAATCAGTCTACTATAACCCATATAACATTGTGTCCTTTTGCTGACTTTGGAAATCCAACCACAAAATCCATTGTGATGTTTTCCCATTTCCATTCAGGTATCTCTAAAAGATTCAGCAATCCTGCTGGTCTTTGGTATTCCGCCTTAACCTGCTGACATACTATGCATTTCTGCACGTACAGTCCGATACTCCTTTTCATGTTTCTCCACCAGAATGTATCTCGAAGGTCTCGATACATTTTCGTACCACCGGGATGTGCGGTGTATGAGGTGGAATGAGCTTCTTTTAATATCTCGTTCCTCAAATCCTCATTCTTGAGCACGCAGATTCTTCCTTTAAACATCAGTGCTTGGTCTGCGGCTATTCCAAAATCTTTCCTCTTATCTGTTCCAACTTCTTCCTTGATCTTCATCAAGAATAGGTCCTTACCTTGTGCTTCTATAATTCGCTCTCGAAGAGTAGGTTGAATTGTCAAAGCTGCTAATCTCCCTGTGACTTGTCTTGGTGTGGTAACCACCTCAATATTCAATCTTTCCAAGTCCTTGTCTAACTCCATTTGACAAGTGAGTAGTGACGTCAACTGTCCTGTCAATTTCCTACTCAAGGCGTTGGCCACCACATTTGCCTTACCTGGATGGTAGTGAATGGTACAGTCGTAATCATTCACTAACTCTAACCATCGTCTCTGTCTCACGTTTAGTTCCTTCTGTGTGAAGAAATATTTTAAGCTCTTATGATCCGTATAAATTTCACACTTACTTCCGTACAAGTAGTGTCGCCATATTTTCAATGCGTGTACTACCGCCGCAAGCTCTAAATCATGCATCGGGTAGTTTTGCTCATGCTTCTTCAATTGTCTTGAAGCGTAGGCTACTACCTTTCCATTCTGCATCAGTACACATCCTAGCCCTTGCTTGGACGCATCACTGTATTTAACAAACCCTTCTATTCCCTCAGATATTGTTAACACAGGCGCAGATATCAGCCTCTGCTTAAGTTCTTGAAAACTCTTATTCTCACAGATATCCGTCCATTGAAATTTGACTCCCTTTCTTGTAAGCTGCGTCATTGGGCCAGCTATCTTGGAAAATCCTTCAATAAACTTTCGATAATATCCGGCCAATCCTAGAAAGCTCTGTACTTCACTAACATTAGTCGGCGCCTTCCAACTAGTTACTGCTTCCACTTTTGCTGGATCTACTTCAATCCCTTTGGCAGTGCCTACATGTCCAAGAAATCCAACTCGTTCAAGCCAGAATTCACACTTCTTGAATATGGCATAACGTTTCTCCTTGCGTAGCACCTCTAGGGCTACTCTTAGATGATCTTCATGTTGCTCCTTACTCTTGGAGTATATCAAAATGTCGTCAATAAAGACTATGACAGATTGATCTAAATACTGATGAAATACTCTATTCATCAGATCCATGAATACCGCTGGTGCATTGGTTAATCCAAATGGCATCACCGTAAACTCGTAGTGTCCATAACGAGTCCTGAAAGCTGTCTTAGGTATATCCTCCGTCTTCACTTTTAATTGATGGTACCCAGATCATAAATCGATCTTGGAAAATACCTTGGCTCCTTTCAGTTGATCTAACAGATCCTCAATTCTTGGGAGTGGGTACTTATTCTTGATGGTTAATCAATTCAACTCCCTGTAATCGATACACATCCTCATGCTTCCATCTTTCTTCTTTACGAACAACACTAGCGCACCCCATGGAGATACGCTTGGTCGTACGAATCCCATATCAAGGAGTTCCTGTATTTGCTTCCTTAACTCTTGTGGTTCCTTCGAAGCCATTCTTTATGGGGGTTTCGACACTGGTGCCACTCCAAGAATTAGCTCTATGGTGAATTCCACTTGCCTATCTGGTGGAATACCAGATAGCTCTTCTGGAAACACATCTCCGAACTCCCATACTACTGGTACGTCCTCAATCTTTACTGTCTCATGTTTCCCTCCTAGGATATTTACCAAATATCATTGACAAGCTTCTTTTCTCAATATCTTCTCAGCTTGTAAAGCCGATACTAGTCGAATAAAAGGTTTTGTCTTGATTCTAAAGAAGGAAAATGGTTCCTCTCCTAGTTTCTGAAATAATACTTCCCTTTCCTTACATCGGATGGTGGCATAATTACTACCCAACTAATCCATGCCTAGTATTACATCAAAGTCATTCATATCTATCATGTATAAGTCTACTTCCATAGGTTTTCCCTCAACTTTAATATTAACAGATTTGGCTATCTTATCAGTACTCAAAGGGTTACCTGTAGGGATACTAATTTCTAATATACCTTCCAATTTATCACAGGTAATACTAGACTTAGCCATAAAAATCGTCGATGCAAAGGAGTGCGTAGCTCCTGAATCAAACAGTACATAAGCAGGCATATTGGCCATCAATACAGTACCTGCTATGACGTTCGAGTTCTCCTCTGCCTCCTTCTGAGTCAGTGCAAAAACTCGTGCTTTCCCCTTCTGATCTTGATCCTTGCTGTCATCATTTTTCGGTGCAGACATGGGACAATCCTGATGATATGTCCTGGCTTCCCGCATCGGTAACAAACATTCTTCCCTTGCAGACATTCGCCACGATGCGTCCTTCCACACTTACCACAAGGCGCAATGACCGGCACTATGCTCTTATTGGCATTGGCTCCGCCATTAGCCCTCTTGTTCTGCCACTTGCTTTTTCCTTTATCTTGGTCGTTCCACCATCGTTTCCTAAACTACCGTTTATCCTGTCGGTTGTCCAATTGAACTGATTTCTCCGCATTGGCCTTCTGATACCAGATTGCATGAGCTCGTTCCAACATTCCATGGTAAGACGTGAAATCGTGGGACATAAGGATCATACTCATGTCCGAGTTCAGCCCTTGCTCGAACCTTCGTATTTTCTTGGCCTCCATGTCTACCAAATGTGTAGCATACCTTGAGAGTTGGTCAAACTTCCATTCATATTCCGTCAGGGTCATGGTTCCCTGTTTGAGTTGAAGAAATTTGCCCTCCTTGAAATCCCTTAGAGATTGGGGAAAGTACTTATCCATCACTTCCTCCTTGAACTGTTCCCATGTTAGCGCCAATTGTTGCTCTGGAGTCCTAGTTCGAGACATTGATTCCCACCAGTGACTTGCGTCACCGGAGAACATAAACTCAGCACACTGGAATTTTTGAGCGTTCGTGCACCCTATCAATCGGAATATTCTCTCCAACTTGCGAAGCCACTCCTTGGCTGTAAGTGGATCAGTTGCTCCATTGAAAGTAGGGGGGTGTGCCTTTGAAATTGCTCAACCACTGAAGCATGGGTTGGAAGAGCATTAGGAGCTGGTGGTAGGGGTTGAGCTTGGTTCGGGTTCTATCTGCCTAGGTCTTGGACTGTTTGGAGGAGATTTCTTATCAGGTTGTTCTGGTTGGCTCGCGACATTTTCCTACGGATAAGATGTAAGGTTTCTTATTAACTTTTTTTTTTGTAAGGAAGAAAGATAAGATCTTTATTTCTCATACTTCTTGAAATCAAGATACATAATAGTTTGATAAACTTAACATGAAAGAAGACATCATAAGGAAATGGGAATATCTAGATCTCTAATCTCTATGAGTTTTATGAAGCTTCCTTGGTGGAGTTTCATCTTCGGAAGAATCTTCCGCTTCAGGCCCGGACTCTATATCTATCACCACTTGTGGTTCTGGTTCAGGCTCCTGCTCCTCATCGGGTTCCTCTTCAGGGTCTTCTTCCTCAGCCATTGGTTCTTCCTCAGGCTCCTCATGGATTACATCATCCCATAAATCTATCAGGGCATGGTAATATCTCTCGAACCTGAACATGTTTGGATTGCCTTCTAACATTTCATCTCTAACTGTGACTCTCATATCTCCCCATTGAGGTGGGAGGGAGTGTATGAGGTTATTTATGGCTTCAATATGCGTGATCTCCATACCGGCATTAACCGTCGTCATGCATCTCTCATAGATATCATGCACATGATCGCTAAGCGGTCGGTTAGGATCCATTACATAGTTCTCATAAGGATGGATAGTAATTCTACGGTTTAAATCTGCCCTATAAGCCCTGGCCGTAGTCTTCCTTGCCGTTTGTAAATATCTAACCATTCTGTCACATAAATGCCCAATTATGTCTTTTATCACATAACATCATAACATACATTTCTTTTTATGCCCATAACTTTAAGTTTTAGCCCAAGTCCAATACATCTTTGAAACAACACATTTAACTTTAACATAAACATACACTTGAAAATGTGCCACAACTTATCAAAGCATCAAATCATAACTTTCATAAGCATAACTTCCATAACTTTAAACTTTGCACATACCTAGGCTGTAGGATGAGATTCGATGGATGAATGCAATATGCCATGGAATACCTTAAACTTTCAAATTTTCTTTTTTTTTTTTGTTTTGAAAACATACTTGGTCTACAGAACCGGTTTTAAAAACCATTGCTCTGATACCACGCTGTAACGCCCCAACCCCGAGTGGACTGGGACGCTACTTATTTAACTTAACCGGTGGTTTAGTAACAAGTGTACATATCTTAGCGGAAGTTTAAATCTTAACAAACATTCTTTTTGAAGGATATTGAATTAAAACACTTTATAACTTTTCCAAAATAATGAAATATAATTTATTTGATGAAATCATGACTTGTTCAAGATACTCAAAAGAAATAACGTTGGAAATAACATTTGAAATGTTAAAGACTTTTAAATCTAAATCACTTGTTCACCGGGTTCCCATAGGCTTATTGCATCTCCTTCCATCTCTTCTATCATCCAACCCCGGTGCATCAACATTTTAATCTGTAGATATAGCGTAGAAACCTCGTGAGTTGAAAACTCAATAGGCATCATAGGTACAATCGTGATTAAGCTAAGCATTTCATAACAATTAACATTAGAACTTCCATAAAACATGCCATACCCGGAGGTACCATTTGACATCAAAATGTATGCCGTACCAACGGAACCATTTGACAAGAAAGGTGCATGCCGAGCCGAAGATACCATTTAACACACAACATTAACCTTTAAATGTATGCCACACCGATGGAACCATTTGACATGAAAGGCACATGTCGAACCAACGATACCATTTGACACACAACATTAGCCTTTAACATAGAACATTACTTGCTAGAAATTATAACTTAAACACGTATAACAACTTTATGCACCTCTACCTACCTCGATTTGATGATTGATGGACTTTGAAAAGAACTTTGAAAAACTTTGATGAACTTCAAAAACTTTGACGAAACTTGGACGTTTGGACCTTCCTTTGTTGTTTGAAAACACCACAAAAAACCTTCTTGCAGAATCTTTTTTTCCCCACACTTAAAACTTCTGGAAAACACTTTGAAAACCACCTTCCTTTTCTCTCCCAAACTCTCTATTTTTCTCTCAACTTTGAAAACAAATTGAAAGTGCTTTTGGTGTAAAAAATCAAAAGAGTGAAGAGGGTATTTATAGGTGAGGTTTGGGATGGGTGAAAGGTCATATTAAATAGGTTAATTAAGTTGTGCAAGTAGGGGCCATTAATTTTCAAAAATCGTGGGTTTCGACTTTTCCGGTCCACCGGTTAGTTGCTCCGGTCGTCCGATAGTCCGGTTAACACTGCACAACTTACAGTATTTCTATCATAATTTTTTTCTCGATATCCAATTGAGGTGATTCAAAGTGCGTTAGAAAGCTAACTCAAAGAGCTACAACTTTTCTTCAGATATAATTTTTCAATTTGAATGTTTTCTATGTCTAAAATGGGTCTCAAAGGAGACTAAAAATATTTGAAGTATACTTTAGCCATAAAATGAAATACTTTGCATTCCGTCCAATCTTCATCAAATCGTTTTTAAGAAAATACTTTATAAACATCATTTTACCTTTAAACATGTATTGGACTATCTTTTGGGCTTATATTTCCTTTATTGGGCCTAATGTGATGTTAATCACACAATTATGGGCCTAGTTTTATAGAAAAGATTCGGGCGGGCCTCTACAAATCTTAAATCATCCATGGTCGTAAGTAATAACGAGATACGGATATCGTTGGTACGGATAGACCATCACGTGTGTCATTCTTTACTTGTGAAGTAAGTAGTTGATCTCACAAGTTAAAGTGTGGTGACACTTAAATGAACACGTGAATGTTTTGTTATAGAACAAAACATTGGAAACCCGCTGAGAGATTTCACATGGATAATTATCTGAGTGTCAGTGGTTAATCTCTAACATTCGGTAGTGGAATTGATCCTTCGACTTGAGATCATCATAGTATCTTATGTAGGGACAATCATGCTTTGGTGATGCTGGAAGTTGCTCTGTTAAGGGCCGATAATACGGCATCGTTCAGGTATGTCAAGAATCATATGAAGGTTGTGAATGATCAATAGAGGATTCGTCGCTCTTAGATAGTAAGAGTTTATGATCTACATTTCATCCAGTTAAGTTGATAACGAAATCCTTGGCCAAGGTGTACCTATAAGTCGAAAAAGAGTTTTCGACTTACATTGACTTAATAAGTGGAATGAAAGATATGATAGATAATCGAGATTGACACAAATCCATATTTCGTAATTGATCGGATCATATTGACGAAGAGATTATAGTTTCACGATAAATGAACGAGTTTGGTTTTTCAAACCACGTGACATTTTCCGTCACATGTATTGCCTTGACACATTGCTAGATGTCAATCTGGGACGACGGATGTGAATTAGTGATAAATCAAAAGGGTGTTTTGATTTATCGATTTTGATCAGATCAAAATAATAATTTACGTCGTTAGGCATCGTGATTCAGAATCTAATGGGTCACACACAAAAGGAGAACTAGAAGATTGAGATCCGCCAATTAATTAATTGACAAATGTTGTATAATTATTTAATTGGATTGCTTATTAATAGGCCCGAATTAATTAATTGGATTAATTAATTCATGGACCGGATTTAATTAATTGGATTAATTAACTATTGGACCAGGTTAAGTTTAAGAGACGGGCCAAACCCGTTTGGGCTTATATAAATAAGCTGCTAGGGTTTGTAAATGATTGATGGATATTCATTATTCTTGCTAGCACAAGAAAAGTAAACCCTAGTTCTCTCTCTCAATGTTGTTCCCTATGTGGATTCCATTGGAGGCTGGACAATTGAACAGTTGTGGGAGACAGATTAGGATTGTTGGAATTA
Source organism: Osmanthus fragrans (assembly GCA_019395295.1). Lineage (NCBI taxonomy): Eukaryota > Viridiplantae > Streptophyta > Magnoliopsida > Lamiales > Oleaceae > Osmanthus > Osmanthus fragrans. Next base: position 12,301,340 of record CM033353.1, read on the forward strand.
CAAGAATAGCAAAGGAGTTTGCAGATCTGGTAAAAGGTATAATTCCTATCACAGTTTCTATCTAAACACAAAGTAGATCCTTGGTGGGAATTGAAATTTATTTAATTTTCCGCTACGCATGATAAGCAAATTCCCAACACTTGGAAGGTTTTATTTGGATTCAGCTTATTACGTCCTCGATTCTTCTTTTTTTTTCACTTAACTATGTAATCAACACTTCATCTATTATGCCTCAATTACAGTAAATGAGCATCGGTCAACTCGATGATATACAGTTATAGACACAGCTTCTCTAGATTTGCAGCCAAACTGACAGAATCTTAAGCACAAAGTATTGCAGGTACTATTACAGATACTGAATTGCTTTTAAATGTGCACTTCGTGGGAAATCATTGAACAACATAACTCTTTACCATATTAGAAGCTTTTGTATATCAACGGAAATTCTGGCTTATATACTTGTTCTATCAATGAAGGAAATCTATTTTTGTTATGTCATCTGAAATTTCAAACTTTTTTTTTCTTGTAGAGTTATCGGGTGTGGTTCATGTCCTTCCTCATAGCTTTTACAAGGTGCAATTTATTGGGTATTGACACTTTGTTGTCAAACAAATAAATTGTAAATTTTGTGGTTTCTAGTTTAAAGTCTAGTTTGGTAGAAATTCAACTAATTTGTGAGAAAAATATTAAATTAGTTAGGCTATTGTACTAGCCTAGGGGAGAAGGCAAGTGCTCTAGTGGTGTTTGGTAGATTGTCTACCATATCTTTCTCTATATATATTTCCATTGTGGGACTCGAGAAGGCACAAGGTACATACAAGAAAATCAATAAAAAAAATATATTCGAAGAACCTTCAAAATGTAGTCTCTTGGAGGTTTTCCTCCTCTCCTCTGCTGGTTGATAAACCAACAGAGTGAGTTTTATGTTTATATGTTTTTTATTTTTTATGTTTATGTTTTATTTATGTTGATCACTAACATTCCTTCCCCACGTTGAAACCATCTTTTGTTGGGCTTAAAACAACTTCTTGCACTCCCTTGATCCAACGTTTTCTTCATATGAAGATGGTCATTCTGTAGAAAGATCTATCAATGTTTAAACTTCCGCACAACTGGAAGAGTTTTCGACTCTTCCACATTCTATCAATTGGTATCAGAGCTTTAAATGATCTTAAGGGCCAAGAAAATGCTATCAAACTTTGAACGAAAAAAAATCACATTTTATCAATTGTGTGTGTTTTTTTTTTTAAACTTTTTATGCACTCTCCAGGAGAGTTGCTACAATAACAAGCAGCAAGGGAAGATCCTTAGGATCATGTCCTGTAATGGCTAGCTTTGTTCGAGCTCTTTGAAACTCTGTTGTTTCAGTTCAATGTCTGGGAAGATCTATGGATGATCAGACCCAGTTAACAAGTAGCGAACAACCTATATTTCGGCACTTGCACAGTGAGGAAAAGTGACCTGATTTTCGAGCTTTTTCTTAAGTGGAAGGAGTCTCATTTTTTATCAGCAACAGTCTCTTGAAACTTGTAGTGATAGCCTAAAATATGGCTTAAGGACTTTTGGACAAAGCCAGGTGAAAGAGCCTGAGTTTCTTGAGGTGTTAAATGTTGTGACTAGAGGAATACCAGCAGCCAGATCAGTCCTCCACATGTGGTTTTAAAAGTGGCTGAGTTTAGTGTTAAATGGCTGATCATTTTTCAAAAAAAAAAAAGAAAAAAAAAAGAGAGAAACTAGACAAGGGGAGTTAAATGATGAAGAAGAAAATGAAAATGGCAAAACAATCGGTGTTTAAGTGTCGAAATCCGATATGCAGCTGTAAAATTCGGTATTTGTTGAAATCTGGTATGCATAAGTCATATACGGTATGCGAAGTCCATATCCGGTATGCAACCTTTAAAATACGGTATGCAAACCAAATTCGGTATGTGACATTGAAATCCGGTAAGTCAAGGAAGCAGAAATCCGGTATTTAAAAGCTAAAATACGGTATGCTCTAAATTCGGTATTGATGAAATCCGGCAAGCTACCAAAACCTTTGAAATTCCGGTAAGCCATGAATCCAGTATGCAAAACAAGTTGAAATCCGATAAGCAACAACCCAAATTCGTTATGCATGATCAAATCCGGTATACATGTTTCAAAATTCGGTATGTCCAAAATTGTAAATCCGGTATTGCTTGCAAAATTGAAGAGAAATTTGGTATTCAATGGCTTTTCGAAAGGCACAATTTCAGCAGCAGCAAATGACCAAGAAAATTGAAGAAAATTGATGATGAAGATGGATCAAGACTTTGACAAAAAAAAATTGTTTTCCAATCAAAGTGTCAAATGAGAGTTTGTTGGGTATTGACACTTTGTTGTCAAATAAATAAATTGTAAATTTTGTGGTTTCTAGTTTAAAATCTAGTTTGGTAGAAATCCAACTAATTTGTGAGAAAAATATTATATTAGTTAGGCTATTGTACTAGCGGGAGAAGGCAAGTGGTCTAGTGGTGTTTGGTAGATTGTCTATCATATCTTTCTCTCTATATATGTTCCCATTGTGGGACTCGAGAAGGCACAAGGTACACAGAAGAAAATCAATACAGAGGAAATTGCAAGAAATGTCCATTTGCAAAAATGTCTATCATTGCAAAAATGTCTATTTTTAAATAATTTAGACCAAAATACCATTGTTAACAATTTATAATTCCACACTAAATCCCAAAAATGGACATTTTTTTGCAAAATGTTATTGATGAATAAAATGGACACGGGAATGTCGAGAACGACATTTCAAATGTAGAGAATTGTCATGTTCGGAATGAAATATCATTCTAGACAAAGGAAGTGTCAAGAATGACATATAAAATGTCGAGAATATTATTTTAATGTAGTTTATCATGAAAGTTATTAAGGGCATAATAGACAATTTGTCACTAAATTCAAAAGTGTGGACATTTTTCAATTGACACCCATAAAATTAGACATTTTTGAAAATACCCTACAAAAAAATATATTTAAAGAACCTTCAAAATGTAGTCTCTTGGAGGTTTCCCTCCTCTCCTCTGCTGGCCGATAAACCAGCAGAGTGAGCTTTATGTTTATATAGTTTTATATTGTTTATGTTTATGTTTTATTTATGTTGATCACTGTCATTCGTTCCCCACGTTGAAACCATCTTTTGTTGAGCTTTTAAAACAACTTCTTACACTCCCTCGATCCAAACGTTTTTCTTCATATGAAGATGGTCACCCTGTTGAAGAATTCATCTTGCATTTCTTCAATCATTTATTAAGATATCAAAGTTTAAACTTCCGCACAAGTGGAAGAGTTTCGACTCTTCCACATTCTATCACAAAACAACAAGGAGTTGGGATTACCATGGTCTCTCTCTTTATTCTCAAACAAATCTCTTATATGATGCTAAAATGGGAGATGGCAATTATAATTGGTGTCCTTGACACAGGTGCGTGGACTAATGTGTTTCCTTCTTCTTTTCTTCTTTCTTGCTCAAGTCAAGCAAATTCTGAGAACGTACCTCGACAGGATGGAATGCAGGAATATAGCCAGAATCAGAATCATTTAACGATAAAGGGCTTGGGACCAATTCCATCAAGGTGGAAGGACTTCTGTCAGTCTGGACAGAAATTTGATCCAGAAGCACACTGCAACAAGAAATTGATAGGAGTCGTTACTTTCATAGATGGTTTTTCTTGCTTCATATGGAGGAACATTCAATGCATACAGAAAATAAACGAAGTTTTGTCTGCAAGAGATTCAAAAGGACATGGAACACACTGTGCCAGGATAGCAGGTGGCTCTTTTGTAAATAATGTGTCTCTTAGTGTCCTTGGCCTTGGTACAGTTCGTGGAGGGGACACCCAAAGCCCGGGTGGCCATGTATAAGGTTGGTTTGGATGGAGAGGGCCTCATCTGCTGACGTTCTAAAAGCCTTTGACGAAGCAATTCATGACGGTGTTAATGTATTATCAATATCAATTGGGTACAGATTTCCCCCTCTACCCAGAAGTTGACAAGCGTGATATGATTTACTATGGAATCATTCCACGCTATTGCCAGTGGGATAATAACAGTTTGTTCTGGGGGAAATTCAGGGCCGACTGCGGGAACAGTGGAGGATGTTTGGCACCTTGGGTCATTTCTGTTGCAGCTATTACTATAGATAGATCATTTTACACAACCATCATGCAGGAAAAAATCAAAAGTTCACTATAAATTTTCTAGGATTTATGAAAATACAGAAAAAAAAAAATGAGTTATCAATGGAATTTCGTGCATTTTTATCTACTGATTTATTTTTATGATCCGCAGGGTTAGTCCCTGTACGTAGGAAAGGACAATGGCTTTGTAGAATTGTTTTACAAAGATAGAGACGATCTAGAAGACCCAACGGTATACATCTTGGATTAGTTAAACCTATAACTCTGTGCAATTAAAACCTCAAAAACACATTAGCTTTTACGGTGTTTATTTTTCTATTTATTTTAAAGTTGTTGGGATTAGTTTAATCTTATAATTGCCATGACTTTTGCAGATATTGCGAACAAATAACATCCAATGATACTTGGGTAGCAGGGGAAGGTAGTGCTCTACTTCACTTTAGAAGTAGATATGGACGATATAGGGAAGCTCAGGCTAATGTCCTCGAGGCTGGTGGCCTGGGGCTTATTGCAGCCAAAACATTACTTCAATTACTTGTATTCATATTATGATGAAACCGCTCCGTGCATTCAAGTGACATTTGAAACTGGAACTCAGATACTAAATTACATTTGTTCCACGAGGTATATCAACGTCTTCTACTTCTTTAATTTTTCAGGGCCTTCCTGCAAATAAAATGCTTGTTAACAATTGTACAATGACTCAAAAGTACGTTTGAAACTGACCAAACTTACACCGATAAAATATGCCTCAAACCTATTGTGTGGCATCTTTATCATCTTGTGGTCCTAATTCTCTTGCCCCAGCAGTACTAAAGGTATTAAAAAATTCTCAAAACTTTCTGGATTACATATATTGGCTTTGATGTCAAGTACTAATTAGAAGCATTCATGATATAGCCTGACATAGCTGTTGAGTTCAATTTAGATAAAAGGGTAGTTATGTAATTGTACATTACCTTCATCACTAAAACTGTTGAACCTTTGTAGAGTTGTATATATATATAGGTGCCTGTTGTAAATTCAAAGATATACATGAAATAGAGATTCATTCTTCCCGCATTCTTTTCATTCTCTTAGATCTGGAATTCTTCTCATCTTCACATGGGTATCAGAGCTTTGATTTCACGCTTCCATATGATGAATGATAATTCTAGTGTTGCAAGTGAATGTTTCAAAATCAGTGCGAACATTCTGATTCGTCTGGTGATCCTTCAGTTGGAGATATGGCTGGAGAAGATGCCAAAATCTCTCCTTAAATCGATTGATTACTAATCCTACGAGTCCGTATTATCTTCACTATGGGGATAACACAGGAATGCAAATCAATTTCTGTTGTTCTTTCAGATGATAATTACTCGACGTGGAAGTAGAGCCGTTTACAATAGCACTTAGTGTTAAGGAACAATGAAGGTTTCATTGATGGAACCATTGAAAAACCGGATAAGGATGATCCTATGTTTGGTATTTGGAGGAGATGCAATCATGTTGTATTCCTCATGGATTATTAACTCAATTCCAAAAGAGCTCTATCTAAGTGTAGTTCATAAGGATTTCCTTCTGCCTGAGATATTTGGACAGTGAGTTGCGAGACAGATATAGTTAAGGTAATTTCACATGGATCTAGCGAATTGAAGAAGCTGATTGCTTCAATTTCACAGAAGAATGGTTCGTTCAGTTTCATATTTCAATAGATTTAAAAGGCTTTTAGGAGGAGCTAGACAATTATAGAACCAAAAGTTAACAGCACTTGCCACAAACATGAAGATCAAGTCATGCAGTTTCTGATGAGGACTTGATGATTCATTTTTTTTGCTGTTAGAAGACTGGTGTTGTCTGAGCGATCCGTTACCTTTTCATAAACAAAGTATTTGGTATCATTCATTCAGGATGAAAGACGAGGATGTGGTTTGCTAAGAAGCAACAACACTATGAGGCCAGCTGCATTTGTGGTTAGAATGATTAAATGGCACGATTTGGAAGTCAGTGGACTAACTCATTCATTCAATCTAAGAGAAGGGAATAAACATATCTATAGTCATTCGGGTTATGGCCAGGACATCTAAGAGCGCATATTTCAAGATCATAGGCTTATCATCCAGGGTCATCGTTTGCAAAAGGGATGTGACACACAAGTGAAATGTGTTACTACGTTCTATTGGTAACAAAATGAGAGTGCTAACTTCTCAACCAAGTGGACAATACTTCAGATCAGTGCAAGCAACTTGTGTACTTGTTAGTTTCCATAGTTGAGAGCATAATTATCCACCGCCCAAACTCAACAGTTCTAGACCACAAGGACTACCTAGTTCTCGCGTTGTTTGAAAACTCTGCCCTTTTCAGGTTAACATATGAGTAATAATGGTGTATCACTGGAAATAAGTGGAATTCTTAGCTACTGGAAAATCAGAACATATGGTTTTCTCTATTAAGTATCTAACCTATGTCACAGCGAAGTCCAATGCCTCTGTTAGACTTCCAAATGGAAATCAAGTTGCTGTTACAAATGTTGGTACAATAAGATTGTCTGATGAATTGTTATTGACAAACGTACTAGTAGTACCATCATTTACATTGAATTCATATCTGTTAGTAATTTGGTTTGCAAGTATAAATATCCTGATTTTCAGACTTGAGAAATTGTCTTATACA